>CM060931.1:772445303-773830810 GCA_030765085.1 Allium cepa | reverse complement strand
GCGATCGTGCCACGGATGGCTATTTTTAAATATCAGTTTAAACGATATATTTTTAAAACTGAACAAAACACTACTAAACTCAATTTTTAACTCATTTATTATTTTCAGTATTATCAATATAAATTTTATAAGCTTTCAAATTATTTTTCAAGCTCAAAACTGAAGATTCAATATTTTACCCAATTTCAAATTATTAAATTCAATAATCTAATTATCCAATAAACAGCGATATTTGAAATTCAAGTTGAAACTTACTTATAAATATTTAAAATCAATTAAAAATTCCAATTTCAAATATCCAGAAATTACGGATCGTCACATTCATCCCCCCTTAAAAGAATTTCGTCCTCGAAATTTCTAGTTAAGAAGAATGGTCCACGATCCGTTTGCTATTTCCCAAACCAAACAGTTTTAAGCAGCTTCCCAAATACAAATCTTTTTATTAAGAACACACTCACACCCTTACTAATTTCCTAAACTCGTTCTTAACTTCCAAGCAATCTTATTGACTCAACCAGCTCATATTATAACTTAAAATCCAAATTTTAAATTCCATATTTTCCCAGAATTTTCCTAACTCCCTAAATTTTGAAAAATTTCACCAGCGTCTCCTTTGCACAGCTAGCTTGGAACAACTACAAAATACCTCTATGGGCTTCCAGATTAATAAAAGAAAAAGAAAGCCAAGTGGCTAGATCAGAAAACCATCAAATTACGTACAGAAATTTAAATACATAACTTTTTGTCGGGCCATACAATTTTATCTTATGAAATCGGAATTATCAATTTCCTTTTGCTTTTAAATACCCGTACATCCCACTTAGCAATAATATCGAATCACAGAATTCAAAAATCATTTTTTTCACTTTCCTTACAAAATTTTAAATATCTATCTCATTTAAGCCCGTATGATGTACACATATCGTCTGTACGCAATACCAAATCTGATCGCCCACTCGATTACACAATTTCGCTTTCGAACTAGTATCGTCCACCCGACTTCCTAGTGCGGACTTAGATCTGGTTTCTTGATCAGAAACAGGCATTCTCCTTGCATAGCCACAAACTATGATAGAGAATTTCAAGAATCGGTCAAAATCCATATCTAGGGTTCACCGTGAAAATCGAGTGAAAAATCCCAACTCGGATAATATAACTATATCGAAATTCAGTGCTCGAATCTGGATCAAATCGCTATGCGAATAAAATAATATACATACAACCTATGTATTTATCTCCATTGATTATTAATTGTATCAATTTTCTTTTATATTCACATTTAATTTGTTTCCTATTCACTTATCCCATTCCACACTTTACTTATCCTTCATTCATTATTAACTTGGAATATTTCTCCCATACAAATTTACTTAAGAATTTTGCTATCCACTTATTATGTTCAAAATAATTACTTTATACTCTTGTTATAATGATTTCATTTTTATCACTTAGTTTTATATCCATTCTATACAAATTTTTAAATTTAAAATTCCAATTTAAACTCAACTTATTTCTAAACTTTAAACATTGAAATCTATTAACCACATCTTAACCCATATTTACTTTCCTAGTTATTGTAATTAGTTCCATCAACTAATTTATTTTAAATCTCAATGGACTTTAGTTCCAAACTCTTATTATTCTAGTCCACTTCGAATAATTCTTCAGCTTTACTTTACTTAACCCAATTCAAATTGAATTTCAAATATTCAGTTTAAATTCCTTTTACTTACAATTGTAAATTTATTTGTTTATTCACAAATTTATTTCTACTTAAATAAATTTTGTTTCAATAACCATTCCAATTAGCTTACTTAGTTTCATTCCCTTTAAGCTAATTTAGTTACATTCCATTTTATTCAAAATTTTAAAATTTCATAAGTTTTCCAATTTATTTTCATTCCTTTACTGACCTTTTTTAATTCTCTTCAATTAATTGGCTTAACTTCCAACTTATTTTGTTTTCACACTTACTTTTATTTAACCCTTTTCAAGATTAACCTTATTCTAACCAATTTCAACACTATTTTACTTAGCTGCTTATGCTTAAATTTCCCATTTCCTTTATTTCTCCTAGTTCATACTAATTCCCATTCTAATTAATATTTTTCAAACCCTTGTAAGTTTTGAACTTATTAATATTCTACAACCATTTTTGAATAAGATTCCAGAGTTTAAGTAGTCACTTATGTATTTCAAAATCATTTTTGAAATCAATTATATCCAAAATCTAACTCAATTTTAAAAACATTCCCAATTCAAAACATTCGGGTAGCGATTCCTCCCTTGGAAACTTGAAAATGAACACCGATGATGTCACGATCATCATCGGAATTATTTTCCAACGACCGAAAAGAATTTAGTGCTTTCATACCTTCAAAAACATTTTCCAAATTCTTTTTTTATATTCCAAATCTCACCAGATTTCATATCCAATTCAAAAATATTCCCAAATAATATCACCGATATTTTTTCTAAAACCTTTGAAAATCATTTTCAACTCAAAGGAAATTAAATTTCCCAAATTTTCAAACTTTAAAGCCTTTAGATTTTTTTTACTCGAATATTTCTCTGAAGTTCAAATTATAAATCCCATTTATAATTCACATTTCAAATTTCATTCTATTAACGAATTTATTTCCTTATCCTTTAGATATTACCATAATTTCTTATTCAATTTCCATATGTAATGACCCTAAACTAAAATAAAATGTAAGTTATATTTATTTCAAGAATTTCAGAAGTTAAAAAAAAAAATTAACTTAAAACAAATAGTTATATGACTAAAGAATTATATGAATATATGTATTTAAAATATAGGGAATTTCCTGTTTAATTTAAGAAGTAAAATGTAATGGAAATTAGTGGAATTTTAAATGACTTAAGTAATCATGTTGAAAGAGGAAAAAAAAAACAAATAAACTTGTGTGTGTGTATAATTTTTATAACTCATATATATAAATATATATAAAAGTTGTTGTTTTAAGGGGTGGAATAAAAGTAATATAGTATAAATAATTTTTATATCACATAGTCATATATGATGGTGTATATAATTTAATGGAAAAGGTGGCTAGGTAGAAAATGCAAACAGATTACAGTTTTTATAAAGATAGAGCAAAAAATAAAAATGCACAAGGACACATGCATATGGCATGAATTGGAAGAAATCATAGAAATAGCATGCAGAAATAAAAGTATTGGAGATCCCGAAATAACCACTAAAGGAAATCAAGAGGGTATAATTCCAATTGAGGACTATGCATCAGTGTAAACTGTGCATAAAAGAATAAAAGGGTATCAAAGGAATTACCCATTCCCTTAAACCCTAAAAACAGCTTTATAAAAACCTGCATATCATAAGGATCATCATCATTCTTTCAGAAAAATAAATACATATAAAACAAAACAGAAAAAAAGATGGGTATGCAGTCCTGAAGGCAATAGCAGAGTAGAGGAGCAAGTTAATACAAGAAAGAATATAGGTGAGCATTAACATTTTATGCAATGGCAGTAAGACCTCTGGTAGGCAGCTTGAAAATATTAAAAGTAGTATTTAATCTTTGAAATGGTTTGATATGGATGAAATGGATGTTGTTGTGTATTTCTGTTTGGAGTTTTTGTATGATAGTTTTTCCAAGCTTATATGGTTTGAGCATTTTTAATTCTGTTTTTACTATTGTTAAGTATGGATCAAAATTATTTTGAACATAGGCAGCAAGATGAAGGTCTAGCTCATGTTTATATTCTAAATAATAAGATAGGAGGCTTTTCTGGGTTTTGATGAACTTTTAACAAACACCTCTGTCCATACTTCTGCAATAAAATAATAACAGGATCATAATGCTTAAGTTAATATAGGAAAGATCATATACATGATGAGAAATCTCTGCAATAAGAAAAGACTGTACTAAAGAGTATTTATGTTTTCTGAAAACATGAATGGGTTGAAGTTTTTATGAATAAGCTATAGGCAGGGGCTTAATAAGCTAACCATAAAAATTGGAGGGAGAGTTTTCAATAAACTCTATGATTAAATAAAATTAATCAGGTCACTTGGAGTTAGTCAATGATCTGCTTTCTTCAGAAGGGGGAAAGCATATGCATGGTGCAAATGCACCCTGAGGCCTTTGTGTGATTGGAATAAGTAAGACTAACTGGGAGAATTCCTTCATAATGCATACTTGTGTTCATTTGACAGGGGGATTTAGACCTTAAATAAAATGGGGTATGAGATTTAAAATCTCTGGGTTATAATATCTGAACAAAACTGTAAATTAAATAAGGTTTAATGTAGTAATCTTAATGATCTGCTGGGGGAAAAATCTGGGAGAACATAACCTGAATTTATTTATGATGTTGTGAATAATGCATGGTTTGTTACATATATGTTGAATGTATGGTTGTATGCTTAAGGTCACCTAGCTATTTTGCTGATGTGCCTAGTTTATAATCTGCTAGATTATGAAAGTGACAAAAGTTCATAAGATTTGTAAACTTGTATAGAATTTATTAATGCTCATACCAGTGTAAACTGACCCTTTTGTTTGCCTTGCAAACATCTGGGTTTCTCATATAAATGGGGCAGCTCAATGATTTGCATGCAGGTAAGTAAAAGTGACATGATGATGAAGGAGGCATTAGCTGCTAGTATAAATAAGAGAAACCATGCTTGTATTTGGAGAATTGCCTGTAGTGGAAGACCTGAATATTATTAGTAATTAAAAGTTAGATAGTGAAGATGTTTTTCTTTTTCTTGGGTGTTTGAATTATGACATGTATCTAACTAATACTGTGATGAGTGAAGTTTTATGACAAGTAGCTAGATGATGCTCTTATAAAATGTTTAGCTATCTTTTACGGTCTATGAAAATCTGATATATCATAGCTATATAATATATGTGCATATCAGTCGCTTGTTCTTTTGTTTGAAACTGATTGATGTTATAATAATGACAATTGAGAAAGGCAAGTGCAACAGATTTTGCATAAAAACAAAATAAGCTTGTGAAATTTGAACAAGATAAATTATGCTTGAACTGTATGGTACATTGGGTGGTGTGTATTCCTTGAGAAAATGCAAGACTTATGTTCATGCAGTTGATTTAAAAACAGAAAGAGATTCAAAAGAAATAGATTTGGAAACATTTTGGTTTTGTGTCTGAAACCTGGGAAAATAAAATCTAATTGAAAATTTTATAAAATAAAAGCAAAGTGGTGATAAGTAGGTATGATTGTGGAAATGATTTACATAGAAATATGGTTTTGAATATTGAAGGAATGGGATCATGACCAACTAAAATGGTTAAGTGTCAGATCCTTATAGCCTGGAATCACTTCTCTGCAATTCATGTGGTGTAAGTGTTTCCAACTCGAAGAAAGCAACTGAAAAACTCCAAGTTTTTGAAATATAAACTCGAAGCTAACCAGTATGCATTCTCAACCAACCTAAACTAAAATATAGAGTAAATATAACTGTGAAACCTGAAATGGAAATTTGATTGTGGAAACAAATTTGTAAGTTTATACTAACAATTATACTCCTTTCAATTATGTTTCTTAACACCTGAATATTGCATTATGTATCAGTAGTTATATATATATATATATATATATATATATATATATATATATATATACAGAATAAAAAAAAAATAGCGCACAATGCCTGCACCACTACACTTATATGTATAGATACTAATGTAAATATCATCTCCTTTAAAAAAAAAAGAAGCAACCATATCATCAAATATGTAGAGCTATTATATGATGAAATATGAACTGGTATATTTATATTGGTAACCCAGGATCTTGGGAAACAGATTTGATAAATTTCCTTTAAAATAAAATAATATATAATAATATCTGGGATAAAATATAAGGGGTCACCACAGTTGGTATCAGAGCCAGGTTTTAAATAACATAGTAAACATTATAGTATGTATGTGGATGATTGAATGCATTGATTGAATTCTTGAGGTTGGATGTTTTTGTATGATTGAAATGTATGCTTGAGATACATGTATAAGGTACACCTAAATCAAATAAATAAACAAAGTAAAGATATTAAGAATATGGGTGTAAATAAACTAACTTAAAAATTATATCTATAGCATTATGGTAGGACCCAGACATCACACAGGTGCAGGACCATCACGTGAGCCACCTGTGATAAGCATGGAAGATTTTATGAGGGCTTTGAGGGATGGAATGGCACCAAGGCAAGATAATCCTCATTAGGATCTCTCCAAATTGCTCAAGACTTGTACCAATTTGGGAGGAAAGGATTTTGAAGGCACTGAAGGAGCTATGGGTGTTCAAATGTGGATAAGGACTATGGAAAGGGTCTTTACAGATATGCAAATCAATGACCAAAGGAAAAGACAAATAGCTTCAAGGAAATTGAAGGGGGTTGCACTGGACTGGTGGGAGGTTGTGATAGTAGGAAGGCCAGAAAATGATATCACTTGGAATGATTTCAAAGTCATGCTTGAGGCCAGATTTATCCCAGCATCTGCCAAAGCCACACTGCTTGAAGATTTTATTAGATTAAGGCAAGGAGGCATGAGTGTAAATGAGTACACTCGGAAGTTTGAAGCATTATCTAAGTATGGAATGGTGTTGATAGGGAATGCAGAAGTAAAGAATGCAAGGTACATTCAAGGCTTGAACCCCAATCTATCTAGGGCAATGTTACCATATAAAGATAAAACTTTTGATCAAGTGATTGATCTAACACTCTCTTTTGAGCAACATGATACCACAAGAGAGAAATTCAGGAACATGAAGCTCAATAAGAAGAAGGGAGGTCAGAACAAAGTGCAACCTTATGACAAGAGAAATGCAAGTAAAGGAGTTAAGAAAGGGGAAGGAGCAATAGCACCTGAAAGCAAGAAATTTACTCATTGTTTTAACTGTGGAAAAGCTGGACATTACAGTAACCAATGCCCTGACCCAAAAATACCAAAAGGAAGCTGCTATAACTGTGGAAAGATGGGACATTTAAAGAAGGACTGCCCAGAGACTCATAAGAAAACAGCAAGGGTAGGAGCTTTGGCAACCAACACCACTGAAAATGTTGGACAACTTGAAGGTATAATTCTAATCAATACCCAACCAATATCAGTAGTATATGACACTGGTGCCTCACATTCACTGATATCTTTGGAAATAGTAAAGAAATTAGCACTTGCTTGTGTTTCTATTGAACAACCCTTAACTATACACAGTCCCATAGGGAGTCATTGTATGCTAAGAATGAAGTGTATGGGTCTGAAATTAATTATAGGGGGTTATGGTTTTGATTCAGATCTATATACTTTAAATTATCCTGGTATTGGGATTATATTGGGGGTAGATTGGTTAATGAAAAATAAAGCAATTTTAAATTTAGAAAATCTTACTATTTCTTTGGAGACAAATGAAGGCAAAAGAATTACAATTCTAAGTGAAATAGCAAAGAACACATGTTTTAATAAAATTTGGAGTATAAATGAAATTCAAAAGGAATTAAAAATAGAGAAAATTCCAGTAGTTAATGAATACACAGATGTGTTTGGAGAAGTAAGAGGAATTCCTCAGAATAGACCAGTTGAGTTCAAAATAAAGTTAACGCCAGGAACAAATCCAATCATTAAAAAGCCTTATAGGATGGGTCCAAAAGAACTGGTAGAATTAAAACATCAACTAGAAGAATTAGAAGAGAAAGGATTCATAAGATCAAGTAGTTCTAGTTGGGGTTCCCCGGTGCTCTTTGTCAAGAAACATGATGGAACAATGAGGTTGTGTGTAGACTATAGGGATTTAAACAAGGTAACTATTAAAAATAAGTACCCACTATCTAGAATAGATGATCTATTTGATCAATTACATGGAGCTAGAATATTTTCAAGATTAGATTTAGCCTCTGGATTTCACCAAATGAAAGTTGCAGAGGATAGCATTGAGTACACAGCCTTTAATACCAGATATGGCTTATATGAATTTTTAGTAATGCCATTTGGCTTGACCAATGCTCCCTCTTATTTTGTAGATTTGATGAATAGAATTTTCAGAGACTTTTTGGATAAATTTGTTCTAGTATTTATAGATGATATATTAATTTACTCCAAGACAGAAGCTGATCATGCTATGCATCTACACTTAGTATTATCCAGACTTAGAGAACATGAATTAAAAGCCAAGTATTCAAAATGTACATTTTGGCAACATGAAGTAAAATTCTTAGGACACATAGTGTCACAGCAAGGGGTAAGTGTAGATCCAAGCAAAGTGATTGCAGTTCAATCATGGAGTAGACCCAGAACAGTGACTGAGGTGAGATCATTCTTGGGATTGGCAGGGTATTATAGAATGTTTATCAAGGATTTTTCAAGAATAGCTGCACCAATGACTAAGTTGACAAAAAAGAACCAACCATATGTGTGGACTGAGCAATGTGAACAAGCTTTTGAGAAATTGAAGCAAGCACTGGTAGAAGCTCCTGTTTTGCAAATCCCAAAAGAAAATGAAGGAATGGTTGTATATACTGATGCTAGTGGGTCCGGATTAGGTGCAGTGCTTATGCAACATGGCAAGGTAGTGGCATATGCATCAAGACAGCTTAAACCCAATGAAACCAAATATGCAACTCATGATCTAGAATTAGCTGCAATAGTGTTTGCATTAAAACTTTGGAGGCATTATTTGCTTGGAGCAAAATTTGAATTATTTACAGACCATCAAGCATTGAAATATTTATTTCCTCAAAAAGATTTGAATATGAGACAAGCAAGGTGGATGGAGTTTCTAGCTGCATATGATTTAGATATTTTGTACACCCCTGGAAAAGCCAATAGGGTGGCAGATGCCTTGAGTAGGCATCAAGTTAGGTTAGCAAGTCTAATAATTGATGAATTTAAAAACCTAACAATGCTTGGGGAGGCAGATATACATAGCAAGAATGAAAAGAATTTTGGTGAGCACAATGATATGGTAGAATATGGCACACTAGGGTTGATTACAGTAAAATCTAATCTAGTGGAGAAAATTGGTAGCATGCAAGACCAAGACAAGGATTTGAAGGAGAAGAAAGAAATGTTACATAGCAAAATTGAGTTGGAAAATTTTAAAATAGATCACAAAGGATATTTGAGGAAGAATGAGAAGCTGTGTGTACCAGACATTACAGAGTTGAAGGAAGAAATCATGAATGAGCATCACAAAACCAAGTACACCATACACCCTGGTGGTACTAAAATGTATCATGATTTAAAAAGAAGCTACTGGTGGCCAGGAATGAAACAAGCAGTGGCAAGATATGTGGCAAAGTGTTTCACTTGTCAACAAATTAAAGCAGACTACCAAAAGCCTTCTGGCATGCTGCAACCATTGGAGGTACCTCAGTGGAAATGGGAAAGTATTTCCATGGATTTTGTGGATGGTTTGCCTAGAACTAAGAGAGGCAATGATAGTATATGGGTAATTGTTGATAGGCTAACCAAATCAGCTCACTTTGTCCCTGTCAGGTCAGATAGAAATGCATCTAAACTTGTACAATTATTTATTAAGGAAGTGGTAAGGCTACATGGTATACCTAAGACCATTGTAAGTGATAGAGACACTTTGTTTACCTCAAGATTTTGGGAAAGCTTCCAAGAAGCAATGGGAACACAATTATGCTTAAGTACTGCCTACCATCCTCAAAGTGATGGGCAGACAGAAATAGTAAATAAAATATTGGAGGATCTATTAAGAGCATGTGTGCTTGACTTTGGGGGCAATTGGGAGGACCATATTCATTTGGCAGAATTTACATATAACAATAGCTACCAGTCAACCATAGGAATGGCACCCTTTGAAGCCTTGTATGGGAGGCCCTGCACATCCCCTGCCTGTTGGATGGATATGGGAGAGGATATACTAATAGGACCAGATCATGTTAAAGAAACTTCCAACATGATTGAGTTAATTAGACATAGAATGAAAACAGCACAGTCAAGACAGAAGTCTTATGCAGATAAAAGGAGAAAGCCAATGGAGTTTAAGGAGGGAGAGTATGTTTTTCTAAAAGTATCACCAATGAGAAAAGTGTTCAGGTTTGGGAAATCAGGAAAATTATCACCAAGATTTGTAGGGCCATATGAAATTATATAAAGAATTGGTGCTATGGCCTATAAGCTTCAATTACCTGAGGAATTAAGTGGTGTACATCCAGTGTTTCATGTTTCTCAATTGAGAAAATGGGTGCATGATGAAGGAGCAATTCTGGAGTCACCTACTCAAATTCAAGTCCAAAAGAATTTGGTCTATGCAAATGAACCAGTGGGGATAGTTGCTAAGGAGGAGAAAAAGTTGAGGAACAAGGTGATCAAACTGGTAAAAATTCAATGGAGCTTGGACACCAATGATTGTACATGGGAGGTGGAGGACAAAATGAGGGCTAAACACCCCAACTTGTTTACTGATGGAGAGGTATGTTTAAGTAGTTTATAATAATTCTCTGAACATTCTTATGCATTGCTTTCTTTCATAAAATGTGAGTATGGAGTTATGGAATTAAAACAGGCTATGAATTAATATTTTTAATTGGATAAATTAGAAGAAATTATGGGGACATAATTCCTTTAAGGGGGAGGGTATGTAATGACCCTAAACTAAAATAAAATGTAAGTTATATTTATTTCAAGAATTTCAGAAGTTAAAAAAAAAAAAATTTGACTTAAAACAAATAGTTATATGACTAAAGAATTATATGAATATATGTATTTAAAATATAGGGAATTTCCTGTTTAATTTAAGAAGTAAAATGTAATGGAAATTAATGAAATTTTAAATGACTTAAGTAATCACGTTGAAAGAGGAAAAAAAATAAAAACAAAAAAACTTGTGTGTGTGTATAATTTTTATAACTCATATATATAAATATATATAAAAGTTGCTGTTTTAAGGGGTGGAATAAAAGTAATATAGTATAAATAATTTTTATATCACATAATCATATATGATGGTGTATATAATTTAATGGAAAAGGTGGCTAGGTAGAAAATGCAAACAGATTACAGTTTTTATAAAGATAGAGAAAAAAATAAAAATGCACAAGGACACATGCATATGGCATGAATGGGAAGAAATCATAGAAATAGCATGCAGAAATAAAAGTATTGGAGATCCCGAAATAACCACTAAAGGAAATCAAGAGGGTATAATTCCAATTGAGGACTATGCATCAGTGTAAACTGTGCATAAAAGAACAAAAGGGTATCAAAGGAATTACCCATTCCCTTAAACCCTAAAAACAGCTTTATAAAAACCTGCATATCAAAAGGATCATCATCATTCTTTCAGAAAAATAAATACATATAAAACAAAACAGAAAAAAAGATGGGTATGCAGTCCTGAAGGCAATAGCAGAGTAGAGGAGCAAGATAATACAAGAAAGAATATAGGTGAGCATTAATTCATTTTATGCAATGGCAGTAAGACCTCTGGTAGGCAGCTTGAAAATATTAAAAGTAGTATTTAATCTTTGAAATGGTTTGATATGGATGAAATGGATGTTGTTGTGTATTTCTGTTTGGAGTTTTTGTATGATAGTTTTTCCAAGCTTATATGGTTTGAGCATTTTTAATTCTGTTTTTACTATTGTTAAGTATGGATCTAAATTATTTTGAACAAAGGCAGCAAGATGAAGGTCTAGCTCATGTTTATATTCTAAATAATAAGATAGGAGGCTTTTCTGGGTTTTGATGAATTTTTAACAAACACCTCTGTCCATACTTCTGCAATAAAATAATAACAGGATCATAATGCTTAAGTTAATATAGGAAAGATCATATACATGATGAGAAACCTCTGCAATAAGAAAAGACTGTACTAAAGAGTATTTATGTTTTCTGAAAACATGAATGGGTTGAAGTTTTTATGAATAAGCTATAGGCAGGGGCTTAATAAGCTAACCATAAAAATTGGAGGGAGAGTTTTCAATAAACTCTATGATTAAATAAAATTAATCAGGTCACTTGGAGTTAGTCAATGATCTGCTTTCTTCAGAAGGGGGAAAGCATATGCATGGTGCAAATGCACCCTGAGGCCTTTGTGTGATTGGAATAAGTAAGACTAACTGGGAGAATTCCTTCATAATGCATACTTGTGTTCATTTGACAGGGGGATTTAGACCTTAAATAAAATGGGGTATGAGATTTAAAATCTCTGGGTTATAATATCTGAACAAAACTGTAAATTAAATAAGGTTTAATGTAGTAACCTTAATGATCTGCTGGGGGAAAAATCTGGGAGAACATAACCTGAATTTATTTATGATGTTGTGAATAATGCATGGTTTGTTACATATATGTTGAATGTATGGTTGTATGCTTAAGGTCACCTAGCTATTTTGCTGATGTGCCTAGTTTATAATCTGCTAGATTATGAAAGTGACAAAAGTTCATAAGATTTGTAAACTTGTATAGAATTTATTAATGCTCATACCAATGTAAACTGACCCTTTTGTTTGCCTTGCAAACATCTGGGTTTCTCATATAAATGGGGCAGCTCAATGATTTGCATGCAGGTAAGTAAAAGTGACATGATGATGAAGGAGGCATTAGCTGCTAGTATAAATAAGAGAAACAATGCTTGTATTTGCAGAATTGCCTGTAGTGGAAGACCTGAATATTATTAGTAATTAAAAGTTAGATAGTGAAGATGTTTTTCTTTTTCTTGGGTGTTTGAATTATGACATGTATCTAACTAATACTGTGATGAGTGAAGTTTTATGACAAGTAGCTAGATGATGCTCTTATAAAATGTTTAGCTATCTTTTGAGGTCTATGAAAATCTGATATATCATAGCTATATAATATATGTGCATATCAGTCCCTTGTTCTTTTGTTTGATACTGATTGATGTTATAATAATGACAATTGAGAAAGGCAAGTGCAACAGATTTTGCATAAAAACAAAATAAGCTTATGAAATTTGAACAAGATAAATTATGCTTGAACTGTATGGTACATTGGATGGTGTGTATTCCTTGAGAAAATGCAAGACTTATGTTCATGCAGTTGATTTAAAAACAGAAAGAGATTCAAAAGAAATAGATTTGGAAACATTTTGGTTTTGTGTCTGAAACCTGGGAAAATAAAATCTTATTGAAACTTTTATAAAATAAAAGCAAAGTGGTGATAAGTAGGTATGATTGTGGAAATGATTTACACAGAAATATGGTTTTGAATATTGAAGGAATGGGATCATGACCAACTCAAATGGTTAAGTGTCAGATCCTTATAGCCTGGAATCACTTCTCTGCAATTCATGTGGTGTAAGTGTTTCCAACTCGAAGAAAGCAACTGAAAAACTCCAAGTTTTTGAAATATAAAATCGAAGCTAACCAGTATGCATTCTCAACCAACCTAAACTAAAATATAGAGTAAATATAACTGTGAAACCTGAAATGGAAATTTGATTGTGGAAACAAATTTGTAAGTTTATACTAACAATTATACTCCTTTCAATTATGTTTCTTAACACCTGAATATTGCATTATGTATCAGTAGTTATATATATATATATATATATATATATATATATATATATATATACAGAATAAAAAAAAATAGCGCACAATGCCTGCACCACTACACTTATATGTATAGATACTAATGTAAATATCATCTCCTTTAAAAAAAAAAGAAGCAACCATATCATCAAATATGTAGAGCTATTATATGATGAAATATGAACTGGTATATTTATATTGGTAACCCAGGATCTTGGGAAACAGATTTGATAAATTTCCTTTAAAATAAAATAATATATAATAACATCTGGGATAAAATATAAGGGGTCACCACAGTTGGTATCAGAGCCAGGTTTTAAATAACATAGTAAACATTATAGTATGTATGTGGATGATTGAATGCATTGATTGAATTCTTGAGGTTGGATGTTTTTGTATGATTGAAATGTATGCTTGAGATACATGTATAAGGTACACCTAAATCAAATAAATAAACAAAGTAAAGATATTAAGAATATGGGGGTAAATAAACTAACTTAAAAATTATATCTATAGCATTATGGTAGGACCCAGACATCACACAGGTGCAGGACCATCACGTGAGCCACCTGTGATAAGCATGGAAGATTTTATGAGGGCTTTGAGGGATGGAATGGCACCAAGGCAAGATAATCCTCATGAGGAGCTCTCCAAATTGCTCAAGACTTGTACCAATTTGGGAGGAAAGGATTTTGAAGGCACTGAAGGAGCTATGGGTGTTCAAATGTGGATAAGGACTATGGAAAGGGTCTTTACAGATATGCAAATCAATGACCAAAGGAAAAGACAAATAGCTTCAAGGAAATTGAAGGGGGTTGCACTGGACTGGTGGGAGGTTGTGATAGTAGGAAGGCCAGAAAATGATATCACTTGGAATGATTTCAAAGTCATGCTTGAGGCCAGATTTATCCCAGCATCTGCCAAAGCCACACTGCTTGAAGATTTTATTAGATTAAGGCAAGGAGGCATGAGTGTAAATGAGTACACTCGGAAGTTTGAAGCATTATCTAAGTATGGAATGGTGTTGATAGGGAATGCAGAAGTAAAGAATGCAAGGTACATTCAAGGCTTGAACCCCAATCTATCTAGGGCAATGTTACCATATAAAGATAAAACTTTTGATCAAGTGATTGATCTAACACTCTCTTTTGAGCAACATGATACCACAAGAGAGAAATTCAGGAACATGAAGCTCAATAAGAAGAAGGGAGGTCAGAACAAAGTGCAACCTTATGACAAGAGAAATGCAAGTAAAGGAGTTAAGAAAGGGGAAGGAGCAATAGCACCTGAAAGCAAGAAATTTACTCATTGTTTTAACTGTGGAAAAGCTGGACATTACAGTAACCAATGCCCTGACCCAAAAATACCAAAAGGAAGCTGCGATAACTGTGGAAAGATGGGACATTTAAAGAAGGACTGCCCAGAGACTCATAAGAAAACAGCAAGGGTAGGAGCTTTGGCAACCAACACCACTGAAAATGTTGGACAACTTGAAGGTATAATTCTAATCAATACCCAACCAATATCAGTAGTATATGACACTGGTGCCTCACATTCACTGATATCTTTGGAAATAGTAAAGAAATTAGCACTTGCTTGTGTTTCTATTGAACAACCCTTAACTATACACAGTCCCATAGGGAGTCATTGTATGCTAAGAATGAAGTGTATGGGTCTGAAATTAATTATAGGGGGTTATGGTTTTGATTCAGATCTATATACTTTAAATTATCCTGGTATTGGGATTATATTGGGGGTAGATTGGTTAATGAAAAATAAAGCAATTTTAAATTTATAAAATCTTACTATTTCTTTGGAGACAAATGAAGGCAAAAGAATTACAATTCTAAGTGAAATAGCAAAGAACACATGTTTTAATAAAATTTGGAGTATAAATGAAATTCAAAAGGAATTAAAAATAGAGGAAATTCCAGTAGTTAATGAATACACAGATGTGTTTGGAGAAGTAAGAGGAATTCCTCAGAATAGACCAGTTGAGTTCAAAATAAAGTTAACGCCAGGAACAAATCCAATCATTAAAAAGCCTTATAGGATGGGTCCAAAAGAACTGGTAGAATTAAAACATCAACTAGAAGAATTAGAAGAGAAAGGATTCATAAGATCAAGTAGTTCTAGTTGGGGTTCCCCAGTGCTCTTTGTCAAGAAACATGATGGAACAATGAGGTTGTGTGTAGACTATAGGGATTTAAACAAGGTAACTATTAAAAATAAGTACCCACTATCTAGAATAGATGATCTATTTGATCAATTACATGGAGCTAGAATATTTTCAAGATTAGATTTAGCCTCTGGATTTCACCAAATGAAAGTTGCAGAGGATAGCATTGAGTACACAGCCTTTAATACCAGATATGGCTTATATGAATTTTTAGTAATGCCATTTGGCTTGACCAATGCTCCCTCTTATTTTGTAGATTTGATGAATAGAATTTTCAGAGACTTTTTGGATAAATTTGTTCTAGTATTTATAGATGATATATTAATTTACTCCAAGACAGAAGATGATCATGCTATGCATCTACACTTAGTATTATCCAGACTTAGAGAACATGAATTAAAAGCCAAGTATTCAAAATGTACATTTTGGCAACATGAAGTAAAATTCTTAGGACACATAGTGTCACAGCAAGGGGTAAGTGTAGATCCAAGCAAAGTGATTGCAGTTCAATCATGGAGTAGACCCAGAACAGTGACTGAGGTGAGATCATTCTTGGGATTGGCAGGGTATTATAGAATGTTTATCAAGGATTTTTCAAGAATAGCTGCACCAATGACTAAGTTGACAAAAAAGAACCAACCATATGTGTGGACTGAGCAATGTGAACAAGCTTTTGAGAAATTGAAGCAAGCACTGGTAGAAGCTCCTGTTTTGCAAATCCCAAAAGAAAATGAAGGAATGGTTGTATATACTGATGCTAGTGGGTCCGGATTAGGTGCAGTGCTTATGCAACATGGCAAGGTAGTGGCATATGCATCAAGACAGCTTAAACCCAATGAAACCAAATATGCAACTCATGATCTAGAATTAGCTGCAATAGTGTTTGCATTAAAACTTTGGAGGCATTATTTGCTTGGAGCAAAATTTGAATTATTTACAGACCATCAAGCATTGAAATATTTATTTCCTCAAAAAGATTTGAATATGAGACAAGCAAGGTGGATGGAGTTTCTAGCTGCATACGATTTAGATATTTTGTACACCCCTGGAAAAGCCAATAGGGTGGCAGATGCCTTGAGTAGGCATCAAGTTAGGTTAGCAAGTCTAATAATTGATGAATTTAAAAACCTAACAATGCTTGGGGAGGCAGATATACATAGCAAGAATGAAAAGAATTTTGGTGAGCACAATGATATGGTAGAATATGGCACACTAGGGTTGATTACAGTAAAATCTAATCTAGTGGAGAAAATTGGTAGCATGCAAGACCAAGACAAGGATTTGAAGGAGAAGAAAGAAATGTTACATAGCAATATTGAGTTGGAAAATTTTAAAATAGATCACAAAGGATATTTGAGGAAGAATGAGAAGCTGTGTGTACCAGACATTACAGAGTTGAAGGAAGAAATCTTGAATGAGCATCACAAAACCAAGTACACCATACACCCTGGTGGTACTAAAATGTATCATGATTTAAAAAGAAGCTACTGGTGGCCAGGAATGAAACAAGCAGTGGCAAGATATGTGGCAAAGTGTTTCACTTGTCAACAAATTAAAGCAGACTACCAAAAGCCTTCTGGCATGCTGCAACCATTGGAGGTACCTCAGTGGAAATGGGAAAGTATTTCCATGGATTTTGTGGATGGTTTGCCTAGAACTAAGAGAGGCAATGATAGTATATGGGTAATTGTTGATAGGCTAACCAAATCAGCTCACTTTATCCCTGTCAGGTCAGATAGAAATGCATCTAAACTTGTACAATTATTTATTAAGGAAGTGGTAAGGCTACATGGTATACCTAAGACCATTGTAAGTGATAGAGACACTTTGTTTACCTCAAGATTTTGGGAAAGCTTCCAAGAAGCAATGGGAACACAATTATGCTTAAGTACTGCCTACCATCCTCAAAGTGATGGGCAGACAGAAATAGTAAATAAAATATTGGAGGATCTATTAAGAGCATGTGTGCTTGACTTTGGGGGCAATTGGGAGGACCATATTCATTTGGCAGAATTTACATATAACAATACCTACCAGTCAACCATAGGAATGGCACCCTTTGAAGCCTTGTATGGGAGGCCCTGCACATCCCCTGCCTGTTGGATGGATATGGGAGAGGATATACTAATAGGACCAGATCATGTTAAAGAAACTTCCAACATGATTGAGTTAATATAGGAAAGATCATAATGCTTAAGTTAATATAGGAAAGATCATATACATGATGAGAAATCTCTGCAATAAGAAAAGACTGTACTAAAGAGTATTTATGTTTTCTGAAAACATGAATGGGTTGAAGTTTTTATGAATAAGCTATAGGCAGGGGCTTAATAAGCTAACCATAAAAATTGGAGGGAGAGTTTTCAATAAACTCTATGATTAAATAAAATTAATCAGGTCACTTGGAGTTAGTCAATGATCTGCTTTCTTCAGAAGGGGGAAAGCATATGCATGGTGCAAATGCACCCTGAGGCCTTTGTGTGATTGGAATAAGTAAGACTAACTGGGAGAATTCCTTCATAATGCATACTTGTGTTCATTTGACAGGGGGATTTAGACCTTAAATAAAATGGGGTATGAGATTTAAAATCTCTGGGTTATAATATCTGAACAAAACTGTAAATTAAATAAGGTTTAATGTAGTAACCTTAATGATCTGCTGGGGGAAAAATCTGGGAGAACATAACCTGAATTTATTTATGATGTTGTGAATAATGCATGGTTTGTTACATATATGTTGAATGTATGGTTGTATGCTTAAGGTCACCTAGCTATTTTGCTGATGTGCCTAGTTTATAATCTGCTAGATTATGAAAGTGACAAAAGTTCATAAGATTTGTAAACTTGTATAGAATTTATTAATGCTCATACCAGTGTAAACTGACCCTTTTGTTTGCCTTGCAAACATCTGGGTTTCTCATATAAATGGGGCAGCTCAATGATTTGCATGCAGGTAAGTAAAAGTGACATGATGATGAAGGAGGCATTAGCTGCTAGTATAAATAAGAGAAACAATGCTTGTATTTGCAGAATTGCCTGTAGTGGAAGACCTGAATATTATTAGTAATTAAAAGTAAGATAGTGAAGATGTTTTTCTTTTTCTTGGGTGTTTGAATTATGACATGTATCTAACTAATACTGTGATGAGTGAAGTTTTATGACAAGTAGCTAGATGATGCTCTTATAAAATGTTTAGCTATCTTTTGAGGTCTATGAAAATCTGATATATCATAGCTATATAATATATGTGCATATCAGTCCCTTGTTCTTTTGTTTGAAACTGATTGATGTTATAATAATGACAATTGAGAAAGGCAAGTGCAACAGATTTTGCATAAAAACAAAATAAGCTTGTGAAATTTGAACAAGATAAATTATGCTTGAACTGTATGGTACATTGGGTGGTGTGTATTCCTTGAGAAAATGCAAGACTTATGTTCATGCAGTTGATTTAAAAACAGAAAGAGATTCAAAAGAAATAGATTTGGAAACATTTTGGTTTTGTGTCTGAAACCTGGGAAAATAAAATCTTATTGAAACTTTTATAAAATAAAAGCAAAGTGGTGATAAGTAGGTATGATTGTGGAAATGATTTACACAGAAATATGGTTTTGAATATTGAAGGAATGGGATCATGACCAACTCAAATGGTTAAGTGTCAGATCCTTATAGCCTGGAATCACTTCTCTGCAATTCATGTGGTGTAAGTGTTTCCAACTCGAAGAAAGCAACTGAAAAACTCCAAGTTTTTGAAATATAAACTCGAAGCTAACCAGTATGCATTCTCAACCAACCTAAACTAAAATATAGAGTAAATATAACTGTGAAACCTGAAATGGAAATTTGATTGTGGAAACAAATTTGTAAGTTTATACTAACAAATATACTCCTTTCAGTTATGTTTCTTAACACCTGAATATTGCATTATGTATCAGTAGTTATATATATATATATATATATATATATATATATATATATATATATATATATATATATATATATATATACAGAATAAAAAAAAAAGTGCACAATGCCTGCACCACTACACTTATATGTATAGATACTAATGTAAATATCATCTCCTTTAAAAAAAAAAAGAAGCAACCATATCATCAAATATGTAGAGCTATTATATCATGAAATATGAACTGGTATATTTATATTGGTAACCCAGGATCTTGGGAAACAGATTTGATAAAGTTCCTTTAAAATAAAATAATATATAATAATATCTGTGATAAAATATAAGTGGTCACCACGCCATACCACAATGATAATAATTCATTATTATCACTTCCTAACAACCAAGCAACCATATATAACTACAATAATTTACGAAAAATTATTTCTTTTTATATACAAAAATAATTTGGGTAAAATTATTTCATTTACCCTATTTTAAAACAATACTGTGTTGGTTTATCTTGTTTAAGAGTTTAGATGCCATCCCACATATCGACCCGAATCCATAAACACTCAACCGATAAGTCAATACAATATAAAAACAATTTTTATATTCACTAACAAATAAGCGCTCATTTCTATTAATACTCTCAAATTCATTCTAGAGTACTTCAGACTATATTTCTAATGAGTAATCCCCACCAGACCCAACATTCCCGCTTAATCTTCAGCTCTGATACCAAGTGTAATAACCCAGATTTTCGACCTTTGAAAGTCGACTTCAATAGGTTTATTGTATCAAATGCCGAACAATCGAATACCAGAAAACCGAACCACTAGGGTTAAAGAAGAAGGAGGTAGAAGAAGAAATAGAAACAATATCAGAATCTCACAATCGCAACAGAAAAATATATAATAGACAAATGACTAATCTTTAATCAAAAGAACTATATCTATTTTTACATTACATCATCAGAGTTTAACAAAATTCATATCACACAACTGGACAGTTATCATAACCTGTCCTCACAAAACTGACTATGCAGTTAATCATACATAGCAGAATATTCATCAGATACGTGTGATACTCTCGCCGTCCAGCTCGTCTCCTAAGCTCCACAACATCCTTTCCTACATCTATAATACTCGGTCTAACCCGAGCATTATATCGAAATAATACCTGAGTCAGTCTGGAAAACCAGAGTGAGAAAACAAACCAAATTGGATTATTAAAGTTTTCAAAATCCTTTGAAATCAAAGGTATATCGTAAGACCATGCCACAAATAAACACGCCAGGTTTTTACCTTACTATATCCAAAAGTTTTTTACCTAATTCGTCCGATATTATAATAGTGTCTATTGAAAGAAAATTATAATCTAGCTAAAATGCTTGCATCTCACGTTCCAGCATGATTGGGCACAATCAAAACCGTTCAAGAGCTTATTGGGGATAGGATTAATTACAATGGCAGGGCTACTGGGGTACTGCCCGTCACAGTACATGGTCTAGATCACCGTACCGAGGGTCCACCCTAAACCCCTGCTACACAAGACCAGAGCTACCCTTTACTGGATAGTCCGGATATGATCACCCCGTGGTTGGGATTAACAACCGCCCACACAACCGAATAAAAGGGACATCTAGACATGGATGACCTTACACTAATTGATTACTAGCCACTTAACCTTGCTTGCACCTCCCCTGTTTTAGCCATTTCCACTTGATGAGGCTCGAGGCTATGCATTACCTTTATAGCACACATTCAATTAAAATGCTCATCATCCTCCTGACATTGTTCTGATCGCATTCATCCATACAAGTCCGTTCTGGGTCCGAACGGAATCGAAGGCAATACTCCTAATACATCCACTTTGGAATCACCCTCAGGATTAGTAGCGATTATCCCTTGCACTTCATTGCTCCATCTTCGATTCCATGATCTTGTCTTCCTCACGAAACGTTCAAATCGGATCGAAGTGGTTTTTGGGAGATTAATCCCAATCTCGGTCTCTTTGAAACGATCAGCGCATTGGCAAATATTGATAGTCAGTTATTTAACTATCAAACAACATTCACAAACAATCATCGGGCCTTAATAATTTACCAAATTTTTTATTTCAAAATATCTACACAAGATATATTTCTACACTTCAAACCTTTGAAATAATTTTCAAATTAACTTTCTCTCGCGGAATAAATTTTCAAATATTGTTTATTTCCATTGAAAATTACCAAATCTAAATACTTAAGATTTTAAAATAATTTAAATCACTTTAACCAAAAATATATATACTTTAAAACACTTAAAATAAAAACTATTTAAAACACTTTATTTCAAATACTAGTTATGAAATTTTGAAATAATTTCTCGTGTAAAACTAAAGCCAAAATTAAATTTAAAATAAAAGTTATTCTATAATTATAAATATTAAATAATTATCTTTTAAATCATAATACTAGTTAAATGTTTAAAATATTTTACTTGTATAATTAACTTAATAAATATTTGCTTTTAAAATTTTTAAAACAACTAATTAAAAATTTCTTTCTAAACATTCTTTTTTAAACCACTTTAAAACCTCTAACTTATACTTGAAAATCTTGCTTTGAAAATATACTTGCCTTTTCTAGAAAAATACACTTTCCTTTCTACACCTTTAAAAACAAACTACCGTTTATTTTTAAACAAATCACCCTTCCCTTATAAATTCCATCCTGAATTTATACTTCCAAAATTATCCTCTGATAAATATTTCACTTTTATAAACCCTGTTTATAAATTTCACAGTCTCATTTTCCTTTATTCATAGTTTCAATACTTAGTCGGTATTCAGATGGATTTCCAAAACCAACTCCATTTTTAAATAAATTCCTTTACTTTTCCAAATTTATTTCAAAACCCATTTATCACATATTCACACCTTTATTTTTTATTTAAATTCTTATTTAAATCGAAAATATCAATTACATACTTTAATTCAAAATTCCCCTTTTATTTTCCCAAACTCATTCAATATTGAATTTTAAAAATATATTTCTTCATACTTACAAAAAAATATTGCTTAAGTCCTTATTTTAAATAAAATCCTTTTTCAATTATTCAAAATCCCTATTTTTTCTCCTTGAATTTATCGTATAGGACTTAAATCAAACCTTTATCCCTTTCCCAAGTTCATTCCTTAATTTATTTGAATTCACTAAAATTATTTTACTTTAAAATTTCCCTTCTTATTTCCTTTAAAAATTCAAACTTTATATATATATTTCATTTTTCTCAAATACCAATATATATACGATCAAGCCTTAGCATTCATAATTTCAATTCCTAATATAATCGATATAATCTATCACGGATTATCACATGAATCACATTACTGAATATAAATTCAACTTTTGAGGAATGCATTTGGATCCCTCCAACCTCTTTTTCTGCATCCATAGATGTTAGCACAAAATAAAATACCAATCCCACTTCGAGGGGGATATCACGGTGTATATGATCATCCGCTATTATGCGGGGTGCATAGGGTCTCATCCGCTATATAATGCGGGAAATCAATCACTTCAATATGTATACTACTATATAAAATATACCACATCCAGATTGATAAATAAACAAAAATTCAAGCAATCAATCAAATAATTTAAATTTAACTTTATTAAATTTAAATGGTTGTGACGCCCCACCTCTATACCCACGCTAGGCAAGAACACTACGGTGTAATGCTGTCAACTAGCATGGAGAATAAGCCTGTTGAGGATTGACCATCCGTGTAATTGCTTTGCGCGAGCACCGATATGTTAGATAGTATAACATGCATTTTATTTCAAGAGGAAATCCGACATACCGATACAAACACAAAGCTACTACACAGTGGCTATAATAATCTTCGGAAACAAATATAGAAATAAGCATAACACAAATCAGTCACAGATAATCCATATCACAAAGGAGGAAATAGATACGAATATATATAACACATAAAAGTGTTCATCAGAGTAGTGGTCTAACAAGATCCATAATATCACAAAAGAATAGATACAAGTGCTAGACAAAAGAATATGTATACACAAGGAGTATATTTCTCAAATGCATACAACAAAAACTGCCAAACTAAAGTAGTTAGCCAAAAGATCATATGATGGTCCGATAAGGAGTCAAGCAGAAGCACCTGTAAAGTCTCAGTCTGACCCGAGTATTATTTAATAAGAAAATAATAAACGGATCAGTCTAGCTATAAATATCAGATGAAATGATATAGAATAAGAGATATGACTAAACGTAATGATAATCACAATGCCAAGCTGTGGTAAATATGCAATTGAAAAAATCAACAAGAGATTAATCAATATCACAAAAAATCTTCTCAAAGATCAAAAGGAATGTCACACTCCTAATTTCATTCACCAAGCCACAATAAATGACATACATATCAATGCCAATCGAAAAAGGTGGTGAAACATAAATTCCAGAAATCAACACAAGAAATCCAGGAATCACAAGAAAAGGATGGCCAAATCCCAAACGGAACGCTATTCCATAAACCGGGCATCGACGCACCTAAATAGAGACGCCCCATGCACAGTCAAACATCGACGCACCTAGAAAGGTACGACCCATGCAAAGACAAACATCGACGCACCTAAATAGATACGCCCCATGTAATGTCTAGCATCGATGCACCTAGAAAGATACGCCCTATGCATAAATAAGCATCGACGCACCTAGAAAGATACGCCCCATGCATAAATCAACATCGACGTACCTAGAAAGGTACGTCCCATGCATAAACGAACACCGATGCACCTAGAAAGATACACCCCATGTCCCAACTTATTGAGCCGATTTTTCCACGAAGTGAACAAACATCGACGCACCTAAATAGGTACGACCCATGCGTGAAATAAACATTGACGCATCTACAAATATACGACCCATGCGTGAAATAAACATCGACGCATCTAGAAAGATACGACCCATGCGTGAAATAAACATCGACGCATCTAGAAAGATACGACCCATGCGTGAAATAAACATCGACGCATCTAGAAAGATACGACCCATGCGATAAATGAGACGAAGCTCAATAAAATGAGGTACAATCCTCCATACGGACAATGAGACATCGCACTTTGCTAGTCTAAACCATAAAATGATCGTCATGATCACCGAGAAGTGTCAATTACAGTAAGTTAGTAAATATATGAGCTTAGCTTCATGCCTATAACCACTAGCTTAACTTAAATATTTACGAACAAATTGTAAATCTCCACTAGAAAATTGTCACAAGAGATTCAATCGAACAAGTCAAGTGTGGTAAAGGTTTGTATATACTAATAGATTGGAAATCGGTTTGAGAAAACGAGCTTTGTAATAAAATAGTGTTGAAATCATTTGAAGAAAGAGTTTTGATATTCACTATTAGTATAGAAAACATTTATATTTTTAAGTGACAAATCATAGAAGTGATTGTAGAAACAATCAATTCATAAAAATTCACATTCGAAGAAGTGAATAAAATCCAAGAAATCGATACCGAATCCATCAAAGTGGATATATCCTAAATTCCCAAAGAAAATGTCATCAAAGTCGATAATAAATGATAGCAACAAATAGGAAACAACACGAATCGATTAAAGTTGGAAATTCAAGCAACTAGGCAAAAAAAAGCATAGTAGGCAGATAGGAGCAGGTCGGTCAACCAGACTCCCTGAGTCAGTTGACCGAACCAAAGGTTGGAAGTGCTCGGGCACCAGGTCGGTCGACCGGCCCAGGGGTTCGGTCGGCCGAAGCCTGTAACCAGCACTTCCAAAACAGAGGCAGGAAGTGCCTGGGTAGCAGGTCGGTCGACCGGACCCTGAGCTCGGTCGGCCGAACCTGTATACTTGCACTTCCTACCCTATTTCAAAAGAGGTACAAACTCCCTCAATTTGCAATCCGTCGAGCAACGGCACTAAGGGTTTACGCCAATCGACTACCCGGCCATAGAAGCTCTTTGGTTCATCACCAAAAACATGATCAAAACATCAAAGTTATGATTTTTAAAGATTTGAACCCAAAACACTAAAAATTGGAATATTCACAAAAGCAATCCAAATCAAAATCAAATGCACATGAATAAGTGTTAGGAATTCATACCTAACAATCGAAGATAAATATAGACTAAGATGTGAGATAAAAATCTCACCTTTGAACCCAAATTAATGAAGGAGAAGCTTTAAAAACAAGCTAAGATCAATTCCTCTTCAATAACAACTCAAGAAGCTTCAATCTAAGCTTAAAAGAGAAACATTTCCTAAATTAGGTTTAGGAATTTTCTGAAATCAAAGAGAGAATGAGTTGGAGAAGAAGAAGAGAAAGCTTGCCAATGGGTTCACTTGAGTTTGGAGCTAGATAATGGATTTGCTAATGAAGACTAGGGCTTGGAGTTTTAATTTCCTCTTCCTTCCCCCATTTTTGCTTTAGCTTGAAGTATTAGGAAATGAGGAATGAAGTAATGAAGAGGAGAGGGGGTTGGAACTGAGTTAGTAAGTGGGGTTATTGGGCTCAGCCCAAACCAAAGCCCTAAGTGAAAAGTGGCAAAATTCCACTAACTCCAAACATATCGAAGTTTATACTTAAAAAGGTCGCAAACGTCATTTTGAACTCAATGGGGGTGGTCTCGAGTCCCAATTTGACTGTTTGCTAAAAGTAGGTTTTCGGACAAAAACCCGACGAACGATGAAATATTTAAATAAAATATTTAAATATGCAATCGATCAATATGCGGGTTGTTACAATGGTTATCCAAATGAGTGAGATTAACTCACCTTTGACTATCAATTTGCAAGATCCACACCGGCTTTTTCCTACACGATTTTGGACCTTGTAAAACATTAGATGATTTTTATTTATATTCGAATAAATCAAACAATTAAATTTCCATTTGACAAATTTAATTAACCCCTGATTTCATTTTAAACTAATAATTAAAATTTTAAACTAATTTCTTTTATTAAAAAATTTTAGCAACTAAAATAATTAAATAAGTTTATTAAACAATTTAATCCGCATAATACACTCTAAAAATCTAATATTTATAAACTTCTCACCTTCTTAAAATTATTATACTTCCAAAAAAATCATAGATATATGCATACTTATTGTTCCACTTATCTGCATTTATTGTTTTTACTAAAAATAGAATTACCTTCACCTAACTGTAAACCTTTTTTTCCTCTTTTATATTTTAAATTGAAAATGTAACTGTAAACATATACATTACTGTAATCATATTTATTAAACCAAAATTTATGGGAAAGGATGAATTCGAATACCTCCTGATATGCCCGAAATCCACCTCCTCTTTGTCGCGACGCCGCCTGCTCCTTCAACCAGAAGGTTATCACTATGCGCCCATCTTCCCGACGATGCGCTAATACTCCTGACACCGTCTCCTTCGGCTTCCCACTCGGCCGTGTGTGACTCCACCATTGGCCACCGTCAACCACGCGACTACCTCCTTCCCTCACCACAACTTGTAAATCACGATCGACCCTTCCATTGCCCCAAATCGACGTCGCCCAAAGCCCGACTCACCAATCCATCTTTTGAGCAAGCCGACATCCTCACCGTCACGCCTCCATCCTCACAGCTAAATGCTCGAATCGATTCGAACGCGGCTAGATTGAGTGAGAGATCCACAAAAAGGTTTTCCCGATTCTGAGACTAGAACGAGGCGACACAGTTCGATGATATGCAATTTAAAAGAAAACAAATGATTTTGATTTGGGAAAAGACTGTTGTTCGGCTATTAACATTTGTTTCTTCCATTTTTTCTAGAAAAATGCTCGATTGAAATTTGAAAGGAAAGAAAATAAAAAACACATGTCAAACCAAGGGGAACACATGTAATAAATTCTCTTACGTGTCCGCATAGATTTGCAACAGTTCCATTGTAATTATATTATTTATTTAAATTTAAATTTCAAATTTAAATCGTCTTGAAAACAAAGCCTAAAATTTTGATCTCCTATAGAGGCATGCTGCTAGGCGTTTATAATGTTATACCCCTATTCCGAACGTAATGAAAAAGGTTTTGAGTCCAAATTTGATCGTATGTTCAACATAGCTTTTTGAACCTAGTTATTATATTAAATTTTCAATATATCTTTAGCACGTTTATGCACCGTACGATCACACGACAACTTCAAAAGCTACAAAAATTGAAATCCGATAATAATACACTATTACGGATCCAATGGAACTGGTTTCACCGAAATCCAAGACTGTGCCTTGGATGGCTATTTTTAAATATCAATTTAAACGATATATTTTTAAAACTGAACAAAACACTATGTAATTCAATTTTTAGCTCATTTATTATCTTCAGTATTATCATATAAATTTTATGAGCTTTCAAATTATTTTTAACAAGCTCAAAACTGAAGATTCAATATTTTACCCAATTTCAAATTATTAAATTCAATAATTTAATTATCCAATAAGCAGCGATATATGAAATTCAAGTTGAAACCTACTTATAAATATTTAAAAGCATTTAAATATTCCAATTTCAAATATGCAGAAATTCCGGGACGTCACATAGTAACTCACTGCATATCCTAGTTTTCGTGGGTTGACTAGGAATCTATTGATACTTCCGTTAACCACATCCTTATCCTAGTTTTCATGGGTTTACTAGGAACCTATTGACTGATGTTAATTATTAAAGAGGATATAGTTTTCATGGGTTCTCATAAGTTAACTATGAACCTTTTGGTATGCAACAATAACTACCTTATCACAGTTTTCATGGGTTTACTATGAACCTCTTGGTATGCACCAATAACTACGTTATCATAGTTTTCATGGGTTTATGATGAATCTTTTGGTTTACCTCCAATAACAACAAAGTTTAGGCATCCTATATTTTTGGTCACCCTAACTCCATGGATGCAATTCCACTCATTCACGAGTTTAAGTATTTATATTCACTATTTGAGTTAACCTACCGGTTCTTCTACCCCTTTTTCTACAAAATACGGTTATGGATTATCATGTGAATACACATATGTTTGAAGAAAAAAAACATTAACAATACCACTGCTGTGGGTTTAAGGTCCTTGAAATACATATCATAAAACATTATTAACACCTTTAACTTATATTTTTATCAAGGCAATACTTCTTCAAAATTACATACTTAAAACCCTTACAAAACTCATTATATAAGCCTTGGGTTTTCCTTTTAAATTTAGAGTACTGGTTTTCAAATATTTTAAAACCAATCCTTTCGACCTTGTTGAAAAGTCTTCAAAACAACCTTCGAATCCAAACCTCTCGAAACCAATCGACAATTTAAAACCTTTCAAAAGCATACAACTCTTAAAATATAAACCTTTCGAAGACTTACTAAGTTCAAGTTAAAATAGGCAGAAGGTCCTTTTCTAAAACCTTTCGACTACAATGGAAGCAACCTTTCGACCTAGACAGAAGGTCTGCTTTGAAAGCTTTAAAACATTTCATTTAAAACAATTGACCTCCGTCTTTTTAAAGCAAATCCTTCGAAATCTTAAGTAACATTTCAATTATAGAACAAAGTCAAATCATCTAAGTTGAAGGCTCTAATACCTTTCGAAAATAAAAGGAGAAGGTTCTGGTTTTTATAAACAAGGAAACTTTTCGTCTTTGTCGAAAGCAACTACTTCGAAAGCTTGGAAAAAGCAGCAATAACCTTTCGACCGTGTTGGAAGGTTCAAAAAAAATAATGATAAGTGGCAGTAACCTTTCGACTATGTCGGAAGGTTCAAAACTAACCTGTCGACTGTGTCGAAAGGTTTAAAACCTTTATTTCAAATAGTTGACCTGGTCGAAAGCAACCAAGTCAAAAACTCCTTTTCGAAAGCAAGAAGGCGTAAGCATTTGGTTTATAAAACAAACATACTTCAACCTATTTGGCATCCAATCTTTCGACTAAGAACCCTTCGATTCTGTCCAATTCATTATGTACCATGTAACTTGATACCATATGCATTGGTTTTACCTTGTCGAAAGCTTTAAACCTCTCGATCTTGTTGGAAGGCTTATGTCTAAAATGGTCGAAACATGATAAAAACATGTTTTCTTGTTTTTAACTTAAAATATATAACTTTTCAACTAACCTGCAATTTTTTGTCAAATTATCATTGGTTAACAATTTCTTTTAGAAAAATGCTGCCACTAATTTTAAGAAATAAATAGTATTTTTATTTTATAAACTACCCCTTTCTTTAATTAAATATATAAAACATTTAAGTCGCGTGCCTTAGATAATTTTATATATTCATCAAAACATATAATAAAAACCCGAGAAAATCTACTTTAATATGTTTTCCAACATATAAAAATTTCAAACCGAAATAATCTTTATTTTAGCAGTAAATGATTTATAACTCAATAAATACTTTTCTTTAGTATAAAATTTGTATAAAATCCATATAAACTCAAAAAATTATGAAAATTGAAACCCTTCTCCAAAACCATGTTTTCTATAACATAAAATTTTCCTATGGCTTTTAAAAATAATTTCATCTTGGTTTTGCCCTAAAATCGTGTATATCTCTTATTAAACAACCTTTTTTAAACACATATAAATCATAAGCAAGCATATCATCATTCAATATATTATAAAGTGGATTTATTCTTAAATCTGAAACCATATGATCGAAATAGAGATGTAGAAATTATTATTCACCTTAAATTGGATAAGGAAGTTGAAGTATGATTGAGATCGATTCCTTCTAACTTGAATCCTATCTTTTAGTTGATTTTCTCTTCTTCTCTTTCTATTGGCCAACCTTACTTGCTTCTCACGGTTATAATTTTTATTTTGGTGAAATGAACGTATATGACCTAACAAGAATAGTATAAGGGTGGGAAGTATGGTTATTTACCCTAATGTCCTTATGTTTAACTTCCTAACCATTTATGCAAGTTCATTAGATATTATGTGAGCACGGCCATCAAATTTATTAATCAACCTCAATATCCTTATCTACATTATTCTATTTAATCTATTCTAATTAGATCTCCTGAAAGATGTCAGTAAAAACAAGGGTGTTACAGGTTCCCCTCCTTGAAGAATTTCGTCCTTGAAATTCAGTAAGGACTAACTAGCAAACAAAGCAATCATCTGTAACATCTCCTAGCAACAAATCTATGTAAATTTACTATAGATATACCATCAAAACAGATCAGCATAAGCCTCTCGAATCCTGTCCTCCATCTCCCAAGTAGTGTCTTTCTCGTTCTCGATCCATTGAAGCTTCACCAACTTGATTGTCTTGGTCCTTAGTTTTTTCGCATCTCTCGCTACAACCGGAACTGGTTGTGTAATAAAAGTCATAGCAGGATCTGCTACTAAGTATTCCAACTCTGTTTAGGAATAGTAGCCTCTTTGCCATGCACATACTTGCGAAGATGAGATACATGGAACACATTATGAACACCTGGCAAACTTCTCGGCAACTCCACTCTGTAAGCGAGCTTTCCAATCCTTTCTATAATATGAATTAGGCCAACATACCTCGGAGCCAACTTTCTCGACTTTCTAAATCGTACCACACCCTTCATCGGTGATACCTTAATGAAAACACTGTCTCCCACTAAAACTCTAGGTCCTTACACCTTTTATCTACGTAACTCTTCTGCCTGGATCGAGCTTCCTTCATCAATCCTTGGTTTAACTCAATCTTTCCCTACACCTTTCTAACCAAATCTGGACCTAGGACCAATCTGTCTCTAGTCTCTAACCAACATGCTGGTGATCTACTTGGTCTTCCATGCAAAGCTTCAAACCGCGCCATTCCTATACTAGTCTGATAACTATTATTATAGGAAAACTCAATCAGATTTTGATGATCTTCCCAAGATCCACCAAAGTCCAATACATAAGCCCTCAATAAATCTTCAAGTACCTTGTTGATTATCTCTGTCTGCCCATCCGTCTATAGGTGATAAGTTGTACTCATCTTGATCTTGGTACATAATACATCCTACAGACGCCTCCCAAATTCACTAGTGAACAATGCATCTCTATCACTGACTATGCTGCTAGGAATCCTATGAAGTTTAACTATGTTCTTCATGAACAGCTTTGCTAAAACAGGTGCTGTCCTGGTTGACTTTACCGGAATGAAATGGGCACTTTTGGTCAACCTATCCGCTATAACCCATATGCTTTCATTTCCTCTATTTTTCCTTGGCAACCAGTCTATAAAATCCATCGATATCGAATCCCACTTCATGCCTTCCCAATAAAAGCCCCTCTTCATATCTTGATACATCTTGGTTCCTTCAATATGAATCATAAACGTCGATCGATGACACTCCTCAATGACCTCTCTCCTTAAGTTCTCTATATCTGGAACACATAACTGTCCCTTCCTTCTCAACCATCCTCTTTGGTCAAGCTTAAAATCCTTTAGGTCATCAATCTTTAATCCACCCTCAAGCTTTCTAATCCTCTCGGCTAAAACTGGATCTTCTCTTTGCTTAGAAGCTATCTTCTTGATCGGCACTGTTCGCATTTCTAAACAAGACAACATGGTAGTACCTTGACTAGAACTAGTAGTAAATCTCAATTACACCCACAACTTCTAGATCTTTCCATTCTGCCAACTTTGCTAACACCACACTCTAATGTTTTCTGTTAAGAGCATCCGCTACCTTATTTCCTTTCCCAGGAGTATACTCTATATTGAAATCATAAGCAGCCAAAAAGTCCAGCCATCTCTGCTACCACATATCAACTCCTTTTGAGAGAATAAACACTTTAATGACTTTTGGTCGGTATACAACTCAAATCTCTATCCAAAAAGATAATGCCTCCAAATCTTTAAGGCAAAAATCACCGCAGCTGACTCCAAGTCGTGAGTAGGATAACTTACCTCGTCTGGTCTAAGCTGCCAAGATGCGTAAACGATAACTTTGCCTTTTTGCATCAATATTGCTACCAATTCAGTCCCACATGCATTTTTGTATATTACCAACCCTTGGTTACCATCTGGAACTACTAACACTGGTGCATTGGTTATCAAATGTTTTAACTTAAGGAATGCTTCCTCACATTTTTCGACCAAACAAACCTCACGTCCTTCCTAGTCAACTTAGCCAAAGGCGTTGCTATCTGCGAGAAATCCTTGATGAATTTCCGGTAATAGTTAGCAAGTCCAAAAAAACTTCTGATCTCGGTTACCATCTCTGGTCTCTTTCAATTATTGACGGCCTCGATCTCAACTGGATCAACGACAGTCCTTCCTCTAAAACCATATGATCGAGAAACTTAACTTCTCTCTTCCAAAAATTACACTTGGAAAACTTCGTCTTAGTTGATTCTGCCTTAGCGTCTCTAACATCACTCTACAATGAACCTTATGCTCTCTTTTATCTTTAGAGTACACTAAAGTTTCTTCTATGAACACTAAGAAAAACCTATCCAAGTGCTCTCTGAAAACCCGATTCATCAAACCAACAAAGAAAGCAGGTGCATTCTTCAATCAAAACGCCATTACTAACAACTCATACGAACCATACCTACTCCGAACTCCATCAAAGGAATTCTATCCTCCACCACTCTCAACTGATGGAACCTCGTCGCCAAATCCAATTGGGAAAATACTCAGGCTCCACTCAACTGAACAAATAGATCATCAATCTTTGGCATAGGGTACCTATTTTTGATCGTCCTCTCGTTTAACTTGCGATAGTTGATGCACATCCTTAGCGACCCATCTGGTTTCTTCACAAACAAAGTAGTTGCTCCCCAAGGAGAACTGCGTGATATAATAAAATTCCTTCCCCCAAGATCCACTAGCTGCACTTTCAATTCCTTCATGTCCGTCGGTGTCATCCTGCTATATGGTCTACTAAAAGGTTCAGCTCCTGTACAAGTTCTATCTGAAAATCAAAAGCTCGTTTCGAAGGTAGTCCAGTGGCTGACTCAAATACATCTACAAACTCTTTGGTCATACGAGCCTGACAAAGCACTTCTCCAACCCCATGGTATTCAACAAAGCACAAACACTCACACTGGAATTCTCCATCGAGAAAATGATTAAGTTATGACTATCTGGGTGCCTCGATGATATTTTCTAATCTTGGCAAAATATCCTAGCCTCATACTTACCCAACCAATCCATACCAAAGATGATCCCGAAATCTACGAAATCAAAAACATACAAGCTGCATGTAAACTTATGACCAAACAACTCAAGTTCTAACTGGTCACATCTCATCCCAAGAGTTGCATACCTTCCTATTGGATTCACAACCCTTAAGGAAGTAATAAGGTATGTAGGTTCTATATATAACCTATCAACCAAATACTGAGATATAAATAAATGTAATGCACCCGTATCAAAAAGTACCCTAACTGGTGTGCCCTGTATCAAAAGCGTACTTTTCATCACATTTTTCCCTTTCTCTGCTCAGTGGGTTTAGAAGAAGACAGTGTTCTAATAGGAAACAACTTCCCTCTATCCGCCCTTACTTGCTCTGGACACTGGTTCTTATAATGCCCAACTTTGTCACAATTGAGGCATTCACATTCTTCTTCTCCATAGGCTACTTTCCTTTACCGGTTCTTCACTCGTGGGCATAATGGACCTTCTTATCACACTCATAACACATCAAATCATCTTTTGCCTTCTTAGATGTCTGCTCTTTCTGGGCTCCTTTGTTCTTTAGGATTTGGTTTTCTTCCTTAGAAACCTTGGGACTCAACTGGTTCTCCCTGGCGAAAACATCAAGCGTCTCCTCATGGAAAACAGTCATCACCACCATCATATGATAAGGCTCTCTAATATGAGTCATAGCCATCCTTCCTAGCTCTGGCCTCAAACCTGTAGTGATGCTTTCATTCCTCTTGACATCTGTGTCAACCAAATCATAACCATATCGAGATAGCTCATCAAACTTATCAACATACTCGATCACAGACAACTGTCCCTGGACAAGATCCATGAACTTCCTCATCAATGCCAACTTGGCAACCTCAGACAAGAACCTCTGCTTAAACCTCCTCCTAAAGTCAGCCTAAGTCAACTCTTCCTCTGGGACTTCGGCCATCATACTATTCAACCAATGCAGCGCCAACCCTTGCAACTGTCTAGAGGCTAGCCTTTTCTTCTGTCCATCATTCAAGCCTAGGTCTGTAAAAATTCGTTCACAGTTCAACAGCCAATTCTCTACTTCAACAGCATCTTCCATTCTAACAAACGACTTTCCTCCTAGACTGACATAGTCTCTACTCAGCTTAGCATAGTTATATCCAACCAGAACTACAGGATTAGCTCACTAACAGTCTTAGCAGCTCCCGTTTACAAAAGATTAGCCAACAACTGATACACCATCCCCGCATGTATTAGCAGATTTCCAACACCTACATTGGCCTCAACATTTTGGTTATCATTAGCCTATCGACCTTGGTTTCTTAGAGTATTAGGTCGAGCATTTCCACTGGCTGTGGTGCTTCCCCCATGCATATTTCCTCTTCTGTTTCCTGCCTCCATATCCTCTTTCTCATATATCTACATATGAGCATTATTGAGATACAGAAGAACTGTCTAAGAGAGAAGGGGATACGTGCTTAGATATATCAAATACAAGTACGTTACTATAGCATTAACTCAAAACCGGGTCTTATTTAAATTCATTGGATTATGTTTGAAAAAGCATTTAGGTTTAACTTTTCTTTTAAAGTTTCATAAACCTATGCTCTGACACCAACTTGCAACCTCACCCTACTTGGAGGCCCAAAACTAACAGCTACGGATGTTGTAGTTGCTAGAAACTGGAGTGGCTATAACAAAATGTTGGATCCTGAGGCTATTCAAACACTAGAAGTGGTGAAATGTGTATTAACTACTTACTTATGAACATAAAACTGTATTTACTCAAATTGCAAACAGATAGAAGTAATCAATAAGTAAGTAATGAAGTAAAATGCAGTAATCTAAATAACATCCGGATTTTTATACTGGTTCGGATTAACCAATCCTACATCCAATCCTACACTCTATCGTGCAAAATTCCACTATAATCATTTGCTTTCCACGGGTGGCAGGAACACCTTTACAATCTTGGTTTCACGGGCTACAAGACACACCCTCTTGATTTTACAGGCAACAAGAACACCTTCTCCTTATCCCCAACAACAAACTATGGAAAGTAGTGTGTCTTCAATACAAATTCTTGCAGATTTGGTACAATGATCCTATAGACCTCCAATGGCAATATATCTTTGAATTCTTTGAGGAAGGATGAAATTTTAGAGAGAATGATGTGAATTAAAGTACAACTCTCTGATATTCTTTGGTTTGCAAATCAGTGAAGAATTGGAGTGAAACAGTATCGATTTGAAAGGAGATTGAAAGAGTATGCAACGGATTTCTTTTGCAAATGTTTGGAGAAGAAGGAGTAAGAGAAAATAAGAATTCTTGATGTTAAAATTCGTTTTCAGAGGCCTTTATCTAGTGGTTGAAGAGACGTGACTTTTGGTGAAGAGGTGGAGGGAAACGTCTCTTCATTTAAAATTTGAAAATCTGATAAACTGCTAGTATGTCGACATCCCCTTACCCCCCATATCGACAAGGGTGTGTTGCAAAAATGAACGGCAATACTAATAAGTGTTGCAAATTTTCAGCATTTCAAATTACCTTATATTAGTGGATTTTTGTGATTTGGTTAAGGTCAATGATTGATGATCTTCATGTATAATTGCCATAAGATCTTTAGCAAGATATTCTAAGGTTCAACCAACTCCTCATCACTTAAAACACCTTTATCCTTCAGCATTCTTCTCTAATTGGATTTTGTTCTTCAATTGCTCTGATTAACCTTCTTCTGCAGTTCATTTGCTTCCACTGTATTCTTGTTTATCTATGTAATTGTCTCCATAATATATCTGATATGACTGCATAACTCGGAGATATGCTAGTAACAATATTTATGTAGTTGTTGTCATCAAAATCAATACCTAGGGTATTTAACAGTCTCCCCCTATTTGATGATGACAACCACATAAATATTTGAGAGAAAAAATATAATACTTTTATATTTGACTCCCCCTAACTCTATGCACTCCCCTTATCATTTTGCCTAGTATATTTATACCTTTTCTCCCACTTTGTCATCAACAAAAAGGGCAAAAAAGAGTCACTTAAATCACTGCTAGATAACATATAGAGTTTGTATATAGAGATAAATGCTTATAAATAAAACACATGAGGGGAAACCAAATCAATTCAAAACATGAAATAAACTTATCAAATAATAAGATGAGTTTTAGAGTTACCGGCTTTGCCAATGCCAATAACAAATCCTTTCATATTTATCCAAAGTTCAATAGATTTCTTGTCACATGCTTTGAGCATCCATTATCTGGTATACATTGTTTAATACCTGAAAAATTATAAAATATGCACACTGGTACCCTTTTTATTTTGGGGTCCATGGGGTTAAGTTTTAGGATGCCAAACCCATAAAGAGTTTGAATGTCCTCTCAAAATATAATCATTAGATGTATGAACCTTATTAATAAAATTATCAATATATTTTTCTTTTTCAGTATCATCCAACCTTTTTGGAACCCATAAATTAATGAATCTATTTGGAGGTTTTAACTTTAATTTCCTAGGTTTAGGGTTGAACTTGTTAGCCTTAACAAACTTAGTATTTTAAATACTATTTTTATTTGATTTATCCTTAGGGGTGTATCCAAGTCCATGTTTATTCCTAGTGTGTTTAAATGAATATAATAATTTTTCTAGATTATCATTCCCTGGGTTAAATTTATCAACATCGGTTTTTATTTTGTCAAAATCCTTATTACATTGAAAAATAACTTTGTTCATAGATGTTGTTTTATCATTCAAATCAGTGATCTATGACTTCATTAAAAGATTTTTTGATTTTAAGGATTCATTTTCACTTTTTAGTTTTTCAAAACTTCCAAGTGTCAAATCTTTTTCATCATTATACCCGTTAAGTCTTTCAGTTTCATCATTTAGACATTGTTTTTCTTTAGTTAACCTTTCGTTAAATATTTTTAATCTATCTATCTCTGCCAAACTATTGTTGTACTCTTTCCTAAGTATTTTATATCCCTGATACATATCATTCAAAACATTAGTAATTTCTATATTAAAATTCCATACCTGGTCATCCATTACCATGAAGCATATGTTGGCATTTTCTGTTTCTTAATCACTATCACTTGATGATGTATCTGAATCATCCCATTTTGCATTGAATGCCTGTTTCCTCTCCTTATTGAAAATGTTTGACTTTGAATTCTTCAGTTTGGGACTTTCAAATGACCGGGTTTATCACATTCGAAACACTTAACAACATTTCCATTTCTAGAATTATTGTTGTTAGTTTTTCGAAGTTTGTTTATTATCCAATACTTCAAGAATTCTTGAACTTCTTGGTCATAAACTTGATATCATCGTCAATAGCATCATCATCTGGTTCATCTTTGTCGATCATAACATTAAGTGCTAGTTATTTCTTCTCATTTGCCTGATTCTCTTTTCTAATCTGCAACTTTACTTCATAGGACATTAGGTTACCAATTAAATCTTCTAATTTCATAATACTAATATCATTAGCTTCTTCAATTGCCAGAGTCTTCTAATCCCATTCACTAGGAAGTGAATTCAAGATCTTTCTGACTTGGTCTTCTTCAGTAATTTTCTTTCATAATGATATTAAGGCATGTACCATATCTTGAAATCAAGAATACATATCAGAAATAGACTCATTTGGTTTCATTTGAAAGAGTTGAAACTGGTTAATTAGCATAGATATCTTTTTTATTACTTTAGATGTGCCTTCATGTGTGACTTGCAGTGTTCTCCGAATTTCATATGTAGAATTACAAATAGACACTCGATTAAATTCATTTCTATCTAAGGAGCAAAATAAAATATTCATAGCCTTACAGTTATTAAGTGCTTGTTTCTTTTGGTCTAGTGTCCATTTTGAATATTCAGTTTGAGGCTGTATGTACTCTATTTGGGTAATGTTCCAAATATCCAAACCATTAGACTGCAAATAACATTTCATCCTACAATCCCAATATGCATAACTACTTCCATCAAATAGAGGGGTTCTAGTGGTAGATTGCCCTTCTACAAAAATGTTAAAAAATGTGTTACTAGTGTCATTAGCCATTTATAATTTTCAAAAACCAAGTTATGAATTTTGGAAATCCAAAGCTCTGATACCAAATGTTAGAAACTGGAGTGGCTACAAAACAATGTTGGATCTTAAGGCTATTCAAACACTAGAAGTGGAGAAATGTGTATTAACTACTTACTTATGAATATAAAACTGTATTTACTCAAATTGCAAACAGAAAGAAGAAATCAGAGAATAAGTAATAAAGTAAAATGCAATAATCTAAATAACACCCGGATTTTTATACAATTTCGGATTAACCAATGCTACATCCAGTCCCGCACTCTATCGTGCAGAATTCCACTATAATCGCTTGCTTTCCACGGGTGGCAAGAACACCTTTACGACCTTGGTTTCAATGGCTAAAAGACACACCCTGTAACAACCTGCATATTATACGATTGAATATTTAAATATTTTATTTAAATATTTCATTGTTAGTCGGATTATAGTCCGGAAAGCTACTTTTTGCAAACAGTAGAATTTGAACTCGAGAACACTTCCATTGAGTTTAAAAAGGCATTTGCGATCTTTTTGAGTATAAACATAGATATGTTTTGAGTTGAGTGAATTTTGCAATTTTTCACTTAGGGCTTTGGGTTTGGGTTCAGCCCACTAACCCAACTCATCTTATTTCATTACTCCACCCCCTCTTCACTTCATTACTTCATTTTCATTTCCTAACACTCAAACTTCATCAAAAATGGAGGAAGAGATTGGAAACTAAAATCCTAAGCCCTGGGTTCTTTGCAAATCCAAATTCTATCTCCAAATCCAAAGAGAAGCCATTGGTAAGCATCCTCTTCTTCTTCTCCAACTCATTCCCTCTTCAATTTCAGAAATTCCTAAACCTAACTTAGGAAATATTTCTCTTTCAATCTTAGATTCAAGCTTCTCGGGTTAGAATTGAAGAGTGATTGTGCTTGCCTTGCTCTGTAGCTTCTTCATCCATGTTTTTGGGTTTAAAGGTGAGATTTTTATCTCACATCTAAGTTTATAACTATCTTTGATTGTTAGGTATGAATTCATAACACTTATTCATGTGCATTTGATTTTGCTTTGAATTGATTTTGTGTATATTCCAATTTTTGGTGTTTTGGTCTAATTTATGAAAATCCTATTATGGATGCTTGGACATTGATACTCGAGGCGTATCGAAAAGCCGTTAAGGCTGGGTTGCCGCTTGGCATAAATCCTCAGTCGTCATTGCTCGTCCGATCACTTCCGATATCGTTTGGCCATTTTTGGCCTAGGTTCAGGGAATGCCCTGAACCACAGTTTCAGACGTCTGAATCCATATTCACACGTCTAAATATTATGCTGGCAATTTTTATCCCCCAGTATTCAGATGTCAGAATCAAAATTCCAGACGTCTGAATTTGCTCGTGAGCAACCAGAAAGGAAATAGGCTAAAAAAATGCCTATTTCAGACGTCTAAAATATAGGGCTCAGACGTCTGAATTATGTTCTGGAAACTTTTATTTTTTCCAGATTCAGAAGTTTGAATCCTTGATTTCAGACGTCTGAATCAACTGTATGGGCTCGATTTTTCCTATTTAGCTTGAGTTTCCAAATTTAATCAATTCGTGTTGTTTCCCTTTTGTTGTTATCATTTATTATCGACTTTGATGGCATTTTCTTCGGGATTTTTGGGAATATCCATTTTGAAGGATTCGATATCAATTTCTTTGGATTTTATTCACGTCTTCGAATGTGCATTTTGATGATTGATTGTTCTACAATCATTTTTGTCATTTATCACTTTAAAAATATAAAGGTTTTCCATACTAGCAGTAAATATCAAAACTCTTTCATCAAAACGATTTCAACACTATTTTATTACAAAGCTCGTTTATTAAAACCGTTTTCCAATCTATTAGTATATACAAACCTTTACCTCATTCGTATGAAAAATCTAATTAAACGACTTAGCAAAACAAGTGGTATCAAACGCTTGCGTTTACTTCGTCGGTTAATTCTTGGACTTGTTCGATTGAATCTCTTGTGACAATTTTCGAGTGGAGATCTGCAATTTGTTTGTAAATATTTAAGTTAAGCTAGTGGTTATGGGACATGAAGCTAAACTCATATATTTACTAGCTTAGTGTAATTGACACTTAACCTCGAGTGGAAGTCTACAATTTTTTCGTAAATAATTAAGTTAAGCTAGTGGTTATGGAACATGAAGCTAAACTCATTTATTTACTAGCTTAGTGTAATTTACACTTATCGATCAATGATGATCATTTTGCGATTTAGACTAGCATTGTGCGATGTCTCTTTGTCTGCGAGGGAGACTAAACCTCGTTTTTATAGAGCTTCAGCTTGGTGGGGTAGCGACCCATGGTTTTCGGACCGTTTTTGTGGAGCTCCGGCTCATATGTCTTCGGGCCGTTTTGTGGAGCTTCGGCTCAAAAATTAATGGTTAGCAACCATGGAATAGCTTTCCATTTTGTGATACATGTGTTGGTGAGTTTTCACGCTCCCATTCTTGTGATAGGCCTTTTTCCCCTTATTGTGATTTCTGGATTTCTATTGATGATTTCTAGACTTTGTGTTTCACCAATTTTTTGTGATTTGTATTGATAAGCTTTATCAATTTTTGTGCATGGGTGAATTTGTGTTTCACTAACTTTTTCGATTGGCATTGATATGATCGTCAATATTTGTGGTTTGGTGAATATAATAAAGAATATGACATTCTTTTTTGTGCTTTGAGATTTCCTGTGATATTGTATGATTTTTGTTACTAGTTAATGTATACTTTTTATAGTATGACATTTTTGTTATCATACGTTTTAATCACATCTATTATCCTATCTCATTTTATCTGATATTTATAGCTAGACTGATCCATTTTTTATTTTCTTCTTAAATAATACTCGGGTTAGACTGAGATTTTACAGGTGCTTCTACTTGACTCCTTATCGGACCATCATCTGACTTTTGTCTAGCTACTTAGACTAGTAGTTCTTTGTTATATACATTTGAGATTTAGACTCCTTGATGTATACATATTTTTATCTAGCACTTGTATCTATTCTTTTGTGATATTGTGGATCTTGTTAGACCACTACTCTGATATACACTTTTATGTGTAATATTCATGTCTGTTTCCGTCTTTGAGTAGTGAACTTTTGTGACTGATTTGTGTTATGATATTTCTATATTTGTTTTCGAGGATTACATATAGCCATTCTGTAGTAGCTTTGAGTTTGTGTGGTATGTCGGATTTCCTCTTGAGATGAAATGCATGTTATTTTTATCTAGCATATCGGTACTCGCACAAAGCAATCATACAGATGGCCTCTCTTCAACAGCCTTATTCTCCGCGCTAGTTGACGACATTACCCCGTAGTGTCCTTGGCTAGCGTGGGTATAGAGGTAGGGCGTCACAACTTGGTATCAGACCCAAACTTCAGAACAATGTAGAATAATCTAGCAAGGATCATGTCCTAAGTCTTTCTTAGGAGTTGTCTCTTAGGATTTATCCGAGTTTTAGGACCCGTTCTATCCTATTTTCTTTTCTGATTCCTTGTTTTAGCAATCAAGTTTGATTGAAATTTATTTTGAGAATAACGTTTTCCACTTCTTTCTTTCTTTCTTAAAGAAGAGCAATGGTTAGACCTGGCCATCCCAGCGCTGGTCAATCTAGTGCTACTCCTTCAGATGGAGTATTCATGTATGCCCAACAACTTTTGGATCTTGTAAAGAATCAAAGGTTTATCTGTGCTTTGACTAAGAACCCCGAAATGGTTTTACCTCTGAATCCTAAAGTTCCTTTCAATCAGCTTGGTGATATCACTCTTCGACATGAAGAGGTTCGTAAAGTAGGCGATAGTGATATTGGGATTTCCAAGAAGAGGCATATTAAGTTCAAAAGCCCTAATCCCACTAAGAAAGTGAAGAAAACTACTTTGGTAGCAAAAACTCCAATCCCTAATCGTGGAGAATGCTACAATTGTGGCTCTGTGGACCACTATGCAAGGGAGTGTCCGGAGCCACTCTTTTGTCGTTATTGCAAAACTTCAGGTCATCATATTTCTGCCTGCCCCATACTTCAAAACAAGAAGAAAGGGGAACAAGAAACTTCGGTAACAAAGACTCCTACCTCTAGTCGTAAACAATGCTACAATTGTGATTCCACGGACCATTATGTAATTAAGTGCCCGAAACCCCTTTATTGCCGCTATTGCAAAGGCTCGGGTCATTACTTATCTACATGTCCCAAACTTCAAAGTAGGAGAGAGGGAAAGCTAAAAGCTCCTAGTGACACTTTTCTTGGTCAAGGTATTTCTCATTCAATCCTTGATTTCATTTGTTTTGTGATTATTCTTTTCAAGTTCTTGTTGATATGGGTTCATCTCATTGTTTTATATCAAAAGAACTTGTTGATTCTTTTTCTTTAAAAACATTTTAGGCTTGATGACTTCTTTGAGAATTGCGAATCTGGTTGGTGGATCCGCAACACACAATTTGCTTTTTTATTGACGACGAAATTATCTTATGTGATTTTTCTTTCCAAGCCGATTTTTATGTTATGCGTTACTTAGGCTTCGGAATTGATTTGCGTGATAGGATTAGCTTAATCATTATGAAGCCCACGTCATATTTTTCCTAGTGGACTATTCATCCTCGACATTCTAAATCTGTTAAGCAGATTTCTATTTTTCCTTTGTGATTTCGATTCCAATTTGGTGGCATCATTTTATTCTTTAAGCCCACTTGTTGAGTAAAGTGTTATTTCTCTCATTTGGGTAGTTGTGAATTTTCCAGTATTTTTGAGCTTGTCTTAGGGTTATCACCTAAGCAATCTTTTGAGTGGTGTTAAGGTCTTTTCAGCTTGACCTTGCCACCGGTTTTCATTTTTCTACAAGTTGCGAAAGTTAGCGTTCCACTTACCGCATTCCGCACTCATTATGAATCTTATGAATGACTTATTATGTCATTTAGTTTGTCCAGCTTATTTCATCCATTTTATAAATTGAGTATTCTATGAATATTTCGAAGAGACCATTCTTGTATATATTGATTTTGGATGAAAATAGCAATTTGAAAAAAAAATTACAAATCTTTTTCATAAGATTTATTTATAAGTATAATTGGATTTTGTTCTTAAATGAGCAAAAAATATTTTTAAAAACTTCTAAGAGGTATTTTTATCATATAGAAGATGATTTTGTGTTGTTTTGCCTATTGAGTGCTTTAAGAATTCTGGTCAATGAGCTTGATCAACGTTATCGATAGGAATTTCCTAAACGCTTTGATGAGACAATCAAATACAATAAACTGACTTATGAAAATGTACATTTTTCTAGAAAGATGATTACATAAAGTTAATTATAATTTTTTGAAGTTTTAGCTTTACGGGATAGAGGGTCAATTGAAAGAACTCTTTTCCAATACTTATATTCTTGTGATTCCCGAAGGGAACCGAGACTTCATTGTTTGTGCCAATACTAGTCCTGTTGGTTTGGGTGCCGTTCTCTTGCGAAAGAGAACGTTCTATTATTTATGCTTCCATACAATTAAAGCCTATCGAGACTAGGTATTCCACTCATGATCTAGTGCTCGCGGCTATTGCTGTCAAATTTTAGAGTTTGGCATCACCATTTATTTTTAGGGAAGAAATTCGTTCTCCACTCTGATCATAAATCTTTGAAATATTTATTTTCTCATAAGGAACTTAATTTGCATCAACAGCGTTGGCTCGAGTTCCTTGCATCTTATGATCTTGATATTCTTTATACTCCCGAAAAGGGAAATCGTGTTACCGACGCCCTTAACCGAAAGCAACAAGCGGTTGTTTCCATGATGATATTCGAATGGAATGATCTCGAGACTTTATCTACTTGTGAGACTAGAGATCGTGTATTCGATTTATGTTCATCTCTTTTTTTATGTAGCCTTTGTTGAAGTCACAAGTTCTATGAAGGTTTTGATTTCTGACAAAGAAATAAAGGCAGTCGACAAAACAAGGTCATTATGGCTATAAAGAACTACATATGGTACTCTAGATTTTAGGTTGATTATTTGATATTGTAATAGTGATAAACTTGTTAAAATCTATCATCAAATAATCATGCATTTCAAGGAAATCAATATATATACGACTAAATTGCAGTTGCACATTTAGTGTGCAACTTTACAGGGACCGGTCGACCGGTCATAAAATAGGCGGTCGACCGTTCCTGTATAATTTGCACACTGAACGTGCACACATGCACATAACGACTATATATTTGAATTCCTGTCTACTGGTCATTTTTTGACCTGTCGACCGTTTTTAAACAGAAAGCAATTTTTCCAAAAGACACTTCTTTCTCCAAAGGTTGCATCTCTTACCTTTCATCAAAGATCATATCTCTTAATGGCAACTGCTCAAAAAGAGTTACAACCATTCTTCTCTACATAAACTCATCTAAATCATTGATTAAAAGAACATGATTGTATATGCTTTTTACTCTAATCTCTGATCTTACTTTCTGCATACTCCTGCATTCTAAAAGCTCTCAATTATTTATTGAATCATTGAAACTATTTCATATCTTTTGATTCAATAAGTAATATACTTTCCTTAATCTTTTCAAAACATCATTCGGATACTTTGAGGATAAGATTATAGGAAGGGTGTACTACTAGTGACAAATCCGTGTTTTCAAGAGCACAAGTTGTCAACAACAATTGTATTTGTTCTTTTGTTGAAGGCCTCTGTGTTGTAAGAGGCAAGTGTTGAAGTCCTCAGTGTATTAGAGGCGTGAAATCCCGTTCGTTTGCTCGGGTGTTGTAAACCTGTTCCTCCGGGTGAAGCGAGGTAGTTAATAGTGAAAATCCAGATAGAAGTCTGGGACTAGACGTAGTACGGTGCTCCGAACCAGTATAAAAATCTCTGGTGTGATTTTTCTATTTTTATTTACTATGCTATTATCATCTATTTCCGCATTTATATTATAGTCCATATTACACGATCCGTGTGTACTATACTAGTACGTGCACGATCACACACTTTTCATTTGGTATCAGAGCAAGGTTATCACATAACCGTAACACAGTTATTTGATATATTCTTGTAATATGGCAAATAACGCAAGTACTAGCACTCAGAACACCACGTACATGGAAGGTCAATCGACACAAAGACCTCCATTTTTCAATGGTCTTAACTATAGTTATTGGGCAACATGTATGTCATTCTTTATGCAATCAAATAGCTATGATGCTTGGAATGCCACTCAAAGAGAAATAGTGAATCCAACAACTGATTATTCAGAATGGACTGCGGCTGAGAAAACGGCAGCGGCCGTAAATGCAAGAGCAATAAATATGTTGTTCTGTGCATTAGACCAAAATGAATATAACCGTGTTAGTATCTGCACTATTGCATATCAAATTTGGCAAATGCTAAAAACCACTATGAAGGTACTAACAAGGTTAAACAAGCCAAAATAGCCATGCTGAAAAGTCAATTTCAAAATTTCAAAATGAAACCAAATGAGACAATCAATGATATGTATTCACGATTTCAAACTATCCACCATGCACTTATTGGCTTAGGACAAAAATATTCTGATTTTGATGTTGTTTCAACAGTCCTACATTCTCTGACTAGTGAAAGAGAAGGAAAAGTATTAGCAATTGAAGAAGCTAATGACCTTTCCGTCATGAAGCCAGATGAATTGATAGGAAATTTAATGTCCTATGAAGCAAATTTGCAGGCTAGAAAAGAACAGAAAGAAGAAAAGAAAAATGTAGCATTTCATGTTGAGAAAGATGAAAATGTTTCAGATTCTGAAGACGAAGATTTGCCATTTATTGCGAAAGGATTCAAAAAATTCCTAAAATATCGAAAAGCAAGTCATTACAATAAAAGGAAATCTGAATCAAATAAACCATCTTCATCTGCTATAGAATGTTTTAACTGCCACAAAAAGGGACACATGCAGAAGGATTGTCCAGAACAAAAGAAGAAGTCAGAAAATGACAAATTCAAGTATAAGAAGGACAAATCCAAGAAACGAGCCTTCTCAGTAACACGGGATGATTCAGAGTCATCTTCATCAGAAAGTGAAAGTGATTCGAAAAATGAACAAGCTAATGTTTGTTTTATGGCAACAGAAGATGAGGTACAAATTCCTACATTTGATGAATTACTTGATATTAATGCTGAATTGATAGTCAAATATAAAGACATAAAACGTCAATTAAAAGTAGTCAAAGCAGATTTAAGTAGAGTAGAGTTTGAACGAGATATGTTAACAAATGAGAAGAAAATATTAGAAGAGGAACTTGAAAAAATTCAAGAATCATCATCTAATGTTGACTCTCAACTATCTCTTTTAAGTCAAGAAATAGAAGCTCAAAAAGAGAAAAATAATGCTCTCACTACTGAAAATCATGAGCTTAAGGCAAAAGTCAAAATTCTAGACCTAGAAAAAGCTAGTTTACAAACGACGTTTGATGACATTACTCAAAATGTTTCTAACTTTAACAAAGGTCGAGAAAATTTGACAAAAATCATTGAATACTCACAATCTGCATCAAATAAACAAGGTCTGGGATATAAGAAACAAGAGATTAGGGGTAATAAAAGAAAGAAGAAGGTACAAAAGATTGAAGTTAAGAAAAATCTTAGTTTATTATATTCCAAACCAAAGCCAGTTGTGAAATTTCAAAAGAAAAATACAAAGACTATCAAAATATGGGTTCCTAAAACAAATAACAATTTGATTAGGAACAAATACATTCAACAATTCATGAATACTGTGCATCTTAATAATAATTATATATATAAAGGGGATACCGGACCCATATGGGTTTGGACTCCTCAGACCTAACTCTTAGGACCCTATAAAAAGTGGGTACCATGGATTTAATCCTATTTTTGTAGGTCCCACTTAAGAAAAGAGGAAAGTGGATATTGGACAGTGGTTGCTCGAAGCACATGACGGGAGACAAGAGCTTATTAACAAATATTACATACTCAGATGGTGGCTCCGTCACTTTTGGAGACAATTCGAAAGGCTATATCATCGGCAAAGGCGATGTGAGAAATTGCGGTACATCTAACTTACCTCTTATTAAAAATGTCATGCTAGTTAAAAATTTAAAACACAATTTACTTAGTATTAGTCAGTTATGTAGCAAAGGTTTTATAATCTCTTTTTCGAATAATAAATGTAGTATCTTAGATAGAGACCACAATTTAGTTTTCGAAGGTTATAGAGACAGAAATATTTATATTCTGAATATGAATATTAATCATAATTCAGATATGTGTCTTGTGGCTAATGATAATGATCCATGGTTATGGCACAAACGCTTCTGTCATATAAACTTCAGAACTATTGACAAGCTGGCCAAAAACAATCTAGTTAGAGGTCTACCCAAAATTAGTTATAAAAACGATAGTTTTTGTGATGCCTGTCAGTTAGGAAAATTGACAAAATCGTCATTCAAGTCAAAAAGGGTCATATCAACATTACAGCCACTTGAAGTACTACATATGGATTTATTCGGACCAACACAAGTTCAGTCAATAAACCATAATCGATATGTATTTGTAATTGTTGATGACTATTCTCGTTATACATGGACTATTTTTCTGAAAAACAAGAGTGACACTTTTGACCATTTCAAATCTTTCGTCAAAAGAATTCAAAAATCAAAAGAGCTAAAAGTTAAAAACATAAGAAGTGATCATGGTGGTGAATTCGAAAATAACAAATTTGAACATTTTTGTACAAAAAAAGGTATTAACCATAATTTTTCGTTTCCTAGAACTCCACAACAAAATGGAGTTGTAGAACGGAAAAATCGAACATTACAAGAATGTGCAAGAACGTTATTAAATGGATCCACTTTACCAAAACATTTCTGGGCAGAAGCCGTCGCTACTGCGTGTTATGTTTTAAATCGTGTGTCTATTCGACCACTTACCAAAAACACGTCTTATGAATTATTTAACGAAAGGAAGCCAAATATATCTTACTTCAAAGTATTTGGTTCAAAATGTTTTATTTTAAATACAAAAGACCATCTCGGAAAGTTTGATCCGAAAGCTGATGAAGGTATATTTGTCGGTTATTCGGAAAGAAGCAAAGCGTATCGTATTTTCAATAAACGAACCAAAACTATTGAAGAATCTCTTCATGTTTCTTTCGATGAATTCTTTAAACCTTCTTAGTCAAAACCAGATAATGTCGAAACTATATTTACTGACACTCCTCTCACCACAAATTATGACTCTGACTCTGAAAATCTTATTGACAATATTTCCCAACAACAACCAGTTTGTGAGATACGTTCCCCTCCAAGATTATTGAGACACCATCCAGTTCAAAATATAATTCGCGAGGTTAACTCACAAGTAAGAACTAGGAATCAATTACATCAAATAGGTCATGTTGCGTTTCTATCAAATATCGAACCTAAGAATCCAAAAGAAGCTGCTACAGACGATTACTGGATCATTGCCATGCAGGAAGAACTAAATCAGTTCGAGCGCAATGACGTTTGGGAACTTGTTCCAAGGCCAACTGATCAGTCAGTTATTGGTACTAAATGGGTTTATAAAAATAAGGCCGACGAACAAGGAAATATCACCAAAAACAAAGCAATATTAGTAGCACAAGGATATAATCAGGAAGAAGGTATCGATTATGAAGAAACTTTTGCACCAGTTGCTCGACTAGAAGCTATTAGAATTCTATTATCTTTTGCTTGTCACCATAATTTCAAACTTTATCAGATGGATGTCAAAAGTGCTTTTCTCAATGGATTTATCAAAGAGAATGCCTATGTCGAACAACCTCCTTTGTTCCTACATGAAAAATATCCTGACCATGTGTTCAAACTTAAGAAAGCTCTGTATGGTTTAAAACAGGCACCTCGTGCTTGGTATGAACGATTACGTAGCTATCTTATTAACTCAGGATTTCAAATAGGCAAAGTCGATCAAACCTTGTTTATTAAACATTCTCAAAAGGATATTCTAGTTATCCAGATATATGTAGACGACATCATCTTTGGTTCAACAAACGATAAACTCTGCAAAGAATTTGCAAGTATTATGACCAAAGAGTTCGAAATGTCTCATATGGGAGAACTATCATATTTTCTTGGACTTCAAATCAAGCAACTTCCGAATGGTATCTTTATCAATCAAGAAAAATATTGCAGAAATCTTATCAAACGCTTCGGATTAGAAAATACATTTGGTAAACCAACTCCTATAAGTACAACTACACATCTTGAAAAAGATGAAAATGGTAAGAGTGTTGACCAGAAATTATATCGAAGCATGATTGGTTCTCTTCTTTATCTTACAGCTAGTCGACCAGATATAATGATGAGTGTTTGTCTATGTGCACGCTTTCAAGCAGATCCAAAAGAATCACATCTACGAGCAGTGAAACGTATAATTCGTTATCTTAATAATACCAAAGATTTCGGTCTTTTTATCCAAAGGAATGTCCATTTGAATTAGTATCATATAGTGATGCTGATTTTGGCGGATCACGAACGGATAGAAAAAGTACAAGTGGTACGTGCCATTTTATTGGAAAATCACTTGTCTCTTGGTTTAGTAAGAAATAGAATTGTGTTTCACTATCAACATGTGAAGCCGAATATATATATCAGCGGCTCTTGCTTGTACTCAAGTGCTATACATGCAACAAACTCTTCAAGATTTTGATATTCACTTATCAAATTAATTATATACTGTGATAACACAAGTGCTATAAATCTCTCTAAGAATCCGGTGAATCATTCTAGAACCAAACACATTGATATCCGTCATCATTTCCTTCGAGATAATATTGAAAAAGGAAATATATGTCTTGAATATATCCAAACTGACAATCAATTAGCAGACATCTTTACTAAGCCTCTGCTCGAATCTAGCTTTATTAGATTACAAAGGGAGCTTGGTTTAATCTCAAGAAATGATTTAAACTAATAAATACTAACGATCATCCTTTCTTTTAATGATCGTCTTTTCCTTTCCTATTTTATAACTTCAGAGAGCTATTTTTAGAGTTAACATAAGCCTCTGCTTGTTTTCATGGTCAAAATTTTCTGTTCACTCACCTCCATACGTTTATACATAAGAAACTTGTATATAAGCTTGTCCAAATTTCTTACTTTATTCATCTTTTCTTATCCGACCATAAGATTCTATACAAAATTCTCTATGGCTCACATTTGTGATAAATGTGCTCAAGAATCACACATTTCCATTACGAGTTCTGAGTCGGAGGAATATTATTCTCCCAAAACACCAAAACAAAAACCATGTTATCATCATCAATGCTCTTGTATTTCTGGTAATACACCAAACTCAAAACGGGTTAAAAAGACGGTGTTTTGTTCTCCTCGTACCAAAGCACAGATCGACGAGATTCATCACTATCAGAAACATCAGATAGATCTTCAGAGACAGCTCCATTATGGGCAAAGCCAACTTTATCACGAGCAACAACGGACATCGGCACGATTATCTGTTTTAGAAAAGGTAGCATCATTCTTCTGTAGTTCCAACAAGCATGACGTACATGAACCAATGCCGTCTAGGCCATCAACATCTAAAAGTCCTAACTCTTGGGATCGGAATTATGAGATGAATGAAGGTGCTCATAAAAACTGGAGTCCATGGTCAAAACGTATTGACGATAATAAAAATTCTAATGACGAACCTACCACTTCTCTTTAGCTTTATATATATACTTATTGTATCGTTTTCCATCTATCACTCTTGTAATAACGTTTATATTTTATAATAAGAGTGAAATATAATTTATATAGCTTGATATATTCTAAAAAACTTGCAATACAAACTGCTTTTCTTCAGCAAGCAAAACCGGTCGACCATCCAAAATATGACCGGTCGACCGTTTGCTCTCTGGTTGAGAACGGTCGACAGGGCATAATCCATAGGTCGACCGTTTGACATATTTCCAGTTTTTATATATATATCCTATACGTCAATTTCTTTCTATCCTCCTTTTCATTTGACTCAACCAGTTATTTTCCCCAAACTCCAAAAAAAAAACCATAGTTTCTCAAATTCAATTTCCAAATCTCCAAATCTTCTAACAATGGCTCCTCCACAAAAGAAATCCAAGAAAGTAACATCCTCCGAAACTTCATCTCTCAATATCTTCGCCAAGAATTGGCTTCAAAGTCCGGTAGCCATAACAAGATGGAATCAAATGACTAACTCAAGTTTCATCCGGCCTCTTTCATCAAGTTTGATGATTTCACGTCTTATGGAATTCGTAGGTTAGCCAATAACTCCAACATTTCTCCATTGATAGATTTTTCAGAAAATAATGTGGATAAAATTGTTCTATGCCAACATGAACCTCGACGAGTATCAACCTGATAATCCGAACGGAGTCATTTGGTCTGTCGTCTGTGGCAAACAAATTTTTATTACTCATGATAGGATTGCCTCTATACTTGGTATACCAAATCGAGGCGATGAGTTTTCATCTACTTTCTGTGAAGTCTTCACTCGCGATAGCATCAGTCATCAGTTCATAGAGGACAATAGTGATGGCACAAAGTCAATTGGACTTCGACCCACCGCCAGACTACTTCATCGCGTCTTGATGCATTCTCTGTTTCCTAGACTTGGAAATTATGATGCTGTATATAAAGAAAACTTCAAGGCTCTCTATGCTATTTATGGGGAAATCCAAATCAATTGGGTTCATATGCTTTTTGACGAAATTCTCAAGGTAAATAACTCTACACGACCTCATTTCTTCTACAATGAATATATCATGCGTCTTTTGTTAGCTTGTGGGGTAAAGCCTCCTGACTCTGCCACCTCGAAACCAAAATGTATTGATTCCATAACCGTCAAACGCATGAAGCTCCCTCCACCTTATCTTAAGATTATGCCTTTTAAAGAATGGCAACAAAGAGGTCTAAGAAAACAAAAAGCAACTTCCTCTCGACCTCGTTCCGATGAAGTGAAACTGTTAAAATCAATATCATCCACAAAAGAATCACTTGAAACTATTCCGCGTAACCAATTTTTGCTTGAATCACGTCTCAGGCGCATGGACTCTAAAATTGATAAACACTTCAATAAGGTCAAGTCATTCTTTGGTATGCTATGGGATGCTATATCATGTACCACATCCACCTCTGTTCAAGCACAAGACCCAGGAAAACATCCTGCTCCTCCTGTTTTCAACTGGACATCATCTGAGGAGTCTACTGGTATGAGTGGACATGGACATGGCGAATCATCTAGAGGGAACAATGATGAAGAAGAAGAAGATGATGATGACGACGACGAGGATGATGATGATGATGAAGAGGAGATAGGATCTGCCTCGTCTTAGATTCTATTGTCTATTATGGTTAAGTACTTTAAAACATCAATCGACACTTGTACTAAATAGTGTCGTTATTTTTATTTTTCATTTGATATTATGGTCTGTATTATACTCTGGTATATTTTGGATGTGTTAAGTTTTATTTTTCTATGCACATTATGGGGATTACACTCCTATATTATTCCAGTATCTGTTACTCCTTTTTGTCGATGACAAAGGGGGAGCAAGGGCTAACAATTGATTGCAGGAACATACATATATATATAAATTCAAAGAGGGAGATCACATACTCAGGGGGAGATTCAGATTTTTAGATATATATTGTCATCAATCAAAAAGGGGGAGAATGTTGAAGTCACAAGTTCTATGAAGGTTTTGATTTCTGACAAAGAAATAAAGGCAATCGACAAAACAAGGTCATTATGGCTATAAAGAGCTACATATGGTACTCTAGATTTTAGGATGATTATTTGATATTGTAATAGTGATAAACTTGTTAAAATCTATCCTCAAATAATCATGCGTTTCAAGGAAATCAATATATATACGACTAAATTGCAGTTGTTTAGTGTGCAACTTTACAGGGACCGGTCGACCGGTCATAAAATAGGCGGTCGACCGTTCCTGTATAATTTGCACACTGAACGTGCACACATGCACATAACGACTATATATTTGAATTCCTGTCTACTGGTCATTTTTTGACCTGTCGACCGTTTTTAAACAGAAAGCAATTTTTCCAAAAGACACTTCTTTCTCCAAAGGTTGCATCTCTTACCTTTCATCAAAGATCATATCTCTTAATGGCAACTGCTCACAAAGAGTTACAACCATTCTTCTCCATATAAACTCATCTAAATCATTGATTAAAAGAACATGATTGTATATGCTTTTTACTCTAATCTCTGATCTTACTTTCTACATACTCCTGCATTCTAAAAGCTCTCAATTATTTATTGAATCATTGAAACTATTTCATATCTTTTGATTCAATAAGTAATATACTTTCCTTAATCTTTTCAAAACATCATTCGCATACTTTGAGGATAAGATTATAGGAAGGGTGTACTACTAGTGACAAATCCGTGTTTTCAAGAGCACAAGTTGTCAACAACAATTGTATTTGTTCTTTTATTGAAGTCCTCTGTGTTGTAAGAGGCAAGTGTTGAAGTCCTCAGTGTATTAGAGGCGTGAAATCCCGTTCGTTTGCTCGGGTGTTGTAATGCACGATCACACACTTTTCGGCCTTGAGGCTCATCCTTCTCTTTTAGATCGCATTCTTGAAGCTCAAAAGCTAGATCTTGAATTGGCTCTTATTAGCCAAAATTCTGGGGATAAAATTGATATTGAAGGTTTGAAAGACTTTGATATTGATTCTCGTGGCGGTATTCGTAAATTTGGTAGACTTATCGTGCCAAATATTAGTGATCTTCGTAAAGGTATTTTAGAAGATCCTCATCATTCTAACTTTTCCATTCATCCCCGTAGTAGTTAAATGTACACGGATATGAAGTGACTCTCTTATTGGGATGGAATGAAATCTAATATCACTAACTTCGTTAAGCGTTGCATGACTTGCCAACTCATTAAAACCGTGCATCAAAGGCCCGGTGGGTTATTGCAACCTTTAGACATTCCAAGTTGGAAGTGGGATCTTATTTCCATGGATTTTATCGGCGGCCTTCCCCGTTCTCGTTCGGGTCATGATAGCTTATGGGTGATTTTCGATAGACTTAGTAAATCTGGCCATTTTTTTTCCCGTTCGGTCCAATCGGCCCGTACCTCTTTTGGCCAAACTCTTTAAAAAATTGATAAATTACATGGAGTTCCTACTTCTATTATTAGAAATAGTAATTCCACAGAAAAGATCGACCTTATTCGTCATAGGACGAGAGAAGCTCAAAGTAGGAAAAAATCCTATGTCGATAACCGAAGAAGGAAATTGAAATTTTCTGTGGGAGATTTGGTGTTTATTCGTGTTTCACCTATGAAAGGTGTTATGCATTTCAGTCGATCGACAAAGTTAGCACCTCGATATATTAGCCCCTTTCCCATCACCGAACGCACTAGTTCCATGGCTTATCACCTTTTATTACCAGCTCAATTTTCTGCTATTCAGGACGTTTCCCACGTCTTTCAACTACAGAAATGCCTTTAGGATTCCGATTTTTATTCTTGAGCCCGGTGCTACTGAAGAAATTGAAGCTTCACCTATTTGACTTATGAACAACATCCTATTCGCATCATCGCTTCGGAGGTTGAGCGCCTTCGAAATAAAGATGTTCCTCTTGTGAAAGTTCAATGGTTCTCAAATCCTAAGGATTTCTCTTGGGAATCCAGAGGATTCATCGAGCGAACACATTCGGACTTAATCTCTCGTACTCTTTATGGTGAACTTCTTATTTCAAATTTTCTTTTGTGTTGTTGTGCTTTTATGGTTCTTACTCTTTATTTTCTTCTTAAGTATTGCGAGGACGCAATTTCTTTAAGGAGGGGAGTCTGTAACAACCCACATATTTTACGATTGAATATTTAAATATTTTATTTAAATATTTCATCGTTGGTCGGATTGTAGTCCGGAAAGATACTTTTCGCAAACAGTCGAATTTGAACTCGAGAACGCTTCCATTGAGTTTAAAATGGCATTTGCGATCTTTTTGAGTATAAACATAGATATGTTTTGAGATGAGTGAATTTTGCTATTTTTCACTTAGGGCTTTGGGTTTGGGTTCAGCCCACTAACCCAACTCATCTTATATCATTAATCAAACCCCCTCTTCTCTTCATTACTTCACTTTCATTTCCTAACACTCAAGCTTAATCAAAAATGGAGGAAGAGATTGGAAACTAAAATCCAAAGCCCTAGGTTCTTTGCAAATCCAAATTCTATGTCCAAATTCAAAGAGAAGCCATTGGTAAGCATCCTCTTCTTCTTCTCCAACTCATTCCCTCTTCAATTTCAAAAATTCCTAAACCTAACTTAGGAAATGTTTCTCTTTCAAGCTTAGATTCAAGCTTCTTAGGTTAGAATTGAAGTGTGATTGTTCTTGCCTTGCTCTATAGCTTCTTCATCCTTGGTTTTGGGTTTAAAGGTGAGATTTTTATCTCACATCTAAGTCTATAACTATCTTTGATTGTTAGGTATGAATTCCTAACACTTATTGATGTGCATTTGATTTTGGTTTGGATTGATTTTGTGTATATTCCAATTTCTGGTGTTTTGGTCTAATTTATGAAAATCCTATTATGGATATTTGGACATTGATACTTGAGGCGTATCAAAAAGCTGTTAAGGCTGGGTTGTCGCTTGGCATAAATCTTCAGTCGTCGTTGCTCGTTCGATCGCTTCCGATATCGTTTGGCCATTTTTAGCCTAGGTTCAGGGAATGCCCTGAACCACAGTTTCAGACATCTGAATCGTTATTTCAGACGTCTAAATATTATACTGGGAATTATTATTCCCTAGTATTCAGACGTATGAATCAAAATTCCAGACGTCTGAATTTGCTCGTGTGCAACCAGAAAGGAAATAGGCTAAAAATGTCTATTTCAGACGTCTGAAATATAGGGTTCAGACGTCTGAATTATGTTATGGAAAATTTTTATTTTTTCCAGATTCAGACGTCTGATTCCTTGATTTCAGACGTCTGAATCTGCTGTTTGTGCTCGATTTTGCCTATTTAGCTTGAGATTCCAAATTCAATCAATTCATGTTATTTCCCTTTTGTTGTTATCATTTATTATCGACTTTGATGGCATTTTCTTCGGGATTTTTGGGAATATCCATTTTGATGGATTCAGTATCTTTTTCTTTAGATTTTATTCACGTCTTCGAATGTGAATTTTGATGATTGATTGTTCTACAATCATTTTTGTGATTTGTCACTTTAAAAATATAAAGGTTTTCCATACTAGTAGTAAATATCAAAACTCTTTCATCAAAACGATTTCAACACTATTTTATTACAAAGCTCGTTTATTAAAACTGTTTTCCAATCAATTAGTATATACAAACCTTTACCTCATTCGTATGAGAAATCTAATTAAACGGCTTAGCAAAACAAGTGGTATGAAACGCTTGCGTTTACTTCGTCGGTTAATTCTTGGACTTGTTCGATTGAATCTCTTGTGAAAATTTTCGAGTGGAGATCTACAATTTGTTCGTAAATATTTAAGTTAAGCTAGTGGTTATGGGACATGAAGCTAAACTCATATATTTACTAGCTTAGTGTAATTAACACTTAACCTCGAGTGGAAGTCTACAATTTGTTCGTAAATAATATTGTTAAGCTAGTCGTTATGGGACATGAAGCTAAACTCATTTATTTGCTATCTTAGCGTAATTTACGCTTATCGATCAATGATGATCATTTTTTGATTTAGACTAGCATTGTGCAATGTCTCTTTGTCTGCGAGGGAGACTAAACCCCGTTTTTATGGAGCTTCAGCTTGGTGGGGTAGCGACACATTGTTTTCGAACCGTTTTTGTTGATCTCCGGCCCATAGTTCTTTGGGTCGTTTTGTGGAGCTTCGGCTCAAAAATTAATGGTCAGCAAACATGGAATAGCTTTCCATTTTGTGATACACGTGTTGGTGAGTTTTTACGCTCTCGTTCTTGTGATAGGCCTCTTTCCCCTTTTTGTGATTTCTGGATTTCTATTGATGATTTCTAGACTTTGTGTTTCACCAATTTTTTGTGATTTGTATTGATAAGCTTTATCAATTTTTATGCATTGGTGAATTTGTGTTTCACTAACTTTTCCGATTTGCATTAATATGATCGTCAATATTTGTGGTTTGGTGAATATAATAAAGAATATGACATTCTTTTTAGTTCTTTGAGATTTCCTGTGACATTATATGATTTTTGTTACTAGTTAATGTATAATTTTTACAGTATGACATTTTTGTTATCATACGTTTTAATCGCATCTATAATCCTATCTCATTTTATCTTATATTTATAGCTAGACTGATCCGATAGTTATTTTCTTCTTAAATAATACTCGGGTTAGACTGAGATTTTACAGGTGCTTCTACTTGACTCCTTATCGGACCATCATCTGACTTTTGGCTAGCTACTTAGACTAGTAGTTCTTTGTTGTATACATTTGAGACTAGACTCCTTGATGTATACATATTTTTGTCTAGCTTTTGTATCTATTCTTTTGTGATATTGTGGATCTTGTTAGACCACTACTCTGACATACACTTTTGTGTGTAATATTCATATCTGTTTCCATCTTTGAGATATGAATTTTTGTGACTGATTTGTGTTATGATATTTCTATATTTGTTTCCGAGGATTACATATAGCCACTATGTAGTAGCTTTGAGTTTGTATCGGTATGTCGGATTTCCTCTTGAGATGAAATGCATGTGGTCGCTCCTCAACAGCCTTATTCACCGTGCTAGTTGACGGCATTACCCCGTAGTGTCCTTGGCTAGCGTGGGTATAGAGGTGAGGTGCCGCACACCCTTTTGATTTTACAGGCTATAAGAACACCTTCTCCTTATCACCAATAGAAAACTATGGCAAGTAGCCGTATCTTCAATACAAATTCTTGCAGATTCGGTATAATGATCCTATAGACATCCAATGGAAATATATGTTTGAATTCTTTGAGAAATAGGATTAAATTATAGAGAGAATGATGTGAATTAAAGTATAACTCTCAGATATTGTGTGGTTTGCAAATCAGTGAAGAATTGGAGTGAAACAGTATCGTTAGCAAGGAGATTGAAAGAGTATGCAATGGATTTCATTTGCAAATGTTTGGAGAAGGAGTAAGAGAAAATAAGAATTCTTGATATTAAAATTCGTTTTCAGAGGCCTTTATCTAGTGGTTGAAGAGACGTGTCTTTTGGTGAAGAGGTGGAGGGAAATGTCTCTTCATTTAAAATTTGAAATTCTGAAAAATTGCTGGTATGTCGACATCCCCTTACCCCCATGTTGACATGGGTGTGTTGCAAAAATGAACAGCAACACTAATAAGTGTTGCAAATTTTCAGCATTTCAAATTACCGTATATTTGTGGATTTTTGTGATTTGGTTAAGGTCAATGGTTGATGATCTTCAAGTATAATTCCCATGAGATCTTTAACAAGATATTCTAAGGTTCAACCAACTCCTCATCACTTAAAACACCTTTATCCTTCAGCATTCTTCTCAAATTGGGTTTTGTTCTTCAATTGCTCTGATTAACCTTCTTCTACAATTCATTTGCTTCCACTGTATTCTTGTTTATCTCTGTAAATGTCTCCATAATATATCTGATATGACTTCATAACTCGGAGATATGTTAGTAGTAATATTTATGTGCTTGTTGTCATCAAAATCAATACCTAAGGCATTTAACAGTAGTTCCTTAGTCATTAATCTTTAGTAACCAAATACGGCGGTTCTAGATACATTTATACAAAGATCACAGAAATATGGAAAAAAATTAACAATTGAAAACACGTTTCCCTATTCAAATCAAAACATTTCTTTTTAATTACATAATCTCCAAATTACGGAAACCACGTTTAGCAAAATATAATTATTACAAATACGCCAAGAGCGACATACGAAGATGTCGCCTTAGCTGATCAGAGAATATAGTAAGGGTAATAAATTTTCCTTAACAAACAAAATCAAAAGCGAAAAGAAAAACTCCAAATAACTATTTGCCTCATGCATGCCTCCGAAAGCTTTATTCGTCAAAGAATAAAACCTGAGAACCTTAAATCTCAAACTACAAAAAGTCAATTGAGTATCCTAGAGTTTAAGGGAAAAATAAAAAATTTGAGTCGAACATAAAGACTGGTATAAATAATTATCTAACATCTCAATCCTTTTAGATATCTAGTGAGACCACGCCGCTTAGCAGAACGGGTTTTCTCCTTACTGGTATCCTAAAACCTTTATAAAACCAAATTATGTGCTTTTGCATCCACAATGATTAAAACATACAATTCAAAACATTATGATGATATATATACTTGTAAATAAATAAGGTTTTCCCATTTCCAGTTTAAGCCGATACCTTGTCATTATTATAGTTTCTAGGTTACTATTAACATATTTAGTTTTCATGGGTTTACTAATAACCTTGTTATAACTAATAGACAACCTGTCGTATTCATAGTTTTTATAGGATCACTAAGAACCTATAGGCTCCTTCCTGTAAACTTAATTAATTTATGGGTCCTTCTGAACCTATTAGTCATCCTACTTACTAATCACCTTATCCTAGTTTTCATGGATTGACCAGGAACCAATGGACTTATCCAGTAACTCGCTGCACATCCTAGTTTTCATGAGTTGACTAGAAACCTACTGATACTTCAATTAACCACATTCTTATCCTAGTTTTCAGAGGATTACTAGAAACCTGTTGAATGATTTCAATTCTTAATCATGATATAGTTTTCATGGATTCACGACAAACTAATTAGCCACTACCAACTGCCCTTATGCATAGTTTTCATGGGTTAACTATGAACCTTTTGGTATGCAACAATAACTACCTTATCACAATTTTCATGGGTTTTCTAAGAACCTCTTGGTATGCACCAATAACTAGCTTATCATAGTTTTCATGGGTTTACTATGAACCTTTTGGTTTACCTCCAATAAAACAAAGTTTAGACATCCTATATTTTGGTCACCCTGACTCCATGGATGCAATTCGACTCATTCAGGAGTTTAAGTAATTTATATTCACTATTTAAGTTAACCTACTTGTTCTTCTACCCTTTTTCCCCCAAAATACAGGCATGTGTTATCAAGTGAATATACTTATATTTGAAGAAGTAAAACATTGATTAACAATACCACTCCTATGGGTTTAAGGTCCTTGAAATACATATCATAAAACATTGTTAACAAATTTAACATATATTTTTATCAAGGCAATACTTCTTCTTAAAACCCTTACAAAACTCCTTTATATAAGCCATCGGTTTTCCTTTAAAATTTAGAGTTTGGGTTTTCAAATATTTTAAAACCAAAACTTTCGACCTTGTCGCAAAGTCTTCAAAACAACCTTTCGAATCCAAACCTCTCGAAACCATTTGGTAATTCAAAACCTTTCAAAAGCATATAACTCTTAAAATATAAACCTTTCAAAGACTTACTAAGTTCAAGTTAAAATATGCAGAAGGTCCACTTTTAAAACCTTTCGACTACAGTGGAAGCAACCTTTCGACCTAGTCGGAAGGTCTACTTTGAAAGCTATAAAACATTTCATTTCGAACAATAGACCTCCGCCTTTTTAAAGAAACTCCTTCGAAAGCTTAGTTACATTTCAATTATAGAAAAAGGTAAATAATTTAAGTTGAAGGCTTTAATTCCTTTCGAAAGCAATGGAAAAAGCGGCTGGTTTTTGAAAACAAGGAAACCTTTCGTCTTTGTCGAAAGCAACGACTTCGAAAGGTTGGAAAAAGCGGCAATAACCTTTCGACTGTGTCGAAAGGTTCAAAGCAAAACAATGATTAGTGGCAGGAACTTTTTGCTGTGTCGAAAGGTTCAAAACTATCCTTTCAACTGTGTTGGAAGGTTTAAAACTATTATTTCAAATAATTGACCTAGTCGAAAGCAACCAAGTCGAAAGCTCCTTTTTGAAAGCAAGCAGGTGTAAGCTTTTGGTTTATAAAATAAACATACTTCAACCTCTTTGGCATCCAACCTTTCGACTAAGAACCCTTCGGCTCTGTCCAATTCATTATGTACCAAGTAACTTGATACCATATGCATTGGTTTGACCTGGTCGAAAGATTTGAACCTCTCAACCTTGTCGGAAGGTCTGGGTCGGAAGGTTTATGTCTAAAATGACTGAAACATGATAAAAGCATGATTTTCTTGTTTTTAACTTAAAAGATATAACTTTTCAACTAACCTGCCTTTTTTTGTCAAATCCTCATTGATTAACAATTTCTTTTAAAACGCTGCCACTAATTTTTCAGAAACAAATAGTAATTTTATTTTATAAACTGCCCCTCTCTTTATTAAATGTATAAAATATTTAAGTCGCACGCCTTAAATAATTTAATATATTCATCAAAACACATAAGAAAAATCCAAGAAATCTATTTTAATATATTTTCCAACATATAAAAATTTAGACCAAACAATCTTTATTTTAGCCGTAAATAATTTATAACCTAATAAATCCTTTTCTTCACTAGAAAATTTGTATAAAATCCATATAAACTGAGAAAATTATGAAAATTGAAAATCATCCCCAAAACCATGCTTTCTATAACATAAAATTTTCCCATGGCTTTTAAAAATCATTTCATCTTGGTTTCCCTAGAACCGTGTACATCCCTTATTAAACAACCTTGTTTAAACACATATAAATCATAAACAAGCATATCATCATTCAATATATCATAATATGGATTTATCCTTAAATCTGAAACCATATGATGTACAAATCTAAATAAAGATGAAGAAATTATTATTCACCTTAGATTGGATAAGGAAATTGAAGTATGATTGAGACTGATTCCTTCTAACTTGAATCCTATCTTTTAGTTAATTTTCACTTCTCCTCTTTCTAATGGTTGGCCTTGCTTGCTTCTCACGGTTATAATTTATTTTTAGTGAAATGAACGTGTATGAACTAATGGGAATAGTATAAGGGTGGGAAGTATGGTTATTTACCCTAATGCCCTTATGTTAAATTTCCTAACCAATTTTACAAGTTCGTTAGACATTAAGTAAGCACGACCACCTAATTTATTAATCAACCTCAATCCCCTTATCTACGTTATTCTACTTAATTTATTCTAATTAAATCTCTTGAATAATGTCAGTAAAAATAAAGGTGTTACACTAAGAGAAGCACTAATAAGACACGAACAAGAATGCCAAAAATAAATAGAATACTTTCCAGAACTTGGTTCCCTTTTGTAGCTGCAGAAGTGGATGATGCTGAAGCTAGTGCAAAAGCTTGAGGTTGTTTCCCTTTTTGGAGAATTGGACACTCCTTAACAAAATGGCATGGTTGATGGTAATTGTAGCAGCTCTTCGGTGCAAACTGCCTTAGCTGTCTGTGGCTCTAGCTTTGGTACCTTAGTAACAGGTGCTTTGACAAACTGTGCTTTCTCCACTTGCCCTCCCTTACCTTACCTACAACTCGTAGTAAAGTGTCCATTCTTACCTCACTTATGGCAATCTAGACTAAAAATATTCCTTGGCGGTTGAAACTTCCGCTTGTTTTCTTCAACTGGTGTAGTAATAGACGGCTTCGTTGCTAAGCTCTCAAACCTTAACCCCATGTTCACCAAATTTACATAAGACCCCAAAATGTGATTTGTCATATTACTCTTGAATTCTGTATGCATCCCTATAATGAACATCTCATTCCCTTTAATGGCGTGTCTACCAAACCAGGACCAAACTAAAATAAGGTAGTGAACTGGTCATTATGCTTCACCACTGTCGTGGCTCCCTCCTATGTCGAGAAAGCACCTAAACAACAAAGTCTTGCCAGTTTCTACAACAAACATCATCTCAAATCCCTCCTTAAATTTGGTCTAAGAGAAGTTGTTCTCTTGATCATCAGTAGTGATAGAACTCCGCCAATCCATAGCTACATTCGTCAGATGTGGCGACACTAATTGATGCTTTATCGCATCATCTAACTTCATATCCTCGAATATTCATTCACATAATTTGATCCGAGTCTAGACTTCTGTGATTGTCTCTGCACCATCAAACATCTTACCTCCTAGCCTCTCATAATCGCGATGAGAGGGAAGCAAAATTCAACTAGGACTGACCTGCACGATCTCCTCTAAAATATCCACCGATAATTCCTCGATCGGAGCAACATTCCTCAGTGCTCAATCACTACCATTTATGGTGGTACTACCTTGACTACCTCCTCAAGCATTGGTAGCTCCATTACTCATGATTTGTACTACTTAAACATAGCAGAATATATTTGGGATATAAAAGAATAGAGTTATTCCAAAGAAAAGGATTTTCCTAAATAAAAGTTGAAAAGTGGTATAGTTCTATAGAAAAGACAAATACACTCTCGTATATGTAATATACTCAACTCATTCTAAGGAGTTGCTTACCTTATCTCCAATGAGCCATACCTAACCAAAGCTAAGGTGTTCGCTCAATTGTGGGCTCTGATACCAAATGCAACGACCTGACTTTTCGACCGTTGAATGTCGACACAAAATACGTTCACGATATTCATGTATCGAACACCTATGAAAAGATGGAAAGCTAGGGTAAACTTAAAAGAAGAACAGAACATGAAAACAAAACACAAAATTAGAATCTCACAGTGGAATGATAATATATAATATCAAAAGAATAGTACAAAGAGTTACTCTGAATATAGGAATTTCAGAGTTACAAAACCTAAGTACTATTATCAGCCTAGACAGTTATAATTGTCTATCCTCATAATGTGATATATACATAGCTAAAACAGAACAATAAGAAATACAAATAGATAGATAATGAAAGCCTGTAGCTCGTCTTCTAAACTCTGAAGCAACCAAGGTAAAACCTGCCATACTCAGCATACTCGAAAGAGCGAGCAAGGAATTTAAGGAAAAAACCAAGTGTCAGACATAAGTCTGTTATGAGAAAACCCAAGATGCATGCAACATGCAACAGTGACAAATGAAATCGTATGGATTCTCGTAACAGTTTTCCCCTCAAAAGAAACCGACCATTCATTAAGTTTAATATAGTGATATGATATATAATCTCTAGGATGTAGAATATATATCGCATCAAATAGATGTAATGCTTACATTGGTCACACCATAACATTATTAAGGTACGCTCAAAATCATTAAGGTACATTCGCATATTAGATTTTTCTCTAGAGATCTCTTCGGAGAAGCTCAATCAAAACTCCATGCATAAGGGTAAGAAGGTACCTTTCGAGCATTGTATATCTTTAGATAAAATATACAATCAAGGTAAACACAAGCAGCCATCGTTCGAACATACATATGAACAACATAAACCTAATATCATCAACTCCTACTGGCCAACAATCGATAAGCATATAAAGATATGGATTTGATAACACCCTGACGCAGTTGGCGAAACCTCAAGTTGTGTATCCTGCTCAATTTTCTATCACTTCCGATGTTGAGGTTGTGTTCGGCATTTTTTACACGAGTCTTCATCATTCGAATTGAATATGAATCCCTAAATGAATTCTATCATCTCAAACAGATCACGAATCCCTACATGGATTCGAGCATCTTGAATAGATCTGGAATCTCCGCATTGATTCTCCTTTGCAAACATTTATAAAAAAATAGAACTCATATACTAGTTTTTGTAGTGGTATTCGATAAGTAAAACACTTAACGATCCCGGTCTCTTCAAAACCAATCGATGAATTTTCGGTTGACTCAATTCTGGTTCTCTCAAAAAAAGCGAAAGCTAGAGATATTTCGTACTAATACTCCTTTCTTATTGTTTTGAAATCATGAAGCTTTCCAATAACTTCTTAAGTTAATATTAGGTCAAGTTTGATAGTTAACTAATCGATTCTTCAGTTAAAACGTTCACTTATACAAATCAACGTTCGTATACATAACATGTTTTCAGCATTTCAACTTAACTATTCCTCGTTCAAGAATGAAGCTAGGTAAGTTAGAAAACTGGTTGCATATCAAATCCTTTCCTAGGTACTTCATTCTTGAACCTCACAAATAGACAAGTTTACTCGTCGGCTTTTAGCGTTAAATATAGTGTTAAGAATTTCCATAAACAAGTAAGAAATCAACAACATTAACATGTTTCCATCATTCTAGCTTAGTTATTCCTTAGTTAGGAGGGAAGTTTGTAGGATAAGGCTTTATTGCTTCATCCTTATTCGAACATCAATCTTAACTTTCATAAATAGAGAAGTCTACCTCGCTCGACTTTTAGTGTTAAGCACAGATGGTTGCTTTTTAACCAGTGATTACATAATAAAACCATTTAGCCACTAAGCAAATTTTACATCTTTTTAAAAACATTTGTTTATACTTTTAAAATACTTATGATAGGTACTATGACATTTATCAAAAATATTATTTTAAAATGACAAGTTAATAAAATCTTTAAAAGTTGGAAAACAAGTTTTCCTTATAAAAACCTCTTCTTTAAAAATTTCATAACTAACCACTAAAAATTCATAAACATCTCCAAACCACTTTTAAAATACTCTAATAATAATTAGTCACACTTTAAAAGAATGAAACTAAATACTTAAATTTAAATATCTTTTCAAACCTTTAATGTTCAAAAATGAAGTCTAAACGGGGCAGTTCTACACAAGTGAAGTTTTGGCCATTTTCGAGATGTTGCTTAACTTTTTACTATTCAAAACTTTTATTAAAAAAAACAAACATATTAATCATTTTAAGTACAGTGAGAAATCTCTAAGGATCTCTATACACAGTTCGCCAAAAATAAGGCAATTCACAAGTGCGTCCATAGCGACCATTGCTATAAGTGCACTTTCAAAACCAAGTCATATTCAAACCTTTGTTCAACTAAAACCTATATGCTTTGTTCCAAGGCCATTCACCATGCCTAATATGTCCATTCAAGTCTATTCATGTCCATACATATGCTACTTGCTTTTAAAGCAAGAGTCAAAACCATTGTTTCAATATATGTCCAATCCAATTCAAGCAACTTTAAAAAAAATCAAATACTAACATATATGCACAATATTTTCATTCAAAGTGGTGAGTTATCTCACCTTTTATCTAATAAACAACCAAGATCCAAGAACCCAAGTCCAAAGCCAACCTCCTTTCCTTCTCTTCCTTTCCTTGCTTCACTTTGCTTTTGCCTTCTCTCTTCACAAATAGCTCATGGCCTAATAAGATGGGGAGAGTTTGGCTTTTCTTTTTAACAATCTAACTAGGTAGAGATGTAGTAATGTGTTAGTAAGGCTTCAGTACAAATTTGAGTTGATTTGGATATGATTTGCAATTATTTTGCTTTAGGAATTTAGGAAGAAGAAGACATCAAATAGCTTGTTTTTAGATTTTGAAATTAGTGATTTATTCCTGAGGGTATGTCCCTCCTTATATAGCCTCAAGATGGTGTTGCCTAAGCTTGCTCTCACCCCTTCCCCCTTTCATGTCATGTAAGGCTTATCTCTCATCACTTCTCCTTTATCATCTCTTAACACTTAAGTATTTCCATTTAACCTTATTTTAAAATATATTTGATGCCATCACCCATGAGACAATCCAAAAAGTTTACTTTCATAAGTGATAAAAAAAGTATTTCATTTTATTAATTTCCTATGCAAATAAGTGTGGAAAAAAAAATTCAAAACAATTTTTGGTCACATTATCGATATTTTTCATAGAATATATTTTTCTAAACAATTTTCAAAAACAAAATTCTTGTCATCGTTCATTAATTAAATGATGTCTAACAAGGTTTTAAAATCATATCTATTACACTTAATTATACTTCAAAATGTTTCTATATTTGCACTACCTCTATTTTGGTAGAGGTGCAATGTTTGCAACCTCCGTACATTTTATCTAGAAGTGTACAGTATAGTAGGTAATCCATTACCATGTCATTATTGGAATCCATTTTCCAATATAGACCGTATGGACTTAGTTGTATACCAAATTGTTGGAATGTGAGATGAAAGCATTTTAGTTGTGTTACATATTTATTTTAAATGGTAGACATTATTGTAATATAATTGGATTTTCTAACAAAATGGTTTGTTATCATAAGGTAAAACCCGTTCATGTTTATATGTAGCATGGTCTTATGAGATATCTTAATTTCTGAAAGGTGTTATAACAATAAAATCCATATGATTTGTGTTTATCATGCTGGTTTACGAGACAAATCCGAATGTTATTATATTATAATGCTTGACTCAACACGGGCATATTTACGGAATTAGACTAGAGGCTTTGGAGCTTCTAGAGACAGGTTGGATGCTCTAAGAGGTATTCACGTATCTTTTATTTTCCCCTACATTTCTTGTTTTATATTTATTAGCACTTTTGAGGACGGTTTGTTAGAACTATCCCCGCGGATTATAGTTTAGTTTACTCTAATTGATGTATGTATATTACACTTTTATTTTCTAAAGAACATGTATATATTATATATTATTCATCACGACATGGGATTCTATTCTGTCTTTTCTTTTCTTTCACCCAACAATCTGTCTTTTCGGCACTAGGATGCTCGGCACGTGAATGCCGTGAATGTATTAATGTAGACTATTGAGGGACGAAAAGGCCGGCCGTCAAAATATAAATTAGACTATATCAAATATAATCTTATTGGTATATTTATGTGTATGTAATAGTTAATTGCATTGAATTATCATTTTAGCAAGCAAAGAGCCAAGTTATTAATTATGTAAACTATTAAATATGTCATAAATGTAATGGATGTGCAATTAGTTAGAAATTTCATTTACTAGTTTTCTAAACAATTCACCTTATTTTACTAAATTTGTTAAAAGGAAGTTTTACTTAAATTAACTGATTTTTAATTTATAAGTTTATCGAATGTTACATGCATATAGTGCACATGCAACAATACGAAGTGTACATGGTTAATGTGATCATATATAGTGGTAACGACCCGTACTTTTGGACCATCGAATTTGGATATTTAATTTATTTAAATATTCGAATTTAAATTAAATTATAATAAATTCTATGTTTTAAATTTAGACCTAATTTTTGATGGGAACAATTTAAATTAATTCATAGAATTTTCCCAAATTTTTTAATTTGGTAAATAAAAACATTTTCGTTTGACGTGTTTTGTGCAAACTTCGGTTCTTTTGGAATTTTACAGAATAAGTTAACCAATCTATTTTATTACTATTTTGTGATTGCTTAATGTTATTGTGTGGGATCATATTTTTATTTTTGGTCGTTCGCGGTCCATACACGAATGTGATATTGCGTAACGTCGGATCTGAAAAACATTTTGTTATTAAAAAGTTTAAACAACACAAAATATCTCTGTATCCCCAGGCTATTTCATTTAATGTCCTCGTGGTTTCATTAAATATTTGTACATTATTTGCTTAGCCATGAAGGAAATTTTTTGATTATAAATATGTTTGTATGCATTCATTCAGGAGGGTGGTTACACAATTTCCATTTCATTTCCATATTTCATTTATCACACATGTACAACTCCACATTCATTCTTATTTTCTTCCATTCTTTTCTTCTTTGTCACAAATATAAACACAGCAACTCATTTCTTCTTCCATTTTCTCTCATTTCCTTTTTCTTGCTCCCTCTTTTCTTTCCATTCTTTTCCTCTACAATGCGTGCGTGTATGGGAATTCACTTGTGTGTGTATTTGCATGGTTGTTAGTGTTTGTTATATGTAGTGTGCAAGAAATTGGAGGCTAGTGTACGTGCATTCAAACTTGATTGGAGAGGAAGATGCACATGCGTGTGCATGGATATGGGAGAGTGGCAGGCTTGTTTGCAAATGGGGATATTTTCTTTTTCTTTCTCTCAAATACGAAAGAGAGAGACTTTACATTCCATTTTGGAGACAATCACTTATACTTTCATTTTTTTTTTCCATTCACTTTTCTCGTTTTTCCCAAGCGCATGAACAACATATTTCCGTATTCAATTATTTCTTTCTTTCTCTCAAATGCATGTGGACTGTAATAATATGTACACATCATTCACTCACGCATGGTTGTATTCTAGGAGATGGAGATATTATGAGCACGCATGAAAATTCAAAAATGTATACACATTCATTTTTACAATTTTTTTCTTCTCTCAACGAAACACATGCGTATTTGTGAAAAGTAAAAACACGGTTTCTCCTCATTTTTTCAAATATTCAATATAGACGCATGTAACGTGAACAAGTCTGATGGATGTCGGGTTGTCGCTAGTGGGTTCGAGTTTGGATGTTTGAGGCATGGCCGCAAGGTGTAAGAGCTTGCATGAAGGGAGGAAGGCAATAGAGTGTTAGAAGGAAATATGGATTGTATAAGTATGGAGATTTGCTCATGGGTTTGCATGCATGTTGGGATGTTTGGGCTGCTGTGTGTAAGTGAGTGTTGGAGCTTGGGTGTATAAGTGAGGATGTTGGCTGTGTGTGCGAGAGTGCAATGGCTATGGTGGCGGTAAGGAGGAGAAAGCTCTGTTCTTGCACGTTAGGAGGTAGGAATATGAGGGGATAAGTGTTTGGGCCTTGGATATTTGCTGGGCCTTGGGAGGCCTTGGGAGGGTAAGGAATTATTTATATTAGTTAATAGTTTAGTTATTTTGATTAGTAAATTTAAATGTGCTAGCGTTAAATATGTTTTACTTTCGATACGAAGTCCTTTTAACCCACGGTATTCGACAATAGATTCGTGTTAACAAATAGAACACACTGTTATAGTTTATTGACACATAGCGAAATATAGAATATTGATAAAATATTAGTAACATTTTATTAGCAGAACAAATCCTCATCCTGTAATTATAAACTGTGTAGGTTTATTTGATATTTATTTATTAATATCGATGTTAATTATTTAATAGATGCGTTACTTTTTAACATTGTTATTGATTGATTGTTTGGATTGCACCCGACTAGTTTATGAGCAATGATTATTATTTATTAATTGTTGACTTTACTTGACTAGTTTATGAGCAATTAATTATCCATATGCATGAGCTGCATAAAAAATAATTGTTATTGTGATCTGTTTCATGATTTGATTAAAAGGTGTTTAGTGATAATATTAGTTCATTTAATTGTTATATTTAGTTATAATAATTTGACCCCAATGGGATTATTTTCAAAATTCGTTTTCATAAGTGAAAGTTTATGAAATATTAAAGAAATAGAAATATTTGAGAATAAATATTTTGAAATGATTTATACAAAGTGGTTTATATAAAGAATGGTTTTACAAAAATATTTTCTAAAACAAAAAGATTTTCGGGGATTAAACCCGATGGTTTTTAAATGATTTTTCAAAGGATTTGAAAATGGAAATTATTATTGATTTAAAGTATTTGTAATTATTAGTGTAAATTATTTTGCCACTTGTGGATATAAAGTTATTTGTTATGTTGCCGATGATTCGGGTAACCCGTAATGAAAAAGTGGTCAAGGGAGGTGCAGATGTTCTATGGCCTCAGTATAGTCCGCTCTCGTTGAAGAAGGATATACATATCTATATTTATTTTTTTGAAGGCTAGGATCCAATTGTCTTTTTATTGGGAGAAACCTCCCGATCTGGTTGTATATATTTTGATATGCTTTTACAGTAGTATTTTTGGATTTTCAAAAAAATATTTCAAGGGCGATTTGTTTAAGATCCCCAAGTAAAGTAGAGTTTGATACAAAAGATTCATATATATTATTAATTCAAATAATATGAAATTAAAATTGAGAGTTTGGTCCGAAGAGATTATTTTTGAAAAGAATTATATTTGAAAATAATAAAGGAAATTAGATTTGAAAATCAAAATTTGAAGATTAAGCCTAAGTGGGTAGTTTCAAGAATTGCATATTGTTTATGCATTGTAGGCTCCATGAGTCCTATTTATGGTAGGAGAACTACGTTGGTTTGATCTTGTATCTAATTGGGTACCCAATTAGATAGGGGTACGTAGGCAGTCACATGTGGTAGTGATGCTGCCCCAATAATAACATAACGTTTTTCTATTTATTGTTTACCATATATCGTGTATTGTTGTATCTTTCATGCTTACCATTTATTTTCCCATTTACATTGCTTATTGAGTTTGTAGGTAAGTACAGTACCGTCTCTTTCATCAGAGTTATGCAGCGGTAGATTTATATCATTGTATTTGGTATGTATTAAAGCACATTTTGCAGAATTAATCAATCAATTAATTACTCTGATAACTTGTAAAATTTAAATTGTATACTATACATTTTATAATGTTGAATATTTGTCAAATATTGTGTATTAAGTTGGTAGTTTTCATTCGTAGTTTTAAAACGGACGGGTTTTTGGGCTATTTAGACTGGTCTGAAAACCTGGGTCCTCACAATAGATGTTGAGATTTATAGCACAATGGACACATTTGTCCATTTATTGTTCAAATTTTTTTCTACATACATAAAATAATGGTTGTAAGTATACATGTAATAACAATTACGTACACACACACACATAGACATACGTACATACATACACAAACACACACACACATATTAAAATATTGTCTTGACTATTTTAAGTATTTTGAATTCCAGAATTAACAATTTTGAAACTAATTTTAACATACGAATTTTTTGAAATTAAATCTATGAATTTACACCAAAGTATCTTTTATAACTTTAAATCAAAACAACAAATATATACATACACATATGCATACAAAGACACACACACGGATAGATGTATAAATAATTACAAATAATGTTTTAAAATTTTAAAAAATAATTTATAAACTTTGTGATTTTATATGCACATTATAAAACGTAAAGTTAACAAGTATAAAGTTAGCCTTAACTTGTAAAGGGTGCAAAGTAGGTTTCTAATTTTTCTCTAAAGTTCACTTGTGAAATTTTGAATTGATACACCATTTAAAATTATGTAAATAGTAACAAAATGATTTTAAAAAAAGTATTAACAAATATATAAAATAGAAAATCAGGTTTCAGAATGATTTCAATTATTCTACATGTGTTGAGGAACTAGGACTCTCAAAAATGGGTTAAAAAGTGAATTTTCAGAATTTGGTTCAAATTTAGATCTTTTATTGAGCCTATAATGTCTATTTGAATTTCACATTCGCCCTAAAATATTTTAAATAAAATATTTATTTAATTTAATTTCTTTATAAAGCTATTTATTAGGTTTAAATTTGTAAGTGTATCAAGTACACATGTATATGTAAAGTGCATGTGCTATAGATAAGAATTGTACATAGTAAATGTGACTGTATGTAAGTGTTGGGATTTAAACTACAACATACCAATTTCCCCTTTATATTGGTCATTTTTATCCAATGTTTTGATTAAAATTATATATATATATATATATATATATATACACACACACACACACATAATAATAATAATAATCATAATAATCATAATAATGGGTAAATAGCTATATATGAAATTATATGTGTTTTACTAAGATTGAAGCCAACTATTTTGTTTTCAAACCTAAAGTTAACAGTAATAAATTTATCTAAATTAAAGAAAAGGTGAAGATTTAATTTTACAGTTTTGTAATGAAGTTCATTTTATGAATTTAATTTAAATAATTACACAAATATGTTTCCAAATATTTAAATAAATGCAAAGTTTTAAATTTATATAAAAATCATGTTTGAAAAATTGATTTATTCTACATGTATAATAAAATTAACAGCTTAAATCAGACTTTTAGTTTGGAAAGGATAGAGAGGATTTAGGATGTATACCAAAACTTTGAACATAGAAAGGAAACAAAAGATCTAGGGTTTACAAAGAAGTCCAGTCAATAATTCTAGATTAAAATAACATTTATTCTTATGTATACAATATTCAAAACATCAACCACACAACCTAAGAATTCAAATTTCAGGGTAGGTTTAAACAATTAACATATGATGTTTATCGATATTTGTGTATTCATGTTTGTGTATGCAAGTGTTATACAAATGTAAGGTGGTTCAATTAAAATTAGAATTTTTCATTACAAAAAGTTTGCAAAAAAAAGGAAATGGGAATCAGACAACTTAGGCACATGTAAATTTATGGTAAACGTATTCAATTTAAATTACACAAACAAAAATAATAATAATCGAAGGAGATAGAGAATCTAAAATATATATCAATCATGACAAACATATAGTAAAAGGAGATACAGAAAAAAGTTGATCTGAATACAATCAACATACTATTAATTGGGAGGATAAATGGAATTTGAGTTACATATTACCAGATGAAAAAAAAAATTTCGAGATAAGGCATATAAAGTCTAAAATAACGTTGAAAGGAGAAATATATGCATAAATCATATAAGAATAGTACCTTAGGATGTAGCCAAAAATTGCACCATGAAAGATGAATCGATCCTATACATTTAATTTAATTATTCTCTGAATTTACAGGGATTAACAGATAATAACCACATTTTATTTTGTTTTGTTTTACTGGAATTTTAGTTATTGAAAGCTATGATGAATTCGTCCATTAAAGGAGATAAGGAGAACAAGATAAAGAAAATGAATTTTATTAGGAATATAAAATTATGAAATGAATGAAAGAAGACTTTCTTTTAAGGGAAATGTAGAAATCATTCAATTCCCTCCTTTAAAACTTTCTCTACTTAACTCATTATTAAATCTCATCAAATCCTCTCACCTCTTCTTATTTTTGGTAGAAATAAATAGAATATGGAAAAAATCATTTCATAAATGAGATTTAAGCGAGTTATAAAGAAGAGTAAAGGATGAAGATTTATTGCCTTCCATTGGTTGCTCCTTTGGATTTTCCAATCACATTTGAAATCTTTCCTACTCTCATAATGCATGGCAAGCCATAAAAGAGCCATACGGGCCTTAAAAATTTCTCAAAATCACTTACCAATTTATCCACTTAATTCTAATTTAAATACTCCATCAATATCATATATGTAGCAACCCGTAAATTCGAACACTTCGACTTTGAATATCATAATGTTTTAAAATATAATTAAGTGTTGTAAATCTGATTGTATAACCTCGTTAATAATAATTTAATTATTTAATAATGATAAGAAACTTATTTTTGAAGTTTTCTTTCAAAAATATATTGTTTGAAAAAATATCGATAATGTGATAAAATATCTGTTTATCGATAAACAGCTTTTTTTATCAATATAAGTTGTTCGAACTTTTCTGTAATAAGCAAATGAACATATGAAGATATTAGGAATTAATTAACAAACATACTTTTATTATGAAGTAATTTGAACATTCTAGGAACTTCTAGTGGATAAGAGATATTTCTATTTAAGGGTTATTAAGGTAATTTGCTAAAGGTAAGAGATATAAAGGAAAACTAATGGGCATGTGGAGGGGTGAGCCTTCCATGGCATGATGTGGGGTAAGAGGAAGGGTAAGAAACACCACTAGAGCCTATATAAGAGGGGGCATACCTCTTGAAATTAATTTTGCTAATTTACAAATGAAATTAACTCTCTTTCACATCTTTACTTATATAAATTCCTAAAAGAAAATAACTTCGAAAAGCATCCAAATCAACTCAATCTTGGACTAGAACCTTAGGACAACATCACAGCACCTCCTAGCTACTTAGATCTTGAAGAACTAAAGCCAAAAATCCCCTACAAGAATAGGCCGTGAGCAAGGAAGAGGGATATTTGGCCTAAAAATTGTACAAAGCAAAGGAAGAGGAAGGATGCAAGGGGTTTGCAAGGTAGAAGTAGGACTTGATCGCTTGGATGTTCGTGTTCAGTTGCTTAAGGGTGAGTTAACTCACCATTGAACGGAAATAAATATATATTTGCTTGTGTTTGAATATATATATATATATATATATATATATATATATACACGAGGCGTGAATGGATATTGATATATATGGTAATGTTGATATATGTTTATAATATTCTTTCGATTCTTGGTTTGAAAGTGTGACAACCAGAAATTTTTGGATGTTTGAAATTAGAATATTTAATTGATTTTAAATATTTAAAAGTTAAATTTAACATGAATTCAAATTTTATTATTATTTAGCAATTAAGTTATTGGATTTAATAAACTGAAATTGGGTAAATTATTGAATCTTCAGTTTTAAGCCTGTTAAAAATAATTTGAAAGCTTGTAAAATTTATATTGTTAATACTGAAGATAGTAAAAGTGTTAAAATTGAATTTAAAGGTGATTTGTTCAGTTTTGAAAATATATTGTTTAAACGTTTAAAAATAGCCTTCCAAGGCACAGTCTCGGAATTCGACGAAACCAGCTCCATTGGATCCGTAATATTATATTATTATAGGATTTCAATTTTCGTAGTGTTTGGAGTTGTTGTGTGAGCATACGATATATAAACGCGCTGAAATTTATATCGAGGATTTAATATAATAATTGGGCCCGAAAAACTATCTTCTCCATACGATCGAATTAGGACTCGAAAACTTTTCCATTGCATTCGAAATAGGGGTATAACATTATAAATGCCTAGCGGCACGTCTCAATACGATGTCAAGGTTTTAAGCTGCGAATTCAAGACAATTTAAATTTAAATATAACATATTTTGAGTGGTCAAATTCGTCTCAACATCACCCTACTTTCATTCATATCAAAACCTTTTCACCTAATTTCAGAAGCACTGTAGCTTCCCTTCTCCAACACGCCTCCGTCAACTTTATATCACGTAGCCTCCTTTTTCCTCAGTTAAAAAAATCGAGCCGATACTAAATAATAATAATAATAATAATAATAATAATAATGGCAGCAGTTCAACCCCGCATTTCCTTCTTCTTCTCTAATTTAATTTCCTCTTCATTCAAATCTATTCAAAAGGAAAGAGGGAGAGCTGAGCATCTCCTATTATCTTGGACGAAATCGATTCGTATAAAAAAAGGGGAACAGCTGAAATCATTCACCCTCGTTCTCTTTCTCTATTCCCATTCAAAACATTATAGCAAATAATTTCTTTTCCACTATAAGAATTTGGATCGAATTGAGATAAAGGGCAGTTCTCCCTTCAAGTTCGATGCCTCGCATCATAGGGTCGGCGATGCTTAGGCTTCGGTAAGGAAGCGAGAGCAAGCTCGTGCACGGCCACTTGAATTCGTACGTTCGAGTTTCGTCTGGAGGTATGGCGTATGAGGTCGATTTGAACTCGAGGGGGAAGGGAGCGCGGTCGCTCGAAGGGAGGGGAGGCTCATCAGTTTAGGGTTGAGATCTCAGGCTCGAGTTCAAGCTTTGGGGAATGAATGGCGAGCAGTTCGAGAAGGATTCGGGTGACCGAGCTCAGGGAGGAGGTCGCGATGCCTGTGTTCGGTGAAGTTTAGCGAATTGTTATGGCCTCTCCTTCTTTATTTCGAGTTTGTAAAGAAAAAATGATATGCAGATAGAGAAATAATAATGAGAAGAATTTAGTTTTATATTTTTTTCTAAAAGTAGTATTATTTTAAATATTCTGAAAATATATATTTTGACTAAAATATTAAAGAAACTTAAAAAATAGTCTGTTTAAATTGAATGTATATACAGGAAGATTAAAAATGTTTAACGTTCATGTAAAAATTGAAATTTTAACCCGTATAGATTGTTTTATATGTAGTGTGGAATAAGGGAAAATAAAAACACAATCTATTGGGTTATAAAAATATATACAAGGTGATTTATTTATTTAGTAAACTTATTTAATTATTTTTAGTTACTAAAAGATTTTATTTAAAAGAGAAAATTTGTTTAAAACTAAATCACTAGTTTAAAATTAAAATTTATTAGTTGAATTAAATTTGAAAATGGCAATTGGATTGCTCGATTATTTCAAATATTAACAAATTGTATAAATATTCATGCAAGGTCAATAATCGTGGTATCAAATCGAGAATGAAGTGGATTTGCAAATTTAAGGGGCAAAGGTGAGCTAATCTCACTCTTCTGAATTGCTATTTAAATTTAAATGGTTAAATTTAAATAATTGGTTGAATGGTTGAATTGATTTGATGTGTTATATTATATATAGTAGTACATAGTATATATTGGTATGATTGATTCCCACACTATATAGCGGATGAGACCCTATGCGCCGCATAATAGCGTACGATATTATATTTAAAACCCATATAACGCGATATTCCACCTCGAAATGGAATTGGTATTGTGCTAACCTCTGTGTATGCAGGGAAATAGGTTGGAGAGATCCAACTGGATTCCTCAAAATTATTTAGATTGCTTAATATTCTGTGTTACGAATATTTGATACTCTGTGATGAATTATATTGATAATTGGAATATTGAAAGCTATGGTTTGCTTGAATATATTTCGGTACACTGAGTTATCAAAATATATAGAATTGGATTTTTGGAAAGAAAATAAAAGAGTGAATTTTTAAGTTAAATAATTATAGAGAATTGAATAAATGTAAGAATAAACTGGAAAAGAATAAAAGGTGACTTTAGAATTCTAAAAAATAAATTCCAAGTATGGGAAAGGAGATTTTGAAATAAAAGGGAAAATAATGAATTTTATAAACTCAAGTGTTATTATTTAAAGGAATAAAGAATTTACTTTGAATTTCAAGGTTTAAATTTATTTGGAAGGATAAAGAAGGAATTTGGAAAACATGAAATTGGTATTTTCAGTTAGAAAGATTTTAAATCATAATTAAGAAATAAAAATTGAAGTTAATGGGTTTTGAAATAAATTGAGTAAGTAAAGGAATTTATATCAAAATGGAGTGACTTGGAAATTAATTTGAGAATTGATTTAAGTGTTTGAGATTTGAATTTTAAAAGGGGATGGGACTAAGAAATTTATAAGCTAGGTTTATAAAAGTAGAGTAATATATCAGTGGATATTTGAAAGAATAAATTCATGGTGGGAATTCATTAAAGGAATGGGTAAAATTGTTTAAAAATAAATAGTGGTTTATTTTTAAAAGATGTGAAAGAGAAGCGTATTTCCCTGGATAGCAAAGTACGTCTTCGAAAAAAAATTATAAGTATAAGTTAAAAGTTGTTTTAGAAAATTTATTATTTTTAAGTGTTTAAATTTTAATGTAAGTCTTTTCAAATTTATTATAGTAGAAATTATTTACAAGTGGCTTGGTACTATGTTTCTAAAAGAGAAAACTTAGTTTTTTATTTTATAAAGTAGCTTTATATTAAATATTCTTAAAGTATGTATTTTTGAATAAGGTATTAAAGTAGTTTTTTTTCTAAATGTTTTAAAGTGTAATTTATAATAAAGTGTCTTAAATTATTTTAAAAATCTAAAGTATTGTACTTGGTGTTTTCAGTGGAAATAAATATTTGGGAATTCATTCCATGAGAAGAGTGTGGTTTGAAAACTGTTTTCAAAGAGTTGAAAAGTGGAAATATATCTTGTGAAGATATTTTAAGATTAATAAATAATTTGGAGAAATTATTTATGTTAGATGGTTGTTTGTGAATGTTATTTGATATTTAAATAACCGACTATCAATATTGGCCAATGCGCTGGTCGTTTTGAAGAGACCGAGATCGGGATTTATTTCCTGAAAACCACTTCGATCCGTTTTGTTCATTTTCGTGAGGAAGACGAGTTTTGATTCGAAGGTGGAGTAGTGAGGTGCAAGGGCTAGTCGCTACTAATCCTGAGAATGATTCCAAAATGGATATAGTAGGGGTAGGGCCTTAGGTTCCGTTCAAACCCGGGACGGACTTGTATGGACGAATGCTTTCAGAACATTATCAGGTGGGCGATGAGCCTTCTAAGAGATGTGTTCTAAAAAGGTAATGCTTAGCCTCGAGCCTCTTCAACCGGGAATGACTGAAAATCAGGGGTTATGCAGCAAGGCTAAGTGAGTAACACCCATTAGGGTGAGGCAATTCCTGTCTTGATGTCCCTTTTATTCGGCTTAGTGGTGTGGTTGCTAATCCCAACCATGGGGTGATCTTACTCGGGATTATCCAGTAAGGTGTAGTCCCGTTCTTGTGTTGCAGGGGATTGGGAGTAATCCTCGGTATGGTGATCTAGGCTACGTACTATGACAGGTGGTACCCCAGTGCCTAGTCATTAGTTGGAAATCCATTCTTCATACGCTCCTTTTACGGTGTTTGTTTGTATAACCCACTTTGTGGCTAGTAGCTGGAATTTAATCATGTAACAATTTCGGCTATTTGAATAAGTATTTGTATATAGACACTATAATAATATCAGAGGATTTTAATAAAAAGTGTTTTGGCTATAGTAAGGTAAAAACCCGACATGTTTATTTGTGGCGTGGTCTTACGAGATGCTTTTGTTTTCAAAATAATTTTGAAACTTTAATAATCAATTAGAGCGTGGTTTTTTCACGCTGGTAATCCAGACTGACTCGTGTGTTATTTAACTATAATGCTCGGGTCAGACCGAGTATTATAGATTACAGGAAAGGATGCTAAGGAGCTCAGAAGACGGGCTAGATGGCGATACGTACTTCCGTATTTGTATGGAATATTCCGTTGTGTATTCAGTTTTAGGAAGGATGAGATATTATAACCGTCCGGAGTTGTGTTGTTGTTTGTATTGAACTCTGATGTTGTATTCTGATGATATATGTATAAAACAGATATATTTTTCTTTTGAGTAAAGGTCAGTTATTATCTATTATATTTTATTCCGCTGCGATGGTTAGATTCTGATGTTGTTTTCTATTTTATTCTTCTACCTCTTCTTCTTTAACCTAAATGGTTCGTATTTCCGTACATCTTGAGTTGATTGAGGGAGAATAGTGTCGACTTATGGGGTATAAATTTGCAAGTCATTACACATGGTATCAGAGCTGAAGGTTAAGCGAGAACCTTGGCTCTGGTGGGGATTACTTATTGAAAATAGAGTCTGTGGTACTCTAGAAGGAGTTTGAGCGTATTAATAGATATGAGCACGTATTTGTTAGTGAATATAAATTGTTTTAATATTGTGTTGACTTATTGGTTGGGTCGAATATGAATTTCGATCGAGTAAGTTGGCCGCTATTCGAGAAGAGTTTATAAACACCTGACGTGATAAACAGACACAGTGTTGTTTTACAGGTGGGTGAATGAAGTAATTTTACCCAAAATATATTTTGATATAAAAGAAATATTTCCTTAAATTGTTATATAACTTGGATGTTTGGATGATAATATCTTAAACAAATAAGATTATAAAAATGTGAATGACTTGTATAATCAAATGGAAAAAAAATGGTATGAGCATAAATTATACAAATGAATTATAGTTAAAATTTGATTTAAGTCAAAATTTGAAAATTTAAAATCCTAGAAATTTTGGAAGTGTTTTTCGAAGTGTTTTGAAGACAAATATTAGCATTATTGTTTTAGAAGTATTTCTGAAAGTAAATTGTATCAAATAAATTTTGGGAAGGGATATAGCATTGAGCTCACTTCAGTCGCTAGAAAATAACTTCGGTGATGACTGCTGCATCATCGATGTTCATTTTTGAGTTTCTAAGTGACAGATTGCTGTCAAATTGATTTGTTCTGTAGCACTAGTTTTGTTTTTGGAAATTTCAAAGGAAATTTGTTGGGGATAAAAACAAGGATTGATTTAAAATTTTGAGAGGTGTGTTTTGAGATAATTTCAAAATGATTTGAAAACCAAAAGCCAGGTGTTTAAAATATTGAAACCCTTATTAGACAATTTAGAGATCATCAGGAGATGAGTTATAAACTTATAAGTAGTAAATGATTTTTACAAGGAGTATGGGGATTAGATTTTGGAAATAAAATTTAAAGGTGAAAGTTAAAAATGAGGATTTAACTTGGATTAAGATTAAACTTTGAAATTTAATTGATGATTGGAAGAAATAAATTAGTAAATCTTGAATGTGATTGGAATGGGAAAATAAAAATTAAATTTGGATTGAGAAATAAAATTAATTAGAATTAAATTAACTTAAGCAAAGTTAATAATAATGAATAAGATTTGAATTAAGTTGAAATTAAATTGAAATGAAATAAATTGAGATGTAAATGATGTTAAGTGAAAGTAAGTTCTTACTTAATTTAAATTCAAGTGGATTGAGTGGATTAAAGAGAATGGTATGATGCTAGATTTAACTGAAGTTAAGTAAATGAAATTGAATTGAAATAAATTCAGTTGAGTTATAGATAATTTTGAATGGAATAAAATTCTTACTTAAATAAATAAGCGTAAACTAAGTAAGTATTGAATTGGAATAAATAAGCTTCGGAAGCTTATAAAAGAATTGAAAAGCATTGAAATAAAAATATATATAGTGTCTAGTTAAAAGTGAAATGTGAATGTGATTGACTGTAAATGGATGGAGAAGTATGAATATTAATAAGTGAGTAGCTTATAAAAATGTAAAAAGGGAATAAAAAAGCCGAAATAAAAGTGTTGTAATTTTGGAAAATGAAAGAAAATCCAAACTGGAATTATAAAAAAAATTGAACTCAGGAAAATTTAATGAAGTGATTTTTGTAATAAAATTGAATATTGATTTAAAAGTTGGAAGTAATCTAATTGGCTAAATAAATTATTTGATAGAGTATATTAATAAAATTTAACTCGGTTAAATAAAATGGATTGTAAGTTAATAATGAAGTTCGAAAATAAACTCGAATTGTAAGTAGAATTCGACTTGGATTGATAATGAATTAAAATAAGTGGAGATGTTGTAAAAATAAAATGGAATTGGATTATAATAAAAAGATTTGAGTTACAAATAAAATCCGATTTGAGTATAAATGAGTTAAGTATGTGCTTGGATATTATTTTGATAAATTGAGAAGGTGAATTAAAATAAAATGGATGGGCTAACTGAATTAAATGGAATTTAATTTGATGAGAATCAAAAAGAAATGAACTTAAGTTTGAAGTTGGAATAAATTAAAGTAAATTAACGTAAGTTTAAATTTATAGAAGCTTGGCTTCGAGGAAGGGTGAAAGTTCAGTAAATAAAAGTTTGGGTTAAATTAATTTGGAAAATGGTTATTGTAACGACCCAATTTTTCGACACCCGAAAGTCGACATTAATACTTCCACCGTATCAAATGTCGCACAGTCGAATGCCGGAAAAACAAACCGTTAGGGTTTAAGAAGAAGAAGATAGAAGAAGAAAATAGAACACTAACAGAATCTCACATATCGCAGCGGAAAAAATATAATAGATAAATGAATACCTTCAAAACAAAGAACTATATCAGTTATCACTTTACATTATCAGAGTGTTACAACAACAAACAGTGGAAAAGAATATAACATATACTAGTGATACGCTTCGCCATCCAGCTTGCTCCTGATCTCCACAGCGTCTCTTTTCTGACTTCGCTATAGAATAATGATAACCAAACTCTATGCTTCCCGTGTTGAAAATTATGGGCACCCAGAGTTTAGAAAGGAAACAATAAACTTCAGGTCAGTCGTGGGACTGGTTTGAGATCTTAAAAACCATTATTTCCTGCGACGCCCCACCTCTATACCCACGCTAGCCAAGAACACTACGGTGTAATGCTGTCAACTAGCACGGAGAGTAAGGCTGTTGAGGAGCGACCATCCGTGTAATTGCTTTGCGCGAGCACCGATATGTCAGATAGTATAACATGCATTTAGTTTCAAGAGAAAATCCGACATACCGATACAAACACAAAGCTACTACACAGTGGCTACAATAATCTTCGGAAACAAATATAGAAATAAGTATAACCCAAATCAGTCGCAGATAATTCATATCACAAAGGCGGAAATAGATATGAATATTACACTAGGAAGTGTACATCAGAGTAGTGGTCTAAAAAGATCCACAATATCACAAAAGAATAGTTATAGGAACTACACAAAAGAGTAAGTATAGATTATGGAGTCTATATCTCAAATGTATACAACAAAAACTACTAATCTAAGTAGTTAACCAAAAGTCAAGGAGGTAATCCCGGATGTAAAGTCAAGTAGAAGCACCTGTAACATCTCGGTCTGACCCGAGTATTATTTAAAGAGAAAATAATAAATAGAACAGTCTAACTATAAATATCAGATGAAACGATATAGAGTAAAACATATGACTACACACATAATAATCACAATGCCAAGCTGTGATATATATAAGTAATTGAAAATCAACAAGAGATTAATCAAAATCACAAAATCTACACAAGAATCAAAGAAATGTCATACTCCTTATTTCGTTCACCAAACCATAAATATTGACGATTATATCAATGTCAACCACAAAAGTCAATGACACACAAATTCACCAATGCACAAATATTGATAAAACTTATCAATGGAAATCATGAAAATTGGTGAATCACAAATTCTAGAAATCATCACAAGAAATCCAGAAATCACAAAAGGGGGAGGCCTATCACAAACGGGAGCATAAAGCTCACCAACATGTGTATCACAAACGGAACGCTAATTCCATGGTTGCTAACCATCACAAATTGAGCCGAAGCTCCACAAACGGCCCGAAGACCATGGGTTGCTACCCCACCAATTTGAGTCGAAACTCCACAAAACGGGGTTTAGTCTCCCTCGCAGACAAAGAGACATTGCACATTGCTAGTCTAAATCACAAAAATGGTCATCACTGATCATTAAGAAGTGTCAATTACACTAAGTTAGTAAATATAAAAGTTTAGCTTCATGTCCCATAACCACTTGCTTAACTTAAATATTTACGAACAAACTGTAGATCTCCACTATAAAATTGTCACAAGAGATTCAATCGAACAAGTTCAAGAATTAACCGATGAAGTAAACGCAAGCGTTTCATACCACTCGTTTTACTAAGTCGTTTAATTAGATTTCTCATACGAGTGAGGTAAAGGTTTGTATATACTAATATATTAGAAAACGGTTTAAGAAACGAGCTTTGTACTAAAATAGTGTTAAAATCATTTGAAGAAAGAGTTTTGATATTTACTACTAGTATAGAAACCTTTATATTTTTAAAGTGACAAATCACGAAGAAGATTGTAGGAACAATCAATCACTAAAATTCACATACGAGATGTGAATAAAAATCCAACGAAACCGATAAAGAATCCATCGAAATGGATATTAAAAAATCCCTAAAAAAAAGTCATCAAAGTTATAATAAATGATAAAAACAAATAGGAAACAACACGAATCGAATAAAGTTGGAAATTCAAGCAACCAGGCGAAATAGGAAAAATTTCATCAGGTCGGTCGGCCGGCTACAAGGCTCGGTCGACCGGAACAGAAAAACAGAAGAGCTCGGGGTAGCAGGTCGGTCGACCGAACTCTGTAGTCGGTCGACCGGACCATAAACCGTGAAGTGCTTATGCACTTGGAAACAGGTCGGTCGGCCGGCAGCAGGGCTCGGTCGGCCGGACCTGTTCCCAGTCCCTTCCCAGCCCATCCAAATGAGGTCCAACCTCGACCAAATTGCATTCTCTCGAGCAACGGCGCTAAGGGTTTATGCCAATCGACTACCCGGCCATAGAAGCTCTTTGGTTCATCACCTAAAACACATTTGAACATCAAAGCTATGATTTTTAAGGATTTGAACCCAAAACACTAAAAATTGGAATATTCACCAAATCAATCCAAACCAAAAGCAATTGCACACGAATAAGTGTTAGGAATTCATACCTAACAATCAAAGATAAATATAAGCATAGATGTGAGATAAAAATCTCACCTTTGAACCCAAGCAATTGAAGAAGAAGCTTGAAAGCAAAAGGGGAATCAACCACTCTTCAAATCCAACTCAAGAAGCTTGATTCTAAGCTAAATAGAGAAACATTTCTCAAATTAGGTTTAGGAATTTTCTGAAATCAAAGAGAGAAAGAGTTGGAGAAGAAGAAGAGAAACTTACCAATGGGTTCTTCTATTAGTTTGGAGCGAGAGTTTGATTTGCAAAAGAAAAGTAGGGTTTTGGAGTTTTAGTTTTCCATCTCTCCCACCATTGATGCTTTAGAACTGAAAAGAGGAGAGAGTGAGGGTGAATGGGGAGGAGTGGCTCAGATTTGAGTATAAGTTAAACATAGGGCTGAACCCAAACCCAAAGTGAAAAAGTAGCAAAAATCAACTTACTCCAAACATATCGAAGCTTATACTCGAAAAGGTCGCAAACGGCATTTTAAACTCAATGGGAGTGGTCCCGAGTCCTAATTCGACCATATGCAAAAAGTAGCCTTTCGGACTAGATTCCGAGTATCGACAAAATATTTAAATAAAATATTTAAATATAAAAATCGATAAATATGCGGGTTGTTACAGACTCCTCTCCTTAAAGAAATTGCGTCCTCGCAATATTTAAGAAGAGAATATAAAGTAACAACCATAAAAGCATATTCAACATAAAAGAAATTTGAAATAAAAGGTTCACCTTAAAGAGCACGGGAAAGTAAGTCCGGATGTGATCGCTCGATGAACTCTCTAGACTACCAAGAACAATCCTTAGGATTTGAAGACCATTGAACTTTCACAAGCGGAACATCTTTATTTCGAAGACGTTTGACCTCCGAAGCAATAATTCGAATAGAATGCTGCTCATAAGTTAAATTATGCGAAACTTCAATTTCTTCCACAACACTGGGCTCAAGAATAGAATCGGAATCTTGAAGACACTTTCGAAGTTGAGAAACGTGAAACACGTCATGGATAGCAGAAAATTGAGCCGGTAATAAAAGGCGATAAGCCATGGAACCAATACGTTCAGCGATAGGAAATGGTCCAATGTATCGAGGTGCTAACTTTCCCGATCGACTGAAACGTACAACACCCTTCATAGGCGAAACACGAATGAATACAAGATCTCCCACAGAAAATTCTAACTTCCTTCTCCGGTTATCGGCATAGGATTTTGTCTACTCTGGGCTTCTTTCATCCTATGACGAATAAGTTCAATTTTCTCTGTGGAATCACGAATAAAGTCTGGACCTAAAATCAGCTTCTCACCGGCCTCAAGCCAACAAGAAGGAGATCAGCATGGCCTTCCATAGAGTGCCTCGAAAGGTGCCATACCAATACTAGATTGGAAGCTATTATTATAGGAAAATTCAACAAGTGAAATATGATCTTCCCAACTTCCACCAAAATCAAAAACACACGCACGAAGAAGATCTTCAAGAGTTTGATTCACACGCTTGGTTTGTCCATCGGACTGGGGATGATAAGCGGTGCTAAAATTAAGCTTCGTTCCTAAAGCTTTTTGAAGACTCTTCTAAAATCCACTAGTAAACAATGGATCATGGTCGCTAACAATAGAAGTAGGAACTCCATGCAATTTAACAATTTCTTTGATAAAGAGTTTGACCAAAAGAGGAACGGTTCGATTAGATCGAACGGGAATAAAATGGGCGGATTTTGTAAGTCTATCAACAATCACCCATAAGCTATCATGACCCGAACGAGAACGGGGAAGGCCGTCAATAAAATCCATGGAAATTTGATCCCACTTTCAAATTGGAATCTCTAAAGGTTGTAATAATCCACCGGGCCTTTGATGCTCGGCCTTAATGAGTTGGCAAGTCAAGCAACACTTAATGAAGTTAGCGATGTCAAGTTTCATTCCCTCCCAATAATAAAGTCGCTTCATATCCGCGTACATTTTACAACTACCGGGATGAATGGTAAATTTAGAACGATGGGAATCTTCTAAAATATCTTTACGAAGATCACCAATATTTGGTACGATAAGTCTACCAAATTTTCAAATGCCGCCACGAGAATCAATATCAAAGTCTTTCAAACTTTCAATATCAATCATACCCTTAATATTTTGGCCAAGAAGAGCCAATTCGAGATCTAGCCTTTGAGCTTCAAGAATGCGGTCTAAAAGAGAAGGACGAGCCTCAAGGCTACATAAAACAAATGATGAGCATAAATCGGATACGCGGTCTCGAATCTCACAAGTAGATAAGTTCTCGAGATCGTTCCATTCGGATATCATCATAGAAACAACAGCTTGTTGTTTACGGCTAAGAGCATCGGCGACATGATTACCCTTACCGAGGGTATAAAGAATATCAAGATCATAAGGAACAAGGAACTCGAGCCAACGTTGCTGACGCAAATTAAGTTCCTTTTGAGAAAATAAATATTTCAAGGACTTATGATCGGTATAGAGAACAAATTTCTCTCCTAAAAGATAGTGACGCCAAATACGAAGGGCGAAAACAATAGCCGCGATCTCTAAATCATGAGTGGCATATCTAGTCTCAGCAGGCTTTAATTTCCTAGAAGCATAAGCAATAACACGTTCTTTTTACATAAGAACGGCAGCCAAACCAACGCGACTAGCATCGGTATAAACAACAAAATCTTGATTCCCCTCGGGAATAATAAGAATAGGAGCACCAGAAAGAAGTTCTTTTAATTTCTGGAAAGAAGTTTCACATTTGTCCGACCAAATGTATTTAACACCTTTCTTCGTTAAGCTAGTGAGAGGCACGACAATCTTAGAAAAGTCCTTGATAAAACGGCGGTAATAACCCGCCAATCCAAGAAAACTACGAATCTCCGTCATACTCTCCGGTCTCTTCCAATCTTGAATCGCCTCAATCTTTGAAGGATCTACGGAAATTCCGGATTCGGAAATAATATGACCGAGAAAATTCACACGAGATTGCCAAAAAAGGCATTTAGAAAATTTTGCTTTTAATTGATTTCTCCTAAGAGTTTCCAACACAATCCGAAGATGTTTTTCATGCTTCTCCTCGGTTTTAGAATACACAAGAATATCATCAATAAAGTTGAGAACAAACCGGTCGAGAAAATCTTTGAAAACTCGATTCATAAGGTCAACGAAATAAGCCGGAGCATTCGTTTGACCAAATGGCATAACAAGCCATTCATAAGATCCATAACGAGTACGGAACGATGTCAAAGGAATGCTATCCTCTGCAAATCCAGTAGCTAAGTCTAATTGTGAAAAGACTCTAGCACCACTAAGTTGATCGAATAGATCATCAATCCAAGGTAAAGGATATTTATTTTTGATAGTAAGATCATTAAGCTTGCGTTAGTCAACGCAAAGCCTAAGTGTTCCATCGGATTTCTTCACAAAAATAGCTGAAGCTCCCCAAGGCGAGGAACTAGAGCGAATAAATTGCTTCGTCTCCAATTCGGATAATTGTTTACGCATCTCCTCGTTTTCTTTATTGGACATACGATAAGGAGGCCGAGTGATAGGTTGAGCTCCAGGAATGAGATTAATTCTGAACTCAATTGCTCGCTTAGGTGGTAATCCTAAAACGGGCTCGAATATGTTGGAAAATTCACGAACGACGTGAATTAGAGAAATAATATCACCCTCATCATCATCGTCGTCATCATGAGGGTTTAAAGAATATAAAGATGCAACCAAAGCAGAATCTGAATCATTAAGAATAACAGAAACCTGATTAACAGATTGAGGATGTCGAAGATGAATAGTCCGCTCAGGACATAGGATATGAGCTTCATAACGGTTAAGCCAATCCATTCCCAAAATCATTCCAAAGCCTAAATAACGCATGACATTCAAATCGGCTAGGAAAGGAAAATCACACAAAATAATCTCGACATCTTTACACAATAAACTGATTGTTGCAGATCCACCAACCGGATTCGCAATTCTCAAAGAAGTCATTAAACACAAAACATCCAAAGAAAAAGCATCAACAAGTTCTTTTGATATACAAGAATGGCACGCACCCATATCAAAAAGAACTTGAATAGGATGATCACGAAACACAATAATGCCATCAAGGATAGAATGAAGCATACCTTGACCACGAGATGTGTTGCCAGGGGCTTGGGCAACATTTAACTTTCTCTCCTTCCTGCCCTGAAGCTTGGGGCATGAAGATATAACATGACCGGGACCTTTGCAGTAGCGACAAGAGAGAGACCTTGGACACTTGTTCGCGTAATAGTCCTTTGAACCACAATTATAGCATTCCCCACGACCAAAGGAAGAAGTCTTTGCCACAGAGGTTGCTTGCTTCCCTTTCTTATTGGGATAAGGGCCTTTGAATTTGTTTAGCCTCTTCTTGTTTTTGAAGTTTGGTTTGGAACCCACCACTTCAACATCATTCTCCCTATCCGCCTCTTCCAGACGAAGAGCGATATCAATGAGTTGGTCGAAAGAAACTTCTAATTTTAGAAGTAATGGCTTCTTGAGATTTTTGTTTAAGCCATAGACAAATCTCTGATTTTTCTTCAATGGGGTGTTGATATATTCAACCCCGTATTTGGAGAGAGATTCAAAAGACACGACATAATCTGTCACGGAAGATTCACCTTGAACAAGGTCTATGAAACGGCGAGCCAAAGTCACCTTCCCAGCTTCTTGTATGAATTTTAACTCGAAGCGCTCTCGGAATTTCTATCAGGTGAGATCTGCTTCATTAATCTCAGAAATAAGAAGTTTGTACCAGTCTAATGCTCTTTCTTGGAGCATACTAGAAGCCACCTGAACTCGGTGAAGGTCAATAAGATTCATGCGAGGAAAGATTCGGTCGCATGACCTTAGCCAAGCCTGTACTTCAATAACAGTTTCGGAACCTTTGAACGGCTTCCCACCCAAATTAGGGTAATCGCTACACAAGCGTGCAAATCCCGACTTTGGGTGAGTAGGTTCCGGATTGGAACCAGCTGCTTGAGCATTCGTAACAAGGTCAAGAAGTTGTTGGGTAGTCATAAAAACACCATCTTGGGGAGTAGCACTAGATTGACCGGCGCTGGGACGGCCAGGTCTTACCATTTCCCTTCCTTAAGAAAGAAAGAAGGAAGAAGAAAAGGTTATTCTCAAGATAAATATCAAGCAATTCTTGATAGATAAAAAAAGGAATCATAAAGAAAATAGGATGAATCGGTACAAAGACTCGAATTAAATCCTAAAGCACGACTCCTAAGAAAGACATAGGACGATGATCCTTGTTATAATATTCCATATTGTTCCGAAGTTTGGCTTTGATACCAAGCCGTGACGCCCCACCTCTATACCCACGCTAGCCAAGAACACTACGGTGTAATGCTGTCAACTAGCACGGAGAATAAGGCTGTTGAGGAGCGACCATCCGTGTAATTGCTTTGCGCGAGCACCAATATGTCAGATAGTATAACATGCATTTAGTTTCAAGAGGAAATCCGACATACCGATACAAACACAAAGCTACTACACAGTGGCTACAATAATCTTCGGAAACAAATATAGAAATAAGCATAACACAAATCAGTCACAGATAATTCATATCACAAAGGCGGAAATAGATATGAATATTACACTAGGAAGTGTATATCAGAGTAGTGGTCAAAAAAGATCCACAATATCATAAAAGAATAGTTACACGAACTACACAAAAGAATAAGTATACATTATGGAGTCTATATCTCAAATGTATACAACAAAAACTACTAATCTAAGTAGTTAACCAAAAGTGAAGGAGGTAATCCCGGATGTAAAATCAAGCAGAAGCACCTGTAACATCTCGGTCTGACCCGAGTATTATTTAATAAGAAAATAATAAACGGATCAGTCTAACTATAAATATCAGATGAAATGATATAGAGTAAGAGATATGACCACACACATAATAATCACAATGCCAAGCTGTGATATATATAAGTAATTGAAAATCAACAAGAGATTAATCAATATCACAAAATCTACACAAGAATCAAAGAAATGTCATACTCCTTACTTCGTTCACCAAACCATAAATACTGACTATTATATCAATGTCAATCACAAAAGCCAATGACACACAAATTCACCAATGCATAAATATTGATAAAAATTATCAATGGAAATCACGAAAATTGGTGAAACACAAATTCTAGAAATCATCATAAGAAATCTAGAAATCACAAAAAGGGTGAGGCCTATCACAAACGGGAGCATAAAGCTCACCAACACGTGTATCACAAACGGAACGCTAATTCCATAGTTGCTAACCATCACAAATTGAGCCGAAGCTCCACAAACGGCCCGAAGACCATGGGTTGCTACCCCACCAATTTGAGTCGAAACTCCATAAAACGGGGTTTAGTCTCCCTCGCAGACAAAGAGATATCGCACATTGCTAGTCTAAATCACAAAAATGATCATCGCTGATCATTAAGAAGTGTCAATTACACTAAGTTAGTAAATATAAAAGTTTAGCTTCATGTCCCATAACCACTTGCTTAACTTAAATATTTACAAAAAAACTGTAGATCTCCACTATAAAATTGTCACAAGAGATTCAATCGAACAAGCCCAAGAATTAACCGACGAAGTAAACGCAAGCGTTTCATACCACTCGTTTTACTAAGTCGTTTAATTAGATTTCTCATACGAGTGAGGTAAAGGTTTGTATATACTAATAGATTGGAAAACGGTTTAATAAACGAGCTTTGTACTAAAATAGTGTTGAAATCATTTGAAGAAAGAGTTTTGATATTTACTACTAGTATAGAAACCTTTATATTTTTAAAGTGACAAATCACGAAGAAGATTGTAGGAACAATCAATCACTAAAATTCACATACGAGATGTGAATAAAAATCCAACGAAACCGATAAAGAATCCATCGAAATGGATATTCAAAAATCCCTAAAAAGGAGTCATCAAAGTCATAATAAATGATAACAACAAATAGGAAACTACACGAATCGATTAAAGTTGGAAATTCAAGCAACTAGGCGAAATAGGCAAAATTTCATCAGGTCGGTCGGCCGGCTACAGAGCTCGGTCGACCGGACCAGAAAAAGAGAAGAGCTCGGGGTAGCAGGTCGGTCGGCCGAACTCTGTAGTCGGTCGACCGGACCATAAACCGAGAAGTGCTTATGCACTTGGAAATAGGTCGGTCGGCCGGCAGCAGGGCTCGGTCGGCCGGACCTGTTCCCAGTCCCTTCCCAGCCCATCCAAATGAGGTCCAACCTCGACCAAATTGCATTCTCTCGATCAACGGTGCTAAGGGTGTATGCCAATCGACTACCGGCCATAGAAGCTCTTTGGTTCATCACCGAAAACACATTTGAACAAAAAAGCTATGATTTTTAAGGATTTGAACCCAAAACACTAAAAATTGGAATATTCACCAAATCAATCCAAACCAAAAGCAATTGCGCACGAATAAGTGTTAGGAATTCATACCTAACAATCGAAGATAAATTTAAGCATAGATGTGAGATAAAAATCTCACATTTGAACCCAAGCAATTGAAGAAGAAGCTTTATAGCAAAAGGGGAATCAATCACTCTTCAAATCCAACTCAAGAAGCTTGATTCTAAGCTAAAAAGAGAAACATTTCTCAAATTAGGTTTAGGAATTTTCTGAAATCAAGGAGAGAAAGAGTTGGAGAAGAAGAAGAGAAGCTTACCAATGGGTTCTTCTATTAGTTTGGAGCTAGAGTTTGATTTGCAAAAGAAAACTAGGGTTTTGGAGTTTTAATTTCCCATCTCTCCCACCATTGATGCTTTAGAACTGAAAAGAGGAGAAAGTGAGGGTGATTGGGGAGGAGTGGCTCAGATTTGAGTATAAGTTAAACATAGGGCTGAACCCAAACCCAAACCCAAAGTGAAAAAGTAGCAAAAATCAACTTACTCCAAACATATCGAAGCTTATACTCAAAAAGGTCGCAAACGGCATTTTAAACTCAATGGGAGTGGTCCCGAGTCCTAATTCGACCGTATGCAAAAAGTAGCTTTTCGGACTAAATTCAGAGTATCGACAAAATATTTAAATAAAATATTTAAATATAAAAATCGATAAATATGTGGGTTGTTACATTTCCACAAAGAAAGGAAAAGAAATCCGCTACACTTTTCGAAAAATGAAACTACCATAAGGCCTCTTGGCGCACACACAATGCAATCGCAGACTTAGGAGAGATTTCTCCTTATGATAGTCAAACATGTTTGATATGCAAAATCCTTTTTAATATTATCATTAGTGCATAGTGTAGAAAACATTTCGAAAGTATAATATTAATCTTAGCCAGCATAGGTACCATTATATAATGCCTGCTATAGCTACTTCTTTAGGAGGCAGGTTATACAATTGCAATCGTAAAGGGCTCGTATTGTTTCTTTGGATTTCCAACAAATGGTCAGGCTAAGGAACTTCCTATTGACACATGGGTACGCCTCTGCAAGGACGTCTTGAGAACCTACCCGGATCTCTGCCAACATAAGGCCGGATTACCTCTATAACTAGGTAACTACTACTCGAGTATGCCATCCCCCGGTCGTTTGCGATCTTTATCTGAGGATCCTCAACCACAAAGCAATAACCACTAAGAGTAATAGATTTGCAGCAACCACATAGGTTAAATATCTGGGCTCCATACCATGATACCACCCTTTTCAAGAAGGAAATGACATACCCTAAAGGGCGCGACCCTTAAAACCATACCGCATCTTTCCTGTTTCGACCATTTTCGGTGTGTGAGGTCCGACGATGTCTCGTCCACAAAGCTACACTTTTCATAAAGTCATGCTTTGATCAACAAATGATCAGCAGCACTTCGTATGCCACATTACCAAATTAGGAGTATATCACTAATAACCATCAACTACATAACCTCTTAGCTTGTACGTCTCAGAGAAGGGTGTTAAGCTAAGAGAATAAATTCTCCGCCACCAACAGAAATGTATTTGATAGAAATCCGCTTTATATCTCAAAGTGTAACGTCAGACATACAACCATACAAGTTCGTTTCGGGATCGAACGGAACCGAAGGTACTTCAAAGAAGCCCTTGCAAATCTGTATGTTCACTAATCACGTCCAGAATCCCCATAACAAAGGGTGATAAAATCTCTATACCGGAGCAACCCGGTGCAGAGACATTCGACAAGTAATCCTTTCGCTTTCGAAAATACCTGATCTTCAACACCATCTTCAAATGCATTCCCATTTCGTCGTATTATAATTCGGAATGGGTTTTACGACACAAGGTCCTCTCCCTGCTAATCCGAATACTGAGCGCTTATTTTTAAAAATAAGCGTTCAATCCGATTTCAAAAAAATCACAACAAATTTCCACTTTGATATTCTTAAACAAAAGATCCATCACAATAACAAAGGTTTGATGTGGGTTTCGAATATCCATTTCGAATTCAACTCTCGGTCGCATCGAAATTCAAATGCCATTAAAAGGCAAATATTGATAGCCGGTTATTTAACTATCCATCAACATTCACAACAATCACTGAATTTCAAATAATTTTTCCCTAATTATTATTTTCAAAATATCTTTGCAAGATATAATTTTAACACTTCAACCATTTGAAAAAAAAATTCAAATCACTTTTCACTCGCTGAATAATATTTTCGACATTATTTATTTCCACTGAAAGTCTATCGAGTTCAAATACTTTAAAATACTTTAAATCACTTATCCAAAATATATGCTTGGAAACATTTAGATAAAACTATTTTAAAACATTTATTTAAATATTAGTTATGAAAATATTATACCAATATCTCATATAAAACTTCAAGTCCAAACTAACTTTAAAATAAAATTAGTAGATAGGGTATAACTATTTTAAATAACCATTTTCTAGAACAAATATCAATTTAATACTCTAAATAATCACTTCTATAATGGTTTAAAATATGTTTTACTTTAAAGATTTTCAAAATAACCTAAGTAAATAATTTTCTTTCAAAACATTCTTTCCCTTAAAACCATCTTTACAACTTCAATCTATATTTATAAACTATATTGGAAACATTCTCGGCTTTCAGGGAAAGTACACATTCCATTCTAAAATGGTTCATTCAAATAAATTTATAAATCTTTCTGGATTTATTTTAAATTTACGTCCCAAATCTGTAAATTCCTTTCCAACCTTTTAAAAATAAAACAATATTTATTTTTAAAACAAATTTCTCTTTCTTTTATCAAATTCCCATTTGTGGATCTAAATTTTTAAATATCCACTAATGTACGATTTTCAAATCGATTCCCAAGTATTTATTTTCAATACTAAATCAATTTAAATCAATTTTTCAAATTGATTTCCAAATTTATTTCAATTACCAAATCAAATTTCAAACATCAAATTTATTATCTTTTGAAACAAATTTCTTTTTTAAATTTATTCAATTTTCTAAAATTAATTTATTATAAATTTTCCACTAAATTTCAAAAATCCAATTCGATTTATTTTTGGTATCCTACGATACCAAAAATATATTCGGCTAAATTATACCCTTCAACGGTTTCAATCACAAATAGTCACACGCAGATTTTAAATAATCAACACATAAAATTGAAACTAATTCAAATATTTGAGGAATCCAGTTGGATATCTCTAACCTGTTTTCCCGGCATCCACAGACGTTAGCACATAAATTAAATACTCATTCCACTTCGAGGTGGAATACCGCGGTATATGGGATTTATATAATATCATCCGCTATTATGCGGCGCATAGGGTCTATTTCAAAACAAATGATAACAATTTATCATCCAAGCACACAATCAACAATTTTAAAATTTAACTATCACAATTCAACAATTAATCAATAACTGAAATTTTCAATTATTAAAATTTGGGTGAGAAGATATCACCTTTATTATGCATGCAATCCATTTTCCATTCCTGCTTGTTTTCTTTCAGATATTGACCTTGTATAAATAGTTATATCATTTATTAATATTCGAATAAATCGAACAATTAAATTTCCATTTTCAAATTTTAATTCAACTAATATTTGTTATTTTAAACTAATAATTTAACTAATGATTCAATTTTAATCAAAGTACTAATTTTTATACTAATTTCCTTTTACAAATTATTCTTAGTAACTAAATAATTAAACGAACTATTTAAACAAATTCATTACCTTAATACTTTGTTTCAAAATAAGTTTGTAATTTACAATGTATGCATATATATATATACACACATATACATATACATATATATATATATATATTTCCAAAATCAAAATTTTATATAACTTTCTAATTCAATATATTTAAAACTGTTGCCTTTATAGATTATCCAGATCTTTTCCAGTTTAACATGGAAAAGAAGAAAAATAATATAAAACTTTATCTAGAAATTATTCCTAATTTAGAAATATTTTTGCTTTAAACTTCGTATGATTGTTTTACTGTTTTAAACCTCTATTTTTCAAACGTTATATACATTAAAAAAACAGAAATGGTTTTTTTTCATACATTTATAAATATTTAAATTGAAGAAAACTTACTGTTATTCTATTTTCAAATCAATATATACATGTAAATTTTAAATTGAAGAAAAAGAAGATTACCAGCAGATACCTCACTGCTAAAATATGAATCCCGACTCCACCTCGAACAACGCCGAAGCTTCCACCATCACCAACAACCCACTACACCCATCATATCGCGCGCATGAGGTCACCACCACCATCGAACTTGAACTCGGGTTGGAGTCCCCAGATGTACAAAACAGTGTCACCTCGCCCTCATCGCCATCACCACGCCGACAACAAGCTTCCCTTGCTCGAATCGAAACCCTAGCCACCGAAATCAATCACAACCCATTATCCAATCGTACGCGACTACCTCTTCTCTTTGCTGTCGCAAATGCCACCAATCAACGGTGGAGCACCACCCTTCCCTCGATTTTGCTGCCTCGAGTTGCCTCGCGAGATATAACCACTGCGGCGCGAACGCTAAGCAGGTAATGTCGCGCCCATTGCCGCGTTCGAAGTCGCTACCTCCCCACGTGCCTCGAGACCAGACTTCGTGCTTCCAATCGCGATGATTTCGCGAGTGCCTCCATTTTCTTTTACTTTCTGTCATAAACGAAGGGAAAGAGGGAGAAGATGGGTTTTAAACTGAAAAGGAGCCGGTTTCGTATGCATAGGGGTGACTGTAGAGTGGCGCACATAGATGGTTAGGTGGCTCGAGTTTGACATTTGATTTGTTATGATTTTATATTCAGAATATCTCGCTATGCATATCTCAAAATCTCGAACCCCTATCGAGGCGTACCACATGGCGTTCCATATGTTATACCCCTATTCCGAACGCACTGGAAAAGGTTCCGAGACCAAATTCGATCGTATGGAGAAGACATCGTTTTGAACCAGTTAAAATATTGAATTTTCCATTTAAATTTCAGTGTGTTTATTGACCGTACGGCCCAACGATCACTCCAAACATTACGAAAATTGAAATTCGATAATAATACAATATTACGGATCCAATGGAACTGGTCTCGTTGAATTCCAAGACTGTGCCTCGGAAGACTATTTTTAAATATCGATTTTAAACAATATGATTAGAAAACTGAATAAAACATTTCCAAATCAAATTCTGAAGCATCCATTAGCCTCAATATTATCAATATGAATTTTCGAAGCCTTTAGATTATTATTTTTATCAGCTTAAAAATCAAGATTCTAATTTTTACTCAACTTTAGTAAATTAAATTTAATAATTTAATTGTCAAAATCATAGTTAATTTTTGAAATTCAAGTTAAACTAACCTCCAAATATTTAAAACAATTAAATATTCCATTTCAAATGTTAAAAATTTCTAGGTCGTTACATCCTTCCCCCCTAAAAGAATTTCGTCCCGAAATTACTAGTTAAGAAGAATGATCCTTAACCCATTCGCTATCTTTCCAAAACCAAATAATTTTAACAATTCGCCAAAATATATCCTTTCATTAGAGACCCATTATCATTTAAACTAACTTTCCAAAATCAATCATAGATTCCAAACAACATTGTTTCTCAATTATTCAAATTCAAATTTCAAATTTTCAAAATTTTCTCAAAATTTTTCTAACTCCCTAAATTTTTGGAAAATTTCGCCAGTGTCTCCTTTGCATGGCTAGCTCGGTACGACTACAAAATGGCACCACGGGCCCCCAGATTCAAAAAGAAAACGAAAAGCCAAGCGGCTAGATAAGAAAATCCCCAAATTACATACTGAAATTTAAATACATACCTTTTGTCGAGTAATTCAATTTTACCTTCAAAATCAAATCCCAGTTCCATTTCCTTTAATACACCTATATATCCTGCTAGCCATAATATCCAATTACAACATTCAAATTTATTTTGCACATTCCTTTACAAAATTTTCAATATATACTTCTTATACCATTTTTACTTCACTATTGAAGTTATATATCCATTTTCATTCTATCTTACATTTTCAATTTCCTTTGAATCCAATTCACAATTTCAATTCTATTTGGATTCGATTTACCTTCTGAATATTGAATTTTATCAACTATCGTTCATTCACAACTGATTCATCTCACTATTTAAATTAGTTTCATTTACTAATTTAGTACAAATTCCAATTCATTTTATCTCACTATTTTATTTCCTTTTTATTCCCACCTTTATTATCTTCAGTTCACTTCGAACTAATTCTACAACTTCATTTTATTTCACACAATTCAAATTGGTTTCAATATTCAGTTTCAATTCCAGTTTTATTCTCTTGTTCATTCTCATATTCACAATTACTATTTAACGATTTCCAATTTAACCTTTGCTTAATTATTAACCTGGTATATTCCCAATACAAAATTTACTTAAGAATTTCACACTTCATTTCTTGAGTTCAATGCCTATATTCTATATACTTCTTATATTTATCTTTAATTCATCACTTTGGTTTATATTTACTTATATTAAACTGGATTTCCAATTCTATATGAATTCAATTTACTTTCATCTATAAATATTAGATTTAATTCAATTTAAACCTTATCCATTTAGCCATTCATAAATTTGTTTCACTTACTAATTTTAGTTTAATACTTCACTTTATTTATCACAGATCAATTTTCAATTCCAACTCCAGTTCTAATTACTTACAAATTCGAAATGAATTTCAACATTCAATTTCACTTTCTTGCATTTCAATTTCATTTTGAATCCATATCATCATTTTATTTGACTCAAATTTTAAATAATTTGGCAGCAATTCCTCTCTTGGAAACTCGAAAATGAATATCGATGATGCTGCAGTCATCACAGAAGTTATTTTCCGGCGACCTAAAAGAGTTTAGAGCTTTTATCCCTTCAAAACACTTTTCTAAAGCCTTTGAAAATCATCATCAAAATCAAAAGGGTTTAAACTTTCCAAATCTCCAAAATTTTCAAATTCTTTTCGAAACATTTCCACATACTTCTCTGGAATTCCGTTCAAATTATAATCACATTTACAATTTATATTTTCAAATTCCATTTGTATATGAATTTATTTCTTAATTTTGGAGTTACGATTTCAATTTACTATTCAAATGATAATAATATTATCACTTCCTAACAATCAAGCAACCATATACTATAATAATTTACAAAGATTATTTCCTTTATATACGAAAATAGTTTGGGTAAAATTATTTCATTCACCCCATTTTAAAACAACATCGTGTTGAATTGTTCTGTACGAGTGTTTAGACATCCCTATCGATAGAGTTGTACAGACTATATCGAATAGAATCCATATACAAAATAACAAGCCAATCATCACAATTAAAACAATTTTGTATTCACTAACAAATACGCGCTCATATCTATTAACACTCTCGAACTCATTCTAGAGTACTGTTGACTCTATCTCTATTGAGTAACACCCAACAGAGCCAAGGTTATCGCTTAACCAAATGCTCTGATACCAAATTGTAACAGTCCAATTTTTCGATGCCCGAAAGTCGACATTAATACGTCCACCGTATCAAATGCCGCACAGTCGAATGCCGGAAAACCGAACTGTTAGGGTTTAAGAAGACGAAGATAGAAGAAGAAAATAGAACAAAAACAGAATCTCACGTATCGCAGCGGAACAAATATAGTAGATAAATGATTATCTTTAAAACAAAGAACTATATCAGTTATTACATTACATCACATTACATTATCAGAGTGTTACAACAACAAACAGCGAAAAATAATATAACATATAATAGTGATACGCTTCGGCATCCAACTTGCCTCTGATCTCCACAACATCTCTTTTATGACTTCACTCCAAAATAATGATAACCTGACTCTAGGCTACCTGTGTGGAAAATTATGGGCACCCAGAGTTTGGAAAGGAAACAATAAACTTCAGGTCAGTCATGGGACTGGTTTGAGATCTTAAAAATTGTTATTTCCACAAAGAAAGGAAAAGAAATCCGCTACGCTTTTTGAAAAATGAAACTACCATAAGGCCTCTTGGCACACACACAATGCAATCGCAGACTTGGGGGAGATTTCTCCTTATGATAGTCAAACATGCTTGATACGCAAAATCCTTTTTAATATTATCATTAGTGCATAGTGTAGAAAATATTTTGAAAGTATATTATTAATCTTAGCCAGCATATGTACCATTATATTATGCCTGCTATAGCTAACTCCTGAGGAGGCAGGTTATACAATTGCAATCGTAAACGGCTCGTATTGTCTCTTTGGATTTCCAACAAATGGTCAGGCTAAGGAACTTCCTATTGACACATGGGTACGCCTTTTGAAGGACGTCTTGAGAACCTACCCGGATCTCTGCCAACACAAGGCCGGATTACCTCTGTAACTAGGTAACTACTACTCGAGTATGCCATCCCCCAGTCGTTTGCGACCATTATCCGAGGATCCTCAACCACAAAGCAACAACCACTAAGAGTAATAGATTTGCAGCAACCACATAGGTTAAATATCTGGGCTCCATACCATGATACCACCCTTTTCAAGAAGGAAATGACATACTCTAAAGGGCGCGACCCTCATAACCTTGCCGAATCTTTCCTGTTTTGACCATTTCCGGGGTGTGAGGTCAGACGAAGTCTCGTCCACAAAGCTACACTTTTCACGAAGTCATGCTTTGATCAACAAATGATCAGCAGCACTTCATATGCCACATTACCAAATTGGGAGTATATCACTAATAACCATCAACTACATAACCTCTGAGCTCGTACGTCTCAGAGAAGGGTATTAAGCTAAGAGAATAAATTCTCCGCCACCAACAGAAATGTATTTGATAGAAATCAACTTTATATCTCAATGTGTAAAGTCAGACATACATCCATACAAGTTTGTTCCGGGATCGAACGGAACCGAAGGCACTTCAAAGAAGCCCATGCAAATCCAAATGTTCACTAATCACGTCCGGAATCCCCATCACAAAGGGTGATAAAATCTCTATACCGGAGCAACCCGAAGTAGAGACATTCGACAAGTAATCCTTTCGCTTTTGAAAATACCCGGTCTTCAACACCGTCTTCAAATGCATTCCCATTTCATCTTATCATTATTCGGAATGGGTTTTATGACACAAGGTCCTCTCCTAGCTAATCCGAATAATAAGCGCTTATTTTTAAAAATAAGTGTTCAATCAGATTTCAAACAAATCACAACAAATTTCAACTTTGATCTTCTTAAAAAAAAGATCCATCACAATCACAAGGGTTCGATGTGGGTTTCGAATATCCATTTCGAATTCGACTCCTGGTCGCATCAAAATTCAAATGCCATTAAAAGGCCAATATTGATAGTCGGTTATTTAGCTATCAATCAACATTCACAACAATCACGGATTTCAAATAATTTTTCCCCAATTATTATTTTCAAAATATCTTCGCAAGATATAATTTCAACACTTCAACCATTTGAAAAACAAATTTCAAATCATTTTCCACACACTGAATAAGATTTCCGATATTATTTATTTCCACTGAAAGTCTGCCGAGTTAAAATACTTTAAATCACTTATCCAAAATATATGCTTGGAAACTTTAGATAAAATTATTTTAAAAATTTATTTAAATATTATCTATAATAATATTATTCCAATATCTCATTTAAAACTTCAAGTCCAAACTAACTTTAAAATAAAATTAGTAGATAGGGTAAAACAGTTTTAAATAACCATTTTCTAAAACAAATATCAATTTAATACTTTAAATAATCACTTCTATAATGGTTTAAAATATATTTTACTTTAAAGTTTTTCAAAATAACCTGCGTAAATAATCTTCCTCCAAAACATTCTTTCCCTCAAATCCATCCTTACAACTTCATCTATATTTATAAACTATACTGGAAACATTCTCGGCTTTCAAGGAAAGTACACATTCCATTCTAAAATGGTTCATTCAAATAAATTTATGAATCTTTCTGGATTTATTTTAAATTTACCTCCCAAATCTGTAAATTCCTTTCCAACATTTTAAAAATAAAACAATATTTATTTATTTTTTAAAAAATTCTTTTTATTTTATCAAATTCCCATTTGTGGATCTAAATTTTTAAACATCCACTAATTTACTATTTTCAAATCGAGTCCTAAGTATTTACATACAATACCAAATCAATTTTTCAAATTGATTTCCAAATTTATTTCAATTACCAAATCAAATTTCAAACATCAAATTTATTATCTTTTGAAACAAATTTCTTTTTTTAAATTTATTCAATTTTCTAAAATTAATTTATTATAAATTTTCTACTATATTTCAAAAATCCAATTCTATTTATTTTTGGTATCCTACGATACCAAAAATATATTTGGCTAAATTATAGCCTTCAACAGTTTCAATCACAAATAGTCACACGCAGATTATAAATAATCAACACACAATATTGAAACTAATTCAAATATTTGAGGAATCCAGTTGGATCCCTCCAACCTGTTTTCCCTACATCCACAGACGTTAGCACAACAATTAAATACCAATTCCACTTTGAGGTGGAATATCGCGGTATATAGGATTTATATAATATCATCCGCTATTATGCGGTGCATAGGGTCTATTTCAAAACAAATGATAATAGTTTATCATCCAAGCGCACAATTATCAATTTTTAAGTTTAACTATCACAATTCAACAATCAATCAATAACTGAAATTTTCAATAATTAAAATTTGAGTGAGAATTTCTCACCTTTATTATGCATGCTATCCATTTTCAATTTCGGCTTGTTTTCTTTCAGATATTGACCTTGTATAAATAATTATATTATTTATTAATATTTGAATAAATCGAACAATTAATTTCCATTTTAAAATTTTAATTCAACTAATATTTGTTATTTTAAACTAATAATTTAACAATGATTTAATTTTAATCAAAGAATTAATTTTTATACTAATTTCCTTTTACAAATTATTTTTAGTAACTAAATAATTAAACGAACCATTTAAACAAATTCATTACCTTAATACTTTGTTTTAAAATAAGTTTGTAATTTACAATGTATGCATATATATATTTTTCCAAAATCCAAAATTTATATAACTTTCTAATTCGATATATTTAAAACTGCTGCCTTTATGGATTATCCAGATCTTTCCAGTTTAACATGAAAAAGAAGAAAAAAATATAAAACTTTATTTAAAAATTATTCCCAATTTAAAAATATTTCTGCTTTAAACTTCGCATAATTTTTTTAGTTTTAAACCTCTGTTTTTCAAACCTTATATAAATAAAAAAACAGAAATGGGTTTTATTTTTTCATATATTTATAAATCTTCAAATTGAGTGTTAACGCTAAAATTTGAACGCTAACACCCCGGTGTATGAGTTGTAGTTGTGAAAGCACCACCCGACGACTCGGGAACAGATTACAAGCAGATAATAGCAGAAAAGCGGTAAACAACAACAATTTTATAGTGGTTCGGCTTTAGGGTATAGCCTACGTCCACTTTAAGTACCTTTATTAATAATCTCGTTACAAGCTGATACAATTCTTCCCAAATACAATACACTTTGAATTACAAGAGACTTAGAACAAGTAGCTTAAACTTCGATGAAGATGAGAGTTTTCGAATCCATGTTGGATGTATGTGATCTCTTCTTGAAGTTGTTTGTAGCGTTCTTAATGTCTTGAGAGCTTCAAGTGTTGGGTTGGATTGGTTTGGAATGCAGCAGAGTAACGGCGTTTGAAGGAAATGAGCCAAAAGTCCATTTCTAGTTGGAGCTAGGATCGTATTTATAGGCATTTCTCGGAATTAGGTCATAACTCGTACACGACTCATGATGAGCCACAACCCGTTCACGACTCATAGTAGGTTGCGGCCGACCTACTGGATTAGCTCACTGCTTGGTCCAAAGCTAGGCTTCCATTTAGATGAATAACACAAGTCCTAAGCCGTTCACGAGTTAACCAGTGCAACCTTCCTTGATGTTAGTATGAGTCGTATGTCGTATCTCATTATAAGTCGTACGTCGTCATAAGTCGTGAACGACTTATCTTTTGAGTCGTAAACTTCCTTAAGTCGTGCCACCCTTAACTAGTAAGATTGTGCAGACCTTAGGTCGTCAGGCCGTAATGTTCTTAGGTTGTGAAGGCCTTAAGTCGTAGACCTTATCTCGTAGACTTTTTAACCCGTGGAGGCCTTAAGTCGTAGATCCTATCTCGTAGACTCTTTAACCCGTGGAGGCCTTAAGTCGTAGATCCTATCTCGTAGACTCTTTAACCCGTGGAGGCCTTAAGTCGTAGATCCTATCTCGTAGACTCTTTAACCCGTGGAGGCCTTAAGTCGTAGATCCTATCTCGTAGACTCTTTAACCCGTGGAGGCCTTAAGTCGTAGATCCTATCTCGTAGACTCTTTAACCCGTAGAGGAAACTGGGTTAACACTTGCCCCTCGAAGCACATGCCTTAAGTCGTAAGTCGTGTGCTTCGACTCATCATAACCCGGGTGTGCCGATTCGAGTTCCACTTCCCTGAGGTATAAAATGCTTGGGTCGTTCCTCTTATTTCCTTCTTCTCATTACTTACCTCTGAGCTATTTCTGCCATTAACACGTCCTCGAGCTTTCGGAAACAAATTCAACCAGTTCATCCTACCTTTGATTCAGTCCCTATAATCCTCATCATTGCATCGCGTAAGTAAATCTGCAATTCATTTGATTATGCGATAGCCATTAACTTGCGAATCTGGACTCCTCATTGACAACTTTAATCTAGTTCCTTATACCACGCTTCATCACGATTGTTGCCACGATCGATTGCTAGTGAGATCGAGGAAGTTTGATTAGGTTTTGGATAATTCGCGAGGAGAAGATAATTAGGCTGTTAGGGGTTTGGAGAAGACGAGATAATAGTTAGTGGGTTCATCGGTTTAGGGGTGAGACGGTTTATGGGTTTAGGAGTGGAGATAAGGTTATTTGACTAGTTGAGGCATGAGTTTTAGGTCGTAACTGAGTTAAGACTTAGAAGAATTCGTATCTTTCTGACTTAAAGTCTTGTCTCTCTCTTATGACTCACGATTCAAAGGACTACCGACTCAAGGCATCAACGACTCAAAAGTGAAGCGACCTATCCTGTCTCTCCTCATAGTCCTTTAGGTCGTGGACGAGTCAACCAGAGAACCAACGACTTAACTTAACCCGAAGGAAAAATTCTTAACTCGTAGACGAGTTAGCACTTAAGTTGTTGCCGAGTTATCACTTGAGTCGTTTACGACTTAGCTCTTGAGTCGTCTACGACTCAGCACTTGCATTTTTAAACTCTGCTTAGACCTTGAACTGTTGCATGGATTTTGAACTGTTGAACTTTGCTGCATTCTTTTACAGATTACTTTAACTTGTGGGTTAACAATCTGTTTAATATGATATTTACAGAAAATTGGGACGAATATACTGCCATCGACCGCCCACATCAAATGACAGATTAGTTAATAACGGATAATTAACTTAAATAAATTGTGTGAATGAAGTGCTATCGATTTCAAGTAGAATATTAAAGCAACACTGAAATAGTCAATTGAAACTGACCAGCCTGCACTAATATTATGCTTGAACTTTAAATTAACAAGTTCTGAAATTACCGTAGTCGATCAATCGTCGACCAGTTTAATTCCAGTTATATTTACTTGTTATTTTTATCAATTTTGCACGACACTTCACACTTTTAGGAAACGTGCACCTTCATATTTGAATATCCAGTTGCTTGTGTAGAATGACTTCTCAGGAAGAAGATGCAACAGTTCAGACGGGAGAGGCAACTGTTCTTCCAGCTCCACTAGTTAATCCTCCCGAAAGAGTTCCTACTACACTATCATATAAAGTTTTTCGCCAGCTGTGTGCTCAGTTTGGCATTGCTGAATCAGATGCCATTCTTCCTGAGAGAAGTAACACTGCTGACATAGCACCTTCTGGCTTTGTGACAGTTAACCGACAAATGTGCCTAAGTGGGGGCGTTCCTCCTTTCAATGACTTTTTCCAACAACTTCTTCATCAATTGGCCATTGCTCCATCCCAACTACACCCCAATGGCTACGCCATTCTAATGGGGTTGTGTGTGCTATTTAGGAGAACACTTGATCGACTTCCGAGATTTGATGAAATTTGTTACTTATGCTCCTTTACCCGGACCAAAGATCATCCTTCTATTACTGTTGTGAGAAGCGCCCGAAACCGCAAATTAATTGTTGGCCTTCCTGACACTGCTCACGGGTTTCTAACCCAGTTCTTCTTCGTTCGTTGCCCCCCGGGGTTTTATGCTCTGTGGAGGGAAGGAAGTAAGATCACCCATCCTTGCTTCGTTTGTTATCTGGCCTTTGTGAGACTGACCTGCTAAGTGTTAACTCTGCTTCTTTTTTTTTCAACGCTGCCTCCTCCCTCTAGGAATCCCAGTCACAAGTCGACTTTTGAGAGGCTTAAGGCCGTGCCGGTTGAGGAGAGAGATATTCAATTTCTGTTGAAAGATGAGTTTTTGCATCAGTACGGACTTTTGCATACTTCTCGTTCTACGCGTCCTCATGAAATTCCAGACTCCCCAGCTAGAGTGTTGGATGCCTCAGTTTCTACTAGCACATCCATATCTAAAGGACCTGCTCCTGAGGCTTCGCTAGTGAAGTGTTCCACTTCTATTGATGCTGGGGGGCCATCTGACAAACTTGCCCCGGTTATCGAGGAAGAAGAGCCTCAGGGATCTTCCCATCATTCACAAGAATCTGGTGAAAAAGCTGAGAAATCCAGTCCCGTTAAGCAGAGCAGGGACGATACTTTCGAAGGACTGAGCGACCTTCTTGCTACTTCACAAGAGATCTTTAAAGAAGATCCTATCACTGCCGGGATTTCTTCTTCAGTAGTTGAAGCTACTTCTACTTTGCAGCAGTCGCCGTCGACTCAAGAGTTGACGCTATCTATTACACCCACAACTACTCCCCAATTAAAGAGTGGTTCGTAGATTGATGCGCGTAGTTTGCACATCACACACACTTAGAATTCCTGGCACTTTTATGCTCTTTTTTTTTTAACGTTTGAAGGATTCTCAAGTTTTATTTCTTCTTTTTAAATTTTAGGTTTACCAATGAGGCGAGGCAGCTCGTACTATGATGACTTTCAGCGATATGGGAAACGCAGCCAGTATGGCTATCAATCCTATCCTCCTGTTCATAGAGAGACTGATGAAGAAAGGGCAGCCCGAAAGGCTCGGGAAAGACGTGATTATGAAGAACGCTTTGGAAGACCAGATAGTCGACATGATTCCTCCCACAGAGAGAGTGACTCCCTTAAACGCAAATCTCATGATGATAGAGGGAAGAGTCACACAACTGATGACTCGAGCAAACGAGCCAAAGTTATTGAGGAGCCAATGCCTGCGCCTTCAGAGAAGATTACTGCTCCTACTTCTTCTCAATCTCCTGCCCCTTCCCCTACTGATATCCAAGCAATCATCAATAGGCCATCTTACCAAGTTGGACCAGGTCCAGGCACTCTTCAACACCGATTTCCTAATTGGTGTTTAAAAGGAGTTCGCTTTGACCTCGATCTGGTTCCCATAGATAAAAGTGCTATGCTACGGAACCTTGATGCAGTCAGAACCGATATTGAGAGGATGTCATCTTGGCAGAAACTAGTTGATGAGCTCCAAAGGGTGAATAGGGCCAATCTCGAAGCTATGCTTACCATGGAGAACGACAAAACTGAATGGCAAAAGATCCTTAAACAGCATGATGCAGAAATGAGGAGTATCGCTGATTATAATGAGAAACTTGAGGCAGAAGTTGGGAAACTTAAAGAGGAGCTTGCTACTTCTTCCACTTCTTATTCTCAAAGGGAGAGTGTGCTTCTTCAACTGGTGCGGGATGCTCATGCCGCGCAAAGGGATGCTGAGGCCAAGGCTGATGAGTTGGAGCAGATTATAGAGGGCAACCGTACTGACATTACTCAGTTACGAGGACAAACTGGCCTTCAGGCTGCAGGGATTGAAAAATTGAAAGCCCAGTTATCCAAAGTCGAGAGAGAGCGGGATGAGGCTGTTGCGGGTAGAATTACAGCTGAAGAGGCCCATGAAGCTACCAAAGTTGATATTGGCTCGACACTATTTGATTTCTACTTGCAATGTATATTAGGGCGTGGCAGTCTTGCATTCCTGGGCCCCAAGTATGAGATTACCCTGGCCGAAGTGTGGGAGGCCGCACTAGATATGTTTAAAGGGGCCGGGTACACTGAAGAGGAGTTGGAGGTGCACTACTTAGACTTTGAGGCTCGCACAGCCCTTGCCAGAGGGAAGGAGCAACTCGCCAGATCGCGGGTTGAAATAGTGGGGGAAGAGCATCAAGAAAAAGAAACAAATTTGACTGTTCTTGTCCCTCCTTCAACTTCGGCCGATGCTGGCATTATTGGCTCTAGCTCTTATGTACCGATCCCTGCTCAAACTGATACCGGGGCCAAAATTACTCAAGTCACAGATGAATCACAAGAGAGTGCTGAAGCCCCGGACTATGAAATTGACGTAATAAAGGCAACTTCCGGAGGTAATTCCACTGTAAATTTCGCTCAAGTAGATTGCTCATTTATTTCACATGGGTTTAATGAGCTTCTTGACTATTTTCTCAACCTTGATGAGCCTTCATCTCCTCTCTTTACTGACTTTAACCTCTTTTCTTCTACAGAGAAAGTATCAAGCATCGCTCAGATTTCTCCTCCTCCGGTTATCCCTCCTCCGTCTCTCCAGGTGGCTCCTCCTTCTGCTTCTCAGCCCGGGTCGCAAGAGGAACAAATAGAAGCCCTTCACGGTTTAGACGATCCCATCGCTTCGCAAGAGCATAGAGACGAGGGACTTGAGGGAGGTGAGATATCTCCGGAGCGGACCCCTTCTGATGACATAACTTTGTCTAAACTTGCCACTCCGGGAAGTGAGTCTTCCTCAAAGAGGAGGAAAAAGCACGGAACGTCAAAGAGGAGGGGGAAGAAAATCACTGTTACTGAAGGGGAGCCAGAAGTTGGACCAGCTGCGCCTACCCCTCCTTCTTCCCTTGTGCCAACTGACCGGCCTGAAAAGCTAATCATTCGGCCGGGAAAAGGGTCCAAAGGTAGTAAAAAGAAGTGAACATTTTAGCTTTTTGCCTTTTGTATGTACTGGTCGAGAATTGTGCGGGTACCGGCCCCCGCTTTTCTTTATTTTGAAACCTGTACCTGCATTTCAATTGAATAAAATGATCCTTTGTTTGTACAGACTTCTGTTTGAGAATGCATTTATTATTCATTTTTGCACAAGTTTATTTATATGATATTGCAGCGGGCTTATGGTATGCTGTTTGAGTATTACTTTACTGATGCAGCTATACCATTATACCATGTTGCCCCCATACCTTAAGCTTGCTGCAATATTTTATACTTCGAGGGGACTTGCACTCTTATTTGCTAAAGAATAATTATTTTATTCTTTTTAAAGAAAATTTTAGTAGAGTACAACTCCCTTCGTATAAGTTTCTACGCTTTGTCGTTCACTTTTTTCTTTTGCTTACGTGCATATTTTACCAAGTGAATTCTTCTATGTGGTAAAGCGGACCTCTGAAGGGCACTTTAACTTCTTTTCTTTTTTTTTATATACAAAGTTGTACCTCTGAGGAGGGATTTTTCACGTTTCAACACTTGGAAGTTTTATTTCAATCTCGGTGAAACGTGTACCTCCAAAGAGTTGTGCCTTTGAAGAAAGCCTTTTCACGTTTCAACACTTGGAAGTTTTATTTCAATCTTGGTGAAACGTGGGCTTCCGAAGAGGTCTTTCTTCTTGATTGTGCCCTCGGGAGGGGGTTGTACCTCTAAGGAGGGGTTTTTCACGTTTCAACACCTGGAAGTTTTATTTCAATCTTGGTGAAACGTGTACCTCCAAAGAGTTGTGCCTTCGAAGAAAGCCTTTTCACGTTTCAACACTTGGAAGTTTTATTTCAATCTCGGTGAAACGTGGGCTTTCAGGAAGGTCTTTATTTTGTCTTTGCATTTCAACTTTGGTGAAGTGAAATTCCGAAGAGCGGTTCTTACACTTCAACTCCTGGCGAAATGTGCCTCCGAAGAGGGCTTTTATTTTGTTTACATTTCAACTCTGGTGAAGTGAAATCTCGAAGAGCAGTCATAACACTTCAACTCCTGGTGAAATGGGCCTCCGAAGAGGGCTTTTATTTCGTTTGCATTTCAACTCTGGTGAAGTGAAGTCTCGAAGAGCGGTCATAACACTTCAACTCCTGGTGAAATGGGCCTCCGAAGAGGGCTTTTATTTCGTTTGCATTTCAACTCTGGTGAAGTGAAATCCCGAAGAGGGGTCATAACACTTCAACTCCTAGTGAAATGTGCCTCAGAGAGGGTTTTCATCGCCTGGAAGTCACTCTCTCATGGTTGGAGGGTCATGACTCCTCCAATCTTTTTTGTTGAGTAGAGAACTTTCTTTTTTGTGGCGTATGACCCATTAGAGGTCTTTATCCTCCGAAGAGTTGTGTCTCCGAAGAGGACTTGTGCTGCCGATGATGGCTTTGGTTGTTCCTCTGTTCACTTGCTTATGCCTTTTCAATGATCCACTGCCTCCTCTCTTTTTTTTTTTTAAAGTAACTTGTTTAATCCAAGGAAGTGTGCTTCACTGTCAGGCAATTTCGTAAGAACGACCACTAGCTTCTTAATTGGACGTTTGTTTGTTCAAACGATCTCAATTTATTAGCAAAGACCCGTTTCTGTCGAAATCATAGGCCGTTCAATTGAAGTACTTCCTATCTAGGATTTGAATTCGGGGCTTTTGCGACTTGAAATTTGGCGAGAATCACTCGGTCTTTTTATGTGCAAGTTTCACTTCCACTGTCTGCAAAAATTTAAATCGACATTTCAGCAATACATTCTATGTACTTTTCATATCGAAAATAAAGCAAACATGTATTAATAATAAGGAACACAAGATTTATAGTGGTTCGGCCAGGAAATTGGACCTACATCCACTTTATATTCTTTCATTATTTACTTGCATCAGTTTTACAATTGCTTTCAATTACAAGAATCATACATTCATAATTCTTTTTATAATATTTCAACAAAATTTTCAAGTAAAGTATGGACGCAAATGGTTGCTGTTCCATGCCCTTGGAATTTGATCTCCATCAACAGTAGTGAGTTTGAATGTGCCGTCAAGAAGCTTCTGACCTATTACATACGGTCCTTCCCAATTTGGCCCAAACACACCTGTCGCTGTCATAATTCTCTTCAGGACTAGGTCTCCAATCTCAAAGCTGCGTTGGCGAACTTTGGAATTAAAATGTCTGGCTATTCTTTGCTGATGAGCTGCAATTCTGAGATTAGCCTCATCTCTTTTTTCATCAAGGAAGTCTAGCGCTTCAAGCTGTAGCCTTTCGTTCTCTGCTTGGTTGAAATGGATCCTTCTGTGTGAAGGAACCTCTGTTTCTACCGGGATCATTGCTTCCGACCCGTATGCTAATGAGAAAGGAGTGTGTCCAGTCGCAGTTTTGTGAGTGGTTCTGTATGCCCATAGTGCAAGTGGTAGCTTATCGACCCAACCACCTTTTGCTTTTTCAAGTTGCTTTTTGATGGTTGATTTGATGATCTTGTTTACTGCTTCCACTTGCCCGTTTGCCTGCGGATGAGCAACTGCTGAAAAGCTTTTCTGGATTTTGAATCGCCTGTAAAAATCTTGTAATTCCTCGCTTTCAAACTGAGTACCATTGTCTGTGATTATTTTCTGAGGCACACCATACCTGCAAATGATATTCTTGGTCACGAAACTTATCATCTTCTTAGAGGTGATAGTAGCCAGTGGTTCAGCTTCAGCCCATTTAGTAAAATAATCAACTGCAACAATAGCATATTTAATCCCTGATTTGGCAGTCGGTAGCGGCCCAATGAGATCCATTCCCCAAATTGCAAATGGCCATGGACTGACCATTTGTGTGAGTTCAGTTGAAGGCGCTCTAGGAATTTTGGCAAATCTTTGGCATCTGTCAAACTTTCGGGAATAGCTTGCAGCATCATGATTAATTTCTGGCCAAAAATATCCGTATCGGAGAATTTTCTTTGCTAATGTTTGACCACCTAAATGATCACCACATTCTCCTCCATGTACCTCAGCTAGGATTGTTTTGGACTCTTCCCTGGATACACATCGAAGCAATGACATTGAGAATCCCCGTCTGTATAATCGGCCATCCTGAATTACATAGCGAGAGGCTTTCCTTAGTAGCTTCCGTCTCTCTATCGAATTTTCTGGCAGAGAACCTCTGAGTAGGTAGTCCAGTATTGGAGTCATCCATGACTCTTGTTCTTGAGATACGTTCATAATCCAGTCAATATCCATCTCGTCTATACTTGGTGCTGAAAGGACTTCTACGGGGACCAATCCCAATAGTTGAGCTTCACCAGAACTTGAATACTTTGCGAGGGAATCTGCCTTCATATTCTCTTCCCGAGGAATGTGGCTTATTGAATAGTGATCGAGCTCACACAGAAGTTCCCAAGCCTTTGACAAGTAAGCGGGCAGGTTTCCCCCTTTTGTTTGAAATTCCTTCTTGACTTGGCATACAATAAGCTGAGAATCGCTAAAGATCTGTAATGCTCGTATGTTTAGTTCTTTAGCGATTTTCAGTCCTGCGATAAGAGCTTCATATTCGGCTTCATTGTTTGTTGAAGGAAATTCCAATCTTAGTGCATAGCATAATGACCGACCTTCAGGAGTCTCAAGTACAACTCCGGCTCCAGAACAGTAATCATTTCTTGCACCATCGACATATAACTTCCATTGGATAGGGGAATTGTCGAACGTTTCTTCCTCACTGTTACCCTTATCTGTAAATTCTGCAATGAAATCCGCTAAAGCTTGTCCATTGATTGCTTTCCGGGGATGATAAGTGATGTCATACTGACTGAGTTCAATATTCCACTTTAGAAGACGACCCGAAGTTTCAGGGCGAAACAGGACTTGCTTTAAAGGTTGATCAGTGAGGACTCTGATAGGATGAGCTTGAAAATATTGCCTCAATTTCCTAGACGCAATTAGTAAGCAATAGGCGAGTTTTTCCAACTTAGAGTAATTCATCTCTGCCCCAGTGAGTCTTTTGCTGATATAGTAAACTGGATGTTGAATCCTTTTGTCTTCCCGTATCAGCGCTGCACTTAAAGCGTGTGATGATACTGCCAAGTATATAAGAAGATCCTCGCCATCGCCAGGCCTAGAAAGTATTGGTGGCGTCTCCATATGGCGAATCAATTCATCAAAGGCTTTTTGGCATTCGGGAGTCCAATTGAAGTTTTTCTTTCCTTTCTTTAGGGCGTCAAAGAATGGGATGCATTTATCTGTGGCTTTGGAAATGAACCGACTCAAGGCGGCAACTTTTCCATTGAGACTTTGCAATTCCTTCTTTGTTCTAGGAGCTTTGACTTCTTTCAAGGCAGTAATTTGAGCTGGACTAGCCTCAATGCCCCTAGCGCTGACGATAAACCCTAAGAACTTTCCGGACTCGACCCCAAACGTGCATTTCAGAGGGTTAAGCTTCATTCTGTATTTTCGGAGGACTGCGAACATTTCTGCCAAGTGTTCAATGTGATCCGCTGCTTTCTTAGACTTTACTAACATGTCGTCGACGTAGACTTCCATAGTTTTGCCCAATTGCGGTTTGAACATAGCATTAACAAGTCTTTGGTAGGTTGCCCCTGCATTCTTCAATCCGAAGGGCATAACTCTGTAGCAATAAAGACCAACATCGGTGATAAAGCTCGTGTCCTCCTGATCCGGTTCATGCATCATGATCTGGTTATATCCGGAGTAGGCATCCATGAAAGATAACAATTCATGTCCCGCTGTTCCATCTACCAGTTGATCGATCCTGGGTAAAGGAAAGCAATCTTTGGGGCAGGCCTTGTTCAGATCTGAAAAATCGATGCACACTCTCCATTTTCCATTAGCTTTCTTAACCAACACAGGATTTGAAACCCAATTCGGATATGTAGATTCTTTGATGAAGTTATTTTCCATGAGTCGATCAATTTCCTCTTTTAATGCTGCTGACCTTTCTGGACCTTGGGTTCTTCTTTTCTGTTTTACTGGTGTAAACTTTGGGTCAATATTCAGAGCGTGTACTGCAACTTCTGGAGATATTCCACACATATCAGCATGAGTCCAAGCGAAGACATCTAGATTTGCTTTCAGGAATGATATCAAAATATTCTGAATTGACACATTAAGTTGTGAACCCACATTCAACACCTTATTTGGGTCCTTCGGGTCAACAGGTACCGGTACCGTCGTTTCAACCGGCACTACTCTATTCTCCCCTGCACTGGCTTTTTTGGGATCCATCTCTTTCCGTGCCCCGCTATGCTCGCCAGTGCAGGGTCCGCCCCGTAATTGCTACAAGGCTGGCTCTCTGATGCGGACCGGGGTAGCCGCATCCTTTCCCATTTCCCTTTTCCTTGACTCTCGCAACTCTGTCAGATAGCACTCTCGCGCAGCATTTTGATCCCCTTTTATAACTCCTACTCCATTGTCTGTAGGGAATTTAATAGTGAGGCACCACGGGGCTAGGATAGCTTTGAACGCTGCGAGCGTTGGACGGCCAAGGAAAGCATTATAAGCAGAAAATTCATCGACAATCATAAATGTTTGCTTGCGGACTACTTTCCTTTCTCCTTCCCCAAGTTCTACTAGCAGATCGATGGTTCCTATTGGTTGCTTTGGCTTCCCGGTGAAGCCAGCGATCTTCTGCGATGAGGCTTGTACATCGACCATAGGGATTTTCATTTGGTCGAATGTCTTCTTGAAGAGGATATTACATGATGCTCCGCAGTCAATGAGAACTCTTCTGACAATGGCCGGTCCGATACCAGCTGAGATGACCAAGGGATCTAGGGTAGGAGCTTCGATACCTGAGGAATCTCTGGCTCTGAAAATAATATCATCACTGAAAGTTTTCTGTTGTTTCAGGGGCGTAGTGTCTTCTAAAACAAAGACGTCTTCTTCGGCTGGAACATATTTCAAAGCCCTGGTATATCTCTCCATCTCTCCCCAGCTCTTGCCAGCTGGGTGAGGCCCTCCTGTAATGAGATTGATAATGGGCCTTCCAGATTCATGCCCCGTAGCTTTCTCACCTATCCTAGGCTGATGAACAGGAGCCTGTTGCCCCTGACTTGACGACGCAGGATTGTTGCTATTCTTTTTCACGAATTGCTGCAGCTTGTTTTCTCTTAGCAATTCTTCAATCAGATTTTTCAACTGGTGGCATTCATCGGTCTCATGACCGGGTTGATTATGGAAGCGGCAGAACTTCCCACTTTGTATAGCCTTTTTTCCGGTCCTCAAAGGGATAGGTTTAGGGAGGTCAACAGAATCTTTAATGGCAAGGTAGATATGCTCCGGCGTGTCTGATAAAGGAGTATACTCTGATGGCTTGAAGGATCGGGGCTTCTTCAGATTACTCTGTTTCTTCCCATTGTTATTTTCCCTTTTTTGCCCTACAGATTCATTCTTGCGTGGAGCAACAGTGTTATCTTCAGCTTTTTCCGACACTGCCTTCACCGGTACAGGACGGCTTTCCAGGCGTATGAATTCATCTGCCTTTTTGTAGAACTTTTCGAGGGAGGTTGGCTCCTTCATGTTTAGCCATTTCCCAAATTCGCTCGACTTATCAATAGCCCTCATCAGATAAGTCAATATCATTCGCGGTTCAGCATTGTCCACCTCTGCCAGCGCTATATTAAAGCGGTTCAAGAAAGATCTGATAGATTCACCAGGATTCTGTTCTATACTTGACAACGACATGATGTCCTTGGCCTTTGAAGCATTTAGTCTAAACTGTTCCTTGAACTTTCGGGTCAAGTCTGAAAACTGATCAATAGATCGGACTGGCAACTTGGTGAACCACAGTAGAGCCACACCTTCAAGGTATACGGGGAAATATCGGCACTTTATCTCGTCTGAGGCTCTGGCACCTGTCATGTGCCAATCATATTTATAGAAGAATTCATTCGGAACACTTGTCCCTTTGTAAGCTGGGATAGTTGGAGGGACAAACTTCCTTGGAAATTCCGCCTTTAAGATTTTCTCAGTAAATGGAGTTTTACTTGGGGCGAAACCCCATTCTTTCTCATCTTCAACCCTTTGCATACTTTCTCTCATGATTTGCCGGACCATTCCAGAAAGATACTCCTCATCATGTCGAGTTCCAGATCCACCAACCTCAGGAAGCGTTTGCTCAAAGGGACTGGCAGCCCTTTCTGGAGCATTCCTTTCATTAGCATCATGAATGTTGCCAGCATAATTCCTTCCATTACCAGCCGGTTGATTGTTTGCCCCGAGCAAATCATTCAACTTATTCAGAATTAGAGCATTTTGGGCACTCTGAGCCTCTAATTGTGCATTCTGGGAGTTTATCTGCTGGTTCAGCCCTAATATTACAACATCCAACTCCGCTTTCGTAATCCCAGCAGACGGAGTGGGTTGATTAGGTACAGGGGAAGCGGAGGTTCCCTCTTGAATATTCACAGATCTGACAGATCTACTCTTCCTTCCAGGAGCCATTATCTCGGAAAGACTTCTGGTTTTCAGGGAAATTCTCTCTACAAATCTCTATGAAGCAATGATGATAACTTGCCTGAGTTCAATTCTCAGTGAAAGCACCAAAAATGTTAACGCTAAAATTTGAACGCTAACACCCCGGTGTATGAGTTGTAGTTGTGAAAGCACCACCCGACGACTCGGGAACAGATTACAAGCAGATAATAGCAGGAAAGCGGTAAACAACAACAATTTTATAGTGGTTCGGCTTTAGGGTATAGCCTACGTCCAATTTAAGTACTTTTATTAATAATCTCGTTACAAGCTGATACAATTCTTCCCAAATACAATACACTTTGAATTACAAGAGACTTAGAACAAGTAGCTTAAACTTCGATGAAGATGAGAGTTTTCGAATCCATGTTGGATGTATGTGATCTCTTCTTGAAGTTGTTTGTAGCGTTCTTAATGTCTTGAGAGCTTCAAGTGTTGGGTTGGATTGGTTTGGAATGCAGCAGAGTAACGGCGTTTGAAGGAAATGAGCCAAAAGTCCATTTCTAGTTGGAGCTAGGATCGTATTTATAGGCATTTCTCGGAATTAGGTCATAACTCGTACACGACTCATGATGAGCCATAACCCGTTCACGACTCATAGTAGGTTGCGGCCGACCTATTGGATTAGCTCACTGCTTGGTCCAAAGCTAGGCTTCCATTTAGATGAATAACACAAGTCCTAAGTCGTTCACGAGTTAACCAGTGCAACCTTCCTTGATGTTAGTATGAGTCGTATGTCGTATCTCATTATAAGTCGTACGTCGTCATAAGTCGTGAACGACTTATCTTTTGAGTCGTAAACTTCCTTAAGTCGTGCCACCCTTAACTAGTAAGAATGTGCAGACCTTAGGTCGTCAGGCCGTAATGTTCTTAGGTTGTGAAGGCCTTAAGTCGTAGACCTTATCTCGTAGACTTTTTAACCCGTGGAGGCCTTAAGTCGTAGATCCTATCTCGTAGATTCTTTAACCCATGGAGGCCTTAAGTCGTAGATCCTATCTCGTAGACTCTTTAACCCGTGGAGGCCTTAAGTCGTAGATCCTATCTCGTAGACTCTTTAACCCGTGGAGGCCTTAAGTCGTAGATCCTATCTCATAGACTCTTTAACCCGTGGAGGCCTTAAGTTGTAGATCCTATCTCGTAGACTCTTTAACCCGTAGAGGAAACTGGGTTAACATTGAGGAAAACTTACTGTTATTCTATTTTCAAATCAGTATATACATATAAATTTTAAATTGAAGAAAAAGAAGATTACCAGCAGATACCTCACTGCTAAAATACGAATCCCGACTCCACCTCGAATAACGTCGAAGCTTCCGCCATCGCCAACAACACATTGCACCCATCATATCGAACGCATGAGGTCACCACCACCATCGAACTCGAACTCGGGTTCGAGCCCCCAGATGTACAAAACAGTGTCACCTCGCTCTCGTCGCCATCACTACGCTGACCATGAGCTTCCCTTGCTCGAATCGAAACCCTAGCCACCGAAGTGGATCGCAACCCTTTATCCAATCGCACGCGACTACCTCTTCTCTTTTCTGTCGCAAATGCCACCAATCGACGGTGCAACCGACCCATCCCTCGATTTTGTTGCCTCGAGTTGCCTCGCGAGACTTTACCTCTGCCGTGCGAATGCAAAGCAGGCGCTGCCGCCCCCATTGCCACGTTCGAGGTTGCCACCTCCCCGCATGCCTCGAGACCTGACTTCGTGCTTCCAATCGCGATGATTTCGCGAGTGCCTCCATTTTTTTATTTTGCTTTCTGTCATAAACGAAGGGAAAGAGGGAGCAGATAGGTTTTAAACTGAAAAGGGGCCAGTTTCATACGCATAGGGGTAACCGTAGGGTGGCGCACATAGATGGTTAGGTGGCCCGAGTTTGACATTTGATTTGTTATGATTTTATATTCAGAATATCTCACTATGCATATCTCAAAATCTCGAACCCCTATCGAGGCATGCTGCATGGCATTCTATATGTTATACCCCTATTCCGAATGCACTGGAAAAGGTTCCGAGTCCAAATTCGATCGTATGTAGAAGATAGCTTTTTGAACCAGTTAAAATATCGAATTTTCGATTTAAATTTTAGTGCGTTTATTGACCATACGGCCCAAAGATCACTCCAAACATTACAAAACTGAAATTCGATAATAATACAATATTACGGATCCAATGGAACTGGTCTCGTTGAATTCCGAGACTGCGCCTCGGAAGACTATTTTTAAATATCGATTTTAAACAATATGTTTTCAAAACTGAACAAAACATTTCCAAATCAAATTCTAAAGCTTCCGTTAACCTCAGCATTGTCAGTATGAATTTTCGAAGCCTTTAAATTATTTTTTTAATCGGCTTAAAAATCAAGATTCAAATTTTTACCCAACTTCGGTAAATTAAATTCAATAATTTAATTGTCAAAATCATAGTTAATTTTTGAAATTCAAGTTAAACTAACCTACAAATATTTAAAACAATTAAATATTCCATTTCAAATGTTAAAAATTTCCAGGTCGTCACAGTTATTAATATAAGCGTTGAATGTTGTTAAGCTCAATGAAATGGTTTTAAAATGAAAACAATGCGGAGATGAGATGAAATGCAAATGTATGGTTGGTGAATAAACTAGAAATGGATGGAATTTAAAATAAAATGTGTTGGAATCAATTGGATGTGGATAAAAACCAAAAGGGATATTCTATTAAGTGAATATCGTCGAAGTGCATAGAATAAATTAGTCGTTCGACTTAATTGGAAGTAAATAAAAATTCTATGAATTAATAAAAGTGAAATAAAATTGATTTTGAAATCAATTGAGTTGAATATGAGCTTGTTTGGATTAAAAATGAATTGAATGTAGGAAATTGAAGGGTAGACCATTAAAATTGAATGGAATGGCACATGAATTGGTTGAAAGCAATTGAATTAGTTTTGAAATCATATAAATTGCTCATGGAAAGTGTTTGGTGCATGTTGCTTATGAAATGCATGTGTTTAGCTATTGAAAGTATGTGAAATGCTAATAAATTTCATATATTTAGTACTTACATGTTTAAATTGAGTAAGTACATGTATCGGGAAGCCGTTTGGCTGAATTTGGACGCTCTAATTGTTAAAATAATAAGCCGCTTGCTTAAAAATGTTAAATAAAGGTACGCCTACACAATAAAAATAGAAAATATGAACTGTTTTTGTTTTTCCGACCGTGTGGGTCGATGTATATATTTATATCTCTTGTCAAATTATAAAATCTCCTCCGTACAAAAGACACTGCCAAAATTTTCCAAAAATTTTGGGAGTTAGAAAATTTTTGAAATTTTTTTAAATTTTTATTCATTAGCAACAAAACGATTTCAAATTGGAATTGAAATAAGGAATTTTGGAAATGGAAATTGAAACTAATTTTTTAGTTGGAACTAAAGGATTAGGAAAGTGAATTTGGAGGATAAATTGAAATTTGCTTGGCAAAGGTATGTATTTAAATTTCTGTATGCAATTTGATGATTTTCTAGTCTAGCCACTTGGCTTTTGTTTTCATTTGAAATCTGGGGACCCGTACAGGGAATTTGTAGTTGTTCCGAGCTAGCCGCGCAAAGGAGACGCTGGCGAAATTTTTCGAAAATATAGGGAGTTAGAAAAATTTTGAGAAAATTTTGATAATTCAAAATTTGGTTTTAAATTCAAATTTGAATTGTTAAGTAAGTAATATTGTTTGGGACTTATGGATAAGTTTGAAAAGTTGTAAAAAGGGTTAGTGTGTCTTTAATAAAAGATATGTTATGGCAAGTTGATAAAACTGTTTGGTTTTGGAAAATAGTTAATTGGTTGTGGACTATTCTTCTTAACCAGCAATTTCGGGGACAAAATTCTTTTAAGGGGGAGGAATACGACGACCTGGAATTTTTGAATGTTTGAAATTAGAATATATAATTGATTTTAAACATTTAAAAGTTAATTTTTAACTTGAATTCAAATATTATTATTATTTAGCAATTAAGTTATTGGATTTAATAAACTGAAATTGGGTAAATTATTGAATCTTCAGTTTTAAGCCCGTTAAAAATAATTTGAAGGCTTGTAAAATTTATATTGATAACACTGAAGATAGTAAAAGTATTAAAATTGAATTTAAAGGTGATTTGTTTAGTTTTGAAAATATATCGTTTAATTTGACGTTTAAAAATAGCCTTCCGAGGCACAGTCTCGGAATTCGACGAAACAAGTTCCATTGGATCCGTAATATTATATTATTGTTGGATTTCAATTTTTGTAGTGTTTGAAGTTGTTATATGAGCGTACGATATTTAAACGCGGTGAAATTTTTGTCGAGGATTTAATATAATAACTGGGTCCAAAAAGCTATCTTCTCCGTACGATCGAATTAGGACTCGAATACTTTTCCATTGCATTCAAAATAGGGGTATAACATTATAAACGCCTAGCGGCACGTCTCGATAAGATGTCAAGATTTTAAGCTGCGAATTCAAGACAATTTAAATTCAAATTTAAATATAATTTATTTTGAGTGGTCAAATTCATCTCAACATCAGCGTACTTTCTTTCATATCAAAACTTTTCACCTCATTTCAAAAGCACTGTGCTTCCCTTCTCCAACATGCCTCCGTCAACTTTATATCACGTAGCCTCCTTTTTCCTTAGTTAAAAAAATCAAGCCAATACTAAATAATAATAATAATAATGGAAGCAGTTCAACCCCGCATTTCCTTCATCTTCCCTAATTTAATGTCCTCTTCATTCAAATCTATTCAAAAGGAAAAGGGGGAGAGCCGAGCATCTCCTATTATCTTAGACGAAATCGATTCGTATAAAAAAGGGAATAGCTGAAACCATTCACCCTCGTTCTCTTTCTCTATTCCCGTTCAAAACACTGTAGCAGATAATTTCTTTTCCACTATAAGAATTTGGATCGAATTCGAGATAAAGGGCAGTTCTTCCTTCAAGTTCGATGCCTTGCATTAGAGGGTCGGTGATGCTTAGGCTTCGGCAAGGAAGCGCAAGCAAGCTCGTGCGCGACCACTTGAACTAGTACGTTCGAGTTTCGTTTGGAGGTATGGCGTATGAGTTCGATTTGAACTTGAGGGGGAAGGGAGCGCGGTTGCTCGAAGGGAGGGGAGGCCCATCAATTTAGGGTTGAGATCTCAGGCTCGAGCTCAAGCTTTGGGGAAGGAATGGCGAGCAGTTCGAGAAGGATTCGGGTGGCCGAGCTCAGGGAGGAGGTCGCGATGCCTATGATCGGTGAAGTTTAGCGATTTGGTGTGGCCTCTCCTTATTTATTTTGAATTTGTAAAAAAAATGATATGCAGATAGAGAAATAATAATGAGAAGAATTTAGTTTTATACTTTTTTATAAAAGTAGTTTTATTTTAAATATTTTGAAAGTATATATTTTTAATATGTATGAAAGAATTTTTTAAAAAAACAGTCTGTTTAAATTGAATATATATACAGGAAGATTTAAAATGTTTAATGTTCCTGTAAAAATAGGATTTTAAACCCGTATAGATTGTTTTATATGCAGTGTGAAATAAGGGAAAATAAAAACACAATCTATTGGGTTATAAAAATATATACAAGGTGATTTATTATTTAGTAAACTTATTTAATTATTTTTAGTTACTAAAGGATTTTATTTAAAAGGGAAAATTTGTTTAAAACTAAATCACTAGTTTAGAATTAAAATTTATTAGTTGAATTAAATTTGAAAATGGCAATTGGATTGCTCGATTATTTCAAATATTAATAAATTTTATAAATATCCATACAAGGTCAATAATCATGGATTCAAATCGAGAATGAAGTGGATTTGCAAATTTAAGGGGCAAGGGTGAGTTAATCTCACTCTTTTGAATTGCTATTTAAATTCAAGTGGTTAAATTTAAATTATTGGTTGAATGATTGAATTGATTTGATGTGTTATATTATATATAGTAATATATAGTATATATTGGAGTGATTTATTTCCCGCATTATATAGTGGATGAGACCTTATGCGCCGCATAATAGTGGATGATATCATATTTAAAACAAATATGCCACGATATTCCACCTCGAAGTGGAATTGGTATTGTACTAGCATCTGTGGATGCAGGGAAATAGGTTGGAGGGATCCAACGGCATTGCTCAAAATTATTTAGATTGTTTAATATTTTGTGTTATGAATATTTGGTATTTTGTGATGAATTATATTGATAATTGGAATGTTGAATGCTATGGTTTGCTTGAATATATTTCGGTACACTGAGTTATCAAAATATATAGAATTGGATTTTTGAAAAGAAAATAAAAAAATGAATTTTTAAGTTAAATAATTATAGAGAATTGAATAAATTTAAGAATGAACTGGAAAAGAATAAAAGGTGATTTTAAAATTCTAATAAATAAATTCCAAGTATGGGAAAGGAGATTTTGAAATAAAAGGGAAAATAATGAATTTTAAAAACTCAAGTGTTATTATTTAAAGGAATAAAGAATTTACTTTAAAATTCAAGGTTTAAATTTATTTGGAAGGATAAAGAAGGAATTTGGGAAACATGAAATTGGTATTTTCAGTTAAAAAGATTTTAAATCATAATTAAGAAACAAAATTTGAAGTTAATGGGTTTTGAAATAAATTGAGTAAGTGAAGGAATTTATATCAAAATGGAGTAACTTGGAAATCAATTTGAAAATTGATTTAAGTATTTGAGATTGGAATTTTAAAAGGGGATGGGACTAAAAAATTTATAAGTTGGGTTTATAAAAGTAAAGTAATATATCAACGGATATTTGGAAGAATAAATTCACGGTGGGAATTTATTAAAGGAATGGGTAAAATTGTTTGAAAATAAATAGTGGTTTATTTTCAAAAGATGTGAAAGAGAAGCGTATTTCCCAAGATAGCCAAGTACGTTTTCAGAAAAAAATTATAAGTATAAGTTAAAAGTTGTTTTGAAAAGGATGTTTTGGAAAATTTATTATTTTTAAGTGTTTAAATTTTAATGTAAGTCTTTTCAAATTTATTATAGTAGAAATTATTTAAAAGTGGGTTGGTACTATGTTTGTAAAAGAGAAAACTTAGTTTTTTATTTTATAAACTAACTTTATATTAAATATTCTTAAAGTATATATTTTTGAATAAGGTATTAAAGTAGTTTTTATTTTAAATGTTTTAAAGTGTAATTTATAATAAAGTGTTTTAAGTTATTTTAAAATCTAAAGTATTGTACTTGGTGTTTTCAGTGGAAATAAATATTGGGGAATTCATTCCAAAGAAGAGTGTGGTTTGAAAACTATTTTCAAAGAGTTGAAAAGTGGAAATATATCTTGTAAAGATATTTTGAGATTAATAAATAATTTGGAGAATTTATTTATGTTTGATGGTTGTTTGTTAATGTGATTTGATAGTTAAATAAACGACTACCAATATCGGCCAATGCGCTGATCGTTTCGCAGAGACGGGGATCGGGATTTATTTTCTAAAAACCACTTCGGTTTGTATGTTTTCGTGAGAAAGACGAGTTTGTATTCGAAGGTGGAGCAGTGAAGTGAAAGGGTTGGTCGCTATTAATCCTGAGGATGATTCAAAAATGGATCCGGTAGGAGTAATGCCTTAGGTTCCATTCGAACCCGGGACAGACTTGTATGGATGAATGCTTTCAGAACATCATCAGGTGGGCGATGAGAATTCTAAGAGATGTGTTCTAAAAAGGTAACGCTTTGCCTCGAGCCCCATCGACCGGGAATGACTGAAAATCCGGGATTATGCAGCAAGGCTTACTGGGTAGCACCCATTAGGGTGAGGTCATCCCTGTCTAGATGTCCCTTTTATTCGGCTTAGTGGTGCAGTTGCTGGTCCCAACCGTAGGGTGATCTTACTCGAGATTATCCAGTAAGGGGTAGTCCCGGTCTTGTGTTGCAGGGGATTGGGAGTAATCCTCGGTACAGTGATCTAGGCCACGCACAGTGACAGGTGGTACCCCAGTGCCTTGTCATTAGTTGGAAATCCATTCTCCCTACGCGCCTTTTACGATTTTTGTTTGTATAACTCACTTTGTGGCTAGTAGCTGGAACTTAATCATGTAACAATTTCGGCTGTTTAAATAAGTATTTGTACATAGACACTATTATAATATCAGAGGATTCTAATAAAAAGTGTTTTGGCTATCATAAGGTAAAAACCCGACATGTTTATTTGTGGCGTGGTCTTACGAGATGCTTTTGTTTTCAAAAGGATTTTGATATTTTAATAATCAATTTGAGTGTGGTTTTCTCACGCTGATATTCCAGATTGACTCGGGTGTTATTTAACTATAATGCTCGGGTCAGACCGAGTATTATAGATTTCAGGAAAGGATGCTAAGGAGCTCAGGAGACGGGCTGGATGGCGATACGTACTTCCGTATTTGTATGGAATATTCCGCTGTGTATTCAGTTTTAGAAAGGACGGGATATTATAACCGTCCTGAGTTGTGTTGTTGTTTGTATTGAACTCTGATGTTGTATTCTAATGATATATGTATAAAACAGATATATTTTTCTTTTGAGTAAAGATCAGTTATTATCTATTATATTTTATTCCGCTACGATGGTTAGATTCTGATGTTGTTTTCTATTTTCTTCTTCTACCTCTTCTTCTTTAACCCAAATGGTTCGTATTTTTGTACATCTTGAGTTGATTGAAGGAGAATAGTGTCGACTTGAGGGGTACAGATTTGTGGTTCGTTACAGAAAGAAAATGGCATATGTAATCCATACAAATGGACTTGAATGGACTTCTAGTATGGCCTTGCGACAAAGCACATAGGTTGTAGTTGAACATAGGTATGGAGTGGACTTGGATATAAAAGTGCTCTTTTAGCGATAGTCGCTATAAATGCACTTAGGAATTACCATGTATCCAGTAATTTCTATGGAACTTTGTAGAGAGATCCATAGGGTTTCCTACCATATTTGTGATTTTTTATATATATGCTTGCTACCATAAAAATCTTGGATGTTGAGAATTAGTAACATATTGAAAAGTGATCGTATTTCCACTTGTGCAAAACTGCTATTTTCTAGCCTTTGTTTTGGACATTAAAAGTTTGAAAAGGTATTTAAATTTAAGTATTTTGTTTCATTTTTTTCACAAGTCTTTGATAACTTTTATGAGAGTATTGAAAAAGTGGTTTGAGATTTTTATGAATTTTTAAGAATTAGTTATGAATTTTTAAAATAGAAGAATTTGTTTTAAATACAAGGAAAACACGGTTTTTTTCCAAGTTTTAAATAAATAATATACCTTCTATTTTCAAGTAATATTTTGATTAAATGTTCTAAACCTATTATAAGTATTTTAAATTATTTTAAAAGTTTTTTAAGTACATAAAGCTTTTAGAAAATTTATTGGTTATTTTGTTAAAGTATTAATATCTTATGCAATATTATCTTTTAAATTGTTTTGTTAAATATCTGCTTTTACAAATAAATTACTATACATATACATATACAATTATATATATATATATCATTTCTAAAAAGGGTTGTAAAAGTAAAAAATTGATTTCAAAAGAGGCTAGGAATTTCTTAGTCGCTAAATGGTTGATTGTTTAATTGCTTGTTTGAAAAGTAATTAATTATGCTTAACACTAAAAGCCAACGAAGTAGGCTTATCTATTTGTAAGAGTTAAGATTGATGCTTCAATGGGGTTTAGAAGCAATATAGTTCTAACCTGTGTCTTCAATATTGGTTGAGTAATATTTAAGTTGGAAATGTCATAAATGTGTTAATCGTGTTGATTGCTTACTTGTTTATGGAAAGACATTAATACTATACTTAATACTAAAAACCGACGAGGTAGACTTGTTTGTCTGTGAGAGCCAAGATTAAAGTGCCTAGGCAAGGCTTTGGTATGCAACCAATGCTCTAGATTACCTAGCTTCACTCTTGATTGAAGGGTGGTTTAAGTTGGAATGTCGAAAATGAGTTAAGTATACGAACCTTGACTTTTATAAGCGATCATTTTAACTAAATATTCGATTAATCGACTATCAAATTTGACAAATCACAAACCTAGGAATTATCTAGAAGCTTCACGGCTTCACACGATTTGAGATCCCCCGGGAAGGGGCATTGGTATGGAACCTCTGTAGCTTTACAAACTTATAAATATGAGGTCCCCCAAGGACTCGTCTTTATATATTTCACTTACTTCTAAAAGAACTGGAATTGGGTTTGGCGTAAATTCATCAAATTAGTCTTGAAAAGACTTGAATTGGTAAGTGTTTTAATTACCGAATACCATTTCAAAACTATTATACAAGTTCTATGTTTTGGAAGTAGTAGTGAAATGAAATGCTGTAGAGTTGAACTGTCTATCCTAAGGCTAAGTTGGGAGAGGTCAGCTTTAGCATTCGTCGGATGACTTATGTGGGAATGTAAGTAGAGATTAGACATATGTTTGAGATGCTTTAATCCATGTAGTGATTAGATCTGTTTGAAATTGTGGAATCCATTTCAAGATTCTTTTGTTGTTTGGGTGATGAGGACTCATGTGAAAGATGTTGAACATAACCTCGACGTCGATAAATGAATAAAGATAGTGTAGGATGCACAATTTCAGCTTTAGATAAGTCAAAATCTAGGGATGCTTTTGATTGTTGAGCATCAGGGGTTGTTGAGACTTGACACTACGTAATTCATCATTGAGCTAGTTGTGTTTACCTTATGGTATATCCTATCTAGAGATATACGACACTAGAAAGGTAGTTTTTGATCCTCGTCATAGAGATCTGCTTTAGTTTACTAGATATCACTATATTAACTTTATGAGTAGTTGGTTTCTTTTGAGGGGAAAACTATTACGGCAATCTGTATGGTCTCAACGGTTACCGTTACATGTTACATGTATCTTGGATTTTCACATATCGGTTTTATGTTTGACATGCGGATTCTGTTTTCCCTAAATTCGTTATGTACTCTTTCGAGTAGGCGAAGTAAAGCAGCTTTTATTGTGGTCGCTTTAGAGTTCAGGAGATGAGCTGGATGCTTCTGTTATCTATCTATTTCTACTTCTGTTACACTATATTATGTATGTATGAATCAGCATTGTGAGGACAGGTTGTTATAATGTCTAGGCAGATGATAGTACTTACGTTTTTTACAACTTTGAAAATATATGTATTCGTAGTGACACTTTGTACTGTCTTTTTATATTATATGTTATCGTTCCACTGTGAGATTCTTATATTGTGTACATTATTTCATGTTCTATTCTTTTTCATTTATTTTACCTAACTATCTTCCTTTTCGGCACTTGGGTGCACGGCGGATGTACATCGATGATGTATTTAGTGTCGACATTCGAGGGTCGAAAAGTTGGGTTGTTACATTATATCAATATTCGCATCCATAACTTATATATATGCACTTTATTAAATATTAAAGGTATTAAAATAAATCAAATAAAATTTAATAATTAGTATTTTGCAAATATTATTTAATTTAACTAATTTACAACGGTTATAGGTTAATTAAATCATGTAGTGTTTGGCGTATTCATCATTACAGTGGTACGTTGTAAAAATGTAAATTTAGTCACCGATTAATATCAAACGATTGAAATATTAACATTTGCATGTCACCTTATATAGCGTTGTGACATTTTGATTGAATTTATTGCTTATAAAACTTCTTGTCAAATTATGACGACCTAGAATTTTTGACATTTGAAAATGAAATATTTAATTGATTTTAAATATTTGAAAGTTAATTTAACTTGAATTTCAAATATCAAGGTGAAATTGGCAATTTAATTATTGAATTTGATTTATTGAAGTTGGTTTAAAAATTGTATCTTGATTTTTTATCTGATTAAAAATATTTCAAAGGCTTCGAAAATTTATACTGATAACACTGAAGATAATGAAAGCTTCAAAATTTTGATTTAGAAGTGTTTTGTTTGGTTTTGAAATTATATCGTTTAAATCGATATTTAAAATTAGCCTTCCGACGCACAGTCTCGGAATTCGACGACTAAATAATTTACAAAACATAAAATATAACCGTTTGGAGTGATCGTTTGGAGTGATCAAAGCACAGTATCCGACGCACAGTATCGTACATGCAAATGTTAATATTTCAATTGAAATTATATCGTGTTACATTATATCGTTAACATTACGAAACATGCAAATATATGGAAACATATAAACGATATAATGTAACAACCCAACTTTCCAAACGATTAATATCAAACATAAAATATTGTGTTATAAACGGATTTCAATTTTCGTAATGTTTGGAGTGATCGTTTTGCCTTGCGATAAGCAAACGCGCTGAAAATTTTATCGAAATTAAATTTAACAACTAATCCAAAAAGCTATCTTCTCTATACGATCAAATTTAGCCTCGGAACCTTTTCCATTGCATTCGGAATGGGCGTATAACATTCTGAACGCCTAGCGGCACGCCTCAACTGGAGATCGAAATTTTTAGTTGCATTTATCGAAGCGATTTAATTTGAATTTAAAATTTAAAAATGTAAATAATATAATGTATCAAAGCACTGATGAAAACATCAGACACGTAATGGAAGATTCAAATACCTTTTCATTTTCTCTGCTTAAAATAACACGTGTTCATCTCAAATTAATAAAAGAGCAAAATTCCTGAGCTTTTCATTTTCTCCTTATCATATTCAAATTCAAACGAAATCTGTTCTTTATTCAGAAAAAAAAAGAAACGGCGACAGTTTCCCCTCTCCTCCTTCCTCTAATTCGTTCGTTCGAGATCAATGGCTGACTAAAATATCATGTCGGACCCAAATCAATTGGAAAGCGATCGAAATCAAATCCCTTTCGTTCTATAAAAAAGGGTTGAACGGGATCGTGAGTCGCCTGCCGAAGGTGGCAGGCATGATGAAATCAAGGCCAGAGCGAGGCTGCGGCGGCAGCAAGGGCCGAGGAGGGGCACGCATCGATCGAAGTCGAGCTTTGGGTGATAGGGTTGTTTGATAAGCTTAGGGTTGCGGCATTGATTTGGAATCGCACGTGAAGCAATGATGCGTGCAAAGCCACGAGTGGTAGCGACGAGACGTAGGTGGAATCGCGAGATGATGTCGCGATTTGAGGAGGCGAATTTTTGGACGACGATATCCTTAGACGATGTGTGCGGTTCTGGCTAGGGTTCAAGGCTAGGCGCGTGAGCGAGCTCGTAATACAGGGAAGGTCGAACGGCATGGAAACGAAGGGATCGTTGGTAGTTTGCTCATGTTATTAATGATAATGAGGTATTGTTGTTTAATACGTTTATTTGTTCAGAATTTTTTTTAACGGCAAGATTTAAATCTGTCTATTTTAAATTAAATAAATAAGATCAGAAAAGAAAAAAAATTATAGCAGACTGTTGTTTTAATACAATATAGAAAGATTTGAAATTTTAATATAATTACAAAAATAAATAAATATATACATATATATATCAATTACAGTAACAGTTTTGCTTGAATAATATACAAGGTTGGAAAATAGAGAAATTGTAAAAATCAAGCAGTTTATATATAATCAGATTTTTAACCTACGTAGATATATACATTTTTAAATCTGCAACTTTATTTATATAATGTGACGACCACCCATGACTCCCGCACCAAAACAAGGGAATAGTGCGCTGAAAGGTGTGCAAGGCAACCATGGATGATAGTCAGGGTAAAATAAAATCGCAGAATCTCTATCGTAACTCACAGCGCATGGATAAAATACAATAGAGAAATATATAGTGAAGTCTCATAACAGAAAAATCATCATATAAGCATCACAGAAGTTTTATACAATCATCTCAACAAATCCATACATCAAGACCTCACTACAAACACTCATCAAATACAGCAGCGGATACCCAGTACATATAAGAAAATAATATGCATAGCCTCCTGCTCGTCTTCGTCATCATCAGCGGAAAACTCTAAGCACAACACCTGCCACCTGCTACCTAGTCTGCCCATCCCAAACATGGATGAACAGCCCAAGGTAATAAGAGGAGACATAAAACCTTGAGTCAGACAAAGTCTTAGTGAGCAGTAAATTAACAATCAAACATACCAAAGAGCATAAGGGATAAAAGGAATAGGAACCAAACCATCCCACTCCACCTCTTTCTACAGTGATAGCCCCCAGACACACACTAAGGAGAAGTAAGCATAACATAGCAGATAAGTAAGGTAAAGCAATAATCACTCGAGTCAAGGACGATGTTTTCCAAATACAAACCCCCAAGGCCTAAACCAAGATCAGATAAGCACCCAGAAAACACCGCTCTTGAAGCCGAATGATGATACAACCAAACATCCAAACATCCATGACTCTGGCTATCACTGTTATCATTGCCTTGATTTCACCGTTAGTTGAATGACCGCCTGTCAAGGGCTAATGGTAACCCCGGTTTAGCCATAACTCCGCACGTCATCGTGACCCGTGCCTAAGCCGAACGCATCAGCCCAGAGTACTAGCACGTCATCATGACCCGTGCCTGGAACGTCATCGTGACCCGTTCCAACGTACCCTTGCTTTGAGTATGCTAGAACCTTCAACAACGATGAGATCTTAGCCTCCTAGTCATCCTCCTCGACGACTACTTCCATACTAGCTCAAGCGCCTCTCAAGCTAACCATTATCCACCCCAACCCGGACCGCATCACCGAGTTATAACTTTGCACGTCGTCATGACCCGTGCTTGGAACGTCTTCGTGACCCGTCCCATCACAACATATGTCTTGCCTCATCACATCATAGCAAAGTCTCTCAACTTGGAACGTCATCATGACCCGTCCCATCTCAACACAAGCCTTGCCTCATCATATCATCGCAAAGTCCCAACTCAACCATGCTTTGCCTTCTCGCATCATGGCAAGATCCCACATCCTCGAATCCATCCATATGAGCTTCCACATCCGCTTCATATGCCATTGGCAGCTTTCACCATTCAAGAGCCTTTCCACTTAGCTTTTGAATCATCTTCAACCATCTTGTTCCAAATCAACTACAAGCTAACTTGGAGCAATCAAATCTAACATACATTCAAACATTCAACCATTCAAACAAGATCTATTAAGCAATATCAATTATAATGGCAATTTCGTAATTAAGTGAGCAAAAGTCCAACATACGTGAAATCATGGTTTTTAGCATAGATCTATCAAATCTAAAACATGGGTTTTGTCTCTAATACTTGATAAATAACTTTCATAGATAAACATCTTCAAATATGATGGATCTACATGCAGACTTAAGGAAAATGCGAGAAAACGCTAACTTTAACACATAAACATATCACCAATCCACTACACTCCTTTGGGTCCGTGTGAGAGATAACTACCACTCACCAAATCACCAAAACAACCTAAAATGAATCAACTACAGATCTGGACAGCAAGGACTTGGACTTGATCCGGAGAAATTTCACTTGAAACGGTGAAATCTAGCCTCTTCGGATGAAAATCTTCAACTTTGGCTCTTGATCTTTGATCTTGATCTTCGATCTTGGATGGATGTTAGAATTAGATTGGAATGGAGAAAAGAAGATGAAGAAATGTTGTAGTCGAGTCTTCAAAATGGCAGCACTTCATCGCTTCAAAAACCGGTGCCAAAAAGTGAGCCAAACCCCTCTATTTATAGGCTGGAAACCCCTTAGGTCGTCGCCCCTTAGGTCGTCCCCGACCTAACTATGAGTCGTTGCCGACTCATCAGCCCCTACGACCTACGACCTAACCAACACAACATACAACCAAGGCCGACTTACGACTTAACCCAGACGCGACCTAAAACACAGGCCGACCTAACGACTCAACGTACTGCCGACCCAACTGTCACACGACTCAACACACTGCCGCATTTCCTAAGTCCTAGGTCGCCTGACGACTTAACTAGCATGCCGACCTACGACCTAAGACCCTGCCGACTCAACTCCTTGCTGACCTAACACAACGACTTACGACTCAACAATGCTGACCTAACTCCTGCCCAAGCTATCTATAAGTCGCTAACGACTCAAGTCCTGCCGACTTAATACACAGCATCCCTAACACTAAGTCGCTCACGCGACTCAACTTGCCCAGCGGCCTAACACTCCCTTAAGTCGTTCAACGACCTAACTTTTCTTAGGTCGTTGACATACTTAACTCGCCAACAACTGACTCACTAACACGTAGGTCGCTGACTCGTTAACTCTTAGGTCGCTTACTAGACTCCCCAACGACCTAACATCCAAACGACCTATCCCCTTAAGTCGGCTACCTCCATGACTCGTTCGCATGACCTAGGCTCCTACCGACTCAATCATCACATGACCTAAGACGTTAAGTCGGTCACGACTCAATCCCTAACGACCTAGGCTACCAAACGACTTAAGCACTAAGTCGTTGACTAACTTAACTCGTAAATTCGACCTAAGCACCATACGAGTTAACTTCCACACAACTTATCAACACTAACGACCTATAAATTCTACAATCTATCGACACGTAAAATACGGGTCGTTACATTCTCTCCCCCTTAGGAATTTCGCCCTCGAAATTCCAAGCAATCAACAGAAATCAAAGATATTCCGCATGCCTACCATCCATAGCAATCAACAGATCATGCATCCAATTCTAACCTAGCATGCAGAATTCTAAGACTTAGAACAAGCTACAAATTCATGAGATGTCACGACACTTTAGGGCCATACCTCGAAGAGTCCGGGATGAGCTGCCTTCATCCTCTCTTCCTCCTCCCATGTACAGTCGTTAACATCATCACTCCATTGTACCTTGAGCAACGTAATCGTCTTCCTCCTAAGCTGTTTCGTATCGGTTTCAACAATACGAAGCGGCTTACGAGGTCTCGAAACAACAGGATCAACCTCCAAGTCTTCACAGCTATCAGCAAAAACCACCGTAGTTGGGTCGTGCACATACTTCCGTAGATAGGATACATGAAAAACATTGTGCACACCCACCATCTTCTCCGGTAACTCCAATCTATAAGCGAGTTTTCCAATTCGCTTGATAATCGGGAATGGTCCAACAAATCTCGGAGTTAACTTTCCTTTGTTCCCGAATCTAATAACATTCTTCAATGGAGAAATCTTCACAAAAACCCTATCACCCACGTCGAATTCCAAATCCTTTCGACGATTATCTGCATAACTTTTCTGACGATCTTGGGCTGCCTTCATTCGTTGCCGAATGATCTCTATACAATCTGAAGTCTGTCGAATCATCTCTGGCCCAAGTATCAGCTTTTCTCCGGTTTCCAACCAACATGTCGGAGAGTTACACGGTCTTCCATATAATGCCTCATATGGTGCCATACCGATACTCGACTGATAACTGTTATTATAAGCAAACTCCACCAAATGAAGGTGATCTTCCCATGATCCTCCGAAGTCCAAAACACATGCTCTAAGAAGATCTTCCAAAACTCGGTTGACTCTCTCAGTCTGACCATCTGTTTGAGGGTGATAAGCTGTACTCAAACACAACTCGGTTCCCAAAACTTCCTGGAAGCTCTTCCAAAATCTACTAGTGAACAATGGGTCTCGATCGCTCACTATACTCTTCGGAACACCATGGAAACGAACTATCCACTTAACATACAACTCAGCCAACTTCGATGCAGTCCTAGTCGATCGAACAGGAATGAATCTTGCACTCTTGGTCAAACGATCTACGATGACCCAAATCCCTTCATTTCCCGCTCTTGTCCTAGGTAGACCATCGATAAAATCCATCGACACCTGCTCCCACTTCCATGTAGGAACCTCTAATGGCTGAAGCAATCCACTGGGCTTCTTCTGCTCAGCTTTCACCAACTGGCAATTCATACACTTGGAAATAAAATTTCCAACATCCTTCTTCATACCTTCCCAGTAGTAGGTTCTCTTCATATCCCGATACATCTTATTTCCACCTGGATGAATTGTCAACTTCGAGTGATGACTCTCCCTCAGAACTTCATCTCTCAATCCATCTACATCGGGAACAACTAGTCGCCCTTGCTTTCGAAGCCAACCCTCTCGATCGACTTCAAATCCTTTATTCTTCTCTGGGTCCAATCCAGATTCCAAATCTCGGATAACCTTGACAAGCTTATCGTCTTGCTTTTGACCCTCGCCAATTCTTTCCACAAGAGTAGGCCTTATTGATAAGTTTGCCAACATCTCAGGTTCCAATTCGCATCTAGGCCTGAAATCAAATCCAGCCAAATACTCAAGACTCTTCCATTCCGAAAACATGGCTCCCAATCCTGCATGTCTTCGACTTAACGCATCAGCCACTGCGTTACCTTTCCCTGGAGTATAGGCTATACCAAAATCATACGATGCTAAGAACTCTAGCCACCTTTGCTGTCGAAGATTCAAATCCTTTTGGGAAAACAGATACTTCAACGACTTATGATCTGTAAACAGCTCGAATCTAACTCCCAATAGATAGTGTCTCCACATCTTCAAAGCAAACACAATCGCCGCTAACTCCAAATCATGAGTCGGATAATTCCTTTCATGCGGCTTTAGTTGTCGACTAGCATACGCAACAACTTTATGCTTCTGCATTAGCACCGCTCCTAGTCCAGTGCCACATGCATCGGTGTAAACCACCATCTCATCATTCCCACTTGGAATAGTCAAAACAGGAGCACTCGTCAATCGCTCTTTCAGGATTACAAAAGCTTGCTCACACTTATCATCCCATCTGAACACCTGGTTCTTCTTTGTCAATCCTGTTAACGGTGCAGCTATCTTGGAAAAGTCTTTGATAAACCGACGATAATATCCTGCTAATCCAAGAAAACTTCTCACATCAGATGCATTCTTAGGTCTAACCCAATCCTGGATCACTGCCACCTTAGCGGGATCAACCGCTATTCCATTTCCAGAGATAACATGGCCTAAGAACCTCACTTCACTCTTCCAGAAGTGACACTTCGAAAACTTAGCCTTCAGCTGATGTTTCCGTAAGATCCCCAAAACAATCCTCAAGTGTGTCTTGTGCTCTCCCTCAGTTCTGGAATAAATCAGAATATCATCCACGAACACAAGCACGAACCTATTCAACTGATCTCTGAACACTCTATTCATAAGATCCACAAAATATGCTGGTGCGTTAGTCAATCCAAACGGCATTACCAGCCACTCATAAAACCCGGATGGTGTCCTGAAAGCAGTCTTCGGCACACTATCCTTCGCCACTCTCAACTGGTGAAATCCCGTTGCCAAATCCATCTGAGAAAACACCTTAGCCTCGTGAAGCTGATCAAACAAGTCATCTATTCTCGGCAATGGATACTTGTTCTTCTTAGTCACCTTATTCAGCTCACGATAATCCACACACAACCTCAACGATCCATCCGCTTTGGTTGCGAACACAACTGGCGCACCCCATTCGGACACACTTCTCCGAATGAATCCTTTCTGCAAAAGGTCATCAACTTGCACCTTCAGCTCTTGCTGCTCCCTCGGTGCCATCCGCCTAAGAGGCATCACAACAGGTCTGGCTCCCTCAACTAGATCGATACGAAACTCGATCTCCCTATGCGGCGGCAACCCTTTGACTTCCTCAAAGACATTCTCAAACTCATTCACAATAGGCACCGATGACAGTCCATCCCGTGGAACAACTAGCGAATACATGAAGCTCATGAAGACGCCTTCTTCATGCTTACATCGTATCACAACCTTTCGCCCTTCCACATTCCCGACTGTCACCTCAAGCCTCTCACAATCAATCCTAGCCGCATACTTCCTAAGCCAGTCCATACCCAAAATAATTCCGAACCCCGCAAAGTTCAGAACAAAGCAATCACAAACAAACGAGCAATCATGACTCGACACAACTAGACCACGGCATATCATACACAAACATGACGAACCCCCCACTGGATTAGTCACAACCAATGGCCTATCAACAATATCCGGTTTCATACCTAACCGGCTTACCAAATCATCACAAACAAAAGAATGCGACGCTCCAGTATCAAACAACACTCTAACTGGAACACCACAAATAGAAAGAGTACCTTGAACCACCACACTCTTCCCCTTTTCTTCAGCAGTCGGAGCTTTTGAAGACGATGGAACAGCCCCCAAAGCATAGGCTTGCACAACCTGCCTATCTTTCCTCGGTTCTGGACAGTCCTTCTTAATGTGTCCCAGCTTATCACAGTTGTAACACTTCAACTGCACCTTCGGATTCTTGCAATCCCGAGAAAGATGACCCTTCTGACGGCAGTTATAACAAGTCACCTCGCCCTTTGGCTTCTTCTGACCATCCTTTCCCTTCTGTTGCTGCTGCTTCCTCTTCTTATTCCCACTCTGCTGTGGTTTAGATCCTTCCCTGGTTACAGCAACAACAGAACTTTCCCTAGGAAACAAACTCTCATGCCTCAGAGCTTTCTCCACCAGCTTCTCAAATGGATCGTCCAGATGATCCACTAACTGCCTTCCTAGATAAGCATCCAGACCAGTCACAAACTTTTCATTCTTCTGGTAGGGAGAATCAATATATGATCTGGCATACTTAGACAAAGCTTCGAACTCAGAAATATACTCCAGAACAGGCCTTCCGCCTTGTTTGAGCTCCACAAATCTCTTGAACAAAACAGACCTCTGAGCAGTAGAGATGAACTTGGCTTCAAATCTAACTTGGAACTGCTCCCAAGTAATATCCTCTTCTGGTGTATCTATGGTGATAGAATTCCACCAATCAGCAGCTCTTCCCTGAAGCTGTCTCGATGCAAGCTTTCTCTTAGTTGCATCCTCAATCCCTAAGTCACCAAAGATCCTTTTGCAAGCATCAATCCATCTCTGCACCTCAATAGTCGACTCCGTCCCCAAGAAAGCTTTTCCTCCAAGAGAAGTATAATCCTTGCAAAGCTTAGCAAAATCCACCGGTCTTGGAGCTTGAACTTGAACTCCCACATCCACTGATGATCCTGAAGCTGGTATCCTTCTCATGATCGAAGTCATCATCGCTTCGAACATAGTTCCATAATCAACAGCTCCTTCATCAGCACGGCTTTCCCTTGCAGCTGGTCTCCCTCTTCGACTCATCCTTAATATCTGTAATAAGAATGATTAGAACACCTTAAGAAACAACTGCATAAGGAGTTCAAATCCTTCTAGGCTACTATATTATATATAGTAATCATCCATCAAAATACAATTACGTCTCTCATACGTAGTTACGTCAGCGAGCGTTGGCTGAAATCGATTCACCAAAGCTCTGATACCAAATGTGACGACCACCCATGACTCCCGCACCAAAACAAGGGAATAGTGCGCTGAAAGGTGTGCAAGGCAACCATGGATGATAGTCAGGGTAAAATAAAATCGCAGAATCTCTATCGTAACTCACAGCGCATGGATAAAATACAATAGAGAAATATATAGTGAAGTCTCATAACAGAAAAATCATCATATAAGCATCACAGAAGTTTTATACAATCATCTCAACAAATCCATACATCAAGACCTCACTACAAACACTCATCAAATACAGCAGCGGATACCCAGTACATATAAGAAAATAATATGCATAGCCTCCTGCTCGTCTTCGTCATCATCAGCGGAAAACTCTAAGCACAACACCTGCCACCTGCTACCTAGTCTGCCCATCCCAAACATGGATGAACAGCCCAAGGTAATAAGAGGAGACATAAAACCTTGAGTCAGACAAAGTCTTAGTGAGCAGTAAATTAACAATCAAACATACCAAAGAGCATAAGGGATAAAAGGAATAGGAACCAAACCATCCCACTCCACCTCTTTCTACAGTGATAGCCCCCAGACACACACTAAGGAGAAGTAAGCATAACATAGCAGATAAGTAAGGTAAAGCAATAATCACTCGAGTCAAGGACGATGTTTTCCAAATACAAACCCCCAAGGCCTAAACCAAGATCAGATAAGCACCCAGAAAACACCGCTCTTGAAGCCGAATGATGATACAACCAAACATCCAAACATCCATGACTCTGGCTATCACTGTTATCATTGCCTTGATTTCACCGTTAGTTGAATGACCGCCTGTCAAGGGCTAATGGTAACCCCGGTTTAGCCATAACTCCGCACGTCATCGTGACCCGTGCCTAAGCCGAACGCATCAGCCCAGAGTACTAGCACGTCATCATGACCCGTGCCTGGAACGTCATCGTGACCCGTTCCAACGTACCCTTGCTTTGAGTATGCTAGAACCTTCAACAACGATGAGATCTTAGCCTCCTAGTCATCCTCCTCGACGACTACTTCCATACTAGCTCAAGCGCCTCTCAAGCTAACCATTATCCACCCCAACCCGGACCGCATCACCGAGTTATAACTTTGCACGTCGTCATGACCCGTGCTTGGAACGTCTTCGTGACCCGTCCCATCACAACATATGTCTTGCCTCATCACATCATAGCAAAGTCTCTCAACTTGGAACGTCATCATGACCCGTCCCATCTCAACACAAGCCTTGCCTCATCATATCATCGCAAAGTCCCAACTCAACCATGCTTTGCCTTCTCGCATCATGGCAAGATCCCACATCCTCGAATCCATCCATATGAGCTTCCACATCCGCTTCATATGCCATTGGCAGCTTTCACCATTCAAGAGCCTTTCCACTTAGCTTTTGAATCATCTTCAACCATCTTGTTCCAAATCAACTACAAGCTAACTTGGAGCAATCAAATCTAACATACATTCAAACATTCAACCATTCAAACAAGATCTATTAAGCAATATCAATTATAATGGCAATTTCGTAATTAAGTGAGCAAAAGTCCAACATACGTGAAATCATGGTTTTTAGCATAGATCTATCAAATCTAAAACATGGGTTTTGTCTCTAATACTTGATAAATAACTTTCATAGATAAACATCTTCAAATATGATGGATCTACATGCAGACTTAAGGAAAATGCGAGAAAACGCTAACTTTAACACATAAACATATCACCAATCCACTACACTCCTTTGGGTCCGTGTGAGAGATAACTACCACTCACCAAATCACCAAAACAACCTAAAATGAATCAACTACAGATCTGGACAGCAAGGACTTGGACTTGATCCGGAGAAATTTCACTTGAAACGGTGAAATCTAGCCTCTTCGGATGAAAATCTTCAACTTTGGCTCTTGATCTTTGATCTTGATCTTCGATCTTGGATGGATGTTAGAATTAGATTGGAATGGAGAAAAGAAGATGAAGAAATGTTGTAGTCGAGTCTTCAAAATGGCAGCACTTCGTCGCTTCAAAAACCGGTGCCAAAAAGTGAGCCAAACCCCTCTATTTATAGGCTGGAAACCCCTTAGGTCGTCGCCCCTTAGGTCGTCCCCGACCTAACTATGAGTCGTTGCCGACTCATCAGCCCCTACGACCTACGACCTAACCAACACAACATACAACCAAGGCCGACTTACGACTTAACCCAGACGCGACCTAAAACACAGGCCGACCTAACGACTCAACGTACTGCCGACCCAACTGTCACACGACTCAACACACTGCCGCATTTCCTAAGTCCTAGGTCGCCTGACGACTTAACTAGCATGCCGACCTACGACCTAAGACCCTGCCGACTCAACTCCTTGCTGACCTAACACAACGACTTACGACTCAACAATGCTGACCTAACTCCTGCCCAAGCTATCTATAAGTCGCTAACGACTCAAGTCCTGCCGACTTAATACACAGCATCCCTAACACTAAGTCGCTCACGCGACTCAACTTGCCCAGCGGCCTAACACTCCCTTAAGTCGTTCAACGACCTAACTTTTCTTAGGTCGTTGACATACTTAACTCGCCAACAACTGACTCACTAACACGTAGGTCGCTGACTCGTTAACTCTTAGGTCGCTTACTAGACTCCCCAACGACCTAACATCCAAACGACCTATCCCCTTAAGTCGGCTACCTCCATGACTCGTTCGCATGACCTAGGCTCCTACCGACTCAATCATCACATGACCTAAGACGTTAAGTCGGTCACGACTCAATCCCTAACGACCTAGGCTACCAAACGACTTAAGCACTAAGTCGTTGACTAACTTAACTCGTAAATTCGACCTAAGCACCATACGAGTTAACTTCCACACAACTTATCAACACTAACGACCTATAAATTCTACAATCTATCGACACGTAAAATACGGGTCGTTACATATTATAAAGATCAAATTGTTTGAATAAACTCATTTAATTATTTTAAGTTATTTTTTTTAGAAGTACAATTAGTTTGAAAATTTAATTATTAGATAAAATAAAAATTCGTAAATGGAAATTAATTATTTGATTGGGGAAATTAATTATTTGATTAGGGAAATTAATAGTTAATTAAATAATTAGTTAACAAAATTTATTTAAATGGTGATTGATTATTTGTTTGGTTCAATTATTTTATTTAAAAGAAAATTTGTTTAAAAATAAATTATTGGTGTAAATCCAAATTATTATCTAAAATTAAATAAATAACTAGTGATTAATTGCCTGAATAATTCAAAATATTAATCAACTGTATAAAACTATTTATTCAAGGTCTAATACAGTGAAGAAAACAAGTCGGATCGGAAATGGGTTGCATTCGTAGTCAAAGGTGAGATCTTCTCATTATATAATTAAATTTAAAATCGTTGATTGTGTGCTTGGATGACAAATTATTATCAGTTGTATTGGATTAGACCATATGCGCCGCATAATAGCGGAGGATATTATATAAACCCATAAACCGCCATATTCCACCTCGAAGTGGAATTGGTATTATATATGTATTTGGAGTGATTGATTTCCGCATTATATAGCGGATAATACCCTATGCGCCGCATAATAGCGAATGATATTATATAATCCCATATACCACGATATTCCACCTCGAAGTAGAATTGGTATTTAATTGTTGTGCTAACATTTATGGATGGGAAAAGATTTTAATAAATGGATTTCGAGTGATATTATTTAATAGATGAAGCATTTATTTAAAATACATATTTCAAATAGTCTGGAAGAAATAAAGGAATTTATTTTAAAGGGAAAGAAATTTAGAAATCATGTTTGGAATTTAATTTGGTGTTTGAAATGATTTTTTGAAATCAATTTGAAATTTGATTTGTTGGTTAAAAGTAAATAAATTATTTGTAAATCAATTCGGAAATTGATTTGGTGTTTTGAAATAAATTTGAAATCAATTTGAAAATTGATTTGGTGATTGAAAGTAAATATTTGGAAATCGATTTGAATATCGTATATTAGTGGATATTTGGAAATTTAAATCCGCAATGGGAATTTATAAAGGAAAGGGAAATTTGTTTTAAAATAAACATTTGGTTATTTTTAAAGGTGTGGGAAGAAATTTACAGATTTGAAATGTAAATTAAAACAAATCGAGAGGGATTTATTAATTGATTTAAATGAACCATTTTGAAATGGAAAGGGTATTCTCCGTGGGAAGCCGAGTATGTTTTCAAAGTAACTTTTTAATTATAAATTTAAAGTTTAAAAGTTGGTTTTTAAAAGAATATTTTGGAGAAATTATTTCTTTAGTTATTTTGAAAATCTTTAAAGTAAAGATTTTGTTTAGTTAATTATAAAAGTGATTATTTTAAGATTAAATTGATATTTGATTTAGTTAATAGTTATTTAAATAGTTATACCCTATCTAATAATTTTATTATAAAATTATTTTTGGCTTAAGATTTATATGGGATATGGGTATAAAATTTCATAACTAATATTTAAAAATAAAGTATTTTAAAATAGTTTTATTTTAAATGTTTCCAAATATATATGTTGGATATGCAATTTAAATTATTTTGAAGTATTTGAACTCGGCAGATTTTCAGTGGAAATGAATAAATATTTGGAAATATATTCAGCGTGAGGAAAGTGATTTGAAATTTATTTTCATAATGTTGAAGTGTTAAAATATATCTTGCGTAGATATTTTGAAAATAAATAATTGGGGGAAAATTATTTGAAATCTGGTGATTGTTGTGAATATTGATTGATAGTTATTTAACCGACTATAAATATTGGCCTTTAAATGGTATTTGAATTTCGATGCGACTAGGGGTTAGATTCCAAATGGAGATTCGAAAATCTTTGTGTTGGATCTTTTGTTTAAAAGTTCAAAGTGGAAATTGTTGTGATTTGTTTGAAATCTGAATGTAACGCTTATTTTTAAAATAAGCTCTTATTATTCGAATTAGCCGGGAGAGGACTTTTTGTCATAAAACCCATTTCGAATAATGTTACGATGAAATATTATTTCATTTGAAGACGTTGTTGAAGACCTGGTATTTTTGAAAACGAAAGGATTACCCGTCGAATGTCTCTACACCAGTTTGCTTCGGTATAGAGATTTTATCACCCTTTGTGATGGGGAGTCCGGACGTGATTGGTGAATATCTGAATTGCAAGGGCTTCTTTGAAGTTCCTTCGGTTCCGTTCGATCCCGTAACGGACTTGTATGGATGTGTGTCTGACGTTACACTTTGAGATGTAAAGCCCGTTTCTATCAAATACATTTCTGTTGGTGGCAGAGAATTTATTCTCTTAGCTTAACACCCTTCTCCGAGACGTACGAGCTCAGAGGTTATGTAGTTGATGGTTACTAGCGATACATTCCCAATTTGGTAACGTGGCATATGAAGTGTTGTTGATCATTTGTTGATCGAAGCATGGCTTTGTGAAAGCGTAGCTTTGTGGAGCTGACTTCGTCGGACCTCACAACCCGAAAATGGTCGAAACAAAAAGGATGCGGCAAGGTTATTTGGGGGTAGCTCCCCTGAGGGTATGTCATTTCCTTCTGGAAAAGGGTGGTATCATGGTATGGAGCCCAGATACTTAACCTATGTGGTTGCTGCAAATTAGTTACTTTGTGGTTGTTGCTTCATGGTTGAGGATCCTCGGATAAAGGTCGCTAACAACCAGGGGATGGCATGCTTGTGTAGTAGTTACCTAGCTACAGACGCAACCTGGCCTTGTGTTAGCTGAGAGCTGGTTGAGTTCTCAGGATGTCCCTCCAGAGGCGTACCCATGTGGCCATAGGAAGTTCCCTAGCCCGACCATTTAGTGGAAATCCAAAGAAACAATACGTGCCCTGTATGGTTTTAGTTGTATAACCTGCCATGGAATGAGGCGGTAACCTGCTATTGAACATGGTATCTATAATAGGCATATAATGATGGTTGTATGTTGGCTAAGATTAATATTATACTTTCAAAATGTTTTCTGCACTATGCACTAATGATAATATTAAAACGAATTTGCGTATTAAGCATGTTTGACTATCTTAAGGAGAAATCTCCTTCAATTTTGCGTTTGCATTGTGTGTGTGGCAGAAGTCCTTATGGTAGTTTCATTTTCCAAAAGCATAGTGGGTTTCTTTTTATTTTATTTGTGAAAATAACTGTTTTTAAGATCTCACACCAGTCCTATGACTGACCTGGAGTTTATTGTTCCCTTTCTAAACTTTGGGGTCCTTAATTTTCCACACGGGCGGCCTAGAGTCAGGTTACCGGTGTTATGGAGCGAAGTTAGAAAAGATGCTGTGGAGATCTGGAGGCAAGCTGGATGGCGAGGCATATCAATAGTCCATAATATTTCTTTTCCGCTGTTGTGTTTTTATGAACTCTGACAATGTGATGTACAAACTGTTATAGTGCTTTTGTTTTAAAGTTTATTCATTTATCTATTACATTTGTTCCGCTGCGAAATGTGAGATTCTGTTATTGTTTCTGTTTCGTCTTTTATCTTCTTCTTCTTAACCATAATGGCTCGGTTTTCGGGCATTCGATTGCGCGACATTTGATACAGTGGACGTACTGATGTCGACTTTTGGGCGTCGAAAAATTAGGTCGTTACATTTTGGTATCAGAGTAATTGGTTAAGCGACAACCTTGGCTCTGGTGGGGATTACTCATTAGAGATAGAGTTAGTAGTACTCTAGAATGAGTTTGAGTGTAATAATAGATATGAGCGCATATTTGTTAGTGAATATAAAATTGTTTTGTATTGTGTTGACTTATCAGGTGATTGTTTATGGATTCTAGTCAGTGCAGTTTGGCCAACTGTATCAATAGGGGTTTCTAAACTCTTAAACGAGATAAACCGACACAGTATTGTTTTAAAATCTGGTAAATGAGATAATTTCACCCAAGCTATCTTTGTATAGAAAAGAAATAATTTTCCATAAATTATTATAGTAATATATGGTTGCTTGATTGTTAGGAAGTGATAATATTAAATTATTATCATTGAAATTGAATAAGAAATTGAAATCGTAATCAAAAGGTAAAGAAATAAATTTATATACTAATGGAATTTGTAAATATAAATTGTAAATGTGATTAATAATTTGAAATAGAATTCTAAGGAATTATTTGAAAGTAGATTGGAAGGTTTTGAAATTTGAAATTGTGGTGAAAAGTTTAAATCCTCTTTGAATTTGAAAATGGTTTTCAAAGGTTTTGGTGGAATAAGAAAGATATTATTCAGAAATATTTTTAAATTGGATTTGGAATCTTGTAATAATTTGGATTTAAAAATATTTGGAAATGTTTTAAAGGAGTGAAAGTACTACACTCTTTTCAGTCGCTGGAAAATAACTTTGATGATGACTGCAGCATCATCGATGTTCATCTTCGAGTTTCCAAGAGAGGAATTGCTACAAAAATTATTTCAAAAATTGAAGTTGTTTGGAAAACTGGGTTTGGTTTTGGGAATGTTAACCCTATCTCGGTTACGACTCAGCAGGTCTAGTACGTGGAGATGGCGCCGACTCAAGAGATGCCGACTCAGAAGAGTTGCCGACCTAACAACCCAAAGACTTTGCCGATCTAACAGCTCAGGACTTAATTCGATGCCGACCTAACCAATTAACAAGGTGGCCGACTTAGTTCGGTGCCGACCTAATTAGTTAAGAAACGCGCCGATCCAATGCTTTCCCATAGATACCGACCTAAGGCATGAAGAAATACCGACCTAAGGCATGAAGAAATTCCGACCTAAGGCTTGAAGGGATGCCGGTCTAACGAGGCTATGCCGACCTAAGGAAAGTTCCGACCTAGTATGGAAGCCGACCTAGTGTATGTTCCGATCTAGCAACTCGAGGACTTTACCGACTTATAGTAAGTCGTAACCGATCTAAGGGTGTAAAGGATGGAGTAGCGGGGCAGTTTAGCATGTGACATACTAACTCGGTAGCGACCTAGCTTGTTTCCATTAAGTCGTAGGGCTTGACTCGTTAGATCGGCGAAGGGATAAGATAAGTCGGTCGCGACCTAGCTTGACCCGGTAACGACTTTGGACTTGTGCAAATTCAACGAAGGAAGATCAACACAGCTTGATCATATAAGGGCTCCTATAAGCCGGCTGCGACTTAACTGGGTCGGTGAGGAGTTAAGACCGAGCCTAAGTCCAAAAATCTTTGCCTATAAATACCACCCTACCTTCAACATTAAAAGGACTTTTGGGTTGATCAATTTTCAAGGGCCATTACTCTGCCGAATTCCAGACTACTTCAAAGCTTTTTAGATCCAACAAACTTCTAAAGGAACTCCATGAAGGAATCATCCACATTCACCATGGATTTGAAGATGATTGTCAACGTCAAAGCTTGAGCTACTTGTTTTACATATCCTATAACTTGAAGTGTGTTGTGATTGAAAGATCTTGTAAAGGGATTGTAATCAAACTAGTGATAAAAAGATTAAAGTGGACGTAGGCTGGATTATAAGCCGAACCACTATAAATACTGTGTCTCTTACTGTTTTTCTGCATACTTTCTGCTTATTTCTGTTTCCCGTACGAACGGGTGGTGCTTTCACAATCACATCCTATACACCAGGGTGTTAGCGTTTAAATTTGAGCGTTAACATTTTGGTGCTTTCACTGAGAATTGGACTCAGGACAACTATCATCATTGCTTCAGAAAGATTTGTAGAAAAAGTTTCTTTAAGAACCAGAAGTCTATCCGAAATCATGGCTCCTGGAAGGAAAAGTAAATCTGTGAGATCTGCAAACGTTCAAGAGGGAACCTCCGCTTCCCCAACACCAAATCAAGCCACTCCAACTCTTGGGGTTACGAAAGCAGAGTTGGATGCCGCAATTTTGGGGTTGAACAGACAGATACATGCTCAAAATGTGCAAATGGAAGCCCAGAATGCCCAAAACGCCTTAATCCTGAATAAGTTGAACGATTTGCTCGGGGCAAACCGTCAATCAACAGCCAATGAAAGGAATTTTACTGGTAATATTCATGAAACTGAAGAAAGGAATGTTTCCGAAAGGGACACTAACCCCGCTGAGCAAATACTTCCTGAGGTAGGCGGATCTAGGGCTCGCAATGATGAAGAATATATCTCTGGAATGGTTCGCCAAATTATGAAGGAGAGCATGCAAAGAGTCGAAGATGAGAAAGAGTGGGGCTTTGCTCCAAGCAAGACTCCATTTACTGAAAAAATTCTAAAGGCTGAATTCCCGCGAAAATTCGCTCCTCCAACTATCCCAGCTTATAGGGGGACAAGTGATCCAAACGAATTCCTGTACAAATATGATTGGCATATGACAGGTGCCCGAGCCTCAGATGAAGTAAAATGCAGATATTTCCCCGTATATCTGGAAGGCGTAGCTCTGCTCTGGTTCACAAAGCTACCTGTCCGGTCCATCGATCAGTTTTCAGACCTAACCAGGAAATTTAAAGAGCAATTTAGGCTATATGCTTCAAAGGCCAAAGACATCATGTCATTATCCGGTTTGGAGCAGAATCCGGGGGAAACTATCAAGTCTTTCTTAAATCGCTTTAATATAGCGTTAGCTGAGGTGGATAATGCAGAACCCCGCATGGTCTTGACCTATTTGATGAGGGCCATAGATAAATCTAGTGAGTTTGGAAGATGGTTGAATATGAAGGAACCAAGCTCTCTCGAAAAGTTCTACAAGAAAGCAGACGAGTTCATGCGTCTGGAGAGCCGCCCTGTATCGACAAAAGCAGCATTGGAAAAGGTTGAAGCTAACACCAATGCTCCACGCAAAAATGAGTCTGTGGGACAGAAGAGGGAGAACAACAATGGAAAACAACAGAATAATCAGAAGAAGCATAGATCCTTCAAGCCATCAGAATACACACCTTTGTCAGATACTCCAGAACGAATCTACCTGGCTACCAAAGATTCTGTCAATTATCCTAAACCCCCAGTCTTGAGAACCGGGAAAAAAGCTGTGCAAAGTGGGAGGTTCTGTCGCTTCCATAATCAGCCCGGTCATGATACTGATGACTGCCGTCAATTGAAGAATCTAATTGAAGAATTGTTAAGGGAAAATAAACTACAACAATTTGTGAAGAAGAATGATAATAATAATCCTGCTTCGTCGAACCAAGGACAGCAAACTCCTGCTCATCAATCTGGGACTAATGGTGAAGATGCAGGTTTTGAGTCTGGAAGGCCTGTTATCAATATCATTACAGGCGGACCTCACCCAGCGGGCAGAAGCTGGGGTGAGATGGAAAGGTATTCCCGGGCCCTGAAATATGCACCGGAGGAAGAAAATGTTTTTGTTCTAGAAGACACCACGCCTTTGAAGCAACGAAAGACATTCAATGATGACATTGTATTCAAAACCAGGGATTCCATCGGTATTGAAGCCCCAACCTTGGATCCTTTGGTCATCTCGGCTGGCATTGGGCCAGCCATCGTCAGAAGGATTCTTATCGACAGCGGCGCATCCTGTAATATCCTCTTTAAGAAAACCTTCGACCAGATGAAGATTCCTATGGTTGAAGTGCAGGCATCATTGCAAAAAATTGCTGGCTTCGCAGGGGAGCCAAAGCAACCAGTAGGAACCATTGACTTGCTTGTGGAACTCGGAGAAGGAGAAAGAAAAGTAGTTCGCAAGCAGACTTTTGTGATAGTAGATGAATTTTCTGCTTATAATGCTTTCTTTGGTCGACCTATTCTTGCTGCATTCAAAGCTGTCCTTGCCCCATGGTGTCTTACTATTAAATTCCCTACAGACAATGGGGTAGGAGTTATTAAAGGAGACCAGAACGCTGGGCGAGAATGTTATATGACAGAGCTGCGAGAAACAAGGAAGAGAGAAATGGGAAAAGATGCGGCAACCCCAATCCGCATCAAAACACCAACCCTATAGCAACTACAGGGCGGACCCTGCACTGGCGAGCATAGCGGGGCACGAAAAGTGATGGATCCTAGAAAGGCCAGTGCGGGGGAGAGTAGGGTGGTACCAGCAGAAACAACGATACCGGTGCCCGTTGATCTGAAGGACCCAAACAAGGTGCTGAATGTGGGTTCACAACTTAATGTGTCAGTTCAGAATGCCTTGATATCTTTTTTGAAAGCAAACCTGGATGTTTTTGCTTGGACCCATGCCGATATGTGCGGAATATCCCCAAAAGTTGCGGTACATGCTCTGAATATTGACCCAAAGTTCACGCCAGTAAAGCAGAAAAGAAGAATCCAAGGTCCAGAAAGGTCGACAGCATTGAAAGAGGAAGTTGACCGGCTCATGGAGAATAATTTCATCAGAGAATCTACCTATCCAAATTGGGTTTCAAATCCAGTGCTGGTTAAGAAAGCCAATGGTAAATGGAGAGTGTGCATCGACTTTTCAGATCTAAACAAGGCCTGTCCCAAAGACTGCTTCCCATTACCCAGGATCGATCAATTGGTAGATGGAACAGCGGGTCATGAATTGTTGTCTTTTATGGATGCCTACTCCGGATATAATCAGATCATGATGCATGAGCCAGATCAGGAGGACACAAGCTTTATCACCGATGTCGGTCTTTACTGTTACAGAGTTATGCCCTTTGGGTTGAAGAATGCGGGGGCAACATACCAAAGACTGGTCAATGCTATGTTCAAACCGCAGTTGGGAAAGACTATGGAAGTTTACGTTGATGACATGCTAGTAAAATCTAAGAAAGCAGTGGATCACATCGAACACTTAGCAGAAATGTTCGCAATCCTCCGAAGATACGGAATGAAGCTTAACCCTTTAAAATGTTCTTTCGGGGTAGAATCTGGAAAGTTCTTGGGTTTCATCGTGAGCGCTAGGGGCATTGAAGCTAGTCCAGCTCAAATCACTGCTTTAAAAGAAGTCAAAGCTCCTAAAACAAAGAGGGAATTGCAAAGTCTCAATGGAAAAATTGCCGCCTTAAGTCGGTTCATATCCAAAGCTACTGATAAATGCATTCCATTCTTCGACGCTCTAAAGAAAGGAAAGAAAAACTTTGACTGGACTCCCGAATGCCAGAAAGCTTTTGAAGAATTGATTCAACATATGGAAAAGCCTCCAATACTTTCTAGGCCCGGCGATGGCGAGGATCTTCTTATATACTTGGCAGTTTCATCTCATGCTTTAAGTGCAGCGCTGGTACGGGAAGACAAAAGGATTCAACATCCAGTTTACTATATCAGCAAAAGACTCACTGGGGCAGAAATGAATTACTCCAAGTTGGAAAAACTCGCCTATTGTCTATTGATTGCCTCAAGAAAGTTGAGGCAATATTTCCAGGCTCATCCTATCAAAGTCCTCACTCATCAACCTTTAAAGCAAGTCCTGTTTCGCCCCGAAACTTCGGGCCGCCTTCTAAAGTGGAATATTGAACTGAGCCAATATGACATCACTTATCATCCCAGAAAAGCGATCAACGGACAAGCTTTGGCAGATTTTGTCGCAGAATTTACAGACAAGGGTAGCAGCGAGGAAGAAACAATCGAGAACTCCCCAATCCAATGGAAGTTATTTGTAGATGGCGCAAGAAATGATTACTGTTCAGGTGCTGGAATTGTTCTTGAAACTCCTGAAGGCCGGTCATTATGCTATGCGCTAAGATTAGAATTTCCTTCAACAAACAATGAAGCAGAATATGAAGCTCTGATTGCTGGTTTGAAAATTGCTAAAGAACTAAACATTCGAGCGTTACAGATCTTCAGTGATTCTCAGCTTATAGTATGCCAAGTCAAGAAGGAGTTTCAAACGAAAGGAGGAAATCTGCCCGCTTATGTGTCAAAGGCTTGGGAACTTTTATGTGAATTCGACCATTACACGATAAGTCATATTCCTCGAGAAGAAAACATGAAAGCAGATTATCTCGCAAAATACTCAAGTTCTGGCGAAGCCCAATCCTTAGGGTTAGTTCCAGTGGAAGTTTTGTCAAATCCAAGCATTGATGAAATGGATATCGATTGGGTTATGAGTATGTCACAAGAGCAAGAATCATGGATGACTCCAATAACAAAGTATCTACTCAATGGCTCTTTACCAGAAAACTCTAAAGAACGACAAAAGCTACTGAGAAAAGCTTCTCGATATATAATCCAGGATGGTCAATTATACAGACGAGGATTCTCAATGCCACTACTTCGATGTGTATCCAAAGAAGAAGCCAAAATAATCCTATCAGAGGTACATGGAGGAGAATGTGGGGATCATTCAGGTGGTCAAACTTTAGCAAAGAAAATTCTCCGATATGGATATTTTTGGCCAGAAATTAATCGAGATGCTGCAGATTACTCTCGAAAATGTGACAGATGTCAAAGATTTGCCAAAATTCCTAGAGCACCTTCTACTGAACTCACACAAATGACCAGTCCGTGGCCGTTTGCAATTTGGGGAATAGATTTGATCGGACCTTTACCAACCGCCAAATCTGGAATCAAATATGCCATTGTTGCTATAGATTATTTCACTAAATGGGCTGAAGCTGAACCATTGGCAACCATCACCTCCAAAAAGATGATAAATTTTGTGACTAAGAATATCATTTGCAGATACGGTGTGCCTCAAAAGATAATTACAGATAATGGTACTCAATTTGAAAGTGAAGAATTCCAAGATTTTTGTAAACGATTCAAAATCCTGAAAAGCTTCTCAGCAGTAGCTCATCCGCAGGCAAACGGGCAAGTGGAAGCAGTAAATAAAATTATCAAGTCAACCATCAAAAAGCAACTTGAAAGAGCTAAGGGTGGTTGGGTCGATAAGCTACCACTAGCACTATGGGCATATAGAACTACCCATAAAACTGCAACTGGGCATACTCCGTTTTCATTAGCATACGGGTCGGAAGCAATGATTCCGGTAGAAACAGAGATCCCTTCACATAGAAGAATCCACTTCAGTCAAATGGAAAATGAAAAGTTGCAATCTGAAGCACTAGATCTTCTTGATGAGAAAAGAGAAGAAGCAGAACTCAGAGTTGCAGCTCATCAACAAAGAATAGCCAGACATTTCAATTCTAAAGTTCGCCAACGCAGCTTTGAAATCGGAGATCTAGTCCTGAAAAGAATTATGACCGCGACAGGTGTGTTTGGGCCTAATTGGGAAGGACCGTATGTGATAGGTCAGAAGCTTCTTGACGGCACATTCAAACTCACTACTGTTGAAGGAGATCAAATTCCAAGGGCATGGAACAGCAATCATTTGCGTCCATATTTTACTTGAAATTCTTGTTGAAATATTGTAAAAAGAATTGTGAATGTATGATTCTTGTAATTGAAAGCAATTGTAAAACTGATGAAAGTGAATGATGAATGAATATAAAGTGGATGTAGGCCCAGATTTTTGGCCGAACCACTATAAATCTTGTGTTCCTTACTTTTATTACATGTTTGCTTTATTTTCGATATAAAAAGTACATAGAATGTATTGCTAAAATGTCGATTTAAATTTTTGGAGACAATGGAAGTAAAACTTGCACATAATAAGACCGAGCAATTCACTCCATCATTCAACAAACAAATTTCAAGTCATAAAAAACCCGAATTCAAATCCTAGATAGGAAATATTTCAATTGAACGGCTAATGATTTCGTAAAAACGAGCCCTTGCTAATAAATTGAGATTGTTTGAACAAACAAACATCCAATTAGGAAGCTAGTGCCCGTTCTCACGAACTTGCCTGTCAATGAAGTATACTTCCTTGGATTAAACCAGCTACTTGCAAAAAAGGGGAAATGACGACTTGGAAAGGAAAAATAGAGGAATTGAAAGGCATAAGCAAGAAGACGAGGAAACAACCAAAATCCATCATCAGCAACACAAGTCCTCTTCAGAGGCACAACTCTTCGGAGGATAAAAGACCTCTAATGGGTCATATGCCACAAAAAAGAAAGTTCTCTACTCAACAAAAAAGATTGGAGGAGTCATGACCCTCCAACCATGAGAGAGCAACTTCCAGGCGATGAAAACCCTCTCTGAGGCACATTTCACCAGGAGTCGAAGTAGTTACTCTTCGGAGTTTCACTTCACCAAAGTTGAAATGCAAACAAAATAAAGACCTCTTCGGGGGCACATTTCACCAAGAGTTGGGGTAGTTACTCTTCAGAGTTCCACTTCACCAAAGTTGAAATGCAAATAAAATAAAGACCTCTTCGGAGGCATATTTCACCAGGAGTTGAAGTGTAACAGCCGCTCTTCGGAATTTCACTTCACCGGAGTTGAAAGACAAGCAAAATAAGGACCTCTTCGGAGGCACAATCAAGAAGAAAGACCTCTTCGGAAGCCCACGTTTCGCCGAGATTGAAATAAAACTTCCAAGTGTTGAAACGTGGAAAAGCTTTCTAAGGCAAAACTCTTTGGAGGTACACGTTTCGCCGAGATTGAAATAAAACTTCCAAGTGTTGAAACGTGAAAAAATCCCTCCGTAGAGGTACAACTTTCCATATATAAAAAAGAAAAATCCTCATCAGGGGCATGCTTTAACTCACAAAGGAAGAGTAATTTACCTATTCTGGAAAATGATCTTCTTTTAAAAAAAAAAAAAAAAAGGAAGAAGAGAAGAGAAAAGGAGTTAAAGTACCCTTCAGAGGTCCGCTTTGCTACATAAAAGAAATCACTCGGTAAAAAAGAAAATGTACTTAAGCAAAAAAGAAAGAAGTGATTTCTTCAAAGGACAAAGCGCGTAGAAACTCATATGAAGGGGGTTGCACTCTACAAGAATTCTTTTTAAAATAAAAATAAAATAATTATTCTTTAGCAAATAAGAGTGCAAGTCCCCTCGAGGTATAGAATATTGCAGCATACTTATGGAATGGGGGCAATATAGTATAATTACACACGATATGGTATAACTAAACCAGCAAAAGGTAACGCTCAAGTAACATACCATAAGCTCGCTGCAATATCAAATAAACTCATGCCAAAACGAATAACAAATGTATTCTTTAATTCAAACAAAAGTTTGTACAAACGAGGAATCATTTTATTCAATTACAATGCAGGTACAGGTTTCAAAATAAGGAAAAGCGGGGGCCGGTACCCGCACAATTCTCGGCCAGTGCATGCAAAACAAAAAAAACTAGAAACTGAAGATCTTCACTTCTTTTTGCTGCCTTTAGACCCTTTACCCGGCCGAATGATCAGCTTATCAGGGCGGTCGGTGGGCATAAGGGAAGTGGGAGAGGAAGGCGCAACCGGTCCAGCTTTCAGCTCCTCTTCAGTGGTGGTGACTATCTTCCCCCTCCTCTTTGGTGTCCCACGCTTCGTTTTTCTTCTTTTTGAGGAAGACTCACTCCCGGGAGTAACAAGTTTAGATAGAACAATCTCGTCAGAGGGAGTTCGCTCTGAAGATGTGTCACCTCCCTCAGGCCTTTCATCTTTCTGCTCTTGTGAAGCAATGGGATCATCCAAGCCGTGAAGAGCCTCTATTTGTTCTTCTTGTGACCCAGGTTGCGAGGCAGAAGGAGGCGCCACTTGAAGAGATGGAGGAAGGATCACCGGGGGAGAAGAAGCTTGAGTTTGGCTCGGTGCTTTCTCTACAAAGGAGAAAAAACTTAAAATATCAGTATCTTTCGAAAAGAGAGGGGATGACGGCTCGTCAAAAGTCGGGAATTCATTGACATTTGAGGAATAATCAAAAGTCGGGAATTCATTGACATTTGAAAAATAATCAAGAAGATCGTCAAGCTCACAAGGAGCGAACGAGCAGTTCACCACTTGGGCTGGTCCGGTGTCAAGTTTACCTGGGGCAGTTGGATCTCTGAGGCTGATTTCATATCGCTGTGCTTCGTTGCTTTCACCACCTTCATCCCCGCCTTGTGCACTTGTAGTTTCAGTTACTGTCTTAGTTGCAGGCGGAGTATAGGAGCTAGAACCCGTGATGTCAACCACAGGAGAAACTGGAGGTTGGATAGAGGAAGTAAGCGTTAATTCCTTTCCAGAACGTTCCTCTTCCGCCATTCCAGTTCTCATCCTGGCAAGTTGTTCTCGCCCCTTCGCAAGAGCAGCGCGAGCTTCCTCATCCAGGTAACGCGCCTCAAAATCTCCATCGCCATACCCGGCGTCTTTAAACATGTTAAGAGCAGCTTCCCACACCTCGGCCAGGGTGATTTCATACTTGGGACCAAGAAAAGAGAGGCTGCCGCGTCCCAAGACACAGTGTAAATAAAAATCGAATAAAGTCGAATTGATATCGGTTTCCATGGTCTGAGCAGTTTCTTCGGCTGCAATTTTGCCAGCCATGGCCTCATCTCGATCTTTTTCGGTCTGAGCAAGTTGGGCTTTTAGCGCTTCTATCTCCATGTCCCGGGCGCTCAGTTTATTCTGCAACTGGGTGACATCAGTGCGGTGGTTCTCTACAGCTTGTTCTAACCTCTCAGCTTTAGCTTCAGCGTCCCTCTGGCTGGCGTGCGCATCTCGCACTTGTTTTTGCAATACCTCTTCTCTTTGGGTGTAAGTATTAGTAGAAGAGGCAAGATCATCTTTGAGCTGCTTTACTTCAGCTTCGAGTTTTTCATTGTATTCGGCTATCTCCTTCATCTCAGCGTTGTGTTGATCAAGAATCTTCTGCCATTCTGATTTGTCATTTTCCATGGTCAGCATTGCTTCGATGTTAGCCCGATTAACTCTTTGAAGTTCATCAACCAGCTTTTGCCATCCAGACATTCTATCGATATCAAGCTTGACAGCATCGAGATTTCTGTACATAGCTTCTTTGTCGATGGGGACCAAATCAAGGTCGAAGCGTACCCCCCTCAAACACCAGTTCGGGAATCGGCTCTGCAAAGTCGGGGGGCCCCTTTCAACATGGTATGAAGGCCTGTTGAGAAGTGTTTGGATGGCACTTCCTTCAAGAGCAGGAGATTTGGAAGGGATGTCAATAGAAACTGAGGCACCAGGTCTCTCAGATGTCACGGGCACGTGCTCCTCGCCAAGTTTGGTCCGCTTTCTCGAATCCTCAATATGGCTCTTCCCCCTATCATCGTGCGTTTTACGTTTATGGGAATCATCATCCCTTGGGAAGGATTCATGTCGCGTGCCCGCTCCCTCATGACGTTCTTCATACCTTCTCCTCTCTTCAGCTTTTCGCGCAGCTCTTTGCTCATTGGTCTCTCTGGGATCGGTATAGTATTGCTTGTAATCATAGCTGCCACGCCCTCCATAGCGTCGAAAGTCTTTGTAATAAGAACCGCTGCCGCTGCGCCCCATAGAGGAATCTGAAAAGGCAAAATAGCAAGTCTTAGAAACTTCCGGAGAAAAGAAGTTAAATGTGAACAAATGCCAAAAAATCCTAAGTGTTGTGTGATGTGCAAGCTACGCGCATTAAGCTACAAACCACTCATTGGTGTAGAGGTGATGATAGCTTGGGTATGAGGAGTTGGTGTTTGTGTTGGTGTTAGTCGAAGAAGGGACGTCGCCTCAACTATAGGAGAGATAGTTTTAGACACGTCATCTCTAAAAAGCTCCTGTGAGGTCACTATTATGTCGCTCAACCCATCATAAACATCGTCACCATCATGCTCGGTGAGACTTGTTTTCTCAGTTCCTACATCAGCTAATCCCCCGAGAGGCTGTGAAGGTTCTTCTTCTTCCTCAATCGGGGCAAGTGCCGTCTTACTAGATGACCCCATAATGTCGGTAGGGGTGGAACATTTCACCAATGAAGCTTCGATGTTAGACTCTTTTGATGAGGGTTGTTCGATAGTAACGGGGGCATCCGATGCTTCAGTCGGGGAATCGGGAACTTCAGTCGGAGCTTCACAAAGCTGAGTATAGCGAGAAGGGTGGAGAAGTCCGTATTGATGTAGAAATTCGTCGCTTAGTAGAAACTTGATACTTCTCTCTTCTGCGGCTACAGCGCTCAGTCTATCAAAAGTCTGCCTATGTATCGGATCTCTAGAGGGAAGGGGAAGTGCTGAAAAAAGCAAAGAATGAGATTAGCAATTTGGACCCCGAAAAGAGTTAAAAAAGAAAGTGGAAAGACGGAAATAAATGATCTTACTTCCTACTCTCCAAGAAGCATAAAACTCTGGGGGACTGCGGGCAAAGAAAAATTGGTTTAAAAATCCATGGACACTTTCAGTAAGATCAAGAATGAGCTTGCGGTTTCTTGCACTTCTCACAATGATAAGAGAAGGATGGTCTTTGCTCTTTGCAAACGAGCATAAGTAGCGAAATTCTTCGAAGCTCGGCAGTCGGTCAAGATTTCTTCTGAACAAAACACCCAACCCCATCAAGATAGCGTAACCATTAGGATGAAGTTGGAACGGAGAAATTGACATTCGAAGAAGAAGAATTCGAAGAAAGTCATTGAAAGGTGGGATCGCCCCACTTAAGCACATTTGACGATTAACCGCGACAAAACCATAGGGAGGTCTGTCAGCAGTATCATTCGGTCCAGGAAATATGACATCATCTTCAGCAAAGCCGAATTGAGTACGCAACTGAATAAATGTTCTCGAAGATAGAATAGTCGAAGTTCTTTCCGGAGGATTCTCTATAGGAACAGCTATCGGGAAAGTTTCTTCTTCTTGACTTGCTGCTTCTTCTCCTTGATGGGAAGTCATTCTACACAAGCAATTGGATATTCAAACATGAAGGTGCACGTTTCCTAAAGTGTGTGAAGTGTTGTACAAGTATCAATCAAACAATAAGCAAAGGTAACTGGAATAAAACCTAGCAAACATTTGTTAGTTATAAAAACCAGGAATCTTTGTTTTGAGTTTGAATATGCAAATACAATGTTGATGCAAACAAATCAGTTCAAATTGTTGATACTTTGCATTAATATTCTACTTTAGTCAATTAATTTACAACATTTCATGCAATATGTTCATATCTCTTATCTTGTCTTAACTAATCTGTCATTTGATATGGGCAGTCAATGGCAGTATGTGCGCCTTGGTTTTCTTTGTTTGTATGTTATTATCAACAGGTTTACAGCTCAAAAGTGAGAATGATATGTGAAGTGACACAATGACATTCAAACAAATTTAAAGTTGGGGCATTTCAAATCTTAATCCCTGTTCAAGGTTTATTCAATTTAGTTCGGTAGTCCGGGTTAAAATACTTGAAGAAGGCCTATGTTTCTAAGTGTCAATACGTCCAGAGCCCAAGTGTTAGCTCGGCTACGATTCAAAAATTCTCATGCGAGATAAGACTGAGTCGGTAACGTGTCAAAATCTAGGTGGTTCAGCTTGGCGACTCATTTCCTCTAGTTCGCATGGGGGAGATAAGAAGGCAAGCTCCAAGTCGAAAGGCAGGAATTCCTCCAAGTCTTAACTCGGTCACGATCTAAGCTTTAATGTTTAGGTCGGCGAGATTCTTTCAAGCATTATCTCAACCACGATTTAAGGTCGTGTAAGAGCTAGATCGGTCGAAGGCTAAGCCACCTAAACCCACTAACTCGCCTTCGAGCCAACATCCCATAGCATTAAACCCGATAACCCAATAGCCATTTCTTCAACAGCAGCCTTCATTCAAGCTATCGGATCATCCAATAAAACAGCTCCAAATCGCATAAGTCCGTTGCTCTGCCTTCAGAGATCATTGAACCTGAGTGATAAAACCTTCTTCATCATCTCAACGATCATCTGAAGCCAAAATCGAGTAACCTAAACTTCATCGACTACAGGTATAGTGAGATTCGTGATGGAACGTTGCGCGAAGAGACAATTCGTATTCAAGTGACAGAATTCATGAACCAATAGCAATCTATGATCGAGAAGGGGACGGATTCACTTACGCTCTGAATAGTAGGAATTGCTGGTGATCAGGTAGGATGGAATCGCCTTAAAGAACTCAAGAGAATTTTAATGGCGGAGTTAAGAGAGCAGGTAATGAGAAAGAAGAAGGGGATATGATTTATACCTCGTAGTGAAAGGAACTGAAGCGGCAATTCGCCGGCTTAACTTTTGGACCGTGCCCGATCTAATAACGTGCCGACTCAGTGAAGGGCCGAGATAAGAGATGTTTCGAAGCACACGACTTAAGCCTAAGGCGTATACTTCGAGGGGCAAATGTTAACCCTATCTCGGTTACGACTCAGCAGGTCTAGTACGTGGAGATGGCGCCGACTCAAGAGATGCCGACTCAGAAGAGTTGCCGACCTAACAACCCAAAGACTTTGCCGATCTAACAGCTCAGGACTTAATTCGATGCCGACCTAACCAATTAACAAGGTGGCCGACTTAGTTCGGTGCCGACCTAATTAGTTAAGAAACGCGCCGATCCAATGCTTTCCCATAGATACCGACCTAAGGCATGAAGAAATACCGACCTAAGGCATGAAGAAATTCCGACCTAAGGCTTGAAGGGATGCCGGTCTAACGAGGCTATGCCGACCTAAGGAAAGTTCCGACCTAGTATGGAAGCCGACCTAGTGTATGTTCCGATCTAGCAACTCGAGGACTTTACCGACTTATAGTAAGTCGTAACCGATCTAAGGGTGTAAAGGATGGACTAGCGGGGCAGTTTAGCATGTGACATACTAACTCGGTAGCGACCTAGCTTGTTTCCATTAAGTCGTAGGGCTTGACTCGTTATATCGGCGAAGGGATAAGATAAGTCGGTCGCGACCTAGCTTGACCCGGTAACGACTTTGGACTTGTGCAAATTCAACGAAGGAAGATCAACACAGCTTGATCATATAAGGGCTCCTATAAGCCGGCTGCGACTTAACTGGGTCGGTGAGGAGTTAAGACCGAGCCTAAGTCCAAAAATCTTTGCCTATAAATACCACCCTACCTTCAACATTAAAAGGACTTTTGGGTTGATCAATTTTCAAGGGCCATTACTCTGCCGAATTCCAGACTACTTCAAAGCTTTTTAGATCCAACAAACTTCTAAAGGAACTCCATGAAGGAATCATCCACATTCACCATGGATTTGAAGATGATTGTCAACGTCAAAGCTTGAGCTACTTGTTTTACATATCCTATAACTTGAAGTGTGTTGTAATTGAAAGATCTTGTAAAGGGATTGTAATCAAACTAGTGATAAAAAGATTAAAGTGGACGTAGGCTGGATTATAAGCCGAACCACTATAAATACTGTGTCTCTTACTGTTTTTCTGCATACTTTCTGCTTATTTCTGTTTCCCGTACGAACGGGTGGTGCTTTCACAATCACATCCTATACACCAGGGTGTTAGCGTTTAAATTTGAGCGTTAACAGGGAATTCAAAAGATAATTTGAATTGATTTCAAAATGATTTTGAAATGTTGAAAAGACTCTAGAATCCGATAAAAATAGTTATGGAATAAAAATTTATTAAGGTAGAAAATAAAATTGTGAATAGATAAATGAATTTATAATTGCAAGTAAATGAAAGTGAAATTGAATGATGAAATTCGTTTTGAATTTGTAAGTAAATAGAAATGAAATTGGAATTGAATTTGATTTGTGATAAACAAAACGAAGTATTGAAATAAAATTAGTGAGTGAAACTAATTGAAGGAATGACAAATTTAGATATAGTTTGAAATGAATTGAATTCAACATTTATAAACGAAAGGAAAATTGAATTCATACGGAATTGGAAATTCAGTTTAAATATAAGTCGTATGAACCAAAATGGTGAAGTGAAATAATATAAGAAGTATATAGAATACATATATTGAACTTAAGAAATAAATAGCGAAATTCTTACGTAAAATTTGGAGTTGAGAAAATATTCTAAATTGATAAGTGAACAAAAGATTAAACTGGAAATTGTGGAATGGTAATTGTGAATAAGTGAATTAATGTTACTAAAGGAAAAGAAAATTGATAAAGCTAATAATCGATTGATAAAGCTAATAATCGATTGATAAATACATAAGATGTACGTATAGTATTTTATTCGCATAACGATTTGATCCAGAATTCGAGCACAGAATTTCAAGATAGTTATATCGATCCGAGTTGGAAATTTTCCACTCGATTTTCGACGGCGAGCCTAGATATGGATTTTTGGTTGATTCTGGAAATTCTTTATCATAGTTTACGGCTATGCAAGGAGAATGACGGTTTCTGATCAAGAAACTAGATCTGAATCCACACTAGGAAGTCGGGTGGATGATACTAGTTCGGAAGTGAAATTGTGTGATCGAGTGAGCGATCGAATTTGATATTTCGTACGAATAACATAAGTGCGTCGTACGGATTTTAATGAATATATAATGAAACTTTTGTAAAAGAATGTGCTAAACGATAAGCAGGATATAAAGGTGTGTTCAAGGCAAAAGATAAATTCGGATTTGATTTCGAAGATAAATTTAAATTGCTCGTCAAAAGGTATGTATTTAAATTTCAGTATGAAATTTGAGGATTTTCTGGTCAAACCGCTTGGCTTTTCGTTTTTGTTTTGAAATCAGGGGCCCGTGGTGCCATTTTGTAGTAGTACCGAGCTAGCCGCACAAAGGAAACATTTGCGAAATATTTCGAAAATTTAGGGAGTTAGAAAATTTTTGAGAAAATTTTAAAATTTTAATTTGAATTTAAATTTAAATTGTTGGGAAAATAATTTTTTTTGGAAACTATGAAAGACTTTGGAAATTTATTTGAAGTGAATGAGTCTTAAATAAAAAGATTTATTTTGGCAAGTTGATAAACTATTTGGTTTTGAAAAAACTAGCAATTTCGAGACGAAATTCTTTTAAAGGGGAAGAATGTGATGACCAAGAATTTTTGACATTTGAAAAAGAAATATTTAAATGATTTTAAATATTTGAAAGTTAATTTAACATGAATTTCAAATATCAGGATGAAATTGGCAATTTAATTATTGAATTTTATTTATTGAAGTTGGGTTAAATATTGAATCTTGTTTTTTAAGCCGATTTATAATATTTCAAAGGCTTAGAAAATTTATATTGATGACATTGAAGATAATGAAAGCTTCAGAATTTAATTTAGAAGTGTTTTGTTTGGTTTTGAAATTATATCGTTTGAATCGATATTTAAAATTAGCCTTTCGAGGCACAGCCTCGGAATTAGGCGAAACTAGTTCCATTGGATCCGTAATATTATATTATTATCAGATTTCAATTTTCATAGTGTTTGGAGTGATCGTTAGGCCGTACGATAAGCAAACGCACTGAAAATTTTATCGAAATTAAATTTAATAACTGATCCAAAAAGCTATCTTCTCCATACGATCAAATTTGGGCTCGGAACCTTTTCCATTGCGTTCGGAATGGGCGTATAACATTATAAACGCCTGGCGGCATGCCTCGATTAGAGATTGAAATTTTGATTTGCGTTTATCGAAGCGATTTGAATTTGAATTTAAAATTTAAAATTTAAAATTTTAAATAATATCAATGTGTCAAAGCACTGATGAAAACATCAGACACATAGTGGAAGATTCAAACACCTATTTCATTTTTCAGCCTAAAATAACATGTGTTCGTCTTAAATTAATAAAAGAGAAAAATTCATCAGCTTTTCATTTTCTCCTTATCTAATTCAAATTCAAAAAAAAACTATTATTCATTCAAAAAAAAAAGAAATGGTGACAGTTTCCCCTCTTCTCCTTAATCTAATTCGTTCCTTCGAGATCAATGGCCGTTCAAAAAATCAAGTCGGACCCAAATCAATTGGAAAGCGATCGAAATCAAATCCCTTTCGTTATATAAAAAAAGGGTTGAAGGGATCGCGGGTCGCCTGTTGAAGGCGGCAGGCATGATGAAATCAAGTCTAGAGGGAGGCTACGGCGGCAGCAAGGGCCGAAGAGTGGCGCGCATCAATCGAAGTCAAGCTTTGGGGTGATGGGGTTGTTGGATAAGCTTAGGCTTGCGGCATTGATTTGGAATCGCGTTGAAGCAATGATGCGCGCAAAGCCGGAGTGCTAGCGACGAGATGCGGGTGGAATTGCGAGATGATGTCGTGATTTGAGGAGGCGAATTTGTAGACTGCGATATCCTTGGATGATGTGGTGCGGTTCTGGCAAGGGTTTTTGGGCCCGGGGCGCGAGCTCGTAATACAGGGAAGGTCGAACGGCATGGCGACGAAGGGATCGCTGGCAGTTTGCTTGTGTTATTGATAACAATGAGGTATTGTTGTTTGATACATTTATTTGTTCAGAAATTTATTGCTTTTTAATAGAAGGTTTAATCTGCCTAGTTTAAACTTTATATATATATATATATATATAAGATCTGGAATTTTTTTATAGCCGACTGTAGTTTTATATATATATATATATATATATCAATTACAGTAAGAGTTTTGCTTGGAGAATATACAGGGTTGCAAAATAGAGAAATTGTAAATATCGAGCAGTTTATGTATAATCTGATTTTTAACCTTTTAAATCTACTAGTTTATTTATATATTATAAAGATCAAATTGTTTGAATAAACTCATTAATTATTTTAAGTTATTTTTTTAGAAGAAAAATTAGTTTGAAAATTTAATTATTAGAAAAAATAAAATTTCTTAAATGGAAATTATATATTTGATTAGGGAAATTAATTATTTGATTAGGGAGATTAATAGTTAATTAAATAATTAGTTAATAAAATTTATTTAAATGGTGATAGATTATTCGTTTGGTTCAATTATTTTATTTAAAAGAAAATTTGTTTAAAAATAAATTATAGGTGTAAATCCAAATTATTATCTAAAATTAAATAAATAACTAGTGATTAATTGTCTGACTAATTCGAAATATTAATCAACTGTATAAAATTGTTTATTCAAGGTCTAATGCAATGAAGAAAACAAGTCGGATTGGAAATGGGTTGCATGCTACAAGGTCTAATACAGTGAAGAAAACAAGTCGGATCGAAAATGGGTTGTGTTCGTAATCAAAGGTGAGATCTTCTCACTCAATCAGATTTTTTCAATTAATTTTATATAGTTAAATTTAAAATCGTTGATTGTGTGCTTGGATGACAAATTATTATCAGCTGTATTGGATTAGACCATATGGGTCGCATAATAGCGGAGGGTATTATATACACCCATGTACCGCGATATTCCACCTAGAAGTGGAATTGGTATTATATGTATTTGGAGTAATTGATTTCCAGCATTATATAGCGGATGAGACCCTATGCGCCGCATAATAGAGGATGATATTATATAATACCATATACCGTGATATTCCACCTCGAAGTGGAATTGGTATTTAATTGTTTTGCCAACATCTGTAGATGCAGGAAGCAAGTTGGAGGGATCCAACTGGATTCCTCAAATATTTGAATTTGTTATATATGTTGTGTTTTGATTTATCTATAATCTATGTTGATTATATTTGGGATTAGAGGGATCCAACTGGATTCCTCAAGTATTTGAATTTGTTTCATATGTTGCGTGTTGATTTATCTACAATTTGTGTATGATTATATTTGTGATTGAAATTGTTGATAGCTATAGTTTAGCCGAATATATTTCTGGTATCGTAGGATACTAGAAATAAATAAAATTAGATTTTGGAAATTAAAGTAGATTTTTTTTTAAGTAAATTCATTTTTGAGAATTGGACAAATTTAAAAGGAATTTAAAATTATAAAAGTTGATTTTTGAAATCTTATCGAATTAATTCAAAAATTGGAAAAGATTTTAATAAATGGATTTCGAGTGATATTATTTAATAGATGAAGAATTTATTTAAAATACGGATTTTAAATAGTCTGGAAGAGATAAAGGAATTTATTTTAAAGGCAAATAAATTTAGAAATCAAGTTTGGAATTTAAGTTGGTGTTTGAAATGATTTTTTTGGAAAATAGTTTGAAATTTGATTTGGTGGTTAAAAATGAATAAATTATTTGTAAATCAATTTGGAAATTGATTTGGTGTTTTGAAATATATTTGAAATCAATTTGAAAATTGATTTGGTGATTGAAAGTAAATATTTGGAAATGGATTTGAATATCGTATATTAGTGGATATTTGGAAATTTAAATCCACAATGGGAATTTATAAAGGAAAGGGAAATTTGTTTTAAAAATAAACATTTGGTTAATTTTAAAGGTGTGGGAAGAAATTTACAGATTTGAAATGTAAATTAAAATAAATCGAGGGATTTATTAATTGGTTCAAATGAACCATTTTGAAATGGAAAGGGTATTCTCCGTGGGAAGCCGAGTATGTTTTCAAAATAACTTTTTAATTATAAATTTAAAGTTTAAAAGATGGTTTTTAAAAGAATATTTTGGAGAAATTATTTCTTTAGTTATTTTGAAAATATTTAAAGTAAAGATTTTATTTAGTAAATTATAGAAGTGATTATTTTAATATTAAATTGATATTTGATTTAGTAATGGTTATTTAAATAGTTATACCCTATCTAATAATTTTATTTTAGAATTATTTTGGGCTTAAGATTTATATGGGATATGGGCATAAAATTTCATAACTAATATTTTAAAATAAAGTGTTTTAAAGTAGTTTTATTTTAAATGTTTCCAAATATATATGTTGGATAAGTAATTTAAATTATTTTGAAGTATTTGAACTCGGCAAATTTTTATGGAAATGAATAAATATTCGGAAATATATTCCGCGTGAGGAAAGTGATTTGAAATATGTTTTTAAAATGTTGAAGTGTTAAAATATATCTTGCAAAAATATTTATAAAATAAATAATTGGTGAAAAATTATTTGAAATCTGGTGATTGTTGCAAGTATTGATTGATAGTTAAATAACTGACTATCAATGTTGGCCTTTAAATGGTATTTGAATTTCGATGCGACCGGGGGTGGGATTCTAAATGGATATTCAAAAACCATATCGAATCTTTCTGTTGGATTTTTTTTTTAAAAGATCAAAGTGGAAATTGTTGTGATTTGTTTGAAATCTAAATGTAACACTTATTTTTAGAATAAGCACTCGTTATTCGAATTAGACGGGGAGGACTTTTTGTCATAAAACCCATTTCGAATAATGATGCGACGAAATGAGATTGCATGTGACGCCCCACCTCTATACCCACGCTAGCCAAGAACATTACGGTGAATGCTGTCAACTAGCACGGAGAATAAGGCTGTTGAGGAGAGACCATCCGTGTAATTGCTTTGCGCGAGCATCGATATGTCAGATAGTATAACATGCATTTCTTTTTCAAGAGGGAAATCCGACATACCGACACAAACTCAAAACTACTACACAGTGGCTATAATATCTTCGCAAACAAGTACAGAAATAAACATAACATAAATCAGTCACAGATAATTCATATCACAAAGGCGAAAGAAGATATGAATATATGATTAACATATGGAAGTGTATATCAGAGTAGTGATCAAAAAGATCCACAATAATACAAAAGAATAGCAACACGTGCTATACAAAAGAATACAACTATGAGTCTATATCTCAAGTGTATACAACGAAATAAACTACTAATCTAAGTAGTTTGCCAAAAGTCAGAGCAATGAATCCCTAGGAAGAAGTCAAGCAGAAGCACCTGTAACATCTCGGTCTGACCCGAGTATTATTTGATAAGAAAATAATAAACGGATCAGTCTAACTATAAATATCAGATGACACGATATAGAATAAGAGATATGACTAAACACATAATAATCACAATGCCAAGCTGTGATATATAAGCAGTTGAAAATCATCAAGGGATTATTCAATGTCACAAAATCTACACAAGAATCACAGAAACGTCATACTCCTAATTTAGTTCACCAAACCATAAATATTGACGATAATATCAATGTCAATCACAAAAGTCAATGGCACACAAATTCCAGAATTCCACACACGAAATCCAGAAATCACAAAAGTCAATGACGCACAAATTCACCAATGCACAAATATCGATAAAGCTTATCGATGGAAATCACGAAAATTGGTGAAACACAAATTCTAGAAATCATCTCAAGAAATCCAGAAATCACAAAGAGGGGGAGGCCTATCTCAAACGGGAGCATAAAGATCGCCAACACGTGTATCACAAACGGAACGCTAATTTCATGGTTGCTAACCATCACAAATTGAGCCGAAGCTCCACAAACGGCCCGAAGACCATGGGTTTCTACCCCACCAATTTGAGTCGAAACACCACAAAACGGGGTTTAGTCTCCCTCGCAGACAAAGAGACATCGCACATTGCTAGTCTAAATCACAAAGATGATCGTCATGATCAACGAGAAGTGTCAATCACACTAAGCTAGTAAATATATGAGTTTAGCTTCATGTCCCATAACCACTTGCTTAACTTAAATATTTACGAACAAACTGTAGATCTCCACTAAGAAATTGTCACAAGAGGTTCAATCGAACAAGTCCAAGAACTAACCGACGAAGTAAACGCAAGTGTTTCATACCACTTGTTTTACTAAGCCGTTTAATTAGATTTCTCATACGAGTGAGGTAAAGGTTTGTATATACTAATAGATTAGAAATCGGTTTGAGAAAACGATCTTTGTAATAAAATAGTGTTGAAATCATTTGAAGAAAGAGTTTTGATATTTACTACTAGTATAGAAAACCTTTATATTTTTAAAGTGACAAATCACAAAGAAGATTGTTGGAACAATCAATCACTAAAATTCACATTCGAAGACGTGAATAAAAATCCAAACAAATCGATAAAGATCCATCGAAATGGATATTCAAAAATCCCTAAAAAGGAGTCATCAAAGTCATAATAAATGATAACAACAAATAGGATCATCACGAATCGATTTAAATTGGAATTCTCAAGCGAATAGGAAAATAGGCAAAACACAACAGTTTCAGACGTCTGAAACAAGTGGTTCAGACGTCTGAATCTGGAAATATAAAGATTTCCAGAACACAATTCAGACGTCTGAACCAAGTGTTTCAGACGTCTGAAGTAGGCATATTTTAGCCTATTTTCTTTCTGTTTGAAATAGAACCAATTCAGACGTCTGAAACCCTATATTCAGACGTCTGAATCTGGGAATAGAAATCTTCCCAGACAATATTCAGACGTCTGAATATTACGTTAGACGTCTGAATGAAGGGTTCAGGGCATTCCCTGAACCTAGGCCAAAAAGGGCCAAACGAATATCCAAAACGATGAACGAGTAAATGGCGATGACTAAGGAATTACGTTGAACGACAACCCAGCCTAAACGGCTCTTTGATACGCCTCAAATATCAATGTCCAAATATCCATAATAGGATTTTCATAAATTAGACCAAAACACCAAAAATTGGAATTTACACAAAATCAATCCAAACCAAAATCAATTGCACAAGAGTAAGTGTTAGGAATTCATACCTAACAATCGAAGATAATTATAGACTAAGATGTGAGATAAAAATCTCACCTTTTTACAAAATCAAACAAGAAGAAGCTTGAAAGCAAATGGAGAATCAAACTCTCTTCAACACAACCCAAATGAGCTTGAATCTATGCTCAAAACAAGAACATTCCCAAAATTAGGTTTAGGAATTTCTGAAATTGGTAAGAGAATAAGTTGGAGAAGAAGAAGAGAATGCTTACCAATGGGTTCTCTTGAATTTGGAGCTAGGAATTTGAGGTTGCAAGAGAAACTAGGGTTTTGGAGTATTAATTTTGTGACGACCCGGAAATTTTAACGATTTAAAATGGAATAATAATTTGATTTTAACATTTTGAATTCCAAATATTAATATTTCTTAGACAATTAAAGTATTGAATTATATAATTGAAATTGGGTAAATTGTTGAATTTGAGATTCCAAGCCTGTTAAATAATTTGAAGGCTTATAAAATTTATAATGATAATACTGGAGATAATAGAATGATTGGAATTTAATTTAAAGATATTTTGTTAGGTTTGTAAATTTTATCGTTTAAATTGAATTTAAAATAGCCTTCCGAGGCACAGTCTTGGAATTCGACGAAACCGGTTCCATTGGATCCGTAATAATTAGTTATTATCAGATTTCAATCATCGTAGCAATCAGGGTTGTGTTTTGACCCTGGCAGCTCAGAACGCATAGAGACTATTTTAAATCGATTAGGATTAAAAATAAGCGTTGGCCGGTCAAAAATAATTTCACATCAAAACCTTTGGCCTTCGTTTCGATTGTCACTGTAGCTAGGAAATGTTGGAACGCAAAGCGATTTAAAACACATTTCCATTGGTATCTCGTTCAAGTATATATATATATAAAAAAATCTATAAATCCAGTCACCTCGTTATTTCCTTCTGAAGGAACCCAAAGCCTTCATTATTTTAATTGAAACCGGCCTCTTTCTTTTACCCAGCACTCTGAATTTCATCTCAGAAAGCAAAGAGGGGAACTCGAAATCAAAACAAATGAAATGGCCGTGACTTTGAAAAGAGAAAGAAACCCCAAATTAAATTGCTTCACCCTAATTCAAAATTCGAAACAAAAGGGGAAGAGAGCGAAAGGGTTTCGCTTAGCAGCACAATTTGGACGACGACCACTTCGTCATCACGCGATGATTGGAACTCGACGAGATGCTCGATGCCAGGGAAGCGCGGCGTGTTCAGGGTTGTGGTCGCGAAGTCGATGTGAGCCAGCTTCGGGTGCGAGTCCGAATTGCAGGCAGTGGCGTCGATTCGAGTTGGCGATAGTGAATTGTTTGGTGAAACGTATGGGGTGTTAGGGCACGCGCGATGGCGGTGCATCTGTGCTCGAGTGGGGTCACAGTGTTGGTCTGTGGTGACGGCAACAAATTGTCTGGAGCTCGCGATTTGAAGAATCATGGACGAGTCGCGTGGGTTTCGATCGCGACTAGGAGGCCTGCGGCGGTGACAGCGTTGTGAGGTGAGCATTTCCTTGTTTCCTTCTATTTGGGTTGAAATTTTAAGGGTTCAACTTTGGAAATAATTGTCGGTCATAACCTGTTCAACAAGAAATATGTATATAAAAAAAAAGGGAATGAAGACCTAAAAACAGAAAATAAATTATGGATAAGACTTAGGGAATAGGATTTTGTTTTAACATGTTGTTTTAAAATTTATGGAGTTGGTGAATAAGTGATAAATTAAATTATTTGGTTATTTTAATTACTAAGATAATTTATTTATGGAATGTTGTTAAAATCCATTTATTAGTTTAAAACCAAATGTTTAGTTTAAATTAAATTGATGATCAATTTAATTTAATAAATAGTAAATCATTGTAGATTATCTCGGGCATTGATAATTTTTTTTTTTAATGTTTATACAAGGTCAACCCTGCGGACACAAAATCGAATTTGAAATGGATGGCAAACAGCAAAATAGAAGGTGAGTAAATCTCACGATGTTGGATATCTACTTAAATTAAATGATCAAATTTAAATATTTGGATGGATGACTGAATTGATTGATTTGCACTGTGAATTGATGATCTGGTGATTTTGTGTTTTGATGGTTCTCGAGTTAATTGTTGTTTAACTCGAAGTATTGTGAATTTTAAGTTGTTTAAAAACTTAAACATAAATAAGAAAATGTTCCGTTTTAAAAGATACTAAGGGCGAAATGGTGATCGATAATTACTGAATGTAATTAATAAAATGTAATCACTTGTGAAATTAATCAAGAGATTAATTAAGATTGCTATGTAAGGAGTAATTAATTTATGAATGAAGTAAAATAAAAGACAGTTAATTATAATTTTGGATTAATCGAAAATGAGTAATACAATGGATATGTGAATATAATTGACCGGGAGAAATTGAAATATAATTGGAAATCCTTAATGTATATAATTAATGATGTAATCAAAGGATTGATTAATTAAAATTTATTGATTCATAATAAGTGAATTATAAAGTTAATTAATATGAGTAATTAAGGATTCATGTAACTAAAATAGTTAAATTAAAACTATGAAACAATTTAGATTGCTTATTAATTTGGTTAAGAATAATTAATATCGAGAATTTAGTTAAAAATAATTACTTGAAGGTAATTGAAAGAAATTAATCCAGAGTGATTAATTAAGAAGAATAGTGAAGGGTTGACTAATTAATAAATTTTGGAATTAACTTATATTGGATGAAGGAATCTAAATGAATGTGGTTTGAAATCCAAATAGAACCATTGAATTAATTGGTATGCGATGGGTAATTAAATGGCATTGGATGTTTTGGATGTGTTGATATCTTGATATGAAATGTTGTGTATTTCTTTTAAATAATTTGGGATAGAATAATATGAGTTTTGAAGGGACCGGGGTCGGGTATTCGGAATACCCGAAACCACTTCGGATTCTTATAGATTGACTTGTAAAATCAATAGGCTAGAATGAAATTATTTAAGCAAATTGAATTATTATATCTAAGCTGGGGTACTTAGAAATGGATGGGTTGAATAAGTGTTGTCTACAGCAAATGGAGAGTTTGTTAAATTGAGATGTACTACCCGGGTTTTATATATATGCTGTTGGTTTGTTTGATTATTCCAATTGGATGGGTTTACTCACGCTGGTTTCCAGCCTGACCCGGGTGTTACTTTGATGTAATGCTCGGGTCAGACCGAGTATTACAGATTTTCAGGTAGGTACGTTCTGGAGCTCAGGAGGCGAGCTGGATGGCGATATCGTATAGAGTATTCCGCTGTATTTATATTATTGTTAATCTCAGTCATGTTAATTGTAAATATTCAGTTCTATGTATATATGTGAAACTCTGATGTATATAAATGTAATCGACAGATATAGTATTCTTTGTAAACTGTTATTATTTATTATTATATTTTATCCGCTGCGGATGTGAGATGTTTGGTGTTCTGTTCTTTTTTTTCCATCTTTTTCTTGTTTTCCATAACTACCTGGAATTTTCGGGTAGAAAATTTCGGGCCGATACAGTTGGTATCAGAGCTGAAAGGTTAAGCGAGAACCTTGGTTCTGGTGGGGATTACTCATTAAATAGAGTCTGTAGTACTCTAGAATGAGTTGAGTGTGTATATATATATATGAGCGCGTACTTGTTATTTTCTTATATAAAGGTTTTAAATGCTTTTATATAAAAGTATATTTTGATATATAAGACATTATTTCCTTCTAAAAAAATATTAAGGTGATTGGGTGTTAAATTATTGGAATTAAGTTAAGAAGGACTATAATACAACCAAATTCAAATTAAATTAATTAAAAATGAAATTCTAGAATTAGAACTCAGAAATTAGAATTGTTTGAAACTTTAAATGGACAAAGTTAAATTTGGTTTAAAAAGGTTAAACCAATCTTTGAGAATTTGGCTCGAATTATATAATTCCAGATGGTTTAAATGTGAAGTTGGAATTGAACTTATTCAAATTGAATCCGATTTGAATTAATTGGATTTGGATGGAAGATGTGTAAGTTCAAAAATTTAATGGAAGGTGGGAAATGGTTTAACATCGAAAAGGAATTTGAAATATATACTGTAAATGGAATTCATAAGTTGAAATAAACTTTATAAATAAATGAGATTATAATTTGAAATAGAATTCCGAAATAAAATTCCAAAGAATATTTGAAAATAAAGTGAGATGAAATTCCAGAGTAATGTTTAAATATAAATGGGATGGATTGGGACAATTTAAAATTCCTTTGGATTTGAAAGTGGTTTCCAAAGGTTTTGGAGAAATAATAGTATTATTTCAAAAATATTTTGTGTTGAACTTGAAATCTGGAAGATTTGAAATTAAAAGTGTTTGGAAATGTTTTTAAAGAGATAAAAGCATTGAACTCTTCGGTCACTGGAAAATAACGTCGGTGATGACTGCAGCATTATCGATGTTTATTTTCGAGTTTCTAGAAGAGAAATTGCTACCAAATTGTTTTAAATTGGAATTGTTTGTGAATTGAGTTTGGTTTTGAAATTCAAAGGGATAATAGAATCTGTCAAAGAATTTTGGATATAGATAAATTCTAAGGTGATGTTTAAGTTTTGGAAAATTGTTTAAACTTTGGAATCTGGATTTAAAATATTTATGGAATAATAAAATATATTAGATAAATAAATAGTATAACTCCAAGTTAAAAGCAAAATGTGAATGTAATTGATTTATAAATAGAAGTTGAAAAATGTAAATTATAATTAAAGTTGTATAAGTTTAAAAAAAATTTAAATGGGAAATTGGAATGGATTAAATTGAAGTGATTTGGATTCTGGAATTAAATTGATAATAATTCAAATTAATTGGAATAATATGAAATTATAATTAAAATTGAACAGGATTAAAATCAATTAGAATTTGATTTAAATTTGGGAAGGAATCAAGATTGATTCAACTTGAATTGGGAATTAATCAAGTCCAATGGAATTTGGAGTTATTTGGATTGGAATTGGATCAATTTAAATGGAGATTAAAATTGAATTGTTGGAGAAGTGAACGGTTTGACTCTTGACTATTTTCAATATAAATTGTTTTCATATAAACTTATTTTTCTAAGCTATTAAATATATACAACCTTTCTTTCTTAAAGCCAAATTATTTTATACTTGTTTATAATTATTTTGGAGGTTTCTAACCATTTTTCAGCTGTTTCCTAAACTAATTACTATTTTTCAACTATTTCACAAGCTAATTTCTATTTTACAACTATTTTGTAATTATCTACAAATTTTGAAAATATTCAACTATTTCTTAACTATTTTACAGTTATTTACCTATTTTATAGCAATTTTACAAACTAATAATTAATTTTCCACTATTTATTTATTTTTAGAATTTTCAAGCTATTTTCTAGATATAAACTGGTCGGAGTTCAAACTGTTATTGATTAAGTACACAACTGAGATAAAGATTGAAGTAATAATCCAAATGGGGATTAATGTAAAGGTGAATAAGGAATATGAAATGGTTCTTTTGAACTGAAAGAATATTTTGAGAAATATGAAATGAATAAAGATGAAAATTGGTTATTTCTATGGTTTTTGAGAGTGTTTGGAGTATAAAAGGTGTTTTATACAAGAAAATAAGGATCCAAAGTTTTAAAAATTTATTTATATATATCAAAATATGTATAAAGGATCCTATGAGGATTTTGAAAAAAAAAATTTTGGGAACCTTTGGATTTGAAAAAGGCTTTTGAGTTTTGGGTAAAATCAATATTGAATTTGGAAAGCCTAGTTTGAGAATTATCGATTTTGGAAATAATCGATTTTTTGTAAAGGAGCTTTGATAAAATTCATACTAGGTGTAAAATTTGAAAGATACTATACGTGTATAGTACAAAGTGTTTTGATGATAGCTCTAGGGTAAAAGGCGCTCCCTTGGAATGGACTTCTCAGGAGTGCCACTGGGTGGCGCTGCCTTGAGCCCCAAGGGGGGTTTCTAAAGTTGATCCTGTGAGGAGTCCGGACAAAACTAGTTCCTGAGGATTATGAGGTGAGTTACCATAGCGCAAGTCGTGTGTGCCGCGGAGAGCCAACAGTTACATGGACTTTTGTTGTGACTACAACGTAACCCAGGATGTAACTGCGACCTATGGTAACATTGCGAAAGTCGTGTGTGCCGCTGAGAGCCAACAGTCTGCGGTTGAGTTTATCTCGGTAGACTGCGACTTATGTTGGAGTGGAGAAGTTTCATTTCGTCAGCGAAAGTCAGAGGCCGCTGAGAGCCTGCATTTACATGGACTTTTGCTGCGACGGCAACGTAACCCTGGATGTAACTGTGATCTGTTGTGTGCGATCCATGGCGTAATCGAGAGGCCGCGGAGAGCCTGCAGTTACATGGACTTTTGTTGTGACTGCAACGTAACCCTGGTATGTAACTGTGACCATGGAATGGGGGTGATGATTTCCAAAGCATCCTCACTAAAAATAATAATAATAATAATAATAATAATAATAATAATATTTCCTCTATTTTCAAAATTGTTTTCTATAGTTCAATAAAATTGTTTTCCAAGTATTTTCACTGGGTGTTGAAAACGGGTTTACCAAGTACTTATAGGTTTTCAGTCCTACGCCTGATCAACGTATGACTGAATTTCTGTGAGAACAAGGATGGACTGGTTGAGACATCGAGTTATAAGAAATATTTTTATAAAAAGCTATTTTAATTGAATTTTCTAAATTTGAAGGCATTCCTAAATTTTAAAGTAAAAAGGGGATTTCAAACTGGAATTATAAAATAAAATTGGACTCGGGAAATTTCAATGAAGCGATTTTTTTTTGAAATAAAATCGCATATTGATTTGAAAGTTGGAAGTAAGCTAATTAACAAAATAATTACTTGATTGAGTATGTTAATAAAATTTAACTTTGGTTAATAAATGAATTGTAAATTAATAGTGGAGTTTGGAAATGAATTCAAATTGTAAATAGAACTCGACTTGGATTTAATAATGAAATAAATTAGAAGAGATGTTGTAAAAATAAAATAGGGCTGGATTGAAAAAGAAATGTGATGGTTTGAATTATAAATAAAATTCAAGGGTGATTTGAATAATATTTAATGAGATTTGCAAGTGGATTAGATATAAGAGAAGTGATTATAATAGAAATAGTTTGAGTTGTAAAGCAAAATCCAAGTGAATAGAAATAAATTGAGACGGTCTTGTACTAATAAAATAAATTCGAAATAAACAAGTAAATTAAATTTTTTAATGGGATCACTGGAATTATATAATAAATGGATGAAGCCTGATGAATAAAAAAATGAAATCAAACTTTAATTGGAATTGGATTATCAGACTGGACTTAAGTTCGGTGGCATATGTGTCTGGATATTGTTTTGATAAATTGAGAAGGTGGATTAAATTTACAATGAAGGAGATGGGCTAACTGAATTAAATGGAATTTGATTTAATGAGAATCAAATTTAATGGAAGTGAACTTAAGTTGATGTTGGAATAAATTAAAGTAATTAACTTAAGTTTAAAGTTTATGGAAGCTTGGTTTCGAATAAGGATAAAAGCCTATTAAATTAAGGCTTGGATAAAATTAATTTGGGAATGGTTATAAATTTAGAAATGTTGAATATGCTAAGCTTAATAAATAGTTTGAATGAAGTCAATAAGGTGATGAAATGAAATGCGTATGTATGGTTGGTGAATAAATTAAAATGGAATTGAATTAAATAAAACTGAGTTGGAATTAATTTTAATTGGTTATAAAACTTAAACAATTAATTATTTACATGGACATTATCAAATTAAATGCTATGAATTAGTGGAAGCGATATAATTGATTTTTGAATCAATTGAAGTGAATATGAGATTGTTTCGCTTAAAATGAGTTGAATGCAAGTAATTGTGTGTAAACCATTAAAACTGAATAAAAAGGCATATAAATTTGGTTGGAAACAATTAGATGTGCTTTAAAATATATAAATTGCTTATTGGAAATGTTTGGTGCTTGTTATTTATGTAATGCATGTATTTGGCTTTTGAAAGTAAGTGTTAGGTTAATAAAATTTCTATATATGGCACTTACATATTTAAATTGAGTAAGTACAGGTACAGGGAAGCCGTTTGGCTAGATTTGGGTATGCTAATTGCTAGAATTTATAAGCTGTTTGCTTAAATGCTGAACAAGGTACGCCTACGCAATAAAAATAGGAAATATGAACTGTTTTTGCTTTTTCCGACCGTGTGGGTCGATGTATACATATTTATATATATTGTCAAATTGCAAAAGCTCCTCCGTACAAAGGAGATTCTGCCAAAATTTTTGGAAGTTAGGAAATTTTTGTTAACGGCAAAACAATTTCAAATTGGAAACTAAAGTAAATTAATAAATGAAACTAATATGAACCAGTTATAAATGAAAGATAAAAATTTAATACCTTGAAGTGAAAAAATTTAATGTATATGAAAACCTATATAAGGAAATGCATAAAATGATTGGAAGGGTTATGATTGGATATTGTTGCTAAGTAAGATATGCAGGTATATTAAAGGGAAAAAGAAGTTGGATTTGATTCCAAATGATAAATGTGAATTGCCCAACAAAAAGGTATGTATTTAAATTCTGTATGAAATTGGATTGGGTTTTTGATGTAGCCACTTGGCTTTTGTTTTCTTTTTGGAATTTGGGAAGCCTGTAGAGGACCTTTGTAGTTGTACCGAGTTAGCCGCGCAAAGGAGACGCTGGCAAAAATTTTCGGAAATTTAGGGAGTTAGAAAAATTTTGAGAAAATTTTGAGAATTCAAAATTTGGTTTTAAATTGAAATTTAAACGATTGGGTGAAAAGGGATTGTTGGAAACCATGGAAGGTTTTGGAAGTTAGTTGAAGTAATAGTGAATCTTTAATAAAAGATATTGTGGCAAGTTGATAAACCTGTTGGTTTTGGAGAGAAGGTAAAAGGGATTGGTCCATTCTTCCTAACTAGTAATTTCGGGGAGAAATTCTTTTAAGGGTGGAGGAATGTGACGACCCGGAAATTTTAACGATTTAAAATGGAATAATAATTTGATTTTAACATTTTGAATTCCAAATATTAATATTTCTTAGACAATTAAAGTATTGAATTATATAATTGAAATTGGGTAAATTGTTGAATTTGAGATTCCAAGCCTGTTAAATAATTTGAAGGCTTATAAAATTTATAATGATAATACTGGAGATAATAGAATGATTGGAATTTAATTTAAAGATATTTTGTTAGGTTTGGAAATTTTATCGTTTAAATTGAATTTAAAATAGCCTTCCGAGGCACAGTCTTGGAATTAGACGAAACCGGTTCCATTGGATCCGTAATAGTTAGTTATTATCGGATTTCAATCATCGTAGCAATCAGGGTTGTGTTTTGACCCTGGCAGCTCAGAACGCATAGAGACTATTTTAAATCGATTAGGATTAAAAATAAGCGTTGGCGGGTCAAAAATAATTTCACATCAAAACCTTTGGCCTTCGTTTCGATTGTCACTGTAGCTAGGAAATGTTGGAACGCAAAGCGATTTAAAACACATTTCCATTGGTATCTCGTTCAAGTATATATATATATATAAAAAAAATCTATAAATCCAGTCACCTCGTTATTTCCTTCTGAAGGAAGCCAAAGCCTTCATTATTTTAATTGAAACCGGCCTCTTTCTTTTACCCAGCACTCTGAATTTCATCTCAGAAAGCAAAGAGGGGAACTCGAAATCAAAACAAATGAAATGGCCGTGACTTTGAAAAGAGAAAGAAACCCCAAATTAAATTGCTTCACCCTAATTCAAAATTCGAAACAAAAGGGGAAGAGAGCGAAAGGGTTTCGCTTGCAGCACAATTTGGACGACGACCACTTCGTCATCACGCGATGATTGGAACTCGACGAGATGCTCGATGCCAGGGAAGCGCGGCGTGTTCAGGGTTGTGGTCGCGAAGTCGATGTGAGCCAGCTTCGGGTACGAGTCCGAATTGCAGGCAGTGGCGTCGATTCGAGTTGGCGATAGTGAATTGTTCGGTGGAACGTATGGGGTGCTAGGGCACGCGCGATGGCGGTGCATCTGTGCTCGAGTGGGGTCACAGTGTTGGTCTGTGGTGACGGCAACAAATTGTCTGGAGCTCGCGATTTGAAGAATCATGGACGAGTCGCGTGGATTTCGATCACGACTAGGAGGCCTGCGGCGGTGACAGCGTTGTGAGGTGAGCATTTCCTTGTTTCCTTCTTTTTGGGTTGAAATTTTAAGGGTTCAACTTTGGAAATAATTGTCGGTCATAACATGTTCAACAAGAAATATGTATATAAAAAAAAAGGGAATGAAGACCTAAAAACCGAAAATAAATTATGGATAAGACTTAGGGAATAGGATTTTGTTTTAACATATTGTTTTAAAATTTATGGAGTTGGTGAATAAGTGATAAATTAAATTATTTGGTTATTTTAATTACTAAGATAATTTATTTATTTAATTTAGTTAAAATCCTTTTATTAGTTTAAAACCAAATGTTTAGTTTAAATTAAATTGATGATCAATTTAATTTATTAAATAGTAAATCATTGTAGATTATCTCGGGCATTGATAATATTTTTTTTTAATGTTTATACAAGGTCAACCCTGCGGACACAAAATCGAATTTGAAATGGATGGCAAACAGCAAAATAGAAGGTGAGTAAATCTCACGATGTTGGATATCTACTTAAAATTAAATGATCAAATTTAAATATTTGGATGGATGACTGAATTGATTGATTTGCACTGTGAATTGATGATCTGGTGATTTTGTGTTTTGATGGTTCTCGAGTTAATTGTTGTTTAACTCGAACTATTGTGAATTTTAAGTTGTTTAAAAACTTAAACATAAATAAGAAAATGTTCCGTTTTAAAAGATACTAAGGGCGAAATGGTGATCGATAATTACTGAATGTAATTAATAAAATGTAATCACTTGTGAAATTAATCAAGAGATTAATTAAGATTGCTATGTAAGGATTAATTAATTTATGAATGAAGTAAAATAAAAGACAGTTAATTATAATTTTGGATTAATTGAAAATGAGTAATACAATGGATTTGTGAATATAATTGACCGGGAGAAATTGAAATATAATTGGAAATCCTTAATGTATATAATTAATGATGTAATCAAAGGATTGATTAATTAAAATTTATTGATTCATAATAAGTGAATTATAAAGTTAATTAATATGAGTAATTAAGGATTCATGTAACTAAAATAGTTAAATTAAAACTATGAAACAATTTAGATTGCTTATTAATTTGGTTAAGAATAATTAATATCGAGAATTTAATTAAAAATAATTACTTGAAGGTAATTGAAAGAAATTAATCCAGAGTGATTAATTAAGAAGAATAGTGAAGGGTTGACTAATTAATAAATTTTGGAATTAACTTATATTGAATGAAGGAATCTAAATGAATGTGGTTTGAAATCCAAATAGAACCATTGAATTAATTGGTATGCGATGGGTAATTAAATGGCATTTGATGTTTTGGATGTGTTGATATCTTGATATGAAATGTTGTGTATTTCTTTTAAATAATTTGGGATAGAATAATATGAGTTTCGAAGGGACCGGGGTCGGGTATTCGGAATACCCGAAACCACTTCGGATTCTTATAGATTGACTTGTAAAATCAATAGGCTGGAATGAAATTATTTAAGTAAATTGAATTATTATATCTAAGCTGGGGTACTTAGAAATGGATGGGTTGAATAAGTGTTGTCTACAGCAAATGGAGAATTTGTTAAATTGAGATGTACTACACGGGTTTTATATATATGCTGTTGGTTTGTTTGATTATTCCAATTGGATGGGTTTACTCACGCTGGTTTCCAGCCTGACCCGGGTGTTACTTTGATGTAATGCTCGGGTCAGACCGAGTATTACAGATTTTCAGGTAGGTACGTTCTGAAGCTCAAGGGGCGAGCTGGATGGCGATATCGTATAGAGTATTCCGCTGTATTTATATTATTGTTAATCTCAGTCATGTTAATTGTAAATATTCAGTTCTATGTATATATGTGAAACTCTGATGTATATAAATGTAATCGACAGATATAGTATTCTTTGTAAACTGTTATTATTTATTATTATATTTTATCCGCTGCGGATGTGAGATGTTTGGTGTTCTATTCTTCTTTTTCTATCTTTTTCTTCTTTTCCATAACTACCTGGAATTTTCGGGTAGAAAATTTCGGGTCGTTACAAATTTCCAATCTCTCCCACCATTATTGCCTTAGAACTGAAAAGAGGAAGAAGTGAGGGTGAATGGGGAAGAGTGGTTCAGTTTTGAGTATAAGTTGGCTAGAGGGCTGAACCCAATCTCAGACCCAAAGTGAAAAAGGTCAATTTTTTTGACTAACTCCAAATATATCAAAGTTTATACTCAAAAAGGTCGCAAACGACATTTTAAACTCAATGGGAGTGGTCCCGAGTCCTAATTCGACCGTATGCAAAAAGTAGCTTTTCGGACTAAAATCCGACTAACGATAAAATATTTAAATAAAATATTTAAATATAAATCGATAAATATGCAGGTTGTTAGAGACTCCCCTCCTTAAAGAAATTGCGTCCTCGCAATATTTAAGAAGAAGATATGTAGTAACAACCATAAAAGCATATTCAACACAAAAGAAGTTTGAAATAAGAAGTTCACCTCAAAGAGCACGGGAAAGTAAGTCCGGATGTGATCGCTCGATGAACTCTCTAGACACCCAAGAACAATCCTTAGGATTTGAAGACCATTGAACTTTCACAAGCGGAACATCTTTATTTCGAAGACGTTTGACCTCCGAAGCAATAATTCGAATAGGATGCTGCTCATAAGTTAAATTCGGTGAAACTTCAATCTCCTCCACAACACTGAGCTCAAGAATAGAATCAGAATTTCGAAGACATTTTTGAAGTTGAGAAACGTGAAACACATCATGGATAGCAGAAAATTGAGCCGGTAATAAAAGGCGATAAGCCATGGAACCAATACGTTCGGTGATAGGAAATGACCCAATATATCGAGGCGCTAATTTTCCCGATCGACTGAAACGTACAACACCTTTCATTGGTGAAACACGAATAAAAACAGAGTCTCCAACAGAAAATTCTAATTTCCTTCTCCGGTTATCGGCATAGGATCTTTGTCTACTCTGGGCTTCTTTCATCCTATGACGAATAAGATCAATCTTTTCTGTGGAATCACGAATAAAGTCTGGACCTAAAACCAGCTTCTCACCGACCTCAAGCCAACAAGAAGGAGATCGGCATGGCCTTCCGTAGAGTCCCTCAAAAGGTGCCATACCAATACTAGATTGGAAGCTATTATTATAGGAGAATTCAACAAGGGAAATATGATCTTCCCAACTTCCCCTAAAATCAAGCACACAAGCACGAAGAAGATCTTCAAGTGTTTGATTCACACGCTCGGTTTGTCCATCGGACTGAGGATGATAAGCGGTGCTGAAATTGAGCTTCGTTCCCAAAGCTTTTTGAAGGCTCTTCCAAAATCCACTGGTAAACAATGGATCACGGTCACTAACAATAGAAGTAGGAATTCCATGCAATTTAACAATCCCTTTGATAAAGAGCTTGACTAAAAGTGGAACGGTTCGGTTAGACCGAACGGGAATAAAATAGGCGGATTTAGTAAGTCTATCAACGATCACCCATAAGCTATCATGACCCGAACGAGAACGGGGAAGGCCATCTATAAAATCCATGGAAATTTGGTCCCACTTCCAAATTGGAATTTCTAAAGGTTGCAATAACCCACCGGGCCTTTGATGTTCGGCCTTAATGAGTTGGCAAGTCATGCAACGCTTAACGAAGTTAGCGATGTCAAGTTTCATTCCCTCCCAATAATAAAGTCGCTTCATATCCGCGTACTTTTTACTGCTACCGGGATGAATGCTGAATTTGGAACGATGAGAATCTTCTAAAATATCTTTTCGAAGATCACTAATATTTGGCACGATAAGTCTACCAAATCTCCGAATGCCGCCACGAGAATCGATTTCAAAGTCTTTCAAACCTTCAATATCAATTTTATTCTTAATATTTTGGCCAAGAAGAGCCATTTCAGGATCTAGCCTTTGAGCTTCAAGAATGCGGTCAGAGAAGGATGATCCTCAAGGCTACATAAAACAAGAGATGAACATAAATCGAAGACACGGTCTCGAATCTCACAAGATGATAATATCTCGAGATCATTCCATTCGGATATCATCATAGAAACAACCGCTTGTTGCTTGCGACTAAGTGCATCGGCAACACGATTTCCCTTTCCGGGAGTATAAAGGATATCAAGATCATATGGTGCAAGAAATTCGAGCCAACGCTGTTGACGCAAATTAAGTTCCTTTTGAGAGAATAAATACTTCAAGGACTTATGATCGGTATAAAGAATAAATTTCTCTCCTAAAAGATAATGACGCCAAATACGAAGGGCGAAAACAATAGCCGCGAGCTCTAAATCACGAGTGGCATATCTAGTCTCAGCAGGCTTCAATTGCCTAGAAGCATAAGCAATAACACGTTCTCTTGTCATAAGAACGGCACCCAAACTAACGCGACTAGCATCTGTATAAACAACGAAATCTTGATTCCCCTCGGGAATAACGAGAATAGGAGCATCAGAAAGAAGCTCTTTTAATTTCTGAAAAGAAGCTTCACATTTGTCCGACCAAATGTATTTAACACCTTTCTTCGTCAAGCTAGTGAGAGGCGCGGCAATCTTAGAAAAGTCTTTGATAAAACGACGGTAATAGCCCGTCAATCCGAGAAAACTACGAATCTCTGTCACACTCTCCGGTCTCTTCCAATCTTGAATCGCTTCAATCTTTGAAGGATCCACGGAAATTACGGATTCGGAAATAATATGACTGAGAAACTTCACACGAGATTGCCAAAAATGGCATTTAGAAAATTTTGCCTTTAAACGATTACTCCTAAGAGTTTCCAACACAATCCGAAGATGCTTCTCATGCTCCTCCTCGGTTTTAGAATACACAAGAATATCATCGATAAAGATGAGAACAAACCGGTCGAGAAAGTCTTTGAAAACTCTATTCATAAGGTCAACGAAATAGGCCGGAGCATTCGTTAGACCAAATGTCATAACAAGCCATTCATAAGATCCATAACGAGTACAGAACGATGTCAAAGGATTACTATCCTCTGCAATACAAAGCTGATGAAATCCAGTAGCTAAGTCTAATTGTGAAAAGACTCTAGCACCACCAAGTTGATTGAATAGATCATCAATCCGAGGTAAAGGATATTTATTTTTGATAGTAAGATCATTAAGCTTGCGGTAGTCAACGCAAAGCCTAAGTGTTCCATCGGATTTCTTCACGAAAATAGCTGAAGCTCCCCAAGGCGAAGAACTAGAGCGAATAAATTGCTTTGTCTCCAATTCGGATAATTGTTTACGCATCTCCTCGTTTTCTTTATTGGACATATGATAAGGAGGACGAGTGATAGGTTGAGCTCCAGGAATAAGATTAATTCTGAACTCAATTGCTCGCTTAGGTGGTAATCCTAAAACGGGCTCGAATATGTCGAAAAATTCACGAACGACGTGAATAAGAGAAATAATATAACCCTCATCATCATCATCGTCATCATGAGGATTTAAAGAATATAAAGATGCAACCAAGCTGGAAACTGAATCTTGAAGATTAATAGAAATCTTCTTAACAGATTGAGGATGTCGAAAATGAATAGTCCGCTCAGGACATAGGATATGAGCTTCATAACGGTTAAGCCAATCCATTCCCAAAATCATTCCAAAGCCTAAATAACGCATGACATGCAAATCGGCTCGGAAAGAAAAATCACACAAAATAATCTCGACATCTTTACACAATAAACTGATGGTCGCGGATCCACCAACTGGATTCGCAATTCTCAAAGAAGTCATTAAACACAAAACATCCAAAGAAAAAGTATCAACAAGTTCTTTTGATATAAAAGAATGGGACGCACCCGTATCAAAAAGAACTCGAATAGGATGATCACGAAATAAAATAATTCCATCCAGAATAGAATGAGAAATACCTTGGCCACGAGATGTGTTGCCAAGGGCTTGAGCAACATTAAGCTTTCCCTCTTTCCTGCCCTGAAGCTTGGGGCATGAGGATATAACATGACCGGGACCTTTGCAGTAAGAGAGAGACTTTGGACACTTGTTCGCGTAATGGTCCTTCGAACCACAATTATAGCATTCCCCACGACCAAAGGAAGAAGTCTTTACCACGGAGGTTGCTTGCTTCCCTTTCTTATTAGGATAGGGGCCTTTGAATTTGTTTGGCCTCTTCTTGTTGTTGTTGAAGCTTGGTTTGGAACCCACCACTTCAACATCATTCTCCCTATCCGCTTCTTCAAGACGAAGAGAGATATCAACGAGTTGGTCGAAAGAAACTTCTAAATTTAGAAGTAATGGCTTCTTGAGATTTTTGTTTAAGCCATAGACGAACCTCTGGTTCTTCTTTAAAGGGGTGTTGATGTATTCTACCCCATATTTGGAAAGCGACTCGAAGGAGGCGACGTAATCAGTCACGGAGGACTCACCTTGAACAAGGTCTATAAATCGTCGAGCCAATGTCACTTTCTCTGCTTCTGGTACAAATTTCAACTCGAAGCGTTCTCGGAAATTCTCCCAGGTGAGATCCGCTTCATTAATCTCAGAAATAAGAAGCTCGTACCAGTCCAATGCTCTTTCTCGGAGCATACTAGAGGCCACCTGAACTCGGTGAAGGTCAATAAGATTCATGCGAGAAAAGATTCGATCGCATGACCTTAGCCAAGCCTGTACTTCAATAACAGTTTTGGAACCTTTGAATGGCTCCCCACCCAAATTAGTGTAATCGCTGCACAAGCGTGCAAATCCCGACTTTGGGTGAGTAGGTTCCGGGTTAACTCCAGCTGCTTGAGCATTAGTTACCAAATCAAGAAGCTGTTGAGCAGTCATAAAAACTCCATCCTAGGGCGGAGTGCTAGATGGTACGGCTCTGGGGCGGCCTGGTCTAGACATTTCTCTTTCTTTTGAAAGAAAGAAGAATAAGAAAAAGGTTATTCACCAAATTTAATATCAAGCAATTCTTGATACATAAAACAAGCAATCATAAAAGAAAATAGGATGAATCGGTACGAAGACTCGAATAAAATCCCAAAGCACGACTCCTAAGGTAGACTTAGGACGATGATCCTTGTTAAGTTATTCTACATTGTTAAGAAGTTTGGCTCTGATACCAAGCTGTGACGCCGCACCTCTATACCCACGCTAGCCAAGAACATTACGGTGAATGCTGTCAACTAGCACGGAGAATAAGGCTGTTGAGGAGCGACCATCCGTGTAATTGCTTTGCGCGAGCATCGATATGTCAGATAGTATAACATGCATTTCTTTTTCAAGAGGGAAATCCGACATACCGACACAAACTCAAAACTACTAAACAGTGGCTATAATATCTTCGGAAACAAAAACAGAAATAAACATAACATAAATCAGTCACAGATAATTCATATCACAAAGGTGGAAGAAGATATGAATATATGATTAACATATGGAAGTGTATATCAGAGTAGTGGTCAAAAAGATCCACAATAATACAAAAGAATAGCAACACATGCTATACAAAAGAATACAACTATGAGTCTATATCTCAAGTGTATACAACAAAATAAACTACTAATCTAAGTAGTTTGCCAAAAGTCAGAGTAATGAATCCCTGGGAAGAAGTCAAGCAGAAGCACCTGTAACATCTCGGTCTGACCCGAGTATTATTTGATAAGAAAATAATAAACGGATCAGTCTGACTATAAATATCAGATGACACGATATAGAATAAGAGATATGACTAAACACATAATAATCACAATGCCAAGCTGTGATATATAAGCAGTTGAAAATCATGAAGGGATTATTCAATGTCACAAAATCTACACAAGAATCACAGAAACGTCATACTCCTAATTTAGTTCACCAAACCATAAATATTGACGATAATATCAATGTCAATCACAAAAGTCAATGACACACAAATTCTAGAATTCAACACACGAAATCCAGAAATCACAAAAGTCAATGACGCACAAATTCACCAATGCACAAATATCGATAAAGCTTATCGATGGAAATCACGAAAATTGGTGAAACACAAATTTTAGAAATCATCTCAAGAAATCCAGAAATCACAAAGAGAGGGAGGCCTATCACAAACGGGAGCATAAAGCTCGCCAACATGTGTATCACAAACGGAACGCTAATTCCATGGTTGCTAACCATCACAAATTGAGCCGAAGCTCCACAAACGGCCCAAAGACCATGGGTTGCTACCCCACCAATTTGAGTCGAAACTCCACAAAACGGGGTTTAGTCTCCCTCGCAGACAAAGAGACATCGCACATTGCTAGTCTAAATCACAAAGATGATCGTCATGATCAACGAGAAGTGTCAATCACACTAAGCTAGTAAATATATGAGTTTAGCTTCATGTCCCATAACCACTTGCTTAACTTAAATATTTACGAACAAACTGTAGATCTCCACTAAGAAATTGTCACAAGAGGTTCAATCGAACAAGTCCGAGAACTAACCGACGAAGTAAACGCAAGTGTTTCATACCACTTGTTTTACTAAGCCGTTTAATTAGATTTCTCATACGAGTGAGGTAAAGGTTTGTATATACTAATAGATTAGAAATCGGTTTGAGAAAACGATCTTTGTAATAAAATAGTGTTGAAATCATTTGAAGAAAGAGTTTTGATATTTACTACTAGTATAGAAAACCTTTATATTTTTAAAGTGACAAATCACAAAGAAGATTGTTGGAACAATCAATCACTAAAATTCACATTCGAAGACGTGAATAAAAATCCAAACAAATCGATAAAGATCCATCGAAATGGATATTCAAAAATCCCTAAAAAGGAGTCATCAAAGTCATAATAAATGATAACAACAAATAGGATCATCACGAATCGATTTAAATTGGAATTCTCAAGCGAATAGGCAAATAGGCAAAACAAAACAGTTTCAGACGTCTGAAACAAGTGTTTCAAACGTCTGAATCTGGAAATATAAAGATTTCCAGAACACAATTCAGATATATGAACCAAGTGTTTCAGACGTCTGAAATAGGCATATTTTAGCCTATTTTCTTTCTGTTTGAAATAGAACCAATTCAGACGTCTGAAACCCTATATTCAGACGTCTGAATCTGGGAATAGAAATCTTCCCAGACAATATTCAGACGTCTGAATATTACGTTTCAGACGTTTGAATGAAGGGTTCAGGGCATTCCCTGAACCTAGGCCAAAAATGGCCAAACGAATATCGAAAACGATCGAACGAGTAAATGGCGATGACTAAAGAATTACGTCGAACAACAACCCAGCCTAAACGGCTCTTCGATACGCCTCAAATATCAGTGTCCAAATATCCATAATAGGATTTTCATAAATTAGACCAAAACACCAAAAATTGGAATTTACACAAAATCAATCCAAACCAAAATCAATTGCACAAGAGTAAGTGTTAGGAATTCATACCTAACAATCGAAGATAATTATAGACTAAGATGTGAAATAAAAATCTCACCTTTTTACAAAATCAAACAAGAAGAGGATGGAAAGCAAATGGAGAATCAACCTCTCTTCAACACAACCCAAATGAGCTTGAATCTATGCTAAAACAAGAACATTCCCAAAATTAGGTTTAGGAATTTCTGAAATTGGTAAGAGAATAAGTTGGAGAAGAAGAAGAGAATGCTTACCAATGGGTTCTCTTGAATTTGGAGCTAGGAATTTGAGGTTGCAAGAGAAACTAGGGTTTTGGAGTTTTAATTTCCAATCTCTCCCACCATTATTGCCATAGACTGAAAAGAGGAAGAAGTGAGGGTGAATGGGGAAGAGTGGTTCAGTTTTGAGTATAAGTTGGCTAGTGGGCTGAACCCAAACTCAAACCCAAAGTGAAAACGGTCAAATTTTTTGACTAACTCCAAATATATCAAAGTTTATACTCAAAAAGGTCGCAAACGGCATTTTAAACTCAATGGGAGTGGTCCCGAGTCCTAATTCGACCGTATGAAAAAAGTAGCTTTTCGGACTAAAATCCGACTAACGATAAAATATTTAAATAAAATATTTAAATATAAAATCGATAAATATGCGGGTTGTTACATTGCATTTGAAGACGGTGTTGAAGAACGGGTATTTTCAAAAATGAAAGGATTACCTGTCGTATGTCTCCACACCGGGTTGCTCTGGTATAGAGATTTTATCACCTTTTTGATGGGGAGTCCGGACGTGATTAGTGAATATCCGGATTGCAAGGGCTTATTTAAAGTGCCTTCAGTTCCGTTCGATCCCGTAATGGACTTGTATGGATGTGTGTCTGACGTTACACTTTGAGATGTAAAGCCGGTTTCTATCAAATACATTTCTGTTAGTGGCAGAGAATTTATTCTCTTAGCTTAACACCCTTCTCCGAGACGTACGAGCTCAGAGGTTATGTAGTTGATGGTTACTAGCGATACATTCCCAATTTGGTAACGTGGCATACGAAGTGCTGTTGATCACTTGTTCATCGAAGCGTGGCTTTGTGAAAGCGTAGCTTTGTGGAGCTGACTTCATCGGACCTCACAACCCGGAAATGGTCGAAACAGAAAGGATGCGGCATGGTTATTTGGGGGTAGCTCCTCTGATGGTATGTCATTTCCTTCTGGAAAAGGGTGGTATCATGGTATGGAGCCCAGATACTTAACCTATGTGGTTGCTGCAAATTCGTTACTTTGTGGTTGTTGCTTCGTGGTTTAGGATCCTCGGATAAAGGTCGATAACGACCAGGGGATGGCATGCTTGTGTAGTAGTTGCCTAGCTACAGAGGCAACTTGGCCTTGTGTTAGTTGAGAGCTGGTTAAGTTCTTGGGACGTCCCTCCAGAGGCGTACCCATGTGGCAATAGGAAGTTCCTTAGCCTGACCATTTAGTGGAAATCCAAAGAAACAATATGCGCCCTGTACGGTTTTTAGTTGCATAACCTGCCACGGAATGTGGCGGTAACCTGCTATTGAACATGGTAGCTATAGTAGGCATACAATAATGGTTGTATGCCAGCTAAGATTAATATTGTACTTTCGAAAAGATTTCTGCACTATGCACTAATGATAATATTAAAAAGGATTTGCGTATCAAGCATGTTTGACTATCATAAGGAGAAATCACCTCCAATTCTGCGTTTGCATCGTGTGTGGCGGGTGACCTTATGGTAGTTTCATTTTCCAAAAGCATAGCAGGTTTCTTTTTATTTTATTTGTGAAAATAACTGTTTTTAAGATCTCACACCAGTCCCATGACTGACCTGGAGTTTATTGTTCCATTTCTAAACTTTGGGTGTCCATAATTTTCCACACGGGCACGTAGAGTCAGGTTATTGGTGTTCTGGAGCGAAGTCAAAAATGATGTTGTGGAGATCTAGAGGCAAGATGGATGGCGAGGCGTATCAATAGTATATAATATTTCTTTTCCACTGTTGTGTTGTTATAAACTCTTATAATATGATGTATAAACTGTTATAGTGCTTTTCTTTTAAAGATTATTCATTTGCCTATTATATTTCTTCCGCTGCGAAATGTGAGATTCTATTATTGTTCTTGTTTCTTCTTCTATCTTCTTCTTCTTTAACCCTAACGGTTCAGTTTTCCGGCATTCGATTGAGCGACATTTGATACAGCAGACGTATTGATGTCGACTTTCGGGCATCGAAAAATTGGGTCGTTACACAAATCCGCTTTTGCTTATTATAAGCTGCATTTAGCAGTAACGATTATTTATACCGATTCTCTTCGTCAACAACATATCACATTCGAACTTATGGAATTTGGTTTTTGGTCAAAATTCCAAAATCGTCCATGTTTAAATTGATTTGTCCGAACACAAAATCCTTAGTTCAATAATCATAATTATTATTAGCAGTAGTGCTCTAGACGGATCTATTGACCTTAAGTTGACTATAGTTAATTGTGACACTAGTCTCATATTTGTTTTATTTGAATACCATTAAACAAGTTTTGAATACTATTACGTAATTGTCAAGCAATTATGAAGATGGGACGTTATAACTTTACTACATATTATCACTTCCACTGTTTCAACTCAGACCAGGAAATATTCGTATAATGGATGTCATGCCACGATTTAACTATAAGTGGAGTGTCAACATAGAAGTTCAACAATATTCTCAAGTCGAGAGAACTGTGTAATATTATCACTTCAATGTTCCCTATTTCATCTTAGTTACGTTAACCAATGGAAAAATCTTAGGTGAGTCATTCCATAGTTAACCAATAACTATCAGTACGTTATCCCTTGGTGCCCCAGTAGTCATGAGTAATACGATGTCCAAGATTTTGAGTGCATTACACATTCCATTCTAAAAGGATGTCTCAATAACCCATCTCGAAATATCTCGAGTAGGAATATTTCAAATAATATATTATTTTTAATTTTATATAATTTTCATGATTACAATGCATTGTAGTTACTATCGTGTGGCATACCTTTTAAGGATTTTTTATTTAATATATTTCAAATTAATTGCCTAATTAATTATACCAAATATAGCAAGTATGCAATAGAAAGAAAGCACCTTTTATTTTGAACAAGATTGGTTATCGAGTTAGATATATATAAAAAATTACATAATTGCCCATAGGGCATACCAATAATGCTATCAAATTCCCACTTGCACTTGGGGGCAATTATGAAATCTTATTGCAACTACTTTGGTCGGCTTTTTCAAAAACTAATCGGGTCAGTCCCTGTAATTACCTGCCTTTTCAACCCCTAAATTTTGATAAAAATACATCTACGGTACTCACATGTCGAGCACCCAAGTGCTACAAAGACATATTTTTAGGATAAATAAAAGGGAGTAGAAAAGGAAACAAAGACCAATGGATTAGAATCTCATAGTGAAAGGATAATATATATTATCAAAATTACAATGCAAAGAGTTACTCTAAGATATATTGCATTGCAGAGTTATAATCCTAACTATTATCATCAACTTGGATGGTTATAACAGCACATCCTCATAACTTTTGATAAATATATAATAATAATGAAGTGGAAATAATAATACTACAGTTGATAAATAAAAATAAAATCATCCAGCTTGTCTATTGAAGCTCCAAAGAATATCAACAAAAATATGAAAATTTGAACTACTCGAAAGAGCACTCGAGCAATTAAAGGAAATATAAACCACGAAGGATAAGGCTGGTATGAGAAACTCAAGAAATATGTGGCAATTGTATAAAAGTAAATTTTGAGACAGTCGAATCACCATAATGGTTTTCCCCTCAAAAAACCAACCCTTCTAATAAGTACATGTGGTGATATAATAGTTAATATCTAGGGCATAAAATATAAATCAGCAAATAGGTGTGTTGCTTGCATCTCACAGCAAAACAATATTGGAAATACAACTAAAACCACTATGGTACGTTCACATATGGATTTCCATGGAGGTCTCCTCGGTACATCGAGGCCGACCACCATGACAAGGATCAGAAACTACAACTGGACCACATCCGGGCATCGTGTATCTTCACATAAAATATATCATATGCTAAACACAACTGGACCACATCCGAACACGTGATGCCAAATATCATCAACCTCCGCTAGCAACATCGATAAGCATTTATAGATATGGAGTTGATATCTATGTTATATTGAGTTCTAGGAGAGGTGAGGTGATAGAAGTCTCGCCTCGCTTAAGAGCCGCTTAAGCATTGCCTAAGCATTGCTTAATTTTTTTAACATACATTACTCGTATCAACATACATTTATTTAAAAGGATTATATCAAGTGCATCATTTGTTTATGCACAAATTAATCGCAAAGAAGTAAGGTTTAACTTTGAAGTTAACTTATAAATTTATAGGTTGCTAAAGTTATTAAGTGCAAACTATGCCTATTTGTAAAATAAATTTAGTCATATCTTAGTGCAAAAAAAATAATCACCATCTATCAGCCCATATGATAGAAAATGAAGAATTTTTGTTTGGGGATGTGGCTTTTTTGATAAAACCTCATTTCGTTTAATTTAAAAATGATGCAAAATTTTTGCTTAGTATTCCTTAATCATCATTATATTTGAGTGAAGTGCAGATAAGCGCTAATTAAGAGTGCTTAAGTGCTTACATTTTATTCTTTTCGAAAAAATTAAGCATTACACAAGAATTTAGCACTAAGTGATGCCTAAGCAATGCTTAAGAGTACTTTTCATTGGGTTGAAATAGCTTTTGGTTAGCTAAACCCTGTAATTATGCATCCTACCGTGCCTGCGGTCATTTTTTGGCGATGAAGTTGCATTTACCATCTCTCACACGAGCCTTCATCACTCGAACAGATCTCGAATCTCTTCATTCCTGCATCTCAAATAGTTCACGAATCTCTCCACGCATTCCATCCAAGTTGTCCGACGAATGCAAACTTTGACCTCTCCTTTGAAGTCAACCTTAAGATAGACAATACCCTCGCTAGAATCGTTTGAAATGTTGATATTGACATGTCCTATGAACTTAACCATGGGATACATGGTTCAACTCTACAAGATTTCACTCCATAACTGCTACCAAAACATAGAAATCGTATATCAGTTTTGAATTAGTTTTCGGTAAGAAATACACTTGTCTGATCCCATAATCTTCAAAACTAAATCCATGAATTTCCGGTTAACTCAATTCAGGTTCTTTATGAAGTAAACGAACGATGTAAACGAGTCCTCCTAAAGGGATCTCATACATTTATTTTCATAAAGTGAGATATGATTCACATGAATGAGTCATCCTTGGGGATCTCAAACCGTATAAATATATGATGCTTACATATACTTCAAGTTAATTTGGTCAATTCAATAACAGTGGAAACAATCGCATATGGAAACCAAGTTTCATATACTTTTCACTTTTCCGACCTTCTCAACTTACAATATACTTTTCACTTTTCCGACCTTCTCAACTTACACTATCACACAGTCAATGTAACATCCCGCCTTTTTGTACGTTTTAAGCAGACACACATGCCGAATCAAACAATACAGAAGGGCAGATTGTTATTGGGGTGAATAAGAAAAAACAGAGAAAGAAAAAAACAAAACAGAATCTCGTAGCGGAATGACAAAATATATAATCAAATAACAGTTCATGAAGCTGTTTACAAAACATTTGATTTTATCTATACAACACCGATCAGAGTAACACATACCAGAGAATAATAAATAATGCAGCGAAACAGTATGAATGCGGTGTAATAATATAATAAATAATAGTACAAGTCTTCGTCTTCATCCTTCAGAAATAAGGTCTTCAAATCCTAAAAAGCTCAGGCTGACCCGAGCGAATCGAAAAGACAAAACTCTCGAGTCAGAACTAAAAAATCTTATGTAAGTTAAACCAACGGTAAATAAGATGAGTGGAACGGCATCAGAGACATTTACGAGATTTGACATCTCCTTTCCAGTATCTAACGTGGGTGCAGTAACTTAAGAGATGTTCGATATTCACATCTCCTAAGGATGTGTCAAACTATCTATTATGTAGTAATATACGCTATTATAATAATGTGTACAGTAAAGTAAGGTGTTAAAATAGTGTTAAGGCATTACCCCTATCCCCCTTAACACATTTTATATATTCGTATAATCTATACAGTACCGTAATCTCCCCCGCAATGGGCGTCGTCAGAGGGCACTCCATAGGTATGGTACAAAACAAAATCGTATAAGGCGCGCTAGGGTAGGTGACACGGCACAACAGGGCAATGCCAGGGTAGATCTACCAGTTACGCATTCGGGCTAGTGGTAACACATAGCAGCCACTACCGCCCACCTCAGAACACACTCCCAAATAAAAAAATTAAGTATGGCCATCAAATCAATCACAAAGTCAAAATTTAGGATCGAAGGAATGTGCCCGATCGGAGGAATGACCTCACTTGGCCCGAAGAATCACTCCTGTTTTAGCCACCTTATGCCAACTCATGGGAGTCGGGTCCACGTATATACATCAATAAAACATTGCCACCATCCTACTTCGTTGTGGAATCTCCACCGCGTACACAGTTGTTAAAGTGGTTTTCGAAATTGGCAGAGAGTATGACAATATCTAATCTGGGTCTCTTTAACAACCAATTACTTATTACACACCGGATGGTTCTTTTACATTTCAAAAGTCAATTCACAATTGATATCAGAATATCATATTCTCAAAACCATAATACTTTCAAAATCATTACTTACTTTCGAAATCATATTCACCATTAAAAATCATGGTTCGATAATTATATTTCCTTTCAAAATCAAATTCACAATTTTTTAAAATATCCTATTTTCTCAAAACCATATCACTTTCAAATTCATAATTTCTTCCAAAACCCATATTTCCAAAATAGGTTAAATCCCTACTTTAAAATCATCATATTTAATTAAATATAACATTTAAATTCCAACTTGTGTTATAACATCATTTAATCATTTTTACCTTTAAACCAATGAATTTGAATAAAACACTTCTCCCTTTTACTTAGTCTGAAATCTGGAAAATAGTTAAAATAGTTATAAATAGTTAAAATAGTTATAATTAGATTTAAAATAGATTAAATATAATTAAAATATATTAAATAGGATAAAAATATATTAATTAGATTTAATATGAGTTAAATGGTTTAATTTGTTTTAAAATAAATTTAATGGTTTTAAAATAGGTTAAATTTATTTAATATAGTTAAAATAGGTTAAAATAGTTTATAAATCTGAAAATCATAAATTCAAAATCTTAAACCTAAAATAAAATTAAAATAGTTTATATTTGAAAATATGAATTTGTAATTTATATCATTTTAAAACTATTTATTTCTTTTCAACAAATACATACCATTTCAATTTCTCAAACTCAATTTCAGATTTTTAAAATTCCTATTCTCAATAAATCCTTCAATTCAATATCGCTTCAAATCGTGTTCAAAATGTCACTTCCATTTTTTCCAATTCGGAAACATTTCAAAAGTTATATTTTCCCACAACTCAAATAACGCAATTCTGACAAATTTCACTTATATCTCAAATTTGACTTTTAAAATTTCAATTTCATTTCTTAAACCATTCCTTTAAACCAGTTTGCATTTAACATAAAACTTGATTTTTCAATAACGCTTCAATTTATATAAATCAAAATTTATTTGAAAATATCATTTAATTAGATTGAAAGGTCTAAGGTTTTTAAAATCATTTAATTCAACCAACCTGGTGTCCATATATAATTCTCTACTCTAGGGTCAAGTGATACGGATATTTATCATTTCAATCTGCAATTTAATAATTTACGGTTATATATCATTTCAAACCCCGATCCCGACTTAATAATAAAATCCTCAATAAACTTGCAGTTCATACAAATATAAAATAAAACATTCATTCATCAAATTCAACAATTAAGCATTCATCACAACATCATCCAATTTTATCAATAAACATCAATATATAACTGATAATCAATACAGGTATTAAATTGACAATTTAAAATTCAATATTAAATTAAATGATAATTAATTGCAATAAAAGTCAATTTAAATCAGAAGACCATTTAACACAACAAACAGCAAATTTCAAATTACTTTATAAATTCAATTTAACAAATATAAGAAAATATAGAAGTTGCGAGTGGATTAAAACACTCACCTTTGCATTTAAATTGAATATAAATTGAATTTAAATCCAAAATTTGAATGCTCTCCAAATTTGTCCAAACCAGCGTCAAAGTGTCTACAATTTCAGTACGATCCTAGCGTAGAAAACCGCGTGTAAATAGGACCTCGTATGTAAAATTTATACGAATTAGAAGATATAGATTTCAAATATAAATTAAATAAAATAAAATCTGAAAAAAACACGTCACCCAATCATTCTCAAGTGCGAAACCCACCCATGCAGTATCGATCGCACGAACGACCACTTCGACCAGAACTTCGCGCCACCACCGGTCGTGCCGCAGCTCTTCCTACCTCCGGCCGATCGGCTTCCAAGCCCTGCGACTTCCACTCGTTGACGAACGACGAAATGAATCGCTTCCACCCAAGCAGCAAAAAAACATGCGCAGCCGCCAACGGTTCGCAGCAAACCCTAACGAATTTTGTACGGCGATCTGGCCGTTGAATCGCCCAACCACCTTCGCCGATGAACTGCGTACGCTGCTCTCCACACCGTGGTACCATCGATTTGTCGATCAGACTGAGTTCATCGGAGCATAATGAACGACCGTGAATAGTTCTCTAATTTGTGGAAAAATAGTGGCTCAAATTGAAAAATGAATTACAGATCTAAGATGCGCTCGTTGAGAGCTTTAGATTGATATGTAATTCAATAGTGTTTGTGGAGTTCGAATTTTTGATTTGGAATTGAATTGCAATTTGGGAATTGGTTTAGTCTGCCATTGGAATGAGGAGTTAAGAAGGAGATGTACCTACAGAAAAAATGAGAAAAAGGAGTGGCTAGGGTTTATAATGAGGTATATATCAGTAGGTCAGAAATAGGGATGAATGGACACTATTTGATTGAATGATAAGCGACCCAAAAAGCCCGTTCTGCCTCCGGAACGAAAATGGGTCAAACCATATACCAAAATAGATATTTACAAACATTTCAAATTCAATGGAACAGGTTACAAGTCCTTATTCCATCGTATGAAGAAGTTATGTTAAAATCTATTTATTTCAAATTGATTTTAATTGATTTTAGTTAAGTTGATTTCTAGGCTTTTCGAGCCCGTACGATCAAACGACAAGTCCGATCGATACGAAACTTGAAATCGTACAATAATTCACTGCTACGGATCTGATGAAACTGGTTTTGTCGAAATCCGAGTCAGTGACCAAAATGGCTATTTTCACATTAACTAAATAAATTAATATTAAATTAAATTAAATCACTTTTCATTCAAATTTTAAAATTTATAATTTTTATCATCTCAGATTACTCTATTAATTTATAATCCTTTATAACAAATTTATATATCAAATTAAAGTTAATTTATTAACCAATTACAGTATCAAATTTCAATTTCAATAAGTTCATTAATTATCAACTGAAATTCCAACAAATCCATTTATTTGATTTTAAATCTTGCTATTCAGCCAATTATTACCTTAGTGTATAATTATCTTTGGTTTATATTTTATTACATTAATATTCCCCATTTCATCCTAATTTCCATTAATATAGAATTTGACTTCATTTTACCTTCAATAACTCCATTTATTATGAATCGAAATCCATTTAATTATAATTAATTCCAAATAAACTGATTTGATTCAATTCTAATCTTTTTATTAAGTCTATTATTACTCTATAAACCTGGTTAATATTTGTTTTCTCTCATTACATTGATATTTTTAGATTTCCATCTTTTCTTTGTATTAACAGTTGTTTCAATTACATTGAATTTGTCAAATATATACATTTATCATAAATAAAATCTCAACTAATTTATTCTAGGTTTCATTCTTTTATATTATCTGATGAACAAAATATACATTTCCATTACTTTATTACATTCGCTCTTTACAATTATTGTCTTAAATCACATTAATGAACATTTACTTTCATTTAAATGTAATTTATTTCCAATTAATTCCATAGATTAATTAAATTGGTAATTTATAACGATCATTACCGTAGCCGTTAATTACATTTATGAATCCATTATTTAAAAACAAATGTTCCAAGTCTTACAAAATATTGATTTTATTGAATTATCATTAACTCTCTATTTCATACAATAATTATATATTTACATTTGTTTCTTATATTCAATCTCATAATCAAGTATAACCATCTTCATTATTTCATCACTGAAATTTCATTTTAGTTGTTAATGATTTGTTTTTAATTATCATTTCAGTATTCATTGGAATTTTATTCAAGTTATTAACAATTAACTTACATTTATATTGTTACAATTCATTCTAGTTGTTATTTCCATTTTCAATTCACAAATTTTTATTTTCTTCAATACTAAATTACAAAAATCTTACTAAATTAACAAATTTAATTATTAAAAATTTACGGGTCGTTATAGTCAAGAGTAAAGCCATTAGGTTGGAGCACTATTTGCTTCTAAGCCCTACTCGAATATCTTTCATAACTCTCGTAGATTAAAAAAAATCTACTTTGTCGGTTTTTAGTGGTAAGTAAAGGATTAAATACTTTCCATAAACAACTAAACACACAAAGCACGATTAAGTCACACAAAATATGACTAGTCACACAAGTGACTTCTAATCTCCTTTTTATTTAATTAATTCTTTTATTAATTAAAATTTCCTTATGTATATGTGTGTACATGTATTTAAAACACCTTCACAAATGATATATACTATTGTTTCACTATTCATTTCTGATGTTCTCAATAAATAGAATGTATTCATATTCTTATCCAATGGTAAAAGAATATTCACAAATCAACTAATAAGATTTCCAGTTTAAAGTATAATTAAAGAGGTTAAAAACAATTGTTACTAAAACAATATTACTATAAACAACTTATCTTTTTTATAAATAAAATTTTTTACTTTTCTAATCTTTTTACAAGAAGATTTCATACTTAAGATTTCTTTGAAATACTCCGAAGCCAGATTAGAGAAGGGTTCATTTTGAAATTTTCAAACGGATCACATGATGTTTTGATTTGTGAATTTTGACAAGAAACCTAACTTATATAAAATTGATTTCGTGATTTTTTTATGCATTCCAAATTAACAAGGTTTGTTACTAAAACACACTAGTTCTTCCGAAACAAATCAAATTCGTTACGATGATAGATTAAAGAAATGAACATTACCCTATCAATGTATTCCTGTTTTCATTTTAAATCAAAGTAGGTGATCTATTTTTCCTATTTTAATATAACTGTTGGGTTTCACTTAATAAATATTAGTTAAGTGCAAGGGGTAAAATCATCGATTATGACAACGACTGAACATCATAACCTTTATTATTATGATAACGAAAAGGTTTCCCTAGGCTCAAACACTACGCATTCAAAATAAACTTGAGAACACACTACTACAACAAAAACATCACAGTATTGTATTACAACTTCAACCACAAACATGTATCAATAATCAAATGCACTCGTGCATTTGCACTTAGCTCACGATATAAGGCCAGTAAAACGAAATTACATGCTTGTTTCTTACATGATTGCATATAAATATTGATGAACGTCTCTAGAAAAAGTTAAACAATGGAAAATAATATGGATGGGAGACAAGGAAAGTTCCAAGACATTACAAAGAAAATACTACAAAGTGCCTAATCCTTTTGCTTGACTTCAAACATATGAAAGCCAGGCATTTCATATAAACCTGCAAATTTCTCAACAGCATGTTTAAGGTCCTTGATGTCCCTTTTATTCTCCAAATCCTTGTTTAAGTCCTTCAAGAGTTTCCCATACTTCTTTGGATCTTAAATGTTATTGTAACTACTTGGAGAAGAAACTCCGAAATCTGCTTGAAATCCCTCCCTACCAAACCCTTTGATGTAATCGTTGAGGTTCTTACAAATTTTTAGATTAATCGATTATCTCTTATGATATTATTTATCGGTGCAGCTATAACAACCCAAAATTTTGGTTATTTAATTCTAAATGTTTAATTAATTTTAAATATTTAAATAATTGGATTTTGGAATTAAATAACTTATAGTTCAAATATAAGGAATGATTAAACATTTGAATTATAAATTAAATGTTAATTAAACGGATTAATAATTTCACTTATATCCTTTTAATTAATAAATAATAGTAGTGAATTCAATTTGTAAATTTATCTGCAAACATAAATAGATCGGATACATGTCGATAATTAAATATAAAAATGATATTTAAATCTATGAAATTAGCCTTTCGAGGCACTGTCTCGGATTTCGACGAAACCAGTTTCATCGGATCTGCAAAATGAATTATAATATGCCATCGAATTTCATAACGATCAGATATGTTTTAACGCCCCACTCTGAGACCCACATTAGCAAAAAGTATTACAATGTAATAGCGTCTGCTAATACGGAGAATAGAGCTGGATAGGAGCAACTATCTATAGCCTTGTCTTAACTATCTACTAAATACATCGATAAACATAGCATTTTTTTGTGTGGGTCAACATATCCAATAGATACTTAATACAAAACTATAATGGTTATAAGATCTAACAGAACAAAAAATAACAACTCAAATGTAAACCGCATCACAGAATAGTAGATCATCACATACATATACAGATATACATATACATCACAGAGTACACAAAATGATACACGTCAAGTGGTACAGTAACCACAATGTATAGGTGAGTCAAAAGAATATACATATCAGAGCTACAACCAAAAAGGACTACACAAAAAATATAAAAAAAGAGATAGCAGAATAGTTGTGACGACCCGAACTCGATTTCCGACAAACAACATCAAATTCGTATCGCCGGAGCTTGCAACAACATTAGATGATAAATAACACAACGGAAACAAAAGATGACATCATTGATACAACATGAATACAATATCCGATACATCAATTTGATACATGATAATCATCAACATCAGAGAATATACAACACAAAATACAGCGGAACACGATACAATATGAGATAAGTCTTCATAGAATCAAAATACTGCATCTCCAATCCAAAAACCCAAAGCTAAAGCTCTAACTCCAAGCAATTGAGACAAGTAACATGATTAAGTGATTAAGAAAGATAAATGGCTTATCTTTGATTTATTAAAGTTTTAAGTAACTAAAGTATAATTATTTAAGGTAGTCGGTAAAGTAAAATCAATTAATTAAAGTAATTAAAGGATAATTACTCAAAAGGATTAATTAAAGGATAATTTATTTCTTAATTAAGGATAATTAATTTAATGGTAATTAATTAAGGGTTAATTAATTGATGTGATTATTTAATAGATAATTAAAATAATTAAAGGTTAATTATTTAATAATTAAAGGTAAATTGATCTATTAATTAAGGTTTGTTAATTATTAATTAAAGGCTAATTAATTTATTATTAAAGTTGATTAATAAATGATTAAAGAGTAATTAATCAATATGGTTTGTAATTCATTAATATTAAGTAACCAGGATTACTAACTCATAAGTAATTAATCTAATTTGAATTAATCAGACAATTAACTAATCTTACTTATTAATGTTTGGATTCTATTGGATGATTGAATTGTTTGATATCCTTGATTGTGATGCTCTGTTTTGATTTGAGTGGTGTTAATGTAATTTATTATCTGTGATGTATATCTGTGATCTATGAATGAAAGATAAGCATTATAGTTTATACCGCTGATCAAATATATTGTTGTATTTGAATATGTACTGATTGATGATGTTGCACTTCTATTGTGCAAAACCCCTGGACCACACTTGTAATGACCCATAAATTTTTAATAATTAAAATTGTTAAATTGATAAAATTTTGGTAATTTAATATGATGTAAAATAAACTTTGTAATAAAATAAGAAAGGAATGTTAAAGTGGAAATGCATATTTTATTTATATGGTAATATAAAAGAATGAAACTTATCTGAATGAATTTATTTGAGGATTCAATCATAATTAATGAACACATTTAACAAATTCAATATTGTTAAGAACAACTGTTAATACAAAGGAAAGAAATTAATTAAATCCATCAGGTCATTGCTTGATTTCTTGCCTTTTTCTACATGGCCTCTTTATTTCTTGCTTTAGCCATACAAACTTTTTTTCTAGCCGTGTATTTCTCATTTTCAAATCATGTACAAGAAGATTTAATTCTCATTTCAAAACTCCTCATTTTCATTTGCATTTAACAATAAAACATATATATGTTTCTTTCTCCTTAACTTATGCCTTTTCTGTTTCTTAGCATTTACTTTCACTTTGCTTGCCATCCAAACCATCTATGTATCAACCCAAAAATTTTAATAAATTTTTTATTTATTTAATTTAGACAATTTGTTTTTTCAAAATATAAATTTTGTTGTGGATTAGAATTCCAAACATGAATTAATAGAATATTTTCCGAAAATACGAATTTTGTCAATATGATCTAACTTTGACTTTTAAATTTAAAAATTTAAAAGTTTAAAAAAATTTGAATTTTATCTTTTATTTGGAAAGTAAATAAAATTTTAAGAATACTACTTTTCGTTTCGTTGAAATCTGATTTATAATGTGAAAGTTATGCCTTTTTGACTATTGTGTGTAATTACTGTATTTAACAAAATTGTTGACTTTAAATTATATAAATAATATTTTGTTTAGTCACGTAATGTTCTAATTTATGTTTTCACGGGTAAAATAACTTGTTTTATTATATATTTTGGTTTTAAAACGTTTTTAAAAGTGTAATTGACATTTTTTCAGTGTCAGTTGTATTTTGTTTACAATTTCTACTTTCCAACTTCAATTAATTTAAGAAATTCTTTATTTATTTCATATTTTTCTTAAGAACTTATTTTATTATTTTATTTTAAACTTTGGGCTTTATTTTAAAATAAAAAGTTGAATTTTTAGTCACCCAGATGTTATAAATATAAACAAATGTCTATAATTCCTATTTTGTTAAAGTCTAACATTAATTGAAGTTTTAAATTTTTAATCCTAACTTTATAATCTTTTATAATAACTAAGTATATTCGTAACATCGTTTCATTTCATTTTTTTTCTTTTAAAAAAAATGGATTATATACCTTTTAAAATTAAGTAATTAATATTTTACTTACATACATCCATTTAAGGAATATTTTTTTTAGTAAATGGTAAATGAATAAAAAGGATGTAAGCAAATCATATTTTATTATAATTTTAAAAGTTATAGTGTATAAATAATATATTTAATTACACTTTTAATTTGTACGTTTAAAGTGTATGTTCATATCCGTTTGGCTGATTTATTTGACGCTATAAAAGTACGTTATTTTCTTTTGCATATTTACTTAATGAATAAGCAACGACTAAAACTGAAGTAAGTACGCGCTCATTCTTTCCTTAACTTTGCTATTTTAAAAATAAATTTCCATGCATTTGGGGGGGGGGGGGGAGGGAGAATTCAACCGTGACTTGCCATTTACATATAAATATTCCCACTTTCTTTTACTTCAATTTGTTAATAAATATGAAATCTTTGATTTCCCCTAACGTTTAAAATTTATTGCTTACCGTTTTTCTTCGCCTTGATCAACGCAACCACTGATAAATAATCTACTCGCGTGAGTGTTCCTTACCGTTCAAACATATTTATTTCTCGCATTTTTAACAAACGCAATTATCTCCTAAATCAAACATCGCGCGTAAATTCCTCCTGACAGTTTCAAAGTGAATTATTTCCTACCGTTTCTCCAAGCAATCAATACTAGTTTTCATTTAAATACTCAACCTTGTACGCAAATAATTTTCACCACCTTCCCATTTTATAAATATTTCTTGCGTTTTAATCAACGCATTTACTTCCTAATAAATTTTACACGTGTACAAAATGTTTGCCAAAGATTTCTTGCAGTTTCCTTTTGCTAAATTCACGCAATCAAAACCACTGTAAACATTCGCTCAAATCTTTCTTGCCTATATTCTCTCACCTAAATCAACGCATTTTTTCCCCTAATAATGTAAAGAAAACATCATGTATCAATCAAAGATTTGCTTGCCATTTTTTTAAATTTGTTTTCACACGTACAAAATTTTTGACCAAAAGTTTGCCTTGATTTGTGCACCCTCTCTCATATTTATAAGCAATGAAAACTTCTCCTTATAAATATTCAAGCACGTCACAAATATTTCTTGCATCTCATTTTGCTTCAGCCTTCATCTTCCTTGTATTTGCATGAGCTTTTGGGCTATCTGGTAATGGTGCATGTTTTTCTTACTATTATTATCTTTAGCTCTCCTTTTTGTTTCACGCTTGTTCCACTGGCTCACACGAATGCTCGACCACCTATAGCCCTCCACCCCACCGCAACTACACCACCTCTCCTCTAACATGCAGTGGCCGAGCCATGTAGTAACTATGAACAAACATTTGAGGATATAAAACGCTTGCATCACCTCTGTATTCATTTCAGCCTCTCGACTTAAAAAGAAAGAAAAAAGGGAAGATTTCCCCTACCGTGCATGTATGCATTTTATAACATGAGCGCGAACAGGGAAGGGTACGTGGGGAGTTGGGGGAGTTTTGTGGTGAAGTAGTCGAGCAAATTTGGTCCAATTATCCTTCATTTAATCCGTTCCAATTTTGTTTTATTTAAAATTTGCTTTGTCTGTAATTGAATTCGCGTACTCATTTTATTTATTTATCTTGTTTCAAGATCGAAATCGGTTTGTGTCATCTTTCAATATATGATCGTGCTTTCTATACGCTGTTTCCGGTGTGGTTATCCTAGTTTTGGGTCTAATCTTTAGCAGAATAAAGATGAGTATTTATCACCCGATAAACATACTTATAGATCTGTAAATTATTAACAAGTGAAATTGTAGAATGATTTTATTTTATATTTTAATTACCTATGATAAATTTACGATGTTTAAAAAAACCTCGTTATTAAATTTACCCATCATCAGTTATATTTTATACTGTTATATTATGCTGTTATACCATTTATTTATTTACTGTTTGTCACTGCAAGTCCCCTGTAGAACAGAATTTTTCGGGCTGAAATGATAGGCCTGAACGATATTTGTTATTATTTATTTATTTATTTATTATTTAACTTTGGATTGCGGGTTTGAAATGATAGAACTCAGATTTTATTTGTAAATTGCGGATTGAAATGATATATTATCCATAACACTTGACCTAGGTTAGAGAATAACTATAAAGACACGTGGTTATATATATATATATATATATATATATATATATATATATATATATATATTTTCTGGAAATATTAAACATTTTTTTAAATTAATGTTATAATATTTTGTGTAAAAATTTGATTTAAAAATGATTCTTATAAGTAAAGTGATATTGTACAAATTAAAAATGTAAATAAATAAATGTTCAGAATTTAAAGTATAAATTTATTCTTGTAACTTTTGATTAGTAAAATAAAATGGAATTCAAGTTAAGAAATAAATTATGATGTTTGGGCATAAATTTGAATAAGTAAATAAATAAAGGGTAAAGTTGTCTATGAATTAAATATTTAAATAAAGTGAATGCTTAAAAATGGAAGTTGAAATATAACCAAATTTAGAATGTAAAGTGGTTTAGGAATAAAGGTAAGTTAAGAAATTGATTAGAAATTTAGTTTATTTTTGAAGTGGTAATTGAGCTTAATTACTAAGTAAAATTTATAGAGAATTTTTCACTTGATTTTAATAAGTAAAGTATAGAGTGGTTAGATATATATTTGAAAATTTTACTTTAAAATAATCATAAATTATTGAGTAATTTAAATGACTATTCAAAGGTTGAAATTATGATTATATAAGCTAAATTGGTTTAATTTAAGGTTTAATTATGTTGAAATTATATTGAAGTCTAAAATTTAATTTACTCAAATCTGTTGTAAAGGATATAACCGCACTGCGCAAGTGTTGTAGTTGATACAAATTAACTAAGGCTAAACCTTTGGGATTTATATTGGATTTTGTAAGAATTATAACCTCGCTTTTAAATAGTTTTAAATGTTGTATGTTGATTGAAACATAAAACTATTTTGAATTCTTTATAACCACGGGTAATAATAACGTTATTCGTTAAAGAGACCGGGATCAGATATGGGCATACTCTCTATCGATACCGAAAACCACTTTGACAACCGTGTACGCGGTGGAGATTCCAGAATGAAGTAGGATGGTGGTGACATTTCCTTTGAGGTAAATACGTGGACCCGACTCCCGTGGGATGGCATCAGGTGGCTAAAACAGGAGCAATTCTCGGATTAATAAGGTAGCACCTTTGATCGGGCGCACTTCTTTGTATGCCATTCTATTACTTTGTGATTGTTTGGTGCGCACCTTTGATTTGGGAGTGTTGTTCGAGGTGGGCGGTAGCTGCGCGCTGCGCGTTACTACTGGTCCGGATGCGTAATTGGTATATCTACCCTGGCATTGCCTAGTTGTGCCATGTCACCTACCCTAGCAAGCCTTGTACGAGTTTGATTTTTGTCGTACCTATGGAGTATCTTCTCGTAGTCTCCCAATCAGGAAATATGCATGTACTATATAGACTACTGGAACTATTTATGTGTTAAGGGCTATATGGGTAACCCCTTAACTCTATTTTAAATTAAGTTTATTTTACTAATAGGCACTATTATAATAGCGAGTATTACTACATAGTAAATAGTTTAACGGATCCTTAGAGGATAGGCGGTCCCAAGCATCCTTTAAGTTAATTGAACTCTATTATAGTTCACTTGAATTAGCTTACACTGTATAAGTGTGTATGTCCTGACTCGAGTGTTTATGTTTTATTTTACGCTCGGGTCAGCCTGAGTTTTAGTTCGGACTTCATCCCCGGAGCTAGGACTTCAGGTGTTCATCTTTGAAGCTGCTGTCAAATTTCCCATTCAGTTCTTTATCTTAGATTATGTAATGGAGACAAATAAATCTGGATTTTTCTGTGGTTGATTTAAACTATATTTGTTTTTAAAGACTATGTAAAAAAATTATTATTTTGAGACTATTGATAGTTGCTTCATGAACCACTAAGTTATTTTAATTCCGCTACGAGTACTCTAATTTCTGTGTCTGTGATTCTGTGATTATTTATTTACTGTATATTCTAAGATTTGACAAATTATATTTACAACGCGGTATTTTGAACAATTCAAGTCCGACATGTGCGGATGTGAATGGTTGAAAATACCGGGTTGTTACATTTGGTATCAAAGCTTTGGCTCTAGGCAAAACTTCGAATGTATGGTAAATTTGATTTACAGAATCACTTTCATTCGAGCTTGAATCTCTTCCTTTTGATTGGATTTCCTTTGAATTTTGGAACGTTCCCTACGGTTCCAAAGTTCATTCATGTCCCTCGTTATTCGTCTTCTTTCAATTCTGGAGTATCCCATAACTCCACTTCGGATGATCTTTATAGTGAATTGGCGGTCTCACCAATATTCTAATAAAGGGGTGAAAGTCCTATACAATTAGCATTGATTCACCAGAGATTTATATTTATCCTCAGTTTAGATGCCGGTATCTTTGGTTTTTTCAAACTCTATCTGTTCAGATCGAATGTAGATTTACCCCAGAAAATCCACATCGATCGTATTCTTTAAGTCACAGTTGACCCGGTTAAGGTTGCCTGCGATTTATATAAACTTATCCAGTTCCTTATTTTGTATTTAATCATCGTATCTTCTAATTACAACTTATCTTTAAATCAAAATTCTCTTTGATTTAAGTCCAATCTCTATCCTTGTTTTGAAAATTTTGTTCATATATTTGGAAAAAATATCTAATATTATAAATGTAAGTATAATTTTCAGAATATTATAATTAATTTAACTAGTTGTCAAGAGATAATAGTCTCTGATTTTATTTATGGTCTTGGGTTTTGTCTCATATAAATAAGTGAACTATAAACAATGGTTATAAATTAATTTTGAAACAGAAATGAAATTAAAACAAGAACTTGAGAATTCAAATTTCTGTTGGTTTCAAATCTTGTGTTAAAGTTTTAAAAGGATATATTATTTAAATTATTTTCGACTAGAAATTTGTTTCCAAAGAATTTTAAAGGTTTAAAAATCAGTTCTCTTCTCTTTGTCGCTGGGAAATAATTTGGTGAGGACTGTAGCATCATCGACATTCTTTTTCGAGTTTCGAAGTGAAGAGACCATTTTGTAGTCTAGCTACAGTGTTATCTTGAGAATTTAATTGATTTGAATCTCTAAAATATGACTTGATTTATAATATATAGATATATGATTTAAAATTGATTTGACATATTATGTACAGGTATTTGTTTAACTCTAAATGGTTTGAAGGGAATCAGAAATTTAATTCTTAAATTTTACCTTGAAGAATAATCTCAATTATAAAAAGAAAATCAAATTTTTGAATAAATGATTCAAACTTGAGATATTGAATTTGAAAGTTTTATCTGTATAATACTCAATTGCATTTGAATATAACTTACCTTGATTTTCAGAAGTTAACAATGTAATTGGATAATATATAATTGAAAAGATTTTATAAATAAAATTTGAGTGGTTATAATAAATGTTATATACTTAAATTCTAGTTATAAAAAGATTAACAGAGGTAAATAGAATAACAAGAGGTAATGGAATAATTTACAGAATAAAATGATGTTAAAGGAACTAAGAATAAATTTAAGCAGTTGTAATAAGTGTAAACTTATTTAACATAGATGATAAAAATATATTGAGAGAAATAAATTTAATTTTAATTAGGAATAAAAAAATTATTAATTTATTGAACACATTTTTTAGTATAACAAATAATTTTCAAACTTATGATTTTAGAAATTTTTATTTTAAGATAATTGGAAAATGAAGTAATGAAATTTGAAATAGTTAAATTTAACTTAGGTGAAATTAAATAGTTGAAATCAATTATTAATTTAAAATTGAATTTGCATGGTTTAGAGTAATGATTCTATTTTGAGTTTCAATTTAGTTTTCTTTCAGGTTGTTTCTATTTTCTTACCTTCTTCCTTTTCGAGGACGAAAAGTTTTGAGTAGGGGAGAGTGTAATGGCCCATAAATTTTTAATAATTAAAATTGTTAAATTGATAAAATTTTGGTAATTTAATATGATGAAAAATAAACTTTGTAATAAAATAAGAAAAGAATGTTAAAGTGGAAATGCATATTTTATTCATAAGGTAATATAAAAGAATGAAACTTATCTGAATGAATTTATTTGAGGATTCAATCATAATAAATGAACACATTTAACAAATTCAATATAAATAAGAACAACTGTTAATATAAAGGAAAGAAATTAATTAAATCCACCATGTCATTGCTTGATTTCTTGCCTTTTTCTACATGGCCTCTTTATTTCTTGCTTTGTCCATACAAACTTTTTTCCTAGCCATGTATTTCTCATTTGGAAATCTTGTACAAGAAGATTTAATTCTCATTTCGAAACTCCTCATTTTCATTTGCATTTAAGAATAAAACATATATACGTTTCTTTCTCCTTAACTTAAGTCTCTTCTGTTTCTTAGCATTTACTCTCACTTTGCTTGCCATCCAAACCATCTATGTATCAACCCAAAAATTTTAATAAATGTTTTATTTATTTAATTTAGATAATTTTTTTTAAAATATAAATTTTGGTGTGGATTAGAATTCCACACATGAATTAATAGAATACTTTCCGGAAATATGAATTTTGTCAATATGGTCAAACTTTGACTTTTAAATTTAAAAATTTAAAAGTTTAAAAAATTTTGAATTTTTCTTTTATTTTGAAAGTAAATAAAATTTTAAGAATACTACTTTTCGTTTCGTTGAAATCTGATTTATAATGTGAATGTTATGCATTTTTGACTATTGTGTGTAATTGCTGTATTTAACAAAATTGTTTACTTTAAATTATATAAATAATATTTTATTTAGTCATGTAATGTTCTAATTTATGTTTTCAGGGGTAAAATAACTTTTTTTTATATATTTTGGTTTTAAAACGTTTTTAAAAGTGTAATTGACATTTTTCAGTGTCATTTGTATTTTGTTTACAATTTCTAATTTCCAATTTCAATTAATTTAAGAAATTCTTTATTCATTTCATATTTTTCTTAAGAACTTATTTTATTCTTTTATTTTAAACTTTGGGCTTTATTTTGAAATAAAAAGTTGAATTTTTAATCAAACAACTGTTATAAATATAAACAAATGTCTATAATTCCTATTTTGGTTAAAGTCTAACGTAATTGAAGTTTTAAATTTTTAATCCTAACTTCCTAATCTTTTATAATAACTGGGTATATTCGAAACAGTGTTTTATTTCATTTTTTATTCTTTTAAAAAAATGGATTATATACCTTTTAAAATTAAGCAAATAATATTTTACTTATATACATCCATTTAAGTAATAAATATTTTAGTAAATGGTAAATGAATAAAAAGGATGTAAGCAAATCATATTTTATTATAATTTTAAAAGTTATAGTGTATAAATAATCTATTTAATTACACTTTTAATTTGTACGTTTAAAGTTTACGTTCATATCCGTTTGGCTGATTTATTTGACGCTATAAAAGTACGTTATTTTTTTTTGCATATTTACTTAATGAATAAGTAACGACTAAAATTGAAATAAGTACACGCTCATTCTTTCTTTAACTTTGCTATTTGAAAAATAAACTTCCATGCATTTGGGGGGGGGGGGAATTCAACCGTGACTTGCCATTTACATATAAATATATCCCACTTTCTTTTACTTCAATTTGTTAATAAGTATGAAATCTTTGATTTCCCCTAACGTTCAAAATTTATTGCTTACCGTTTTTCTTCCCCTAGATCAACGCAAGCACTGAAAAATAAGCTACTCGCATGCGTGTTCCGTACCATTCAAACATATTTATTTATTGCATTTTTAACAAACGCAATTATCTCCTAAATCAAACATCACGTGCAAATTCCACCTGACAGTTTCAAAGTGAATTATTTCCTACCGTTTCTCCAAGCAATCAATACTAGTTTTCATTTAAATACTCAACCTTGTACGCAAATAATTTTCACCACCTTCCAATTTTATAAACATTTCTTGCGTTTTAATCAACGCATTTACTTCCTAATAAATTTTAAACGTGTACAAAATATTTGCCAAAGATTTCTTGCATTTTCCTTTTGCTAAATTCACGCAATCAATACCACTGTAAATATTCGCTCAAATCTTTCTTGCCTATATTCTCTCACCTAAATCAGCGCATTATTTCCCCTTAATAACGTAAAGAAAACATCACGTATCAATCAAAGATTTTCTTGCCATTTTTTAAATTTGTTTTCACACATGCAAAATTTTTGGCTAAAAGTTTGCCTTGATTTGTGCACCCTCTCTCATATTTGTAAGCAACAAAAACTTCTCCTTATAAGTACTCAAGCACGTCACAAATATTTCTTGCATCTCATTTTGCTTCAGGCTTCACCTTCATTCTATTTGCATGAGCTTTTGGGCTATCAGGTAATGGTGCATGTTTTTCTTACTATTATTATCTTTTTCTCTCCTTTTTGCTTCAAGCTTGTTTCACTGGCTCACACGAATGCTCGACCACCTACAGCCCTCCACCCCACCGCAACTGCACCACCTCTCCTCTGACATGCAGTGGCCGAGCCATGTAGCAATTATGAACAAACATTTGAGGATATAAAACACTTGCATCACCTCTGTATTCATTACGGCCTCTTGACTTAAAAAGAAAGGAAAAAAGGGAATATTTCCCCTACCGTGCATGCATGCGTTTTATAACATGAGCGTGGATAGGGAAGGTTACGTGGTGAGGTTGGGGAGTTGTGTGGTGAAGAAGTCGAGCAAATTTGGTCCAATTATCCTTAATTTAATCCTGTTCCAATTTTGTTTTATTTAAAATTTGCTTTGTCCGTAATTGAATTCGCGTACTCAGTTTATTTATTTATCTTGTTTCAAGATCGAAATCGGTTTGTCTCATCTTCCAATATTTGATCGTGCTTTCTATATGCTGTTTTCGGTGTGGTTATCCTGGTTTTGAGTCTAGTCTTCAGCAGCATAGAGGTTAGTATTTCTCACCCGACAAACGTACTTATAGATCTGTAAATTATTAACAAGTGAAATTGTAGAATGATTTTATTTTATATTTTAATTCCCTGTGATAAATTTATGATGTTTAAAAAAACCTCGTTATTAAACTTACCCATCATCAGTTAAATTTTATATTGTTATACTATGTTGTTATACCTTTTATTTATTTATTGTTTATCACTGCAAGTCCCCTATAGAACAGAATCGTTATGGGATGAAATGATAGGCTTGAATGATATTTGTTGTTATTTATTTATTTGTTATTTAACTTGGGATTGCGCTTTGAAATGATAGAACCGGGATTTTATTCGTAAATTACGGATTGAAATGATATATTATCCATATCGCTTGACCTAGGTTAGAGAATATTATACAGACCCGTGGTTATATATATATATATATTTTCTGGAAATATTAAATATTTTTTTAAATTAGAGTGTTATAATATTTTGTGTAAAAATTTGATTTAAAAATGATTCTTATAAGTATAGTGATATTGTACAAATTAAAAATGTAAATAAATAAATGTTCAGAATTTAAAGTATAAATTTATTCTTATAAATTTTGATTAGTAAAATAAAATGGAATTCAAGTGAACAAATAAACTATGATGTTTTGGCATAAATTTGAATAAGTAAATAAATAAAGGGTAAAGTTGTCTATGAATTAAATAGTTAAATAAAGTGAATACTTAAAAATGGAAGTTGAAATATAACCAAATTTAGAATGTAAAGTGGTTTAGGAATAAAGGTAAGTTTAGAAATTGATTAGAAATCTAGTTTATTTTTGAAGTGGTAATTGAGCTTAATTATTAAGTAAAATTTATAGAGAATTTTTCACTTGATTTTAATAAGTAAAGCATAGAGAAGTTAGATATATATTTGAAAATTTTACTTTAAAATAATCAAAAATTATTGAGTAATTTAAATGACTATTCAAAGGTGGAAATTATGATTATATAAGCTAAATTGGTTTAATTTAAGGTTTAATTATTGTTGAAATTATATTGAAGTCTAAAGTTTAATTTACTCAAATCTGTTGTAAGGATATTAACGCACTGCGCAAGTGCTATAGTTGATGCAAATGAACTAAGGCTAAACCTTTGGGATTTATATTGGATTTTGTAAGAATTATAACTTCACTTTTAAATAGTTTTAAATGTAGTATTTTTATTGAAACATAAAACTATTTTGAATTCTTTATAAGCACGGGTAATAATAACGTTGGTTGTTAAAGAGACCGGGATCGGATATGGGCATACTCTATGTCGATACCGAAAACCACTTTGACTACCGTGTATGCGGTGGAGATTCTAGAATGAAGTAGGATGGTGGTGACGTTTCGTTTGAGGTAAATACGTGGACCGGACTCCCGTGAGTTAGCATAAGGTGGCTAAAACAGGAGCGATTCTCGGATTAATGAGGTAGCCCCTTTGATTGGACACACTTCTTCGTATGCCATTCTGTTACTTTGTGATTGTTTGGTGCGCACCTCTGATTTGGGAGTGTTGTTCGAGGTGGGAGGTAGATGCACGCTACGCGTTGCCACTGGTCCTGATGCGCAGTTGTTATATCAACTCTAGCATTGCCTAGTTGTGCTATGTCACCTACCCTAGCGAGCCTTGTACGTGTTTGATTTGTGTCGTACCTATGGAGTATCTTCTCGTAGTCTCCCGATCAGGAGATATGAAGGTACTGTATAGACTACTGGCACTATTTATGAGTTAAGGGCTATATGGGTAACCCCTTAATGCTTTTTAAAAGTAAGTTTATTTTACTAATAGGCACTATTATAATATTGAAGTATTACTACATAGTAAATAGTTTAACGGATCCTTAGAGGATGGGCGGTCCCAAGCATCCTTTGAGTTAAATGAACTCTATTACAGTTCACTTGAATTAGCTTACACTGTATAAGTATGTATCTCCTGACTCGAGTGTTTATGTTTTATTTTACGCTCGGGTCAGCCTGAGTTTTAGTTCGGACTTCATCCCCGGAGTTAGGACTTCTGGTGTTCATCTTTCAAGCTGCTGTCAAATTTCCCATTCAGTTCTTTATCTTAGATTATGTAATGGAGGCAAATAAATGTGGAATTTTCCGTGGTTGATTTAAAATATATTTGGTTCTAAAGACTATGTAAAAAAATTCTTATTTTGAGACTATTGATAGTGGCTTCATGAACCACTAAGTTATTTTAATTCCGCTGCGAGTATTCTGATTTCTGCATCTGTGATTCTCTGATTATTTATTTACTGTATATTATAAGATTTGCCAAATTATATTTACAATGAGGTATTTTGAACAATTCAAGTCCGACATGTGCGGATGCGAATGGTTGAAAATACCGGGTTGTTACAACACTTATGCACACACAAATACGGATTGCACGTGGAAATTGTTTAAGTCACGGATTTTTGAAATAGTTTTAAAAATTGAATTTTTGGATCCAAATGGTTTTGGAAATGGATTGGGTTTAAAGTAAAAAGTTTTTGAAAAGGAATTTCAAATATAAAATTTATTTTTGAATCACTTGATTAAGTTTTGAAGTTTAAATAATTTGATTTAAATTTAGATTCAAAATTTGAAATTGAATTCTATTTTTGATAAATAAAGTTATACAAGTTATATGGGTTTTAAATTATTTTTAAAGTGTTGTTTTAGGAATTTGGATTTAACCCAAAGATTTTAACTTGTATAGATTAAATCAGATTTTTCCGAAATAAAACTAGTTGTTTCAAATAATAAAAGCTTTCACATAAGAAATGAACTTCCAGTTTGTGTCAAAAGGATTCCAAATCTAAAATGAAAATGGTTTTCCAAGTTTTGAATAAATCTATGGAAACGGGTTTGAAAACTATAAGTTAAATCGTTGATTAAAGATTGAATGAGTTAATCCAGAATTGAAATGGAAATTGTTTTGAAAACCTGTGAATGAATCTTTGTGAAACTGGGCGAACTTTGTGAAATAAATCTTTTTGTTTAAAGATTTGAAATGTTAATTTGTTTAAACCATTTGAATGAAAGTTGTGAATTTTAAAATTGTGACTTAACTGAAATCCCATATCCATAAGTTTTTAAATTTTGCGCTCATTATTTGGTTTAGTCGGAAGAGGAGTTTGTGTCTTATAACCCATTCCGAATAATGATACGACGTTATGGATAGCATTTGAAGACCGGTGGTGAAGACCGGGTATTTGCAAGAACGATAGGATAACCTATCGATTGTCTCTACACTAAGTAGCAACAGTATAGATATTTCCTTAATGATGGAAGTCCGATCGGGATTGTGAATACCCGGATTGCAATGGCTTCTTCGGAAGTGCCTTCGGTTCTGTTCGAACCTGGAAGACACTTGTATGGATGTGTGTCTAACGTTACACTTTGAGATGTAAAGCTAGTTTCTATCAAATACATTTCTGTTTGGTGGCGGAGATTTTTTCTCTTAGCTTAACACCCTTCTTTGAGACGTACGTGCTCAGGGGTTATGTAGTTCATGGTTACTAGTGATACATTCCCAATTTGGTAATGTGGCATATGAAGTGCTGTTGATCATTTGTTGATCGAAGCATGACGTTGTGAAAAGTTAGCTTTATGGATGAGACCTCATCGAGCCTCACAAACCGGTAATGGTCAAAACAGGAAAGATTCGGTATGGTTTCAGGGGTAGCTCCCCTAGGGTATATCCATTCCTTCTGGAAAAGGGTGGTATAAGGTATGGAGCCCTGATATTTAACCTATGTGGTTATTGCAAATACTTTACCTTGTGGTTGTTCGTGTAGAGGATCCTCGGATAAAGGACGCAAACGACTGGGGTTGGCATATCTTAGGTTTTACTCCCCGGGAAGGGGTAATCGTCCTTGTGTTGGTAGAGAGCCGGGTAGGTTCTCGAGACGTCCCTTTAGAGGCCTACCGATGAGGCAGTAGGAAGTTCCTTAGCCTGACCATTTGTTGGAAATCCAAAGAAACAATACGCACCCTATGCGGCTTTAGTTGCATAACCTGCCACGGAATGTGACAGTAACCTGCTATTGAAAATGGTAGCTATAGTAGGCATAGTATAATGGTTCTTGTAACATCCCAAAATTGTCATTTAAAATAAATAATATATTTAAACTCTTGGGGTTTAGTTTGAGAATAATTTGGAAGAAAAATCTAAAACAAATAAAATAAGTGGAAATAATATATGAAATAAATTCCAATTTTATTTTGAGTTGAAAATATTGGAATAATAAATGTTTTTAAAAGTCGTTTGGATTTAAAATCTTATATATATGAACATGACATATATTAGTAAAATTGAATACACATTGAGAATTAATTTAAATTTGTTCAAGATAAGTGTTTATATTTCAAGTTTAAAAATTAAATATTGAATTTAAATTTATAATAAATGTATTAAATGGTAAGTAGCATTTAAAATTGTTAAAATGTAATATACACACACACACACACACAAAAGAATAAAGATACACATTTACTTTTAAAATTTATAAGATATAAATATATAATTTATAAAATTTTCTTTTTCTTTGTAAACATCAAAGGCTGAAACATACATTCACAATGGAGTATAATAATGAACAAGATCTAGATCTTATGATTATTTTCAACAAATGGCACAAGGCATCATTTCCTTAAAAAAATAATAAAATAAAAATTTCAAAAAAACTCTTCACCTTCCAAATTCAAAATTTTAAATTCTCCTAACATCTGAAGTTCAGCAATCAAAAAAGATCTTTGCAATCTTTACTTCAACATTCAAGAAGAAAAAGTTCAGAAGAAAAGGAAAGAAAACTGCCTTCTTCAACTCAATTCAAACTAAAACCTAAAATATTTTCTCAGGCTTCATAACCGTAGTGTGTTACATCCCTCAGATAAGTTTTGTTTTAAAACTTTATAGTTTATAAAATTATGATTTTTAAATCAAAGTGTTAATAATCAATTCAAACAAAACCGTAGATTTGTAAAGGCAAGGAGTTTCAGGTTTCAGGACAGTGCAGTATTTATTTTATTTTTGGAAATAAGTAGAAGGCAAGTAACTTTTTTTCTATTTTGAATTTAAAGTTATAATCTATGATGAAGCAAGAATTAAACAATGACATTCAATGAATTGCAGAAAAAATCAAGTGCAAGGCTAAATTTAGTTTCTGGTTTCAAAAACTACAGATCTGTTCCTATTTAGTGTAAAAGGAAATTCAAATTGTAAGTCAATTTGAGATTTGTTTTTATAATAATTAAGTAAATAGATACAACAAGGAATCTAATACAACAATATCATTTTTTGCGGGAAGAATCAAGATCAAAGCTTATTCTATTTTTGGTTTTCTAATTGCAGAAAGAAAAATAAAGAGTTCTCTGTTATAAATCCTAACTGTAAGTAACTATAACCCACTGTTATAAATGAAATAAGTGAATGAATATAACAAGAATAATCATAGATCTGTGTTTAAAAAATTTGCAGATCTAAAACTTAAAAGAATTTAAAGTAGAAAAAAAGGGTGTAGGCTTCATCTCCGTTTGATAAAAACTATCAAGAGTTCTGGAAAACATGGGAGTAAACTTTTGTTTTTCTTTTAATCTGTGTTGCTGTGTGAATGCTTGAATGATTAGGGAAGTTTAGTTTTTGGTTTGCTTGCAGAAGTCTTGAATACATGATTGGATTTTGGCCTATGCATGTTGATCTTTGCAAGAATGTAATCCCTGTTTTAGTTTCAGAAGAAAAAAAAGAAACAAAAGTAAACCTGTCAAATTCCTTTTCTTTCTCTCTGACTCTATTCTCCGTTGAATTTGGAAAAAAATAAAAAAGGTGGATTTTTGTTTTAACTTGCACCAGGTTTCATTAATTAAATCAAAGCAAAGTTTGAAGTTTCTTTTTTTTGGAAACTGTAAAAACAAAAACATAGTTACAATTGAGTATCAGGTTTACAAAGCAAACCACTTCAAAATTTTACATCTCCCTCTTCCTCTTTACTTTTGAAAAAGGTTATAAACAAGTTAAATTTTTGTTCTAAACCTGTCTTATATTTTCAGTAATGAATTAAAGTAAGTTTACACAGTTTTTTTGGAAACAATGAAGCACTGTCACAATTCAAACTTCTCAAGAAATTCGATCTTCGTTAATTTTAATTTCAGTAACACCATATGAATCCCCTGTAAGAATGATGATTTTTGAAGCAGAAACTTAATTTTTTCATTGCACATTCCTCTAGGAAATAGAAGTTGATCATAAAATGAACTTTTGAGCAATTCTGGTGATCTATGAAGTTATGGGCCTCGAATCCGTGGTCACAGCATGATTTGGTGTTCGTGATCACTAGAAAAATACTGGCTAAATTTTTAAATCGTCGAATTTGTGATGCGAGATCAAACTAGGGTTTAGAAACCCATTTTTGTTCACGTTAGAGACGACGTTGCTACACCACCCACAAGTGATCGGAGTGTGTGCCACCGGCGCGAATCGTAGCGTCTCACGATGACGAAGCTTCGGACTGGAATTGGTGGTCGATAACTAACTGAGGAGGCGGCGTGAGGCAATTTGCTGATGATGTGCCTGATATGTTGGGTTGCTCGTGTTGCCTCGATCCTTGTTTTCAAAATTAAATCAAGTTCTGGGAATTTGTATCATCTTGGGGAGTGATAGGCGACTTGTTGGTGGCTGCAACACCGACCAACGGCGGCGAGTTTGACCCTGCACGTGCACGTGGAGAGATTGTGTGTCAAGTCGTTGGATTGGGGAAGGTTGGTGGTAGCTCGAAGCACAGCGCGGGGAAATTGGTGGAAAAACTCGAAGACGGGCTCGTGTTGGTTTAGCATTGTATCGGTCACCTTTTAACTTAGACAAATTTTTGCAAAAAGTTGTCACACGGGTCAATTTTGGCCTAAAACCCAAAGCAAGGGATGTTTCCCTCGGGGACGACTTGAAGCAAGCACCGGGTTGGTCAACAAAACAGCAAACCCAGTTTTTAACCAAATTTTTGAAACACAAGTTAAATTTGTTTTTCTGAATAAATTGGTGATGATTGTAAATGGAATTTAACGTAAAAGATATTGATTCAAATTTTTTACGATTTATGAAGTTCAAGAATATTTTTAAAATTTATGAAAGTTGTTTCAAAATTTAGCTTAATAAAAAGCTTAAAAATAAATCAAATATCCAAATGTTAACTTTAAACCAAATTTATTTTGAAATAGTAATTAAAAATTATTGTTTTGTAATGATTTGAAAAATAATAATTAATCAATTAAAGAATAGTCAATTAATAAAAGAAACTAAACCTCATTAGATAACAACCAAGAATTAATAAATTAAAATAATAAACTAAAGAATAATTAATTAATTAAACTAATTAAATTTGTAACGCCCCACCCCAAGACCCGCCTTAGTAAAGAGAATTAACGAGCGATTCCACCTACTAAAGCGGAGAATAGGGCTGGTTAAGGGCGACCATCTATAACTTTGTCTTAAACATCTACTGAATACGTCGATAAATGCATTATGATTTTTCTTTTCTATCTTAATGGATCGACATACATAGTAAATGCTTAATCCAAAATTATAGGTGGCTAATGGATCTATCAGAACAAAATACAATAACTATATGTAAATCACATCACAGAACAGCAATAAACATCATATATATACATATACACTGATACATGTTTAGTACAATACAATATGAATACAATAAAGGTGGTATTCGACCACACTATATACATCGAATCAAATATAAATACATCAGAGTCAAGCGGAAAGAAATATAAACTAAACAAAAGAGCTAGGCTGATATCCAAGTAGATGCATCAAAGCAAAGTCCCGTAACTAATAGCTAACCTGAAACAACTCGGTCTGACCCGAGTACAAAGTACACGGGTCAGTTTAGCTAAAATAATCAGTTAATGAGGATAGACCACAATATGAAGCATAAGATACAAAGTGATAATTCTTTTCGAATGAGAAGAGGCAACAGAAGGAATACAACTCATGATTTAAGTGAAATAATGTCACTTAAGTATACAATGACCTCAAAAGAGGTAATTTCAACAATAATGCTCAAATAATATAAACATTCGCCTCATATCATCGGCGACATCCCAAAATGTCTACATGGTTTCCATGAACCTTATCTCCTCAAAAGGTGAAACATTAATATAAAATCTCGCCAAAAAGGCAAACATAAGACATTCTCAAGTAGGATGATCCAAAACTCAAATATAAAAGAATCTCCAAACTCAATTATACCTCGTCTCATCAGTATAAATGTATATATATCTCAATCTCAACTCGCCAGAATGGCAAGGCCTAGAATATCCTATAAAATCATGAAATCATCCAAATTCATAACTCAAGGAACTCGATGTGAGTTCAAAACATCATAAATGAAATCACCATACACATAACATCTCATACAGCACTAGCCTATCGATGTAATCAAACATCTTAAAATGGTGAAATCACAATAAAACAAAAAATAACTTAGAACCCGGATTGGCCAAATCCCCGATTGCAATGCCGAAGCAATGCTACACGTGCTAAACTCATATGGCCGAAGCCTCATACAAGGTCGCTAACACCTCCCAAAGCAGTTTGTCCTCATGACAAGGTCGCTGACACCTCACCAAGCCGTTTTGTCAGCCCTAACAAGGTCGCTAACACCTTCCAAGCAGTTCGTCCTCATGACTAGGTCGCTGACACCTCACCAAGCCGTTTTGTCAGCCCTAACAAGGTCGCTGACACCTTCCAAGCAGTTCGTCCTCATGACTAGGTCGCTAACACCTCTCAAAGCAGTACTATTATGTAAACATCGTGAATGTATCACAAACCCACGGATAGAAACCCGAAAAGTGTTAACGTGTGTCCCATGCCACACATTCGCACTTAGCGGTTTACTACCCGTAGGCGATGCCACACTAGAAACATCATAAAACTCAGAAATTATATCTCGCCTAGTCTCATTGTGAGTGATAAAGAGACACCATACTTGTCTCATCTCATCGACAAGTATTTAATGGCATCGTAACTTGTATCATCTCATCGACAAGTGAAAACATCATGATGGTTCCTCATAAACCATAAATCTCAAAATATGAAATCATAAACTCAAGACTTGCCTTATATCATTGGCAAGCAAATAATACATCGTGATGGATCTCATCGACCATACTCCTATATAAGAGATCTCAAACCAAAACATTTGCCAAATAATGGTCATCTTAGATAATTTCAATAAATAGAAATTATAAAACTCAAAATAAGCCATAAAATGGCAAAATATCTTAGAATCAATATTCTCAAATAAATAGAAATTATAGTGATTTTAAGATCAGATTTCAACAAACAAAATTGCACAGGGCAGAGCTGTGTACTCTATAAACAATAGAACCTCAAAAAGTAATTAAAAGAGAAGTTGTAGCTAACCGAGTGTTTCTCAATTGCAAAAAGATTGAGCTAATTCGGAAAATTTGCATTAAGATATTGCTGTTTTACTGTAGCAATTTTGCATAAATAATTTCCAGCAAACCACAATAAACTTGAAAGCAATTCAATCGACATCCCATCCAATTAATTCAAATAGAAACTAAAAATTATTTTCGTAGATTAAAGCTAGTGGTGTGAGTGATTAACTCACCTTGTTGTAGGAATGCAAAAACTCGAACTAATGTTGAAAGCTTGGAGCTTTTGCTTGAGTTTTAGCTTCTAGAACCTATAAACAACACTGAGAAATATAGCTTTAGATTGATTTATTTCAGCAAACACTTGGATTAATTGGAGATTTGAAGCCTAGGGTTTGAAAGAGGAATAGCTTTTTCTTTTCTTTTTGTTTTCTGGTTACAGTAAAATGGACGTACAAAAAAATGGGAGAGGAGAGAAGGATGGTTTCTCTTCTCTTAACAGGCTAAGTGAAAATGGCCTATGACCCAAACTAAGAAATTTAGCCTAAGAAAATTTAATTTATCACTAAATTTAACTTAACACTTTCATATTTACATAATACAACATATGTGTATTTACATGATTTCATCTCTACAAATTGTACAAACATATTTTTATGTTTCACAAACATTTGTTTTACAACAAATAAAAATATAATTTATCTATAAAAATATTTCTCATTATTAAAAAACTTATTTCGCTTAAATACACAATTTACACAATAATACATATAAAACTCTATTTTTAACTCCAAAAATTACATAAAAATTATTTTCTTGTGCAATAAAATGTAACAAACCATTTTTTCAACACTTTACAACCAAAAATTTATTTTTAAACTAAATTTTCCATTTTTAATTATAATATACCACTTATTAAATGAAATGCTTCTTTTAAAAATATATAAAAGAAACATTTGGCAATAATTATCAAAATTATTGCATTTCTTTATATTAAAATCATGATTAGCTCATTTTTAACTTAATTCACCAAGTAAAGTTTCAAAATTTTATTTTTCACCTTTTATTCCCTAAAATCCATTGTTTATTCCAAATGAATAATTTATATCTCCAATTTATTTTTAGTTCACAATACTAAATTATAACTACCATTATAATTCAATATTTAGAGGTAATTGTTAAAACTAGGGTTGTTACATACTCCCCCCTTATAAAAATTGCGTCCCCGCAATTTTATAGAAAAAGAGCCGTAAATATCACAAAAATTCAATCGACAAAGGATAAAAGACAAGCTCGAAACTCAAACCATTCATACTCTCAACATATAATGGTCGAGAGAAACAAGGAAAACTCACTTGGTTAATCCAATGGCCCATCAAATGATAATATAGTGATTAGCAAACCATCAAATTTTCCAAGTATCTCGAAAGAATTTCGAAGATATCCCATCTTCGAAACAAAACTCAATAAGACGCCCAACAATTAATCAATCGAAAATGATTTCACAAAACTCTATGAATAGAGTCGGGATCAAACTCACTTAAACCCGAACTCTAAGCAATAAAGAATATCATCAATAAGTTTTTTCGCATAATAATATGGAAAGAACATCCTCTCAACAAGATAAACACAATAGACAAGATGAATAAATCACGAAATGACTTCTTACAAGGCCACAAACTCGAACAACCGTGATAATGCATGTCATTGATACTAACTCAAGGATAAAATATACTCAAGAAACAAGGATATAAGCTCAAATTACTTTTCAATCCAAGATATTTAGAATTTTTTTATTTTTTTAAATCTAAACATCTTTTAAATTTTTAAAACTCAATTTTCAACATTTGAAAATTTGCCAAACTCTTTACTATATTACTTAGTAAGTAATTTAAAACTCAAAGTTAAAATTCAAATTTCTACTCTTGCTTCAAAATTAATTTCTAAAGAATTTTGTAAATCCATAATAATATCCCTCAAAATAAATTAAGGGTTTAAATTCTCTTATTATACTCTTCCCTTAAAACATCCGATGTATATAATATATATTCTAAAATCTTAAAATATACTTCTAATAAAGTATAGCTCAAAAAAATAATCTCATTCTCATATTTATAATTTCAAAATAAATATATAAATAAATGGCATTGCCTCGCCACTGAATCTCTAATAAATAGATATGTCCGTTGGCTGCAGAGTCGATCCAACGATCAAAACTGGCTTGCCACTCTGATACTCGTCTCTAAAATCAATGGCTGCAATTACCATTCAAAAATAAATTTAATATTTAATATCAAGTATTATTTTCAAAATCTCAATTTTTAAAACACAAACCATCGTGTCTGATTACCTCATCATAGCATTTAGGAGATTCCTATCGATAACGTTGATCAGGCGTATCGACCAGAACTCTTAACTACTCGATGGACAACCCAACATTCTCAAATTATTTCTATAAAAAAATACTACTCTTGTAAATATATTCTCAAAATATTCTTTGAATTTTTTTTAATATCTCAAAGCTTAAATTTCTCTTTAAAACTCATATTTATATAGCTTCAAAACTCGAACCAAAGAACATTAAGAGATGCATGGAGATATTCCCTGAATACTCGATTCTCAAAATCATCAGAAGGAGATAGAGTGTTCGTCGATCTTACGATGTCACGAGCCACTCCCAAAAATCATCATGATACTGGATAAGCAAGATATTCTTCTCAAAGGAGAAGAAGCACACAATCCACGAATCACTACTTCAGTCGGAGTAATGCTAAAGGATAACATCGATTGAGTATATGAAAAGAACACTCAAATGAAGCTGAATGATAAACTCAATCAAACTCGAACACTCTAGAAACTCACCTCGTTCCTTAGTGGATGTCCTCGTGGAAGGATAGCCGAAGGCTAAAAGCCAGGAATAAGGTTAATTCAACAATCGATTGCCCGATTGGATATCAAACCCAAATGGACTCATTAAAACTCAACAAAGTCACCTTGACTGGAATTCGAGATATGTCGTCAACATCTCGATACTCAAGAGTGAATTCAAAAATTCGGAATCATCATTAACATTCCAAAGTGACGGAAATAATAAACCAATCAAAATAGGAAACCTAAATATTCAATAGAATCCTATAAAACAAAGGATTTGACTTAATATCAAACAAGTCAATCCATCTGAAATCAAATGCATCTCAAGATTATGAGTAATAAACAAATACTCACAAAAGAAACATCAAATAAAATCCCAGAATGCTCAAAAAGAGCCAATCGATGTGGATCCCCACAATATGATTTACAACTCTCAAAGGAACACAACAAGAATACTCTAAGGAATCAATAAGCTTCATCGATACGAACTCACTCGCATCGACAAAAATAAGAATAGAATAATCCTAAATAAAATCATTCATAAGATAAGATAACATCAAACTCAATTATGGAATACTACGGAATACAATATATATTCCAAGACATATTCCATCTCAACATATCCCAATAGTCGAAAAAGAAGCAAAGCACGATTCGAAAACAAGCTCGAATAAAGGGCAGTGATTCATTCGTATTGTACTTCGACGTATCGTGATATACATAAAGTTCTATGTTTATTCTACTCTGTTCTGACCACAGCTCTGATACCAAGCTATAACGCCCCACCCCAAGACCCACTTTGGTAAAGAGAATTAACGAGTGATTCTGTCTACTAAAGCGGAGAATAGGGCTGGTTAAGGGCGACCATCTATAACTTTGTCTTAAACATCTACTGAATGTGTCAATAAATGCATTATGATTTTTCTTTTCTATCTTAGTGGATCGACATACATAGTAAATGCTTAATCCAAAATTATAGGTGGCTAATGGATCTATCAGAACAAAATATAATAACTATATGTAAAGCACATCACAGAACAGTAATAAACATCATATATATACATATGCACTGATACATGTTTAGTACAATACAATACGAATACAATAAAGTTGGTATTCGACCACACTATATACATCGAATCAAATATAAATACATCGGAGTCAAGCGGAAAGAAATATAAACTAAACAAAAGAGCTAGGCTGATATCCAAGTAGATGCATCAAAGCAAAGTCCTGTAACTAATAGCTAACCTGAAACAACTCGGTCTGTCCCGAGTACAAAGTACATGGGTCAGTTTAGCTAAAATAACCAGTTAATGAGGATAGACCACAATATGAAGCATAAGATACAAAGTGATAATTCTTTTCGAATGAGAAGAGGCAACAAAAGGAATACAACTCATGATTTAAGTGAAATAATGTCACTTAAGCATATAATGACCTCAAAAGAGGTATGTTCAACAATAATACTCAAATAATATAAACATTCACCTCATATCATCGGTGACATCCCAAAATGTCTACATGGTTTCCATGAACCATATCTCCTCAAAAGGTGAAACATTAATATAAAATCTCGCCAAAAAGGCAAACATAAGACATTCTCAAATAGGACGATCCAAAACTCAAATATAAAAGAATCTCCAAACTCAATTATACCTCGTCTCATCGGTATAAATGTATATAAATCTCAATCTCAACTTGCCAGAATGGCAAGGCCTAGAATATCCTATAAAATCATGAAATCATCCAAATTCATAACTCAAGGAACTCGATAAGAGTTCAAAACATCATAAATGAAATCACCATACATATAACATCTCTTACAGCACTAGGCTATCAATGTAATCAAACATCTTAAAATGGTGAAATCACAATAAAACAAAAAATAACTTAGAACCTGGATTGGTCAAATCCCCGATTGCAATGCCGAAGCAATGCTACACGTGCTAAACTCAGACGGCCGAAGTCTCAGACAAGGTCGCTAACACCTCCCAAAGCAGTTCGTCCTCATGACAAGGTCTCTGACACCTCACCAAGCCGTTTTGTCAGCCCTACAATGGTCGCTAACACCTTCCAAGCAGTTCGTCCTCATGACTAGGTCGTTGACACCTCACCAAGCCGTTTTGTCAGCCATGACTAGGTCGCTAACACCTTCCAAGCAGTTCGTCCTCATGACTTGGTCGCTAACACCTCTCAAAGTAGTTTTGTTATGTAAACATCGTGAATGTGTCACAAACTCATGGATAGGAACCCGAAAAGTGTTAACGTGTGTCCTATAACACACATTCGCACTTAGCGGTTTACTACCCGTTAGTCGATGCCACACTAGAAGCATCATAAAACTCAGAAAATTATATCTCGCCTAGTCTCATTGGTGAGTGATAAAGAGACACCATACTTGTCTCATCTCATCGACAAGTATTAAATGGCATCGTAACTTGTGTCATCTCATCGACAAGTGAAAACATCATGATGGTTCCTCATAAACCATAAATCTCAAAATATGAAATCATAAACTCAAGACTTGCCGTATATCATTGGCAAGTAAATAAAACATCGTGATGGATCTCATTGACCATACTCCTATATAAGAGATCTCAAACCAAAACATTTGCCAGATAATGGTCATCTTAGATAATTTCAATAAATAGAAATTATAAAACTCAAAATAAGCCATAAAATGGCAAAACATCTCAGAATCAATATTCTCAAATAGCTTCGATCGTACAAGTCCGAAAATAACCAAAATAGTAAACGCACATGTCCCATACCACGTGTTTTACTAAATCGTTTAATTCTCTTTCTCATACGTTCAAGTAGTGTAAAAGTAACTAAAATAAATAAAATTTATTATAAAAGATTTTACTTGAGAAAACGGGGTTATAAAACAAATTTTAGAAATTTATCTAAAAGATTTTGAGAGAAAACACATTATTAAAAAGGATTTTAATAATTTTAAAAGCCTTAAAAGGAAAGAATAATTGTTTAAAAACTTCTAAAAATGTATAAATCATTTTTTACTCCAACCATGATTTTAGAAGATTTTCCGGAATTTATTCGGACTTTTTAAAACTCAAGAAAACATCAATTTGCGATTTAATCGGCTTAAACCGATATTCAAATTAAAATCGAATTCAAATTAATTTAAATTCAAATCTCATCCTAACTTGATTAGTCCATTGCTAGACAAAATGATCAAATATCAACATCAAATGTCATAAATAAAAAAGTTACAAAAGAATGCATATGAAATTGTCGAAATCGGACAAATATATAAATATTGTGGCTGTCAATGACAGGCCAGCAGTAAAAACATCAATTATCCACCATGTAAACAACAAAATCATACAAAATATAAAACATAAAAGTTGTATAATATTTCCTAAGGATTCGGAAACATCTTGAATTTCAATATTTCGATTAGTAGCTTGAAAGTTATGATCGAAATACTACCAAAACAAAAAAAAATTATGTGCATTGACAATCGGCACAGACCAGCGATGAAAATGTCAATTTTTCACTATGTAGACTTCAAAATAATTCAAAACTAAAAACACTAAAGTTTTGGAGTATTTCACAAGCATTTCAGAACATCTAGAATTTATAAATTCCGATTTGAAACAAGAAAGTTATGATCAAATTACTAAAAAAACATCAAACTCAGCCTGAACTTATGCATTTACGGGACAGTGACAAACAATTGCAATTTTAGCATAAATAACATCTAAATCAGGCAAAATGAATAAAACAAAAGTTTTATCTTAGTTTCTATGCTTTCCAGACTGACCAAGATCATCAAAATCGGTTAAGAAACGAAGTAGTTATGATCAAATTCGTTTCAGCTTCAATGACAGAGCAAATATTTGTTTTGCTCTCGGGTTAGTAGTAGAAAAATCAAAATTTAACATATTTAACCTCCAAATTACAGAAAACATGAAATAATAAAGTTGTAGTATAGGATTTAAGCTTTTCGAAACATTCAAAATTATTAAAATCCGATCAAAATCGAGAAAGATATGGCCAAAATAATTCGGTGTTTCAAAGTTGAAATTGAAAACACAGGACAGAGAGGTTACTAGCTTTTCAAACACGTATTACGATTTTAAAAATTTTTATTTACAGAAAATGATAAACATAAAAGTTGTTTCTTATAAATATGCCTTCCAAATGGAAAAAATCTCACTCAATTCCGATTTATCATTCAAAAGTTATAGTGATTTTAACATCAGATTTCAACAAACAAATTGCACAGGGCAGAGCTGTGTACATTAGTTTAAAACTAAATTTCGACACTATAAACTATAGCATCTCAGAAAGAAATTAAAATAGAAATTGTAGCTAACAGATTATTCTTTCAAATGCAAAAAGATTGAGCTAATTCGGATAAACAAGCATTAAGATATTGCTGTTTTACTGCAGCAATTTTGCACAAATAATTTCCAGCAAACCACAATAAACTTGAAAGCAATTCAATCGACATCCCATCCAATTAATTCAAATAGAAACTAAAACTTATTTTCTTATATTAAATCTAGTGGTTTGAGTAATTAACTCACATTGTTGTAGGAATGCAAAAACTCGAACTAATGTTGAAAGCTTGGAGATTTTGCTTGAGTTTTAGCTTCTAGAACCTATAAACAACACTGAGAAGTATAGGTTTAGATTGATTTATTTCAGCAAACACTTGGATTAATTGGAGATTTGAAGCCTAAGGTTTGAAAGAGGAATAGCTTTTTCTTTTCATTTTGTTTTCTGGTTACAGTAAAATGAACGTACTAAAAAAATGGAAGAGGAGAGAAGGATGGTTTCTCTTCTCTTAACAGGCCAAGTCAAAATGGGCTATGACCCAAACAAAGAAATTTAGCCTAAGAAAATTTAATTTATCACTAAATTTACCATAACACTTTCATATTCACATAATACAACATATGTGTACTTACATGATTTCATCTCTACAAATTGTACAAACATATTTTTATGTTTCACAAACATTTTTTTTTAAAACAAATAAAAAGATAATTTAGCTATAAAAATATTTCTCATTATTAAAAACTCTTATTTTTCTTAAACACACAATTTACACAATAATTCATATAAAACTCTATTTTTAACTCCAAAAATTACATAAAAATCATTTTCATGTGCAATAAAATATAACAAACCATTTTTTCAACACTTTACAACCAAAAATTTATTTTTAAACTAAATTTTCCATTTTTAATTATTGTATACCACTTATTAAATGAAATGCTTCTTTTAAAAATATATAAAAGAAACATTTGGCAATAATTATCAAAATTATTGCATTTCTTTATATTAAAATCATGATTAGCTCATTTTTAACTTAATTAACCAAGCGGAATTTCAAAATTTTATTTTTCACCTTTTATTCCCTAAAATCCATTGTTTATTCCAAATGAATAATTTAAATCTCCAATTTATTTTTAGTTCACAATATTAATTTACAACTGCCATTATAATTCAATATTTAAAGGTGATCGCCAAAACTAGCGTTGTTACAAAATTAATTCACAATTAAGAAAAATTAAAAATTGGTTTAAAAAAATTAATAAGATAATTATATGGATAATTCACTTTAATCACAATCACCCTAATCAAAGATGAATAACCATCATCAAATATTCTCTATTGGATTGATATTTCTGTTGTGATACCGTGATTGCTTTGTGATGAACTGTGAATTATGGTTTGTTCCTATATGTATGTGAAACTCCCTTTTCCCTAAAAACGACATTTAAACTTCGATGCAACAGGGAGTCGGATTGCAGTTGTTATCCGAAACCCACATCGAACCTTGAATATGAATCCTTGTGATTGATACATCCACATGATTTTAAAATTGAGCGCTCGCTATTCGGATTAGCCGGGAGTGGACCTTTGTGTCATATAACCCATTCCGAATAGTGATTCGACAAATGGATAGCATTTGAAGACGGTGGTAAAAACCGAGTGTCTTTGAAAACGTTAGGATAACCTATCGATTGTCTCTTCACCGAGTTGCTCCGGTATAGGGATTCCCTAAGTGATGGGAAGTCTGATCGGGATTGTAGATGCCCGGATTTGCAAGGGCTTCTTCCTTTATTGGACGAAGTGCCTTCGGTTCTGTTCGAACCCAAAACAGACTTGTATGGTCGTGTGTCTGACACTACACTTTGAGATATGAAGCTGATTTCTTTCAAATGCATATCTGTTGGTGGCGGAGAATTTATTCTCTTAGCTTAACACCCGTCTCTGGGACGTACGAGCTCAAAGGTTATGTAGTTGAAGGTTATCAGCGATATACTCCCAATTTGGTAGTGTGGCATGCTAAGTGCTGCTGTGTGATGATGATCATTTGTTGATCATTTGTGATCAAAGCATGGCTTTCGTGTAAATCGTAGTTTTGTGGACGAGACCTCATCGGACCTCATACCCCGAAAATGGTCGAAACATGAAAGATGCGACAAGGTTATGAGGGTCGCACCCTTTAGGATATGTCATTTCCTTCTGGAAAAAAGGTGGTGTCATGGTATGGAGCCCAGATACATACCTATTTGGTTGCTTCAATCTCATTCTCTGTGTGGTTGTTGCTTTGTGATGGGGGCCCCTCGGATAAAGGTCCCAAAGGACCGGGGAATGGCATACTCGAGTAGTAGTTACCAAGTTACAGAGGTAACCCGGCCTTGTGTTGGCAGAGAGTCGGGTAGGTTCTCGGGAGGTCCCGCTAGAGGCATACCGATGTGGCAGTAGGAAGTTCCTTAGCCTGACCAATTATTGGAAATCCAATCAAAACAATACGCGCCCTGTATGGTTTTAGTTGTATAACCTGCCATGGAATGTGGCGGTAACCTGCTATTGAACATGGTAGCTATAGTAGGCATACGATGAAATGTCGTATGCTGGCTAGGATTGATATTATACTTTCGAAATGGTTTTCTACACTATGCACTAGTAATAATATCAAAGAATTTTCCCGTATCAAGCATATTTGACTATCATAAGAACAAATCTCCTCCAATTCTTCGATTGCATTGTGTGTGTGGCGGGAGGTCTTATGGTAGTTTCATTTTTCAAAAGCATACCGGATTTTCTTGTATAAACATGTTATATTTAAAAGCAACTAACTTTGTTTACTCATACCAGTCTCATGACTGACCCGGAGTTTATTGTTTCCTTCCTAAACTATGGGTGCCCATTATTTCTACACAGGCAGCCTAGTAGCAGGTTTTCCGTATTTTGGCCCTAGCTATACTTTGGAGTATTTTGATTTGGAGACTATCGGTTTTTGGCAGCTTTTACCTTAAAGACATTTTGGAAGCTTTTGGATCTCGAGGTGCTTAGTTTGGGTGTTCACTATCATTCTCTATTTGCTTGAAGACTTTTGGCATTATCTCTTGTTGTTCTATTATGGCAATCTATTTGGAGTTGTGATTCATGTATTATTATACTCTGATGTTGTAACAGATATTATTATGATGTTGTATCTGTGATGTAATGCATGTTATTCATTTTATTTCCACTGTTTTATGTTCATCTAATGTTGGTATAAGCTCCATCCGACTGGAGTTCGGTATTTGAATCATTGACGGTCGAGTAGAAGTGAGGTATTTGATGTCAATTTTCAAACGTTGAATTTCGGGTCGTGCCATGTGGTATCAGAACTAAAGATCGAGTAAGAACTTTATCTACGGATTATAACACATTAGATGGCTTACTATAGATAGGGTGAAGTATACCCTAGAATGAGTATAATTGAGATTGAAACCTCAAATTTTCATAGTCTATTTCCTTTAACTGCTGATATTCTTTAAGATATCTCGTCCAAATATCTAAGCCAATTTTCTTATTAATTACAGATAGTAAGAATGAGCGGACGAAGAGGTAGAGTTGGGGGGTGAGGAAATGCCACAGCACCTAGCCACGTTCCCCCTATAGCCGAAGCAGATTTACCTATTCAGCATCAGCCGAATCTGGCTGATTTATATAAAAACTTCTCAAGGCTTGGTGGTAGGCCGTTCACCAGCAAGGAGACAATTGTTGAGGCCCAGGCATGGATTAGATCTTGTGAGAAAATATTTAAAGGCACCACACCAAATTGATGATTTGCAACATTTGTATTTGTACATTTCTAACACTTACAAATGTTACAAACTACTAACAACTAATAAGTGTTAGAATAGCTGAAAAAGCGTTGGTAAAAATAAATAATTTTCTATATAAACTTTACAACACATTACTTATGATATATAACACAAATAAGTGTTACAATGATTGGTAAATTTGTAAAATAATTCATAACCAAGTGCGCTTGTTTGTAATTTAGCGTAAGTTTCATTTCCCACGTTTATCCATTCTCATTCTCATTTTTGGCCGCACTTTTTTTATTTCCAATTTAAGGTTCTCCTTCTCAGCTACTCTTTAACCTAGTTACCCTCATTTCAATTCCCGCTCGAATCGAAGTTGAGCCTAAACCTTCGTTACCCTCATATAAATCATGGTCATGCCGTACTACCAAATCAAGTCCAAACAACCATGGCCATGCCTCATTCGCGTTTAAAGGAGGAGGTGGATTTGGATTTGAGCAAATTCGGGTATTGAAGGTGGCCGGTCAGTGGTAAGGAGGCGATTCAGTGTTCCTCTCAGCTCCAAATGTCTCCCTATGCACCAATGGACGCATCATCTGCTCCGTTCGCCCCTTTAATTAAAGAAAAATGTGAGGCGGAAAAAAATTCACGGAACTCCAAATCAATAGTGAGGCGGAAATCAGACGCGGCAATGACGACTCCAAACTCCAGAAGGTCGTAGGCGACGCTAGCGACTGTAGAACGGCGACAACCAAATTGGACGCGGTAGGGAATAGGCCCTTCGTGCTCCAATCTGACAATAGGCTCTTTGTGCTCCAATCTGACATGGATGGGGCCAGGCAGGGATGTGGGCAGCAGTGTAGTACGTTAGTTTCCAATTGACCATATTCATCTTCTTCGTGAACTGGAGACCAGAAGGCCGAATGTTGGTGTTTATGCACTTAGGTAATTTTTCAATCATGTTTATTTTCTGAATTTCACCAATTAATCACGTCTTTTATGTTAGTTTTATCAAACATAAAGAAGTATAGTGAACTCCTGTTTTGATTTTTAATAAAAGCACCCGATGTTAATCTGTTAATACTTCTGTGGTCAACATCAATACTTGTACAACCACCAACTATTGTTTTCTAGCAATTAAGTCCATCTGAACCTTGATCATCGGCACGACTTACCTATTCGATAGTATCATCAACTCTCTATTCTTTGGATTTGTTGAAATACGAAATTTCCTTATGGATTTTAGTTTGATACAGATTAAGTGTAATGCCTATTTTTTATGATAATTAGATGAGTGATGTTTGTAAATTTTACCTAATGAAGATTGCTCTACAAATATTCTAGTGTATAAAATACCTGCTCTAAAATGATTTTGAATGACATCATACGAAGGGTTAGAGTCTGGAGAAAACAAACCAAGTATTTTTAGACCAAAATTCTTTTCCAACTTGAATCACCTCTTCCGATGGCATAACACTCCATCATCTTCCATAATTTCGAAACTACTTGGGGAGTAAGCACCCACATTTCTTGGTAATTTAAGGAATAGAGAAGATCGTGTTATAGGTAGTGGTTGTAGAATAGCTTGCAGGGAACATCTAAAAGGACAGCACTGTCAGATTCCCCTTGAGAAACAGGAGGAACAACATCAGTTGTTTTAGGAACAATGTTTGCTTCTCTAACATTTTTACAAGTAGGTAGAGAGAACAATTTTACACCATCAAGTTTAAATGAGGAGGGCACTCCATCGAACACACCAACTACCTCATCAGTCAATTCCTTACTCATTTCACAATCAAGCAATACATTCTCAAATTCAGTGTCTGAAACTAAGTTTTAAGCATTGGTAGAAGAAGTGGCCAAGTTAACGGTGAATTTGTTGTTGAATTGATAACATATGTCTACAAGGGTTCCATCTTGTGCAACTAGAGCCGCACCTAGTGGAGCAGATGAGACAAGATCCATATCTGGCTCGATGTGGACCGATGACTATAGATGGTAAAAAATTGAGCATGGAAGAGACGAGGAAGGCGGAAGAGCATTGTTTGATGAGGTTGCAAACATGAAGGGACGGCGAGATCTAGTGATTGAGGAAGTCGAGTGTTGCTGTAAAGAAGTCACAAGCCTATTTAAAAGTGAAATCCTTAAGTATACAGAAATATAAAAGTGCTTCCTTTAAAAAATATCAGAATATGACATTTGAGATTAAAGCATTGAAACATCGTGTAAATCACTAATCTAGAAACTAGTTGAACTAAAACTAACTATTACGGAAAATAATTGATGATGGATATATAAGGATTAAGAAATTATACATTCCTTAAACCGTTAATAGTTTATTCAGCCTCTTTTGCCTTCATTAGTTTCTCTTCGCCATGGATGAAAATTCAAAATTATACAACTTTGAATGAAATATAATAGGGAAAAATAAATAAATAAATAAATTCCTAAAATTTATGAAAGAAATCCTTAATAATAGTGGTACATGAAAATATATACAAAATCTGAGCATAGAAGGCAACTTTTTTTTTAGCAAAGAATGGATTTTGATGCCATTTATATAACTTTCATGTGCAAGTGGCTACATTAAATACACAACATACAGTCTGCAATTTTTCATTTTGAAATTATTAAGTTATTATTGCAATGTTTTAAGCAAGTTTTAGTTACATTTTTAGAAAAACTAAAGATGTATTTTTAGCACACCTGAAGCAATGTAAAAACACACTCGTTGAAAGAGAGTATTTTCGTAAAACTTATGAAAGTTGGATTATGATAAGAATCGTTAGATTTTAATAGTAAACGAAATTTCCATTCGAAACAAAACACAATGGCATAGCCATTCGCTTAAGTTATTTTTCTACTTATCAAATATGAACTATGCATATCTTTTCTTTTTGAAAAAATAATCTTGAAGAGTATTAAAATTACCATTCGTAAATCTCCATGTGTCAAATGCATCAATTTTGTTTTATCTTCAACTTTTTCCTCATATGTTTCTTTTAACCATGGTTAATATAGCTGAAATCACGCTTGCTTAATGCCGCCATTTGAAACTTACTATTAGGCACTCAAAAATAAAATAGTACTCGTATTTTTCATATGTTATTAATATTTTTCTTTTTAAAAAAATTGCTTATCTAAACTAAAAATAAAAGATGAACAATTCCAAAATTTCCTTTAGCTTGTATTAGTTTTTAGGATAAATATGCTCTTCTGAAGTATTGTGTGAGTTCGCATCTAAAGGGACATTGAAGCGTCCCTTCAAATGGAAGAACCAGAAACCCTTGTAACATCACCCTTATTAATTCTAAATCATATCAAATAAGTCAGGTTGTAGTCCAAATGTAACCATAACAAATAAACCAAACCCAACGAACAAGATTTAAAAAGAAGAAAAAAAGGAGGTCTAGCTCTACAACTCTATGATTCTCAAGTACTTGTCTATTTGTGTATTCCTGAATTATATGCAAAGATACTGAACATCTACGTACAAAGTCATTGCATAACCAGATACGATATCAAGGCAATTAGCGTTTTCTCTGTCTAGAGCCATGCTTGCTGCTACTGCATTTTTTCGAGGGTGAGGAAACTGGAGCCACTGATGTTGGTAATGATAAAACAGTGCCATCTTTAATATCATCAGAAATATTCTCACCTCGTTCTTCAGTAACTGTATTATCACCCCCTTCAATTTTAAGCATCAAATCCCTCAGCTGCCATGGTAATATGTTAGGGTAAAAAAGGTAACATGAAATGTACACTATGTAGCTATGAATGTAATATTTTTGCCCTAAGCAAAATGGGGTAACCAGAAATTGTAGGTGAACCGATTTAATTCAATATCAACGATGATACATTTCAGATTCAAACTTGATGAAAAAGGGATGGTTGTTCTGCAATTGTTTGGAAAAAAATGATGATCCTGCAAATTCAACGAAAATTCAGAAGCTCTAGTGATTAGAAAATCGTTTCAATTTAATTTATTTGTCAACTAGATATATTTGTGTTAAGTTTTCCAGTAATGAGCATCAATAGAATTGTTAACTAACCCGTTCTTTTTATTAATATTAGAGATCAGAGATGTTGTTATGATTTGTTAGAGCAATGCTTCAACTCTATTGGCGGGTTGTAATGTGGAGGGCAGTGAAAGGCAGTTGATGTGATGAATGGGCAGAGGATGAAATGTAATGAAAATCAGATGCAAATGAATGGAAAAGGAAAAAAGAAAATGAAATGGAATATAAAATTTTGTTTACGTTTTGGAATATATAGAAGAGCATTTTACTGTTAATTAGAAACATTTTTACTGTTTTAGCAAATATATAGAAGAGCATCAATGCTTCATTTCAAGTTTGGATCAGCTGATGCTGTACCAAAACTGAAACTTGTTATTACTTGTCACTTGTATCTAGTTATAAAAATGTTTCCTAGCAAAACTTTATTCTCCATGCAAATTTTACAGCCTTACCACTCGTACATTGATTAAATTAAGCATCACATTGCACTGCACACATTTTCATACTAAATAAATCTTATAAATTCAGTGTGAAGCTGTTGGCCGAGTTGCAGACATAATTCAAATTCCAGCTTTCCTATGTAGAGAGGTACTTTTTGAATTTTTGAACTCCCTCTACTTTTATGAATATCAAGATTTAACCTTATCTTCGTTTTAATTTATAAGAATTTCAAATTCGCTGAATTTTCGATGATAGGCTTTTTATTGTAACAGACCGATCTCTTAGTTGCAGCTGCTAAGACTGGAACGATAATTAATATTAAAAAGGGCTAGTTTTGTGCTCCTTCTGTGAGTGGTTATAATATGTTTTCTTTATACGCCTTTTTCTTTTTCATGTGAAATCCCTGAAAAATGAAGCATAAACCTGCTTTGGATATTAAGACTCATATCACTTGCCTATATGTATTGTTATTTTTGTTCAGGTGATGGTCAATTCTGCTAAAAAAGTTAGACTTGCTGGGACCCCAAATGTCATGGTTTGCGAGCGAGGCACAATGTTCGGTTATAGTAAGTTGACTTGCATATCCTATTGATATTGGTTTTCAAAAAATTAATGAGCAAATTTTGGAAGTTATTTCAGAGGGATGTCTTCTGAGATCACATTATCTTACTATCAAAGTAGAATAAGCCAAACACATTATAGGTTCTACAAAACACAATAAATTCAGACAGCGACTGGATTTTAATCCATAATTTGAATAAATTCAGACATAGTTTTATATAAAATTGTAAGATTGGACTTTATTTATTTCATTTCATTTATATCTTTGATTATTTATATGACGTTATTTATAGTATGATATGCTTGTGCAATGCTATAGATGTTTGATATCAGATTTATAGTCCTACGAATTAACATAATTGCTTGACTATATATTGTGCTTTCACTTGTGCATGCAACAATGAATTATGGGTAATCGAGCGTTTTGTTAGCACCAGTTTGGTATAACATTTTATTAGGACTTGGTATGTAAATTTGTATACGAATGTTTATTGTATGTTGGTCATTTTATAAAAAATCTACTGTATTAGAATGGTTATGGATATCTTATTTGATTATATGATTATATGAATATGTATGATGAATTATTTGTGATATGGAAACCATTTTTTGCAGTGTGTTTATATTTAAACTTTGCGTTTAAGTTTTGGTGTGTGTATATATGTGTGTGTGTGTGTGTTACTAAATAATCATTTTTCAACACTTATAAGCGTTACCGTGTATTTCTATACCAACACTTATAAGTGTTACCAACGCTTATACGTGTTAGTAATACGTATGTTTGTAACACTTATAAGTGTTACAAATTTGGCCACTCCATTCCTCACAGTCCATTAGTAACACTTAAAAAGTGTTACTGAAATTATTTGTAACACTTGTAAATGTTAGAATTTTCCTGTTTTGGTGTAGTGAGGGCTTAAGCTGCAAGATGATTAGATGCGTCTCATAGCTACTTGGCAACTTCAATATGAAGCCTTAGCATGGTGGGAGACAGTTACAATTGATGAGCCCAAAGACGAGTTCACTTGGGGAAGATTCAAAGAAGTATTCGAGAAGCGCTATATGCCATCAGCTGGGATTTCTCGTATGTATCAGGAATTCATGGACTTAAAGCAAGGAAGTTTGTCATTCGAGGAGTATCTCAACAAATTCAATTAATTGTCTCGCTTTGGTCCAGAATTAGTGAACACATCTTTGAAGAAGAATGAGAGGTTCATTCGTAGGATGAACAAAAAGTTCCACGAAAGGATGACTAGCCACGTCAAAGAATCCATCTCAGATTTGGTTGATATGGGATATCGTTATGCTACGCTTGATATGCAAGAAGCCCAGGTGGAAAAAGGAAATTCAAGCAATCAAAATTGAAAGAAGAGGAAATTTGGAGGCAAGAAACCATGGCACGGTAAAGAGAAAAAGAAGAGCAATCAGGGGAGCGCTGCAGAGAATGTCACTTGCTATAATTGCTTGGAGAAGGGCTACTATTCTAGTAGATGCACGAAGCCTAAGAAACAAGTCAGCCAATCCGCTCAAGCAAAGCCCAGGAAGTGCTATTGTTGTCAAAAGGTGGGACATGAAGTTAAAGACTGTCCAGTTATGAAGCAAGCCCAGACAGCTAAAGTGTACTCAGTCAAAGACAAGCCCACAACTTCCAAAGCAGAAAAGGGGAAGGGAGTTCTGGAAGGTAATCTTACCATTTATGATAGCATTGTTAGAGTTCTTTTTGACACTGGCGCTACACACAGTTTTATCTCTCAACAAGCTATTAATGAATTGCATCTTGAACCTGATTTTGTTGATAAGCCTATATGCGTAAAGAATCCAGTTGGAGGTCCCACAAACCTCTTTCTGCGATGTACAGATGTTCCTATATCATATTCTTGCCATGAATTCCCTATTAGTCTTTTTGTTCTTGACTTCAACGAGTTTGAAGTCTTGCTCGGAATGGATTGGCTAGCAAAATATGAAGCCAAATTGGATCGCAATAATCAATTAATTTCAATCAAAACCGAGTTTGGAAATTTCATGGAGATCTCTTGTGAGGACCCTAGTCCTAAAAGGGAAGGGTTGATGTATAATTTGGGTTATCCTGAACCCAGCCTGGAGTCCATTCCTTTTGTTAGAGATTTTCCCGATGTATTTGAAGAAGTGAAATCTCTACCTCCTCACCGAAAAATAGAATTCAGAATTGACCTTATACCCAACGCTCGTCATGTCGTTCATGCAAGTCGCGGGATGGCACCTAGGGAAAGGGTTGAACTAGTCGAGCAAACCAGAGATTTACTAGCAAAAGGGTTGATTCGACCGAGTGTTTATGAATGGGGCTCCACCGTCATATTTGTTGCTAAATCAGATGGATCTTTGAGGTTGTGTGTAGATTAACACGATCTCAATAAGCAGACTCTCAAAAATAAATTCCCACTGCCCAGAATTGATGATTTCTTTGATCAGTTGCACGGCGCTTGTTTCTTCTCGAAGATGGATCTAACCCAAGGATTCCATCAACTACGTATCGCCGAAGACTGTGTTCATTTGACAACATTCAGGGGTCCCAATATGTTCTGCGAATGGTTAGTCATGCCTTTTGGTGGCTAACTAATGCCCCAACATACTTTGTGGACCTTATGACTCATGTGTTTGGGGATGTATTGAATAAATTTGTGCTCGTATTCATTGATGATATTTTGGTCTATTCCAAGACCCAAGAGGAGCATCCCGAACACCTTAGAATCGTCTTGGAGATATTGAGGAGAAATATTCTATATGCTAAATTCTCCAAATGCCATTTCTGGGTCAAAGAAGTTAAATTTCTTGGCCATATTGTTAGTGAAGAAGGGATTTCTGTTGATCCTAGTAAAATTTCCGCCATTCTTGATTGGAAGAAGCCTATTACCCCAAAGGAAGTTCGAAGCTTTTTGGGCCTACTAGGTTATTATCGAAAGTTTGTCCAGGATTTTTTGAAGTTAGCTAGTCCGTTGACCAAGCTAACAATAAAGAATGCAAAGTTCATCTGGACTCCAAAATGTGACGGAGCTTTTGAGGCGTTGAAGAAGAGATTAACCACCGCTCCTGTCCTTGCTATTATCAACGAGAACCATCGATTATCTATTGATACCGATGCTTGCAGTGAAGGCTTGGATGAAGTATTGATGCAGAACGGGAAGGTGATTGCCTACGCGAGTAGACAATTACGCCTTCATGAAAGAAATTATCCGACCCATGATTTGGAGCTTCTAGCTGTTATCTTCACTTTAAAAATGTGGCGATATTATCTTCTGGGTAAGAATCTTTTCAGCTTTCTTAACAATCTACGAATTTAATTTAACTTAACTTAACAAATATACTTATCGAACTCTCTTTATTTCTAGGTGAAAAATTTGAATTATTCACCGACCACAAATCTTTGAAATATCACTTCATCCAGAAAGATTTGAATTTGCGACAACAACGTTGGTTGGAATTTATGGCAACGAATGACCTAGACATTCTACATACACCCGGTAAGGCCAATGTACTTGCCTACGCCTTGAGTAGAAAGCATGCTATTCTTGCTCATCTTGTCATTGCTCCTACTCTTCTTGAGAAAGTCGTCGGCCTACAAAAAGAAGATGAATTTCTTCATCAAATTTATGAGAAAGTGTGTCGTGGTGAAAATACTAGTTTTGAAGTTAAGGACAATAAAGTTATAAGATTGAAAGGAAGAATCTGTGTCGCTAACATCCCTGATTTGAAACGAGAAGTGTTAGATGAATGTCACATATCTAAATTCAGCATCCATCCAGGGGTTAATAAAATGTATAGAGACATCAAAAGAGCTTTCCGGTGGAAGACGATGAAAAGGGATATATCTATTTATGTGAGTCGTTGTGCTACTTGCCATCAAATCAAGAGTGACCAAAAGAAGATGGCTGGTTTACTTTAGCCTTTAGAGGTACCCAAGTGGAAATGGGACCAAGTATCGATGGATTTCATCGACGGTTTGCCTCGTACTCGTAAAGGCAATGAAGCAATTTGGTTCATTGTGGACCGTTTTACTAAGACAGCCCACTTCATGCCAGTGAATCTTCCCGCACGGATGCAGGTCTAGCTAATTTGTATGTGAAAGAAATTGTCTGTCTCCATGGCATTCCTAGAAGCATAGTGATTGATCGTGATCCGATCTTCACTAGTAGATTTGCGGAGGCATTTCAAGACGCATTAGGAACGAAGCTAAATTTCAGCACTACTTATAACCCACAGTCTAATGGGCAGACTGAGAGGATCAACCGAATCTTGGAGGACCTACTGCGTGCTTGTATACTTGATTTTGGTGGTTCTTGGGAGGACCATTTTCATCTGGTCGAGTTCTCTTATAACAATAGCTATCAGGCCAGTATAGAGATGGCTCCTTTTAAGGCTTTATATGGTCGTCCGTGTCGATCACCGGCATGCTGGATCGAGGCAGCTGATAGACTCATCCATGGACCGGATATGATTAAAGAAGCCAGAAAGAAAGTTGATTTTATTCGAAAGAAATTGAAGACAGCTCAGAGTCGTCAAAAGAATTACTATGATCGTAGAAGACGGGATTTGGAATTCTAGATTAGGGACTCTGTTTTTCTTAAAGTATCTCCTATGAGAGGGGTATTGAGATTTTGGAAGACCGGTAAGCTGGCACCACGATATATTGGTCCTCTTCCTATTCTGGAGAGGATCGGTTCCTTAGCCTACCGTGTGCAGTTGCCTAGCTGGTTATCGAGTGTGCATGATGTATTCCACATTTCTAGCCTTCGGAAGTATGTGCACGATCCGGATGTTATTATTGAAGAAGCTGCCCAACAGGGTCTTGAAATCACTCCCAATCTAACCGTCAAAAGAGAACCGATAAAGATTATGGATCATGAAGAGAAGCAATTGAGGAAAAAAGTTGTAAAGCTAGTAAAAGTTCAGTGGAGTGGCGATCCAAGGGACTGCACTTGGGAAGCTGAAGATAATATGAAGAAATCATATCCCAATTGCAGAGTAGATATCTCGGCTTAGCCGGTAAGCCATTTCCTTATCCTTCTGAATTAATATTTTCTTTGTTTGTTTTATCTCTCTCTTTCAATTTTGAGGACGAAATTTCTTAAGGAGGGGATATTTATAACATCCCAAAATTGTCAATTAAAATAAATAATATATCTAAACTCTTGGGGTTTAATTTGAGAATAAATTGAAAGAGAAATCTAAAACAAATAAAATAAGTGGAAATAATATATGAAATAAATTCCAATTTTATTTTGAGTTGAAAATATTGGAATAATAAATGTTTTTAAAAGTCATTTGGATTTAAAATCTTATATATATGAACATGACATATATTAGTAAAATTGAATACACATTGAGAATTAATTTAAATTTGTTCAAGATAAGTGTTTATATTTCAAGTTTAAAAATTAAAGATTGAATTTAAATTTATAATAAATGTTTTAAAAGGTAAGTAGCAATTAAAATTGTTAAGATGTAATATATATATATATATATACAAAAGAATAAAGATACACATTTACTTTTAAAATGTATAATATATAAATATAAAATTTATAAAATTTTCATTTGCTTTGCAAACATCAAAGGCTGAAACATACATTCACAATGGAGTAGAATAATGAACAAGATCTAGAGCTTATGATTATTTTCAACAAATGGCACAAGGCATCATTTCCTTAATAAAATAACCAATAAAAAATTCAGGAAAACTCTTCAACTTCCAAATTCAAATTTTTAGAATCTCCTAACAACTGAAGTTCAGTAATCAAAAAAGATCTTTGCAATCTTTACTTCAACATTCAAGAAGAAAAAGTTCAGAAGAAAAAGAAAGAAAACTGCCTTCTTCAACTCAATTCAAACTAAAAACTGAAATATTTTCTCAAGCTTCATAACAGTAGTGTGTTACATCCCTCAGGTAAGTTTTGTTTTAAAACTTTATAGTTTATAAAATTATGGTTTTTAAATCAAAGTGTGAACAACCAATTCAAACAAAACTGCAGATTTGTAAAGGCAAGGAGTTTCAGGTTTCAGGGCAGTGCAGTTTTTTTTTTCTGGAAATAAGTAGAAGGCAAGTAACTTTTTTTATTTTGAATTTGAAGTTATAATCTATGATGAAGCAAGAATTAAACAATGACATTCAATCAATTGCTGAAAAAAGTCAAATGCAAGGCTAAATTTAGTTTCTGGTTTCAAAAACTGCAGATTTGTTCCTACTTAGTGTAAAAGGAAATTCAAATTGTAAGTCAATTTGAGATTTGTTCTTATTAATAACTAAGTAAATAGATACAACAAGGAATCTAATACAACAATATCCAATTTTTTGCAGGAAGAGTCAAGATCAAAGCTTATTCTACTTTCGGTTTTCTAATTGCAGAAAGAAAAATAAAGAGTTCTCTGTTGTAAATCCTAACTGTAAGTAACTATAACCCACTGTTATAAATGAAATAAGTGAATGAATATTACAAGAATAATCACAGATCTGTGTTTAAAAAATTTGCAGATCTAAAACTTAAAAGAATTTAAAGTAAAAAAAAAGGATGCAGGCTTCATCTCTGTTTTATAAAAACTGTCAAGAGTTCTGGAAAACATGTCAGTAAACTTTTTTTTCTTTCAATTTGTGTTGCTGTGTGAATGCGTGAATGATTAGGGAAGTTTAGTTTTGGGTTTGCTCGCTGTTAACGCTCAAATTTAAACGCTAACACCCTGGTGTATAAGATGTGATTGTGAAAGCACCACCCGTTCGTACGGGAAACAGAAATAAGCAGAAAGTATGCAGAAAAACAGTAAGAGACACAGTATTTATAGTGGTTCGGCTTATAATCCAGCCTACGTCCACTTTAATCTTTTTATCACTAGTTTGATTACAATCCTTTACAAGATCTTTCAATTACAACACACTTCAAGTGATAGGATATGTAAAACAAGTAGCTCAAGCTTTGATGTTGACAATCATCTTCAAATCCATGGCGAATGTGGATGATTCCTTCATGGAGTTCCTTTAGAAGTTTGTTGGATCTAAAAAGCTTTGAAATAGTCTGGAATTCGGCAGAGTAATGGTGCTTGAAGAGAATGAGCCAAAAGTCCTTTGCATGTTGGAGATGGTTGCATATTTATAGAGAGTTCTGGGCGAAAAAAAGTGCAAAGTCCTAACTCGTGGCCGACTTAAGATAAGTCGTGTTCGACTTAAGGTAAGTCGTCCCCGAGTCACTGAGCTGAGTCTATGGCAGTTCGCCTTTTTTGAACCCATCCCTAAGTTCTAAGTCGTGTATGAGTTATCTGGCTGCAATTGCTAATTTCCTTTCTTTAGTCGTATACGACTCTTTCTATGCCGTAAGTCGTAGTCGACTTAACTAATTGCAAATGGTTTAAAGCAAGTCTTAACTCGTAGACGAGTTAAGAGATGTGTCTTTAGGTCGTATCCTCTTTAAGTCGTAAGGGTCTTAAGTCATACAAACTGCAGTTATCATTAAGTCGTAGGCCATCCATTTCGTTAAGTCGTGAGCCGCTTATCTCGTAAGCCTATTATCTCGGGTTCCTGTTTATCTCGTAGAGGCTTAACTCGTGGATGATCTTAACTCGTACACTTGCTAATTTGCAGATCTGCTAATCTCGTAAAGGCTTACCTCGCAAGTAGCTTAACTCGGGTACTCCTTAACTCGTAGGCCGCTTATCTCGTAAGCTTGCCAACTCGTAGAGGTCTTTAAGTCGTAGGAAGTTACTGACTCATGTATCCTTTAACTCGTACATGCCTTGAGTCGTACATGCCTTAACTCGTGGACCTGTTAACTCGTGAACGAGTTAGGGTTAACATTTGCCCCTCGAAGCACACGCTTAAATCGTAAGTCGTGTGCTTCGACTTATCATAACTCGGTCATGTCGTTTCAAATCCCAACCTTTCTAGATATAAAAGCCTGAGTCGTCCTTCTTCTCATCACTTAACCTTTTAAACCGCTTTCTGCCATTAACGCATCTTCAAGCTCTCCGAGGCGATTTCGTCCCGATTCATCTCCGATTCTTTCTAGCATCAAACAATCGTAAGCGATCTTGCTTCAAACTTCGACCGTTAACCATTGTTACTTTATGTATTCAGTTCTTCGTTTCTGGCCTGCCCCTTCAAACCCTACGAGTTCTGCCAAATCGATCACTGATGAATTCAAACTTGTTTGGCTTGACTTATGGCGATTTGTGATTTGAGGCGACCTGTAATGTGATAGGTTTAGGTCGTTGTTTATTGTGAGGTTATTAGGTTTTCGGGTTGGGAATTGGAGAGGAAGGCAGGTTGGTTGAGAAATTTGACTGAATAGAGTGAAGAATTGTCTCATATACAACCCAGAGATTCTCCATGCGACCTAGCGAATTCCATGAATCGTAGCCGAGATAAGACTTAAAGGATTTCCAGTTGATTTGCATCATAGCCTTTTTCTTGTTCCTCGAGTTACGACTTAGGATAGGAACGACTCATCCCTTGAGTCGGTTACGACTTAGTACTTGAGTCGGTTTTGACTTAGTACTTGAGTCCGATACGACTTAGCACTTGTGTTTTTTAGGATCTGCTTAAACCTTGAATTGTTGCAGTGATGTTGAACTGTTGAACTTTGATGCCTTCTTTTACAAATTACTTTGACTCGCAAGCTAACAACCTGTCCAATACAACATTTACAGAAAAACCGGGGCGAATATACTGCCATTGATCGCCCTCTTCGAATGACAGATTAGCTAATAACAGTCATTAAACTTAAACAGATTGTGTGAATGAAGTGCTCAACTTATTAACTTCAAGTAAAATACTAAAGCAATACTGAAACAGTCAATTAAAATTGACCAGCTCGCATTAATATTATACTTGAACTAAAGACTAACAAGTTCTGAAATTTTTGTAATCGATCAATCGTCGACTAGTCTTATTTCAGTTATATTTACTTGTTATTTTTTATTAGTTTTTTGCACAACACTTCACACTTTTTTAGGAAACGTGCACCTTCTTATTTGAATATCCAGTTGTTTGTGTAGAATGACTTCTCAGGAAGGTGATGCAACAGTTCGGACTGGAGAGGTAACTGTTCTTCCGGCTCCACTGGTTAATCCTCCCGAAAGAGCTCCTACTTCACTATCATACAAAGTTTTTCGCCAGTTGTGTGCTCAGTTTGGTATCGTTGAATCAGATGCCATTCTTCCCGAAAGAAATAACACTGCCGATATAGCTCCTTCTGGCTTTGTGACAATTAACCAGCAAATGTGCCTAAGTGGAGGCATTCCTCCTTTCAACGACTTTTTCCAACAACTTCTCCATCAACTGGCCATTGCTCCATCCCAGCTACACCCCAATGGCTATGCCATTCTAATGGGGTTGTGTGTGCTTTTTAGGAGAACACTTGATCGACTTCCAAGCTTTGGTGAAGTTTGTTATCTATGCTCTTTTACTCGGACTAAGGATCATCCTTCCATTACTGTTGTGAGGAGCGCCCGAAACCGCAAACTGATTGTTGGCCTCCCTGATACTGCTCACGGGTTTTTAACCCAATTCTTCTATGTTCGTTGCCCTCCGGGGTTTTATGGTGTGTGGAGAGTTGGAAGTAAGGGCGTTCAGCTTTATTCCTGACACATGTTTTCCTTATAAAATCTTTTCATAGCCTGAGTAGTTAGATGTTAATTTCCCTTTTTACTTTTCAGCGCTTCCACCTCCTTCTAGAGACCCAGGCTATAAGCAAATTTTTGAAAGATTGAATGCTGTGCCAGTAGAAGAGAGGAGTATAAAGTTTTTGCTGAGAGATGACTTTTTACATCAATACGGGCTTCTTCACTCTTCTCGCTATACTCAGCCTCGTGAAGCCCCGACTGAAGTTCCCGATTCCCCGACTGAAGCATCGGATGCCCCCGTTACTATCGAACAACCCTCATCAAAAGAGTCTAACATCGAAGCTTCATTGGTGAAATGTTCCACCCCTACCGACATTATGGGGTCATCTAGTAAGACGGCACTTGCCCCGATTGAGGAAGAAGAAGAACCTTCACAGCCTCTCGGGGGATTAGCTGATGTAGGAACTGAGAAAACAAGTCTCACCGAGCATGATGGTGACGATGTTTATGATGGGTTGAGCGACATAATAGTGACCTCACAGGAGCTTTTTAGAGATGACGTGTCTAAGACTATCTCTCCTATAATTGAGGCGATGTCCCTTCTTCGACTAACACCAACACAAACACCAACTCCTCATACCCAAGCTATCATCACCTCTACACCAATGAGTGGTTTGTAGCTTAATGCGCGTAGCTTGCACATCACACAACACTTAGGATTTTTTGGCATTTGTTCACATTTAACTTCTTTTCTCCGGAAGTTTCTAAGACTTGCTATTTTTGCCTTTTCAGATTCCTCTATGGGGCGCAGCGGCAGCGGTTCTTATTACAAAGACTTTCGACGCTATGGAGGGCGTGGCAGCTATGATTACAAGCAATACTATACCGATCCCAGAGAGACCAATGAGCAGAGAGCTGCGCGAAAAGCTGAAGAGAGGAGAAGGTATGAAGAACGTCATGAGGGAGCGGGCACGCGACATGAATCCTTCCCAAGGGATGATGATTCCCATAAAAGTAAAACGCACGATGATAGGGGGAAGAGCCATATTGAGGATTCGAGAAAGCGGACCAAACTTGGCGAGGAGCACGTGCCCGTGACATCTGAGAGACCTGGCGCCTCAGTTTCTATTGACATCCCTTCCAAATCTCCTGCTCTTGAAGGAAGTGCCATCCAAACACTTCTCAACAGGCCTTCATACCATGTTGAAAGGGGCCCCCCGACTTTGCAGAGCCGATTCCCGAACTGGTGTTTGAGGGGGGTACGCTTCGACCTTGATTTGGTCCCCATTGACAAAGAAGCTATGTACAGAAATCTCGATGTTGTCAAGCTTGATATCGATAGAATGTCTGGATGGCAAAAGCTGGTTGATGAACTTCAAAGAGTTAATCGGGCTAACATCGAAGCAATGCTGACCATGGAAAATGACAAATCAGAATGGCAGAAGATTCTTGATCAACACAACGCTGAGATGAAGGAGATAGCCGAATACAATGAAAAACTCGAAGCTGAAGTAAAGCAGCTCAAAGATGATCTTGCCTCTTCTACTAATACTTACACCCAAAGAGAAGAGGTATTGCAAAAACAAGTGCGAGATGCGCACGCCGGCCAGAGGGACGCTGAAGCTAAAGCTGAGAGGTTAGAACAAGCTGTAGAGAACCACCGCACTGATGTCACCCAGTTGCAGAATAAACTGAGCGCCCGGGACATGGAGATTGAAGCGCTAAAAGCCCAACTTGCTCAGACCGAAAAAGATCGAGATGAGGCCATGGCTGGCAAAATTGCAGCCGAAGAAACTGCTCAGACCATGGAAACCGATATCAATTCGACTTTATTCGATTTTTATGTACACTGTGTCTTGGGACGCGGCAGCCTCTCTTTTCTTGGTCCTAAGTATGAAATCACCCTGGCCGAGGTGTGGGAAGCTGCTCTTAACATGTTTAAAGACGCCGGGTATGGCGATGAAGATTTTGAGGCGCGTTACCTGGATGAGGAAGCTCGCGCTGCTCTTGCGAAGGGGCGAGAACAACTTGCCAGGATGAGAACTGGAATGGCGGAAGAGGAACGTTCTGGAAAGGAATTAACGCTTACTTCCTCTGTCCAACCTCCAGTTTCTCCTGTGGTTGACATCACGGGTTCTAGCTCCTATACTCCGCCTGCAACTAAGACAGTAACTGAAACTACAAGTGCACAAGGCGGGGATGAAGGTGGTGAAAGCAACGAAGCACAGCGATATGAAATCAGCCTCAGAGATCCAACTGCTCCAGGTAAACTTGACACCGGACCAGCCCAAGTGGTGAACTGCTCGTTCGCTCCTTGTGAACTTGACGATCTTCTTGATTATTTTTCAAATGTCAATGAATTCCCGACTTTTGATTATTCCTCAAATGTCAATGAATTCCCGACTTTTGACGAGCCGTCATCCCCTCTCTTTTCGAAAGATACTGATATTTTAAGTTTTTTCTCCTTTGTAGAGAAAGCACCGAGCCAAACTCAAGCTTCTTCTCCCCCGGTGATCCTTCCTCCATCTCTTCAAGTGGCGCCTCCTTCTGCCTCGCAACCTGGGTCACAAGAAGAACAAATAGAGGCTCTTCACGGCTTGGATGATCCCATTGCTTCACAAGAGCAGAAAGATGAAAGGCCTGAGGGAGGTGACACATCTTCAGAGCGAACTCCCTCTGACGAGATTGTTCTATCTAAACTTGTCACTCCCGGGAGTGAGTCTTCCTCAAAAAAAAGAAGAAAAAAGAAGCGTGGGACACCAAAGAGGAGGGGGAAGATAGTCACCACCACTGAAGAGGAGCTGAAAGCTGGACCGGTTGCGCCTTCCTCTCCCACTTCCCTTATGCCCACCGACCGCCCTGATAAGCTGATCATTCGGCCGGGTAAAGGGTCTAAAGGCAGCAAAAAGAAGTGAAGATCTTCAGTTTCTAGTTTTTTGTGTTTTGCATGTACTGGCCGAGAATTGTGCGGGTACCGGCCCCCGCTTTTCTTTATTTTGAAACCTGTACCTGCATTGTAATCGAATAAAATGATTCCTCGTTTGTACAAACTTTTGTTTGAATTAAAGAATACATTTGTTATTCGTTTTGGCATGAGTTTATTTGATATTGCAGCGAGCTTATGGTATGTTACTTGAGCGTTACCTTTTGCTGGTTTAGTTATACCATATCGTGTGTAATTATACTATATTGCCCCCATTCCATAAGTATGCTGCAATATTCTATACCTCGAGGGGACTTGCACTCTTATTTGCTAAAGAATAATTATTTTATTTTTATTTTAAAAAGAATTCTTGTAGAGTGCAACCCCCTTCATATGAGTTTCTACGCGCTTTGTCCTTTGAAGAAATCACTTCTTTCTTTTTTGCTTAAGTACATTTTCTTTTTTACCGAGTGATTTCTTTTATGTAGCAAAGCGGACCTCTGAAGGGTACTTTAACTCCTTTTCTCTTCTCTTCTTCCCCTTTTTTTTTTTTTTTTTTTTTTTTTTTTTTTTTTTTTTTTAAAGAAGATCATTTTCCAGAATAGGTAAATTACTCTTCCTTTGTGAGTTAAAGCATGCCCCTGATGAGGATTTTTCTTTTTTATATATGGAAAGTTGTACCTCTACGGAGGGATTTTTTCACGTTTCAACACTTGGAAGTTTTATTTCAATCTCGGCGAAACGTGTACCTCCAAAGAGTTTTGCCTTAGAAAGCTTTTCCACGTTTCAACACTTGGAAGTTTTATTTCAATCTCGGCGAAACGTGGGCTTCCGAAGAGGTCTTTCTTCTTGATTGTGCCTCCGAAGAGGTCCTTATTTTGCTTGTCTTTCAACTCCGGTGAAGTGAAATTCCGAAGAGCGGCTGTTACACTTCAACTCCTGGTGAAATATGCCTCCGAAGAGGTCTTTATTTTATTTGCATTTCAACTTTGGTGAAGTGAAACTCTGAAGAGTAACTACCCCAACTCTTGGTGAAATGTGCCCCCGAAGAGGTCTTTATTTTGTTTGCATTTCAACTTTGGTGAAGTGAAACTCCGAAGAGCAACTACTTCGACTCCTGGTGAAATGTGCCTCCGAAGAGGTCTTTATTTTGTTTGCATTTCAACTTTGGTGAAGTGAAACTCCGAAGAGCAACTACTTCGACTCCTGGTGAAATGTGCCTCAGAGAGGGTTTTCATCGCCTGGAAGTTGCTCTCTCATGGTTGGAGGGTCATGACTCCTCCAATCTTTTTTGTTGAGTAGAGAACTTTCTTTTTTGTGGCATATGACCCATTAGAGGCCTTTTATCCTCCGAAGAGTTGTGCCTCTGAAGAGGACTTGTGTTGCTGATGATGGATTTTGGTTGTTTCCTCGTCTTCTTGCTTATGCCTTTCAATTCCTCTATTTTTCCTTTCCAAGTCGTCATTTCCCCTTTTTTGCAAGTAGCTGGTTTAATCCAAGGAAGTATACTTCATTGACAGGCAAGTTCGTGAGAACGGGCGCTAGCTTCCTAATTGGATGTTTGTTTGTTCAAACAATCTCAATTTATTAGCAAGGGCTCGTTTTTACGAAATCATTAGCCGTTCAATTGAAATATTTCCTATCTAGGATTTGAATTCGGGTTTTTTATGACTTGAAATTTGTTTGTTGAATGATGGAGTGAATTGCTCGGTCTTATTATGTGCAAGTTTTACTTCCATTGTCTGCAAAAATTTAAATCGACATTTTAGCAATACATTCTATGTACTTTTTATATCGAAAATAAAGCAAACATGTAATAAAAGTAAGGAACACAAGATTTATAGTGGTTCGGCCAAAAATCTGGGCCTACATCCACTTTATATTCATTCATCATTCACTTTCATCAGTTTTGCAATTGCTTTCAATTACAAGAATCATACATTCACAATTCTTTTTACAATATTTCAACAAGAATTTCAAGTAAAATATGGACGCAAATGATTGCTGTTCCATGCCCTTGGAATTTGATCTCCTTCAACAGTAGTGAGTTTGAATGTGCCGTCAAGAAGCTTCTGACCTATCACATACGGTCCTTCCCAATTGGGCCCAAACACACCTGTCGCGGTCATAATTCTTTTCAGGACTAGATCTCCGATTTCAAAGCTGCGTTGGCGAACTTTAGAATTGAAATGTCTGGCTATTCTTTGTTGATGAGCTGCAACTCTGAGTTCTGCTTCTTCTCTTTTCTCATCAAGAAGATCTAGTGCTTCAGATTGCAACTTTTCATTTTCCATTTGACTGAAGTGGATTCTTTTATGTGAAGGGATCTCTGTTTCTACCGGAATCATTGCTTCCGACCCGTATGCTAATGAAAACGGAGTATGCCCAGTTGCAGTTTTGTGGGTAGTTCTATATGCCCATAGTGCTAGTGGTAGCTTATCGACCCAACCACCCTTAGCTCTTTCAAGTTGCTTTTTGATGGTTGACTTGATAATTTTATTTACTGCTTCCACTTGCCCGTTTGCCTGCGGATGAGCTACTGCTGAGAAGCTTTTCAGGATTTTGAATCGTTTACAAAAATCTTGGAATTCTTCACTTTCAAATTGAGTACCATTATCTGTAATTATCTTTTGAGGCACACCGTATCTGCAAATGATATTCTTAGTCACAAAATTTATCATCTTTTTGGAGGTGATGGTTGCCAATGGTTCAGCTTCAGCCCATTTAGTGAAATAATCTACAGCAACAATGGCATATTTGATTCCAGATTTGGCGGTTGGTAAAGGTCCGATCAAATCTATTCCCCAAATTGCAAACGGCCACGGACTGGTCATTTGTGTGAGTTCAGTAGAAGGTGCTCTAGGAATTTTGGCAAATCTTTGACATCTGTCACATTTTCGAGAGTAATCTGCAGCATCTCGATTAATTTCTGGCCAAAAATATCCATATCGGAGAATTTTCTTTGCTAAAGTTTGACCACCTGAATGATCCCCACATTCTCCTCCATGTACCTCTGATAGGATTATTTTGGCTTCTTCTTTGGATACACATCGAAGTAGTGGCATTGAGAATCCTCGTCTGTATAATTGACCATCCTGGATTATATATCGAGAAGCTTTTCTCAGTAGCTTTTGTCGTTCTTTAGAGTTTTCTGGTAAAGAGCCATTGAGTAGATACTTTGTTATTGGAGTCATCCATGATTCTTGCTCTTGCGACATACTCATAACCCAATCGATATCCATTTCATCAATGCTTGGATTTGACAAAACTTCCACTGGAACTAACCCTAAGGATTGGGCTTCGCCAGAACTTGAGTATTTTGCGAGAGAATCTGCTTTCATGTTTTCTTCTCGAGGAATATGACTTATCGTGTAATGGTCGAATTCACATAAAAGTTCCCAAGCCTTTGACACATAAGTGGGCAGATTTCCTCCTTTCGTTTGAAACTCCTTCTTGACTTGGCATACTATAAGCTGAGAATCACTGAAGATCTGTAACGCTCGAATGTTTAGTTCTTTAGCAATTTTCAAACCAGCAATCAGAGCTTCATATTCTGCTTCATTGTTTGTTGAAGGAAATTCTAATCTTAGCGCATAGCATAATGACCGGCCTTCAGGAGTTTCAAGAACAATTCCAGCACCTGAACAGTAATCATTTCTTGCACCATCTACAAATAACTTCCATTGGATTGGGGAGTTCTCGATTGTTTCTTCCTCGCTGTTACCCTTGTCTGTAAATTCTGCAATAAAATCTGCCAAAGCTTGTCCGTTGATCGCTTTTCTAGGATGATAAGTGATGTCATATTGGCTCAATTCAATATTCCACTTTAAAAGGCGGCCCGAAGTCTCGGGGCGAAACAAGACTTGCTTTAAAGGTTGATCAGTGAGGACTTTGATAGGATGAGCCTGGAAATATTGCCTCAACTTTCTTGAGGCAATCAATAGACAATAGGCGAGTTTTTCCAACTTGGAGTAATTCATTTCTGCCCCAGTGAGTCTTTTGCTGATATAGTAAACTGGATGTTGAATCCTTTTGTCTTCCCGTACCAGCGCTGCACTTAAAGCATGAGATGAAACTGCCAAGTATATAAGAAGATCCTCGCCATCGCCGGGCCTAGAAAGTATTGGAGGCTTTTCCACATGTTGAATCAATTCTTCAAAAGCTTTCTGGCATTCGGGAGTCCAGTCAAAGTTTTTCTTTCCTTTCTTTAGAGCGTCGAAGAATGGAATGCATTTATCAGTAGCTTTGGATATGAACCGACTTAAGGCGGCAATTTTTCCATTGAGACTTTGCAATTCCCTCTTTGTTTTAGGAGCTTTGACTTCTTTTAAAGCAGTGATTTGAGCTGGACTAGCTTCAATGCCCCTAGCGCTCACGATGAAACCCAAGAACTTTCCAGATTCTACCCCGAAAGAACATTTTAAAGGGTTAAGCTTCATTCCGTATCTTCGGAGGATTGCGAACATTTCTGCTAAGTGTTCGATGTGATCCACTGCTTTCTTAGATTTTACTAGCATGTCATCAACGTAAACTTCCATAGTCTTTCCCAACTGCGGTTTGAACATAGCATTGACCAGTCTTTGGTATGTTGCCCCCGCATTCTTCAACCCAAAGGGCATAACTCTGTAACAGTAAAGACCGACATCGGTGATAAAGCTTGTGTCCTCCTGATCTGGCTCATGCATCATGATCTGATTATATCCGGAGTAGGCATCCATAAAAGACAACAATTCATGACCCGCTGTTCCATCTACCAGTTGATCGATCCTGGGATATGGGAAGCAGTCTTTGGGACAGGCCTTGTTTAGATCTGAAAAGTCGATGCACACTCTCCATTTACCATTGGCTTTCTTAACCAGCACTGGATTTGAAACCCAATTTGGATAGGTAGATTCTCTGATGAAATTATTCTCCATGAGCCGGTCAACTTCCTCTTTCAATGCTGTCGACCTTTCTGGACCTTGGATTCTTCTTTTCTGCTTTACCGGCGTGAACTTTGGGTCGATATTCAGAGCATGTACCGCAACTTCTGGGGATATTCCGCACATATCGGCATGGGTCCAAGCGAAAACATCCAGGTTTGCTTTCAAAAAAGATATCAAGGCATTCTGAACTGACACATTAAGTTGTGAACCCACATTCAGCACCTTGTTTGGGTCCTTCAGATCAACGGGCACCGGTATCGTTGTTTCTGCTGGTACCACCCTACTCTCCCCCGCACTGGCCTTTCTAGGATCCATCACTTTTCGCGCCCCGCTATGCTCGCCAGTGCAGGGTCCGCCCTGTAGTTGTATAGGGTTGGCGTTTTGATGCGGATTGGGGTTGCCGCATCTTTTCCCATTTCTCTCTTCCTTGTTTCTCGTAGCTCTGTCATATAACATTCTCGCCCAGCGTTCTGGTCTCCTTTAATAACTCCTACCCCATTGTCTGTAGGGAATTTAATAGTAAGACACCATGGGGCAAGGACAGCTTTGAATGCAGCAAGAATAGGTCGACCAAAAAAAGCATTATAAGCAGAAAATTCATCTACTATCACAAAAGTCTGCTTGCGAACTACTTTTCTTTCTCCTTCTCCGAGTTCCACAAGCAAGTCAATGGTTCCTACTGGTTGCTTTGGCTCCCCTGCGAAGCCAGCAATTTTTTGCAATGATGCCTGCACTTCAACCATAGGAATCTTCATCTGGTCGAAGGTTTTCTTAAAGAGGATATTACAGGATGCGCCGCTGTCGATAAGAATCCTTCTGACGATGGCTGGCCCAATGCCAGCCGAGATGACCAAAGGATCCAAGGTTGGGGCTTCAATACCGATGGAATCCCTGGTTTTGAATACAATGTCATCATTGAATGTCTTTCGTTGCTTCAAAGGCGAAGTGTCTTCTAGAACAAAAACATTTTCTTCCTCCGGTGCATATTTCAGGGCCCGGGAATACCTTTCCATCTCACCCCAGCTTCTGCCCGCTGGGTGAGGTCCGCCTGTAATGATATTGATAAAAGGCCTTCCAGACTCAAAACCTGCATCTTTGCCATTAGTCCCAGATTGATGAGCAGGAGTTTGCTGTCCTTGGTTCGACGAAGCAGGATTATTATTATCATTCTGCTTCACAAATTGTTGTAGTTTATTTTCCCTTAACAATTCTTCAATTAGATTCTTCAATTGACGGCAGTCATCAGTGTCATGACCGGGCTGATTATGGAAGCGACAGAACCTCCCACTTTGCACAGCTTTTTTCCCGGTTCTCAAGACTGGGGGTTTAGGATAATTGACAGAATCTTTGGTAGCCAGGTAGATTCGTTCTGGAGTATCTGACAAAGGTGTGTATTCTGATGGCTTGAAGGATCTATGCTTCTTCTGATTATTCTGTTGTTTTCCATTGTTGTTCTCCCTCTTCTGTCCCACAGACTCATTTTTGCGTGGAGCATTGGTGTTAGCTTCAACCTTTTCCAATGCTGCTTTTGTCGATACAGGGCGGCTCTCCAGACGCATGAACTCGTCTGCTTTCTTGTAGAACTTTTCGAGAGAGCTTGGTTCCTTCATATTCAACCATCTTCCAAACTCACTAGATTTATCTATGGCCCTCATCAAATAGGTCAAGACCATGCGGGGTTCTGCATTATCCACCTCAGCTAACGCTATATTAAAGCGATTTAAAAAAGACTTGATAGTTTCCCCCGGATTCTGTTCCAAACCGGATAACGACATGATGTCTTTTGCCTTTGAAGCATATAGCCTAAATTGCTCTTTAAATTTCCTGGTTAGGTCTGAAAACTGATCGATGGACCGGACAGGTAGTTTTGTGAACCAAAGCAGAGCTACGCCTTCCAAATATACGGGGAAATATCTGCATTTTACTTCATCTGAGGCTCGGGCACCCGTCATATGCCAATCATACTTATACAGAAATTCGTTTGGATCACTTGTCCCCCTATAAGCTGGGATAGTTGGAGGAGCAAATTTTCGTGGGAATTCAGCCTTTAGAATTTTTTCAGTAAATGGAGTCTTGCTTGGAGCAAAGCCCCATTCTTTCTCATCTTCGACTCTTTGCATGCTCTCCTTCATAATTTGGCGAACCATTCCAGAGAGATATTCTTCATCATTGCGAGCCCTAGATCCGCCAACCTCAGGAAGTATTTGCTCAGCGGGGTTAGTGTCCCTTTCGGAAACATTCCTTTCTTCAGTTTCATGAATATTACCAGCAAAATTCCTTTCATTAGCTGTTGATTGACGGTTTGCCCCGAGCAAATCGTTCAACTTATTCAGGATTAAGGCGTTTTGGGCATTCTGGGCTTCCATTTGCATATTTTGAGCATGTATCTGTCTGTTCAACCCCAAAATTGCGGCATCCAACTCTGCTTTCGTAACCCCAACAGTTGGAGTAGCTTGATTTGGTGTTGGGGAAGCGGAGGTTCCCTCTTGAACGTTTGCAGATCTCACAGATTTACTTTTCCTTCCAGGAGCCATGATTTCGGATAAACTTCTGGTTCTTAAAGAAACTTTATCTACAAATCTTTCTGAAGCAATGATGATAGATGTCCTGAGTTCAATTCTCAGTGAAAGCACCAAAATGTTAACGCTCAAATTTAAACGCTAACACCCTGGTGTATAAGATGTGATTGTGAAAGCACCACCCGTTCGTACGGGAAACAGAAATAAGCAGAAAGTATGCAGAAAAACAGTAAGAGACACAGTATTTATAGTGGTTCGGCTTATAATCCAGCCTACGTCCACTTTAATCTTTTTATCACTAGTTTGATTACAATCCTTTACAAGATCTTTCAATTACAACACACTTCAAGTGATAGGATATGTAAAACAAGTAGCTCAAGCTTTGATGTTGACAATCATCTTCAAATCCATGGCGAATGTGGATGATTCCTTCATGGAGTTCCTTTAGAAGTTTGTTGGATCTAAAAAGCTTTGAAATAGTCTGGAATTCGGCAGAGTAATGGTGCTTGAAGAGAATGAGCCAAAAGTCCTTTGCATGTTGGAGATGGTTGCATATTTATAGAGAGTTCTGGGCGAAAAAAAGTGCAAAGTCCTAACTCGTGGCCGACTTAAGATAAGTCGTGTTCGACTTAAGGTAAGTCGTCCCCGAGTCACTGAGCTGAGTCTATGGCAGTTCGCCTTTTTTGAACCCATCCCTAAGTTCTAAGTCGTGTATGAGTTATCTGGCTGCAATTGCTAATTTCCTTTCTTTAGTCGTATACGACTCTTTCTATGCCGTAAGTCGTAGTCGACTTAACTAATTGCAAATGGTTTAAAGCAAGTCTTAACTCGTAGACGAGTTAAGAGATGTGTCTTTAGGTCGTATCCTCTTTAAGTCGTAAGGGTCTTAAGTCATACAAACTGCAGTTATCATTAAGTCGTAGGCCATCCATTTCGTTAAGTCGTGAGCCGCTTATCTCGTAAGCCTATTATCTCGGGTTCCTGTTTATCTCGTAGAGGCTTAACTCGTGGATGATCTTAACTCGTACACTTGCTAATTTGCAGATCTGCTAATCTCGTAAAGGCTTACCTCGCAAGTAGCTTAACTCGGGTACTCCTTAACTCGTAGGCCGCTTATCTCGTAAGCTTGCCAACTCGTAGAGGTCTTTAAGTCGTAGGAAGTTACTGACTCATGTATCCTTTAACTCGTACATGCCTTGAGTCGTACATGCCTTAACTCGTGGACCTGTTAACTCGTGAACGAGTTAGGGTTAACACTCGCAGAAGACTTGAATACATGATTGGATTTTGGCTCGTGAATGTTGATCTTTGCAAGAATGTAATCCCTGTTTTAGTTCTAGGAAAAAAAACAAAAGTAAACCTGTCAAATCCCTTTTCTTTCTCTCTGTCTCTATTCTCTGTTGAATTTCGAAAAAAATAAACAAGATGGAGTTTTGCTTAACTTGCACCAGGTTTCAGTAATTAAATCAAAGCAAAGTTTGAAGTTTCCTTTTTTTTAGAAACTGTAAAAACAAAAACACAGTTACAATTGAGCATCAGGTTTACAAAGCAAACCACTTCAAAATTTTACATCTCCCTCTTCCTCTTTACTTTTGAAAAAGTTTGTAAACAAGTTAAAAAAATTTATAAACCTGTCTTGTATTTTCAGTAATGAATTAAAGTAAGTTTACACAGTTTTTTTCCTGGAAACAATGAAGCACTGTCACAATTCAAACTTCTCAAGAAATTCAAACTTCATTAATTTTAATTTCAGTAGCACCATGTGAATCCCCTGTAAGAATGATGATTTTAGAAATAGAAAATTAATTTTTTTCATTGCACATTTCTCTGGGAAATGGAAGTTGATCAGAAAATGAACTTTTTGAGCAATTCTGGTGATCTATGTAGTTATGGGCCTCGAATTCGTGGTCGCGGCATGATTTGGTATTCGTGATCACCAGAAAAATACTGGCTAAATTTTTAAATCATCAAATTTGTGATGCAAGATCAAAATAGGGTTTAGAAACCAATTTTTGTTCACGTTAAAGACGATGTTGCTGCACCACCCACAAGTGATCGGACCGTGTGCCATCGGTGCGAATCGAAGCGTCTCACGATGACGAAGCTTCGGACTGGAATTGGTGGCCGATAACGAACTGGGGAGGTAGCGCGAGGTGATTTGCTGGTGACGTGCCTGATGGGTTGAGTTGCTCGTGCTGCCTCGATCCTTGTTTTCAAAATCAAATCATGTTTTGGGCGTTTGTATCTTCTTAGGGAGTGAAAGGCGACTTGTTGGTGGTCGTAGCATCGACCAACTGCGGTGAGTTTGACCAAGCACGTGCACATGGAGGGATTGTGTGTCAGGTCGTTGGGTTGGGGAAGATAGGTGGTAGCTCGAAGCATAGCGCAGGGAAATTGGTGGAAAAACTCGAAGACGGGCTCGTGTTGGTTTAGCATTGTATCGGGTCACTTTTTAAACTTAGACAATTTTTTGCATAAAGTTGCCACGCGGGTCAATTTTGGCCTAAAACCCAAAGCAAGGGGATGTTTCCCTCGGGGACGACTCGAAGCAAGCACCGGGTTGGTCAACAAAATAACAAACCTAATTTTTAACCAAATTTTTGAAGCAAGCAACGGGTTTGCTTTTCTGAATAAATTAGCGATGATTGTAAATGGAATTTCACGCAAATGATATTGAGTCAAATTTTTTATAATCAAGAATATTTTTAAAATTTATAAAAGTTGTTTTAAAATTTAACTTAATAAAAAGTTTAAAAATAAATCAAATATCCAAATGTTAACTTTAAACCAAATTTATTTTGAAATAGTAATTAATAATTAATGTTTTGTAATGATTTTAAAAATAATAATTAATCAATTAAAGAATAGTCAATTAATAAAAGAAACTAAACTTAATTAGTTAACAACCAAGAATTAATAAATTAAAATAATAAATTAAAGAATAATTAATTAATTAAACTAATTAAATTATATTATAATTAAGAAAAATTAAAACAATGGTTTAAAATAATTAAGAAGATAATTATACGGATAATTCACTTTAATCACAATCACCTTAATCAAAGATGAATGACCATCATCAAATATCCTGTACTGGATTGATATTTCTGTTGTGATACTGTGATTGCTTTGTGATGAACTGTGAATTATGATTTGTTCCTATATGTATGTAAAACCTCTTTTTCCCGTGAAACGGCATTTAAACTTCGATGCGACAGGGAGTCGGATTGCAGTTGTTATCCAAAACCCACATCGAACCTTGAATGAGAATCCTTACAATTGATACACCCACATGATTTTCAAATTGAGCGCTCACTATTCGGATTAGCTGGAAGAGAACCTTTGTGTCATATAACCCATACCGAATAGTGATTCGACGAATGGATAGCATTTGAAGATGGTGGTGAAGACCCGGTGTCTTTGAAAACGTCTATCGATTGTCTCTTCACCGAGTTGCTCCGGTATAGGGATTCCTTAAGTGATGGGAAGTCTGATCGGGATTGTAGATGCCCGGATTTGCAAGGGCTTCTTCCTTTATTGGACGAAGTGCCTTCGGTTCTGTTCGAACCCAAAACAGACTTGTATGGTCGTGTGTCTGACACTACACTTTGAGATATGAAGCTGATTTCTTTCAAATGCATATCTGTTGGTGGCGGAGAATTTATTCTCTTAGCTTAACACCCGTCTCTGGGACGTACGAGCTCAAAGGTTATGTAGTTGAAGGTTATCAGCGATATACTCCCAATTTGGTAGTGTGGCATGCTAAGTGCTGATGTGTGATGATGATCATTTGTTGATCATTTGTGATCAAAGCATGGCTTTCGTGTAAATCGTAGTTTTGTGGACGAGACCTCATCGAACCTCACACCCCGAAAATGGTCGAAACATGAAAGATGCGACAAGGTTATGAGGGTCGCACCCTTTAGGATATGTCATTTCCTTCTGGAAAAAAGGTGGTGTCATGGTATGGAGCCCAGACACATACCTATGTGGTTGCTTCAATCTCATTCTCTGTGTGGTTGTTGCTTTGTGATGGGGGCCCCTCGGATAAAGGTCCCAAAGGACCGGGGAATGGCATACTCGAGTAGTAGTTACCAAGTTACAGAGGTAACCCGGCCTTGTGTTGGCAGAGAGTCGGGTAGGTTCTCGGGAGGTCCCGCTAGAGGCGTACCCATGTGGCAGTAGGAAGTTCCTTAGCCTGACCAATTATTGGAAATCCAATCAAAACAATACGCGCCCTGTATGGTTTTAGTTGTATAACCTGCCATGGAATGTGGCGGTAACCTGCTATTGAACATGGTAGCTATAGTAGGCATAAGACAATGTCGTATGCTAGCTAGGATTGGATTTATACTTTCAAAATGGTTTTCTACACTATACACTAGTAATAATATCAAAGAATTTTTCTGTATCAAGCATATTTGACTATCATAAGAAGAAATCTCCTCCAATTTTATGATTGCATTGTGTGTGTCGTGGGAGGTCTTATGGTGGTTTCATTTTTCAAAAGCATACCGGATTTTCTTGTATAAACCTGTTCTATTTAAAAACAACCATCATTGTTTACTCATACCAGTCCCATGACTGTCCCAGAGTTTATTGTTTTCTTTCTAAACTCTGGGTGCCTACTATTTCTACACGGGCAGCCTAGTAGCAGGTTTTCCGTATTTTGGCTCTAGCTATATTTTGGAGTACTTTGGTTTGGAGGCTATCGGTTTTTGGGAGCTTTTACCTTAAAGACATTTTGGATGCTTTTGGATCTCGAGGTGCTTAGTTTGGGTGTTCACTATCATTCTCTATTTGCTTGAAGACTTTTGGCATTATCTATTGTTGTTCTATTATGACATTCTATTTGGAGTTGTGATTCATGTATTATGACACTCTTATGTTGTAATAGATATTATTATGATGTTGTATCTGTGATGTAATGCATGCTATTCATTTTATTTCTGCTGTTTTATATTCATCTAATGTTGTTATAAGCTCCATCCGACTGGAGTTCGATGTTTGAATCATTGACAGTTGAGTACAAGTGAGGTGTTTGATGTCAATTTTCGATCGTTGAATTTCGGCTCGTGACAGTACCTATGCTGGCTAAGATTAATATTATACTTTCAAAATGTTTTCCACTATGCTCTAATAATAATATCAAAAGGATTCTTGCGTTGTAAGTATATTTGACTATCATAAGGAGAAATCTCCTCCAATTCTGCGTTTGCATTGTGTGTCTGGCTGAAGGCCTTATGGTAGTTTCAGTTTCCAAAAGCATAGTGAATTTCTTTTTATTTTCTTTGTGAAAATAACTGCTTTTAAGATCTCACACCAGTCCCATGACTAACCTGAAGTTTATTGTTCCCTTTCTAAACTCTGGGTGTCATGCTTGTCCACACGAGCAGCGTAGAGTCAGGTTACCATTATTCAGGAGTGAAGTCTATCAAGAAATTGCTATGGAGATCTGGAGACAAGCTGGATGGCGAGACGTAACACTTATCCTATGTAGTGTCGGTTGTGTTTAGGTTAGTGCAAGTCAAATTTTATTGTACACAAGTGACTATAACTGCCAGTGTTTGTATTATGTCGTTGTAAACTCTGATAATATGATGTATAAACTGATACTCACCCCAAAATCACTTCACTCACCCCAAAAGCACTTCACATCGACCCCGCTAGCTGGCAACCATACTCTCGAATCACTTCTCTGCAAGCTCATCCACTCCTTCGCTGCCATAACCGTCTTCACTACATCTTCAGCTAGTCACTGCCCCGTGACCAAAGTCAACAACTTGTTCGTCGACGGAAATTCTATCGGATTAGTAAACCGTCGAACGAATTTAGAGATAAAAATAACCGCAAGCGCATGGTGTACGAATGTAGCACGTGGCGAATACGGGTCGATCCACAGGGAATTGTTGATTTTAAAATTCTATTCAATCAAATTAAACCAAAGTCGAGAGTGATTAGCTAAAAAAATGATAAAAACAAGCAAAAGAAAATTGATAAAATATGAGAGTGTTAAGACAATTTAGAGGCAATTTCCACTCTCTAGATCACATAAATCAACAATTTGAAGTTATGATCTCTCTTTTCTAGTCATTAGTGAATTAGTTGATGTGCTTATCATAAGTATGGTATATTTGTGCTATTAATTAGCTCAATATAAACCATCAAACTATAACACAACCACTAATACACTTTTAAATTTCATAAAATATGACAACAAAGTTGAAAGCAAAATCTATTTTAAGCATGGCCTATTAACCATTAACTAGAAATATAAGCCATCAAATTTTAATTTCAACAATCACTTCCTTGCCATAATCATATGTAAATGAAGAGGCAATTTGTGTTTTGTTTGTTTAAGTATAGCCTATTTGTTATGAACAACATAGACTATCAAATTCAAAGCTAAACAACATCATTAAACCACTTCAATCATTCTCATTAAGCACAAAAAGAGAGCATAAACATCAAAATATTGGATCTACATACTAGAGAGCTTCATTACCCCTAAATTGAAGGGATTAAGCTCTCATATTTGTTATCATATGAACAAATGTAGAAAACAACATTAAACAAGAAGAGAGAAAGAGAGCAAAATGAAAAGAAAAGTTATTCTACTTGCATAAAATAAAAGAGGTCTATACTAGAACATGAAAGAAAATAAACAAGAAAAGAAAATGAACATGTAATTAAAAGGAAACACTAAATAACATTGCATAAAAAAAAGAAAAATACATGAAGAAAAATGGCTAAGTAGCCATGAAAAGAGAAAGAGAGCTTTCTTTTATTTTCTAAACTAAAACTAACTAACTAAGAGGAGGGTGGCTACATGAAACATAAGGGGTATTTATACAAGTTAGAAACCGTAATGCATATTTTTGGGGAGTACCCAAAATGCCCTTGGAGGAAGTGTGGTCACCAAGTAACTATTAACTTCCACTAATCATCCATTAAGTATGCATGAAGATTTAATGGCCATAAGCATGTGGATTAGCTTCTAATTTGTACATGAAGAAAGGTGGGTAGGCGGGGTCCTCCATTGTCATGCCTTTGAATTATTTCCATCTTCATTTGTTCTATTCACCCTTGTGCATACATATATTTTCATGAAGCCACTTGTGTTTGAATTTTAATTCCTACAAAATACATAGAAATTTTTAATTAAATTTTTACAAATTAATAAATGCACAAAAAAGTCAATTTTGTCCCTATATGAAGACGAATATGTGACAATTTGAAAATAATTTGAATTTGGTTTAAACAAGTTAAAATACCCAATATGATCATTTATTTAATTTAAATAGAATAAATATGGTAGTAAAAATATGCACATTTACGTGCACATCAAATGCCCCCACACTTATCTTTTTATTCGTCCTCGAATAAACTAAAACTAAGGTAAATCCGTTTTCGTAGGGAGCACGATTGCATTGAGCGTATGCAATAAGCCGTTAAACCTCTGGGTGTCCCCAGTAGGAGGAGTGTTATCTCGTGAGGGTTTTCAGCAGATACTACCCACAAATCCAAATGCATGATGAAAATATTTACAAAATGCAAGATTTATTTACAAAGAGGTGAATGCAAATTTTTGAAAATATTTACAAATGAAGGATTTATTTTTAAATTGGCACAAATAAGTTAAATATAGGTTTTGGTTATTATCTTGAAAATTTATGTCATTTACTCGTCAAAACAAAAATCAAGTTATCATAACAAATAGACAATAGTTTAATTTGTTGTTTCGGTTGATAACAAAGTGTAATTATAAAATGGATCCTTAGTTAACAAATATAGCTAACAACATGAAAGCAAAATGAAGAGGAAAAAGAGAGCAAAATGAAAAGAGAAGTTAATTAACTTGCATAAAATAAAAGAGATCTACACTACAACATAAAAAAGAGGCATGTAAAAGGAAAGAGCATGTATTAATAACATTAAAAAAATGGAAAATTACATGAAAATAAAAATGGCTATGTAGCCATGAAAAGAGAAAGAGAGCTTTCTTTTATTTGATCTAAACTAATGAAGAGGAAGAGGAAGAGAGGAGGCCTCAGAGAGACTAAGAGAGGGGAGGAGGAGAGGAAGATTACATGAAACATATGGGTATTTATACATGTATGAAACCCTAATTCATATTTTTGGGGAATGCCCAAAATGCCCATGAGGTAGTGTGGCCACCAAGTAATCATTAGCATGTCATAATCCTCATTTAAGTGTACATGAAGCTTTAAATGTCTTTTAGCATGTGCATTAGCCTTTAATTTGTACATTAAGGTAGTGAGTAGGTGGGGTCCTCCATGTTCTTCACTTTGAATTATTTCCATCTTCATTCTTTTGTATCTTCTTTGTGCATGCATATTCCTTCATGAAACCACTTGTAATTGAGTTTAAATTCCTACAAAATAGTATAGAAATTACCCATTAACTTTTCTCAATTTGATATATGCACAAAAATGACCATTTTGCCCATGGATGACGATGAAAATGTGACAATTTCAAATAATTTGAATTTTGGTTAAAACAAGTTAAAATACCCAATATGATCATTTATTCAATTTAAATAGATTAAATATGGTGGTAAAAATATGCATATTTACGTGCACATCAAATACCCCCACACTATCTTTTTATTCGTCCTCGAATAAAGAAAAACTAAGATAAATCCGTTTTCGTAGGGTGCACGATTGCATTGAGCGTATGCAACAAGCCGTTAAACCTCTGGCTGTCCCCAGTAGGACGAGTGTTGTCTCGTGAGGGTTTTCAGTGCGTACTACCCACAAAATCCAAATGCAGGATGAAAATATTTATAAAATGTAAGATTTATTTACAAAGAGAATAATGCAAGTTTTTGAAATATTTACAAATGAAGGATTTATTTTTAAATCGACACGAATAAGTTAAATATAGGTTTCGGTTATTATCTTGAAAATTTATGTCATTTACTCGTCAAAATTTCCAACAAAAATCAAGTTATCATAACAAATAGACAACAGTTTAACTCGTTGTTTCAGTTGATAACAAAGTGTATCTATGAAATGGATCCGTAGTTGACTATCAATGTTTATCAAAGTGGTATTTTTATTTATTCAATAACAATTCAAATCAAATAAGTAAAAATAGTTCTAGGATTTCAATTGCTTTCTCTCTCATTATTTGCAAGAAAAATTACACACCTAGCTCAGGTAAACTGAGGCCAGATATACCACCCATGCACCGCCTTTCGGGCTTATGTGAGGGAGTACAGAGCATGGCAAGTGCACACACTTTTGTGCATACACCTATCGACCATAGGTGGTTTAATGAAGACTGTTCTTTTTTTTACATGTGTTCCATACATGCATAACCGTGAGGACTTTTAAATGAGTATGAAAGCACATAATCAAAGATTTCAAGTAATTCACCAATGCATAACCGTGAGGACTTTCAAATAAGAGTGAATACTTGGATGTTATTATTATTATTATTTTTCTAAGAGAGAGAGAGTTTTGCAAAATCATCTTAGCACCATTTAACTTAGAAGACAAAAAAATGTTATGTCCTTTACTTTAAATCAACCACCTTTAAAACAAAGATTTTCAATTAGGATATACTTCATAATTAACACGTATGAATCTTCCTATATACTAGTTAAACCATTATTATTTGTAATCAAATTTCATTTTTATTTTTGTTTAGATAAATAAATTTCCAAAAATTTCAATTTAATAAACCAAAACCATATATTTATCTTATAGTGTTTCTTTTAAAAATAAATCAAAAGAAAATTTAATAAACCAAAACCATATATTTATCTTATAGTCTCCCCCCCCCACACATGATTTTGACTGTGTCCCTACAGTCAACCCAAGTGAAAGGGATGTTTATTATTATTTACATGAAAACGAACGGTATTTACACGAGATCTGAAAGTATATTGTCAAAAAGTAAATGAAACGGTCTTCCAAAAACCGATTCATTTGTCTCGTCGAGTATACAAGACACAGCTTAAGCTCGAAAAACCAAATCGTAAAAGATTTCAAAGTCGAGTGTGGATTTGGAAAAACGAAAGTCGTTTTATTGAAAATCGTATGAGTTGTTTTATTTTCGATGATTTTTTGGGTTGATAAAACAATTGATTGAAATTCAAGTTTATTTTCACCAAATTGAAGTTCAAACTTATCATTGAAAACTTCTTCAAAATTATCGATTTCAAAATCAAAACGGTGATCGAAATTTTCCCCTTTAGAATTCAACAACTCTTTTTCAAAAAGTCCATAAAACTCATGTTCGTTAAATTCGACTTCCTTTGTTGGATTATCAACAACTTCATCGTGTAAATGGAGTTTAAAATTCAAAGTTGTCGTATTCAAGTTTTCAGAAAATGGAAGATCGAAGTTTAAATCGAATTTCGCACCTCAAAAGAATTGAAATCCAACTTAATTACCGTATTTTCAACAACTTGATTAAGATCGTCATTATCAATTTCAAAAGTTTTCATTTGAAAATCATCGATTTGGGTAAAAGATGGATTATCGTTTGACTCGTCACACATTGAAATTTGAGTTTGTTTCTCACGAAAATTTTCCAATGTTTTAATCAACAAATTTGTGTGATCATCATAAATTTCATTCATTTGCTCAACAAAGTCAAATTTGTAATTATTAACTTGAAAATTTTCGATTTGGACTTGTTGAGAACAAGAATTGTCAATTTCGATAAACGGTAGACTATTATTTGATTCTTCGCAAGTTGAGATTTGATTATGATTTTCACAATTTTTTTTGTATTTTTCAAGTAATAAATCCCCGTTATCTTTTTCCATTTGGCCAACAAAATCAAATTCATGGTTATTAATTTGAAAACTTTCATTTTGAATTTGTTGATAACCAAAGTTTTCGATCGTATCATTATTGAAACAATTCCCATTGCCAAAATTATTTGAAAATTGATTTACATTTTCGTCTTTATTTTGAAATTCATCTTGAAACTCGAAAATGAATTGGCATTGGTTACACTCGAAATCATTTGAATTTTGAAGTTAATTCAAATTTTGATTATTTTGAAAACCTTGATTCGAGTTATAGCACAAATATGAATTGCACCACTCATTTATCTCTTGATTTTGTTGTGTAGCGATTTCAAGTAAAGATGAAATACTATTTTCAAGATTTGAAACTTGGTAATCGTTTTGAAAATTTTGTGGTTCAAAATTCAAATCGTTTAAAGAATAGTTGTAGTTAAAATATCCACACGAATTTGGAGTGAAATCATATGGATTATATTGATTTTCGCAGCTATTGTAAACTTCACGTAAGTGGGGAAACTCGGACATTTACAAGAATGTTTTTGTGTTTTTTTTTGGTAAAAGAAAAATATTTACAAATGGAATTTATTTTTCAAAATGGAAAATCGATTTTTGTTTTGTTTTTATTTTTCAATCTTTTTTTTGTTGAATTTTGGTTTTTCTAAAAATTTTTTGGATTTTTTTTGAAATTTCAAAGAAAAGGATTTAAAAATTTCAAAGAAAAAGAAATATTTACAATTTTTTTAGTTTTGGATTTTGAATTTTTTGTTTTTTGTTTTTAAAAAATATGCATGAACTAATGCAACTGAATGAATGCAAGGGTTAATTACAAATGATTTATCCTAAGTTAACACAAAATTTTATAGTCACACACTGTCTTAAATCAACAAAAATATTTCTCAGCCAGGTAACGGGCAGGGGTTATCGGTGCACCACGAATCACCGTAGCAATGCAGCCGAAGGTTTAAGTACCTTCAGAGGAACAACCACTATAATATTTACGAATCACCGTAATATTTATAAATGGTTATTACTCTGTCGTAGCCTAGACACCAAGAAATTAAGTTGTTCAAAGAAGACAACTGTCAATATACAATTAAATGAGTTATTATTTAATCAAATTCTAAGATGAAATGCAAAGCTGAAATAAAACGTGTATTAACAATGCAACTAGAATGAAATTTTGTTTTTGTTTTTGCTTTTGATTTTGAATTTTTTTTTTGTTAATGCAAGCAACTAACAATGCAAGACAAACAGAAACAGTAGATATATACAATGCAAGGAAAATAAAAAGAAAATTATAAATAAGCAAGCAGTTTTTTTTTTGGGCAAGCTCGAAGCCAACATTTTATTTTAGCAAGCAAGTCTCCTCCTTCTGCAATTTTTCTTTGGCACCGTGAAATAAAAACAAGATATATACAAGGTTTTTTTTTAAGTGATGTGCACGTAAATGTGCATATTTTTACCACCATATTTATTCTATTTAAATTAAATAAATGATCATATTGGGTATTTTAACTTGTTTAAACCAAATTCAAATTATTTTCAAATTGTCACATATTCATCTTCATATAGGGACAAAATTGTCTTTTTTGTGCATTTATTAATTTGTGAAAATTTAATTGAAAATTTCTATGTATTTTGTAGGAATTAAAATTCAAACACAATTGGCTTCATGAAAATATATGTATGCACAAGGGTGAATAGAAAAAATGAATATGGAAATAATTCAAAGGCATGATAATGGAGGACCCCACCTACCCACCTTTCTTCATGTACTAATTAGAAGCTAATCCACATGCTTATGGCCATTAAATCTTCATGCATACTTAATGGATAATTAGTGGAAGTTAATAGTTACTTGGTGACCACACTTCCTCCGAGGGCATTTTGGGTACTTCCTAAAAATATGCATTAGGGTTTCTAACTTGTATAAATACCCCTTATGTTTCATGTAGCCACCCTCCTCTTAGTTAGTTAGTTTTAGTTTAGAAAATAAAAGAAAGCTCTCTTTCTCTTTTCATGGCTACTTAGCCATTTTTCTTCATGTATTTTTTTTTTTTATGCAATGTTATTTAGTGTTTCCTTTTAATTACATGTTCATTTTCTTTTCTTGTTTATTTTCTTTCATGTTCTAGTATAGATCTCTTTTATTTTATGCAAGTAGAATAATTTTTCTTTTCATTTTGCTCTCTTTCTCTCTTCTTGTTTAATGTTGTTTTCTACATTTGTTCATATGATAACAAATATGAGAGCTTAATCCCTTCAATTTAGGGGTAATGAAGCTCTCTAGTATGTAGATCCAATATTTTGATGTTTATGCTCTCTTTTTGTGCTTAATGAGAATGATTGAAGTGGTTTAATGATGTTGTTTAGCTTTGAATTGGATAGTCTATGTTGTTCATAACAAATAGGCTATACTTAAACAAACAAAACACAAATTGCCTCTTCATTTACATATGATTATGGCAAGGAAGTGATTGTTGAAATTAAAATTTGATGGCTTATATTTCTAATTAATGGTAAATAGGCCATGCTTAAAATAGATTTTGCTTTCAACTTTGTTGTCATATTTTATGAAATTTAAAAGTGTATTAGTGGTTGTGTTATAGTTTGATGGTTTATATTGAGCTAATTAATAGCACAAATATACCATATTTATGATAAGCACATCAACTAATTCACTAATGACTAGAAAAGAGAGATCATAACTTCAAATTGTTGATTTATGTGATCTAGAGAGTGGAAATTGCCTCTAAATTGTCTTAACACTCTCATATTTTTATCAATTTTCTTTTGCTTGTCTTTATCATTTTTTTTAGCTAATCACTCTCGACTTTGGTTTAATTTGATTGAATAGAATTTTAAAATCAACAATTCCCTGTAGATCGACCCGTATTTGCCACGTGCTACATTCGTACACCTTGCGCTTGCGGTTATTTTTATCTCTAAATTCGTTCGACGGTTTTCTAATCCGATAGAATTTCAGTCGACGAACAAGTTTTTGTTTTCTTTTTTTTCTTTTTGAGTGCAAATGCAAATGAAATAGAAAACAATCACACAAACAAATTGAAAAATCACACAAAAATCAATAGAAAATAATTCGAAGTATAGAAAAATCAAAATCAAAACAATTCCCGGCAACGGCGCCAAAAACTTGTTCGTCGATGGAAATTCTATCGGATTAGAAAACCGTCAAACGAATTTAGAGATAAAAATAACCGCAAGCGCACGGTGTACGAATGTAGCACGTGGCGAATACGGGTCGATCCACAGGGAATTGTTGATTTTAAAATTCTATTCAATCAAATTAAACCAAAGTCGAGAGTGATTAGCTAAAAAAATGATAAACACAAGCAAAAGAAAATTGATAAAAATATGAGAGTGTTAAGACAATTTAGAGGCAATTTCCACTCTCTAGATCACATAAATCAACAATTTGAAGTTATGATCTCTCTTTTCTAGTCATTAGTGAATTAGTTGATGTGCTTATCATAAGTATGGTATATTTGTGCTATTAATTAGCTCAATATAAACCATCAAACTATAACACAACCACTAATACACTTTTAAATTTCATAAAATATGACAACAAAGTTGAAAGCAAAATCTATTTTAAGCATGGCCTATTAACCCTTATTTAGAAATATAAGCCATCAAATTTTAATTTCAACAATCACTTCCTTGCCATAATCATATGTAAATGAAGAGGCAATTTGTGTTTTGTTTGTTTAAGTATATCCTATTTGTTATGAACAACATAGACTATCAAATTCAAAGCTAAACAACATCATTAAACCACTTCAATCATTCTCATTAAGCACAAAAAGAGAGCATAAACATCAAAATATTGGATCTACATACTAGAGAGCTTCATTACCCCTAAATTGAAGGGATTAAGCTCTCATATTTGTTATCATATGAACAAATGTAGAAAACAACATTAAACAAGAAGAGAGAAAGAGAGCGAAATGAAAAGAAAAATTATTCTACTTGCATAAAATAAAAGAGATCTATACTAGAACATGGAAGAAAATAAACAAGAAAAGAAAATGAACATGTAATTAAAAGGAAACACTAAATAACATTGCATAAAAAAAATACATGAAGAAAAATGGCTAAGCAACCATGAAAAGAGAAAGAGAGCTTTCTTTTATTTTCTAAACTAAAACTAACTAACTAAGAGGAGGGTGGCTACATGAAACATAAGGGGTATTTATACAAGTTAGAAACCCTAATGCATATTTTTGGGGAGTACCCAAAATGCCCTCGGTGGAAGTGTGGTCACCAAGTAACTATTAACTTCCACTAATCATCCATTAAGTATGCATGAAGATTTAATGGCCATAAGCATGTGGATTAGCTTCTAATTTGTACATGAAGAAAGGTGGGTAGGTGGGGTCCTCCATTATCATGCCTTTGAATTATTTCCATCTTCATTTGTTCTATTCACCCTTGTGCATACATATATTTTCATGAAGCCACTTGTGTTTGAATTTTAATTCCTACAAAATACATAGAAATTTTCAATTAAATTTTCACAAATTAATAAATGCACAAAAAAGACAATTTTGTCCCTATATGAAGATGAATATGTGACAATTTGAAAATAATTTGAATTTGGTTTAAACAAGTTAAAATACCCAATATGATCATTTATTTAATTTAAATAGAATAAATATGGTGGTAAAAATATGCACATTTACGTGCACATCACTAGTCAAATTTTATTGTACACAAGTGATTATAACTGCCAGTGTTTGTATTGTGTCGTCGTAAACTCTGATAATATGATGTATAAACTGATATAACGCTTTTGTTTCAAAGATATTCATTTATCTATTATATGTTTCCCCGCTGCGAATTGTGAGATTCTGTTGTTGTTTTCTTTTCTTCTTATTGCACCTCTTTCTTCCTTAAACCCGACGACTCGTACATTTGTTCCACTTTGGGCTGAATTGTTGTGGAATTTTGCCAGCTCAAAAGGGGTACGGATTTGCGGGCCTATACAATAGTCCATGCGGAAGAAGAATAGGCTAAGTCCGAATGTACCTAACCTGAAATACCTCGGCCTGACCCGAGTATAAAAATATACGAGTCAGTCTAGCTAAACAAATCAGTTAGGTAAACTAAATGATAATGAACATGCATGGTCATCAAGTACCACAAATATCTCTAAAAGAAATAACTCGATCATCTAGCAAATGATGAATCATAACAAGCCTCATATCATTGGCAACTCAATAAACAAAGGATATGATTATCCCAAATCAAGCCAAAAAGGCAAATAACAAATACCAATGAAGGTAACACAAGTTTCCACAAGGTAATCGCTATGTATCGAGTGGTTCAAAAGAACTACTCTGAAAGGCGATGCTCTTGGAAAATATAAATATCAATGAAACAAAAGATGCACGTGCTCAGTACTATATAAACAAGGAACCACAAGCCCGAAGGCGACAAACCCAAGTATCTCTCGAGGGGTGATGAAGGACCAACTCCAAAAGCGATACTATAGGGCAACAAATCCAAAGGCGACAAACCCAAGTATCTCTCGAGCGGTGATGATGGACCAACTCCAAAAGCGATACTATTGGGCAACAAACCCGAAGGCAACAAACCCAAAGGCACAAACCCGAAGGCAACAAACCGTAGTGGCAAAGGTACGGAGGCCCAGTACTGGACACCAATAACTGGAAATATGTGTCACAAACTCTCGAAAAGGAACCCGAAAAGTGTTGACGATGTCCAATACCACACGTTCGCACTAAGCGGTTTACTAACCATTAGTCAATTCCACGCTCAAAGCAGTACAAAGTATACGTCATCTCATCGGCAAACCAGACCCGAACGTCTAAACGATCAAACGAATAGATTGGGAATTAACTGAAAAGATAAACGCATGTGTTCATAGCATGCATTTTATCCAATCATTTAATTCTCCTTCCTCTTCGCTCGAAGTGCAAAATTGTGTGTTTTATATAGAAATTAAGTTGAAGAAAACGAGTTTTGGGAATGCTTCAAAATCGCTTTAGAAATTGCCTTTGAAATTCTCCTATTACGGAGTAATTAATTTAATACCTAAAAATAATATTAAATAATAATTTCAAAAGTCAATTTTCTAGAAAAACACTTTGTAATGCTTTATAAAACCCGTGTACGAAATCTGGAGAGAAATCTCAAAGAAATCGGAAAATATCAGAAAAAGCCGGAAATTATTCTAAGAATAAAAAAACCAGTGAAAACATGCTGCGAACCCATGTTCGACAGCAGGTTTGGACCTGCAAAAGGAGTCCAAATGACATGAAATTTGGTGGGAATATTGTTTAACATTCCTACTCCAATCTGAAAAATGATGCACACAATTACGACTTGAAACAAAGAAACTGCTTCGTTCCGAAGATGGGCTAAAACCACTATAAACTGCTGTGTAAAAACAACGCAAAGGTTCAACTTCGACGATGAGTTCGAAAGAGAAAATGAACCCAGATCTTGGTGAAATTTGGTAGAAGCATAGAATAATGCTTCTAATTCGATCTGTAGAAATAACTATTCAAATACGAATTGAAACGAAGAATCTGCGTCGTTTCAAATTCGGACCAAGACAAGGTTTAAAACACTGAATTACAGCAAGCTGTGAGTACAAGTTCGACAGTAGTTTAGAAATAGCAAACCAATCTAGATTGTCATTAAATTCTATAGGAATGTAAATCAAGACTCCTACTTTAATCTGCAAAATGAATCACTCAAATCCGATTTGAAGCGTATGAGTTATGATGTCTTAAACATGCACTCAGGCCATGTTTGCAACAATTCAAAAACCAAAAATGTATAGGCCTAAACCTGTGACGACCCGCCTTTCTCAACCCGGAAAGACGTATCATCATTAAGAAAGAAAGGGATAGAAATAGAAAAGAATAGAAAGAAAGGAAAACAGCATTAGAATCTCGCAGCGGAATGGAACAAAATAAAATAGATCACATAACTATTACATAGTTATACATACATCAGAGTTATACAATATCACATAACAGGACTCTCATATACATATATGTCCATACATACATCCAAAATACAACACACACTACCTACACAGCGGAACTACATATATAGATACATACGTCTGGTCTTCTCCCCAAAATAGCTCCTCCAGAAAATCAACACCCCAAATACCTATCACTTGGCTACTCATAAAAATTTGAGTACCCAAGAGTTTATGAAAAACAAAATATAAACTCCGGGTCAAACGTGGGTCTGGTATGAGTAAACTGGTAAAAAATTGTTTAACTTTGAAAATCATTTGAAATAAAGGTATCACGTAAGACTGCCCACAAATAAATACGGGTAAGTTCTTACCTTACGCTAACCAAAACATTTTATAGGAAATTCAGTGATATTATAATAGTGTCTAGGGTTTTCAAGTAAATAGAAAATAGTCGAAATTGTTACATGATTAAATTCCAGCTACTAGCCACGAAAGTGGGTAATACAAATCAAAACCGTAGGGTCTCGTAGGGAAAATGGGTTTCCAACAATGGCAAGGCTACTGGGGTACCGCCCGTCATAGTAGGGGCCTAGATCACCGTACCGAGGATCACTCCCGACCCCCTACAACACAAGGCCGGAACCATTCCTTACTGAACAGTCCCGAACAAGATAACCCCGTAGTTGTGGCCAACAACTGCTCACACAGCCGAAATAAAAAGGGACATCTAGACAGGGGAATATCTTGTCCTGCTTGGGCATGACCCACCTAACCTTGCTGCATCTCCCCTGTTTTAGCCATTCCCGGTTGATGAGGCTTGAGGTTACGATTACGTTTATTGAACATATCCTTAGAATGCTCATCGTCCGCATGACGATGTGCTGAAAGCATTCAATCCATAAAAGGTCGTTCCGGGTTCGAACGAAACCGAAGGCATTATCTCGTTACACTCATTTTGGAATCACCCTCAGAGTTAACGACGATAACCCTTGCATTCTGAAACACCATCTCGATCACCACTTGATAAGTCACGAGCTATCGTTTAATTTGGATCGATGTGGTTTTCGGAGAATCAAAATTGATTCTTCCGATCCTGGTCTCATCGGAATCCAAACGCCATTTTAAAGGGCCAAGTTGTCTATTTAACTTAACAGTTCAATTTAATATTAAGAATTAACATAACAGATATAACAGACAGATCATACACATTAATCACAGATATCCATGATATATCACAAAAACATCATCAAACAGATATTAAAGTCAATCAAACAGAATCATCAATGCATGCCAAACAGTTTGGTTTTACTTAACTAAATTATTTGCTTAAAATAACTATATTTTATTCTGCTTAATTAATTATTGATTAATTAACTTATTAATGATCAATTAATCATTAATTATTAATTTATTAGTTATCTAATCTTTAATTAATTATCTAATTATTAAACTTTTATTCATTAACTGTTACTTAATTACTTAGTTAATTAGTTGATTCTTGTTAATTATTAACTTACTTATTAAAGATTAATTAGTTATTAAATTATCACAAATTATTTATACTAATCAATTTTATTAACTATATAATCTTCAATTAATCACTTAAGTTAATTATCATTCATGGATTAACTTTTAAATAATTATCTAACATTTTTATGATTTAAATTGTTTTAACATATGATTTATTTCTAATTACAAAAATCAATTTAAATTTATTAATTAAATTTCAAATATAAATTAATTTACATTCTAATTACTTTATATTAGTCAAACCATCTTTACCTCACTTACCCTTACTAAACTTTTAAAACAAATATTAGCCTAACTAATTAATTATTTAGTTACTTAGTTATAAAAATACTAAAACAGATTATGCACGTTCAATTGGAAAGGTACCCGAGACAAAACCCTTCTCTACTCGAGACAGTCTCGAGTTATCTTCGCGTCTCCCCTGCGTCCCTCTCTCTCACTCTCTATCTTCTTCTCCCTTTCCCTGATTCTTTTCTTCTTCTTCTTGTTTTTTTTTAAAGTTAACGTTATAAAACAGCTGAAGCCACACACGAGAACGACCCGAAGTCACCTCCCCTTCCACTCGAGTATCACACGATACGAAGTCACCCACGACTTCACTGACACACTCACGCCACCGTGCACGTGCACGGTGGTGCGCTTGGCCTCCGGCGACTCGCGGCAACCCCCACAAATCCCAAAACATCCACTCGTACGAAATCGAAACCCAGATTTCAAATTACAAGCTGAAAACAAAAAAAGACCTGCACCTTGAACATGCGACAACAACGCCCACTGTCAAAACCTTCATGCGGCCACCATCCATTACCAGAGGTGATGAAACTCCACCAGAACGTCACTCACATTCCCCCCTAACTCCACCTAAAATCGTGTTCCACTCGGTTGACCCATGATGCCGAAATCAATTTTTTTACAGAGCACCATGAATTCTAAACCCAAAACCCTATTTTCGAACCAACCCCAAAACTCTTGCATTGAATAATTGTTTTTGCATTTTTCCTGACATCTACAAGTATCAATCAAACTCCCACATGAATTTCAACTTCTAAAATTGATTGAATCACTGGATATTCTCAAATAAGCAATTTTGGTTCCCTTTGAAACTGCACCTATTCTTCTTACTTAGAAATCATTATTTTTATGTTAAAAATCTAAGCTTTGAGTGTTTAATCAAGATATAGATTCAAATTAACAAACTAAAATATTTAAATTTTAACATTGATTTCCTTTTTACTGTAACTTAAAGATACAGTGTTAATAACATGCTATAAAACTCCTAAAACAAATTTACATGCCTATGTTTAAGATAAACCACTTGTATCAGTAACAAATCTAAGGTTCAAACAATTATATGAATAAGTATTTATAAATATTTTGGCTTTTCTTGTTCAGATTTTCAAAAATCTTAAAGAACAGCTTCCTGTAACACCAAAGCAACATGAAATACCAAGGCTATTTATATAAACAATATCAAAGAACTTACCATTCATAAACTAAAAGTACCAATTTAGATTTAAAATAGGTAAGTTTACTCACCAAGTCACTAGCTTTGAACAGAAAGCAATGTTGAAGAAGAAACTGCAGAAAGAAATTCCCTGAAACTCTTCCTTTTCTTTTCTCTGTTTCTCTGTTTATTTATGTATGTTTGCGAAGCAAACAATGTTTTTCTCAGGTTTGCTTCAGGTTTTGATCTAGTTTTTATAAACGAACAGATGATATATATAAAGAAGTTAGTTACAGTATAGGTTGTATCTGGCCAGTTTGTATTTGTATTATCATTTTTCTTTCTTTTTTTATTGGTTACATGATATACACCTGTAGAATGAAGTGATAAGAAAATTCTGGCTGCCTGTACTTGTTAAACAATATGTTATGCTAATTAATGCTTTTGCTTTTGATTATGACAACATGTATTTAATGTTTTACTAATAGTTGCAATTTGTACAAAGATGTTTATTATTATTTGGTCCAAACATGTTTTTTTCAGGTTTGTCTTTTAGGTTTAGTTAAGTTTTATTATATTAAAGTAAAACTTGTTTTTCTTTTGCATATGAATTTTCCTGCAGCACATAAACTTTGTATTTAATTCATAGCATTGTGATTGTATAAAGATATTTATATTTTTTTTTCTTTCTTTCAAGTTTATACAACCTGGTTTAGAAATCTAATGAGCATACATATGTTACTTTGTTCATTTATTACTTAGCTTATATTTTTTTCAAGTGTAGCTTTGACTTGTTTTCTTTGCATTATTCATTTGTACATACAGGTTATGCATAAATATATTTTATATGAAATTTGTATACTTGTTCATATGATCTTTCTTAACATTTTTATTAAAGATGCTGTGTTGTACAATTGAATTTTAAAGATTATTGTTTGACTCAAATACTTGTATTTATATATTTCAAATTGTAATTTATATTTGTATATTTATATTCCTAACTACATCTTATTACTTATAATTATGGTTTTTATACTAGTTTTGTATGTTTATATTTATAATCAATTATATTGTTTTTAAACTTATGTGTTAGATTTCCATGTTTATGTTTAATAATACTATGTTTGTTTACTTTTAAACTTATCATTTTAAAAACTAAAATTGTATTCATATAAATTATCAAATAATAAAATATTGAATCTTTGATTTGATTTTATTGAATAAGACATATTTTGTTTTAATGGTTTTGAAGCATTCTATTTTAAATTTTCAAACCAAAATTTCTTTTATAAAACATATAACTGTTAAATATCAAAGATCTCGTCATTTTAAAATTTTAAAAGCTTGTATTCAATTTAAATTAGATTAAATATTCATTAAAATATGCTGTCAAAAATTCCAGGTTGTTACATTCCTCCCCCCTTAAAAGAATTTCGTCCCCGAAATTTAAAACAACAGTTAATTCAAAAGTTTTTATATTAACCATCCAAACATACAAATCATTCATACAATAGCAAACAAACAAACAGTCTACTTTAACAAAAATCACTAGTTATCCGAACATAAATCTGGATAAGCATTCTTAAAACTATCGAGAGTTTCCCAGGTACAATCTCTGGGATCCTCACTCCATTGCACCTTGACGAGTTTCACCACTTTGTTCCTGAGTTGCTTCTCGTCTCGGTCCACAATCTGAACTGGATTTCTGACCACAGTTAAATTGGGTTCTACTGCCAAATCTTCTTGAGCTACCGGTTCTACGACGAGTGACGGATCATGAACAAATTTCCTCAAATGTGATACATGAAACACATTGTGAATCCCAGACATCCGCTCTGGCAATTCAATCCTGTAGGCTACAATTCCAATTCTTTCCAACACTTGGAATGGTCCAATGTATCTCGGAGCAAGTTTTCCCGTCTTTCCGAATCTTATAGCACCTTTAATTAGGGAAACTTTAACAAAAACCAAGTCTACGATCTCAAATTCCAATGGCTTCGTCTTCTATCCGCATATTTCTTATGACGATCTTGAGCAGCTTTCATCCTTTTCTTGATAAGCTCAACCTTCGCAGAAGCTTCTCGTATAAGATCAGGTCCGAGCACAAGACGATCCTTCGATTCAATCCAACAAGATGGGGATCTACAGGGTCTTCCATATAAAGCTTCATAAGGAGCCATCTTAATACTCGCTTGATAACTGTTATTATAAGAAAATTCCACTAGATGAAGATGGTCTTCCCAAGATCCTCCAAAATCTAAAACACAAGCCCGTAGCATATCCTCAAGAATACGATTCAGCCTCTCCGTCTGTCCGTCCGTTTGAGGATGATAGGCTGTACTCAATCTCAAATCTGTTCTCATTGCTGATTGCAGAGATTCCCAAAATTTGCTAGTGAAAATAGGATCACGGTCACTTACTATGCTGACGGGAACACCATGCAATCGAACTATCTCCTTCAAGAAAATTTCCGCCAAAGAAACTGCGGTGCGAGTTCCCTTTACTGGTATAAAATGGGCACTTTTAGTTAAACGATCTACAATAACCCATATACCGTCATTCCCTTTCCTGGTTCTAGGCAAACCATCAATAAAATCCATTGAGATCATTTCCATTTCCAATTCGGAATTTCCAAAGGTTGCAATAACCCGGCAGATTTCTGTTGATCACCTTTAACTTGTTGACAGATGGCACAACTGTTCACAAATCTAACAATATCCTTTTTCATGCCCGGCCATCAGAATACTCTCCTCATGTCCTTGTACATCTTCGAGATTCCAGGATGAATATTCAATTTGGAGCGATGACTTTCAGACAACACTTCCTGCTTCAACTCCTTGTCATTCGGAACACATATTCTCCCGTTGATCCTTAGTGTTCCTTGGCCATCAAATTTCAGAACTAGGACACTGACCCTTCCTGACTCTTTTAATGATCCTCCTCAACTTCTTATCAGATTCTTTCTTGCTTGAGATCCTTTCAATAAGAGATGGAACCACTTCCAAAAGAGATAAAACCGCGTTCCTACTGAGAGCATCAGCTACGACATTCGCTTTTCCTGGAGTGTACAGAATATCCAAATCATAAGATGCAAGAAATTCAACCCACCGCTGTTGTCTCAGATTAAGATCTTTTTGAGAGAATAGATAGTTCAACGGTTTGTGATCCGTGAACAATTCGAATTTCTCTCCCGAAAGATAATGCCTCCAAATTTTCCGAGCAAAAACAATGGCTAGCAATTCAAGATCATGCGTAGCGTAGTTCTTCTCATGAGGCTTCAACTGTCGACTAGCATACGCAATAACCCTTCCGTTCTGCATGAGAACTGCTCCCAAACCAACAATACAAGCATTAGTATAAACCTCGAATTTGCTTTTCCCATCCGGAATAACAAGTACTGGTGCACTAGTAAGCCTTATCTTCAATTCTTGAAAAGCTTCTTCGCACTGGGGTGTCCATTTGAATTTTGATCCTTTCCTGGTCAGCTTAGTCAGATGCGAAGAAATCTTGGAATAATCCCTGATAAATTTCCTGTAGTAGCCAGGCAATCCTAGAAAACTGGGAACTTCCGTCGGTGTCTCTGGCTGTTTCCATTCCAGAATAGTTTCAACTTTCGCTGGGTCTACAGAAATGCCTTCACCAGAAACAATGTGCCCTAAAAATTTAACTCCTTTGCCCATCGAAGAAGAAGATGGTCCGGCTTCCAAAGCAAAAACTTTGTTCTGAGGCGCCCTATGCAGAAGTGGACAGTTCTTGATTATGTGTCCTGGCTGATGACAATTAAAGCATAATGATTTCTGTACCATTGCTGATCCTGGGCCACTCTGATGCGGTTGCTGCTGCTGTTGCTGGAATCCTTTCTTAGGACATTTATTTGCCAAATGCCCTTCCTGTTGACAAATGTAGCACTTTCAGGGTCCGTTGTTATTCCCAGGTTTCTTCTTATTCGGCTTCCTCCATTTAGGATCGAACTTTCGCTTATCCGAATTTGTATAATTCCCACCTGAAGCTGCAACTGGAACCACCAGCTTCTTACTCATCAAACTTTCATACCTCAATGTCATATCAATCAAATCAACAAAAGATCCCTTCAGAAGCACCGTCAATTTTCCTTGGAATTCAGACCTCAACCCTTGCAAAAATTTCTCATTCTTTTTTATAGGAGTATCGATGAGTCCTGGTCCATAACAAGAGAGCTCGTTGAATCTAGTTTCATACTCCGAAATAGACATACAACCCTGCTTCAAATACAGAAAATCCTGATACAATTGGGTTCTCCCTGCCGTTGGCATAAACTTCTCTTCAAACAACTCCTTAAATCTGTCCCATGAAATGTCATCCTCAAAAATATTTGCAATAGTTGAATCCCACCATGCTGCTGCAGCACCTTGCAGCTGCCATGATGCCATATGCCTCTTACGCTCATCAGTCAATTTCGTGCTCTTAAAAATGCGCTCACAAGAGCGTAGCCAGTCTTGAACTTCAATTATTGACTCCGAACCTTTGAATGGTTGCCCTCCGAGATGTTTGAAATCCTTGCATAAAGCTGCAAAACAAACTTGAGGCGGTACTGGATTGACAGCCTCACTAACATTTTGACTCCGTCCATTATCCGTAGAAGTATTGGCACTAACTCTGCCTCTTCTTCCTGAACTCATGTTGGTCACCTGGACAGGTAACTCAACAAATTAGATAGACTATATATAATTATATAAAAATACAAATACGCACTCTCAAGATAGATATAACTTAAGAGCCTAGGTACTCGCTCGACCTAGCGCTCTGATACCAACTGTGACGACCCGCCTTTCTCAACCCAGAAAGACGTATCATCATTAAGAAAGAAAGGGATAGAAATAGAAAAGAATAGAAAGAAAGGAAAACAACATCAGAATCTCACAGCGGAATGGAACAAAATATAATACATCACATAACTATTACATAGTTATACATACATCAGAGTTATACAATATCACATAACAGGACTGTCATATACATATATGTCCATAAATACATCCAAAATACAACACACACTATCTACACAGCAGAACTACATATATAGATACATACGTCTGGTCTTCTCCCCAAAATAGCTCCTCCAGAAAATCAACACTCCCAAATACCTATCACTTGGCTACTCATAAAAATTTGAGTACCCAAGAGTTTATGAAAAACAAAATATAAACTCCGGGTTAGACATGGATCTGGTATGAGTAAACAGGTAAAAAATTGTTTAACTTTGAAAAACATTTGAAATAAAGGTATCACGTAAGACTTCCCACAAATAAATACGGGTAAGTTTTTACCTTACGCTAACCAAAACATTTTATAGGAAATTCAGTGATATTTTAATAGTGTCTAGGGTTTTCAAGTAAATAGAAAATAGCCGAAATTGTTACATGATTAAATTCCAGCTACTAGCCACGAAAGTGGGTAATACAAATCAAAACCGTAGGGTCTCGTAGGGAAAATGGGTTTCCAACAATGGCAGGGCTACTGGGGTACCGCCCGTCACAGTACGGGGCCTAGATCACCGTACCGAGGATCACTCCCGACCCCCTACAACACAATTCCATAACCATTCCATACTGAACAGTCCCGAACAAGATAATCCCGCAGTTGTGGCCAACAACTGCTCACACAGCCGAAATAAAAAGGGACATCTAGACAGGGGAATATCTTGTCCTGCTTGGGCATAACCCACCTAACCTTGTTGCATCTCCCCTGTTTTAGCCATTCCCGGTTGATGAGGCTTGAGGCTACGATTACCTTTATTGAACATATCCTTAGAATGCTCATCGTCCGCCTGACGATGTGCTGAAAGCATTCAATCCATACAAGTTCGTTCTGGCTTCGAACGAAACCGAAGGCATTATCTCATTACACTCATTTTGGAATCACCCTCAGAGTTAACGACGATAACCCTTGCATTCTGAAACACCATCTCGTTCACCACTTGATAAGTCACGACCTATCGTTTAATTTGGATCGATGTGGTTTTTGGAGAATCAAAATTGATTCTTCCGATCCCGGTCTCATCGGAATCCAAACGCCATTTTGAAGGGCTAAGTTGTCTATTTAACTTAACAGTTCAATTTAATATTAAGAATTAACATAACAGATATAACAGACAGATCATACACAATTATCACAGATATCCATAATATATCACAAAAACATCATCAAACAGAAATTAAAGTCAATTAAACAGAATCATCAATGCATACCAAACAGTTTGGTTTTACTGAACTAAATTATTTGCTTAAGAATAACTATATTTTATTCTGCTTAATTAATTATTGATTAATTAACTTATTAATGATCAATTAATCATTAATTATTAATTTATTAGTTATCTAATCTTTAATTAATTATCTAATTATTAAACTTTTATTCATTAACTGTTACTTAATTACTTAGTTAATTAGTTGATTCTTGTTAATTATTAACTTACTTATTAAAGATTAATTAGTTATTAAACTATCACAAATTATTTATACTAATCAATTTTATTAACTATATAATCTTCAATTAATCACTTAAGTTAATTATCATTCATGGATTAACTTTTAATTAATTAGCTAACATTTTCATGATTTAAATTGTTTTAACATATGATTTATTTCTAATTACAAAAATCAATTTAAAGTTATTAATTAAATTTCATATATAAATTAATTTACACTCTAATTACTTTATATTTGTCAAACCATCTTTACATCACTTACCCTTACTAAACTTTTAAAACAAATATTAGCCTAACTAATTAATTATTTAGTTACTTAGTTATAAAAATACTAAAACAGATTATGCACGTTCAATTGGAAAGGTACCCGAGACAAAACCCTTCTCTACTCGAGACAGTCTCGAGTTATCTTCGCGTCTCCCCTGCGTCCCTCTCTCTCACTCTCTATCTTCTTCTCCCTTTCCCTGATTCTTTTCTTCTTTTTTTTTTTAAGTTAAAGTTATAAAACAGCTGAAGCCACACACGAGAACGACCTGAAGTCACCTCCCCTTCCACTCGAGTATCACACGATACGAATTCACCCACGACTTCACTGACACACTCACGCCACCGTCCACGTGCATGGTGGTGCGCTTGGCCTCCGACGACTCGCGGCAACCCCCACAAATACCAAAACATCCACTCATACGAAATCGAAACCCAGATTTGAAATTACAAACTGAAAACAAAAAAAGACCTACAACTTGAAGATGCGACAACAATGCCCACTGTCAAATCCTTCGTGCGGCCACCATCCATTACCTGAGGTGATGAAACTCCCCCAGAACGTCACTCACATTCCCCCTAACTCCACCTAAAATCGTGTTCCACTCGGCTGACCCATGATGCCGAAATCAAATTTTTTACAGAGCACCATGAATTCTAAACCCAAAACCCTATTTTCAAACCAACCCCAAAATTCTTGCATTGAATAATTGTTTTTGCATTTTTCCTGACATCTACAAGTATCAATCAAACTCCAACATGAATTTCAACTTCTAAAATTAATTGAATCACCAGATATTCTGAAATAAGCAATTTTTGTTCCCTTTGAAACTGCACCTATTCTTCTTACTTAGAAATCATTATTTTTATGTTAAAAATCTTAACTTTGAGTGTTTAATCAAGATATAGATTCAAATTAACAAAATTAAATTTTTAAATTTTAACATTGATTTCCTTTTTACTGTAACTTAAAGATACAGTGTTTATAACATGCAGTTAAACTCCTAAAACAAATTTACATGCCTATGTTTAAGATAAACCACTTGTATCAGCAACAAATCAAAAGTTCAAACAATTATATGAATAAGTATTTATAAATATTTTGGCTTTTCTTGTTCAGATTTTCAAAAATCTTGAAGAACAGCTTCCTATACCACCAAAGCAACAGGAAATACCAAGGCTATTTATGTAAACAATATCAAAGCACTTACCATTCATAAACTAAAAATACCAATTTAGATTTAAAATAGGTAAGTTTACTCACCAAGTCACTAGCTTTGAACAGAAAGCAATGTTGAAGAAGACACTGCAGAAAGAAATTCCCTGAAACTCTTCTTTTTCTTTTCTCTGTTTCTCTGTTTTGAATTTATGTATGTTTGCAAAGCAAACAATGTTTTTCTCAGGTTTACTTTAGGTTTTGATCCAGTTTTTATAAACGAACAGATGATATATATAAAGAACTTACTTACAGATCGGGCCAGTTTGTATTTGTATTATCATTTTTCTTTCTTTTTTTATTGGTTACAAGATATACACCTGCAGAATGAAGGGATAAGAAGATTTTGGCTGCCTGTACTTGTTAAACAATATGTTATGCTAATTAATGCTTTTGCTTTTAATTATGACAACATGTATTTAATGTTTTACTAATAGTTGCAATTTGTACAAAGATGTTTATTATTATTTCGACCAAACATGTTTTTTTCAGGTTTGTCTTTTAGGTTTAGTTAAGTTTTATTATATTAAAGTAAAACTTGTTTTTCTTATGCATATGAATTTGCCTGCAGCACATAAACTTTATATTCAATTCATAGCATTGTGATTGTACAAAGATATTTATATATATTTTTTTGTTTATTTCAAGTTTATACAACCTGGTTTAGAAATCTAATGAGCATACATATGTTACTTTGTTCATTTCTTACTTAGCTTATATTTTTTTCAAGTGTAGCTTTGACTTGTTTTCTTTGCATTATTCATTTGTACATACAGGTTATGCATAAATATATTTTATATGAAATTTGTATACTTGTTCATATGATCTTTCTTAACATTTTTATTAAAGATGTGTTGTACAATTGAATTTTAAAGATTATTGTTTGACTAAAATCCTTGTATTTATGTATTTCAAATTATAATTTATATTTGTATATTTATATTTTTAACTACATCTTATTAGTTATAATTATGGTTTTTATACTAGTTTTGTATGTTTATATTTATAATCAATTATATTGTTTTTAAACTTATGTGTTAGATTTCCATGTTTATGTTTAATAATACTTTGTTTGTTTATTTTTAAACTTATCATTTTAAAAACTAAAATTGTATTCATATAAATTATCAAATAATAAAATATTGAATCTTTGATTTGATTTTATTGAATAAGACAGATTTTGTTTTAATGGTTTTGAAGCATTCTATTTTAAATTTTCAAACCAAAAATTATTTTATAAAACATATAACTGTTAAATATCAAAGATCTCATCATTTTAAAAATTTAAAAGCTTGTATTTAATTTAAATTAGATTAAATATTCATCAAAATATGCTGTCAAAAATTCCGGGTTGTTACAAAAACCATCCTGGTTTCAACTTCCAGGCATAAAACAGAGAAATAAGTGGTATCGGATTGAGCTCAAAATTTGCTCGAGTATACTAGGATACTTCATCTTTCAAAAAAAAGAATCGTTGAATTCCAGTAAGAAATGAATGAGTTATGATGTCTCAAACATGGACTCGGGCCATGTTTGCCGCAACTCAAATCAACTACAGGCGAAAATTAGTGCCTGACTCGATTTTGCAGCAATGTTTTGAACATTCAAACGATAATATCGTTCAATCAAAATTTACATAACGAAGTTCAACATGCAAGCTACGAAATGCAAGAAATCCGGCAGCATTTTGTTGCCGGAATCAAAAGATACATGCCTCTAAAGAAGCACTACAGAACAGTTTTGAACAACAGAGAAGCTCAAAACCTTTCTACATAAGCTAAACTATATACCGTTTTTGCAACTAGAAGCATTATTTTTCTAGATTATGTGAGTTTATTCAACTCACCTTGATGTATGGAGGCAAATACCCGGATTTTGATTGCAAGTTGGAAGTTTTATGCTTGATTATAAGCTTGTAGAGCCTGTAGAACAAGGGAACAATGCATGCAAAGGAGGGTTTTACTATAATTAGAAAATCATTTTCACAAATCAGAAACTTCGATGAAATTGTGATGTTTGGAGTTAGATTACCTAAGATTTATTTTCTAGATTGAAAAAGATAGCAATTTGATGAATTTATTAAAGAAATTTGCTTGGAATTTAATTTGATGGAGGTGGGTTTACTGGTTTTTGTTTTAGGCTGAAGGAGGAGTTGAGAAAGAAAAAAATAAACGTACAGACTTTGTTTTCTCATTTTCTCAACCAGGTTAAGTCCTAATGGGCCTTGGATCCATTAGTAGAAAGAAATAGAATGGTCTATTAGTTAAATAATCAACTCTTAATTAGAAATGTGTACATATTTACACTATTTAAATAAGCAAATGTCATTTTCTTTCAAACTTTCACACAACAAAGTATGTAATTTTACATACTTATGAAGTAACATATTTTATACTATATAAAAAGATTATTTTTAATTTTTAAAACATTCATATTATTAAAATCCACTATTTTACAAAAATACACAATTTTAACAAATAAATGGACAAAACATTATTTTTAACTTCTAAAATTCCACAAAAATATTTTTCTTGCTTAGAAAAAACTAACCATTCTAAACTCAAATTTGTAATTGAAACTCATTTTTAAATCAATTTCCATCTTTTTATTTGATTAAACAACCTTTAAAAATCAAATACTTCCTTTAAAAATTATTAAAAGAGGTAATTGGCAATAATTAGTAAAATTATTGCATTTTCTCTAAATAAAAACTATTTTCCATTTATTATTAACCCAAACAAATAAAATAAAGTTCCAAACTTTATTTTCTCATTTTATTCCAAAATTCATTGTTTATTCCAAATAAACAATTTAGTTTCTCAAACTTTATTTTAATTCACAATATTAAATTATAACTACCATTATATTATAATATTTACAGGTAACCTCCAAAACCTGTGGTTTCCCAAGTACAATACTCAGGGTTACCGTACCATAGAATTTCATAAGCAGAACATTCTTATTTCGAAGGTGTTTAATCTTCGAAACAACTACACGAATAGAATTCGGCATAGACACAAGTCGGTGAGACTCGTGATCATGCAACGTAAGTGAATTAACAATCGAGATTAAAGCTCGAAGAAACAATGAAGTTGGGTTACCTGGAACATATTATGAACACCAAAAACTGAACAGAAAACGTTGCATGAAAGCAATCGAACCAAGGGTTCAGTAATAGTAGATGATCCTATATAACTAGGAGCCAACTTTCTGAATATACTGAAACGCACTTAACTCCTTTAAAGGAGTAACACAAATAAGCACAATCATTAAAAGAGGTTTAAATAAAAGATAGGTGGGATTTCAAGCTACCACCATAACACATGACTGCATGAATGCAAGTCATCACATGAACCGCACTAAGGCAAGACACACAAGAATGGATTACAAGAAATTTCCCAAAAATTTGTTGTAAGATTTTTCACTCAAATCCATTTTCTTTTATACATAAAACTCAAACTTCAATACTTGAAAATTTCTAAAGTCTCTTATTTAAATTTTCAATTCAATCATCTTTACTTTAAATTTAAAGTAAATTAAATTAGAGTTTTTTAATACTCTAATTCCAAAAATAAATATACTACAATAAGTAATATATATATTTTTCATTAAATTTATCAAATTTTAAACCATTTTACTTTATGATTTAACGAGGACACTTATTAGACCCTTCATCGATGGCTCGAAATATTCATTATTTAAATTTCCTAAAAAAGTTTCTAAGTGTATAATTATTCGAAAAATTAGGCGTAGTCTCCTTTGTGGAGAGCCCTTTACAATTTCATAAATATGAATTATGTATATACATCGATGAAAAGGTCGGAACACAATATATATATATATATATAATTCTTAACACATAAACACTTAGCAATTCATATATTTCATTTTTAGCGTTTAAAATGCGAGCATGCTTACTTTTATACTTACTATTTTGCTAATTAATCGTTCAAATATCTTCTTCACCTACACTTAACTTATTGAAACATATTAGCATGCACTTATAAACATATGAAGCCTTAAAATCAAAATTTAAATAAGAAAGCAACTCAAAACTTCAAAATTTTCAAATTCAGGCCTGCTACGAAGTCTCAGGATTTTGATACAGTAAAACTCATAATTTGATAATACTCATAAAATAAAAGTTATTCTACTCAGTTCATGCTTTCCAAGGATATAAATATCATCAAAATCGGATTTACGTTTTGAAAGTTATGCCCAATTTACTTTCAGCTTTAAAGTTAGAAATTATGAAAGAGCACAGAGATGTCCATCAGTTTTCAAACTCATTTTTGAATAACCAAACTGAAAATTTTTCGAAAGTATTACAAAGAGAATTTCTAGCTTACTGAAAGCACTCTCTTTTGCAAAAATATTAGACACGTTTGGATTTGTAAATCACAAGTTATCGCTGTTTCAAAACAGCACTTTTCACTCAAAATTTTCCGACACAAGACCTTTTATTGTCGATATTTTCAAACCATTATTAAATCCGAACTACATAATTTTAGGTCAAAAATCTTTTCTCCAAAACATTTATTACATGATCCTTTTCTCCAGAAAGCCAAGACATCAAGAATTACACTATAATACATACAATAAACTTTCAGAATGGTTTACAAAGAAAACTTTTTCCTAATTAACAAACAAGTCTTTTAAAAGAAGACTCATATTTCAATTAAGATAATTACTTTCTTATATTGTTAAGAAACAATTATCAATCCAAACTAGACTTTGGAATTATATATTAAATTTTTTGAATTGCATTCACAATTAAAAAAATCTTATCTTGTTGCTTTATTTATTATTATTTCTAGCTTTTCTAAAAAATTTGCATTTTATAATAAGTGAATCTTTTATATTCAATTTTCTCTTAATCCACAAAGCTAAAAATTTATTTTGTTACCACTAAGAACTAGCCAAGGTTGATACTTAATTCAAACTTGTTTTCACTTGAACTTCACAAATACATAATTAATAAGTTTTTAACAGTATCTAAATTCATAACTGTTGGGTGAATTCTCACCCAGGAGGTCTCGAGACCAAGAAGCAGCAGTTCCATCTGGGTTTGCCCACTCCATTCGTTCCATTCCATCCAGTACACAAGTTCATCCGGTACCCAGGCCACTACCGGACCAACCTCTCTTTCGTGCTCGCCGAACCACCTATCCGCCGAACGACTCCCTACCGAGTCAAAGCATGCCGAACCAACCTCACCTCCATCTCACCACCGGATCAACCAATTGCCGGACCAAACCCCCAAGTCCAATAATGCCGGACCAACCCCTCTTCATCTCACCACCGGACCAACGTCCTACCGGACCAAAGCCACTCCAACCACGATCGAACCAAGCTCCGCCGAACCAGATGTGCCAGGCCAGATTGCTTCAACCCAGGCCCACCAGCAGCTATATACATCCAAGACCCCTGCCCCCAGCCTCACTCTATAAATAGAGGGGCAGGGGCACAACAATGGCAGACAAGTTTGAGAGCTCAAGCACGGAAGGAACTTTCAAACAACTTTCATACAAAGCTTTGTATTTGTAATCTGAAAGAAAAAGGAGAATAACATATAAAGTGGACGTAGGCACGTTCTGGCCGAACCACTATAAATCTGTGTGTCTTTTACAATTTAGTCCTTGCTTTTCATATATTTGTGTAAATTGCCCAAATCACTAGAAACAACATAAAATCAACTAACTCATACGACTTGGAGGTGTTTGCCCACTTTTTTTGCAAACATTTTTGGTGCTTTCACTGAGAACTGAACTCAGGCTACAGCTCCTCCTACTCAACCTTCTTCCTCCCAACATCGTCCCTTGCTCTGACAACATGACTTCCAGGCAGAGGAGAGATGTTAACAAAGGAAAGAACGTCGCAACTAGCGGTATCCCAGATCCGGTAGCCCTGAATCAGGAGAATCATCCCGTTTTAACAGCAATGCCAGATGAAAATCAAGCAATTCCCACAGCCCCTGCCACGGAACAACCAATTACTAGGGCAGATCTAGACAGGGTTGTGGCTGAAGTGACGAACTGCTTCGCATCTCAGCAAGAAGCCCTGGTGGACCAACTCATGTCACGTCTAAGGGATGCTGAGGAATCCAACCGCATCACTGAATCATCGGGTGAGTCCCAATCTGGAGGATCTGGGAGACAACAAAGACCTTTCTTCTTCGAAGAAGTTAACAACAGAAATAGCCATGGTAGGAGCCGAGCCCGGACTCAGCCCGAATTCCGACCCGAGGATACACTTGGAACCGAACCCAACAGGGGAGGTGCCAGGCAGGGGTCGGATGTAGCTGAGCCTGTCATGCTACCTAACCATGAAAACACCAGTAGACGGGGCCGAGCTGGAGTCCAGCACGAAGTTGGACCCAAGGAAGCGATGAGAACAGAACCCAGCAGGGGAAGATCAAGGCAAGGGCCAACTATGGCTGACCCCAGCATGCCCCCGGAAGAGCATAGGCAGCCTTTGGAGATGTTAGGAGTGACAGACGATACCATCCCTACAAGCCGTCTGGACGGACTCAATCTCGCAGAGAAGAACCGAACTCCTTTCTATCCGCCCCAAGTTTTGATGAAAGGATGGCGCGATTGTTCAGAGAGTGCGTCCAACGGGAGCAGAGGGATCGGGGAATAGGCGCTAGGGTAACCATCCCCTTCACCCGCAATATCGAAACTGCCATCACCGCCCGGGAATGGAAAATGCTAACGATGGAACCTTACAAGGGAACCTCTGACCCCATCGTACACTTACGGAGATACACCCAGCATATGCTCATGAGCGGAGCAACAGAGGGAGTGTTATGTAAATGCTTCCCACTATTCTTGGCAGATCTAGCTACCTCCTGGTTCTGCCACCTACCCCAAGGGTCCATCAGCTCATGGGAAATGTTGAAAGAAAATTTCATCAGTCAGTTCCGCATTCATGTGGAGCAACACGAGGATGCTTATTCCTTATCCAATATCAAACAGAAGCCCGAAGAGACACTGCAACAATATCTAACCCGATTCAACGCCGCGGCAGCCGCAGTCCAAGACGCCGACGAGAAACTCATCCTAATGGCCCTCTGCAGTGGTGTACATCCAGATACTAAATTTGCTAGAAGACTAACCAAAGAAAAACCAGCTACTTTACCATATTTCTTTCATGAAGCCTGGAAAGTATATGAGACTTGAGGACGCCGCTACTGAGAGGCAATCAGGGCAACAGGCCAAGACGGCTCCGGACAGGTCCCTCGCTGCAGCAAAGGATGTTCGAAGAAATGACTCTAGAGACAATGCTGGGGGCAAAAAGGGAGAAAAGCGCTTATATCGACCAGGACCAAGATTTGACTCTTACACTCCTTTGAATGAAACGATCGAAAACATCTTCCTGGCCACTCAAGACGAAGTTAGATACAAGTGCCCCCCGCACAAGAAGGAGTCAGATAGCGCACTCAAGTCAGGAAAGTTCTGCCGCTTCCATGAATCCCATGGACATGACACCAATGAATGCCACCATCTCCTGGATTTAATTGAAGAACACATCAGAAGGAAGAGCTCGAACGCTATGTGAAGAGCCAGAACAGGATTTCGACTCCTGCCAATGAGAATCTTAGGCTACCCCTCCCAGAAGTAAGTGGAGGAAATCGTAACACCAGCGGCTCTAGTCAAGAGAAGATAGTGGTCCATACCATCTCGGGAGGACCACACATCGCCGACAGAAGCTGGGCAGAGATGGAAAGATACGGCAAGTCACTTAGAAACAATGAAGGCTACGTTAATTTTGTTACAGAAGAACGCCACCCAAAACGGAAAGAGAGTGACGACATCACATTCAGTAAGTGTGATCTAGAGGGAAGACAGTACCCACACATGGACCCTATAGTCATCTCTGCATGGTTCGGTCCAGCCAAAGTTTTTCGAATTTTAATAGACACTGGAAGTTCAGTAAATATCCTATTCAAGCATGCTTTCGACAAAATGAAGCTGTCAATGAAGGATGTATCTCCCTGCAACAAACCACTACATGGTTTCACTGGAGATGCAAAGTTACCCCTCGGGCAACTGGATCTCTTTGTCGAAATAGGCAGTCATCCCCGCTCCGCTGTGCGAAAACAAACGTTCGTACTAATAGAGAACCAGTCGGCCTACAATGCCTTCTTGGGAAGACCAGCCTTGTCCGACTTCCAAATTGTCCTAGCCCCATGGTGTCTGAAGATGAAATTTCCAACAGATAACGGAATAGGAGAAGTGGAGGGAGATCAAGACGCTGCTCGAGACTGCTATGTGACTGAACTTCGCAATAATCGCAGAAAAGATAAAGGGAAAAATGCAGAGACTACTCTCTGCATGAAAAGCTTGGAAGCATAGCTACCAAAAAAAGCCCCTCCTCTTCGATATACCAGTGATCCTTTCAACGAATTAGACCCCAGGGACAAAGAGGAGGAGGCTACCGCCGAGCCTGCAGAAGCTATGGAATTCGTATCTGTAGACAAACACGACCCAAGTAGACTGCTGAGAGTCGGGTCTCAGTTAAAAAGAGAATTAAAGAATCAACTCATTGATTTTCTTCGCCACAACATGGATGCATTTGCATGGACGCACGCTGACATGATGGGAATCTCCCCAGACATAGCATGCCACATGCTGAACATAGATCCCACCAAGGTGCCAATGAAGCAGAAAAAGAGGAGCATGGGGCAGAACGATCAGCAGCCCTCGAGGAAGAAGTAAAGAACTTACTTGCCAATGATTTCATACGTGAAGCCATCTACCCGGAGTGGGTCGCCAACCCGGTACTGGTAAAGAAAGCTAATGGGAAGTGGCGAACATGCATCGATTTCTCCAACTTAAATGACACTTTCCCGAAAGACTGCTTCCCGCTCCCCCGAGTCGACCAACTCGTGTACAGAACTGGCGGGCACGAACTCTTATCCTTTATGGACGCATACTCGGGATATAACAAGATCCCTATGCACGCCCCCGATCAAGACCACACTAGTTTCATCACTGACCGGGGATTATACTGCTACAAAGAAATGCCTTTTGGACTTAAGAACGCCGGAGCTACTTATCAGCGCCTTGTCAACAAAATGTTTGCGGAACTAATAGGACAAACTATGGAAGTTTATGTGGATGGCATGCTGGTAAAATCGAGGAAAGCCAACGATCATATAAACCACTTGGACGAGATGTTTCAAGTACTTCGCCAATATGGAATGAAATTGAACCCTCTAAAGTGCTCCTTCGGAGTATCATCGGGAAAGTTCTTGGGATTCATCGTTCATGCCAGGGGGACTGAAGCTAACCCCGAACAAGTTCGAGCTTTGCAAGATATCAAGATACCATCCACTCGAAGAGAGATGCAAAGCCTAAACGGGAAAGTGGCCGCCCTAAGTAGGTTCATCTCTAAAGCAACCGACAAATGCATCCCATTCTTCGAAGCTCTAAAGAAAGACAAAGGAAATTTCGAATGGACTGACGAATGCTCGACAGCCTTCCTTAACTTAATTGGACACCTCCAGAGACCACCAGTACTCTCAACTCCAAATGAAGGCGAGGAACTATACCTATACCTTGCTGTATCATCCCACGCTTTGAGCACCGCTTTGGTGAGAGAAGACAACCGCGCGCAGCGACCCGTATACTTTGTAAGCAAGAGATTCACAGGGGCAGAAGCCAGATACCCTAAACTTGAAAAGCTAGCATACTGTTTGCTTATCACGTCAAGGAAACTGCGACACTATTTCCAGTCTCATTCCATTAGAGTTTTAACCGATCAACCGCTAAGGCAAGTGCTCCATCGCCCCGACACTTCTGGGGGATTACTTAAGTGGTGCATCAAACTAAGTCAATATGATATCACTTACCATCCTCGCACCGCTATCAAGGGGCAAGCCATAGCTGATTTCATTGCCGAATTCACTACTAACGAAGGTAAGGAGCAATCTAAAATAGCGGAAGATATCAAGTGGAGTCTCTTCGTAGATGGAGCGTCTAACGAACAAGGCTCGGGGGAAGGTGTTGTGATAATCACCCCCAGGGGAAAGAAGCTGCACTACGCCCTAAGGTTGGAATTCGCTGCCACCAACAATGACGCAGAATATGAAGCGGTGATAGCTGGATTAGAACTGGCCTTGGAGATTGGAGTCGGTTCTTTATGTCTCCATAGTGATTCTCAACTCATTGTAAATCAAATAATGGGAGACTTCCAGACTCGAGGAGAACGACTCACAGCATATCTATAAAAGACCAAGTTGTTGCTTAGTCAATTGGATCACTATCTAATCAAACACATTCCTCGAGAAGAGAACCAAGAGGCCGACGAACTAGCAAAGCAAGCTAGTATAGAGAACATCACTATTTTAGGAGCATTAACCATCTTAAAACAGCTGGCACCAAGTTTCGAGCAAGTGAATCTGATAGCTGCAATCGACGAAGAAACTTGGATGACTCCTATCCGGAAATATTTACAAGATGGCACACTGCCCGACAGACGCAACGAGATCAAGAAACTCTTAAGGAAAGCTTCCCGCTATACATTACAAGAAGGCATCCTCTATCGGCGCGGCTTCTCTAATCCCTTATTAAGGTGTATCGCTGGAAGGGAAGGCAGTGAAGTCTTATCCAACATCCATCAAGGAAGTTGCGGAGATCACACTGGAGGGCAGACTCTGGCAAAGAAGATACTCCGATACGGATATTACTGGCCCACTTTAAACAAAGATGCCTTGGACTTTGTCAAGAAATGCGAGAGATGTCAGAAATTTGCCAAGATTCCTCGACTACCCACAAATGAGATTACTCAAATGACCTGCCCTTGGCCCTTTACAGTATGGGGAATTGACTTAATTGGCGAACTACCAACGGGCCGAGGCGGAGCCAAATATGCTATAGTGGCAGTTGACTATTTCACCAAATGGGTGGAGGTGGAACCTCTAAATAAAATATCCTCGGCAAAAGTTATCAACTTCTTGATCAAAAACATTCTGTGCAGGTACGGAGTCCCGCTCAAGATCATATCAGACAACGGACTTTAATTTCACAGCGAAGAATTCGCCGATTGGTGCCAAGAGCACGGAATTCACAAAAGCTTCTCATCTGTAGCTTATCCTCAAGCAAACGGACAAGTCGAAGCTGTCAACAAGATTCTCAAAACCTTAATTAAGAAGAAACTTGAAAAGTTGAAAGGCGCTTGGGTGGACGAACTTCCTACGGCACTTTGGGCCTATCGCACATCTTACTGAACTTCAACAGGGCATACTCCCTTCTCTTTGGCATACGGATCGGAGGCCATGCTCCCAGTTGAAACTATAGTGCCCTCTCACCGTAGGATCCACTACAACTCGGAAGAGAACGAAGAAATCCTCCTCATGTCTTTGGATCTAATTGAGGAGAGAAGAAACGATGCAGCACTCAAAGCAGCAGCTCATAAGCAGAAAGTCGCTGCACAATACAACTCTAAAGTCAAGCATCGCAGCTTACAAGAAGGAGATCTTGTCCTCAAGCGGATTTTCCCGCGCCCTGGAGCACTAGACCCAATTTGGGACGGACCCTGCGTAATTCATAAAGATCTCCGCAACGGAGCCTATATTTTGTCAACAGTGGACAGAGAGGTGTTCCAAAGGGCATGGAACATCCAACACCTCCGTCGATACTTTTCTTAACTTGTACTGCCCATATGAAGTGAATTAACAAAGAGGATCAGTGGACGTAGGCATTTTCGTGCCGAACCATTTTAAAAGTCTTGTCTCTTTTTAACTTGTTCCTTTGTATCTTGGCTACTTGTTAACTGTATCCTTTTCTGTTGAACAAAATTCTGTGTAATGGCACCTCCATTCAAGCCACATCAGGGCACGGCCTCATCTGGACAAGGCCTAATAGGTACTATACGATTCTATGCACTCACCAATGAGACACTTTTGCTCCAGCATCCCTCTGCTGTGGGTTAACTCATTGCTCACGACTGCCCTTAAAGCCAACTGTAATGAGCCAATTATAAGCCATCACGAAGGCCGACTATAGCCGATGGCAGCTCATTACGGCGTTCGGCTCGTCGGCAACTGTGGACCTACTTTAAACCCCAACATAAGGTGTGGCCAACCAGGGGTAGTTCATGGTTGACGATCGGCACCCACGCTAGCCGGCCACAGTAAATCGAATAATACCCACGATTACGGGCCATAATGGCTCGGGTAGTTACAGTGCGCGATCTCGGCTCCGATATGTCTTAAGTGCGGCTGTGGTAAAAAAGAAAACTCCCCACGGAGGCGTAAGATGGGTGACAAATGTCACCAAGACCCACAGCTAGGGAAAGTGACTACAAAACCAGTTTGCCACGAACTTAAGCACATCGACAGCCTTCCGTGACTGGAAGTTTTAATTTTCCTATATTTCCATTCCATTTAAATACTTTTCTCCTATCCTCTGTAACGGTCCCTAAAGTACAGGACACCGACTAGGAGACATTTGCTCATAAGGATCGGAGCCCTCAAACTGGATAACAAGGCACTCAGCTGTATCCATGACCAGTTACACAAGACGCATAAAGCTACCCCTTGCAACTAAAACATGAAGGGCGGTACTCTCTTCTCTTGTACATAAACATGTAACTATAACTTATTCATACATCACACTAACATTGCAAAGCATGAAGTTATATTTCAAGAAAGAACTTAGCATCAAACACAACTAAATCACAGGCATATGCATAGTTATGCTTCTTATGCAGCACTTCAAAATAATAACAGCATTCAAAATATAACAGAATCAGCTTGTGTTATAAACTTACATAAAGTCGTTCAGTGACATAATTACAGCTCGAAAGTACATTAATGTTTTGAACTAGCATATACAGGAATGTCAAGCAGACCAAATAAAATAACTAGCTGCATTAGTGCTAACCACTACACCTCAGAACCAGCTCTCCGAATCTACTTGGTTGCTAGATCAGAACTCCCAGCATGTTGACCAGAGGTCCCACCTGCCCAATTCAGGAGAAGAATCGATCAGATAAACAGCGAACGATCAAGTTACGAAAAGCTAAAAAGAGAAAACTCACCAACACCTGCTTCTTGGTCCTCATCCCCCAACTGCACACCGGCTTCCTCCGCAGCGAGTAGCCGCATCCCCTCCTTCACCGCTACCTTCTCCTCCTTTGAAAACTGGGCGGTAACCATATCCATCCTGAATGCCGCTCCACCTTCCTTATCCGCATCGGCCTTGGCCTCCTCCAAAGCCCTGAGATATATCCTAGCCATGATCCGGGGATAGTCATCCATCCAGGATAGATTACCCTTCTTCCAGGTACGGAAGTACATGTCCTGCAACATCTCATCCATCATCCCCTCATTCTCCTCAAACTCCCTCACCCGGGCCTCGGAAGACAGCAACTTAGCGACGGCAACATCCCTCTCCGATCGATATCTCAAGCAGTCAGCCTGGAGAGACCTCCTTATTTCCTCCATCTCTTCCTTTAGCCTGGCCTGAGCAAGCTCTGCGGCCTCAAGCCTCCCAGATAACTCCTCTACTTGCTCGAGATCCGCCCTCCGAACCTCATCCACCATAGCAATGGCTATGTCAATCCGCTCCTTGCAGGCGACCTCCATCTTTCGTAGTTCTGCCCTATTAGCCTCTTCCATAGTCTCCTTCAACCGCCTGGAGGCTGCCTTGTGTTGAGAAATCTGAATGGCTTGATCGGCAAGCTGTTTGGCCTGATCAGCAACCTTTAGCCGCAACCAAATATTAGCACTCCCAATCTCCTCTCCAGCCTTGACCAGACGGGCATGATGCCCCCATCAACTTCCTGGTCTCCTACGCGACCCGATCAATATTAGCCTTAGCTTCGTCCCCCATGCTAACTATCCGAGTAGTAAGCAAATCGAGGTCTAAGGACTTAGCCTCATCAAGCACCCGTACCATGGGATTGCGGGGAAGAAGATGCTCACCCATGGCCTCGTCAAAAGAGATATCCTGAAAACTCGGGTCCAGATCCGGGTGGCCGGCAAATGGGTTGCGACCCAAACCAGGACGGTCTATCGGAGTGACGGTTGGATTTTCGGACAGATGGGGGGAAGGCATGAACTCAGTATCCTCCTCAATAATATCATGGACGGGCTGGACTGGAGGTTGAGGGCCAGGTGAAGGTTCAAAGATCAGCCCCTCTTCCTCTTTTGCATATCTTCTCCAATAACTCCAAGAAGAGGGTGATATCTAACTACATCCCTAGATGGCTAGTTGGCGGCTTTGGTTTGGCAGAAGCTTTGAGTAGCTTATACTGTTCGAGGTGGTGCCGAATATCTTATGTCTTGGCCGCCTTACCTGCTCCTGGGATAGAAACCAAGTGTTACGAACATACAGTGATCCATAATTCAAGAAATATGTTACGTTAAAAAGAGTGAGAAGGCACATCTATTATACAAACCCTACGGAGGAGTAGGATACTGCAATAAATCCTGGATCTCATTCCAGGACGGAAGCGAACCATAAAATATTCCTAAGTCCCTATCGTAAATGGAGTCTGCAAAAGTCAAAAGTTCACCTTGAATCGCTGGAGTCGCCTTAGCTGGGGAACTCTCAGAGAATGGATCGGCGCCAGCCCTAGTCTTGTCAACCCCCTTTGCCTTCTCAACCAAAGCCGATCCTTCCTCCAACTCCCCAAAAGCTTGACGGAAAGCATCATCCGTCCACTCATGAATCTCTCCCGCTTTCCCGGAGGTTAAGGCACCAACGCCACTACCGCTCTGTCCATCTCCTCCTTCACCCTCACCTCTATCTTCCTCCACATCTTCCTCTCCCGGAGCAATTGGGCAAGTGTTGGGAGAGGGACCATCGGACTTCTTAAGCTTCTTACCTCCGACGACGGGAGGCTTTGTAAAAGGTTCCCTCTTGCCACTTTTCACCGTGGCCCATTCCTTGGCTTTGGCAGCTTTCTCCTCAGCCGTATCTCTCTGCTTAACCACGGACTGGTGTGGCAGGATCAAGTTGTGCTCCAGGAGAGTAGCATTCCTGATCAGGAAAGAAGCCGACCTGTCCCGTCCCGAAATGGCCTTTATTTCCGAAGCCATCTGGACCAGGGAATCACTCTCTACGACTGCAAAGCCACCTGTCGCTAGTAAGAAATAGAAGCATATCAGAAGAAGCACTGCAGTCGGAACAAAAAAATTGTAAATAAAGTTCAGCTTACAGCCAGAAGTGAAGAGGCGGAAGGAGACAGAATCGTCCTTGATAAAAAACCATTCTTTCTTAAACATGGTAAACTTTGAGTATAAGTCCAAGACCGGTTTGAAGGGCACGGCCGCTTCCAAACTAACGTACGGAGACCCCTTCTTGTAGCCTCTCAGATTATACAAGTATCGAATTTCCCGGTTAGAAGGAGGGTGCCCATACCTCCTCTGGAAGATAACGAATAAGCACACCAGAATAGCTTAGGAATTGGGCTGAAGCTGGAGAGGGGCCACCTTCAGATAGGTAATGAAGCTGACTATCCATGCATTGATCGGAGGAATGGCCCCACACATGCAATGGTACCTACTGTGTGCAAAATATCCTTCGGGGGGATTATACGGCATCACTCCATCTCCCGGCAACAGCATGGAGCCCTGTCAATCCCAAAGGAACGAGAAATGACATCAAGCTGCTCCTCCCTGAGCGAGCTAGGAAAACAATCGGGCAGAGAATTCAGAAGCTCCTGGGGGCCATACCCATCTACTAGCGACCTCGGGGCAGGTCCATGACGTTCCGGTCTTGGCTGGGCTGGAGGCACGGAGGAGGACTCTCCTTCGCCCCTAGACTTTCGTGCATCTGAGCGAGTTTCTGCTTTGCGAGACATTATCTGCAAACACCGGAAGAATAAATTAGGACAAGGAGTATGGAAACATGAGAAAATAGGTACATGCAGCCTGAAGACTCGCTCACAAATTCAAAAAATCATTCGCCAAAATGAAAGTTTTCAAGCTCATTCGGTTTTCACATGCATTCGGTTTTCACACTCATTCGGTTTTCAAGCTCATTCGGTACTCAAGGACCGCGAGCCCATTCGGTAAAACAGAGAAACCTCATTCGGCGAAAAGAACGCACCTGATTCGGCTCCAAGCTGATTCGGCACTAAGTTGATTCGTCACTAAGACGATTCGGCACTAAAATGATTCGGCACTTATGTGGTTCGGTTGTCTCGTATGATGGAGGATGAACGAAGGCCTTAGGCCCCTACTTATAGGCGAGCACAGATACGACCGGACCAACAAGTTTGACACTTGGGGCCGAATGAAAGTGCCTAAGCTGAAGAAGCTAAAACAAAGCGCGACATATGCAGGCATATGCCCCACTTTGGGGGGCAAATGTTGGTTGAATTCTCACCCAGGAGATCTCGAGACCAAGAAGCAGCCGTTCCATCTGGGTTTGCCCACTCCATTCGTTCCATTCCATCCAGTACACAAGTTCATCCGGTACACACGCCACTACCGGACCAACCTCTCTTTCATGCTTGTCGAACCACCTATCCGCCGAACGACTCCCTACCGAGTCAAAGCATGCCGAACCAACCTCACCTCCATCTCACCACCGGATCAACCAATTGCCGGACCAAACCCCCAAGTCCAATAATGTCGGACCAACCCCCTTTCATCTCACCACCGGACCAACGTCCTACTGAACCAAAGCCACTCCAACCACGACCGAACCAAGCTCCGCCGAACCAGATGTGCCAGGCCAGATTGCTTCAGCCCAGGCCCACCAGCAGCTATATACATCAAAGACCCCTGCCCCCAGCCTCACTCTACAAATAGAGGGGCAGGGGCACAACAATGGCAGACAAGTTTGAGAGCTCAAGCACGGAAGGAACTTTCAAACAACTTTCATACAAAGCTTTGTATTTGTAATCTGAAAGAAAAAGGAGAATAACATATAAAGTGGACGTAGGCACGTTCTGGCCAAACCACTATAAATCTGTGTGCCTTTTACAATTTAGTCCTTGCTTTTCATATATTTGTGTAAATTGCCCAAATCACTAGAAACAACATAAAATCAACTAACTCATACGACTTGGAGGTGTTTGCCCATTTTTTGTGCAAACAATAACCAAACTTACTCTAATGGTTTTGCTCCTTATTAAATTTCATGCTAATTCAAAAGCACTAAATTAGGATTTTCTTAAATTTTCCCGAAAGCATACTTTTGTTCAATTGTTATTAATCAAATGATTAAATGTTTAAACCAATCTTCATAATTATCCTTTTACTTTTTACTAAACCTCATTCCAATCGATATTTTAGTTTTCTAAACAATTCATTTTCTTAATTTGAATACTTTGTTTTATTAATTACTATCACATGATAGTCTCATCCAACCAAGGTATTTCCTTAATTAAAATTATTTGCCATATAAATGAATTAACATAAAGTAATTTTTTCCAAAATACTTTACCAAAAAGCTTACTTAAGCATTTTAAATTTTCCATGTATGTAAACTTTCACAAACATGTAATATAACCAATAATGAATACAATTTATTTAAATGAAACCATATTCAAATTTTCCAATCATCAATTTATAAAATGATAACATCTAACTAATACATTTATAGTGAATGGCATTATCAAGGACTGCAAAGTTGACCAAGATCAACATTGCCTCCCCATTGCCCTCTATGTCACACTATTTTCATAAGTTCTTAAGTATATATAGAATACTTATGTCAAATGGCAATTTAGAATTTTCAAAATATTTTCAATATCTATATATCTTTGCATTCAACGTCCATACTAGTAAATATTGTTTATTGCCATTTCAAAAGCATGTATCACATTGCCCCGTAAGCGTTTAGGAATCCCTATCGATAACGTTGATCAGACGCATCGACCAAAATTCTTAAAATACTTATTAGCCAATTGACACAAGAAATTATAAAACCTATTTTGATTTCTTAAGGAATCTTAAACTTGGTTATAACAATGTTTATTTTCAAAACATAAAAAGTATTCTAATTATACAACCATACAATCAATTCATAAAAAAATCAAGTTATATACATAAGTATATCTCTTGTTAGAAAGATTTTCCATTCACATGGATGCTTTCTTTCCAAAAAATTATTTCAGCAATTTTACTTCTTTAAAATGCATACATGAAATTCTTGGACATTAAATTTTTATTTCATTTTAACCTTTGGTTAAATACCACTTATGAATTAAATTTCATTTTCAAAATTTAATCTTCTAATAATTCTTGCGGTAGCTACGACTTGAAGACACCACAAGTTCTTATCATTTGCATTGAGTGGATTTCTAACTCTCAATTATATCACCCACTCAATATTATTTCAACAATTACTATGCTAGCACACATTCATATAATTATCAACCAAACAAGTATTTATTAAAAACAAAACATTAAATGTGCCCAGCAAAAATGGTCAAACCATTTTCGTCGCGCAACTCTAATAATTAAGGATCAAAACACATAATTTAAATCTAAGCCATCTGAGGTCTAATTTCTACTATTTTAATAATAGTGATATTTAAAACCATTATAATGTTTTGAAACTTATTATCCATTCTAAGAAAATGAAAAGACAAAAGGCATGACTGAGGAATACGATAGTGGGAAATAATGTTATCACTTGCATTATACTTGGATGTACTGTAATATGTGTTTCTATTCTGTGTTTACCATATTTTGTTCTGAGCTCAGCTCTGATACCAAGCTGTAACGACCCACTCTGAGACCCACATTAGCAAAGAGTATTACAACGTAATACCGTCTGCTAGTACGGAGAAGAGAGCTGGATAGGAGCGACCATCTATAGCCTTATCTTAACTATCTACTGAATAAGTCAATAAATATAACATTTTTTCGTGTGGATCAACATATCCAGTAGATACCTAATACAAAACTATAATGGCTACAAGATCTAATAGAAAAAAATATAACAACTCAAATGTAAACCATATCACAGAATAGTAGATCATCACATACATATACACATATACATATACATCACAGAGTATACAAAATGATACATGTCAAGTGGTATAGCAACCACAATATACAGGAAAGTCAAAAGAATATACATATCAGAGCTACAACCAAAAAGCACTACACAAAAACTATAAAAAAACGAGATAGCAGAATAGTCCATGCGGAAGCAAAATAGGCTAAGTCCGAATGTACCTAACCTTAAATACCTCGGTCTGACCCGAGTATAAAAATACACAAGTCAGTCTAGCTAAACAAATCAGTTAGATAAGCTAAATGATAAATAACATGCAAGGTCATAAAGTACCACAAATATCTCTAAAAGAAATAACTCGATCATCTAACAAAAGATGGATCATAACAAGCCTCATATCATCGACAACTCAATAAACAAAGGATATGATTATCCCAAATCAAGCCAAAAAGGCAAATAACAAATACCAATGAAGGTAACACAAGTTTCCACAAGGTAATCGCTATGTATCGAGTGGTTCAAAAGACCTACTCCGAAAGGCGATGCTTTCAGGAAATATAAATATTAATGAAACAAAAGATGCACGTGCTCAATACTGTATAAATAAGGATCCACAAGCCCGAAGGCGACAAACCCAAGTATCTCTCGAGCGGTGATGAAGGACCAACTCCAAAAGCGATACTATAGGGCAACAAACCTGAAGGTGACAAACCCAAGTATCTCTCGAGTGGTGACGATGGACCAACTCCAAAAGCGATACTATAGGGCAACAAACCCGAAGGCACAAACCCGAAGGCAACAAACCGTAGTGGCGAAGGTCCGGAGGCCCGGTACTGGACACCACTAACTGGCAATATGTGTCACAGACTCTCGGAAAGGAACCCGAAAAGTGTTAGTGTATGTCCCATACCACACGTTCGCACTAAAAGATTTACTAATCGTTAGTCAATTGCACTCCAAGCAGTATAAAGTTTACCTCATCTCATCGGTAAACCAGACCCGAAGGTCAAAACGATCAAACGAATAGATTAGAAATTAACTGAAAAGATAAACGCATGTGTTCATAGCATGCATTTTTTCTAATCAATTAATTCTCCTCCCTCTTCACTCGAAGAGCAAAATTGTTTGTTTTATATAGAAATTAATTTGAAGAAAACGAGTTTTAGGAATGCTTTTAAATCGCTTTAGAAATTGCCTTTGAAATTCTCCTGTTATGGAGTAATTAATTTAATACCTAAAAATTATATTAAATAATAATTTAAAAAGTCAATTTTCTTGGAAAAAACATTGTAATGCTTTATAAAACCCATGTATGAAATCTAGAGAAGAATCTCAAAGAAATCGGAAAATATCAGAAAAAGCTGGAAATTATTGTATAAAAAAACCGGTGAAAACACGCTGCGAACCCAAGTTCGACATCAGGTTTGGACCTGGAAAAGGAGTCCAAATGGAATGAAATTTGGTGGGAATATTTTTCAACATTCCTACTCCAATTTGCAAAAAGATTCACACAATTATAACTTGAAACGAAGAAACTGCGTCGTTCCGTAGTTGGACTAAAACCACTATAAATTGTTGTGTAAAAACAGCGCAAAGGTTCAATTTCGACGATGAGTTCGTAGGGGCAAATGAACCCAAATCTTGGTGAAATTTGGTAGAAGCATAGATTAATGCTTCTACTTCGAAGTAGAGAAAGAACTGTTCAAATTTGAGTTGAAACGAAGAATCTGCATCCTTTCAAAGTAGGACCAAAACAAGATTTAAAACACTGAATTATAGCAAGCTGTGAGTAAAAGTTCGACAGTAGTTTAGAAATAGCAAACCAACCTAGATTGTCATCAAATTTTATTGGAATGTAAATCAACATTCCTACTTCAATCTGCAAAAATAATCACTCAAATCTGATTTGAAGGGAATGAGTTATGATGTCTTAAACATGCATTCAGGCCATGTTTCCAACAATTCAAAACCAAAAATGTGTAGGCCTGAAAACATCCTGGGTTCAACTTCCAGGCATAAAACAGAGGAATAATTTGTATCGGATTGAGCAAAATTTGTTCGAGTATACTAGGATACTTCATCTTTCAAACAAAAACAGAATCAATGAATTCCAGTAAGAAATGAATGAGTTATGATGTCTCAAACATGGACTCGGGCCATGTTTGCAGCAACTCAAATCAACTACAGGCGAAAATCAGTGCCTGAGTCAATTTTGCAGCAACGTTTTGAACATTCAAACGACAATATTTTTCAATCAAAATTTGCAGAAACGTAGTTCAACATTCAAGCTACGAAATGCAAGAAATCCGGCAGCATCTTATTGCCGGAATCAAAAGATACATGCCTCTAAAGAAGCACTACAGAACAGTTTTGAACAACAGAAGCTCAAAACCTTTTTACATAAGCTAAACTATTTACTTATTTTGCAATTAGAAGCATTATTTTGCTAGATTATGTGAGTTTATTCAACTCACCTTGCTGTGTGGAGGCAAATACCTGGATTTTGATTGCAAGTTGGAAGTTTTATGCTTGATTATAAGCTTGTAGAGCCTGTAGAACAAGAGAACAATGCATGCAAAGAAGGGTTTACTATAATTAGAAAATCATTTTCACAAATCAGAAACTTTGATGAAATCGTGATGTTTGAAGTTAGATTACCTGAGATTTATTCTCTAGACTGAAAACGATAGCAATTTGATGAATTTATTAAAGAAATTTGCTTGGATTTTAATTCGATGGAGGTGGGTTTACTAGTTTTTGTTTTAGGCTGAAGGAGGAGGAGTTGAGAAAGAAAAAGAAAATGAACGTACAGACTTTTTTTTCTTCTCATTTTCTCAACCAGGTTAAGTCCTAATGGGCCTTGGATCCATTAATTGAAAGAAATAGAATGGTCTATTGGTTAAATAATCAACTCTTAATTAGAAATGTATACATAATTACACTATTTAAATAAACAAATGTCATTTTCTTTCAAACTTTCACACAACAAGGTATGTAATTTTACACACTTATGAAGTAACATATTTTATACTATATAAAAAGATTAATTTTAATTTTTAAAACATTTATATTATTAAAATCCCTTATTTTACAAAAATACATAATTTTAACAAATGGACAAAACATTATTTTTAACTTCTAAAGTTCCATAAAAATATTCTTCTTGCTTAGAAAAATATAACTAACCATTCTAAACTCAAATTTGTAATTGAAACTGATTTTTAAATCAATTTCCACCTTTTATTTGATTAAACAACCTTTAAAAATCAAATACTTCCTTTAAAAATTATTAAAAGAAGTAGTTGCAATAATTAATAAAATTATTGCATTTTCTCTAAATAAAAACTATTTTCCGTTTATTATTAAACCAAATAAATAAAATAAAGTTTCAAACTTTATTTTCTCATTTTATTCCAAAATTCATTGTTTATTCCAAATAGACAATTTAGTTTCTCCAATTTTATTTTAATTCACAATATTAAATTATAACTACCGTTATAATTTAATATTTACAGGTAATCTCCAAAACCAGGGTTGTTACACGTGTCGTTTGGTCATGAGAGTTAGAAACGCGTAAAAATTAATATTGAGACTTTAAAGACCTATATTCTGCATACGATCGAATTAGACCTGGAGACAAGTTCCATTGTGTTTAAAATAGGGATATAACATATAGAACGCAAAGTGAGATGCCTCATTTGGAGTTCGAGATTTTTGAGTATGTTTTGTTGAATATTTTAAAATTAAAATAATATATATATTATATATATCAGCCATACTCGACCATACGTGCCCTGTAACGACCCGAGATTTTCGAACCCGAAAATTCCGGATAGTTATGAAAAAGAAGAAGAGATAGAAGAAGAACAGAAACACCCAACATTTCACATTCGCAGCGGATAAAATATAATAATAAATAATAGCTTACAAAAGAATACTATATTTATCGATTACATTTAATATGCATCAGAGTTTCACATTTATATGCAGTCACTGAATACATACAATTATCATGACTCAGATTAACAAAAATAAAAATATAGCAGAAATACTCTATATGCTCCTGCCATCCAGCTCGCCTCCTGAGCTCCAGAACGTACCTACCTGAAAATCTGTAATACTCGGTCTGATCCGAGCATTACATCAAAGTAACACCCGGGTCAGGCTGGAAACCAGCGTGAGTAAACCCATCTAATATGGAATACCAAGCATACACCTTATAAAACCCGTGGTAACTCGTATCAATTTACAAATTCACAATTTGTTATAGTCATTATTTACTTCACCAATCAATTTCTAAGTACCAAAAATTGAGATAAAATAGTCTAATTCACTTAAATCATTTCATTCCAGCCTATTGATTTCACATTTCAACCTATGAAGATTTAAAGTGGTTTCGGGTATTTACTAATACCCGACTCCGGTCTCTTCGAATTCAGTTCGTCTTAACACATGTTATTCAAATGAAATGCAATTTATTTTTAAATGAAAGATATCACCTATTTTCACTCAGCAAATTTAACATTAACAGATGACCACCCAAACACATCATATTACGAGCTATTTCATATCAGAGTTATCAATCAATTTAGGGCAATTAATTATATTTTAATTCTACACTAGCAAGATAAACCAATCACACCATTTCAAATGAATCCGATTAGCCAAAATTTAGTTAAGTCAATCACCCTTAAATCCTGCTTATTAGAGCCCAATTAATTTCTATTCCAAATCATTTACCATAGTTAAATCTTCGTGATTATTTATTCTTTAATTGTATTCAGATTATCATCATTATCTAATTACATTCCTTAGGTAATTACACCTAACAAAACTCCATGAATGTTTATCCTCAATTAATCAATTAAACTTAATTAATCGCATCCATTAATCAATCCCAATTACTCATAAACAGTAATTACCCTTTTGTAATCACTTAATTTCTTCTCATTAATTAATTCCTTTTAATTTATTATGAACTATTTCACTAAATCTTATCAAGTATTTATATTTCATTAATCTCCAAGAGATTACCTTTAATTAACAAACTAATTCCATTCGGATAACCCCTCCCTTAATTACCAATAAACTCAATTAATAAATCTTAATTTGCAGGTTAATTATTCCTTAAACAATAATTTATAAACCTTAATTATTGATTAACACAATTTAATTACAAATTAAATATTCCTTAATTACCAGTTAATTAATCACAAGACATTTGTTAGTTCAATTACTTAATCATCCGTTAACTAACTTTAAGAAATTAATTACCAATTTAATTATCAATTAATTATTAGTTAACCAATTTCTAATCACTATTTAAAGGTCACCATTCTTAATTGACTCCTAAACTAATTAATCGATATTAATTAGTCATCTTAATTAACATTTAAAGTCTTCCTTAAATTTTGAAAATCAATTTGTTATTAACTACACAACTTAAATGTTAACTCAAATTTATATTTAAGTCAATTACTTAATTAAAATAATAATTAAAGGTTAAAAACATAGTAAAGCATTAACTGCAAAAATCAAACTTGTTTTAAAGTTTAACTTAAATTTGTTAAACATTTATTTAATTTTACAATGCTTAATTCCTGATGAAACACGCATTGCTTATCTTCATTTTTTATTTTAAACACTGCAGTTTGAAAGAAGAAGCTCCTGAGTACTTCCTCTATTTAACTCGAGTAACCACTCGCCTATTTCACAATCTTCCCCGTGATACTCACCCATTCTTCTCGCAGCCTTCTTCTTCTTTTTTTTTTTTTAGTAATTACCTTAGTTTAAACATAGATATAAATTTAAGCATCAGGAAACATTCTCTCTAACTCGACCCAAACCCGAAGAGTAACAACTCGCGACCCACATTCTTCACGACACTGACATTCTCTTGCTGTACACGTGCATGGCAGCACCACCTAGCTCCGGCGAACGCCAACGCCTCCGGCACATCACAAATCACTCACATACTCGAAATCCAGGTTCGAATTGCCTTCAGAGCTTTCGAATCAAAAATTAGCTTTCTGCTTGAAATTGAAGCTCAACCAAAATCGATAGAACGACTTCGCCACCACCGCACAAACCATCGTGGTCGCCTAAAATTCATCCACACCTCGATCACTCAACAAGCAATCATCCACCCGAGATTCATGACACTCGGTCATGTATAGGAGTCGTACTCCTCACATTATTGACAAGGCTAAAAAACGTGAACCCATGCCCTAAATCAATCTCGTTCGACCAAAACTTGTATTCGTAAAAATTTTCAACAATTTTCCCAACGTCATGGATATTCAAACACGCTTCAAAACAAATTTCAAGATTTATTAATGATTCGATCACTAGAAATCGGTAAAAATTCAGTTTTTGCTCAATTACAAACTGCTCTTGCATCACTGAGCTAAAGATCTTCTTTCTAGTTGTAAAAATCCCATCTTCCAGTAAAAAATTCCAGATATAACTTGAACTAGCTTCTTATTTCAATCAAATTTAGCAAAGTACTTATATTTTTTTTTTATTTGCCTGTAGAACAGGTTTCAGTGATATATTTCTTTCAACTTAGTTTAATTAGCCTTAAAAAAATATCTTAATTTAGTCTTAAACATATTGTCTTAGTTGAATACTTACATATTTCCAATGTTTGATGAGAGTAATTCGGGTTTGAACAAAAATATTCAAAACTGTAACAACAACAGAGGGCCTAGAGTAAACAGAGTTGTATACAAGATAAGTCATATACCATTTCTTATGGTCATTTGAAATTTGATCTGTTTTAAATTGAACTTAAGCTTTAAAATTCTTGTTTACTCACCTGCAAGCTTTTGTTGAACAGAGATCACTCTGCTGATTTGAAACCCTGAAGTTGAATCTGCCATGTTGAACTTATTGGAAAAATACAAGATGATGTTTATATTATTATTATTTTCTAGTTAGATAAGTTTTTACTGAACGAACTTGAAATAGCAGAGGGACACACACATATATAAAAGGAATAGGATGTTTGAGGAAGGTATTATCTGGTATTATTGGTTTCTTAGCTTTGTTTTATATGAACAGATTTTTATTACTGCAGAGTAAGGATTTGCCAAATATTTTGAAATGGAAAAATTTGGATTTGAGCAGAAAGAATTAAATGTTTTTTGTTTAATAAGTTTACATAATTATTATTATGTTTAACTGAGCATATAGATACTTGTATGCAAAAGTACACCTTGTAGTAAAACCATGGCTTGTGCATGAAGATATGTTGTGTTATTGCTTTGTTATTAAAATATTCTATTTATAAATATTTGTTTTTGTTATTAAATTTAGTTTGAATAAATTACATACATATGTGGGTGTCAGGTTTATTTTATATTTTGACTTGTAGATGAAGATATTTGGTGTATAAACATTTGTCTTGTGAACTTTCAGCTCGAATAGTTTATATATACATGTTTGTCCTATATGTGAAGATATTGTGTAAAGATGTTTGTTTTAGCTTATACACTTTGCAGATTGACATTAATTTTGTATATAAGGATATTTGTTTATGTTTGTACAAAGATAGTTGTATATGTCAGTAGCTTATCTCCTTGCATTGGTCATGCATATATTATACAGTAATGTAAATAGTTTGTCTTCATATTTGTTTACATATAATTATAGTTTACTGCTATTTACATTTTAGTACAAAGATATTTTGTTGAATATGTTAATAAATTTGTCATCCCTGTATGTTACAGCAATATGTATGTTAAACTATTTATTTTGTTTCTTTGTTTCTTTGCATTGTTCATAAGCATTTATATAGGTTATTCTCTTTAATCCTTCTGATATGTTTATGTAAAGTTGTTCTAGATATGGATTTGGCTTATGCATTGATTTATAGCATATACATGTATTTGTATACTTTATATTTATATTTATATATTATATTCATATTTAATATTGATAGGATTGCTTTAATTTAAACATTATTCTAAAGACTTCATTTATAATTCATATATGTATTATATCAAATGTCATTAATATAGAACTTTTAATTTAATTGGATAAGACAGGTTTTAAATTTTCAAAAATCAAATCTCCTTTACAAATCTATACAAACAAATGGCAAACATCCAAAAAGACTTATTCATTTTAAAATGATAAGTTTACTTTTTCTTTAAACTGGATTAAATATTTATTGAAATATTATTGTCAAAATCCCGGGTCGTCACATTCCTTCCCCCTTTGAATCTTTTCGTCCTCGAAAAGGAACGAAGCCAGATTCATTAAAATGCTTATAAAAGTATCCATTTGCCAAAAATAAATTTAATCCAAACCTTTTATTTAATACCTTCCATTCTAATAACTCAATGTCAACTAAAACTTTGATTTAGTTTTTATTCAATCAGGCTTCATCCATTTATTATTTAATTCCATTAACCCATTTGTTTCCCCATTTTATATTTTTAATTTCACTTACTTACTTCATTTGCGAATTTATTTTATTATACCAAGCCATTCTCAATTTATTTTTCTTCACTTGGGTTTTGTTTGCAATCTAAACCATGGCTATTATAATTCACTACCACTAGATATTATAATATTACACTCGAATCTTATTTGCAATTCATCCCATCGCTACGTCGATCCCACTCTATTTTATTTTTGTTTATATAGCATCCCTACTTATTTAATTTATTATCGAATCCAAGTCGAATTCTATTTACAATTCGAATTCATTTCCAAACTTCATTAAACTTTTCCGATTTCAAATTTATTTTATAACTCCAGTTTGGATTTTCTTCAATCTTTCCAAAATTCCAACATCTTTATTTTAAAATTCTAGAAATGCTATTGAATTCAGCTAATACTATTTAAAATAGTTTTTAATAAAATACTTTTATAACTCGATGCCTCAACCAGTCCATCCTTGTTCTCATAGAAATTCAGTCATACGTTGATCAGGCGTAGGGCTGAAAATCTATAAGTACTTGGTAAACCCGTTTTCAACACCCAGTAAAAAATACTTGGAAAATAATTTGATTGGAAATATAGAAAACAGTTTTTGAAAATAGAGGAAATATCTTTGGAGAGAATGCTCTGGAAATCATCACTCCCATCCATGGTCACAGTTACATTCCAGGGTTACGTTGCCGTCACACCAAAAGTCCATGTAACTGCAGGCTCTCTGTGGCCTCTCGATTACGCCATGGATCCCACATAATAGATCACAGTTACATCCAGGGTTACGTTGCCGTCACAGCAAAAGTCCATGTAACTGCAGGCTCTCCGCGGCCTCTGATTTTCGCTGTCAAAATGAAACCTCTCAACTCCTACATAGGTCGCAGTCTACCAAGATAAACTCAAACGCAGACTGTTGGCACTCAGCGGCACACACGACTTTCGCTATGTGGTATACCATAGTGTCGCAGTCTACCGATATAAAATCAAACGTAGACTGTTGGCTCTCAGCGGCACACATGACTTTCGCTATTTGGTATACCATAGTGTCGCAGTCTACCGATACAAAATCAAACGTAGACTGTTGGCTCTCAGCGGCCCACACGACTTTCGCTATGGTACCCTACTCATAATCCTTAGGAACTAGTTTTGTCCGTACTCCTCATAGGTTCAACTTTAGAACCACCCTTGGGCTCAAGGCAGTACCACCCGGTGGCACTCCTGAGAAGTTTATTTCAAGGGAGCGCCTTTTTCCCCAGAGCCATCATCAAACATTTTATACTATACACATAGTATCTTCAAATCATACACCTAGTATGATCTCATACAAAGCTCATTTATACAAAATCGATTATCCCAAAATCGATAATTCCCAAACTAGGCTTTCCAAATTCCATATATCGATTTTACCCAAAAATCAAAAGCCTTTCCAAATCCAAAGGTTCTCAAAACCTATTCCAAAATTCTCATAAGATCCTTTATATATATATATTCAAAAATATATATAATTTTTTTAAAACTTTGGATCATTTAAAACTTGCATAAAATCCCTTTTATACTTCAAACACTTCCAAAATCCCTTTTCTTCCAGCAATAGATTCAACAAGGGAAGAATATATAACAAAGATATAACTTTGTTTACCCAAAATCAAATATTCAAATTTGACTATTCATCCAATATCAATTTCCTTTCTATTCACGTTCACTTAAATTTTCATTCACTTCTTCACATTTTCCTTAATCCCCATTTGGATTATTACCTCAATTCTTATTTAGTTGGGTATTTAATCAATAACAGTTTGAACTCCAACCAGTTTATATTTAGGAAATAGCTCGAAAATTTAAAAATAGATAAGTAGTTGAAAAATAATGATTAGTTTCCAAAATAGCTGTAAAATAGTTAAATAGTTTCAAAAAAAAATTTTAGATAATTGCAAAATAGTTGTAAATTATTAATTAATTTGTAACATAGTTAAAATATAGTAATGAGTTTAGAAAACAGTTGAAAAATGGTTAAATAGCTCCAAAATAATCATAATACAAGTATAAAATAATTTGGCTTTAAGAAAGAAAAGTTGTATATATTTAATAGCTTAGAAAAAATAAGTTTATATTAAAACAATTTATATTGAAAATAATCTAGAGTCAAAACTGTTCACTTCCCCAACATTTCAATTTAAATTTCCACTCCTATCTAAATTGACCCAATTCCAAATTGAATAATCTTCAATTTCCATTGAAATTATTTAACCCCAATTCAAGTTGGATTGATTCTCAATTTCCTTCCAACTTCAAATCAAATTCCGTTTGATCTTTAAACTTGTACATCTTTAATTACAATTTCAATTTACAATTTCTATTCATAATCAATTACATTCACATTTTGCTTTTAAATCGGAATTATACATTTTATTTAGCCAATATATTTTTGTTATTCCATAAACATTTTAATCAAGATTCTAGAGTTTAAACAAATTTCCAAAATTTCATTATCACCTTAGAATTCAACTATATCCAAAATTCTTTGGCAAATTCAATTACCCCTTTGAATTTCAAAACCAAACCCAGTTCACAAACAATTCCAATCTAAAAAAATTGGTAGCAATTTCTCTTCTATAAACTCGAAAATGAACATCGATGATGCTGCAGTCATCACCGACGTTATTTTTCAGTTACCGAAAGAGTTCAATGCTTTTATCTCTTTAAAAACATTTCCAAATATTTTTAATTTCAAATCTCCCAGATTTAAAATTCAACACAAAAATATTTTTGAAATAATACTATTATTTCTCCAAAACCTTTGGAAACTACTTCCAAATCCAAAGGAATTTTAAATTTTCCCAAAATTTCCAAATTCCTAATTCATCCAATTCTTATTTAAACGTTAATCTGGCATTTTCATCTTACTTTATTTTCAAGTATTCTCTGGAATTCTATTTCAAATTATAATCTCATTTATTTATGAAGTTTATTTCAATTTATAAATTACATTCACAATCTATATTACAAATTCCGTTTTGTTATATAAGTTTATTCTTCAACTTGGTTATAAGTTCCAATTTGGTTGTATTTTATATTTCTTCTTAACATAATTCCAATAATTTAACAACCAATCTCCTTAATATTTATTAGAGGAACATATTTCTTTACATATCAAAATATACTTTTATATGTAATCATTTAAAACCCTTTTATATAAGAAAATAACAAGTACGCTCTCATATATATATATATATATATATATATATATATATATACTCAACTCATTCTAGAGTTCTAAGGACTCTATTTAATGAGTAATCCCCACCAGAGCCAAGGTTCTCGCTTAACCTCGCTCTGATACCAAATGTAACGACCCGAGATTTTCGAACCCGAAAATTCCGGATAGTTATGAAAAAGAAGAAGAGATAGAAGAAGAACAGAAACACCCAACATCTCACATTCGCAGCGGATAAAATATAATAATAAATAATAGCTTACAAAAGAATACTATATTTATCGATTACATTTAATATACATCAGAGTTTCACATTTATATACAGTCACTGAATACATACAATTATCATGACTCAGATTAACAAAAATATAAATATAGCGGAAATACTCTATACGCTCCTGCCATTCAGCTCGCCTCCTGAGCTCCAGAAAGTACCTACCTGAAAATCTGTAATACTCGATCTGACCCGAGCATTACATCAAAGTAACACCCGGGTCAGGCTGGAAACCATCGTGAGTAAACCCATCTAATATGGAATACCAAGAATACATCTTATAAAACCCGGGGTAACTCGTATCAATTTACAAATTCACAATTTGTTATAGTCATTATTTACTTCACCAATCAATTTCTAAGTACCAAAAATTGAGATAAAATAGTCCAATTCACTTAAATCATTTCATTCCAGCCTATTGATTTCACATTTCAACCTATGAAGATTTAAAGTGGTTTCGGGTATTTACTAATACCCGACTCCGGTCTCTTCGAATTCAGTTCATCTTAACACATGTTATTCAAATGAAATGCAATTTATTTTTAAATGAAAGATATCACCCCTTTTCACTCAGCAAATTTAAAATTAACAGATGACCACCCAAACACATCATATTACGAGCTATTTCATATCAGGGTTATCAATCAATTTAGGGCAATTAATTATCTTTTAATTCTACACTAGCAAGATAAACCAATCACACCATTTCAAATGAATCCAATTAGTCAAAGTTTAGTTAAGTCAATCACCCTTAAATCCTGCTTATTACAGCCCAATTAATTTCTATTCCAAATCATTCACCATAGTTAATTCTTCATGATTATTTATTCTTTAATTGTATTCAGATTATCATCATTATCTAATTACTTTCCTTAGGTAATTACACCTAACGAAACTCCATGAATGTTTATCCTCAATTAATCAATTAAACTTAAGTAATCGCATCCATTAATCAATCCCAATTACTCATAAACAGTAATTACCCTTTTGTAATCACTTAATTTCTTCTCATTAATTAATTCCTTTTAATTTATTATGAACTATTTCACTAAATCTTATCAAGTATTTATATTTCATTAATCTCCAAAGATTACCTTTAATTAACAAACTAATTCCAGTCGGATAACCCCTCCCTTAATTACCCTTAAACTCAATTAATAAATCTTAATTTGCAGGTTAATTATTCCTTAACCAATAATTTATAAACCTTAATTATTGATTAACACAAGTTAATTACAACTTAAATATTCCTTAATTACCAATTAATTAATCATAAGACATTCGTTAATTCAATTACTTAATCATCCGTTAATTAATTTTAAGAAGTTAATTACCAATTTAATTATCAATAAATCATTAATTAACCAATTTCTAATCGTTATTTGAAGTTCACCATTCTTAATTGACTCCTAAACTAATTTATCGATATTAATTAGTCATCTTAATTGACATTTAAATCTTCCTTAAATTTTTAAATCAATTTGTTATTAACTACACAACTTAAATGTTAACTCAATTTTTTATTTAAGTCAATTACTTAATTAAAATAATAATTAAAGGTTAAAAACATAGTAAAGCATTAACTACAAAAATCAAACTTGTTTTAAAGTTTAACTTAAATTTGTTAAACATTTATTTAATTTTACAATGCTTAATTCCTGATGAAACACGCATTGCTTATCTTCATTTTTTATTTTAAACACTGCAGTTTGAAAGAAGAAGCTCCTGAGTACTTCCTCTATTTAACTCGACTAACCACTCGCCTATTTCACAATCTTCCCCGTGATACTCACCCATTCTTCTCGCAACCTTCTTCTTCTTCTTCTTTTTTAGTAATTACCTTAGTTTAAACATATATATAAATTTAAGCATCAGGAAACATTCTCTCTAACTCGACCCAAACCTGAAGAGTAACAACTCGCGACCCACATTCTTCACGACACTGACATTCTCTTGCCGTACACGTGCACGACAGCACCACCTAACTCCGGCGAACGCCAACGCCTCTGGCACATCACAAATCACTCACATACTCGAAATCCAGGTTCGATTGCCTTCACAAATCACTCACATACTCGATAGAACGACTTCGCCACCGCCGCACAAACCATCGAGGTCGCCCAAAATTCATCCACACCTTGATCACTCAACAAACAATCATCCACCCGAGATTCATGACACTCGGTCATGTATAGAAGTCGTACTCCTCACATTACTGACAAGGCTAAAAAACGTGAACACATGCCCTAAATCAATCTCGTTCGACCAAAACTTGTATTCGAAAAAAATTTCAACAATTTTCCCAACGTCATGGATATTCAAACACGCTTCAAAACAAATTTCAAGATTTATTAATGATTCGATCACTAGAAATGGGTAAAAATTCAATTTTTGCTCAATTACAAACTGCTCTTGCATCACTGAGCTAAAGATCTTCTTTCTAGTTGTAAAATCCCATCTTCCAGTGGAAAATTCCAGATATAACTTGAACTAGCTTCTTATGTCAATCAAATTTAGCAAAGTATTTATATTATTTTTTTATTTGCCTGTAGAACAGGTTTCAGTGATATATTTCTTACAACTTAGTTTAATTAGCCTTAAAAAAATATCTTAATTTAGTCTTAAACATATTGTCTTAGTTGAATACTTACAGATTTCCAATGTTTGATGAGAGTAATTTGGGTTTGAACAAAAATATTCAAAATTGTAACAACAACAGAGGGCCCAGAGTAAACAGAGTTGTATACAAGATAAAGCATATACCATTTCTTATGGTCATTTAAAATTTGATCTGTTTTAAATTGAACTTAAGCTTTAAAATTCTTGTTTACACACCTGCAAGCTTTTGTTGAACAGAGATCACTCTGCTGATTTGAAACCCTGAAGTTGAATCTGCCTTGTTGAACTTATTGGAAAAATACAAGATGATGTTTATATTATTATTGTTTCTAGTTAGTTAAGTTTTTACTGAACAAACTTGAAATAGCAGAAGGACATACACATATATAAAAGGAATAGGATGTTTGAGGAAGGTATTATCTGGTACTATTGGTTTCTTAGCTTTGTTTTATATGACCAGATTTTTATTGCTGTAAAGTAATGATTTGCCAAATATTTTGAAATGATAAAATTTGGATTTGAGCAGAAAGAATTAAATGTTTGTTGTTTAATAAGTTTACATAATTATTATTATGTTTAACTGAGCATATAGATACTTGTATGCAAAAGTACACCTTGCAGTAAAACCATGGCTTGTGCATGAAGATATGTTGTGTTATTGCTTTGTTATTACAATATTCTATTTATAAATATTTGTTTTTGTTATTAACTTTAGTTTGAATAAATTACATACATATGTGGGTGTCAGGTTTATTTTATATTTTGACTTGTAGATGAAGATATTTGGTGTATAAACATTTATCTTGTGAACTTTCAGCTTGAACAGTTTATATATACATGTTTGTCCTATATGTGAAGATATTGTGTAAAGATGTTTGTTTTAGCTTATACACTTTGCAGATTGACATTAATTTTGTATATAAAGATATTTGTTTATGTCTGTACAAAGATATTTGTATATGTTAGTAGCTTATCTCCTTGCATTGGTCATGCATATATTATACAGTAATGTAAATAGTTTGACTTCATATTTGTTTACATATAATTATAGTTTACTGCTATTTACATTTTGGTACAAAGATATTTTGTTGAATATGTTAATAAATTTTTCATCCCTGTATGTTACAGCAATATGTATGTTAAAATATTTATTTTGTTTCTTTGTTTCTTTGCATTGTTCATAAGTATTTATATAGGTTATTCTCTTTAATCCTTCTCATATGTTTATGTAAAGTTGTTCTAGATATGGATTTGGCTTATGCATTGATTTATAACATATACATGTATTTGTATACTTTATATTTATATTTATATATTATATTCATGTTTAATATTGATAGGATTGCTTTAATTTAAACATTATTCTAAAGACTTCATTTATAATTCATATATGTATTATAGCAAATGTCATTAACATGGAACTTTTAATTTAATTGGATAAGACAGGTTTTATTTTAAATTCAAATCTCCTTTACAAATCTATACAAACAAATGGAAAACATCCAAAAAGACTTATTCATTTTAAAATGATAAGTTTACTTTTTCTTTAAATTGGATTAAATATTTATTAAAATATTATTGTCAAAATCCCGGGTCGTCACATGCCCCATACCCATCACTACCAAGCCCATACCCGTGTTTGCAGAACATGCCTTTCCCTCATTATATCAATTGTTCCCCATAACCAAACAGAGTTTTCTTCTCTTGAAAACAGTAATTCAAAAATTAAAATGTGGAGATATGCTAATATAAAAATCATGGAAAAATCATATTTTAATTTGTAAGGTCGCAAGCTTTAATCCAATAAACAAGTTGGAGCTTACATTTCTGAATTTGGATGATTGCGTTTGGGCAGTCCACCTAGGGCTCGAGATTGGTGGAGTTGTAGGCATTAAGAGGCGATGACTGGTTGTTTTGGACTCGAGTTTGCAGAGGGCAGCTGGTCCTCAATTTTGGTTGGGTGTGATGCACATTTATGGATCGCAACTCTCATGCGACCTAGAGTGGAGGAGTTGCATCACGTTTTAATTAAAGGTAGGGGAGGCGCGATGGTGATGTCCATCGAGTTGTATTTTGTGAGAGAAACTTGTTAGTGGTGCTCGATTTAAGTTTCGGTGGGTGGTGAGCCATCTGTGGCGTGTGTGTACATGGTTGGTATTTGGGTTTGGGGACATGAACATGCATAGGAAATTGAGGGAGAAGATGAAGAAAGGTAGGAGCAGGGGCATAAGTGTAAATATGTATATAATTTGTTTAATTATAAAATTTAAATTTATCATTAACTTGTAAATTTTATATCTCGATCATATGAGCTCGGATTAGAACACCGTTTTTTGCATTAGACTCGCATCATCAAGATCTTTAAGATGGAATTGGCTTGGTTGGATTTGGAGAAAGTAAAAATTTAGGATAAAATGGAATGACCGTTCGGTTTTAGTCCAAAATTGGAACATTTTGGCAAAAACGAAAATCATTGTGAGTTTAACTCGCATTCAATTTTATTATAGCATATCCATAATGTTAAAAACATTTATTGATTTCTTGGATGTTAATTAAACCGTCTGATTGTTTGGTTGAATTTTTGTTTGGAAAATGGATGACCTATAAATTTGATCGTTATAAACCCATATGGTTATACATATATTATCCATAACCAATGTTTCACAGGGAAAATCTGTAGAAAGACCCAAAGGAGGTTTCTCATCAATAATTAGATGTTTACATCCTTATGTTATCATATTGATGGTTAATTGAAAATAAATCTTGATATTCCATTTAAATTGTTAAGCATCATTATAATAATTTTGTTATATCGTCATTTATTCAATCATCCCCAAAACCCTATCATATAAACTTAAGCTTGTTTTTCAACTAAAAAGAATACTGAAAATTTATCAATCATTTTCATTAATTATAATTTAAATTTATTAATCATTTTAACTAATGAGTTTGAGATTAATTAACCAATTTAATAAATGATGTTTAATATTGGTTTATCATTAGATTTAATTTATCATTTTTGCTAATGATGTTTTATAATTAATTAATCATTTAACTAATTATTATTTTAGTTTAATTAATTTTTTAATTAATGATAATGGAGTTTAATTAATTTACTGAACTTAAATAATTATTTTAATTAATGATAACTGAAATTACTAATCATTTCACTTAATGATATTTAAAGCAATTAGTCATTTTAAATAAGGATATTTGAATTGTTTAATCATTTTAAATTTAATTAATTGTTTTAACTAATGGTTTTTAGAATTTAGTTAAATCATTTTAATTAATAATGTTTTATAATTAAATAAATATTTTAACAAATGATGTTTTAATTAATCGTCTTAGCTAATGAAGTTTGAATTTAATTAATCCAACTAGTTTATGATTATCTTAAATTTAATTAATTGTTTTAATTAATGGGATTTATAATTTCTTATCATTTTAACAAATTATGTTTGAGATGATTATTCAATTGGTTAATGATTGTTTGAATTTAATTAACTTTTAATTAATGATGGTGTTTAAAGTTAATTAATCGACTAATAAAAGGGATTTAAGTAAATTATCTAATATGATAAAATTGCTTTAATCAACTGATTTAAAGTTAGTAAACTGATTTAATAAAGATTTTAAAGTTAATTTACCAATGTTATATAAGTGTTTGGAAATAATTGTCTATTTTATTAAAGACAATTGATACGTTTAGTTAAAAGAGACTTTTAATGCGATTAATTATATTTTGGGATAATTAATATTGTTTTAAAGTTATAAAAAGGAATTAGAACTCGATTATTAGGATGGTAAGTTGGATAATCTTCTGGGTGTTCAGTCTGATGTTGGTTTAGGCTTTCAAGATCACGCACTTGGAAAGCTTATTCTCTTAATGTTTCGACAATCAGTAACTAATTCTAAAAGTGATTTACCGATGTGGAAATACGGAAATCAAGCACAAGTTTAGTTTTTAAATGTAAAGATTCAATTTCAGTTATGGAAAATTAGTTCCGTAATCGATATTGCTTATATGAAAAGGATCTAGTCATGCGTTGAACGCTAACGTTGAGGTTTAGACTCGTTTCTATCTCAAAAGGTTAAAAATGTCTTCAAGGTGATGCCTAGAGGTAACACTACATTAACTACCCGGCTTCATTTTCAGATAGGACTTGTCTAGAATCAACGAGTATTGGTAAATAGATGAAATTTAATTTCCATATATGGTCATTTTAATTATCCCCTATAGTTATTAATTATTGAATTCTGCTTTCTTAACGGTATATCATCGCCTTAAAAATGATTTGCTACATAATCGAGCTCTGTTATCCTTTGTTGGAAATGACAAAACCAAAAACGCAAGTGGGGGCCAAGCTATGTGGGGTTGCTCCCATCAAAAGGATATTTTCACATCTCATCTAGTTTGGATTCGGTTGTGCACTTAGATGTGGAAATATTCGGATACTTGGAAAGGTCTGGTAGGGTCTGCCTTAGTGGTTTTCGAGAAGTGCCACGGTGTATATTATTAGAGGTATACTCCAAAGGGTGTGGACCTTCCTAGTCATCTGTTAAAAAAATTCCTTCCTTATTTTGTTTGAAACCCTAAAAGTGTTTTAGCTTTAAATTTTCATGAGTAGAGCCAACTCCTAATCATTGCGTTTAACTTTTAATAGAGTCCATTCTACCAAGTTGGACTGTTACCATATTCATCAATTCAATCCAGTTTGGATTGTTACCTTATTTAGTCCATTGTATCAAGTTGGATTGTTTCCATATTCTATCCATTCTGTCTAGCTTGGATTTTACTCAGTTTATTTTCATTCTTTTAAGTCTGTTTAATATTAGTTATGCCTACCCTTATTTGCATTTATTTCATGATATTTAATTCTGCTCTTGCCTGTATGGATGTTATTCTTGTGAGTTGAAAACTCATTCCGCATTAGCGACGTGGTCTCGCAGAACCTTACATGTTCTTCATTATTTAAGTTGTCTCATGCTTATATTTCCAAACTGATCTGGGTGTTATTTTATTATAATGTTCGAGTCAGACCGAGTACTTTCCCAAGTTGTCATTGATGTTTTGGAGATCATGGAGGGAAGCTGATGATTTATGGATCGTAGTATTTTATTTTCCGTTGTATTATTTAGTATACCTATCGGCATTTGTAAGTTCAGGATTTTATAACTGTCCAACTGGTAAGGTTTTTTTTTTAACTATGAAATATTCTGTATGTTTGGAGTAACAGTTTCTATTGTCCTTGTTATATTATATGCCATCGATTCCGCTGTGAGATTCTGTTTTTCTCTGTTCTCTATTCTTACCTTTTTTTATTTACCCTAACAGTTCGCCCTTTTGTCAATTGGATACGGGACATTGGAACACAGTGGTAGCATTCGGTGTCAACTTTCGATGGTTAAAAAGGCGAGTTATTACAATAGCTATATAAATTAAAAAGCTTTCATGTTCCAGTAATACCAAATAAATTATCCACTTTACGATGCAAAATTTGAACATTGTATAAGGTTATTGGCATGTACAGTAACTCTTAAATAATCAAAACTATCTATAAGCATTTCATCTAAGGATGGGGGTATGAAAACTCCTTATGAAAAGCTCAGTAGACGTTAAAATTGAATAGCTACTAAACAGTTGCTTCTAACTTAAAACGGGAAATTTCATAATTAATTTTGATTGATTAAATGTAAAAATAGCTTTGTTTCAAACATTTACAAGCAAATTTACTATTCATTAAAGCCAAACATCTAAACTAACTTATTTTAAATTAAAGGCAAAATTACATCCATACACACATTTATTACCCTTTATCAAAACCACACAAAAAAAGTCAATTCAAAGCACTATTTAGTAGCTGTTTGATAACAACATAAATTTCTAACTAGAATGCAGCAAATAAATTGATGAAATTTGTGGAAATATGGAACCGAGATTTAAGAAGAACAAGAATGAATATTAGCCAAATATGTTGTACAACTGGTTCAGTTGTAGCACTATGTCTTATAAATACTAACACCACTAGGATTACAAGCATTGATGTTGCAATTTCACCTTATCTCTCTAAATAATTTTGCATTTTACTATTCATCCAAAACTAATTATTATCGAAAACTTATTTTGAGATGATTTAAATCAAGTTGTTATCAAACGAGCTTTTAAGAAGATTTACATCACAATGGACACATTTTTCCCTTTGTATATGTCTTTCTTATTCAAATTTTAAAAAAAAATAACAGTTGTAGGTATTTACACACATAGAGAGAGACATACATACATAAATCCATATATATGTATACGTATATGTATATGTATATGTATATGTGTATGTGTATGTGTATGTGTATGTGTATGTGTATGTGTATGTGTATGTGTATGTGTATGTGTATGTGTATGTGTATGTATATACATATATATACATGTTATACAAATATACATACATACATACATACATACATACATACATACATATATATATATATTGTTTTGACTATTTTAAGTATTTTGAATTCCAGAATTGGCAATTTCAAATCTAATTTTAACATAGGATTTTTTTTTAAATTAACTCTATGAATTTACCCAAAAGTGCCTTTTATAACTTTAAATCAAAATAGCGAACACACACACACATACATATACAAACACATACACAGATACAAGTATAAATAATTACAAATAATGTTTTAAAATTTAAAAAAAAATCTAAACTTAGTGATTTTATATGCATGTTTTAAAACGTAATGTTAACAACTATAAAGTTAGCCTTAACTTATGAAGGATTCAAAGTAGATATCTAATTTTACTTGAAACGACCCGCAAATCCGTACCCCTAAAGTCGACACTATACTCCATTAATCAACTCTAGATGCACGGAAATACGAACCATTTGGGTTAAAAAAAAAAGAGGTAGAAGAAGAAAATAGAAAACAACAGCAGAATCTAACCATCGCAGCGGAATAAAATATAATAGATAATAACAGATTTTTACACAAAAGAAATCTATATCTGTTTTATACATACATCATCAGAATACATCCTCTGAGTTCAACAACATCAATAACATACAACTGGACAGTCATATAAATTTGTCCTCAAATTGAATACACATCTAGTCAACACAGCAGAATATTTTAAAACAAGTACGGAAGTATGTATCGCCATCCAGTTCCACAGTATCCATTCCTGTATTCTATAATACTCGGTCTAACTCGAGCATTATAGTTAAATAATACCCGAGTCGGTCTGGAATACCAGCGTGAGAAAATCACACTCAATTTTATTATTAAAGTTTCAAAAATCCTTTGGAAATAAAAGCATCTCGTAAGACCACGCCACAAATAAACATGTCGGGTTTTTACCTTACGATAGATAAAACACTTTTTATTAAAATCCTCTGATATTATAATAGGGTCTATTTACAAATACTTATTAATATAGCCGAAATTGTTACATGATTAAATTCCAGCTACTAGCTACAAAGTGGGTAATACAAACAAAACTCGAAAAAGGTGCGTAGGGAGAATGGATTTCCAACTAATGACTAGGCACTGGGGTACCACCTGTCACGGTACCTGGTCTAGATCAGCATACCGAGGATCACTCTCGATCCCCTGCAACACAAAACCGGGACTACCCCTTACTGGATAATCCCAAGTAAGATCACCCCAACGTTGTGACCAGCAACTGCACCACTAAGATAAATAAAAGGGACATCTGGAAAGGGACGACCTCACCCTGAATGGGTGCTACCCACCTAGCCTTTCTGCATAACCCCTAATTTTCAGTCATTCGCGGTTGACGAGGCTTGAGGCTAAGCGTTACCTTTTAGAACGTTTCGCTTAGAATGCCCGTCGTCCACCTGACGATGTTCCGAAAGTATACGTCCATACAAGTCCGTCCCGGGTTCGAACGGAACCTAAGGCACTATTCCTACTACATCCATCTTGGAATCATCCTCAGGATTAGTAGCGACTAGCCCTTGCACTTCATTGCTCCATCTTCGACTCCGAACTCGTTTTTCAAGAAAACGTACAAACCGGATCGAAGTGGTTTTCGAGAAATTAATCCCGATCGCGGTCTCTTCGAAACGATCAATGCATTGGCCAATATTGATAGTCGGTTATTTAACTATCAATCAACATTCACAAACAACCTTCAACCATAAATAATTTCTCCTGAATTATTTATCAACCTCAAAATATCTTCACAAGATATATTTCCATTTCAACCCTTTTTGAAAACAGTTTCAAACCACACTCTTCTCATGGAATGAATTCCCCCAATATTTATTTCTACTGAAAACATCAAGCATAAAACTTTAGATTTCTAAAATAATTTAAAACACTTTATTATAAAACATACTTTTACATTTAAATTTATAAAAACAACTTTAACACTTTATTTAAAATACATATACTTTAAGAATATTTAAAATAAAGCTACTTATGTAAGGGTAGGGATTTTTGTCCACGAAGGTCGACATTAATACGTCCACTGTATCAACTGTCGAGCAATCGAAGGCTGAAAAACCGTACCGTTAGGGTTAAAGAAGAGGTAGAATATAGAAGAAGAAAGAAAGAAAGAAAAAGCAACAGAACAATATCAGAATCTCACACTCGCAGTGGAACAACATATAATAGATAAATGAATATCTTTAAACCAAGAACTATATCAGTTATTTCATTATATCACATTACATTACATTATCAGAGTTTACAACAACAAACAAAAGAAAAGAAATACTATATACTAGTTGATACGCTAAGCCATCCAGCTTGCTTCCAGATCTCTACAGCAACTCTTGAATTCCAGAATGACCTGATAACCTGACTCTTGACTGCCCGTGTTGAAATTAGTGGGCACCCAGAGTTTAGGAAGAGAACAATAAACTCCAGGTCAGTCATGGGACTGGTGTGAGAAATTAAAACAGTTTATCTTTAAAAATCAACAAATAAATATTTCAAAATTAGATTCGCAATGCTTTTTAGAAAATGATACTACAATAAGGCCTCCCGCACACACAACAATGCAAACGCAGAATCGGAGGAGATTTCTCCTTATGATAATCAAATATTCTTGATAAGTAGAAAGATTTATTTGATATTATTACTATAAGTGCAAAGTGTAGGAAAACATTTCGAAAGTAATGATATAATCTTAGCCAACATACGACCATTATCGTATGCCTACTATAGCTACCATGTTCAATAGCAGGTTACCGCCACATTCTGTGGCAGGTTATACAACTAAAACCGTACACTGCTCGTATTGTTTCTTTGGATTTCCAACAAATGGTCAGGCCAAGGAACTTCCCATTGCCACATAGGTACGCCTCTGGAAAGACGCCTCGAGAACCTAACCGGATCTCTTCCAACACAAGGCCAGGTTACCCCTAGCTGGGTAACTACTAACACGAATATGCCATCCCTCGGTCGTAGCTGACCTAAATCCTGGGATTCACCAACAACCACAAAGTAATAAGTTTGCAGCAACAACATAGGTTAAGTATCAGGGCTACATACCATAATACCACCTCTATCCAGAAGGAAATGACATACACTAACGGGGCGCGATTGCCTAATAACCTTGCTGCATCTTTTCCTGTTTTGACCATTTTTGGGGTGTGAGGTCCGACGAAGTCTCGCCTACAAAGCTACGCTTTATACAAAAGCCACGCTTTGATCAACAAATGCTCAACAGCACTTCATATGCCACATTACCAAATTGGGAATGTGTCACTAGTAACCATCAACTACATATCCTCTAAGCTCGTATGTCTCAGAAAAGGGTGTTAAGCTAAAAGAATAAATTCTCCGCCACCAATAAAAATATATTTGATAGAAACCAGCTTTACATCTCAAATTGTAACGTCAGACACACATCTCTACAAGATCGTTCCGGGATCGAACGGAACCGAAGGGACTTCCAAAGAAGCCCTTGCAATCCGGATATTCACTAATCACGACCGGACTTGAGATCAGCCGATGCAGAAACATTAGAGGTAATCCTTCCGTTTTCATAAATATTTATCCCAACTTTTGGCAAAGTTGAGATATCCAAAATTTACTAAAAATCAATGATTACTATTCATGAATATCAACCATGCATTGCAGGACAACCATGGATATCGATGAATTTTGTCCGAGTCCGGAACGGGCCACAATTGATAAGACACGACAAGAAAGATCATAGAAGTCTGCACCTCAAATTTCAAGTCAATCCGAGGTCATATGCTCAAGTTATGATGGATTCAAGTTGAGAAAGATGGACGTTGCTCTGTTCGAAACCATGACCCCACCTATGTTCGAACCCATCTGGTTCGAACCCATGAAGTGAGGCAGCGCCTCGAACCCATGCACATATGCCAAAGTTCGAATCAATGAGTTCGCATCCATCGGTTCGACACCACTTCGAACCCAACTAGTTCGAACCCACCATGTTCGAACCGATAAGAAGAGACGACTTTCGAACCCATCACAGAAGCCCTGTTCGAACCCATCACAGAGCTATCTTCGAACCCATCACAGAGCCGTGTTCGAACCCATCACAGAGCTTTCTTCGAACCCATCACAGAGCCGTGTTCGAACCCATCCTGTGTTGCCTTATTCGAACCCACTGGGTCAATCCACGTGTCTTCCATCGGTTCGAAATCACCAAGATACACGGAGTCGAAGCGGTCAACACGGAGAGAAGTCCGGATCGATTCGAAACTTGCGCTTCACGTCACCACAAAGTCGCGTGCCACACTGGGTTCGAAACCATCGTTTCGAGTAACAGGGGGTTCGAACCAAGCAGCCTTGCCGTGAAGTCTATTTCGAACCCAACATATCTCCTAACCTACTGATCCAAATGCAGTGAAACTTTCACAGATGCTTGCATACATGATGAAGAATGTCCACGCCAAATTTCACCTCGATTGGATGAATTCTTGATCGATTCGAATGGAGTTCGAACCGATGCCAAAGTGGGCCCAAACTTCCCGAGACCGTACGTATGGGCCCCCTCCCATGCCAGAAGAGCTCTCCCAGGTTTTCAGCGAGATAGCAGCAGCCTACGCCTATAAATAGACCTCCATATCATTCAGAAAAGGGGTGACCGGATTCTCTTTGGCAAGATCAAGACTCTGAAGCTCCAAGTCTCCACCAAGGCTCTACTTGGCACTCAACAACCACCGTTGTACTCGAATTCCAGAACTATAATTCATTGTAATCCGCTGTAATCGATTGTAATCAGCGAAGAACATCAATAAAAGGAAAAACCTTTGAAGTGGACGTAGGCCGGAGATAGCCGAACCACTATAAATCGTGTGTTCTTGTTTGCATTTACTATTTTGCGACTTAGATTTGTGATTTGTGTTTGGATATTGCTGATTTATATTCCAACACTGGTGCTTTCACATTCATCGGGGTTTGTGACCAATTTTGGTGCAAACACTTTGGTGCTTTCACTGAGAAGGACTAGCACCCGCTACATTCAGAGTTCAGATTCAAGAGTTCGAAGACTTCCAATTCAGAGACAATGACTCGACAAACAAGACAAAGAATCGATAGAAGCCAACAAGGAGGAAGCCAAGAGGCATCCTCCGGATCAGGAGAAGGACAAGCTTCCGTCTACATCACCAGAGACGAGATGGAGGCTATGGCTAATTCATTGCGCGAAAGCATAATGAAGAGTCAACAGGAGATGCTGCAGAATTTCCTCGAGCAGATGAGGGCGGCAAATATGCAAAACCTTGGACCAACTACAACAGCTACGAGTACGGGACAAGGAATCAGGATTGCAGATGCAAATGAAGGACAGGCTCAAGGCCAGAATACAGGGATTGAAGGTGGTCAACAGGGCCTTGGGGGCAGACCCTCAGGGTCCGATACTGGAAGACCAACAGATGGAGCACAACAGACATGAGCCAATGCATACGCTAACGAGCCACCAGAAGAGTACATACCGGAATTCCCTTCAAGGCTCGGGGGGCAGGACAGAAACTTGACAAGGGGGCAACCCCTAGACGGAGATGAGAGAATGATAGGCCTGATGCGACGAATCATGAGAGGAGGATTGCCTAGTGGAGGGCTAGAAGAAGTTAGTCGGAGTCCATTCACTCCAAACATCCGAAACGCAAGGAACCCTCCAAAGTTCAAATTACCAGCGCTAGATCCCTATGACGGAAGATCAGACCCAACCATGCACATCACAAGATATATCAGGCACATGGAAGTACTGGGGGCATCCGAGGAAGTGATGGCACGATGCTTCCCTCTATATTTATCAGATTTAGCTGCACTATGGTTCAGACAACTGGAGACTGGATCGATAGGAACATGGAGCGAGCTTGTTGACTGCTTCATGAGACAGTTCAGGGTCCATGTGACGCGACCCAAGAGTGTGATGACTTTAGCTTCAATCAAGCAAAGGACAGGAGAGTCCATAAAAGATTTTCTGTTAAGATTCAATGTGACAGTGACTTCTGTGGATCGCCCGGATCCATCAATGATTTTAATGGCGGCGGTGGCAAGAGTCGCGGAAGGCACCAAATTTAAGGATTCTCTAACTAAAGATCCACCGCAAGATCTTGGAGAGTTCTTTCATAAAGCTGAAAAATTCATTCGGTTAGAAGAATCATGAGTCGAGAGTCGTGAAATAAATGCCGCGCAAAGCGAAGGGACCTCCAGAGAACAGTCCGGAGCGGACAAGGGAAAGAGAAAACAGGATGACAGACATGACGGTCCTGATAAACGGAAGAAATTCCGGGAACCAAGATTCAGGCAGTACACAGATCTGAATGCAAGCCTAGAAAGAGTCTTCACTGAAACCAGGGGGCAACTTCACTATCGAAAGCCACCTATAAGGGATCCCACCGAGCGGGAGCGCAGGACTGGAAAATATTGCCTATTCCATGAGCTGGATGGGCACACCACAGATGAATGCCGTCACCTGAAGGATGAGGTGGAAGAGCATGCCAGAGCTGGTAGATTGCCATAGTATGTCAGAGAACGGACAGCGGCAACGAGACCTGAACAACTACCGCCTCCACCTTGCAGGAACGATCCTGGATCGGGATCACGACTCGTCATCAACTGATCAAAGATGGCAAGGGCCAAGTCCAGGATTTGGACTTCGGTCGAATAACTTTATTTAGATTTATTTTCAGAATAAATGGTTACTCCACTTACACATGTACGGGAACCGGAGAGATCCCTAGGCATGCTCTGAGATGGAGATAAACCGCCACGCCCGGAGAGGCAATCCTTTGTTTTTTCTGATGTTTGAGATTGAACATCTAGAACTTGAATTTTTATAAATAAATTAGAACTTCTCGGAATAAACCTTTTGACCGGAGAGTCAAAGGATGAACATTACATATAAACATGATCGCTTTATGACCCTACCCGGAGAGACGGGGTCCGGAGTGCAAGAAGTGAGTTGCTTCGCCGGAGAGCGACAGGATCGACTCACTTAAGCGATGTTTCCCCTTCACCGGAGAGTGACAGAATAGGATCCAGCAAGAGCCCGGAGAGGCTATGATCGGTCCCGAACGACCATGACATCGCTTAATGTTCAGATACACTGAACCAGAGTGCAAGAAGTGAGTTGCTTCGCCGGAGAGCGACAGGATCGACTCACTTGAGCGCTGTTTCCCCTTCACCGGAGAGCGACAGAATGGGATCCAGCAAGAGCCCGGAGAGGCTATGATCGGTCCCGAACGACCATGATATCGCTATATGTCCTAACCGGGACCGGAGTGCAAGGGATAGAAGGCAACGCCAGAGAGCAATAGGATCTTTCTATTCAATCACTAAGTCTAGAATGGACTTAGTAAGGGTTCAGAGCAGCCAGTAGTGGTCCGGAGGGACCATGAAACTTCATTCTCAACTCATACGGGAAGAACGAACATTGATTTGGCTTCGAACAGCCACAAACTCGATTGATAATGCCACGGCTATGAGTGAAACATGAATTTATCACACTTGATATAAGACCATTCAAAACATACCTTTTACAAAAAGGCATGTTTTGGGGGGAAAATGTTATCCCAACTTTTGGCAAAGTTGAGATATCCAAAATTTACTAAAAATCAATGATTACTATTCATGAATATCAACCATGCATTGCAGGACAACCATGGATATCGATGAATTTTGTCCGAGTCCAGAATGGGCCACAATTGATAAGACACGACAAGAAAGATCATAGAAGTCTGCACCTCAAATTTCAAGTCAATCCGAGGTCATATGCTCAAGTTATGATGGATTCAAGTTGAGAAAGATGGACGTTGCTCTGTTCGAAACCATGACCCCACCTATGTTCGAACCCATCTGGTTCGAACCCATGAAGTGAGGCAGCGCCTCGAACCCATGCACATATGCCAAAGTTCGAATCAATGAGTTCGCATCCATCGGTTCGACACCACTTCGAACCCAACTAGTTCGAACCCACCATGTTCGAACCGATAAGAAGAGACGACTTTCGAACCCATCACAGAAGCCCTGTTCGAACCCATCACAGAGCTATCTTCGAACCCATCACAGAGCCGTGTTCGAACCCATCACAGAGCTATCTTCGAACCCATCACAGAGCCGTGTTCGAACCCATCCTGTGTTGCCTTATTCGAACCCACTGGGTCAATCCACGTGTCTTCCATCGGTTCGAAATCACCAAGATACACGGAGTCGAAGCGGTCAACACGGAGAGAAGTCCGGATCGATTCGAAACTTGCGCTTCACGTCACCACAAAGTCGCGTGCCACACTGGGTTCGAAACCATCGTTTCGAGTAACGGGGGGTTCGAACCAAGCAGCCTTGCCGTGAAGTCTATTTCGAACCCAACATATCTCCTAACCTACTGATCCAAATGCAGTGAAACTTTCACAGATGCTTGCATACATGATGAAGAATGTCCACGCCAAATTTCACCTCGATTGGATGAATTCTTGATCGGTTCGAATGGAGTTCGAACCGATGCCAAAGTGGGCCCAAACTTCCCGAGACCGTACGTATGGGCCCCCTCACATGCCAGAAGAGCTCTCCCAAGTTTTCAGCGAGATAGCAGCAGCCTACGCCTATAAATAGACCTCCATATCATTCAGAAAAGGGGTGACCGGATTCTCTTTGGCAAGATCAAGACTCTGAAGCTCCAAGTCTCCACCAAGGCTCTACTTGGCACTCAACAACCACCGTTGTACTCGAATTCCAGAACTATAATTCATTGTAATCCGCTGTAATCGATTGTAATCAGCGAAGAACATCAATAAAAGGAAAAACCTTTGAAGTGGACGTAGGCCGGAGATAGCCGAACCACTATAAATCGTGTGTTCTTGTTTGCATTTACTATTTTGCGACTTAGATTTGTGATTTGTGTTTGGATATTGCTGATTTATATTCCAACACTGGTGCTTTCACATTCATCGGGGTTTGTGACCAATTTTGGTGCAAACAAATATCCGGTCTTCAACATCGGTCTTCAAATGCTATCCATTATGACATATCATTATTCGGAATGGGATATATGACATAAAGGTCCTCTCCCGGCTAAACTGAATAACGAGCGCTTATTTTTAAAAATAAGTGTAGCATTCAAATTCAAGCAAATCACATCAAATACCCATTTAAAGGTAAATATTGATAGTCGGTTACTTAACTATCAAGGTCAACAAATATCCAGCACCATAACAATCACTAGGCCCTTTTTATTAATTTTCCATAAATTAATAACTTGCCAGACATTCACTTCAATCTATCTTTAAAAGGATATATTCTCTAAACCATTTCAAATTCAACATTGGAAAACATTTCAAAATACTTATCCATTTTCAATTTATCTTTTAAAAGATAAAAACCCAAAACATTTCACTTCGTATTGGAAAACATTTCCATACTTATTTAACAATAAGTAATTCACAAATCCATTTATTTTCAATACTTAAAAAATATTCAATATACTTAAAACACGGTTAAGTATATATTTTATTCTTTTAAGGAAAACATTCTCTTAAACAAATTCATTTGAGCCAAAACGATTGTTGCGTAAAACATCGTTACGACAACCCAAAATTACTAGTATAGTGATTCGAAACTAAGATGGATATATAAATCCCAATACTATATAAAATATTCCCTTTCGCAAATCATTTACTATAACAACAGTGTTATAGTCCATCTTTTCCTTATTTCTCGAAAACGTCTATTTCAACAATGAATGTTGATATTTATGATTTCGACACTTAATACATTTTAAAACAAATTCAAATTGTTTTAATTCCATTTAAAATATCACTTCCCCAAAACATTTCTTTAATATATTATTCACTAACCAAAATCGTGAATATACTTCGTTAACCAAATTCATCATTTCTACACATTTTGTTTTGAAGGATTATCCATGTCCAAAATCGTGGATAATCACCTTTAAAAATCAAAAATAATTGACTTATCAAAATAAGTCGATTTTGGATTTATACAACAACGTTTATAAATTTCATTTATATTTTATAACAACTTCAACTTATAAAATCCTTTATTAAAAAATTCTATCTATATCTCATTTAAATGCCATAATCCAATTTATAAGTTAATTACTTATAATTCTTTTATTTTACAAAATCTATTCATTTTATAACTTCACAATTTATAAATCTATAAATTTCATTTACTTACGAAATACATTTAAATTTCATTTTAACACTTACAAAAACTCGAATTAAAATTCCAATAATTTAATTTATAAATATCAATTTTATAAACCTTTTATATAAATCGTTTATAATAATTCAAAAATCCCAATTTAAAATATTTTATAAAATTCATTAACTCCATATTTCAGAAATCACCTTTTGGTTATATTTCACAAAAATCATAATTTTTATAATATTAAAATTATAACGTTTATTTATTTAAAATAAATAAATTCCAAAAATTTAAATAAAACGTGTACTTTCAAAAAGCACTTAAAAAAATCCTTTTAAATTTAAAATCGTTGCTTTAACATTTTTTAAACTCCAAAAATATGCCCAATGCAACAACAGCACTAAATATAACAATCACGGCATCCAAACATCATATATCATATGATAAAAGAATATATCACAATAACTGTAAATAAATCAATATGGGTGAGGAACCCAGTTGGATCCCTCCAACCTGTTTCCCTGCATCCACAGGTGTTAGCACAATACCAATTCCATTCCAATACGGAATATCATGGTATATGGGATTTATAAAATATTATCCGCTATTATGCGGCGCAATAGGGTCTCATCCGCTATATAATGCGGGAAAATCTACTCCATGTACATATATAATACCAATTCCAATCAAGATGGAATATCGCGGTATATGTTTTTAATAAATAACATCCGCTTAATATACGGCGTATAGGGTCTATTTCAATACAATAGATAATAATTTTATCATCCAAGCATATAATCAAGCAATTTTAAATCTAACTATTTAAAATTTAAATCGAAACAATTTCAATTGAGTGAGAAGTTCTCACCTTACTTTAAATAATAGTTGCGGTGTTTTATTTCGAATAAAATTAAACACGCATTTAATTTAACTCGAAATTCGAACTACCTCCAAACGATTCCAATCCAGCTCCATTGCGTAGTGCTCGTCAAAACGAAGCCAATGCAATTCGTTTCGTAATTTTTCAACCTCGTATGAACAAGTTATGCAATTTAGAAGTTTAAACAAATTAAAATGTAAGTTAATTAACATTTTATTTCTATTTCTAAACCTAATTCGATCTGGGCCGTGCATTTCCCCAGGCTCCAATCCAGGCTGCTATCTTTTGCATCTCCTCCCCCACGTTACTTCCAGGTTGAAATACGCACAAACAAACCCACAGCCGCCCCTCTACTTCAAATTTTCGCCACCCATACGAACACCTTTACGTTGATCAACCACCTTAGTTTGAAAGCCCCTCACCCACTCCATCAACGCCCAGAAGAGCACGAAGCTCGGTCACCCCCTCAGCTCAAAACACGAGCTCGAACGGCGCGCATTCAAACGTGGATTGCCGTCGATCGGCAGCTTCATTTACGATCGTAGCCGTTGAATGGCTAGATATCACCTAGCTCTACAAGTTTGCTTTATAGAGTTCTCAATAACATCGAAAGGATTGAAAGAAAACGAGGAAGAACAAGGTTGTATTTCGGCCATTGATAGTTGAAAGTGGCGGCTCCTGGTTGAAACCCTAGCTAGGTTTTAGTTTGTGAAAATAGTAAACTTTATGTCCTTTTGTAGGAAATTACCCAAAACACTATTCATCCAAAATTTTCCGAACTCCGAACGAAGCGTGCCGGCTCGCATTTCTAGGGTTTACCCCACGTTCCGGACACAATGGAACGTGTTTCGGAGGCTAATTTGATCATATGCGTGAATTACAGAAATAACAATCAAATTTAAATTAAACCGATTAAACTAATTTCTATGCGTTTTAGCTTGCCCCGGACAAACCGTAAATCCAATTGACACGAAGATTGAAACCGTACAATAATATAACATAACGGATCCGATGAAATTAGTTTCATTGAAATCCGAGACTGTTTGAAAAATAGCTATTTTTACTAGTCAATTAAATATTAAAACATTCAATTTCTACAAATTAACTTTTAATTCAATTTTAAAAGTTCTACAACACCATTTAACTCCAATATGATATAATATAACTTTATAAATCAAATTTAATCATATTAAACCCAATTTCCAATTATTTCTGTAATTTCCAATATCAAATTATCGATTTAATTATCCAATTAAATCCAGATATTCAAAATAAAATTTATTCGACATATAAAATTATTTTTTAATTGTTTAAAAATCAATTAAATATACGTATTTATTTAACAGAAATTCTTGGTCGTTACAAACTTCCCCCCTTAAAAGAATTTCGTCCTCGAAATCACCAAGTAAGAAAAAGTTACAAAATCCATTAACTTTTCAAAAACAATTGTTCCAACTTGATTTCAAATTCATTTAAACATTTTAACTTTTCCAAAATCCAATAGTTAAACTTCTTATAATAATTTTACTAAGTTTTCAAATCATACTTAGTTATCTTTTCACTCCAAAATCAAAGTTATAGTTTTCAAAATTTTCCAATTTTTCTCAAAAATATTCTAACACCTTAAATTTTCAGAAAAATTTGCCATACTCTTCTTTGCGCGGTTCGATCATAGGAGGATCACAACAGATATATATATATATATATATGTATGTATACATCGACCCACCCGGTCGGAAAAACAGAAAAACAGTTCATATTTCCTATTTTTATTGCGTAGGCGTACCTTTTTAGCATTTTTAAGCAAAGCAGTTATTTATTAGCATTTTAGCGTGACCAAATCCAGCTAACGGCAGCCCCGGTACCTATACTTACTAAATTTAAACTTGTAAGTGACATATATAGGAAATTCATTTACATTTCACTAATTTTCAATAGAAAACATATAGTCTTCATAAGTAATGCAATCAACATAATTCCCATAAGCAATTTATAAGGTTTCGATACAAATTTTAAATTGCTTACAACCAATTAACATTAGTTCACTTTCAATTTAAATTCAATTACATATCTTTCCATTTATCAATTCAATTTCATTAACACTTAATGAATTATCTACAATCAACTAACAATCATATACCATCCAAATCATAACCAACATAACCAAATTATTAAATTTACGTTCAATTTGGTTTGACACTTTTACTTCCAATTGGTTGATATTAATTTGTCTTCCATTCAATTATTCAATTTCCAATTTACTAGCTTGTAATGGATTAACACTTACATTCATTATTCTATATCAATTTATTTACGTTCGATTGATTAATGTTTAATTCATTAGTTTAATCACTAATTTATTTTACAAATAAAGTTGAATCTCCTTTATATAATTCAAGTTCACATCCATTTAATTCACTTCATTATTTTACTTCGATACCAAAATCAATTTTATTCAGCATCAATTAAGTTATATTCCATTTCAAGTTTCCACTTATAAATCCAATTCAGATTCCAACTCCAAAGTAAATTCTATTTAACTTTTACCAAAGTCAATTTCGTCACTTATTCAGATTCATACCTCGTTTTGCTTAACAAAGTTGTTTAACCATTTTAATAATTGGTTTTACTTACATCTTCACAATTAATAAGTTATACAGCTTATTATTCAACTTCCAAATCTGATTTAATTTATTTGACTTCCTTTAGTAAAATTTCAAATCATACATTTATTATGCTAACTCAAATTTCATTTCAACTTTACCAAAGCTAAAATTTATTATCTCATATTATAAATTCAAAACTCATTTCACTTATATCCAACAATGACAACTTGAATTTTAATTTCAAATTTGTTTATCACAACAAAATTCAATTTCAATTTACTATGGTAGCGAATCCATCACACAGAAACTCGAAAATGATACTGATGATGCTGCAGTCATCACCCTTATTATTCCCCATCAACAGTAGTGAATTCAGTGCTTTTAGTTCTTTTAAAAATTTTCCTTTTATTTATAAATCTCATTTATAAATCTTGCTTATATAATTTCACTATTTCCCTTTGCTTATACAAGATTATTCCACAATTGTAAATCATTTTAATTATAATCCCATACTTATAATTCTTCACTTATACGGTTTATTCTTTTACAATTATTTTTATTTAGATTATTCAAACATCTTTCAATTAACTTATATATATTCTTACATTTTCAACAACCAAACAATCAACTTATATACACTTTAATAATTTCCGAAAAATTATTTCCTTTATTTGTAAGATATAATCAAGGTAAAATTATTTCATTTACCAAATTTTAAAACATTAGCGTGCCGAATTGTTCTGAACAAGTGTTTAGAGATCCCTATCGATAGAGTTGTACAGACTATACCAACCAGAATCCATATACCACTCAACAAACCGATCATCACAATATAAATCTATTTTATATTCACTAACAAATACGCACTCATATCTATTATTACACTCACACTCATTCTAGAGTACTACTGACACTATCTCTAATGAGTAATTCCCAACAGAGCCAAGGTTGTCACTTAACCAAAAGCTCTGATACCAAATCTAAGGGTAGGGATTTTTTGCCCACGAAGGTCGACATTAATACGTCCACTGTATCAACTGCCGAGCAATCGAAGGCCAAAAAACCGTACTGTTAGGGTTAAAGAAGAGGTAGAAGATGGAAGAAGAAAGAAAGAAAGAAAAAGCAACATAACAATATCAGAATCTCACAATCGCAGCGGAACAACATATAATAGATAAATCAATATCTTTAAATAAAGAACTATATCAGCTATTTCATTACATCACATTACATTACATTATCAGAGTTTACAACAACAAACAACGGAAAATAAATACTATATACTAGTTGATACGCTAATCCATCCAGCTTGCTTCCAGATCTCTACAGCAACTCCTGAATTCCAGAATGACCTGATAACCTGACTCTAGACTGCCCGTGTTAAAATTGGTGGGCACCCAGAGTTTAGGAAGAGAACAATAAACTCCAGGTCAGTCATGGGACTGGTGTGAGAACTTAAAACAGTTTATCTTTAAAAATCAACAAAGAAATATTTTAAAATTAGATTCTCAATGCTTTTTCGAAAATGAGACTACCATAAGACCTCCCGCACACACACAAAATGCTAACGCAGAATCGGAGGAGATTTCTCCTTATGATAGTCAAATATGCTTGATACGTAGAAAGATTTATTTGATATTATTACTATTAGTGCAAAATGTAGGAAAACATTTTGAAAGTAATGATATAAATCTTAGCCAACATCCGACCATTATCGTATGCCTACTATAGCTACCATGTTCAATAGCAGGTTACCGCCACATTCCATGGCAGGCTATACAACTAAAACCGTACAAGGCTCGTATTGTTTCTTTGGATTTCCAACAAATGGTCAGGCCAAGGAACTTCCAATTGCCTCATAGGTACGCCTCTGGAAAGACGCCCCAAGAACCTAACCGGATCTCTGCCAACACAAGGTCGGGTTACCCCTAGCTGGGTAACTATTGACACGAATATGCCATCCCCCGGTCATAACCGACCTAAATCCCGGGATTCACCAACAACCACAAAGTAATAATTTTGCAGCAGCAACATAGGTTAAATATCAGGGCTCCAAACCATAATACCACCTCTATCCAGAAGGAAATGACACACACTAAGGGGGCGCGATCCCCTAATAACCTTGCTGCATCTTTTCCTGTTTGGCCATTTTCGGGGTGTGAGGTCCGACGAAGTCTTGCCCACAAAGCTACGCTTTATACAAAAGCCACGCTTTGATCAACAAATGCTCAACAGCACTTCGTATGCCACATAACCAAATTGGGAATGTATCACTAGTAACCATCAACTACATAACCTCTGAGCTCGTACGTCTCAGAGAAGGGTGTTAAGCTAAGATAATAAATTCTCCGCCACCAACAGAAATATATTTGATAGAAACCAGCTTTGCATCTCAAATTGTAACGTCAGACACACATCTATACAAGTCCTTTCCGGGATCGAACGGAACCGAAGGCACTTCCAAAGAAGCCCTTGCAATCCGGATATTCAATAATCACGACCGGACTTCCCATCACAAAGGGTGATAAAATTTCTATATCCGAGATCAGCCGACGCAGAAACATTCGACGGTAATCCTTCCGTTTTCATAAATATCCGGTCTTCAACATCGGTCTTCAAATGCTATCCATTACGACATATCATTATTAGGAATTGGATATATGACACAAAGGTCCTCTCCAGGCTAAACTGAATAACGAGCGCTTATTTTTAAAAATAAGTGTAGCATTCAAATTCAAGCAAATCACATCAAATACCCATTTAAAGACAAATATTGATAGTCGGTTATTTAACTATCAAGGTCAACAAACAAATATCCAGCACCATAACAATCACTAGGCCCTTTTTATTAATTTTCCATAAATTAATAACTTGCCAGACATTCACTTCAATCTATCTTTAAAAGGATATATTCTCTAAACCATTTCAAATTCAAAATTGGAAAACATTTCCAAATACTTATCCATTTTCAATTTATCTTTTAAAAGATAAAAACCCAAAACATTTCACTTCATATTGGAAAACATTTCCATACTTATTTAACAATAAGTAATTCACAAATCCATTTATTTTCAATACTTAAAAAATATTCAATATACTTAAAACACGATTAAGTATATATTTTATTCTTTTAAGGAAAACATTCTCCTAAACAAATTCATTTGAGCCAAAACGAATGTTGCAAAAACATCGTTACGACAACCCAAAATTACTAGTATAGGGATTCGAAATTAAGATAGATATATAAATCCCAATACTATATAAAATATTCCCTTTCCGAAATCATTTACTATAACAACAGTGTTATAGTCCATCTTTTCCTTATTTCTCGAAAACGTCTATTTCAACAATGAATGTCGAAATCTATGATTTCGACACTTAATACATATTAAAACAACTCCAAATCGTTTTAATTCCATTTAAAATATCACTTCCCCTAAACATTTCTTTAATATATTATTCACTATCCAAAATCGTGAATATACTTCGTTAACCAAATTCATCGTTTCTACACATTTTATTTTAAAGGATTATCCATGTCCAAAATCGTGGATAACCACCTTTAAAAATCTAAAATAATTGACTTATCAAAACAAGTAGATTTCGGATTTATAAAACAAAATTTATAAATTTCATTTATATTTTATAACAACTTCAACTTATAAAATCAATTATTAACAAATTTTATCTATATCTCATTTAAATGCCAAAATTCAATTTATAAGTTAATTACTTATAAATCTTTTATTTTACAAAATCTATTCATTTTATAACTTCACAATCTATAAATTTATAAATTTCGTTTAATTACGAAATCCATTTATATTTCATTTTAACACTTATAAAAACTCGTATTAAAATTCCAATATTTTAATTTATAAATATCAATTTTATAAACCTTTTATATAAACCGTTTATAATAATTCAAAAATCCCAATTTAAACTATTTTATAGAATTCATTAACTCAATATTTCAGAAATAACCTTTCGGTTATATTTCACAAAAATCATAATTCCTATAACATTAAAATTATAACGTTTATTTATTTAAAATAAATAAATTCCAAAAATTTAAATAAAACGTATACTTTCAAAAATCACTTTAAAAAAAATCCTTTTAAATTTGAAATCGTTACTCTAACATTTTTAAAACTCCAAAAATAGGCCCAATGTTACAACAGCACTAAATATAACAATCACGGCATCCAAACATCATATATCAATATGATAAAAGAATATATCATAATAACTGTAAATAAATCAATATGGGTGAGGAACCCAGTTGGATCCCTCCAACCTGTTTCCCTGCATCCACAGATGTTAGCACAATACCAATTCCATTCCAATACGGAATATCGCGGTATATGGGATTTATAAAATATTATCCGCTCTTATGCGGCCTAATAGGGTCTCATCCGCTATATAATGCGGGAAAATCTACTCCAAGTACATATATAATACCAATTCCAATCAAGATGGAATATCATGGTATATGTTTATAATAAATAACATCCGCTTAATATACGGCGTATAGGGTCTATTTCAATACAATAGATAATAATTTATCATCCAAGCATACAATCAAGCAATTTTAAATCTAACTATTTAAAATTTAAATCGAAACAATTTCGATTGAGTGAGATGTTCTCACCTTGCTTTCAATAATAGTTGCGGTGTTTTATTTCGAATAAAATTAAACACGCGTTTAATTTTACCCGAAATTCAAACTAGCTCCAAACGATTCCAATCCTGCTCCATTGCGTAGTGCTCGTCAAAACGAAGCCAACGCAATTTGTTTCGTAATTTTTCAACCTCGTATGAACAAGTTATGCAATTTAGAAGTTTAAACAAATTAAAATATAAGTTAATTAACATTTTATTTCTATTTCTAAACCTAATTCCATCTGGGTCGTGCATTTTCCCAGGCTCCAATTCAGGCCGCTATCTTTTGTTTCTCCTCCCCAAAGTTACTTCCAGGTAGAAATACGCACGAACAAACCCACGGCCGCCCCTCTACTTCAAATTTTCGCCACCATACCAACACCTTCATGTTGATCAGCCACCATAGTTTGAAAGCCCCTCACCCACTCCATCAACGCCCAGAAGAGCACGAAGGTCGGTCGCCCCCTCAGCTCTAAACACGAGCTCGAACGGCGCGCGTTCAAACGTGGATTGCCGTCGATCGGCGGCTTCATTTACGATCGTAGCCGTTGAATAGCTAAATCTCACCTAGCTCTACAAGTTTGCTTTACAAAGTCTTCAATAACATCGAATGGATTGAAAGAAAACGAGGAAGAACGAGGATGTATTTCGGCCATTGGTAGTTGAAAGTGGCGGCCCTAGTTGAAACCCTAGCTAGGTTTTAGTTTGTGAAAATAGCAAACTTTATGTCCTTTTATAGAAAATTACCCAAAACACTATTCATCCAAAATTTTCCGAACTCCAAACGAAGCGTGCCGGCTGGCATTTCTAGGGTTTACCCCGCGTTCTGGACACAATGGAACGTTTTCGGAGGCTAATTTGATCATATGTGTGAGTTATGGAAATAACGATCAAATTTAAATTAAACCGATTAAACTAATTTCTATGCGTTTTAGCTTGCCCCGGACAAACCGTAAATCCGATTGACACGAAATTTGAAGCCACACAATAATATAGCATTACAGATCCGATGAAACTAGTTTCATCGAAATGCGAGGCTGTTTGTAAAATGGCTATTTTTACTCCTCAATTAAATATTAAAATATTCAATTTCTACAAATTAACTTTTAATTCAATTTTAAAAGTTCTACAACATCATTCTAACTCCAGTATGATAAAATATAACTTTATAAATCAAATTTAATCATACTAAACCAAATTTCCAATTATTTCTGTAATTTCCAATATCAAATTATCGATTTAATTATCCAATTAAATCCAGATATTCAAAATAAAATTTATTCGACTTATAAAATTATTTTTTAATTGTTTAAAAATCAATTAAATATATGATTTTATTTAACAAAAATTCTTGGTTGTTGCAACTTATAAAATATAAATCTAGATTTTTCTCTTTTTAAAACAAAATACCAAGTCACCTTAAAATAATTAATACGATAAAAGATTTGAAAAATACTTACTTCAGAATTTAAACATTTAGAAATAATAATTTTCCTAAAACATGCTTTTTAAAACAACATTAAAGCCTTTAACTTATATTTAAAAATTTACTTTGAAAACGTACTTCGCTATCCAGGGAAATATACTTTTCTTCACATCCTTTAAAAATAAATCACTATTTATTTTTAAACAAATTTACCCATTCCTTTATAAACTCTCACTGTGAAATTTATTCTTCAAAATATCCACTGATATAACACTTTACTTTTATTAACCCAGTTTATAAATTTCAAGTTTCAGTTCCCCTTTAAAATCCGGGTACCAGACATTTAAATCAATTTCCAAATTGATTTCCAATTCACTCCCTTTTGAAATAAATTCCTTTACTTACTCATTTATTTCAAAATCCATTGACTTTAGATTTTATTTCTTCATTATGATTTAAAATCTTTAACTGTAAATACCAATTTCGTATTTCCCAAATTCCTTCTTTATCCTTTCCAATAAATTTAAACCCTGAATTTTAAATTAAATTCTTTATTCCTTTAAATAATGTCACTTAAGGTTTAAAATTCATTATTTCTCTGTTTATTCAAAATCCCCTTGTCTTATACTCAAAATTATCTATTAGAAATTAAAATCACTTTTATTCTTATCCAGTTCATTCTTAAATTTATTCAAATTCTCAATGATTATTTTACTTAAAAATTCAATCTTTTATTTTATTTTCAAAAATCCAATTCTATATATTTTGATAATTCAGTGAACCGAAATATATTCAAGTAAACCATAGCATTTAATATTCCAATATAATTCATCATAGAATATCTAATAATCATAACAGATAATATTAAACAATCTAAATAAATGTTGAGGAATCTAGTTGGATCCCTCCAATCTATTTCTCTGCATCCACAGATGTTAGCACAATACCAATTCCACTTCAAGGTGGAATATCGTGGTATATGGGACAATGTAATATCATCCGCTATAATGCGGCGCATAGGGTCTCATCCGCTATATAACGCGGGAAATCAATCATTCCAAGATGTATTATATACTATAATATAGCACATCAAATCAATTCAACCATTCGACCAATTATTTAAATTTAACCATTTGAATTTAAATAACCCAGATGAGTGAGATTAACTCACCTTTACTTTTTATTTTGCAGATCATTCCAAACTGTCTTACTTCCCCTCAAATTTTGACCTTGAATAACATTTTAAGGTTTGTTAAATATTGAATTGATCAAACAATTAATTATTGTTTATTTACTTTGAGCTAAAAATTTGGTTTTTAAATTACCAATTATATTCTTATTTTAAATTCAAATCTATTGGATTAATAAAATTCCAAATTTACTTTCCTTCCTATAAACAAATTAAATAAATTGTTTTAACTTACTTATCATTAGATTAAAACATTCAAAATAAATTAACCATCTCATAACAACTTATGAATTTGTAAATATTTGATTTTTATCATGCTTTACAATAGATATACCACCATAATATCTATTAAAATTTAACAGTAAGATTAAAAATGTATATATTCATTATATATATATATACATACTTTAAAACAAAATAATAGAAATTTCTTTACTGTATTTACATACATATTCATATATAAATCCAAAAATTTAAAAACAGTAAATATCCTTTAGATCAGACGGTAAGCTGATGTATGCATTTACACATATATATTATTAAATTTAAATTGTATAATGAAGGATAAAATAAACCACTGGTACCTCACTAAACTGCTAGAAAGCACGCCGCACTTCCTCGACTCGCGAGTCCAGTTTCACTTGAGGATCACGACTCGCTGCTCTAACCCTACAACCCGATTCGCTCGTGTCTTTCCTAGCTCGATGCTGCCTCGCGTTTGGAACCAGGCAGCTCGACCTTACTCTAACCACTTCATCGAACTCGCGTAAGGTTGAAGTCGCCTCCATAGATGACTGCGACTCGAACTTCACTCCCAAATCGCCGTGCGATCTTATCGGACCCCCTTTTTTGCTTAGAACCCTAGGTCGACCTCCCTATCACGGCCGTGCTCGAACTCGTGCGCCAAACCTCTCGATTGAGTCGCGATAAAGGAACGAAATCGAAGAGGAGGAGGGGGCCATGATTTATTTCTCGGCTGCTTCCATTTTTTACTTTATTTTTAAAAGATGCGATTTGAATAGTTAAAGGAAAGGGGAGTAAATGATTCTGATTTGTTTTAATTCTCTCGCAAAGAAAGAGGGACACGGGACATTGATTATTGACTGAATGAAAAGGTAGGATAGGGTGGCGTGTAGGAGAAGATAATGGAAACATGTACGTTTCATTTTGCAAAAAGGTGGCTGCGATTTAATTGATTTCAAATTATTTTGAAAATCTATTATATTTACCAAAGAGGTGATTGAATTATAAAATAAATAGTGATATTTGAATTCAAGTAAAAAAATTAACTTTTGAATATTTAAAATCAATTAAATAATCCAATTTCAAACACCAAAAAATTCCGGGTCGTCACATTACTGGAAAGTCCACTTGTGAAATTTTAAATTGATACACCTTTAGAATTATGTAAATAGCAACCAAATGAATTTAAAAACAATATCAAAAAATATATAAAATATAAAATCAGTTTTCAAAATGATTTCAATTATTCGACACATGTGAAGGAACAAGGATAGCAAAAGCAGGTTAACTGAGTGAATTTCATAATTAGGTTCAATTTAGATCTTTATTGGGCCTATAAAGTCTAAATGAATTTCACATTCTACCCAAAATATTTAAAATAAGATATTTATTTTATTCTATTATTTTAATAAGTTTTTTTTAGTTTTAAGTCCATAAGTGTATCAGATACGCTTGTTTGTGTAAAGTGCATGTATTGCAGATAAGAAGTGTACATAGTTAATGTGACCGTAGGTAAGTATTGGGATTTACACTACAACGTACTCATTTCCCCTTTAGGTCGGTCTTTTTTATCCAATGTTTTGATTTAAAATTATACATATATTATAATAAAACTAATAATAATTGGTAAATCTAAACATAGAAAGATTATGTGTTTGCACTGAGATTGAACATGACTATTTTTTTTAAATCTAAAGTAAATAGTAATGAATTTAATTTAAATTAAAGAAAAGGTAAAGATTAAATTTAATAGTTTTGAAAGGAAGTTCATTTTATGAATCTAAGTTAAATTATTATACATATATTTTTGCATACATTTAAAATACAAAATATATTAAATTTAGAAACAAATCATGTTTGAAAATTTGTAATTTATTCTATATGTATATTAAAATTAATAACTTAAATCATACTTTTAGTTTGGAAAGGGAACAAAGGATTTCGGATTTTACATAAAAACTTTAAACATAGAAAGAAAACAAAAGATTTAAAATTTCACAAAAAAGTCCACTCAAAAATTCTAGACTAAAATAACATATATTCTTAAGTATTCAATATTCAAAACATCGACCATACAACTTAAGAGTTCAAACTTCAATGCAAGTTTAAACAACTAAATATAAAGCTTACCAATATTTGTGTATTCAAATTTGTGTGTGCAAGTGTTATATGAATATAAAATGGTTTTCTAATCAAAATTAGGCTTTTTTGTTAACAAAAGTTTACAAAACAAAAGAATGGGAATCAGACAACTTAGGCACCTGTAAATTAAAGGTAAAAGAATTCAATTTGGATTATACAAATAAAACGAACAAATAATCAAAGGAGACAGAGGATGTAAAATATATCAATCATGATGAACATATAGTAAATGGATATACAAAAAAAGTTGATCTGAATCAAATTAACATATTATTAATTGAGATAGACAAATGGAATTTGAGTTACATATTGCAGGATGAAAAAAAAATGTATGAGATAAGGCATATTGAGTCCAAAAGAACGTTAACAACAGAAATATATGAATAAATATAGTTAGAAAGGTACTTTATAATGTAGCCAAAAGTTGCACAATGAAAGATGAATCGATGCTTCTATATTTATTAATTATTCTCTAATTTTACAAGGATCAAGAGATAATAACCATCTTTTATTTTAATTTTAATTTTTTGTTTTGGTATTTTAGGCTATGGAGGCCATGATGAATTCGTCCATTAAAGGAGATGAGGAGTGCAAGATAAAGAAAATGAAGTAATTAGAAACTAATTTACCACCTCTTATCCATTGCAAGATAAAAAACTTTTTTATCAATATAAGCTGTTCGAACTTTTTTGTACCTTGCTAATGAACATATAAAGACGTTAGGAACTAATTAACACACTTTGCTTCATGAAGTAATTAGAACATTCTAAAAGCTTCTAATGTAAAAGAGATATTTCTTTGTAAAGGGTACTGTAGTAATTTGCTAAAGGTAAGAGGTGTAAAGGAAATGTGATGGGATTTGAAGGGGTAAGCCTTCCATAGCATGATGAGGGGGAAGTGGAAGGGTAGGCAACACCATCTTAGGCCTATATGAGGGACTCTTGAAATTAATTTTGCTAATTTACAAAAGAAATCAACTCTCTTTCACATCTTTCTTTGCATAAAAACCTAAAAGAAAATAATTTCAAAAAATATCCAAATCAACTCATACTTGGACTAGAGCCTTAAGACAACATCATAACACCTCCTAACTACTTAGATCTTAAAGAAGTGAAGACAAATTTCCTCTACAAGAAATGGCCATGAGCAAAGAAGATGGATAATTTGGCTAAGAGGTGTGATGCAAGGTGTTTGCAATGTAGAAGTAGAACTTGGTTGCTTGGACTTACTTCTTCAGTTGTTGAGGGTGAGTTAACTTGCCATTGAATGGAAATAAATATATATGTGCTTTTGTTTGATATATAGGTGATGCGCGAGTGGATATTGATATATGTTGTAATATCAATATATTTATAGTATTCTTTCGATTCTTGCTTTGAAAGAAAATGGCATATGTAATACATATTTAAGGACTTGTATGATTTGTAGCATGGCCTTGAAACAAAGCACGTAGGATGTACTTGAACATAGTTTTAAAGTGGACTTGGATATGAAAGTGCTCTTATAGCGATAGTCGTTATAGATGCACTTAGGAATTACCTTGTGTCCGGTAATTTCTATGAAACTATATAGAGATCCTTAGGAGTTTCTCACCATATTTTTTATTTTTTTAGTATATACGATAGCTGCCATAAAATGTTTGGACGCTGAGAAGTTGAGTAACATATTGAAAAGTGATCGTATTTCCACTTGTGCTAAATTGCCTTTGTTTTGGACTTTAAAGATTTGAAAAGATATTTAAATTCAAGTATTTTCTTTCATTCTTTTCATAGTTGTTTGATAACTCTTATGATAGTATTGTACTCATTGGTTTGAGATTTTATGAATTTTCAAGAATTAGTAAGGAATTTTTAAAGTAGAAGGGTTTATTTAAGATATAGGGAAAACATGGGTTTTTTCCAAGTTTCAAATAAGTTATAAACTTGTTATATTCAAGTAATATTTTGAGTAAATGTTTTAAAACTATGATGACCCGGAATTTTGAGCAATATCAATTTAATAATTAAATCGATTTGATAATTTTATATCATAGATTGACAAGTTTATTCTTTTAAAAAGCTAATAATATTTAATTTGACAATATCTATTAACATTTTTCCTAACAACATAAAATTGGCAAATTTAATTCTTTTGGAAACTAATAATATTTTAATTTGGAAATATTTATTCTGGCAATTTAAAATTGGTAAGATTTATTTTTCAAAAGCTAATCAAAATATCTTCTATTTATAATGTATATATAGGTATATATTATATATACGAAGTCTTTAATGTAATAAAAGCTATATATTCAAACTGTAATATATATATATGTGTGTGTGTGTGTGTGTGTGTGTGTGTGTGTATGTATGTATATGTATATTGTGATTTGAAATTGTGTTTTAAAATTCAATATAGTGATTATCAAAACTAATGTTAAAATATTTGCCATTTGAAATGTATACATTTGTACATATATTAGAAATGGATAAAATTTGTTATTTTCAAACATAAATAACCAAAATAATTAATAATATGATAATTTTAAATATAGACATAAATGAACTTTTAAAGTAGAATTATTATTTTGAATTAAAAAGGTGTTTGTTTATATATATAATTGAGACAAATTATGAAAAAAATAGATTTTTGAATAAATTTATTATTTTCAAATTAAATTAGTGTTTGTTTAAAGTTAATGTAAAATTTGAATTGATATTAAATTTGATTTCAAATTGAATTTTGAATTTGAATTTAGATTTAAATTTGAATTTAAATAAATATTTATATCTTAAAAAATATTTTGATTTAAAATAATATATGAATGAGTTTTATTTAAAATAAGATTTATCTCCTTAAAAAGAATTTATTAGGAAGTGCTTATTAAATCGTAAAATAAATACAAAATGTTTATGTTAACATTTTAAAATGAATTAAAAATATTTTATATGATTTTATTTAAAATATAATTGGTTTATACTTTATTTTCTTTTAAATATTTTATTTGTATAAAATTTAGAAAGTATTTATAAATTTACAAAATGTGTTTATTAATTAGGGATTAACATAATAGCTTTTAAAATTATTTTAAATTAATTTAAAAATAAAGTATTGCAAGTGTTGATTTATTAAAGCTTAAAAATACACATGTAAGTTAATTAAGGATGGTAGTGACAAGTGTTAACTTTTAAAAAAAAGTGCCATATTTATTTCTTATTTCTTTTAATTTTAATAAATTCTAATCTTCATTATATAAACATACTTCTTCATCTTCCTATTTTTTTTAACTTCTCAACTTCTAAAAAAAGAAACTAAGGAACTAAACCATGTTAAGCTACTCTTCAAACCTGAAACATTTTTTTTAAATCATAAACTTGTAGCCTTCTGCAAAATTCAAATGCAAACCTGTAATCAATCCCTCAAACTAAAGAATCAAGCCTGTAAATCAAGCCTGCAACAGATTTTCTAATGTATACAATGTCATGCAACCTTCTCAAGCAAAACAGAAATCAACAGCTGTAAGATAAAATTCAACATGCAAAATAAAATTCAAGAGCCTGGAAACAAAATGTGTTCTCTGACTTCTGCTTTAGTCCGTGAGTAAACATATTTTAAAAGCAGTTTATTGTTGGATTTCATTTTTTTATGTGTATGAAATCATGATTTTTGCCTGGGTTCTTGGATTTAAATTGATGCATGTTTATTTTCTTTTATTTGAATGCCTGTGTAGTTAAAACATATGCTCTGTGTAATAATAACAGGTTCAATTTTCATAATAAATTCAATAACTCAATGTTGAGTTTGAATTGGCTTATGATTTGTAAATAAAAGTTGTTTGAAATCATGTAACATTTCATCTAAAAATAATTATAGGTTTTTAAAATGAAACATTTGTTCAGAAATTTTAAATTTACAGTAAAAGTGAAATTTGGGTCAAAAATTTATGAATTCAAATTTAAGTTTTGATTTCATAATTGAATTCAATACAGGAAATCATGATTTTTAAAGTCTGTAAAATGATTTTTAGATTGGAATTTGTTGTGCAATTTTGTGATGAGTGTTCGAGCTTCGTTGACCAATATACGGCGATCGACGGCGAATTTGACGTCGTGGTTGAGTTTGAAGGTAGAGGGGGTGACGAAGGTCATGGGAAAAATACTTTGGGAATTTATTGATGAGTGTGATGGCCGAGAATCGATGGGGTAAGGTTTAACACCCTGTGAATGTCGTCGATGTTCATTTTGATTTCACGGTGAAGAGAAGCAACCGGAGTTGATCGCATGACATTCTGGAGGTGCTGGAGGTCGTGCCTTAGCTACGGGAAGGATGGCGTGGTGTCTCGAGTGATGGATCATCGGCGGCGATCAATTTTCTGATTGATATTGGTTCGGGCAGTTTGGGTATAGGGGTCGATTTTGATTCTAGTTTGTATCGTGGGTTTCTGGGCTTCGAATGTTGTTGCCATGGTCGAGTGTGATGTATCGGAGGCCGGAGTATAGTTCATCGTTGGCCAGGGAGGTCGATTTGTGTATTTGGAATGATTGGTTGGAGAAGAAGTAGGTGCTCGGGTTTCGTCTCGTGCAAAGGAAGTTTGGACTCGGAGCAGGAGAAGGGTTAGGGAAACTCGGGGCAGACTCGGGATTTTGTAGGGGTTTGCTTGGGGTTTATGCTAGTTGACTCGAGATTGACTCGGGTTTGTATTTTAAGTATAACCAGATTTTATAAGTCAGTGAAAACAATGAATAGATGATATAGAAATTTGATTTTGGAATGTTTATAAGGTTTTAAACCAAAGTAAAACAAGTTTTTACTTATAAAACTAACTTGTTTCAAAGTTAAGTTTTAGATGAAATATAAAAGTTTTTAAAATAAAATAAGTGGATTTTCAATAATGAGGTTTGTATTAGATTTTATTAAATAACTTTGGGAAGTTTTAAAGATTTAAAAGTTTAATTTGAATGTTTTAATTGTTTTAATTACAATTGATTTCTAAATTATTTTATTTTAAATAAGGTTTAATGATTAAGATTTAGTAATCAATTATAATAAAGAATTATCTTGACTAATTAAGAGTCTGGTTAATTAAAGATAAACAAATATATGAAGATAATTAAGATAATTCAGTTATTATTAGTAATTAAAGAGTTATTGGTTAATATAAATAATTTAATTAAGATAATGATTTTCTTAATTAAGGATATTTATAATATAAGAAGTTAAAGAATTATTTAATTAAACTTAAATGATTAGTTAAATAATTGATTAAGTAATTAATTAGTGGTTAATTAAAGATAACCACTTATGATTTAAATTGATTAAGTGTAATTACTTGGTGAAGTAATTAAGTAATTAATTACTGGAAGTAATTAAGTAAAAGGAAATTATTTGACAAAGTAATTAGTGGTTAATTACTTTATGAAAGTAATTTGGTGGAAGTGGTTATGAGTTAATCACTTGTGTTATTGATTAAAGAATTAATTAATATAATTAATTAAAGGTTTAAATTAATTAATTTATTGAAGACTAATTAATTAATGAAAGGATTTAGAGCAATTAATAAAGTGACTAATTACTTGTTAGATAATTAATTAGAAAGAATTTGATTAATGAAAGTGATTATTAATTAAATGATTAATTGTTAATTAATAGTTAAAGGGTAATTAATCTATAATTAAGTTTTGATTACCAAATGTAATTAAAAGTAATTAATCAAGTGTGATTAATTAAAAAGTGATTAATTAGGTATGATTCATTAAAAAAGAAAATTAAGAGATAATTACTTAGGGTAATTAAATAAATATTAATCAAGGATGATTAATTTAAAAGGGTAATTAAGAGATAATTACTTGGTATAACTAAGAAGTAATTAATCAAGATGATTAAATTAAATTGTAATTAAGGAATAATTACTTAAAGTAATTAAGAAATAATTAATCAAGGGGGATTAATTAAGTGGAAAATTAAGTGATTTTTAGTTAATTAATTTGTAATTAATTAATGAATAAGTAAGTTGGATTCATGATAATCCAAGTTATTAAGTAAGGAATTAATTTAATTAAGAATTAATTAAATTAATTAAGAGTGGTCCAAACTTGTTTATGGATGATAAATGATTGGATGATAAATATCGTTGGATGAGTTAATGATATTGGATGATATTGGATGTCATTAGTTGATATGTTGTGATTTGAATGTGATATATCTGAGATGTGATATATATGTTGCTTTGTGATATGTGTGGATGAATTTGATAATAGTGGGATTATCTCTCTGTGTGTTACGAGTCATTCATTTATATAAGTGATATTCTGAATATCTACTCTTTAAACCCTTATGTACAACTTGGACATTAAAATGGTGTTTTGGATTCGATGAGACCGGGATCGGGTTTTATATCCGAAAACCACATCGATCCAAACTAACGTTAGGTCGTAAATCCAAGTGAAGTGAAGTGAAGACTCGAAGTGTAAGAACTATATATCATTATAACTCCAAGGGTGATTCCAGAATGAGTTTAGCGAAGGTAGTACTTCCAATTTCGAGATGAAGATTCAGAGTGCAAGGGCTATTGTCGTTAACTCTAAGGGTGATTCCAAAATGAAGTGTAACGAGATAGTGCCTTCGGTTCCTTTCGAACTCGGAACGGGCTTGTGTGGATTGAATGCTTTCAGAACATCGTCAGGCGGACGATGAGCATTCTAAGATAAATGTGTCCTATAAAGGTAATCACAGCCTCAAGCCTCATCAACCAGGAATGGCTAAAACAGGGGAGTTGCAGCAAGGTTAAGTGGGTCATGCCCAAGTAGGACGAGATTTACCCCTATCTAGATGTCCCTTTTTATTTCGGCTATGTGGACAGTTGGATCTGCAGCCAACTGTGGGGTTGTCTTGTTCGAGACTATTCAGTAAGGAATGGTCCCGACCTTGTGTTGCAGGGGAGTTAGGGTGGCTCCTCGGTACGGTGATCTAGGCCACGTACAGTGACGGGTGGTACCCCAGTAGCCCTGCCATTAATGGAAACCCATTCTGTAACGACCCAGAATTTTTGTTAATTAAAATTCGTATATTTAATTGATTTTAAATATAAATAAGTAATAGTTGTAGGTCGAATAAATTTTATTTTGAATATCTGGATTTAATTGGATAATTAAATCGATAATTTAATAGTTGAAAATACGGAAATAATTGAAAATTGGGTTAAATATGATTGAAATTGATTTGTAAAATTTTATTATATCATATTGGAGTTAGAATGATGTTATAGAACTTTTAAAATCGAATTTAAAATTTATTTGTGAAAATTGAATATTTTAAAATTCAATCGAGGAGTTAAAATAGCCATTTTTCAAACAGTCTCGGATTTCAACGAAACCAGTTTCATCGGATCCGTAATGTGATATTATTACATGGTTTCAAATTTCATGTCAATCGGATTTACCGTTTGTTCGGGGCAAGCCAAAACGCATAGAAATTAGTTTAAATCGATTTAATTTAAATTTGATCGTTTATTTCCGTAACTCGCAAAATGATCGAATTGGCCTCCGAAACATATTCCATTACGTCCGAAACGCGGGGTAAACCCTAGAAACACCAGTCACCACGCGAGATTTGGTGTTCGTAAAATTTCGAGTGAATAGTAATTTGAAATTTTCTATAAAAGCCCCCGTAGCATCTTATTTTTCACAAAACCCTAAGCTATTAGGTCAGGCCGCCCTTCTTATTTCAATGGCTAAAATGTTGCCATCTTCTTCCTCCATTTTCTTCAAATCCACACACTGATTCAACAAACTTTCAACTGCAAACTTGTAGAGGGCTACGAGATCTAGGATATCAACGGTTGAGATTGGAAACGAAGCATCATGGAGCCCTAGAATCAGCCGCGTTCGATCGTCGTTCGTGCACGGAAATCCACGCAGGGATGGGGCAGAGCTTGCCTAGGCTCTGGCCGTGGGTAGCTCTCATTGAGCGCTGTTGAGTGGAAGCTCCTGATCGAAGTATAGATGAAGGTGGTGGTCGCAAAAAAATCCAACAAAGAAGGGCGGCTATGGGTTTTCTTCACGCGTGCGTTACCTTGTAGGGGAGAAGAAGATGTAGCGGCCAAGATTTGTAGGGATTGGGATGGACGGCCGTGATGGATTTTAGGTTATAAAAATTAAAATAAGTTGTTAATTAATGTATATAATAATTCGTGTAACATTAAAATTGCTATAACTTTTTGCTACGAGGTCGGAAACGCATGAAACGAATTGTGTTGGCTTCGATTTGACGAGCACTATGCAATGGAGCTGGTTTGTAGTCATTTGGATCTAGTGAAAATTTCGGGTGAAATTAAACGCGAGTTTAATTTTATTCGAAATAAAACGCTGGAAATTGAAAACCAAGGTGAGAACTTCTCACTCGATCGAATAGTTTCGATTTAAATTTTAAATAGTTAGATTTAAAATTGTTTATTGTATGCCTGGATGATAAATTATCATCTGTAATTGATTGAAATAGACATTATACGCCGTATATTAAGCGGAGGTTATTTATTAAAAACATATACCACGAATATTTCACTGCAAAGTGAAATTGGTATTATTTATGTACTTGGAGTTGATTTTCCCGCATTTTATAGCGGATGAGACCCTATTGCGCCGCATAATAGCGGATAATATTTTATAAATCCAATATACCGCGATATTCCGTATTGGAACGGAACTGGTATTGTGCTAATGTCTGTGGATGCGGGGAAACAGGTTGGAGGGATCCAACTGGATTCCTCACCAGTATTTATTTGATTACAGATATTGTCATATTTGTTGATTATCATATTGATATATGATGTTTAGATGTCGTGATTGATTATTTGGTGTTGTTGCATCATTGGCCTTATTTTGAAGTTTTAAAAAAATGTTAAAGTAAAGATTTTTATTTTAAAAGGATTTTTAAAGCTATTTTTGAAAATATGCATTTTTTTGAATTTTTGGAATTAGTTTATTTTAAATAAATTACATTATAAAATTTAATATTATAAAAACTATGATTTTTGTGAAATATAGTTAAAATGTGATTTTTGAAATATGGAGTCAATGAATTTTATAAAATAGTTTAAAATTGGGATTTTTTTTGAATTTTTATAAACGATTTATATAAAAGATTTATAAAATTAATATTTATAAATTAAAAATATAGGAATTATAAAACGAGTTTTATTAAGTGTTAAAATGAAGTATAAATGGATTTCATAAGTAAATGAAATTTATAGATTTATAAATTGGGAAGTTATAAAATGAATAAATTTTTGTAAAATAAAAGATTTATAAGTAATTAACTTATAAATCGGATTTTGGCATTTTAATTGAGATTTTCAAATCAGTATAAATGGTTTACAGATGAGATTTATAAAATATATATTTTATATAAATCAAAATAATGGAATTATAAAAGGAGTTCTGTTAATGCTGAAAATGAGGTTATAAATGGAATTTTATAAGTAGTAAGATTTTAAATTTTGTAAATTTAAGTCTTTATAAAATATAAATAGGAATTTATAAACATTATTTTGTAAATCCAAAACCGACTTATTTTGATAAGTCAATTATTTAAGATTTTTAAAGGAGATATATTCACGATTTTGGACGGTGGATAATCCTTTAAACAAAATGTGTAGAAAAATGTTGAATTTGATTAACGAAGAATATTCACGATTTTGGGACAGTGAATAATATATTAAAGTGTTTTGGGGAAGTGATATTTTAAATAGAATTAAAACGATTTGAAATTGTTTTAAAATGCATTAAGTGCCGAAACCATAGATTTCAACATTCATTGTTGACATAGACGTTTTCGAGAAATAGAAGGAAACAGTGGACTATAGCACTGTTGTTATAGTAAATGATTTCTGAAAGGAAATGTTTTTGTACAGTATTGGGATTTATATATCTATCTTAATTTTGGAATCCCTATACTAGTGATTTTGAGTTGTCGTAACGATGTTTTACGCAACATTCGTTTTGACTCAAATAAATGTGTTTGAGAGAATGTTTTCCTTAAAGAATGAAGTATATACTTAATTTCGATCTAAGTATATTGAATATTTTCTAAATGTTGAAAATAAGTAGATTTGTGGATTACTTATTATTAAATGAGTATGGAAATGTTTTCCAATATGAAGTGAATATTTTGAGATTTTATCTTTTAAAGATAAATTGAAAATGAATATTAGAAATCGATTTGAAAATCGTATATTCATAGATATTTTGGAATTGTAAATTCACTATGGAATTTATAAATGGAAGGGAAATTTGTTTAAAAATAAACATTGGTTTATTTTTGAAGCGTGGAAATAAAATTACGGATTTGGAACGTAAGTTTAAAATAAATCGGTAAGGATTTATTTGATTGATTTAAATGAACCATTTTAAATTTAAAATGGATAAATATTTGGAAGTGTTTCCGTTTAAGGAAATTGATTTGAAATTTGTTTTCAAAGATTGAAAGGTGAAAAATGATTTGAAATTTGTTTTCAAATGGTTGAAATGTGGAAATTATATATCTAGTAAAGATATTTTGGAAAATAAATAATTTGGAAAATTATTTGGAATTTGGTAATGTTGTGCATATCTATTGATAGTTAAATAACCGATTATAAATATTTACCTTTGAATGGGTATTTGTTGTGATTTTCTTGAATTTGAATGCCACACTTATTTTTAAAATAAGCGCTCACTATTCGGGTTGGCCGGGAAAGGACCTCTGAGTCATATAACCCATTCCGAATATGTGATACGTCGTTACGGATTGCATTTGATGACCGGTGTTGAAGACTGGATATTTATGAAAAAGGAAGGATTGTCGTCGAATGTTTCTGCATCGGCTGATCTCCGATATAGAAATTTATTACCCTTTGTGATGGGAAGTCCGGCGGTGATTAGTGAATATACGGATTGCAAGGACTTCTTTGGAAGTGCCTTCGGTTCCGTTCGATCCCGGAACGGACTTGTATGGATGTGTGTCTGACATTACAATTTGAGATGTAAAGCTGGTTTCAATCAAATATATTTCCGTTGGTGGCGGAGAATTTATTCTCTTAGCTTAACACCCTTAGAGGTTATGTAGTTGATGGTTACTAGTTATACATTGCCAATTTGCTAATGTAACATACGAAGTGCTGTTGACCAATTGTTGATCGAATCACAGCTTTTGTATAAAGCATAGCTTTGTGGATGAGACTTCGTCGGACCTCACACCCCGGAATGGTCAAAACAGGAAGGATGCAGCAAGGTTATTATTGGGTAGCGCCCCTTTAGTGTATGTCATTGCATCTGGATAGAGGTGGTATCATGGTATGGATCCCAGATACTTAACCTATGTTGTTGCTGCAAATTTATTACTTTGTGGTTGTTGGAATCGAGGATCCTCGGATATAGATCGGTTACGATCGGGGAATGACATATTCGTGTCAGTAGTTACCTAGTTTGAAGGGTAACCCGGCCTTGTCTTGGCAGAGATCTAATCGTAATGTTAGGTTCTCGGGTCGTCTTTCCAGAGACGTACCCATGTGGCAATGGGAAGTTCCTTGGCATGACCATGTAACAACCTGCCTTACATAAAACGGAAAGACGAATCATTAAGAAGAAAGAAAGGGATAGAAAAGAGAAAAGATAGAAAAGAAAGAACCAAACAATATCAGAATCTCACAGTGGAACGAATAAAATATATTAATCAAATAAAATATTACACAGTATCATATACATCAGAGTTATACAGCTCAAACTACACAAAACTAGACAGTTATAACACCTATCTAGATATTACAACTCAAGTACATCGCAGAACAGAAACAACTCAAACACAGCGGAAAACTCTATTTACAAATCTACTAGCTGAACCACCTACTCCACATCTCCTCCAGAAACTGTCAAAGCAATCCTGAAACACTTGACTACTCATTCGTAATACGAGTACCTAAGAGTTTAATAAAACAGAAAATAAACACTCGGGTCGGACAGGGGTCTGGTGTGAGTAAACGGTTAAAAGTTGCTTAACTTTAGAAAATCCTTTGAAAAGAAAGGTATCACGTAAGACTCCCCACAAATAAACATGGGTAAGTTTTTACCTTACGCTAACCAAAACATTTGATAGGAAATCCAGTGATATTATAATAGTGTCCAGGGTTTTCAAAGTAAAATACAGAAATAGCTGGAATGCTTACATCTTACGTTCCAACATAGTTGGGCACAATCAAAACCGTACAAGCACTTATTGGATTTTGGATTCCATACAATGGCAGTGCTACTGGGGTACCGTCCATCACAGTACGTGGACTCCTAGATCACCGTACCGAGGAGTACGCCCACACCCCTACAACACAAAGCCGGAACCATCCCTTGCTGGATAGTTCTAAACAAGACCACCCCGGCAGTTGTCCTGATCAACCGCCCCACACAGCCGAAATAAAAAGGGACCTCTAGACAGGGGTAAATCTTGCTCTCCAGTGGGGGCTACCCACGAAGCCTTGCTGCACCTCCCCTGTTTTAGCCATTCCCGGTTGATGAGGCTTGAGGCTACAATTACCTTTATAGAACACATCTATCTTAGAATGCTCATCGTCAACCTGAGGATGTTCTGAAAGCATTCAATCCATTCAAGTTCATTCCGGGTTCAAACGAAACCAAAGGCATTATCTCGTTACACTCGTATTGGAATCACCCTTAGAGTTAACGACGATAACCCTTGCACTCTGAATCACCATCTCGAACCTATAAGTACTATTTCCATCAAACTCATCACGGAATCACCCCCAGAGTTATACTAACGAATAGTTCTTACACCTCGAGTCTTCACTTGCACTCCCCTTGGATTTACAACCTAACGTTTAACTTGGATCGATGTGGTTTTCGGATTTCCAAATTTGGAAACCCGATCCCGGTCTCATCGAATCCAAACGCCATCTTAATGTCCAAGTGATTTAAGTTTATCAAATTTATTCAATTTAAATATTGAATCCACACAGCATCATCCACAGATAAATACACACATTTATTATTGATATATCAATTATCATACCACAGAATATCACAACATATCATCCAATAGATATCAACCAACACAGGCATTCCACAAACAATCATATACAAACAGGCATCATTAATTCCTTTATAATTAATTTAATCATCTTAAATTAAATTAATTACATGAGAATTAAACAACTAATCTTGCTAAAACAATCATTAATTAATTACAATTAATTAATCTCTCTTTAATCATCTTCATAATCCAATTAATCAATCTTCAATTAGAGTTAATTATCCTTTAATCATATTCTTAATTAATCTCCTAGATTAATTATTCTTTAATTACACTGGGTAATTATCCTTTAAATTAATTACACAAATTAATTTTCCTTTAACCATTAATTAATCTTAATTAATTTCTAATTAATTTAATTAACAATAATTAATTACAAAAATCCTTAATTTATTTCATTAATTAATTATTACTTCTTTCTTACTTCATTGATTAATTATCTCATAATTAATCACATTTATAAATTAATTAAACAATTAATTATTTATTAATTACATAAATTAATGACCTCTAATTACTTTATTAATCAATTATTACATTTATTTATTAATTATGAAATTAATTACAATTATTAATCAAAATCTGATTAAATCAAAGTCAGAAATTAACTTCCTTAATTACTGTACTAATTAAACCATCACTTTGATCAATTACATTAATCCATTCTTTAATTGCACTGAGTAATTATCATTAATTACGTTCCCTTAAGTAAGTATACCTCTTTAATTACTATCCATTAAGTAATTTCCTTAATTAATTACATTTAGTAATTATTCATTTATTACTTTACTAAGTAATTATACATCTTTAATTACTTTAAGTAATTACACTTAATCTCATCATTAAGCAATCCTTTTAAGTAAATACACTTAATACCCACCACCAGTGACCTCGGCTTCACTGCACTTTGACAACGCTATCCCCCTCTATGCGATCCACCCCGAAGCAACAACGATGACTAACCTAAGTTGTTTCCGACCACAACCAGAAAACTACACTAAACCCTAATCTCCCCCTTCACGGCCACAACTGTCGACATAAAAATCAACCATTATATTTCTCACATCACCCATCACCGTACCCTCCTCCATGCCAAAGCTCGTCCTCCATCACAACTTCAATCAACTGAAATCAATCAAAACCCCAAATTCCTAAAAACCCAATTCCACTCTGAAAACTCAATTATAATTTACAATTTTCATCTTAAAATTCATGGTTTTGAACAACCATTCAGATCATATACTTCGAAATCTAAATTATTAAGTTTGATTTTCATCAAATTTTGGTCTTTCACTGTCAATCTAAACTTACAGTATATTTATTCAATACAAATATTTAAATTTATTTTTAAACACAGAATTACTTCATTATGATATGATGCCTTTCAATGATCAATAATTATTATTGATTAACTTGGGAGAATTTTTTTTTATATAGATCAGGAACATGAATATGAACAGAGTTTAAAACTTTATATCTACAGGCATTCAAACTACTAAATAAATATACAGTCATCCATAAATCTAACATGCAAACATTGATATTATGAATACTATAACACTTATATCCATAAATATGTAAACCTAATTACTTCAACGGGCATCCATCAAAAAAAATCAAGTTTTAATCTGTTTTTAAAATAAATTTACTCACTGTTTTTTTATAGAAGCAGAGGACACTGCATTTCCATTTCTGGACTTTGAGTTTTCTTCTGCATTTTAATTTACTGAAACACTGAATTTCTTGTTGAATTAGCTGAAGATCCCTTGTTGAATTGCATTTTCTTTTGCATGTTTTCCAGTTGAACTTGAAGCCAATCTCAGGTTGCAATCACTTGTTTGCACAAAAAATGGGCAAACACCTCCAAGTCGTATGATTTAGTTGATTATATGCTGTTCTTAGTGATTTGGGTGATTTATGCAAATACATAAAATAGATGGACTAAACTGTAAAAGACACAGATTTATAGTGGTTCGGCCAGAATATGCCTACGTCCACTTTATATGTTATTCTCCTTTTCTCTTCAGATTACAAGTACAAAGCTTAGATTACAAGTATTTGAAAATTGTTTGAAAGTTCTATTCGTGCTTGAGCTCTTAAACTTGTCTGCCATTGTTGTACCCGTGCCCCTCTATTTATAGAGTCAGGCTGGGGGCATGGGTCCTGGACGTATATAGCTGCTGGTGGCCTAGGCTGATGCTATCTGGCCTGGCAACGTTGGTTCGGCAAGGCCTTGGTTCGGTGACGCATGGAAGTTGTTTGGTCCGGTAGAGGCGGTCCGATGGTAGGTGAAGTGGGTTGGTTCGGTCGTTCCTGGAAGTGGAGTTGGTCCAATGGGACATTGGTCCGGTAGTGGCTAGGTGGAGTTTGTTCCGGTGATGGAGGAGAGGGGGCATGGTTCGGCAGGTATTGGAGAAGCATTGGTTCGGCAGGGAAGTGGTCCGGTGACGAGTGTGTTGGTTCGGTGGTGCCTTCACTCTCTCTGGGTCGGTGGTGGAAATGCACACAACACTTGCCCCCCAAAGTAGGGCATGTGCATGCACATGGCGTGCTTTGTTTTAACTTGGGTGTTTCCATCCGGTTATATGTGCCGAAACACCCGGTCCGGTCATCCTGCGTTCGTCTATAAGTAGGGGTGTTAGGCCTTCGTTATTCCCTACCAAGTGAAATAGCCGAATCAAATTCCTAACTGCCGAACCGATTAGTGTCGAACCAGTTCTGACTGCCGAATCTTAATTGCCGGACCAGGTAAACTTTCTTCTGTCGAACGATTTTTTAAGGTTGAACTTCCGAATGAACCCGTGGGGTTTTAAGTATCGAATGTCACTTTCATATTTGAGTTGCCGAATGAAACTTGTGCTCGAACCACCTGAATGAGAATGGAAAGTGCCAAACGAACTTATACTTGAATCACCGGATGAAGCCTGAGACTCCGAATACCGAATGAATTTTTGTATTTGCTTTACCGAATGACACCAGGAGTTTGAGTGTTTTGAATTATGAGTGAAATTTCAGACTGTATACACTTGTTTGTTTATATCATTTGTTCTAACGATGTACTTTCTTGTGATGCAGATAAATGTCTCGTAAAGTGGAAACTCGATCAGATAAGAAGGAATCCAAGGATGAAGGAGAGTCCACCGTAGTGCCCCCAGCTCAGCCAGGAACAGAACGTCATGGACCCACCTCGAGATCGCTAGTAGATGGGTATGGTCCTCAAGAGCTTCTGAATTCTCCGCCTAACTGCTTTCCTAGCTCTCTCAAAGAAGAGCAGCTTGATATTATCTCCCGCTCCTTTGGTATTGATAGAGCATGCATGTTGTTGCCAGGGAAGGGGGTCATGCCATATAATCCCCCTAGAGGATACTTCGCTTATAGTAGGTACTACTGCATGTGTGGAGCCATTCCTCCAATCAATGCTTGGATAGTTAGCTTCGTCGCCTATTTGAAGGTGGCCCCTTTCCAGCTCCAGCCCAACTCCTACGCTATCTTGGTGTGCATATTCGTAATTTTCCAGAGAAAGTACAGGCGCCCCCTTCCAACCGGGAGATTCGGTACCTATATAACTTGAGAGGTTACAAGAAGGGGTCTCCATACATCAGCTTGGAATCGGCCGTGTCCTTCAAGCCGGTCCTGGACTTGTATTCAAAGTTCACCATATTTAAGAAGGAATGGTTCTTCGTCCAGGATGACTCCGTTTCTATCCACCACTTCACCTCTGGCTGTAGGTTGAAGTTTATTTATAATTTCCGTTCTGACTGAAATGCTTCTTCTTATGTGTTATTACTTCTTGCTAGCGACAGGTGGCTTTGCGGTCGTGGAGAACGACCACCTGGTTCAGATGGCCGCGGAGATAGAAGCCATTTCGGGAAGGGAGAGGTAGCTTCTTACCTGGTCAGGAATGCTACTCTTCTGCAGCACAACTTGATTCTACCACGTCAGTCTGTGGTCAAGCAGAGAGATACAGCTGAGGAGAGGGTTGCCAAAGCTAAAGGAGGGGCCACGACAAAGAGCAGCAAGAGGAAACCCTTCTCGATACCTCCAGTCGTCGGGGGGAAAAAGCTCAAGAAATCCGATGGACCCTCTCCTAGCACACGTCCAGATGTCCCAGAGGAGGGAAATGTAGAGGAGGAAAGAGGCGAAGGGGAGAGCGGAGGTGATGGAGAAGGTGATGGTGGTGATGGTGGCGAAGGACAGAGCGGTGACGGCGCCGGGGCTTTGTCTTCTGGGCAAGCAGGGGAGATCCAAGAGTGGACGGATGATGCTTTCCGCCAGGCTTTTGAGGGGTTGGAGGAAGGATCGGCCTTGGTGGAGAAGCCAAAGAAAACTGGTAAGGCCGGGACTGGTGTTGGTCCATCTTCCGAGAGCATTTCGGCTAGGGCAACCCCGGTGATTCAAGGTGAATTTTTGACTCCTCTTTTAACTTCACATGTTCCTTGGATTATAGTCACATGCATGCTTGTAACACTTGGTTTTTATTCCAGGAACGCGTAAGGCGGCCAAGACATCAGACATTTGGCACCGCCTCGAACAATTCAAACTCCTCAAAGCTTCCGCTAAACCAAAGCCTCCGATCAACCGTCCCGGGGTCGTAGTTGGCTACCGCCCTCTTCTCGGAGTTATTGAAGAGGATATTCAAAAGAAAAAGTGGAGACGCTCCTTATTCGAACCTTCACCTGGTCCTCAGCCCCCAATCCAGCCTATCCATGATATCACGGGGGAGGATAGTGAGTTCATACCCTCTCCGCATCCATCAGAGAATCCTACCATTACTCATATTGATCGTCTCGGCTTGGCTCGTAATCCATTTGCGGGTCATCCGAATCTAGATCCGGGTTCTCATGATATTTCCTTTGATGAGGCTACTGGTGAGCATCTTCTCCCTCGCAATCCTATGGTAAGGGTGCTTGATGAAGCCAAGTCCCTGGACCTTGATTTTCTTACTACTCGGATCGTAACTATGGGGGATGAAGCCAAGGCAAATATCGACCGGGTTGCTGAGGAGACTTGGAAGTTGATGGGGCATCACGCCCGACTGGTCAAGGCCGGGAGGAAATTGGGAGTGCCAACATAAGATTACGGCTAGTGGCTGCCGACCAGGCCAAGCAACTTATCGATCAGGCCATCCAGATCTCTCAGCACGAGGCTGCCTCCGGACGGCTAAAGAAAACTATGGAAGAGGCTAGCAGAGCCGAGCTGTGGAAAATGGAGGCCATCTGCAAGGAACGGATCGATATGGCCATTGCAACAGTGGATGAGGTTCGGAAAGTGGATCTCGAGCGGGTGGAGGAGTTATCTGGTAAGCTTGAAGCCGCGGAGCTTTCTCAAGCCAAGCTGAAGGAGGAGATGGAGGCGATGAGGAAATCCCTTCCGGCTGACTGCTCGCGATACCGATCGGAGAGGGATGCTGCCGTTGCGAAGCTGTTGGATTATGAGGTCCGAATGAGGGAGTTTGAGGAGAACGAGGGGATGATGGATGAGATGCTCCAGGATATGTATTTCCGCACTTGGAAGTAGGACAACCTATCCTGGATGGACGATTACCCCCGGGTCATGGCTAGGATATATCTTCGGGCTTTGGAGGAGGCCAAGGCTGAGGCAGATAAGGAGGGTGGTGTAGCTTTCTGAATGGATGTAGTCACGGCCCAGTTTACTGAGGAGGAGAAAGTGGCGGTGGAGGAGGGCATGCGGCTGCTTACCGCCGAGGAAGTGGGTGTGCAATTGGAGGATGATGATAAGGGAGCAGACGCTGGTAAGTCTTCCCTTTTAATCTTTTCTTAACTTGATTGCTTATCGTTTATCTAATAGATTCTTCTCCTGAATTGGACAAGTGGGACCTCTGGCCAGCATGCTGGGAGTTCTGATCCTGCGGTTAAGTAGATCTTGGAGGGCTGGCAGGATAGAGGCGAAGTTCTGGCGCGGACGACTCTTTGTTTAGGCCTAGATATCTCTTTGATTCGTTTGTCATTGCTGTCTGTGCTAATTCAAAACATTAATGTAACGTCCAGGCTGTAATTATGTTATTTGTAATGACGACTTTGTTCTAAGTACGTAATTTTTTACTCAATCATATTATGCTGTATTCGAATATTTCCATTGTGTTGCATAAAAAGTGTAGTTGTGCGCATGCCTGTGACTCAATCGTGTTTGATGTCAAGTTTTTGCTTAAAATATAACTTCATGCCTTGTAATGTTAATGTGATGTGTGAATATATCAGAGCTACGTATTTGTATACAAGAGAAGAGAGTACCGCCCTTTCAATTTTTAGTTGTAGATGGAAGCTTTAAATGCCTTGTGTTATCAAGTACGGAATGCAGTTGAGTGACTCGTCATCCAGCTGTGAGTTCTCATTCCCATTAGCGAGTGCCTCCTACTTGGTGTCCTGTACTTTAAGGGTTGTTATAGAAGATAGGAGGAAAGTTTTTAAATAGAATGGAAATATAAGAAAACGTAAAACTTCCAATCATGGAAGGCCGTCGATATGCTTGAGTTCTTGGCAAATGGGTTTTGTAGTCACTTTCCCTAGCTGTGGGTCTTGGAGACATTTGTCACCCATCTTACGCCTCCGCGGGGAGTTTTCTTTTTTACCACAGCCGTACTTAAGACATATCGGAGCCGAGATCGTGCACAGTAACTACCCGATCCATTATGGCCCGTAATCGTAGGTATTATTCGATTTACCGTGGCCGGCTAGCGTGGGTGCCGATCGTCAACTGTGAACTGCCCCTGGTTGGCCACACCTTATGTTGGGGCTTATAATCGGTTCACAGTTGCCGGCGAGCCGAATGCCGTAATGAGCTGCCTAGGCTATTTTCGGCCTCCTCGGTGGCTTATAATCGGCTCATTACAGTTGTCTTTGAGGGCCGTCGCGAGCAATGAGTTAACCCGCAGCAGAGGGATGCTGGAGCAAAAGTGTCTCATTAGCGAGGGCATAGATTCGTATAGTGCCTGTTAGGTCTTGTCCAGGTGAAGTTGTGCCGTGATGTGTCACAGGATTTTGTTCAACAGAAAAGGATAAAGTTAACAAGCAGCCAAGATATAAAGGAACAAGTTAAAAAAGAGACAAGATTTTTAAAGTGGTTCGGCACGAAAATGCCTACGTCCACTGATTCTCTTTGTTAATTCACTTCATATTGGCATTACAAGTTAAGAAAAGTATCGACGAAGGTGTTGGATGTTCCATGCCCTCTGGAACACCTCTCCGTCCACTGTTGACAAAATATAAGCTCCGTTGTGGAGATCTTTATGGATTACATAGGGTCCGTCCCAGATTGGATCTAGCACTCCAGGGCGCGGAAAGATCTGTTTGAGGACAAGATCTCCTTCTTGTAAGTTGTGGTGCTTGACTTTGGAGTTGTATTGCGTTGCTACTTTTTGCTTATGAGCTGATGCTTTGAGTGCTGCAATGTTCCTTCTCTCTTCAACTAGATCCAAAGACATGTGAAGGAGTTCTTCATTCTTTTCTGGGTTATAGTGGATCCTACGGTGGGAAGGCACTATGGTTTTGACTTGGAGAATGGCCTCCGATCCGTATGCCAAAGAGAAAGGAGTATGCCCCGTTGATGTTTTGAAAGAAGTGCGGTAGGCCCATAGTGCCGTAGGAAGTTCATCCACCCAAGCGCCTTTTCATTTTTCAAGTTTCTTCTTGATCAGAGTTTTGAGGATTTTGTTGATAGCTTCGACTTGTCCGTTTTCCTGGGGATGAGCGACAGATGAGAAGCTTTTGTGAATTCCATACCCTTGGCCCCAGTCGGTGAATTCCTCACTGTCAAACTGAAGTCCATTGTCTGATATGATTTTGAGTGGAACCCCGTACCTGCATAGAACATTTTTGATCAAGAAGTTGATAACTTTTGCCGAAGATATTTTATTTAGAGGTTCTGCTTCCACCCATTTGGTGAAATAGTCGACTGCCACTATAGCATATTTGGCTCCACCCCGACCCATTGGCAGTTCACCAATCAAGTCAATTCCCCATACTGCAAAGGGCCAAGGGCTAGTCATTTGAGTAATTTTGTTTGTTGGTAGTCGAGGAATCTTAGCAAATTTCTGACATCTGTCACATCTCTTGACGAAATCTAGGGTGTCTTTGTTTAAGGTGGGCCAGAAATATCCATATCAGAGTGTCTTCTTTGCCAAAGACTGCCCTCCAATGTGATTACCGCAACTTCCTTGATGGATGTTGGATAAGATTTCTTTGGCTTCCCTTCCAGCGACACACCTCAATAAAGGGATAGAGAAGCCACGCCGGTAGAGGGTGCCTTCTTGTATTGTGTAGCGGGAAGCCTTCCTCGAGATTTTCTTAACTTCGTTGCGCCCATTGGGCAGTGTGCCACTTTGCAAGTATTTTCGGATGGGAGTCATCTAAGTTTCCTCTTCGGTTGTGGCTATCAGATTCACTTGCTCGAAACTCGGAGTTAGTTGCTTTGAGATGACTACTGTTCCGGAAATGGTGTCATTTTTCATGCTAGCTTGTTTTGCCAGTTCGTCGGCCTCTTGGTTTTCTTCTCTTGGGAGGTGTTTGATTAAATAGTGATCCAACCGATCGAGTAGTAGCTTGGTTTTCTTTAGATATGCTGTGCGTCGTTCTCCTCGGGTCTGAAATTCTCCTAGTATTTGATTTACAATAAGTTGAGAATCACTATGAAGACATAAAGAGCTGACTCCAATCTCTAAGGCAAGTTCTAATCCAGCTATCACCGCTTCGTATTCTGCATCGTTGTTGGTGGTAGTGAATTCCAACCTTAGAGCATAGTGTAGCTTCCTTCCCCTGGGAGTGATTATTACAATACCTGCCCTCGAGCCTTGTTCGTTTGATGCTCCATCTACAAAGAGATTCCACTTGATGTCTTTTGCTATTTCAGATGGCTCCTTACCTTCGTTGGTAGTGAATTCGGCAATGAAGTCGGCCATGGCTTGTCCCTTGATGGCGGTGCGAGGATGGTAGGTGATATCATATTGACTTAGCTCAATGCACCATTTAAGCAGTCGCCCGGAGGTGTCGGGATGATGGAGTGCATGCCTTAGCGGTTGATCGGTTAGAACTCTGATGGAATGGGATTGGAAATAGTGTCGCAAATTCCGTGATGTGATTAGTAAACAACGTGCTAACTTCTCAAGTTTAGGATATCTGGCTTCTGCCCCGTGAACCTTTTGCTTACAAAGTATAATGGCCGTTGCGCGCGGTTGTCCTCTCTTGCCAGAGTGGCGCTTAGAGCATGAGATGACACGGCAAGGTATAGGTATAGCTCTTCGCCTTCATTTGGAGTTGAGAGTACAGGTGGTCTCTGGAGGTGTTCGATTAGGTTGTGGAAGGCTGTTACGCATTCGTCAGTCCATTCGAACTTTCCCTTGTCTTTCTTTATAGCTTCGAAGAAGGGGACACACTTGTCGGTTGCTTTAGAGATGAATCTGCTTAAGGCGGCCACTTTCCCATTTAGGCTTTGCATTTCTCTATGAGTGGAAGGTATCCTGATTTCTTTCATAGCCCGGACTTGTTCAGGGTTCGCTTCAATTCCTCTGGCATGGACGATGAACCATGAGAATTTTCCTGATGATACTCCGAAGGAGCACTTTAGAGGATTCAGCTTCATTCCATATTGGCGAAGTACTTGAAACATCTCGCCCAGGTAGCTTACGTGATTGTCGGCTTTCCTTGACTTCACTAGCATGTCGTCCACATAAACCTCCATAGTTCGCCCTATTAGTTCCGCAAACATCTTGTTGACGAGGCGCTGATAAGTAGCTCCGGCGTTCTTAAGTCCAAAAGGCATTACTCTGTAGCAGTACAATCCCTGGTCAGTGATGAAACTAGTGTGGTCTTGATCGGGGGCGTGTATAGGAATTTGGTTATATCCTGAGTATGCGTCCATAAAAGATAAGAGTGCATGCCCGGCTGTGCTGTCCACAAGCTGATCGATTCGGGGGAGTGGGAAGCAATCCTTTGGGCAAGCGTCGTTTAAGTTGGAGAAGTCAATGCACGTTCGCCACTTCCCATTAGCCTTCTTTACCAATACCGGGTTAGCGATCCATTCTGGGTAGATGACTTCTCGTATGAAGTTATTGGCAAGTAGGTTCTTTACTTCTTCATCGAGGGCTGCTGATCGTTCTGCCCCCATGCTTCTCTTTTTCTGTTTTACCGGCACCTTGGTAGGATCGATGTTCAGTACGTGGCATGCTACGTCTGGGGAGATTCCAGTCATGTCCGCATGCGTCCATGCAAATACATCCAAGTTGTGGCGGAGAAAATCAATGAGTTGCTCCTTTAACTCTGTTTTTAGCTGAGATCCGATTTTCAATAGTCTACTCGAGTCGTTTTTGTCTACAGATACAAATTCCATAGCCTCCGCAGGCTCGGCGGTGGCCTCCTCCACTTTGTCCCTGGGGTCTAATTCATTGAAAGGATCACTGGTATATCGAAGAGGAGGGGCTTTCTTTAGTTGCTATGCTTCCAAGTTTTTCATGCAGAGAGTAGTCTCTGCATTCTTCCCTTTATCCTTCCTGCGGTTATTGCGAAGTTCAGTTACATAGCAATCTCGAGCAGCATCTTGGTCTCCCTCTATCTCCCCTATTCCATTGTCTGTTGGAAATTTCATCTTTAGGCACCATGGGGCCAAGACAACCTAGAAGTCAGACAAGGATGGTCTTCCTAAAAAGGCGTTGTAGGCCGAGTGGTTTTCTATCAGCACAAATGTTTGTTTCCGCATAACGGAGCGGGGGTGACTTCCTATTTCAACAAAGAGGTCCAGTTGCCTGAGGGGCATCTTCGCATCCCCCGTGAAACCGTGTTGTGGTTTGTTGCAGGGAGACACATATTTCATTGACAGCTTCATTTTGTCGAAAGCATGCTTAAATAGGATATTTACTGAGCTACCAGTGTCTACTAGAATTCAGAAAACTTTGGCTGCACCGAACCAGGCAGAGATGACCATGGGATCCATGCAAGGGTACTGCCTTCCCTCTAGATCACGCCTACTGAATGTGATGTCATCATTCTCTTTCCGTTTCGGGTGGCGTTCTTCCATAACAGAATTAACGTAGCCTTCATCGTTTCTAAGTGACTTACCGTATCTTTCCATCTCTGTCGAGCTTTTGTCGGCGATGTGTGGTCCTCTTGATATGATATCGACCATTATCTTCTCTTGACTAGAGCCGCTGGTGTTGCGATTTCCTCCACCTACTTCTAGGAGGAGTAGCCTTGGGTTATCATTGGCAGGAGTTGAAGTCCTATTCTGACCTTTCACATAGCGCTCCAGTCTCTTCCTTCTGATGTGTTCTTCAATTAAGTCCCGGAGGTGATGGCATTCATTTGTGTCATGCCCATGAGATTCGTGGAAGCGGTAGAACTTTCCAGACATAACTGCGTTATCTGATTCCTTCTTGTGTGGGGGGCGCTTGTATCTAACTTCGTCTCAGGTGGCCAAGAAGATGTTTTCGATTGTTTCATTCAAAGGAGTGTAAGAGTCAAATCTCGGTCCTGGCCGATATAGACGCTTTTCTCCCTTCTTGCCCCCAGTAGTGTCTCTAGGGTCATTTCTTCGAACGTCCTTTTCTATAGCGGGCGTGTTGCGATGAGTTGCCTTAGCGTGTTGCCCTGTCTGCCTTTCAGTAGCAGCGTCTTCAAGTCTCATATATTTCCTGGCTTCATGGAAGAAATCGGGTAAAGTAGTTAGTTTTTCTTTCGTTAGTCTTCTAGCAAATTTAGTATCCGGATGCACACCACTACAGAGGGCCATTAGGACAAGTTTTTCATCGGCATCTTGGACTGCGGCCGCTGCGGCATTGAATCGGGTTAAATATTGTTGCACCGTCTCTCCAGGCTTCTGTTTGATATTAGATAAGGAATAAGCGTCTTTGGGTTGCTCAACATGAATGCGGAATTGGCTGATGAATTTTTCTTTCAACATTTCCCATGAGCTGATGGATCCTTGGGGTAGATGTCAGAACCAGGAGGTAGCTAGATCTGCTAGGAATAGTGGAAGGCATTTGCACAATACTCCTTCTGTCGCTCCGCTCATGAGCATATGCTGTTGTATCTTTGCAAGTGTACAACAAGGTCAGAGGTTCCCCTGTAAGGTTCCATTGTTGGCATTTTCCATTCTCGGGGGGTGATGGCAATTTCGATATTGCGGGAGAAAGGGCTGGTTACCCTAGCGCCTAACCCTCGATCCCTTTGGTCCCATTGGACGCATTCTCTGAACAATCGCGCCATCCTTTCATCGAAATTTGGAGCGGATAGAAATGAATTTGATTCTTCTCTATGGGATTGATCCCGTCCACATGACCTGTAGGGATGGTATTGTCTATTGCTCCTAACATTATCCGGTGACGGTCTTCGGTCTTCCGGGAGCATGCTGGGGTCAGCCACAGTTGGCCCTTGCCTCGATCTTCCCCTGCTGGGCTCTGCTCCAAGCATTCCCTCGGGTCCAACTTCAGGCTGGACTCCAGCTCGGCCCCGTCCATTGGTGTTCCCATGGGTAGGTAGCATGACAGGCTCGGCCATATCCGACCTCTGCCTGGTACCTCCCCCGTTGGGTTCGGTTCCAAGTGTTTCCTCGGGTCGGAATTCGGGCTGAGTCTGGGCTCGGCTCCTACCATTGTTGTTTCTGTTGTTAGCCTCCTCGAAGAAGAAAGATCTTTGTCGCCTCCCCGATCCTCCAGACTGGGACTCACCCCATGATTCGGTGTTGCGGTTGGATTCTTCAACATCCCTTAAGCGTGACATGAGTTGGTCCACCAAGGCTTCTTGTTGAGATGCGAAGCGGTTAGTTACTTCAGCCACAACCCTATCCAGATCTGCCCTAGTAATTGGTTGTTCTGTAGAAGGGGCTGTCGGATTTGTCTGATTTTCATTTGTTGTTGGAACAAGACGATTCTCTTGATCTCTGATTACTGGATCTGAGATACTGCTAGTTGCGATGTTCTTTCCTTTGCTAGCATCTTTCCTCTTCCTAGGAGGCAAGTTTTCCGGGCAACGAGTGATACTGTTGGGAAGAAGGTTGGGAGGGAGAAGCTAAAGCTTCTAGCTCGAGTTCTTAGTGAAAGCACCAAAAATGTTTGCACAAAAAATGGGCAAACACCTCCAAGTCGTATGATTTAGTTGATTATATGTTGTTCTTAGTGATTTGGGTGATTTATGCAAATATATAAAATAGATGGACTAAACTGTAAAAGACACAAATTTATAGTGGTTCGGCCGGAATGTGCTTACGTCCACTTTATATGTTATTCTCCTTTTCTCTTCATATTACAAGTACAAAGCTTACATTACAAGTATCTGAAAGTTGTTTGAAAGTTCTATCCGTGCTTGAGCTCTCAAACTTGTCTACTATTGTTGTACCCCTGCCCTTCTATTTATAGAATCAGGCTGGAGGCAGGGCTCCTGGACGTATATAGCTGCTGGTGGGCCTGGGCTGATGCTATCTGGCCTGGCAACGTTGGTTCGGCAAGGCCTTGGTTTGGTGATGCATGGAAGTGGGTTGGTCCGGTAGAGGCTGGTCCGGTGGTAGGTGAAGTGGGTTGGTTCGGTCGTTCCTGGAAGTGGAGTTGGTCCGGTGGGACATTTGGTGACTAGGTGGAGTTTGGTCCGGTGATGGAGGAGAGGGGGCATGGTTCGGTAGGTATTAGAGAAGCGTTAGTTCGGCAGGGAAGTGGTCCGGTGACGAGTGTGTTGGTTCGGTGGTGCCTTCACTCTATCTTGTTCGGTGGTGGAAATGCACACAACACTTGCCCCCCAAAGTAGGGCATTTGCATGCACATGGCGTGCTTTGTTTTAACTTGGGTGTTTCCATCTGGTCATATGTGCCGAAACACCCGGTCCAGTCATCCTGCGTTCGTCTATAAGTAGGAGTGTTAGGCCTTCGTTATTCCTTACCAAGTGAAATAACCGAATCAAATTCCTAACCGCCGAACCGATTAGTGCCGAACCAGTTCTGACTGCCGAATCTTAATTGTCGTACCAGGTAAACTTTCTTCTGTCGAACAATTTTTTAAGGTTGAACTTCCGAATGAACCCGTGGGGTTTTAAGTACCGAATGTCACTTTCATATTTGAGTTGCCGAATGAAACTTATGCTCGAACCACCTGAATGAGAATGGAAAGTGCCGAATGAACTTATACTTGAATCGCCGGATGAAGCCTGAGACTACGAATACCGAATGAACTTTTGTATTTGCTTTACCGAATAACACCAGGAGTTTGAGTGTTTTGAATTATGAGTGAAATTTCAGACTATATACACTTGTTTTTTTATATCATCTGTTCTAACGATGTACTTTCTTGTGATGCAGATAAATGTCTCGTAAAGTGGAAACTTGATCAGATAAGAAGGAATCGAAAGACGAAGGAGAGTCCACCGTAGTGCCCCTAGCTCAGCCAGGACTGGAACGTCATGGACCCACCCCGATATCGCTAGTAAATGGGTATGGTCCTCAAGAGCTTCTGAATTCTCCGCCTGACTGCTTTCCTAGCTCTCTCAAAGAAGAGCAGCTTGATATTATCTCCCGCTCCTTTGGGATTGATAGAGCACGCATGCTGTTGCCAGGGAAGGGGGTCATGCCATATAATCCCCTTGAAGGATATTTTGCATATAGTAGGTACCACTGCATGTGTGGGGCCATTCCTCCAATCAATGCTTGGATAGTTAGCTTCGTCGCCTATTTGAAGGTGGCCCCTTTCTAGCTCCAGCCCAACTCCTACGCTATCTTGGTGTGCATATTCGTGATTTTCCAGAGAAAGTACGGGCGGCCCCTTCCAACCGGGAGATTCGGTACCTATATAACTTGAGAGATTAAAAGAAGGGGTCTCCATACATCAGCTTGGAATCAGCGGTGTCCTTCAAGTCAGTCCTGGACTTGTATTCAAAGTTCACCATGTTTAAGAAGGAATGGTTCTTCGTCCAGGATGACTCCGTTTCTATCCACCACTTCACCTCTGGCTGTAGGTTGAAGTTTATTTATAATTTCCATTCTGACTGAAATGCTTCTTCTTATGTGTTCTTAGTTCTTGCTAGCGACGGGTGGCTTTGCGGTCGTGGAGATCGATCACCTGGTTCAGATGGCCGCGGAGATAGAAGCCATTTCGGGAAGGGAGAGGTCAACTTCTTACCTGATCAGGAATGCTACTCTTCTGTAGCACAACTTGATTCTACCACTTCAGTCTGTGGTCAAGCAGAGAGTTACAGCTGAGGAGAGGGCTGCCAAAGCTAAAGGAGGGGCCACGACAAAGAGTAGCAAGAGGAAACCCTTCTCGATACCTCCAGTCGTCGGGGGGAAGAAGCTCAAGAAATCCGATGGACCCTCCCCTAACACATGTCCAGATGTCCCGAAGGAGGGAAATGTAGAGGAGGAAAGAGGCGAGGAGGAGAGCGGAGGTGATGGAGAAGGTGATGGTGGCGAAGGACAGAGCGGTGACGGAGCCGGGGCTTTGCCTTCTGGGCAAGCAGGGGAGATCCAAGAGTGGATGGTTGATACTTTCCGCCTGGCTTTTGAGGGGTTGGAGGAAGGATCAGCCTTGGTGGAGAAGCCAAAGAAAACTGATAAGGCCGGGACTGGTGTTGGTCCATCTTCCGAGAGCATTTCGGCTAGGGCAACCCCGGTGATTCAAGGTGAATTTTTGACTCCTCTTTTAACTTCACATGTTCCTTGAATTATAGTCCCATGCATGCTTGTAACACTTGGTTTTTATTCCAGGAACGTGTAAGGCGGCCAAGACATCAGACATTTGGCACCGCCTCGAATAATTCAAACTCCTCAAAGCTTCTGCTAAACCAAAGCCTTCGACCAACCATCCCGGGGACGTAGTCGGCTACCGCCCTCTTCTCGTAGTTATTGAAGAGGATATTCAAAAGAAAACGAGGAGGCGCTCCTTATTCGAACCTTCACCTGGTCCTCAGCCCCCAACCCAGCCTATCCATGATATCACGGGGGAGGATACTGAGTTCATACCCTCTCCGCATCCATTAGAGAATCCTACCATTACTCATATTGATCGTCCCGGCTTGGCTCGTAATCCATTTGCGGCTCATACGAATCTAGATCCTGATTCTCATGATATTTTCTTTGATGAGGCTACTGGTGAGCATCTTCTCCCTCGCAATCCTATGGTAAGGGTGCTTGATGAGGCCAAGTCCCTGGACCTTGATTTGCTTACTACTCGGATCGTAACTATGGGGGATGAAGCCAAGGCAAATATCGACCGGTTTGCTGAGGAGACTAGGAAGTTGATGGGGCTTCACGCCCGACTGGTCAAGGCCGGGGAGGAAATTGGGAGTGCCAACATAAGATTACGGCTAGTGGCTGCCGACCAGGCTAAGCAACTTGCCGATCAGGCCATCCAGATCTCTCAGCATGAGGCTGCCTCCAGACGGCTAAAGAAAACAAAGGAAGAGGCTAGCAGAGCCGAGCTGCGGAAAATGGAGGCCATCTGAAGGAACGGATCGATATGGACAATGAAACAGTGGATGAGGTTCGAAAAGTGGATCTCGAGCGGGTGGAGGAGTTGTCTGGTAAGCTTGAAGCCGTGGAGCTTGCTCAAGCCAAGCTGAAGGAGGAGATGGAGGCGATGAGGAAATCCCTTCAGGCTGACTGCTCGCGATACCGATCGAAGAGGGATGCTGCCGTTGCGAAGCTGTTGGCTTATGAGGTCCGAATGAGGGAGTTTGAGGAGAATGAGGGGATGATGGATGAGATGCTCCAGGATATGTATTTTCGCACTTAGAAGTAGGACAACCTATCCTGGATGGACGATTGCCCCCGGGTCATGGCTAGGATATATCTCCGGGCTTTGGAGGAGGCCAAGGCTGAGGCCGATAAGGAGGGTGGTGTAGCTTTCAGAATGGATGTGGTCACGGCCCAGTTTACTGAGGAGGAGAAAGTGGCAATGAAGGAGGGCATGCGGCTTCTTACCGCCGAGGAAGTGGGTGTGCAGTTGGAGGATGATGATAAGGGAGCAGACGCTGGTAAGTCTTCCCTTTTAATCTTTTCTTAACTTGATTGCTTGTCGTTTATCTAATAGATTCTTCTCCTGAATTGGACAGGTGGGACCTCTGGCCAGCATGCTGGGAGTTCTGATCCTGCGGTCAAGTAGATCTTGGAGGGCTAGCAGGATAGAGGCGAAGTTCTGGCGCGGCCGACTCTTTGTTTAGGCCTGCATATCTATTTGATTCGTTTGTCATTGCTGTCTGTGCTAATTCAAAACATTAATGTAACGTCCAGGCTGTAATTATGTTATTTGTAATGGCGACTTTGTTCTCAGTATGTAATTTTTTACTCAATCATATTATGCTGTATTCGAATATTTCTGTTGTGTTGCATAAAAAGTGTAGCTGTGCGCATGCCTGTGACTCAATCGTGTTTGATGTCAAGTTTTTGCTTAAAATATAACTTCATGCCTTGTAATGTTAATGTGATGTGTGAACATATCAGAGCTACGTATTTGTATACAAGAGAAGAGAGTACTTCCCTTTCAATTTTTAGTTGTAGATGGAAGCTTTGAATGCCTTGTGTTATCGAGTACGGAATGAAGTTGAGTGACCCGTCATCTAGCTGTGAGTTCTCATTCCCATTAGCGAGTGCCTCCTACTTGGTGTCCTGTACTTTAAGGGTTGTTATAGAAGATAGGAGGAAAGTTTTTAAATAGAATGGAAATATAAGAAAATGTAAAACTTCCAATCACGGAAGGCCGTCGATATGCTTGAGTTCGTGGCAAACGGGTTTTGTAGTCACTTTCCCTAGCTGTGGGTCTTGGAGACATTTGTCGCCCATCTTACGCCTCCGCGGGGAGTTTTCTTTTTTACCACAGCCGTACTTAAGACATATCGGAGCCAAGATCGCGCACAGTAACTACCCGTACTTAAGACATTCCTCTCCCCTTAAAATAATTTCGTCCTCGAAATTAAAAGCAAAGATAATTTAATAATTCCATACATATTTTAAATTTTAAAATAGCAACAAATGCTATCAACCATATTAGAAACCATAACATCCAATTCAAACAATCAATACTAACTATCCAAACAAAATTCTGGACAGAATTTCCTTGAGTTTCCCGGGTATAAACACCGGGATACTCGCCCTATAGAATCTAAAATTAGCTGCTCTACTCAGATCTAGAACTTCTATATATCCAGATCTACAATCTAAACAGGATACCGGATCATAGAAAATCCGATCAACTTCCAAATCTCCATGATCTGCTGGTTCTAAACCAGTGATAGATCAAACACTTATCTTTAAGAGAAAATAGAAAGATTATCATATACTATTGAGTTAGCTTCCCAACTTATCCAATCTCATTTCTCTTATGATCGGAGAGAGCTTATCCAAAAATTAAATCTCCAACTCTTTTCCACTACTTCTGCTGATCCTGAACTGCCCTCAACCTTTCCGATCAACCAAACTTCTCAGATGCTTCTCAAAACAAAGCTGGATCAAGAATGAGATGACTTCCTGATTCTACTCAACAAGATAATTCTCCCAAAAGTCCATCGATATCCAAAACCAATCTACCATACAAGCATCGTGAACTTCAAACTAGCTTCTCCTATCCGGAAAACAGAACAGATGCTCCTGACGTCCAAGTCTTCATATTCTGAAAGAACTTCCTGAAGAAAACCTTAAATCCAAGAAAACACAAACCCTTCGCTGAATCCGAGTTGCTTCTATTCTGGATTAGCTGCCACCATGCTTCCGCTGCGCAACTCTGATCCGAAGAAGATGAGAAAGATTCTGATGAACACAAGCACTAACTTGATCAACTTATCTAGAAACATTGTCCATCAAATTCCATGAAATATTATGACCTATCCGACTTGGTCACAAATACTACAACAAAAATCCATTCGGAAAACTAGATCCAATCAATCCTGATTGCTCACAAAAATTCTTTATCCTGGAATCCTTTCTCTACTAGGCCAAATCACCAGAAAATCCAAGAACCAAATCGAAACAGAACTCCATCTCCCGATGTGGACGAACTCCTTTGACTTCCTCGAAAATATTCAAAAAGTCTCAAACCACTTCGATAGCTCCAACATCTTTAGAGATGTCTCAAACTAAAGCAAAGATTACTAAAAGAATTTCCGAACCATCGTAGGTCACTTTTGCGATACTACCCAGTTCGGATTCCAAAGAAACTATTCTCTCTTACAAATCAGAACAGCTTACGCCCTTCAAAAGAAAACTGATGGTCCACCTCAACCATAAACACCTTACCCAGTTGAGCTTCCGGAAGAAAAATGAAAAGGCCTTCACCATTTGCCCGATCCACTGACAGAAGAATCTCAAAAGATTTCTGAACCATCGAAGAAACGGACCACACAACTGCTTCCTAACTCCACCTCTAGGATATTGCTGAGCCAAAAGTTCTTCCCGACATCACATTCAACCTCTGAGCTACCCTTGCTACCACAGACCTCCTATCCAAAAGTTCCTTGAATTCCAAAATCTATATCAACCAACCCCATAAAAAGAGTCTTCAAGATGAGCAGAAACCTCTTAAGAAACTCGTGCTTCAGACCAAGCACAAACACCTAGCTGAACTGAGTCTCCTACTTCAATACAGATAAGACTCCTTCCTATGGTTGCCAAAATACCATTACTTGCTTCAGCTCTCCCAACTGATCCAAACTCTAGAGAATCCACTCGCACGATCGCAATCCAAACTTATACTCCAATGATAAACTCTGAACCCTTGAAAGATTTCCTTCGAAGGTCGATGAAATCCACATACCCGGCTGCCAAACTTACCCAAGATACCCAAAACTGTTCTGGCAGATACTCTCCCAACCTCAAATACTTGGACTTCTTCCATTGATAGTCGTGCTATACACACCACTACTCTTCTACTTCTAGAACTTATGTTGGCAAACCCGAATAGGTAACCCAACTAAATAGGTAGGAATAAATAGATATATATATATATATATATATATATATATTCAAAATTACAAATATGCTCTCTCAAATAAGACATCACTCCAGAGCCTAGGTATTCGCTCAACCTAGCGCTTTGATACCACAATGTAACGACCCGCCTTTCATAAAACGGAAAGACGAATCATTAAGAAGAAAGAAAGGGATAGAAAAGAAAAAAGACAGAAAAGAAAGAACCAAACAATATCAGAATCTCACAGCGGAAAAAATAAATTACATTAATCAAATAAAATATTACATAGTATCATATACATCAGAGTTATACAGCTCAAACTACACAAAACTAGACAGTTATAACACCTGTCTAGATATTACAACTCAAGTACATCGTAAAACAGAAACAACTCAAACATAGCGGAAAACTCTATATATAAATCTACACGCTGATGCCACCTGCTCCATATCTCCTCCAGAAACCGTCAAAGCAAACCTGAAACACTTGACTACTCATACGTAATATGAGTACCCAAGAGTTTAATAAAACAGAAAATAAACACTCGGGTCAGACAGGGGTCTGGTGTGAGTAAACGGTTAAAAGTTGCTTAACTTTAGAAAATCCTTTGAAAAGAAAGGTATCACGTAAGACACCCCACAAATAAACATGGGAAAGTTTTTACCTTACGCTAACCAAAACGTTTGATAGGAAATCCAGTGATATTATAATAGTGTCTAGGGTTTTCAAAGTAAAATACAAAAATAGCTAGAATGCTTACATCTCACGTTCCAACATAGTTGGGCACAATCAAAACCGTACAGGCACTTATTGGATTTTGGATTCCATACAAGGGCAAGGCTACTGGGGTACCGCCCGTCACAGTACGTGGCTTAGATCACCGTACCGAGAAGTACGCCTACTCCCCTGCAACACAAAGCCGGAACCATCCCTTACTGGACAATTCCGAACAAGACCACCCTGGCAGTTGTCATGATCAACCGCCCCACACAGCCGAAATAAAAAGGGACCTCTAGACAGGGGTAAATCTTGCTCTCTAGTGGGGGCTACCCATGAAGCCTTGCTGCACCTCCCCTATTTTAGCCATTCCCGGTTGATGAGGCTTGAGGCTAGGATTACCTTTATAGAACACATCTATCTTAGAATGCTCATCGTCCACCTAACGATGTTCTGAAAGCATTCAATCCATTCAAGTTCGTTCCGGGTTCGAACGAAACCTAAGGCATTATCTCGTTACACTCGTATTGGAATCACCCTCAGAGTTAAAGACGATAACCCTTGCACTCTGAATCTCCATCTCGAACCTGTAAGTACTATTTCCATCAAACTCATCACGGAATCACCCCCAGAGTTATACTGACGAATAGTTCTTACACCTCGAGTCTTCACTTGCACTCCCCTTGGATTTACGACATAACGTTTAACTTGGATCGCTGTGGTTTTCGGAATTCCAAATTTGGAAACCCGATCCCGGTCTCATCGAATCCAAACGCCATCTTAATGTCCAAGTGATTTAAGTTTATCAAATTTATTCAATTTAAATATTAAATCCACACAGCATCATCCACAGAAAAATATCACACATTTATTATTGATATATCAATTATCATACCACAGAATATCACAACATATCATCCAATAGATATCAACCAATACAGATATTCCACAAACAATCATGCACCAACAGGCATCATTAATTCCTTTATAATTAATTTAATCATCTTAAATTAAATTAATTACTTGAGAATTAAACAACTAATCCTGCTTAAACAATCGTTAATTATTTACAATTAATTAATCTCTCTTTAATCATCTTCATAATCTAATTAATTAATCTTCAATTAGAGATTAATTTTCCTTTAATCATATTCTTAATTAATCTCCTAGATTAATTATTCTTTGATTACACTAGGTAATTATCCTTTAAATTAATTACACAAATTAATTTATCTTTAATCATTAATTAATCTTAATTAATTTCTAATTAATTTAATTAACAATAATTAATTACAAAAATCCTTAATTAATTTCATTAATTAATTATCACTTCTTTCTTACTTCATTGATTAATTATCTCATAATTAATCACATTTATAAATTAATTAAACAATTAATTATTCATTAACTACATAAATTAATGACCTCTAATTACTTTGTTAATCAATTATTACATTTATTAATTAATTATGAAATTAATTACAATTATTAATCAAAACCTGATTAAATCAAAGTTAGAAATTAACTTCCTTAATTACTTTACTAATTAAATCATCACTTTGATTAATTACATTAATCCATTCTTTAATTACACTGAGTAATTATCATTAATTACTTTCCCTTAAATAAGTATACCTCTTTAATTGCTATCCATTAAGTAATTTCCTTAATTAATTACATTTAGTAATTATTCATTTATTACTTTACTAGGTAATTATACATCTTTAATTACTTTAAGTAATTACACTTAATCCCATCATTAAGTAATCCTTTTAATTAATTAAAATTAATTAATTAACTAAAATTAACCATACTTAACTTAACTAATTACCCTGAGTAATAAATTACCTTAATTACTTCATTAAGTAATTATATTTTAATAATCCTTAAAAATGATTAAGTAATTAACTTCTTAATTACTTATTAAATAATTATTTTTAATTAATTAAACTTGGTTAAGTATTTTTAATTAAGTAATTAATCATACTTAATTAATTACTTAACTAATTTACCTTAATTTCATTACTTACATTAATTGTTTAAGTAAATTAAGTAATTTACTTTAACTACCCTTATAAATAAAACTTAATTAAAATAAACCAAACATTTTATTAGCTTAAATCAATTAATTATTTAAACTCGGAAACTTGTATTTGGTTTATACAAAAACATTTATCTTTCAATTTATCATTATTAAATTCCTTTACTTATTCATATTTAAAAATAACTACAAATACAATTTATTTGAAAACGTTTTTATATCATTAACAAAACTAAATGAAAACAATCTATTTTAAGCAAAAGTTTAAATTATAAAATCCAAACTATAAAACTAAAATTATTTAAAGTCAACATTCCATTCTTAATAATACTAATTTAAACACTTTGTTGTAAACATCAAATTTGTTTTAAATTTTGAAACTTCTTTTTATAAAGCACAAAAATTCAGTAAATATTTAAAATTTTAAACAACAAATTATTTTAAAACAAATTTATTTTAACTTGTTTGAATGCAAAATTTTAAATTTAAACACCCAACATCTTTAAACTATTTAAACTTTGTTTTTTTTAAAAAAAAATCTTAAGTTGCTTTGAATTCAGAAGATTCAATTTGTAGTTTAAGAAAAAGAACAGGCACAAATTCCTGTAATCAAAGCTCTAAACCAACACACGCGACTCAACTTCCTTCCACTCTGAGTTATTCGCGAACCAAACACGAGATCAAGCTCGAGCAAAACAACGAAAAAACCCCAGCTAAAACTTCTTCCCCAAACCAAAACTGATGCACAATCAATAGCTCGTGCACGTGCACGTTGGCCCTGGTCGGCGGCGATCAACGCCCATGCTCCCCACAAGTCGTCTCTGGCCACAACAACCCTCTCGACATCCTCAACTGATGGAATGGCCACTGCAACAAAATATGGTCATCAGCATCCCAATCCAGAAAACCAACGAACCACATCCATCACCGCCAACGGCGATACCCACCACCAGTGACCTCGGCTTCACTTCCTGTGCCACACTGCACTTTGACAATGCTATCCCCCTCCATGCGATCCACCCCGAAGCAACAACGACGACTAACCTAAGTTGTTTCCGACCATAACTAGAAAACTACACTAAACCCTGATCTCCCCCTTCACGGCCACCACGGTCGACATAAAAATCAACCATTATTTTTCTCGCATCACCCATCACCGTACCCTCCTCCATGCCAAAGCTCGTCCTCCATCACAACTTCAATCAACTGAAATCGATCAAAACCCCAAATTCCTAAAAACCTCAATTCCACTCTGAAAACTCAATTATAATTTACAATTTTCGTCTTAAAATTCATGGTTTCGAACAACCATTCAGATCCTATAATTCGAAATCTAAATTATTAAGTTTGATTTTCATTAAATTTTGGTCTTCCACTGTAAATCTAACCTTACAGTATATTTATTCAATATAAATATTTAAATTTATTTTTAAACACAGAATTACTTCATTATGATCAGTTTCCTTTCAATGATCAATAATTATTATTGATTAACTTGGGAGAAAATATTTTTTTATAGATCAGGAACATGAATATGAACAGAGTTTAAAACTTCATATCTGCAGGCATTCAAACTACTAAATAAATATACAGTCATCCACAAATCTAACATGCAAACATTGATATTATGAATACTATAACACTCATATCCATAAATATGTGAACCTAATTACTTCAACAGGAATCCATCATAAAAGTCAAGTTTTAATCTGTTTTTAAAATAAATTTACTCACTGTTTTTTTTTTATAGAAGTAGAGGACACTGCATTTCCATTTCTGGACTTTGAGTTTTCTTCTGCATTTTAATTTACTGAAACACTGAATTTCTTGTTGAATTAGCTGAAGATCCCTTGTTGAATTGCATTTTCTTTTGCATGATTTCCAGTTGAACTTAAAGCCAATCTCAGGTTGCAATCACTTGGATCTGGATTGAAAAAGCTTCAGGTTCCTTTACAAGTCGAAATTCTGTTTTCTGGATTTCAATTTGAAGTTTGCATTTGAAATTTTCTTTTTTTTTATTTGAAGAGAAATTACAGAATGTTTTAGCTGAAGGAAAATAAAAAAAACAGATTTTTTTTCTTTTAAACTTTAATAAAACAAAATTTTCTTTAAACTAGGATATGCCACTTGTTACATGAATTGATCCATAAGCGTACAAGTGTATTCTCCTAAGATGTTATAATGCCATGTGTTTTTGAGAATTTCATTAATCACTTTTTTAAAAATGAATTAAACCTTAATTATTTGTTTATAAATGAATAAACCTTAATTACTACTAATTTAATACTCATGTTATACATGTATAACTATGAAATGTATTATATTTATATCCTTGTGATTTAGTTTATAATTATTTAAAACTTACTTCGTAAAAATAAGTTTTAAAAGAAAGTAACATTTATTTAAATTTTATTTCTAAAAGTTTAAACATAAATTTCTATAACTAACATAAATATTATATTAAGAATCTAAATTTGTTTTCAAAAATAAATTTAAAGGAAAAAAAATTAAATCTTTATAATAATGTACTATATTTCAAGTTATTAGTCATTGAATAAAAATAGATTTTTCCTTTAAGTACTTTATAAATAAACATAAATTTTAAATATCTTTTGGAAAAACATTTTTATTAAACCAAATCAAATCAAAACTTTCCAAACTACTATAAAAACATATGTATGTTAAAATTTGAAAACATATTTTTCTATTTAAGTTCAATCCATATATTCCTATTTACAATAAATATCCAAATGTAAATATTCCTTATAAATAGAACATATTAAATATTAGTTTTTGAAATTATTTGAATTTTTAAAACAAAATTCCAAATCACAATATATAAACATATATATTATAATTTGAAAATACTTTTATTAAATTTAAATTGAACCAATTTCCTTATTACAATGCATACATATATACATTACAAACAGAATATTTTTATTAACTTAAAAAGATCAATTATTTTTAATTACACATATATATCATTATTATTAAATTTGAAAAGAATAAACATTCAAATTACATTATCATTATTATTGAGTTTTTGAAAAGATAATCATTTGTTAAATTAGGTTAATTATTAGTTTTGAATATATAATATTTGGTTAAATTTATATTTTTAAATCAATATAACATATTTTAGAATAAATTATAAATGGAAATTATTAAATAAGTATTGCCAAAATCCCGGGACATCACAGACCATTTGTTTGAAATCCAAACTTCAACACGCATCTTGTACGGTTTTAGTTGTAGAACCTGCCATTTACTTATGGTGGTCACCACTGTTTAGATGGCAGCTATAGTAGGCATAAGATAATGGTCATATGTTAGCTAAGATTTATATCTTTACTTTCGAAATGTTTTCTACACTATGCACTAGTAATAATATCAAATGTTTCTTTTTAATGTATATCAAGCATCTTTGACTATCATAAGGAGAAATCTCCTTCGATTCTGCGTTTGCATTGTGTGTGTGTGCGGGAGGCCTTATGGTAGTTTCATTTTCTAAAAAGCATTGCGAATCTATTTTAATAATAACCCTTTGTTTGTTTTAAAGATAAACAGTTTTAAGTTTTCACACCAGTCTTATGACTGACCTGGAGTTTATTGTTTTCCTTCCTAAACTCTGGGTGCCCACCAATTTCCACACGGGCAGTCTAGAGTTAGGTTATCAGGATATTCTGGAATTCAGGAGTTGCTGGAGACAAGCTGGATGGCATGGCGTATTCACTAGTATATAGTATTTCTTTTCCGCTGTTTGTTGTTGTTTGTTGTTGTACACTCTAATTATGTAATGTAATGTGATATGATGTAATGTAATAACTGATGTAGTTCTTTGTTTAAAGATTATTCATTTATCTATTATATGTTGTTCTGCTGCGATTGTGAGATTCTGATATTGTTCTGTTGTTTCTTTCTGTTCTGTTTTATATTTTTCTCTCTTCTTCTATCTTTTTCTTTTTCTTTAACCATAACATTTCGGTTTTTCGACATTCGATTGCTCGGCAGTTGATACAGTGGACGTATTGATGTCGGTTTTCGAGCGTCGAAAAGTCGCATTCGTTACACATTCTTCCTTCGAGACCCTACGGTTTTGATTGTATTTTCCACTTTTGTGGCTAGTAGCTGGAATTTAATAATGTAACAATTTCACCTATTTTTTATTTCCTTGAAAACCCTAGACACTATAATAATATCATTGGATTTCCTATCAAATGTTTTGCTTAGCGTAAGGTAAAAACTTTTCCATGTTTATGTGTGGGAAGTCTTACGTGATATCTTTCTTTCAAAGGATTTTTTAAAGTTAAGCAATTTTAAATCGTTTACTCACACCAGACCGCTGTCTGACCCAAGTGTTTATTTTCTGTTTTATTAAACTCTTGGGTACTCATATTATGTATGAGTAGTCGAGGGATTCAGGTTATCCTTGACGAATTCTGGAGGAGCTTTGGAGCATGAGGCTTCAGTGTGTAGATATATAGATAGAGTTTCTGTTGTGATGTTATTCTGTATGGATGTTCTTGTATTGTACATTAGACAGAAATGTTATAACTGTCTGAATTGAGATGTATAGTTGTGTACTATGATGTATATGATACTATATATATGTTATATGTTATATTTCATTCGTTCCGCTGTGAGATGTTGATGTGTTGTTGTTCTTTCTTCTCTTTATTTTCTTCTTTTATCCCTTTCTTTCTTACATAGTGATGCATCTTTCTGGTGATAGAAAGCGGGTCGCTACAGAAACCTACTGTAACTATTTCAAGTATTTTAAAAGCATTTTTAAGTATATATATTTTTTAGAAAATTTGTTAATTATTTTGTTAAAGTATAAATATCTTATGTAATATTCTCTTTTAAATTGATTTATTAAATTTCTAGTTTTATAAATAAATTACTACACATATATATATAAATATATATTTATATATATCATTTCTAAAAAGGATTTTAAAATATAAACAAATGATTTAAAAGGGGGTTATAAATTTCTTAGCGGCTAAATGGGTAATTGTTTAGTTACTTGTTTAAAAAGTAATTAACTATGCTTAACACTAAAAGCCAACTAAGTAGGCTTATCTATTTATGAGAGTTAAGACTGTTATTTGAGTGGGTTTAAAAATAATAGTGCTCTAACCTACTTCTCCAATCACTGTTGAGGAACAATTATGTTGGGAATGTCAGAAATGTGTTAATCATGTTGATTACTTACTCCTTTATAGAGAGACATTAATACTATACTTACCACTAAAAGCTACCGAGGTAGACTTGTCTAATCTGTGAGAGTCAAGATTGAAGTGTCTAGGAAAGGCTTTGATATGCAACCAGAGCTCTAACTTACCTGGCTTTTCTCTTGAATAAGGGATAATATAAGTTGGAATGTCGAAAACGAGTTAAGTATATGAACGTTGACTTTTATAAGCAATCGTTTTAACTAGATAGACAATTAGTCGGCTATCCAACTTGACTAATTATGAACCAAGGAAGTATATAAAAGCTTCGTGGCTTCATACAATTTGAGATCCCTCGGGAGGGAACATTGGTGTGAAATGTTTCTAACTTCATGAACTTATATATATATATATATATATATATATATATATATATGAGGTCCTTTAAGGACGCCTCTTTACATATTTCGCCTACTTCTAAAAGAACCAAAATTGAGTATAGCAGAAATCCATTGAATTATTCTTGAAGAGACCGAGATCGGTAATTGTTTTACTTACCGAATGCTACTTTAAAACTAGCATATTAGTTCTATGTTTTGGAAGCGGTTGTGAAGTGAAATTATATAGAATTGAACTGTCTACCTTAAGGTTAAGTTCAATGGAGAGGTCAACGTACACATTTGTTAGAGGACTAATGTGAGAATCTATATGGAGATTCGAGATCTATTCGAGATGCTTGAATCCACGTAGCAATTCGATCTGTTTGAGATGCTGGAATTCATTTCAGGATTGTATGTTGTTCAATTTATGAAGACTCGTGTCGAAGATGCCGAATGTAATCTCAACATCGATAAATCACTAAAGAGAGAATAGGATGCATAATTTCAGATTTAGTTAACCTCTAAGGGTATAACAACTCAAATCTAGAGAAGCTTTCGATTGTTGGGCATCGCGGGTTGTTGATACTTGGTACCATGCAGTTCATCGTTGGACTAGTTGTGTTTACTTTATGGTATATCCTATTTAGTGATATACGACACTCAAAAGGTAGTTTCTCATTCTTATCATAGAGATCCGCTTTAGTTTACTGGAGGTGTCTCCATAGGAAAATCCATATGCGAATGTACCTTAGTGGTTCTAGATAAACTTCTAATATTGTGGTGGTGTGATCAACTTAAGCATCATGGCCATCTTCGGATTTATATTCTGCACCATAGACATTATCTATCACTATATTAACTTAATGAATGATTGGTTTCTTTTGAAGGAAAAACCATTACGGTAATCTCTACCGTTTCAACGGTTACTGTTACATATTAAATGTACCGCGAAGTTTCTCATTCCAGTTTTATGGTTGATGCTTGGATTTTGTTTTCCTTAAATTCTTCGTGTACTCTTTCAAGTAGGCTGGATAAAGCAGGTTTTACTTTGGATACTGTAGAGTTCAAATACGAACTAAAAGCTTCCGTTATCCATCTATTTCTACTTTTGTTGCATTGTATTCTGATGTGTGAGTCAACATTGTAAGAACAGGCAGTTATAATGTCCACACTAATGATAATACTTAGGTTTTTGTAACTTCAAAAATATCTACATTTGGAGTAACCATTTGTACCGTCTTTTTATATTATATGTTGTCGTTCCATATAAGATTCTAGTATTTGTTCCTTCTTTCTTGTTCTATTCTTTTTCTTTATTTTATCCTATCTATCTATCTTTTCGGTAGTTGGGTGCCCAGCACACCAATATCGAGGATGTATATTATATTGACATTCGAGGGTCAAAAAGTAGGGTCATTACATTATATCAATACGCACATCTATAACTTTTATATATGCAATTTATTGTATATTTATGGTATTTAGATAAATCAACCAAAATTTTGTAATTAATATTACGTAAATATTAATTAATTTAAATAATTCACAATATCATAAATTAATAAATTCGTGTATTTTTTGGAGTATTCATCATCTCGATGGTTCGTCTCAAGGATGCAAATTTAGTCATCGACTAATATCAAACAATTCGGATATTAACATTCATATATCACCTTAGATAGCGATGTGACATTTTGATTAAATTTATTGCTTATATATCTTTTCGTAAAATCCAATTTTGCTTATTATAAGTAGTACCCGATAGTAACGATTATTTGCATAAATTCTCTTCATCAACACTATATTACATTACGACTTATGAAATTTGGTTTTGGTTAATATTTTAAAATCATCCATGTTTAAATTTATTAGTCCAAATATAAAATCCTTAGTTCAATAATAACAATTATTATCAGCCATACTGCTCTAGACAGAGACACTAACCATGGGTAGACTATAGCTAATGTAATATCCCGGAATTTCAAGGAGTTTAAAATGGTGATAATCTCTTAAATTTAAATTATTTGAAGTAATAAAATTGTTCATTTAAAAATTAAATAACCAAGTAATAATTACAACAGGTAAATGGGCACAAGGAAGAAGTTGCAAAAAAAATTAGACTCAGGGACAACAAATTTGCTTTTTAGTCTGAAGGACACTTTCTAGTGTAAACTGAAAATGATAGTTACATCTATCATTCTATGATTTACACTAAAATGTGTCCTTCAGCCTAAAAAACAAACTTCTTGTCCCTGAAACTAAATTTTTCTCTAACTTTTTCCTTAAGCCTAAAAACGCCTAATAACAATGTCTTAATTTTGGTTATAAATTGGTTTTAAAATAATTATTATTATTTTGTTTGTGTAAATAAATTCTAAATTGGATTATTGTTTTCAAAATTGATAAGTTTGCTTAAATACATTTATATCTGTGTATTTTAAATTGATTTTTAAAATAGGATAAATTATTTGTAAATAATAATTACCTTATTTAAAAATTGATATTTTATTTATTTAAATTAATTTTAGATTTGGATTTTTAAATTTGACTTTGAATTGAATATAAATTAGAATTTAAGGGATATACATGCATCTTAAATTGAAATGATAATATATATAGTTTGAATTTAAAAATATATAAATACTGTTTTTAATTAAAAATAAGATTTGTTTTATTATTCTTTTTATAGAAATTTATCTATGGAAATTTGGATTTGTATTTATTTAATAAAATAAATGCAAGGCTTTTGAAAAGGCATTTATAATGAGTTTGCAATATTTTATAATTTTATTTAAATTATATTTGATTTCAATTCTTTTTAAAGATTGTATTTATATAAATTGAGAAAACATTTATAAATGTATAAATGTATTTGTTTATTAGAAATTTAATTAGAAAAGTATTTTTTAAATTAAGAAAAACATATTAGTAATTGGGAAATTTATTTAAAAAGATTTTAAATTTCTTTTAGATTTAAAATAAACTCAATTTGACAAGTGTTAAGTTAGGAATCGTTTAAACAACAAGTGTTAAAACATTTATGATTTTTAAGACAAGTGTCCATGTTATTTAATTTAATTTTCTTTTAATTTAATAAATATGAAAATTGCTTATATAAACACCTTATTCCTTCACTTTCCTTTCCTTTAAATCTTTGTTCCTTCCTAAAAAAAAAGAAACTAGAATTATCAATGGTAGCTCCAAATATGAACAATCCTCAACTCAAACAATCTTCAAACCAATTCTGAAACTTAATTCTGAAAATCCTCCTCAACATCCAAAAATCTGAAACCTCCTCTAAAGTAAAATCTGCAAATTTTGTTACCTGTAAAAAGATTTCCCAAGCCTGCATATACTCCTCAAATTTAAACACCACTTTCTGTTTACAAAGCCTGAAACTAAATTCAAACCCATCTGCATTGATTCACCAAAATCCTATCGCTTCCTTATACCAAAGCCTGTAACCATTTGTCAAGTGTGCAAGCAAGCAAATCTGGGTCAAAACAAGAAGTTTTCAAAGCTTTTCAAAAAAATTAAAGGAAACACTTCAATTTTATCATCAAAGCTTTGCAGTTAAAACAAATAAAATCTGCATCATCTTTCTAGTGCATGCAAGTTTTCAATCCCCTGTCTGCCTCATTTTTTTCATATGCATGCATGTATGAATCTGGTTCAAGGGATTAAGCATTTCTGTTTCTTTTAGACGCTTCAGCTTCAAATGTTTTTGCAAGTACTCCAGTTTTTAAAGCTTCAAGTTCAATGCATTTTGCAAATTTCCAGTGCAATATCAAACCTCTGCATCTCCTTATAAAAGGTGAGTAAACATTTTTACTATAAATTAAAGTAGTAATTATCTGTTTCAAATAAGTAGTGGTGATGTTTATATGAGTTTGTCTCTATGTAGATATAAGGATGCAATAGGTTTGTTTAGTTGAAACAGTGCATGTTGGTTTTCATTTTTTTCTCTCTGTACTTTATTGTGGAATCTGAAATAAAATTCAAATCTTCAAACTACTTGTCACGCCCCACCTATATACCCATGCTACCAAGAACACTACGGAGTAATGTCGTCAACTAGCACGGAGAATAAGGCTGTTGAGGAGCGACCATCTGTATAATTGCTTTGTGCGAGTACCGATATGCCAGATAAAAGTACAACTTTCCATCTCGAAAGGAAATCCGACATACTGATGCAAACTCAAAGCTACTACACAGTGGCTATATATAATCTTCGAAAATAAATATAGAAATAAACATAACTTAAATCAGTCACAGACAGTTCATATCACTAAGGCGGAAACAGATATGAATATAACACATGAAAGTGTAAATCGGAGTAGTGGTCAAATAAGATCCACAATATCACAAAAGAATAGATACAAGTGCTAGATAAAAGAATATGTGTACATTAAGGAGTCTATATCTCAAATGTATACAACAAAAACTACTAGACTAAAGTTGTTAAGTAAAAGCCAGAAGATAGTTCCAGATAGGAAGTCAAGTAGAAGCACCTGTAATATCTCAGTCTGACCCGAGTATTATTTAATAAGAAAATAATAAACGGATCAGTCTAGCTATAATTATCAGATAAAATGAGATATAAGAAGAGATATAATAAAAACGTATAATAACCAAAAATGTCATACCTCGACAAGTATACATTAGAAACTCAACAAAGGAAAATCATACAAATGTCTCACGCATCTCATAGCATAAAAGGAATGTCATATTCTTTATTTAATTCACCAAGCCACAATAAATGACATACATATCAATGCCAATCGTAAAAGTTGGTGAAACATAAATTCCAGAAATCTTCAATTAGAAATCTAGAAATTAAATAATTCGGAGCAACGACGTCGTACAGCGTAACGTCCGATGATCCAGAAACACAATAAATAGGAACAACGACGTCGTACAGCGAAACGTCCGATGAACCAAATCACAATAAAAAGGAACAACGACGTCGTACAGCGTAATGTCCGATGAACCAAAACACAATAAGACGGAACAACGATGTCGTACAACGTAACGTCCGATGAACCAAAACACAATAAAACGGAACAATGACGTCGTACAGCATAACGTCCGATGAACCAAAACCCAATAAGACGGAACAACGACGTCGTACAGCGTAATGTCCGATGAACCAAAACACAATAAGACGGAACAACGACGTCGTACAGCGTAACGTCCGATGAACCAAAACACAATAACACGGAACAACGACGCCGTACAGCGTAACATCCGATGAACCAAAACACAATAAGACGGAACAACGACGTCGTACAGCGTAACGTCTGATGAACCAAATCACAATAGAACGGGACAACAATATCGTACAGCGTAACGTCCGATGAACCAAATCACAATAAAACGGAACAACGACATCGTACAGCGTAACGTCCGATGAACCAAATTACAATAAGACGGAACAACGACGTCGTACAGCGTAACGTCCGATGAACCGAATCAAAGAGACATCGCACATTGCTAGTCTAAACCATAAAATGACCATCATCGATCATCAAGAAGTGTCAATTACAGTAAGCTAGTAAAGATATGAGCTTAGCTTCATTTCCCATAACCACTAGCTTAACTTAAATATTTACGAACAAATTGTAGATCTCCACTAGAAAATTTTCACAAGAGATTCAATCGAATAAGTCTAAGAATTAACCGATGAAGTAAACGCAAGCGTTTCATACCACATGTTTTACTAAGTCGTTTAATTAGATTTCTCATACGAGTGAGGTAAAGGCTTGTATATACTAATAGGTTGGAAAACGGTTTTATAAACGAGTTTGATATTGAAAATATAGTTTAAATAATCTTTGATAAAGAGTTTGAATATTTACTACTAGTATAGAAACCTTTGTATCTTAAAGTGACAAACCATAAAAATGACTGTAGAAACAAACAATCATAAAATTCCACATACGAGGACGTGAATCAAATCCAAAGAAACCGATAAAGAATCCATCGAAATGGATATTCAAAAATCCCTAAAAAGGAGTCATCAAAGTCGTAATAAATGATAACAACAAATAGGATCATCACGAATCGATTCAAGTTGGAAATTCAATCCCAAAAGGCAAAGTGGGCTGAAACAACAAATTTAGTTGACTAAACGGAGATTTTCAGTTGACTAAACAGCAAATTCAGTTGACTAAACAGAGATTTTCAGTTGACTGAATTCTGCCTGGAAACTTTTTGTTTCTAGGTTCAGTCGATTGAACAGAGAATTCAGTCGACTAAACCCTGCCTGGAAATTTTCTGTTTCCAGGTTCAATCGACTGAACAGAAATTTTCAGTCGACTGAACCCTGCTTGGAAACTTTCGGCTTCCAGATTCAGTCGAGTGAACAGAGATTTCAGTCGACTGAATCATGTCTGAGCTGTTTTTCAGCCTATCTAAATGAAGAGAAAACTCTTCCAAAATGCAACCAGACGAACATTGGCTCTAAGGGTTTATGCCAATCGGCAACTCGGCCCTATATGCTCCTCGATGCATCATCCAAAGCATGATCAAACATCCATAAAAGGATTTTCACACAAATTTGACTTAAAAACCCAAAAATTGGAATATTCACAAAACCAATCCAAATCAAGGGCAAATGCACATGAAGAATTGTTAGGAATTCATACCCAACCACCAAAGATAATTATAGTCATAGATGTGAGATAAAAATCTCACCTTTGAACCCAAACTATGAAGAAGAAGCTATAGAGCAATAACAAGAACAATCACACTTCAATTCCAACCCCACAAGCTTGAATCTAAGCTTAAAAGAGAAACATTTCCTAAGTTAGGTTTAGGAATTTCTGAAATTGGAAGGAGAATGAGTTGGAGAAGAAGAAGAGAAGGCTTACCAAAGCTTCTTCTATGAATTTGGAGTTGGAGCTTGGATTTGCAATGAAACTAGGGCTTGGAATTTCTAATTTCCACTCTTTTCCCCCATTGTTGCTTAAAGCTTAAAGTGTTAGGAATATGAAATGAAGTAATGAAGAGTTGGAGTGGAGCTAGGGTCTTAAGATGGAACATTGGGCTGAAATCCAAACTCAAACCCAAAGTGAAAACGTAGCAAAACTCAACTAACTCCAAACATATCGAAGCTCATACTCAAAAAGGTCGCAAACGGCATTTTGAACTCAATGGAAGTGGTCTCGAGTCCTAATTCGACTGTTTGCAAAATGTAGCTTTTCGGACTAAGATCCGACGAACGATGAAATATTTAAATAAAATATTTAAATATACAATCGATAAATATGCCAGTTGTTACAGACTCCCCTCCTTAAAGAAATTGCGTCCTCGCAATACTTAAGAAGAAAATAAAGAGTAACAACCATAAAAGCATATCAACACAAAAGAAATTTGAAAAAGGAAGTTCACCATAAAGAGCATAAGAGAGTATTTTTCTCATCAGTCAAATCTGGTGAAACTTCAATCCCTGCTATAACACCAGGCTCAAGAATAAAAATCGAAAACTTAAAAGCATTTCCGTAGTTAAAAGACGTGGAAAACGTCATGGATAGCTGAAAAATTGAGCCGGTGCAACGGCGTAGTACAGTAACGGTACGCCCGAGAAACTAGAAGCTCGAATAATTTGGAACAACGACGTAGTACAAAAATGGTACGTCCAATGAACCAAAGTTCAAATAATTCAGAACACCGACGCAGTACAAAAATGGTACGTCCAATGAACCGAACACCATAAAAGAACATCGGACACTAGTCCATAAAAGGAATGAGATAAAGCTTAATAAAACGAAGTATATCAAAACGTCTGATGTTGGTAAAATGATCATTCCATTTGGACATCATCAAAGAAACAACCACTTGTTGTTTACAACAAAATGCATTGGCAACACCATTCCCCTTTCCGGGAATATAAAAAGAATATCAAGATCATAAGATGCAAGGAACTCGATCCAATATTAAGTTCCTTATGAGAAAATAAATATTCCAAAGATTTATGATCAGGGTAGAGAACAAATTTCTCACCCAAAAATAGTGATGCCAAATTTTTAAAAGCGAAATCAATAGCCACGAGCACTAGATCATGAGTGGCATATCTAGTCTCAATAGGCACTAATGATTTAGAAGCATAAGTGATAGCACGTTTTCTTTTGCAAGAGAACGGCATCCAAACCAATACGATTAGCATTGGTACAAAAAATAAAGTCATGGTTCCCTTCGGGAATCACAAGTGCCGATTTGCTGGATGGCCCCGCAACATCGACAGTAGTAGAGCACTTCACCAGAGAAGCCTCAGAGGCAGGTTCTTTAGATATGTGTTCGTCAGTTGAAACTGGGGCATCTAATGCTTTAGGCAGGGAGTCTGGAACCTCATGGGGGTGTGTAGAGCGAGAAGCGTGTAAAAGTCCATACTGATGCAAAAATTCGTCCCTCAACAAAAACTTTATACTTCTCTCTTTAGTAGTCACAACACTTAATCTTTCAAAAATTTGTTTATGGGTTGGATCTCAAGAGGGGAGAGGAAGTGCTGAAAAGAGCAAAGAATGAAATTAGCAATTGGTAATTCGGGCCTCGAAAAAGTTTGAAAATGGAGAAAATAGAAACAGGTAATCTTACTTCCTACTCTCCAGATGGCACAAAACCCTGGGGGGCAGCGAGCAAAGAAAAACTGGTTCAAAAATCCATGAACACTTTTGGTAAGATCAGAAATAAGCTTGCGGTTTCTAGCACTTCTCACAATAATAAGGGAAGGATGACCTTTACTCTTTGCAAACGAGCATAAGTAGCGAATTTCTTCAAAACTTGGCAAGCGATCAAGAGTTCTTCTAAACAAAACACACAACCCCATCAAGATGGCGTAGCCATTAGGATGAAGTTGGAACGGAGAGATTGTCAACCAAAGGAGAAGGGTTCGAAGGTAGTCGTTAAAAGGAGGAATCACCCCGCTTAGGCACATTTGACGATTGACCGCGGGAAAATTGGGGAAGGACCGTCGGCAGTATCATTTGGCCCGAGAAGTAGGGCATCATTCTCAGCAAAACCAAATTGAGTACGTAGCTGAATAAACGCTCTCAGAGTTAGGATAGTCGAAGTTCTCTCTGGAGGATTCTCTATGGGAACAGCTGTCTGAAAGGTCTCTCCCGCTTGAGCTACCACTTCTTCTTCTTGGAGGGAAGTCAATCTACACAAACAACTAGATATTCAAACATGAAGGTGCACATTTCCTGAAATGTGTGAAGTGTTGTGTAAAATCAAAAAAGTAATAAGCTAATATAACTGGAATAAAAACTAGCAAGCATTTGTCAGTTATAAAGTCCAGGGTTTGTTGTTTTAAATATGAAAGTGAAATGTAGATGCAAACAAATCAGTTCAAGATAGCGATGCTTTGCATTGATATTTCACTTTAGTTGATTGGTTCACAGCATTTCATACAGTGTGTTTAAGTTGATTACTCTATGTTGACTAATCTGTCATTTGATGTGGGCAGTCAATGGCAGTATATTCGCCTTGGTTTTCTGTGATTGCTGTTTTCAGCAGGTTGTTAGCCTATAAGTTAATGTGATCTGTGAAATAAGGCAACAAAGTTAAAACAGTCTAGGATTTAAGCAATTCAGTCCAGCAGATCAAGTTAAATATTCAAGTTGGAATTATGCTTTTAAGTGCGAATTTGAGTTGGGCAACCAAGTGTTAACTCGGCTGCGACCCAAGGAATCTCTCGTGAGTTAAGATTAAGTTTCTGATTCCTTAAATCGGTGGTTCTTTAGGTCGTGAGGAGTAGTAAGGAGAAAGGCTCCGGTTCAAGAAGTGATGCAAGATTCCCCAAGTGCTAGTTCGGCCACGATTTAAGGATTAGGTCGGCAAATTTCCCCGAGTGCTAGTTCGGCCCCAATCTAAGGTTTAGATCGTATCAAATTAGGTCGGCCAAAAGATAGGTCGCCCGAAAATTGCTGGGTTGAATCCAGGCCGATATCTCAATCCACTCGACCCGTTAGCCCGATAGCCGCTCCATCCACAAAAAACCCTCATTCCATTCATGCTGTTTCATGTTATCAGATCATCCATAAAACCAGTTCGAAACCACTACGAGTTCAACACCTTGCAATCCTAACGCAAATCAAAATCGACTAGCCTGAAGCGGTAAACCATCTTCATCGTCTCATCAGTCATTTAAAGCCAAACCGAGCAACCTAAGCTTCATCAACTATAGATGTAATGGGATTCGTGATGAAGCATTATACAAGGAGGCGGATTAAGTTTGAGTGACGGAATTCATGAACCAACAGTAATCTATGATGAGGAAGAAGAAGATTTACTTACACGATGAATAACAAAGGTTATCAGTAATTGATTGGAGTGAAATCGCCTTTGCGAGCTCAGGAGAATTTTAATGGCTGAATCAAGCGAAAGAGCAAGTAATGAAGAGGAAGAAGAAGATGAATGACTTATACCTTACAGTAGTGAGAACTGAAGCGGCGCGTGTGACCTAACTTTTAGGTCGTACACGACCTACCGACTTAGAGAGTGGACGGTTTAGAAGATATCGAAGCACACGACCTAACCATTAGGCGTATACTTCGAGGGGAAAATGTTAACTCCGCCCCGGCCATGACTCAACGACTTAAAAGTTACCGACCCAAAAGGTTGCCGACCTAACATGGATGCCGATCTAACTGCCTAAGCCCTAAGAGGGATACCGACCTAACAGACTTGAAAAGGATGCCGATTTAATGCCTTAAGAAAGATACTGACCCAACTGCCTAAAAAAGGAATGCCAACCTAAGACTTACATGATACGACCTAAGATAGCTACCGACCTAACATGGGTACCGGCCTAATGCCTTAAAGGTTACCGACTTAACAAGAATGCCGACTTAAGATTTAAGGGGATACCGACTCAAGGCTTAGGTAGGTTACCAATCTAACATGGATGCTGGCCTAAGATAGATATCGATCTAACTATCCAAGGAGGTTGCCGCCCTAACTGGTCAGGACAGGGACAAGATCACGAACTACACTTGAGTCGCTACCGACTTACGACCTATGCTAGGTCGTTCATGACCCAGGCAAAGGAAGGCAAGACCGATGCAACTACTTAGCACGCGGCCTCTTAACTCGTACACGGTTCATGACTTATGATATATCCAGAGTTCAGCAAGGATGCCTTTCCGAAGTCTCGACCCAGTATTTAGGTCGCAGCCGACCCACGACTTAGTTTAAGTTGTCCGCAACCCAACTTAGGCCGGTTCCGATTTAGGACTTGGTAATGTTTCCTGCCCAGAATTCTCTATAAATACATTGCCATCTCCAACTTTCAAGGGACTTTTGGACAATCTCTTCAAGCGCCGACGCACTGCCAGTTTCAAAACCAAATTTACACTTGAAGATTCAAAGAACACTACAAGCTACTTTGGAAGACTTTCACACATCCGACATGGATTCGAAGATTTTCATCTACATCGAAGCTTAAACAACTTGCTCAAAGTGTTTTGTGTCTAAGGAGATTTGTACTTGAAGAGCATTGTATTGTTTTGTAACAAGATTAGTAATAAAGACACTTAAAGTGGACGTAGGCTACTCCTTAAGCCGAACCACTATAAAATCGCTGTCTCCTACTGTATTTTCTGTTGTTTTTGCTGGTATTCGTTCCCGAACTATCGGGTGGTGCTTTCACATTCATACTTCACACACCGGGGTGTTAGCGTTCAATTTTTAGCGTTAACAACTTTGTTAAAACATCAAACTTCGCCACATAAATGGAGACAAACAAGTTTCTCGTTTTCAGGTCCGTAGATTTCCTCAACAATAGTGAAGTTTTGGCTATCAGTGTGAATTTCTTCTCAAGCCTTATCTTGACCTGATCCCAAGTGAACTGATCATCAGGAGTAGCAACCTTCACAACATTCCGCCAATTCATAGCCCTTCCTTGCAATTTTCAAGAAGCTAACCTCCTCCTCATAGCATCATCCAACTCCAAGACATTAAATATTCTCTTGTAGGTGTTCAGCCAATCCTGCACTTCTATAGCTCACTCCATTCCTTGGAACTGTTTCCTACTAAAACCGAAAAATCCTTGTTCAACTTTGCAAAATCAGTCTTGCGCCTCTACAATTGAGCTCCACCGCCAACATCAACATTCATAACAACCACAATAGCATTTTGCAGCATGTTTCTCATCATGGTATTGAACATTGTTTGAAAATCAAGATTAGCAGCTGCCAAGCCTACCCATTCCTCTTCAACTCTAGAGATGAAGTTCCTAGAAGCATTTCTTGTATGCCAGCTGATTCTTAATCTGAAATAAGAATGATTGGCCTCTTGTAAAGAAAAGCTGCATCAATAATACTCATGTGCAATGCAACTTATATATTACTATATTGTTTGAAAACCATACTATAAAACATGTGCGCTCTCTCGTAAAATATCTACCCATTTTAAGTTACTCTTTATCTCTAATGGATCTAGGTATCAACTTAGGTCAACTATGCAACCTAATCTCCAATAGAAAATGTGATGATTGATTTACACCTCAGGCACCCAAACTACCATTATAGTGCACTACAACCATGCATGGCCGATGTAGGACGACTGTCAATAATCGTAAAGTAAATAAATAATCACAGAACCTGCCATATATCTCATTCCTCATTGAATAAGATATAAATCAATCATTGATATAAAACAGGCTCGAATGAGAAATATAACTGATTGAACAACAAAATCAGAGTGCATGGATTTAATAAAGTTATACACTATAGTAATAGAATTTACATAACCGATAAAAAACTTAAATGTTTGTTTTTAAATTAAATAGGCCAATGCCGTTTAAGCTTCATAGTGGCGCATGGTGGAATAAGAAATACTACGCCTAAAATATAAATGTGACAAAGTGTTGCCTCCTTCTAGTCCATTTGCATAACTCCATCCGCCTTCCATACCTACTATCCAATCTACTCATTTAAGAGTACATGTGATGACATTAGTTTACTTTAAGAAATAAAAGGTCTTAGAATAATATTAAAACCTATAAAAGGCATATGGTACGAAGAATCAAACTTGACCTGTCCCTGTATCTAAAGAGTCAGCACTTAATATATAATAATATATTGTCATGATAAAGGTGCACAACATCCCAAGTGCAATATCTAGTGCCTAGGTATCCACATCCACTAACCAACGTCTTGTGACTTCTCTTGAGTAATAAAAAAACATAGAAAACATAGAGACCATCAAAAAATCCACAGTACCACCCATATTCTTTGGATATATGGTAGCTCATATGGCCATTCCTCTACCAAGGATTAATGAATAAATCCGATTTCTAGATGCTCGAACCTATCAACATATATTTTCCTCAATCTGGGGTACGCGAATCCAATCCTCAATCTGAGGTACATTTTCTAGTACCCAATCACTGTCCTCACATACCACTACATTATGAGCATACTAAGTGTAATGACCCACCTTTTCGACCCTCAAAAGTCAACGCTAATTCATCCACGGTATTGACATGCCAAACATCTAAATACCAAAAGGACAGATTGTTGGTAAAGAGAAAGAGAAGACATATCATAATCTCACATCATGACGAGTAACATATAATATACAAAGGATCTTTATGAAGAAAACTATACTAAGCATACATCAATCAGAGTAACTATCTATCATCAGCCTGGATGGTTATAATAACCTATCCGCACAAGTGATGACACATATAAACAACCGATGTGTTGGAAATAAAATATTTGTGAATACGTCCTGAAGGCATCCAGATCGTCTCCTAAAGGTCCAAAGTATCCAGACTAAATATGGAAAGACTGACTCGAGCATTGTAAGAAAATAATTCCCGAATCAGTCTCGTAAACCAACCTACGAAACATGCATCAAATGGATTTTAATGTTATAAAACATTTCAAAAATATAGGTATCTTTTACGCACCACATATAAACACGGATTGGTTTTACCTTACGATAATCAGATCATTTCAAATAGAAAATCCTATGATATTATAATAATGTCTAGGTTTAAAATTAATATATATAATTAGAATGCTTACATCTCACGTTTCAACATAGTTAGGCACAACTAAGTCCGTAAGGTGCTTATTGGAGAATGGATTTCATCAATGACAAGGCTACTACAGTACTACCTATCACAGTACACCTCCATATAAAATGCACCGAGGGCCTCACATGTACCTCCTGCATGGAAAGGCCGGCCTACCCCTTATTGGATAGTACTTGATATATCATCACCTTATTTTCTTTACAACCTTTTCTCGAGAGCTCTCATGCACATACCAGATCCACTAATAGTGATCTACAAACGTGATGACCATACCCTAATAGGTGTGACCTACATAGCTGCAGCAACCCGTAAATTTTAATGGTTTTAATAATAAGTGGAAAGTTTGTGAAATTTTTAGATGATGAAATTTTGAAATAAAAATATAATATTTGGAATACGTCTATTTAAACATAGCAAATGGTAAATTTTCATCAGATAATATGGAAATTTATTTCTTTTGAAATTTTATTTAAATTCAAATCAGTTAAATATAGATGATAATAAAATGCTTTCCAAAGCTAATTATTTTTATATAATAAATTTCTAAATCATCTTTTGAGTGAGATGTCGTATTTCATTTCACCAAATTTGGACTGCTATTGTTCCGTCTACCTTAATTCTGACGTTTTAGCAGCATTTTTTGTACCGATTATCGACTTCTAGTAGGACGATCGTACCGCTGATATCTGTATACCGTTTTGATCGTCTCATCATACTATTTTCTACAGTATATTCGTTTCCGTGCTTCGGAATTCCGATAAGTGGCAAAACCCATGGAGCGATTTACTATATCGTTCCTGTATTTTGGCTTTGGGGATTTATTTTATCTCTTAATTTTCTACCGTGCCAATCCATGCATCAGCTAGCCATTGATATTCCCAAAATTTTATTAGTGACTTTTCTTTTCCCACTGGCAAAATTTATATCGGTCATTTTTTTAGTCCGTTCATTTGCTTTTGAGAGACTTTTTTTTATAATATACAACTGTTCATATAAATTCCTACTATCTTCCTCCTCAAACCTCCCTATGCATAACCACGCGTGTAGCCCAAAACCCCTCCGCCTCTCTCCCTCCCCGACTTCATGTCCTATCCACTTCAACCCGCCTTCCATGCCGACCGAGCCTCCAAACCGATGCAGCTCCAACCACCTCTCGTCACCGACGCAACCCACCTCCATCACGAGAAACTTCGGCCATCATCTCCTCTCGCCATCGCCACCCAACGCCTCCACTCAAAGAAAGCCCAACCCAAAGCCTACCACTTCCCAAGTTGCCGATTCCCTACCTCTGGCCATGCCTTTTCTTGTTGCACATATATAGGTATATGTGATTTGTTTATATAAGTTTTACATGAGTTTTAATATGTTAGTATATGTTTTATACAAGCTGCTGTTTTCTTTATTTTTATTTTTATTTTTATTTTATTTCAAAACTTATATTAATACCTTTAACACTTTGCTTTTTATATTTTTTAGCTTGCTGCAATTATTGTTTCATATTTATTGTATTGTATTGTATTATCTGATATATATATATATATATATATATATATATATATATATATTTCAATCTGCATAGGTTTATATTAGTTGAATATAATGTGTAACAGTATTTTGCATCTATTTTTGTTTACTAAATCATAGTTTTTACATACATGGTATATGCTTATCTGTGCTGTTTTTTATATATGTATATATTAAAGTATTACATATAATTATATAAAAATAACCGTTCACGTATGGTATAGAGTACATACACAAAAAGGTTGTTAGTTTTAACATATATATAATTACTTCATGTTGCTCTATTTGACAGCCTGTGTGTGAATACACACACACACTCTTTTACATGACCAGTTCTATAAAATTATATATAAAGTTGTACATCTACTTCACTTTACGATAATTCAGGTAGTCTACATGTTTTCTTTGTACCTGCATTTATTTTATATATGAATTGTCGACATATATACGGGAAGTTTTAGCAATTTTATAATAAGTTATATATATATACATCAGTTATATAATTTTTTTGAATTTTAATGTATAGATTTACAATAGATGATGAAGATATGCTGCTGTTATATATGTAAAACATACATACATATATACATTTATATATATATAATTTATTTCTTATATGTGTAAACCTATGAGTTTCTAAAATTTGTTTGTTCGTGTATATGTATAAGACATGTTAATATTTTGAAATGTAAATATTTTGTGACATATTTTATGTGTGAAATTTGTTAAATATATATGGATGTGTGTGTGTATATCTTTTAGGAAGTATAGTTGGGGGGTGCTGTCTGTTATAAAATTTATGTATATACTTAAGTATAAACTTGCAGTCTTCTTCTACATATATATGCAAATTTAAAAATATACAGTGTAGCTTTATGTATCAGCTTATACATTATTTCATATACATATATACTTATATTGAGTTCATACAATTGTTGCTTATGTATTTTGTAAGAAATATATTATTTTACGAAATAATGATTTTTAAATACGTCTATGATGATATTTTGGTTTAATATGTGTTAAAATAAAAACATTGATATGTATAAGTTTGAATATATTCACATATATATACATACACACTTTGATTGTATATTTGAGTTTTTAAAATAGTGACTTTTAATTTTATTTAATATTGCCTTAAATTAAAATATTGATTTTGGGAAAATTAATAATATATATTCTTTGTTTATATCAAACTGATTGATTTTCTCATCGATTCCTTTCTATCACAATTGTCTGTCAAATTCGCTTTCAGCTTACTTCACTTTAAATTGTTGTTTGGATTGTTCGATGGTCTAGATCGTTATCCAATTCGTAGCTTGTGGTGTATCAAACGCAAGACCGATATAAAACTACTAAGTGCACCTTTAGGAATTCAGCCGAATTAAATTAGAACAAGTGCAAGCAATCAAAGTAAACCTATCTTGAACAATATTTAATCGTATTTACTTCCAGTTTTTCCCTTTCACATTTCCTTTGTTGTCCTTATTTATGCTAGAACCATTATAGATTCTATTGTTTTCGTCTTGCTTAAAGACTCTAGTAATTACTATCATTCACTATACTTTTTGTCTGGCCCACTCCTTTATTTCCTTCCTTTTCCCTCTTAGGCAATTAAGCAAGATGCCAGTAGACTGCTGTAGCTTGGAGTTCTTCTTAGAGGAGACTTCTTCTATGTACTTCTTTTATTTTCAATTGTTGTTCTTGTATGCACTGGTTTATTTATGAAGGATATTACATACTCTGATTTTGAGACAATGAAGTTTTATTTCATAAGATACTATGAGTTTTGAATGTTGTATTTGGTATTTGACTTATTCATGAATTAATTCTGAAGCTTTGTTCTAATTAAATACTTATTTAGTTTCAGTTGTTTATTTTACGTATTTTTGTCTTATGAATCTTAGTCTCTGTTAGTTTCAGTTATACCCACAATGCACCATGCCTTTTAGTGTTTTATTTTTGGATATATTAAGGGGTGTGGGGTGTTTCATATATAGTTGAAATTTAAAATCACAACAGCGAGAAATCCAGATTTCTCTACAAAATTCCCTGTATTTTATTTTACATGCTATTTGGTTAAAGTGGAAATTCAACCAAACTAAACAATAGATCGCTCAAACATGTAACCATAATTTTTATGTACTATATGTCATTATAGTATTCACTCAAAAGTGAGATGACTCACCAAAATTCAAGTTGACGCTCAAGTGTTCTAGTTCGATCAAAAATCAGATGACATTCGATTTTAGCCCAAAATCTCTCCCGCTTGAAATTAGACAAAATAAGTTCTATTGCATAGATATTGCTCCTATAAGCACAATGCAAAAGATTGCATCTCAATTGGACTTCGTTTGGAAATGATTAATTTTATAGGATTTCAATATTTAGAAATCATTAATTAATTGACTAATCACATATAATTTTTTATTGCCCTACATAAGCCTTAAACCCATCTTTCCTCTCAAATCAACTCTCCAAAATGATGCACAGTGACACATGAATCAATTCAAACTAGGTCATGCACCAATACCCAACAACACGGAGCTGGAGTCAATGGAATTGAATGCCACTTCGCTAACAAACTTCTCTTCGTGAGGTCAACATTTCAACCGCAAAATTACCCAACTCGATTGCCCTACATAAGCCAAATCGACCAACTACCCTTCATCATCATATGAAAAGTTGAACTCCACTCTTGTATAGCTAAGCACCTTCAAGCATCGCCAAATAACTTTTCGCGCCACCCCAAGTCCAACTACACTGTAACAACCCGCATATTTATCGATTTTATATTTAAATATTTTATCGTTCGTCGGATTTTGGTCCGAAAACCTACTTTTTGCATACGGTCGAATTAGGACTCGAGACCACCTCCATTGAGTTCAAAATGCCGTTTGCGACCTTTTTGAGTATAAGCTTCGATATGTTTGGAGAAAGTTGATTTTTGCTACTTTTTTCCGCTTAGGGCTTTGGTTGGGCTGAGCCAATTAGCCACTTAACTCAGTTCCAACACTCTCCTCTTCATTCACTTCTCTTCTATTTTTCTAACACTCAAGCTCAAGCAAAAATGGAGGAAGAGAATGGGAAGTAGAAATTCCTAAGCCCTAGCTTGCTTTGCAAATCCATCTCCTTGCTCCATAGTTCATGAGAACCCATTGGTAAGCTTCCTCTTCTTCTTCTCCAACTCATTCTCTCTTTGAATTTTAGAAATTTCCTAAACCTAACTTAGGAAATGTTCTTCTTTTTAGCTTAGATTCAAGCTTCTAGAGTTGGACTTGAAGAGTGGTTGATTCCCCTTTGCTTTCAAGCTTCATCTTCATAAATTTTAGTGCAAAGGTGAGATTTTTGTCTCACATCTATGACTATAATTATCTTTGGTTGTTGGGTATGAATTCCTAACACTTCTTCATGTGCATTTGCTCTTGTTTTGGATTGATTTTGTGAATACTCCAATTTTTGGGTTTTTAAGTCAAATTTGTGTGAAATCCTTTTATGGATGTTTGATCATGTTTTTGGTGATGCACCAAGGAGCATATACGGTCGGGTTGCCGATTGGCATAAACCCTTAGAGCCAATGTTCATCCGGTTGCATTTTGGAAGAATTTGCTCTTCATTTGAATAGGCTGAAAAACAGCCCAGGCATGATTCAGTCGACTGAAAACTCTGTTCAGTCGACTGAACATGAAACCCGAGAGTTTCCAGGCATGATTCAGTCGACTGAAAAACTCTGCACAGTCGACTGAAACTGGAAACAGAAAGTTTCCTGAACCTGGAAAATTTTCAGGCACGGGGTCAGTCGACTGAAAACTCTGTTCAGTCGACTGAACCTGCTGTTTTAGTCCAATTTGCCTTTTTGGATTGAATTTCCAATTTAAATCGATTCGTGATGATCCTAATTATTGTCATCATTTATTATCATCTTTGATGACTTATTTTCTTTGGGAATTTTAGATATATCCACTTCGATGGATCCTTTATCGATTTCATTGGATTTTTATTCACATCTTCGAATGTGATCTTTGTGATTGATTGTTTCTACAATCCCCCTTGTGCTTTGTCACTTTAAAAATATAAAGGTTTTCTATACTAGTAGTAAATATCAAAACTCTTTCCTCAAATGATTTCAATACTATTTTAATACCAAATTCGTTTATAAAACCGTTTTCCAATCTATTAGTATATACAAACCTTTACCTCACTCGTATGAGAAATCTAATTAAACGACTTAGTAAAACGAGTGGTATGAAATGCTTGCGTTTACTTCGTCGGTTAATTCTTGGACTTGTTCGATTGAATCTCTTGTGACAATTTTCTAGTGGAGATCTACAATTTGTTCGTAAATATTTAAGTTAATCTAGTGGTTATGGGACATGAAGCTAAGCTCATATATTTACTAGCTTAGTGTAATCGACACTTCTCTTTGATCATGACGATCATTTTAGGTTTTAGACTAGCATCGTGCTACGTCTTTGTCATTTGGTTCATCGGACGTCCCGCTGTACGACGTCGTTGTTCCCTTTGATTGTGATTTGGTTCATCGGACGTCCCGCTGTACGACGTCGTTGTTCCCTTTGATTGTGATTTGGTTCATCGGATGTCCCGCTGTACGGCGTCGTTGATCCTTTCCTTGTGATTTCTGGATCTCGTGTGTTGAATTCTGGAATTTATGTTTCACCAACTTTTACGATGGGCATTGATATATGTGTCATATATTGTGGCTTGGTGAATGAAATTAGGAGTATGACATTCCTTTTTATCTTGAGTAGATTTTTGTGATATTGATTAATCTCTTGTTGATTTCCAATTTACTTATTTATCACAGCTTGGCATTGTGATTATTATATGTTTATGTCATATCTCTTATTATATATCACTTCATCTGATATTTATAGCTAGACTGATCCGTTTATTATTTTCTTATTAAATAATACTCGGGGTCAGACCGAGATGTTACAGGTGCTTCTGCTTGACTTCTCTCTTGGGATTGATCCCTCTGACTTTTGGCTAAATACTTAGATTAGTAGTTTTTGTTGTTTACATTTGAGATATAGACTCCATAATGTATACTTATTCTTTTGTGTAGTTCATGTAACTATTTCTTTTGTGATATGTGGATCTTTTTAGACCACTACTCTGATGTACACTTTCATGTGTAATATTCATATCTATTTCCGCCTTTGTGATATGAATTGTCTATGACTGATTTATGTTATGTTTGTTTCTATATTTTTTTTCGAAGAAATTATAGCCACTGTGTAGTAGCTTTGAGTTTGTGTCGGTATGTCGGATTTCCTCTTGAGATGAAAAGTTATATTTTTATCCGGCATATCGGTACTCGCACAAAGCAATTATACAGATGGTCGCTTCTCAACAGCCTTATTCTCCATGCTAGTTGACAGCATTCACAGTAATGTTCTTGTCTAGCGTGGGTATAGAGGTGGGGCGTCACATACACACTCAAATCGACCTCTGGCCATCACCTCCAAATCACGATCGAGCATCTTCGTCTACTATAACTCAACATCGCAACCTAATAAGCTTTTGCATATAACCATAATCCACCACAAGGTGCTCCTCTACCTGACAAACCTAAAGAAAACAATGACAATACCCAACGTCGCCTAACTCATGAATCGCCAACCCTAGTTTGGCCTTGAACTGTCGATTGTCCCAAACCTTTACCTGTCTCAACCAAACTACATGGATTTGTAGATCTTACCTATAAGAGTTCAATGATTCTTGTTTTATAATTTTTCACTAAGTGGAATATTTTATTTTGAATTTTAAAGGTGGAAATATGGTTTTCTTGTTTACTGAAAGATGGAATTGAAAAGAGCGAGGAAAAGTTGAAAAGTAAAAAATAAAGAAAAGAATGTGCTGAAAATTCAAAGTATTTAGTTAGTTTTATTTTAACATTTCCAACATCTTGATATAGAAAGTTTTGTTCGCGCACGAACCGCAAATGACAAAGAAAAAATATAATAGCATACAAATATGCGACATGATCTTAGAACAATAATAGTATACACTAGTTAGCTTATTCTAAAATATCAAAAATACCATCAATTGACGAAAAATACATGAAATGATGATTTAATTATTTTTCAAATTAAAAGTTGTGGAAAGATCTTATAAATAAAAATAAAAACACTTTTTAAATCGAGGCGTTATATTAAAAATTGATTTTCTCATTATATATTATATTTGAATCAAATTTGAACATTTAAATAAATTAAATATCCCCATCGAAACACTAACAATTACAAGTCGTTATGTTCTTCCTTTCCTAAAAGAATTTCATCCTCGAAATTCCCAAAGAAAAAATGCCTCACACCATTGTCATTTAAAAACTCATATACGTACCCATACGTTATGGAAAATTTTAACAGCACCTCCTTTGCATGGCTTGATTTGGAAAAATCACTACTCGCTACAGCTGACCCAAATCAACAAAAAGACAAATTCGCAAAAATGGCCTTCCATTTCTGGGGCATAAAATCATCAACAACAATATGTACTTAATATATTTCTTATGGAGTGTGTATGCCACATAGCAAACACACCCATTAAGTAATAAATACATGCCTACTTGTCGAGCAATAAAACTCTACTTATGAAACCAGAAGAAATAAGCTAGCCTTTGCTTTCATATTCCTAAATCTCACTTACAAATGTCATCGTAACATATAACTTGAATTTTCTAATATAAAAAGTGATGCAACGCACTGTGATAGATCGCTTGTTGTAGATCGTTATCTTGTAAAGTCGCAGGAAATAGTGCACCAGGCCTTAAGTCGCTTGAGCGACCTAACGAGATTTGGGAATTATGCAGTGGAAAATGATCCGGCGACCTATCGTAAGTCGCCAGCGAGTTACGTCCTACCAAGTGACGAACTAACGAGCTATGACAACCGCTCACATATACCGCTTTGCCTTAGGTCGCTTTAACCTAACGAGCTACAACCTATCGAGCTTCAACCTAACAAGCTACGACCTAAAGAATCAGGTCGCATATGATGCAAATCTTTAAGTCGCGCGCGATCTAACGAATTATGTCAACTTATGTCGCTTGCTCTTAAGTCGCTGACCTTATGCCGCATGCTATCATTTTATGGTTGTTCCATGGTTAGGTCGCTCCACTCTTATGTCGCATGATGCCGCACTACCTTGAGTCGCTGAAGCTAAGCCGCTGATTTTTAGGTCGCTGAGGCGTAAGTCATAGGTCGTTGTACTTATGTCGCGCGTTGTTGTAACGTGATGTTGTAAATTCTTAGGTCGTTAAGTCATAGGTTGCGTGAGTTGTTAGGTCGTGTAATTTTTGTTATCTCGTGTGTCGCATGTATTGGGCTGTGTGTGTTGTAAACTCACTATAAATACGGGTGTGTTGCCAGTTGTAACGTAGGTTGATTTTGAATAAAATTTGTTTGTGTGCTTTGTGCCACTTTTGTTGAAGTTGAGTGTGATCTCCTTCTTCTTCCATCTTCTTCCATCTTCGGTTATTCGAGTGCGCTCGAATCAACAAACTTGAAGCCGATTCACGGAATCTCGTGCACGAGATCAACATCGAAGAATCCTTTATCTTCTAACGCGGAATCTTGCTCGATCAACGTGTTGAAGATAGCTAGAATCCGGTATCTCGAGAGATCAACAGAGTTGGGAATTTATCTTGTTTTACTTGACACGAATCATTTTGTGAGGAAGAATTTGTATCAATTTGTATCGAAACATTAATAGCACGTCAAAGTTTGTTAATCCGTTGCGTCAGTTAGGTACAGAGCTTGAAGAGCTTGAAGGGCTAAGTTGAAGTTAACTGAGATCAAGGCCGAGTTAAGTTGAGTCGAGCTAAATTCAAAACCGAGCTAAGGCAGGTTAGGTCGAAGCCGAGCTAGTGCAGAGCCAAGTTGAAGTAGTATTTGTGTTGATACGAGTTTGTTGATAATCATGCCTCCGAGACGTGCTAATCGATTTCAAAATGTTGAAGATGTATATAGAAGACAAGAAGTTGAGCAGATGGAACAGCGTATCAATGAAAAGTTCGATGAAGGTATTGGAAAGTTAGAGGAGTTGATGAGAGACATGAATCGAAGTCAAAGGAGAACTTCACCAGTTTCGCACCATAGTGGAAACAGAGTTTCATCTTCAGTTGCGAGAGGAAGAAGAATGTCACCCCAATCTTATCGAGATCAGAGAGAATCATCAGTTTCTATGAGGCAAGAACATCATAAGTATCGAGGTGAAGAGATAAGAACTCATCGTGGATTTGAAGATGATCCGTATCGTGATGCCGAAAGACATGATAGAAGGGACATGCATAGTCGTAGAGATGTAGATGGACGAGATCGATATCGACATACATATGATTTTGAGGAATATGGTGATAGAGGAAGTATTTATGATCGAGATCGAGGCCAAGTGCGAAATCGATATATTGATTTAGAGAATGATCGTAAATGGGAATCAGGTATGAAAACAGAAATTCCAGAATTCAAAGGGGGGATGATAGCGGAAGAATTTCTGGATTGGTTTTCAAATGTTGAAGAAATTTTTGACTTCAAGGATGTACCCGGGCATCGTAGAGTTAAGTTGGTTGCTACACGATTGAGGGGAAGAGCTATGGCATGGTGGCAACAAATTAAACTAACACGGGAAAGAATGGGAAAGTCGAAGATGGTTTCATGGGAAAAGATGAAGAAGTTGATGAAGGCTACTTTTTTGCCTTATAATTATCAGTCTCTTATGTATCAGCACTTACAGAATTTGAGATAAGGGACAAAGTCGGTAAATGATTATGCAGATGAGTTTTATCAACTGATTGCTAGAAACGATATCATGGAAACGGAGGAACAATTGACATCTACATTTGATGGAGGACTGAGAATGCAAATTCAGGATATGGTGAATATGTTTGATCCAAGATCCGTTGCTGAAGCACACCAGAAGGTTCTAGCTTGGGAGAAGCAAGGTAGAAGAGGAGGTGGTGCACTTACAAGTTCGCTCAATCAGGTGAAAGGGGTTAGTAGCAATACTAATGTTTCCAAGGCTTTTAGTAAAACAGCTTTCAATGAAGTTGCTAAGACCAAGGTCAACAACAATTTCAAGTGTTATAATTGTCAGGAGTTTGGTCATAAGAGAAATGAATGCCCAAAGCCTAAGAAGCGAGCGATGGTTGTTGAGCTTGAGGATGAGGATGCAGAAATAGAATGTTCCAATTCGCCACAAGTTGAGGAGGAAGAAGAAGTACCGACGGGAGACGAGGGATATTCTTTAATGATGAGGAGATCTTGCTTAACGCCAAAGCAGGAAGAGGAGACTAGTTGGTTGAGGAGTAATATTTTTCAGTCAACGTGCACTATTTTATGAAAGGTTTGTAAGTTTGTTATCGATGTAGGAAGTTGTGATAACACCATCTCTACGGAAGCTGTAAAGAAGTTAGCGCTAAAGACAAAGAAGCATCCCAAACCCTTCAAATTGGCTTGGTTGAGGAAAGGTGGGGAAGTGAAGGTTAGTCGAAAAGCTTGTGTAACTTTTTCCATCGGAAAGAAGTATAAGGATGAAATTTGGTGTGACGTGGTAGATATGGATGTATGTCATTTGTTGTTGGGAACACCGTGGCAATTTGATAGAGCCGTGCAACACGATGGTAGGACTAACTACTATTGTTTCATGTTCAATGGCACTAGAATCACTTTAGTTCCTAAAAAGCGACAACAAAGTGAAAGCAAGTTGGAGGAAATCGAGGAATTAAAGACTCTATTATCTTTGAAGGAGTTTGTCAAAGAAGTAGAGGATGGACCTGAAGCATTTCTTTTCATTGGACGTGAATGTAGTGAAACATTTGAAATTCCCGAGGAAGTTAAGCCAGTGTTAAAGGAATTTGAAGATATATTTCCTGAAGAATTACCAAAGGAATTACCACCGTTGAGAGACATACAACATCAGATTTATCTTGTTCCGGGAGCTGTGTTACAACATAGACCACATTATAGAATGAGTCCAAAGGAGCACGAAGAGTTGAGAAGGCAGGTGGAAGAGTTACTTGAACAAGGGCGCGTACAAGAAAGTTTAAGTCCTTGTGCAGTACCAGCCTTGTTAGTACCAAAGAAGGATGGAACGTGGAGAATGTGTACAGATAGTCGAGCACTAAACAAAATTACAGTGAGGTACAGATTTCCGATGCCAAGATTGGATGACTTGTTAGATCAGTTGAGTGGAGCTGCTATCTTTTCAAAGATTGATTTGAAGAATGGGTATCATCAGATTCGAATTCGAGCAGGGGATGAATGGAAGACAGCCTTCAGGACACGGGAGGGGTTGTATGAATGGCTGGTCATGCCATTTTGTCTTTCGAATGCACTTAGTACTTTTATGCGAGTGATGAATTAGATCTTTTGACCATTTATTGGAAAGTTTGTGGTGGTATACTTTGATGATATATTGATATACAGTGGAAGCACAGAAGAACATCTACAACACTTGTAGAAAGTGTTGATGATACTTCGTTAGGAGCAATTTTACGCGGCAACAAAGAAGTGCATATTCATGACACACAATATTTTTTTCTTGGGACATGTCTTGTCTAAGGAAGGTATTCATGTGGATCAAGGTAAAGTTGAAGCAATCAAGAATTGGCCACAACCCAGGACTGTAACTGAAGTGAGAAGTTTCCATAGGTTAGCATCATTCTACCGAAGGTTTATTCCACATTTCAGTAGCGTGATGGCACCAGTGATAGATTGTATGAAAGGGAAGCAGTTTATGTGGACTGAAGAGGCTGGTTCTGCTTTCCAACAGATCAAGAAACGTTTCATTACTACACCGATTCATAGATATCTGGACTTTAGGTTACTCTTTGAGCTGAATACTGATGCGTCTAAAGTTGGAATTGGAGGAGTGTTAAGTCAAAAGGGGCGTCCAATTGCTTATTTTAGTGAGAAACTTTTTAGAGCCAAGACAAGATATAATACCTATGACTTGGAGTTCTACGCTATTGTCCAAGCCATAAGGCATTGGAGACATTATTTGTTTTATAAAGAGTTTGTGTTGTATATGGACCATGAAGCGTTGAAACATTTGCAGGGACATGATAAGATTGCATCCATACATGCTTCCCGGATCGCATACTTGCAACAGTTTACATTGGTTGTAAAGCATAAGTCGGGAGTTACAAATCGTGTGGCAGATGCATTGAGTAGAAGAAATCGTTTGTTGACTATGATGAGAGTTGAAGTGACGGGGTTTGATGTATTTCCAGAATTGTTTATTGAGGATCCTTACTTTGCTAAGATTGTAGATGAAGTTGAGAAAGGGAAGACGGATGAGTATGTGTTGGTAGATGGATTTCTATTCAAAGGAAATCGGTTGTGTATACCAGAGTGCAGTTTGCGAATGAAGGTTGTGAAGGAATTGCATGATGAAGGTCATATGGGAAGAGATCGTAACTTGCAGTTGATTTCTCAATCATATTTTTGGCCTTCCATGAGGAAAGAAGTTGAAAGATTTGTGCAGAGATGTCATATATGTCAAGTTTCCAAAGGGACACCTACGAATGCAGGATTATATATGCCATTGCCCGCGCCTACTAGACCATGGGTTGATATTAGCATGGATTTTGTTTTGGGTTTTCCAAGAACTTAACGAGGAAATGATTCTATATATGTTGTGGTGGATAGATTCTCGAAGATGCACATTTCATAGCGTGTAAAAAGACCGTCGATGCAGTCCGTGTTGCTTAAATGTTCTTTAAAGAGGTTTATCGACTACATGGGCTACCCGAGACCATTGTTTCTGACCGGGATACTCGATTTCTAAGTCATTTTTGGTTGAGTCCGTGGAAGATGGTTGGGACTAAGCTGAATTTTAGTAGCGCCTGTCATCCACAAACGGATGGGGAAACAGAAGTGGTGAACGGATCTTTTGGAAACTTATTGAGATGTCTTGTGAAGGATAATTTGAAGAGCTGGGATGTGAACTTGTGTCAGGAAGAATTCACACATAATCATGCTGTTAATCGAAGTACTGGATTAAGTCCATTTCAAGTAGTATATTCAGCCATTCCGAAGGGACATTGAGGGTTGTTAAACGAGCTTGTGATTTCATGAATGAGTTGCAGGAGTGGCACAGGATTGTTCATGAACGATTTCTTAAGTCAAATGAGAAGCATAAGCGACTGGCAGATAAAAAGAGAAGGAGTGCGGACTTCAAAGAGGGTGATTTTGTGTATGCAGTGTTGACCAAGGACCGATTTCCTGTTGGAACTTACAACAAGCTAGCTGCGAGAAAGGTTGGTCCTTTGGAGATTGTGAAAAAGATTAATGAGAATGCATATCAGTTGCGATTGGCGAATCATATTCACACTACTGACGTTTTCAACGTCAAATGTTTGATTCCATATCATGAGCATAGGCTTGTCGAGGGAGAGGAAAGTGTGAATTCGAGGTCGAATTCTTTTCAACCAGTAGAAGATGATGCATCGCACTGTGATAGATCGCTTGTTGTAGATCATTATCTTGTTAAGTTGTAGGAAACAGTGCACCAGGCCTTAAGTCGCTTGAGCGACCTAACGAGATATGGGAATTATGCAGTGGAAAATGATCCAACGACCTATCGTAAGTCGCCAACGAGTTACGACCTACCAAGCGACGAACTAACGAGCTATGATGACCTCTCACATATACCGCTTTGCCTTAGATCGCTTCAACCTAACGAGCTACGACCTACCGAGCTTCAACCTAACAAGCTACGACCTAAAGAATCAGGTCGCATATGACGCAAATCTTTAAGTCGCGCGCGACCTAAGGAGTTATGTCAAATGATGTTACTTGCTCTTAAGTCGCTGACCTTATGCCGCATGCTATCATTCTTAGGTCGTTCTATTGTTAGGTTACTCCACTCTTATGTCGCATGATGTCGCACTACCTTGAGTGGCTGAAGCTAAGACGCTGATTTTTAGGTCGTTGAGGCTTAAGTCATAGGTCGTCGTACTTATGTCGTGTGTTGTTGTAACGTGATGCTGTAAATTCTTAGGTCGTTAAGTTGTAGGTCACGTGAGTTGTTATGTCGTGTATTTTTGTTATCTCGTGTGTCGCATGTATTGGGCTGTGTGTGTTGCAAAATCTTTATAAATACGGGTGTGTTGCCAGTTGTAAAGTTGGTTGATTTTGAATAAAATTTGTTTGTGTGCTTTGTGCACTTTTGTTGAAGTTGAGTGTGATCTCCTTCTTCTTCCATCTTCGGTTATTCGAGTGCGCTCGAATCAACGAACTTGAAGCCGATTCACGGAATCTCGTGCGCGAGATCAATGTCGAAGAATCGTAGATCTTCTAACGCGGAATCACGCGCGATCAATGTGTTGAAAATAGCTAGAATCCGGTATCTCGAGAGATCAACGGATTTGGGCATTTATCTTGTTTTACTTGACACGAATCATTTCGTGAGGAAGAATTTCCATCAATTTGTATCGTAACATTAATAGCACTTTAAAGTTTGTTAATCCGCTGCGTCAAAAAGCATATATTTATATTAAACCACACATTATGTACGTATGTCATCCGTACACAACGTCAAATCTGATCACTAGCTCGATCACATAAATTTCATTTTCGAACTAGTATCGCTTACTCGACTCCTCTAGTGCGAATTCTGATCAGGTTCCTTGATTAGACCTCTATTCTCCTTGCATAGCAATATAATATAATAGAAAACTTCAGAATCAAATAAATCCGTATCAAATGTTTGCCGTCGTGAATCGAGGGAAAAATCCTTTTTCGGATCAGTGTAAATCGCCCTGAAATCATGTAGTCGAATATGGATCAAGAACTGTTATGTGATTAAAATGATCTACATAAAACTTACATATTTATTCCATTTGTCTCTTAACCATACCAATTTTTTTGTACTTTAAATCACATTAAATTATACCAATAGTATTCATTTAATTCTAAAATCACTTATGAACCATTTTCATAAAACATTGCTTAAGTCTTTTAATTTTTTTTATAAAATTACGTAAGTTCATATTCGTATAACACACTTCTCCTCCTAAGAATATATATAAAATTTCAAATTTGTTTTACTTAACCAAGATGTTCCATAGATTTAAAATTTGTTTTAACTTCCTATCACCTCAAATTTATAAGATACAAAAACTTATTTTCTTATATTCCCACAAAAACTTAGCTTTAATTTCTCAATTAACTCGGAAATTTCCGACTGCTCCAAAACGACCAGAATTCCATTTCATTTCAACAAATGAAAATTGCCAAACAACATATCACAATGAGTTGCATAAACCAAATTATCCTAATGCATAGGATATTAGAGTCCATATAACAACTTACCTGAAAACTTTAGGACTAAACTCCTAAGTTTTATCTCAAATCATGTTGAAATAACAATAATATATAGATCTCCGTTTGTAGAACAAATTATTCTTTTCGATTTTAAAATAGAATTTGTTTTACCATAACAACCTTACGACAAATGTCCATAGTAGCAATTCCTCATTTAGAAACTTGAAATAAATGCCAATGATGTTGTAGTAATCACCAGAATAATTTTCCAGCGATAAAAGCGAGTCCGTGCTTTCTACCTCTTTCTAAAATCCTTTTAAAATATTTCCATTCGTAAATACTTTCGAATAATACTATTATTATTTTCCCCACAACTTTTTAAACAATTTTCAAAGGCATCAGGATTTAAGTTTTCAAATTCTCAGCTTAAATCCTTTTTATTTATAAACCATGCTTATAAAATTTCTTTTCACAAATGTATCTCGTTATTTAGATTACAATAAACAACTTTTATTGAAATTAGATTTTAACCCAACATTATCATCGAATGTCATATAGTGAAACTGTGAAAATTAATTCAAAAGGTTTTCGTATTTAATTTAATCTAACAATAACTGCTCATAAAATATCTGAGCATAAATAATCAGTCAATGAACAATGTCAATGCTCCTAAATTGAACGAGCAGAATTAATCAAACAGTAAATAATAATAATCAAATATTATCATCTTCTAACAACTAAACACATCATAAATAACTATCAATCTTTTGAAAATTATTCTTATATATATAAAATATAATCTAAGTAAAATTGTTTCATTTATCAAAATTTAAAACAATACTATATCATTTTGTCTTATTCAAGTGTTTAAAAACCTCTATCGATACAATTGTACCTTCTGCATCGACCAAATCTCATAAACCCTTCAACTGATAAATCAACATAATATAATTTTTTATAACACTAATAAATACGCGTTCATACATATGTGTGTATATATATATGTACCCACACTCAAACTTATTCTAAGGTATTACTAAACCTATCTCTAATGAGTCTACCCCAGTGATGCCTAGATGTTCGCTTAACCAAATCATTGATACCACGTGAAACCACCATCTTTTGACAATCAAAAGTCTACACTAATACGTCAATGGTATTCACGTGTCTAGCAACCAAGTGCCAGAAAGATATTTTGTTAGGAAAAAGAAAGTGAGGACAGAACAGAATCTCACATCGTGACTAGTAACACATAATCTATAATAGAACTTCACGAAGAAAACTGTAATATACATACATCAATCTAAATAACTATTTATCATCGACCTAGACAGTAATGACAACCCGTCCTCACAAATGCTGATTGTTAACGTGAAAATCTGACGCTAACACCCCGGTGTGAAATAAAGTTGGATGAAAGCACCACCCGTATATACGGGAACTACAAGCAAGTAGAAAAAATACAGAAAAAGGCAGAAAAGACAATAATTTTTATAGTGGTTCGGCTCAGAGTAAGCCTACATCCACTTTAACTCTCTTTATTATTGAATTTGATTACAACTTAACAACAATCTTCAATTACAACACACTTTAGACCAATAGATCCAACTTTGATAGAGAATAATCTTCCAAATTCATGTTGAAATGATGTAGATTTCCTCTTCGAGATCGTCGTAGTGTCTTTGGTGTTTGGAGTACTTGAAGTGTTGAATGAGTAGAGAATTCTACAGAGTATCGGCGCTTGGAATGGTCGGCCAAAAGTCCCCCTCTAGTTGGAGTAAGGGCTTTATTTATAGGAGTGATTCTGAGCATGATTTTCTTTAAGTCTTAGGTTGTAGACGACCTAAGTTAGGTCGTAGGTCGCAGGTTGGCGATGACCTAAGGAATCTCTCGTATCTGTTGCTTCTTGAACTTGTCCTCACCTGCTTAGGTCGTGTGCGACTTATCATAGGTCATAGGTCGTGAGTAGTTTTAAGTTGTGGTGGGGCAAGTTCGTACTTAACTCTGGAACGGGTTATGGGTTAAGTTGTAGGTCATAGACGACTTATGAGTAGTGGGCGATCATTGAACGCTGAGGCATTCAACGTAGCGACCTAGGCTAAGTCGTTAACTCGTTAGGTCGCTAAGTCTTCTTGGCAAATTAGGTCGCTGCTACCCATAGGTCGTAGGTCGTGACAATGCTTAAGTCTTTAGGTCGCAGAGCTGCTTTGTGGAGTTAGGTCGTTGAGACTGTTGTGCCATTAGGTCGTTGAGACTATTAGGTCCTCAGGTACTCTTAGGTCGTTGGGCTGCTGAGTTATAGGTCGCGGAGTGTTAGGTAACTAGATCACAAAGTAATGATAGGTCGCTAGGTCGCATTACATTTTAGGTCGCTTCAAAGTGGGAGTTAACACTTGCCCCTTGAAGTACAGGCCTAAAGCATAGGTCGTGTGCTTCGATCTATCTCTGCTAGGTCGTGAGCGACCTAAAACATATGCTAACTCGCGTGCCTATCTAAATTCTCCTTTTTGCCCTATATAAACTGTTTGGTCATTTCTTCTTCTATACCTTACTGTTCCGATTTTTCATTCTCATTGACGAATTTTTTCAAACTTCCAAAGGCGAATTCAACCCAGCTAATCACCGATTCACCTTTTCCAACATATTACGTAAGTGAGTTCGATCTCCATCTCACCATAATCACTGTTGAGTTACGAATCCCTATTTTCCGACCTTAACCCAATTCCTTGCATCGTGCTATATTTTGAATCGTTGCAATCGATTTTCGATCGCCGCTTGAGTAGGCACGAAAAGGTATTGAATGTAAAATGGATTGGAGATGCTTTGAATCGTCTTTCAAGTGATTCGGTGATGTGTGGAGATGATGGACTTCATGATGAGGATGATGGATTTCTGTGTAGTTGATAGCGGGTTATCGGGTCTGGTGAAGCATTGCGTGGAGAGGAAGTTAGTGACCTAGTGAATTTGAGAGACTTAAGATAATTCACGATTTAAGGACCCTTGCGACCTTAGGAATAGTTTCGACCTACACTAGGTCGCTGAACAACCTAATATTCACGCGACCTAAGACTTTGCATGAGTTAAGAGTTACTCGAGCTAAGAACTGCATGACCTAACTTCCTTGCGACATAGGCTTTAGGTTGCGGTCGAGCTAACACTAGGACGAATTTGTAATGCCTTATCCTTTACTTTGCACCGCGCGACCTAAGAAGGCTCCGACCTATGCTAGGTCGCTGGACGACCTAGGACTTGTGAAATTCTGAGACAACTCTGATTGAACTGTTTCAACTTTGAACTATTTGGACTTGAATTTTGTTGTATTTCTTTGCAGATTATCTCTAATGCTAACAACCTGTTAAACACAATATTTGCAGAAAAATGGGACGACTATACTGCCATTGACTGCCCACATCGAATGACAGATTTAGTCGACAAAGAATAATCAACTTAAGTGAACTGTGTGAACGAAATGCTGCGAACTAAAGAATTCAAGTGAAGTATTAAAGCAAAACTAAAATATCCAGTTAAAGCCGTTTCGTTTGCATTAACACTACACTTGAGTTTTGTATTAATAAGTTCTGAAACCACATAGTCAACTAATTGTCAACTTGTTTAATTTCAGTTATGTTTGCCTTCTGTTTTTGTTAGTTCTGCACAACACTTCACACTTTTTAGGAAACATGCACCTTCTTATTTGAACGTCTAGTTCCTTGTATAGAATGACTTCTCAACAAGAAGAAACTGAATCAGCTGAAGAGATTTTCCCAATCGCTACTCCATTGGTTAATCCTCCAGAGAGAATTTCCACCAGGCTGACATACAAAGTTTTCTGCCAACTATGCACTCTGTTCGGCATTGCTGAAGCAGATGCCATTCTTCCTGAGAGAAGCGATACCGCCGACATACCACCTTCTGGTTTTGTAGCAGTTAATCGTCAAATGTGCATGAGCAGAGCTATCCCTCCTTTTAACGACTTTTTCCAACAGCTTCTTCTCCGACTAGCTATCTCCCCCTTCCAGCTGCACCCCAATGGCTATGCTATTCTGATGGGGTTATGTATGCTATTCGGAAGGACGCTGGATCGCCTTCCGAGTTTTGATGAAGTTTGCTTTTTGTGCACATTTGCCAAAAATAAAGATCACCCTTCTATCATTCTGGTGAGAAGCGCTAGGAACCGTAAATTAATAATTGGCTTTCCTGAAAGTGCTCACGGTTTCCTAAGCCAATTTTTCTTCGTTCGCTGTCCTCCGGGATTCTATGCTACTTGGAGAGCAGGAAGTAAGAGCATTTATCTTTGTTCCTGGTGTTTTTCTCTGAACTTTTCATAGCCCGAGTTGTCAAATGTTAACTTCGCCTTTTACTTTTCAGCGCTTCCTCCTCCTTCTAGGGATTCCGGTCATAAGCAAGTTTTTGAGAGACTGAGTGTCGTGGCCGCGGAAGAGAGAAGTGAAAAATTCCTGTTGAGGGATGTATTTTTGCACCAATACGGGCTTTTGCATACCTCTCGCTCTACACACCCCTATGAAGTCCCAGACTCTCCGGCTAGAGCGTCGGATATCCCTGTTTCTACCGACACATCCATACCAAAAGAACCTGCTTATGAGGCTTCTCTAGTGAAGTGCTCCACTTCTGTTGACGTCGCGGGGTCATCTGGAAAACTTGCCCCAGTCACTGAAGAAGAAGAGCCTCGGGAATCTCCTCCGCATTCAAAGAAGTCTTGTGACGAGGAAGCCGAGAAGACCAGCCCTGTCAAGCAGAGCAGGGACGACACTTTCGAAGGACTGAGCGACCTCTTCGCCACCTCGCAAGAGATCTTTAAAGATGATCCTATCACTACCGGGGTTTCTTCTTCAGTAGTCGAGGCGACTTTTATTCTGCAACAGACTCCGTCAACTCAAGAGTTGATGCTAACTTCTGCACTCACAACTACTCCACAATTAAAGAGTGGTTCGTAGTTTGATGCGTGTAGTTTGCACATTACACACACTTAGAATCTTTCGGCACTTTTATGCTTCTGACTTTTTGTACTTTGAAGAATTCTAAAATTTATCTCTTTTTATTACAGATCCTCCGATGGGACGCAGCGGATCCTACTATGATGACTTCCAGCGCTACGGGAGGCGTAGCCAATATGATTATAGGCGCTACCTCCCCTCTTACAGAGAATCCGATGAAGAAAGAGCCGCCCGAAAGGCTCTAGAGAAGAGGGCTCAAGAGGAGCGTTATGAAAGAAGAGAGAGGGAGGAGCGCCATGATTCTTCACGGAGAGGCGACGATTCCCACAAAAGAAAATCCCATGATGACCGAGGAAAAAGTCATATGGTTGAGGATTCAAGCAAGCGAGCCCGTCATGGTGAGAAGCATACCTCTACCACTCCTGAAAAGGTTACTGCCCCCGTTTCGCTAGACATTCCTTCCGGCTCTCCCGCTCTCGGGAAGACAGACTCCAAACAATAATTAGCAGGCCTAAATTCCAAGTTGGACTGGGCCCGGCCACTTTGCAAAGCCGGTTTCCACAGTGGTGCCTGAAGGGAGTGAGGTTCGACCTTGACTTGGTCCCCATTGACATGTCTGGCATGTTACGAAATCTCAATGCCGTCAAGCTTGATATCGAAAGGATGCCGAACTGGCAAAAACTTGATGACGAGCTCCAAAGGGTTAATCGTGCAAATATAGAGACCATGCTCACTATGGAAAATGATAAAGCCGAATGACAAAAGGTTCTTGAGCAACACGATACTGAAATGAGGAGCATCGCTACTTACAATGAAGAGCTTGAAGCAAAAGTTGAGGAACTTAAACAAGAGCTTGCTACTTCCTCTACTTCCTATACTCAAAAAGAAGAAGTGCTCCTAAAACAAGTGAGAGATGCTCATGCCAGTCAATGAGATGTCGAAGACAGGCTTGAAGTGCAAAAAAGAATTAGTGAGGGCTATGTTGCTGATATTGAAGAGCTTAAGAAGAAAAACAGCTCCCAAGAGGCGGAGATTCAAATGCTTAAGCTTCAACTTTCCAAAGCTGAAAGGGAGCGTGATGAGGCTGTTGCCGGCAAAATTGCAGCTGAAGAATCTCACGAGGCAACGAGGACCAACATCAGCTCAACATTATTTGACTTCTACCTGCATAGTGTTTTGGGGCGCGGTAGCCTCGCCTTTCTAGGCCCCAAGTATGAAATTACTCTGGCTGAAGTTTGGGAGGCTGCACTCGTTATGCTTGGCGGTGAAGGCGCTGGCTATGCTGAGTCAGCTCTTGAGGAGCATTATCTTGATGATGATGCTCGCGCCGCTCTCGCCAGGGGGAGAGAACAGCTTGCAAAATTAAGGGCCGTAACAGCGGCAGGAGAATATTCAGGAAAAATTATCTCAACTGTTCCAATTCAGCCTTCTCCTTCGGCCGAAATTGACATTATCGGTTCTAGTTCTCATTCTCTATCTCCTACCAAAGTTACCACCGAGATCACAAGCATACAAGGTGGAGATGAAGGCGGCGAGAGTGCCGAGGCACAGGCTTACGAAGTTGATGTCAGGAAACCGACTTCTGCAGGTAACCCTACTGTTAATCTTCCCCAAGTATACTACTCATCAGCTTCTTACGAGCTTGATGAGCTTCTTGACTACTTCTTGAACCTCAGCGAACCTTTATCTCCGCTTTTTACTGACTTGAACTTTTTTCCTTCTGTAGAGAAAACGTCGAGCATCGTTCAAACTTCCCCACCTCCAATTATTCCTCCTCCATCTATTCAGGTGACTCCTCCTTCTGCCTCGCAACCGGGATCACAAGAGAAGCAAATAGAAGCTCTTCAAGACTTGGACGATCCCATTGCTTCACAAGAACACAAGGGAGAAGAAACTGAAGGGAGTGAGAAGACTCCAGAAGCAACTGGTTCCGATGATGAACCATTAGCTAAACTTCTTTCTCCAGGGAGTGGGTCTTCCTCCAAGAAGAGAGGAAAGCAGGGAGTTTCCAAGAAGAAGAAGAAGGGATCCTCAACTAGCGAAGAAAAAACGGAAGAAAGTCCGACCGAGCCCCTTTCTCCTTCATCCCCTACTCTTACAAACCGGCCTAAGAAGTTGGTTATCCGGCCAGGTGCGGGCTCAAAAGGTGGACGGAAGAAGAAATGATGGCTCTGGTTCTGTGGCTTTCATATCGCCTTTTGTCTTTTTTGCATGTACTGACCGGAAATTGTGCGGGTACCGGCCCCCGTTTTCTTTGTTTCGAAACTTGTATCTGTAAGAAATTGTAACAGAATTAAATAAAATGATCGTTTATTTGTACAAACTTCTTGTTGGAATTTGAGAATGCATTTATTATCCACTTTTGTACAAGTTTCTTTGCACGATATTGCAGTGAGCTTGTGGTACACTGTTCGAGCGCAATTTTACCGATGTAGTTATACCATGTTGCCCCTATACCATAAGCTCATTGCAATATTTTATTTTATGAGGAACTTGTACTTTTATTTTTTAGAGAATAATTATTCCACACTTGGAGGAATATTATTTCGTTAAAAAACAGAGTACAAATACGTTTTTAAGCTTCATCCTCCGAAGATATCACTTTTTCTTTTGTGCATATACACATTTTACTGAATGAATTCTTCTATGTGGTAAAGCGGGTATCTGAAGGGTACTTTAACTTCTTTTTAAGGAAGAGAATTTTACAGAATAGGTGGATCATTCTTCCTTTGAGAGTTAAAGTTTGCCTTTGAAAAATTACACCTCTGAGGGGGGGCTTTCTCACGTTTCAACACTTGGAAGTTTTATTTCAATCTTGGTGAAACGTGTGCCTCCGAAGAGGTTTTTCTGCTTGCTTGTGCCTCCGGGAGGAGGTCTTTTCATTTCTGCCTCTGGGAAGAGGTCTTTTTGTTTTTGTTGTGCCTCTGGGAAGAGGTCTTTTTGGTTTCTGCCCCATGAGAGAAGCTTTTATTTTTCCCTGTTCCCTGGGAAGCGGGCCTCCGAAGAGGGCTTTTCACATTTCATTTTACGGGAGTGTATCGATCGATGATGAAATGTGTGCCTCTGAGCTGGGTTACTGCCTGGAAGTTTGGAGTTTCTTTCTCTCGGTTGGACGGATTTACGGGAGTATATCGACCGATCATTCCGCAACTTTGTATCGAGAAAGATCTCTCTTTTTCTGGTAGGCCCGCCCGAGGTCTTTTAGCATTTCAACTGTGGTGAAATGGGCCTCCGAAGAGGGCTTTTTTCACGTTTCAACACCTGGAAGTTTTATTTCAATCTCGGTGAAACGTGTGCCTCTGAGTAGGACTTTTGCCTGTAAGTTTGGAGTTTCTTCCTCTCGGTTGGACGGATTCACGGGAGTGTATCGACCGATCATTCCGCAACTTTGTAACGAGAAAGATCTCTCTTTTTCTGGCTAGGCCCACTCGAGGTCTTTCTCCTCCGAAGAGTTGTGCCTCCGTAGAGGTCTTGTGCCTCCGAAGAGGTCTTTTGTTGATCGATGCTTGCTCGCCCATGTCTCTTTCGCCATCCATTCATGTTGAAGATCCTCCTTGCCTTTTGCAAGTGTCAACACTTTTTAGTTGCCAATAATTTCCCTTATCCAAAGAAATATACTTCACAGTTAGGTGAGTTGGTGGTGGTGGGCACATTTTGCTTAACTGGCTATTTGTTCAAACATTTATAGTTAGTTAGAGATGGTCCAATTCCACCCACATTGCTCACTCTTGTTTGAAGCACTTCTTTTGTAGGATTTGAGTGTGGAAATTTTTGATGGTTTAGTGTGTGTTTGCTCGGTCTTGAGATGGGTAAGCTTTACTTTCATGACCTGCATTATTAAATTGACATTTTAATGACACAATTAATGTATTTTATATGTCGAAATAAAACAAAGCAGTTTATAATAGTAGGGAAGACAAGATTTATAGTGGTTCGGCCAAAAACTGGGCCTACATCCACTTTATAGCTTTTCATTATTCACTTGCTTTACAATTGCTTTCAATACAAGAATCATATTTTTGCAATTCTTTTTACAATACTTCAGTAAAGCTTTCAAGTAAAATAAGGACGCAAATGATTGTTGTTCCATGCTCTTGGAATTGGTTCTCCTTCGACAGTTGTGAGTTTGAATGTGCCGTCAAGAAGCTTCGTACCTATAACATATGGCCCTTCCCAATTTGGCCCAAACACACTTGTGGCTGTCATGATTCTTTTTAGAATTAGGTCCCCAACTTCAAAGTTGCGCTGACGAACTTTGTAATTGAACAACTTTGAAATTGAAGTGCCTGGCTATTCTTTGTTGATGAGCCGCAATTCTAAGTCTAGCCTCTTCTCTTCTTTCATCAAGGAGGTCAAGTGCTTCCAATTGCAGTTTTTCATTCTCATCTTTATCAAAATGGATTCTTCTATGTGAGGGGACTTCAATTTCCACTGGAATCATTGCTTCTGATCCATATGCCAACGAAAATGGAGTATGCCCAGTCGTAGTTTTGTGGGTGGTTCTGTATGCCCATAGTGCAAGCGGTAACTTGTCAACCCAACCACTTTTTGCTTTTTCCAGTTGCTTTTTGATGGTTGATTTGATGATTTTGTTTACGGCTTCCACTTGCCCGTTTGCCTGTGGATGGGCCACTGCTGAGAAACTCTTCTGGATTTTGAATCGTTTGCAGAAGTCCTGGAATTCCTCACTTTCAAATTGAGTACCATTGTCTGTGATTATTTTCTGCGGCACACCATACCTGCAAATGATATTTTTAGTCACAAAATTTATCATTTTCTTAGAGGTAATAGTAGCCAAAGGTTCAGCTTCAGCCATTTAGTAAAATAATCAACTGCAACAATAGCATATTTAATCCCTGATTTGGCAGTTGGTAATGGCCTAATGAGATCCATTCCCCAAATGGCAAATGGCCACGGATTGACCATCTGTGTTAGCTCAGTGGAAGGTGCTCTCAGAATTTTGGCGAATCTCTGGCACTTGTCACATTTCCGAGAATATACAGCGGCGTCTTGATTAATTTCCGGCCAAAAATACCCATAACGGAGAATTTTCTTTGCTAATGTCTGACTACCCGTGTGATCTCCACATTCCCCTCCGTGTACTTCAGCTAGAATTGTCTTGGCTTCATTTTTAGTTACACATCGGAGTAATGGCATTGAAAAACCTCGCCTGTACAATTGGTCGTCTTGGACTATATATCTGGAGGCTTTCCTTAGAAGCTTCTGTCTTTCTCTCGAATTTTCTAGCAAAGAACCTCTGAATAGATAGTCCAGTATTGGAGTCATCCATGATTCTTGTTCCTGAGATACATTCATAATCCAGTCAACATCCATCTCGTCTGTACTTGGTGTTGACAGGACTTCTACGGGGACTAATCCCAATAGTTGAGCTTCACCAGTACTCGAACACTTTGCGAGGGAATCTGCCTTCATATTCTCTTCTCGGGCAATATGGTTTAAAGGGTTTTGAAAATATTTGAAAATATTTGAAGAAAAGGGTTTTGAAAATATTTGAAGTATAAAAAGGGTTTTATTCTAGTCCGAAATGATCCAATGAATTTTCAATTATATATATATATATATATATATATATATATATATATATATATATAAAGGATCTTATGAGAGTGATTTTGGGAAAAGGTTTGAAACCTTTGGATTTGGAAAGGCTTTTGACTTTTGGAGAAAATCATTTTTGGTAATTTCGAAAGCCTAGTTGGGAATTATCGATTTTGGGATAATCAATTTTGAGAAAGGAGATTTATATGGGATCATACTAGGTGTATGATTTAGAAGATACTATATGTGTATAGTATAAAGTGTTTTGAAAATGGCTCTGGAGAAAAAGGCGCTCCCTTGAATGAACTTCTTGGGAGTACCATAGTTTCGTACTGCCTTGAGCCTCAAAGAGGGGTAGGCTATAAAGTTGATCCCGTTAGGAGTCCGGACATAGTTCCTGAGGATTATGGGTAGTGTGTAGCGAAAGTCGAGGGAGTTGATGCCTATAGAGGCATTTGAATTATGCTATGATGACAGTTTAACTCGATGTCACTGCAATGTACGGCAGACCATAGTGAAAGTCGTGTGTGCCGTTGAGAGCCAACAGTCTACGTTTGATTTTATATCGGTAGATTGCGACCTAAGGTAAATAGCAAAAGTCGTGTGCGCTGCTGAGAGCCAACAGTCTGTGTTTGATTTTACATCGGTAGAATGCGACCTATGTGGGAGCGAAGAAGTTTCATTTTGGCAGCGAAAATCGAGGGCGCTGATGCCTACTGTCACATGGACTTTTGCTGTAATGGCAACGTAACCCTAGAATATAAATGCGATCTATTGTGGGTTCCACGGCATAATCGAGGGGCGCTGAGTGACTACAGTTACATGGCTTTTGTTGTGATGGCAATGTAACCCAAAATGTAACTGCGACCATGGATAGGGGTGATGATTTCCGAAGCATTCTCACCAAAGATATTTCCTCGATATCAAAAATGTTTTCTATATTTTCAATAAAATTATTTTCCAAGTATTTTCACTGGATGCTAAAGACGAGTTTACCAAGTACTTATCGATTTTCTGTCCTACGCCTGATCAACTATGACCGAATTTCTGTAAGAACGAGGATGGACTTGTTGAAACATTGAGTTATAAAATATATTTTTATTAAAAAACTATTTTATAATATTATATAGATTTTTAAAGTGTTTTAAAAATGACCAAAGAAAATTTATCTGGTTTTAAGTATTGAATAAACTCTGGTTTCGTTTATTTTCGGGGATGAAAAGATTCGAAAGGGGAAGGAATGTGATAACCCAGATTTTAAGACACCTGATTAATGGGTAATTAACTGTTTTAATCAATTGAACAGATAAAATTTTGATAATAAAAGATATATGGATGTGTAAATGAATTTGGAAATGTAATAAAAATATAATAGCTTAAAATAATATATATAATAATAGTTTAATTTGTTTTCTTTAAAAATTGGATTTTGAAATAAATTTAGTATATATATTTTAGTATGATGTTTTTAGTATCAGACTTAAAATAAGTTTTAATTCAATATCTTATTCTTTTTAAAATTTTCTTTCTTTAAATTTTAGTTTTGGAAGATATATTTTAAAAATATATCAATGAACTAAGCATATTTTATAATTAATAAAGATAATTTGTATATGGAAACATTAAAGGCTATTTGAAATAAACATTAAAACACGATAGTATAAATAAGAAATCAATTTAAAAACATTTATAAAAATGAGTAATTATTATAATATTTGAAATGTAACAATGTGTAAGGATATTAGATCATGCAAATACACTTGTAAAATAATCTACAACTTAAAGCAATAAGTGGAATTATCTTAAGTTTATTTTTGAAAACATATATTAATAAATGTATTAAGCAAAAACTTAGCAAAAATCTTTTGTGTTCAAAAATATTTTCTTCTTCTCTTCTAAAATTGAAAACCAGATCTAAAAAAAAGAAAGTTCAAAATCAATGTAATCTTCTCAAACAACAAGTAAATTTAACAGCAGTAAATTCAACAGCAAACTGTAAATCAATCTGCAAAGATCTCTAATCAACTCAACAAATTCAAACCAAAGGGAAACTTGAAGTAACCACTATTGCTAGGATCTCTGGATGTACAGCAAGCAAACTCAACTAACAGGAGTTTCAAAGTTCAGCAAATAATTTCAAATCTAAAGCAAATTCAATGTTCAAAGTTGAGATCTAATACCGTTCCAGGAAAACAAAAATACAGTAGTGCTATCTCGATTAAGGGTGAGTAAACTTTAAAATTAAAAACTTAAGTATTATGTGAATTACTGTGTGATGATTGCTTTGCATATTTGCATATATGCAAGCCTGGTGTATTTCAGTTGATTTTATAATCACTGTTTTTAGTATTAATCTATGTCCTTTAAACTATGAGCATGAAACATCTCTAAATTTGTTGCATGTGACATATGGCTGATGTTCACTAGTGATGTATGCTTGAAAATATGTTTGCATGATGGTTTTATGATTTTGAAACATGTTTATATGTATAAAGATGCTATGCATGTCTGAAAAATCAGACATAGGTTACAAGCATTAGATTTTGTTCAAAAATCATTTCCCAATTCCCTGATTGATATTAGACATAATTTCTAGACAAAAGATGTTAGTTTTATCAACATTCAAACCATAAAAATAGTTTTAAAGTTAATAATAACAAAATTTCTTTGGGAATTTGGAATTTCAAACAAAAATTCAAAATAAATTAAGATTCAAACATCGTAATTTAATTTTTCAAGATTATAACTCGAATCAATTTAGAAAGTTATGATTTTAAAAACTTAAATCTAAATTTTTAATATTGCATTGATTATGCAATTTAGGTTTGTATGGTAACTGATGCTGAGGCTTCCTCTGGCGATCAAGAGGGTGAGAAGTCTCAGGGTTTATATTGGTGATGGAGAAGTTATGGTGTGTTAGACAAAATGGTGGATGTGGTGGTTTTGGACTGTCGCGACGGCGGTGTGGTGTTTTCTGTTCTTAACGTAGTTTTGGTCTACCTTGCTATATTTGATGCTGCGTTGTTTCTAACGCATCTAGCTGCTTGGGATTTGGAAGGAGGCTGTGTGGATATTTCATGGAGATGTGGCCAGAGTTTCTGGCGCTCCGGTGATCGATGTTGACCATTCGACGTGTTTTCAGGTTGGGCGTCTGGTTCTAGGTTTCAACTGGACTACTCAATTTCAATTGAAGTTTTGTGCGAGTGTTCTGATGATCAGAGTGAGTTTCAGCGATGATGAACGAAGTGTCGGAGGGATCATCAGAGGCTAGAGGTGATTCTGGCATTCGTGCAAGTGCACAGGCGTGTGTCAGTGGTATTGTGTTGGTCTGGGAAGATGAATTATCTCGGGTTGTATCTCGCGAATGTGGGAAGTTCGCACGAGTTAAACTCGAGTTTTAAAACTTGTTAACATGTTTTATTTGTTACATGTTTAAATTTTAAACTAAACTAAACTAATCAAATTTTTGAACTTGTAGAGGAACTCGGGTTAGACTGAGTAGTCCTCGGTTTCAACCCGAAGTAAATGTTTAGCAAAATTTTAAAAAGGATTTTAAAACTTGGTGTTTGGAATTTTTAAAATGAAATTAGTTTTAAAATTTCTTAAATAACTTACTATATAATAAAATTTTCCTTTAACATTGTTTATGAAGTTTTGAAACTTCATTTAATTTTAAACTTTGCTAAATTAAGTTTAGATTATTTAAAACTTGTGCAGAAATGAAATTTTAAGATATGAAAAAAACAAGTTTATTCATTTAAATTGATAATAGGTTTAACACTATTACTTGACAATAGTTTAAAGCATTTAAATATAAGTTGTGATTTGCAAAGTTATTTTTTAAAATAAAATGTTTTAAATAATAATTAAGGCATAAATAAGATAAGATAAGGTTTTATCTTAAGATAATTATGGTTTTAATGGTTTGAGATTAATTAATTTAATTTAGAAATTTAAGAATAATTAATTATAGGTTAATTAATTAGAGATAATCATTTGATGTTGGATTAAGTATAACTACTTAATGAAATCTATGAGGTGTAATTACTTAGTGAAGTAATGAATGAATAATACTGGATGTAATTAACTAAAAGGAAATTACTTAATGGAAAGTAACTAAGGGATAATTACTTAAGGGAAGTAATTAAGAGATAATTACTCAATGTAATTAAAAGATTAATTAATGTAATTAATCAAGAGTTGATTTAATGGATATAAGAAATTAAGGGAAGTTAATTACTAGTGTGATTAATCAGGACTGATTAATGAATGAAATTATTTGAGGATAATTAATCGGTGTAATTAATTAAAGGATAATTACTTTATGTAATTGAAAATAATTAATCAGGGATGATTAATTGAGATGGATAATTAAAAGATGATTAGTTAATTAATTTATGATTAATTAATTTTGGAAATGATCCATCTTGCTTATGAATGGTTAAATGATGATTAAAGGCCTTGAATTGATTGATATCTCTGATATGAAGTGCTTTTTGATATGATGTGTTTGGGTAGACAATGTTAACACCAATGATGAATTGCTGTGTAAAAAGAGACATCTTGTATTTAAAGTTGAATTGTAATTCACTTGAATAACTTGGGTTAAGAGGGTGTTGAATTCGAAGAGACCGGAGTCAGGTATTAGTAAATACCTGAAACCACTTCAATTTTTATAAATTGATACGTGGAATCAATAGGCTGAAATGGAGTGATTTAAGTGAATTGGACTATTTAATCTAACTTTTTGGTACTTAGAAATTGATGTGTGAAATAAGGGATGTCTATAATAAATTTAGAAGTAGTAAATTGATGCAAGTTACCCCGGGTTTATATAAGTTGTATGCTTTTGTATTCCATATTAGATGGGTTTACTCACGCTGGTTTCCAGCCTGACCCGGGTGTTACTTTGATGTAATGCTCCGGTCAGACCGAGTATTATAGATTTTCAGGTAAAGACATTTTGGAGCTTAGGAGGCGAGTTAGATGGTAGGAACGTGTGGAGCATATCCCGCTGTATATATTATAGTTTGTCTAGGACATGTTGTTTTAAACTGTCAAGTGTTGTGTGATGGATGTAACTCTGATGTATAAAAATATAAGTGTAGTGATACAGTTCTTCTTTGTAAAACTATTATTCATGTGATATTATATTTTATCTGCTGCGAATGTGAGATTCTGAGTTTGAGTTTTATGTTTCTTCCTCTTTCTCTTTCTTCTTTTCACTAACTATTTGGAATTTTTGAGATCGAAATTGCCGCGTCGTTACATATTTGAGAAATGAATAATAGAAAGGTTGAAGTAAAATAGCGGAGTTCAAAACCCATTTTAAGTAAAATATCGTAGAAATTCCAAAATAAGTCGGATTTTAAATCATTTGTCAAAATCAAAACCATTTCCAAATAAAAAATATTAATTAATAGCATTTCAAAATACTATAATGAGCCCAGTAGCTATCATAGCACTTAATCAATGCTATTACTACCATTAACACTAAAAAGTTCCGATTTTTAACATATATTAATGTCACGTCCAATATGGCAAACTACCAACTTTTAACATTCAATAATTTATATAACATGCACATAAATGAAATTAAAATCAAAAGGTATATAGCTGAAACTTAAAATCACGATAGTGAGAAATTCGGATTTCTCTACAAAATTCACTATATTCATTTTAAATGCCATTTTCTTTTTAAAGTGAAAATTCAAAAAACCAAATTAATAAATCACTCTAACATGTAAACAACAATTTTTATCTATTATATGTCATTATAGTATCCATTCCAAAGTGAGATAACTCACCAAAATTCTCGTTGACGCTTAAGCATTCCGGTTTGATCTAAAATTGAATGACGTTTGATTTTAACCTAAAATTTAACTTGCTAAATATTCGATGAAATCAGTTCCATGTGTAGATATTGCTCCTACAAGCATAATGCAAAAGGCTATCTCTCCATTGGATCTCATACATAAGAGATATTAATTTTATAAGATATCGAGATTTAAAAATCACTAATTAATTAACTAATCACCTTTACATCATAATTACCCTTTATCAACCTTAAACCCATCTTCCCTCCCAAATCAACTCTGCAAAATGATGCACAGTAACACACATGTCGACGCAAACCAAACTGTGCACAAATACCCCACGGCATGGAGCTAAAGTCGATGGAATCGAATGTCGCCTTTGTGAACGGACTTCTCTTTGTGAGCTCAACATGTCGACCCCAAAATTGCCCAACCCGATCACTACAGCGAAATCAACCTATGGCCCTCCATTACCGAACGAAAAGTCACACTCAACTTTCGGCTAGTTGTGCACCTCTGACCATCGCCAAATGACTCCCCACACTACTTTAAGTCAAACCATACACTCGAATCAACCTTTGGCCATCACCTCCAGTTCGCGACCGAGCATCTTGTCTACTGTAGCCTGACATCGCAACCCTCAATAAGCCACTGTATATAACCTAACTCCACCATAAGGTGCTTCTCTCCCCAACAAACCCAAAGAATGTCGCCTAAAAATCACGAAATCGCTAACCCCTGTTTGGCCTTGAACTGTCAATCATCTCAAATCATCACCAAACTCAACCAAACTACTTGGAATTGTAGATCTCACCTATTCTAGTTCAAAGATTCTTGATTTACAATTTTTCGTTAAGTGGATTATTTTGTTTTGACTTTTAAAGGTGGAAATTAGATTTTCTTGTTTACTGAAAGATGGATTTAAAAAGAGAGGGAAACTTGAAAAGCAGAAAATGAGGGAAAGTTTAGGTTGAAAATTCCAAGTGTTTAGTTTGTTTTATTTTGCAATTTTTGGCATCTCGTTGAACAAAATTTCATTTGCATGTGAACCATGAACGATGAAACAAAAACACCATTGCACACAAAAATGCAACAGGTCTTGAAACGATAATAATATACATCAATTAGCTTATTTTATAAGATAACAAAAACCATCATTTGTCGAAAAATACGTCAAACTGTAATTTAAATATTTTTCAAATTAGAAATTATGAAAAAATCCTACAAATGAAATTAAAAATATGTTATTAAAAATCGGGTCATTATAATAAAAATTTATTTTTTCATTATATATTATATTCAAGCTAAATTTTAATACTTAAATAAATTAAATAACCTCATTCGAAACGTTAAAAATTCCAGATCGTTGCACTTAGAAACACTTCGAGTATCAATTCTCCCTTCACATGCATATCCAAGCCCTTCCTCGCTCCATTTTTTTCCAAGTTTCCATAATAGAATCTTTCATCCTTCTATTTTTCATAGTAGAACCCTTTTTCATTCCACTTTCCACGGTAGAACCCTTCCTCGTTCCACACATGAGTTCCATTCCTTGAAGTTGTCCTTATAGATCATCATCACCACTCCCTCGGTCTAGTCTTCATCATTGTACCACTTTAAGAAATCTCACATCAATCATAGAATCCATATCACAAAGTTTCAAAGTAATCACACTGAAACATCACATTATCGCCCTATTATCTTTCATCATTCTTAATCGTGCCATAGCTTTGAAATCAAATGCTGACAAGCGAACGAATGCCTACATCATGATCTACTAAATGTTGTCTATGCCTCTATAAATTTTGGATGTCATCGAACAACCTCTAATATGTCAGTATTGATATAATTGGACATTCAGTGCCGACATGATTTACTAAGCCAATTTGGAAATGTACCTGATGTGACAAGAACCAAAGCGACCCTTCCATTTCCTTGAAGCTGCTGCGAATTAACTTGAGCCCAACATGGTTGGTACCTATTAGTTAGTAATAATTTTGTTTAAAACTTCCATTTATTGATGACTTGAAGTTGAGCTTCGCTCAGCCTGAAGTCCTTGCATTCATTCCTCAAAGCAGCCCATTCTCGACATCAATTTCTTCCACCATTAACCATACTCGTTATCCACCATCGATAATATTTTAAGCTAACAAATCGATTCTAATCTCTAGCAACTCACTTTCGGGTCTCTTGGAACTTCAACATATCTTGAAGACTCGCCCACATTACATTTTAAACATTTTTGTGGTACCTAACGACGATCAGATTCCTAACTACCCTAAATGAATAACAAACACATCAAAGTATTCATACATCACACATCATTCAAATAACATATACAGTCGATCAAACAACGATTTGTAAAGAAATCTGAAGTTAGTTGTTAAAACACCATAAATTTACGATTTCACAAAAAATTAAAATTGAAAATGATTAGGCGACATCGAATAACGATAGTATATCAACAATGTAATCAGTATATATTTTTTTCGCAAATCTAGCCGGCCTTATAGTGGGCCATGCCACTTTGTATATAAATAAGGAATAGGTGTTATGTACATGCACAGGACAACTAAAATCTGATTTTGTAGTGGCCAGACAACTTAGTACATAAACAGGAAGAAAAACAGGAGCTAGACAAAGAGTCTAGACTACTCGGAAGGGCACATGCGCCCATATCATTACTAATATCAACATCAGCACTGGGTCCTATAACATGCTGAACAACAGAAAAGTACGTTGCCATATTCGAATCATAAGACCTTGAGAGGGAAAAGTAGAGATAAATCTATTCCTATGTAGGATCTAAAAAATGCCACCAATTGCTTGCACCATCTATACCAGTGGTCGTCAGAGAATGACCCTCACCCTCAACTTAATACACTAGCCTCCTAGTCTTGTTAGGACCACCTAAAAACATGTGATAACTATGAAAATCAACGGGTCATACCTCATTTTCGTGCCAACAATTCTTGTCAGGAACCCAAAAAATAACCTCACCATTGGAATCACTAACAGCTAGTGATTTCAATTCCGACTCCACAGCGGGAGAACCTGAAACAATAGGATCAGGGATAGGCGGTAATCTAACCTTGAGGACCCATTTAACTTTCGTCCTAGGGAGGGGGACTTTGTCTGTAGGAGATAGAGGAGTATTCCTAGAACACTTCTCCATAGAATGTCCAAATGATTGATAGTTTTTACATATATTGGGTTTCTAGCTGTAATTAACATTTATCCCCAGTCATGACCTTGCATCATTCTTACTTTCAATATCGACAGTAGCGGATTGGTTGGGGTTATTTCAATCAATGCTCTAGCATATAATAATTTCCTGCATGTGACCATATTAGCATTAAAGCGTTTGAATTCACAAGTAAGACTCGCAAGCCAGTTCAAACCAATCAGTGGTTGTAGGGCAGACGGAATATTAGAGAAAGTTTCCTAAACTGGAATCGATATAATATGCTCTGTTGCTTTGTCAATTCCAATGCTCCAAGGAGTTACAATAAATGGTTTCCCCTCAATAATGGGTGGGCTAGTATTAGAGCTATAATTTTGTCTTCATTATTTCCAAATTTAAAGTTGAAGAAGGAATTTATAATTTGGAAATGAAGAGTACCTTTTAGTTTCCACGCATGCCTACATTGCTCAAGAACAACCGAATATGAAGCATCAAGAAAAAATCCAACCGGGTGATTAGACCAATGGCTCACAGCCTCTTGAAGCAATGCAGGAGGGAATCATTACCAAACGAAGATTTTGAGGAATCAAAATCGTTTGGAAATAAATGGTGGATTGATTTTTAGAAGCTAATAAATGAGAAGTAGAGTAGAAAAAACCTATTTATAGAGGGATAAGGAAAGTGAATTAGCCGTCAGATTGTATGAAAGAAAATGAACAGTCGAGATATGAAAATTCAAGAATATGAAGAGTTTAAATTGAAAAGGGGATGAAAATTGGAATTTTATTATGAAGCATAAAATGATATTATAAAATGAGGGGCAAATGTTATACCCAAAAAATACTTGTTGTTTCTGGATGAGAAAGTGCCATCGCAGATTGAAAGGAAAAAGAAGCTATCGAGAGATAAAAGCTAAAACAAGTTATTGAAGGATGTTGGCTTCAAAGCTATAGCAAGTTGATTGAAAAATCGATCAAAGGGTGATGGTTTCAAAACAATCGCAAGCTGACTAAACAAGCTATTGAATAATGATGGTTCCAAAGTGTTCTCACAAACTGACTAACAACTATCCATGGATGATAGTTTCAAGCTATTGCAAGCTGACTAAACAAACTATCTAAGGTCGATGGTTTCAAAGCTATCGCAAGCTGACTAAGCAAGTTATCGAAGGATGATGCTTTCAAAGCTGTTGCGAGTTGATCGAATGAGTATCAAGGGATGATGTACCAAGGCTATAGCAAAATGACTTGATGAATTAGATAGATCAAATGAACCATCAAAGGTTGAAGCGTCTAAGCCATCGCATAATGAATGAATTAACTATTATAGGATGATGTCACTAAGCTATCAATGTTGATAAGGCGAGTTATCAAGTATTAATATCTTCGATCTATCGCAGATTGACTAGTTCACATGAGATCAATATCCAGCTAGCCATGTGTAATCTGATTGGGCCAATAATGCTATGTCTTCATGGTTTAGATAGAAGGATGTGCCACATATCACTTCGAACGCATGTCACATAAGAAAATCATAAACGTTCATTTTGACAAATGACACATGTCATGAATCTAACATTCTAAACATTCTATCAATACACATGTACCCTTACCAAAAAGGGATCACATTCTGAGTGATCATTCTTCCTCATTTATCATTTTTCTTCAATGTGTAGACAAAAGCTTGTAATTAAGGTTTTCGTGACCATTGGATCAAATTGAAATCAAAATTTTGTAACCAAGTACTTGAATTAACGAGAATTTGCATAATTACTTCATTTGAACTCATGTGTCGCATATGAATTTGTGACTTTCCTATTGAACAAGAAGGACTTGCCATTTTGACTTGCATGTTGACAATTATATCTACCTCTTTGACTTAGCATTTGAACAACGAAACTCTCTCTCTCTCTCTCTTTATGAGTTGAGCACTTGATTTTATATAAGGCTTAATTTTTGACCTAATAGTGAAATTGATTTCTATAGGTTGAATCATACATATGTTTGTTTGGATGGTTAAACTATTGATGGAATACGCCATCATTATTGTTGAATCATGGTAGGGACATTGTGAGATGGCTTATAAGGAGATAAATGAAAGAAAAGAGAGGAAAAATATTCAGCTACGTATCAGTTTAGGGTTATGCTGCAACATGGTTGAAGATAAAGGACATAGTGAGTGATTAGTGGAGTAGGTTGAATTCAATCCAACATTCGAGGAAAGCTTTTATAACATAAGCAAGCCTGAAAGGGTTGTTCCAAAAGTTTGTGGGGTAAATTAAACTGAGGGTATAACCATTTTTCAGCACGTAAACAACTTTGAGGAACTAGAAGTTCATGATAGCAATGAGGTCAAGAAGAAGCTAAAGTTTGTTAGAGGTTCGAGGGGCTAATAAGAACGTAATTGATGATAAACATGACTAGAAGTATCGTTGAAGTATTAAAAACTTCACTAAGGCTAGAGGGAGACCATAAGATTGAGAATGTAGAGCTGGTATAGATTGAAGCGAAGACGTTGTTTCCTATCGGCCGAGGAATGTTTAGAATGCAAAATGAGGGAAATTTATGTTAAGGGGATATGGGGGCATGGTTGGTTCTAGTCAAGATGTTATGTGTAGAATAAGGTGTTACCAATATGGATAACTTGGACATTTGTAATCAATATGAGAAGCTAAAAGTAACGATTGGTTTTTTAAATTATACAAAGAGCAAACATTGGGCCAAGGTTTAGAAAGAACCAATGACGGGAGGTATGTATGCTATAGAGGCCGTTGGTGGGAGTTAAGTGTTGTGTTGACCAATTTGGAGAACCGTTCTTCCCCATCGGTTATTAGTAAGTGTTTTGTTTGATAGTGGGCCAGCACGTACTTTCATGCTATAATCTTTGTTAATGGAATCAAACTCAAGGTTACAAAATTTAATACGCAATTACCTATAGTTACATATGTAAGGGGTTGTTTGACATTAGTTATGACATGCGAGCAAGTAGAAGTTGATATGTGGATGGATATGCCCGAGTAATATAATGTAACACCCCTAATTTTTGATAATACTATTCAAGAGGTTTAATTAGATAAATTAAATAGAATAATATAAATATTAAGTGATAAGTGGATTGAGACTCGAATTAATTAATTGAGACCGAGCCTAATAAATTAATTAATGGGCTTAGTTTTAGGTTAAACAAATTACATAAGGGTATATTTGAAAATTTCCAACCAATGATACTTAGCCATATATATTTTGATTCCCACCATATAACTTCCCATTCACGTCATTTTAAAAATTAAAAAGCAAGACAGAGGTCGATCGTTAACAAGAAAAACTGAACGTAAAAGCTAGAGAATCAAGCTTAGGGGAAATCAATCTCAATCCAATCTCCTTATCCACATCAAGGTGAATATTAATTTCATTTCTATTTTCTTTTGAGTCGTATATTTTCAAATTTAAGGGTAAATTCATTTTTATGATATATTGGACGATGCTATGCTTGATTTAAAATTTGTATGGATTAAACATTTTTGTTTAAATGAGGAAAAGCATGATTTTAGGTCAAAACCAAGATTTAAAGATGTTTTAATGCCATAGGAAAATTTTATTTTATGAGAGGCATGATTTTGGAGTTGGTTTAAATTTTATAATTTTCCAAGCAATGGAAAGATTATTATGAATTTTCAAAGGAAAATACGGTTATTTGGGTTTATAAATTTATTTTGAAAATATATTGAGAATTTGGGTCTGAAATTTTGAAATGTTAAATAACATGATTAAAGTGAATTTTTGGAATTTTTGGGGAACATTCCAAAGTGATTTCTATGCAAATAAATTATTTTAGAAGAGAGACTTCTTTGCAAAAATTAGAAGGCTTAACTAATTAACTTAACCATGGTTTAGATCTGGATTAGCGGCATTTTTTTGAAAAAGAATTTTAAAAAGTTAAGGCAACCACTCTGTTGTTGAGACGTGGCAGGTTTGTTAGGGAAAAGTTTAATTTATTAAGAACTAAATCATGTTTATTCAGAAAATAGGTTCTGCATGCTTTAGAAAGCAACTTTCGACACAGATCCCTCCGCCTTTATCTTAGTCGAAATCTACCATGCCGAAACCAATGCATAGAGTATCACAAAGATGGTATACAGTGGATTGGAGGAAGGCCGAAGGTAAGGTGTCAAAAGCATAGCTTCCGAAGGAGTCGAAACCTTGGTTTATTTTTAAAATGAGAAAAGCCTACCTTTGTTTTGTTTTAGCCTTCGACAGAGAGGAAGTTAATGGCGTCGAAAGAAGTTTTAGATAGGTTTCAAAAGGGTTGCCATTAACATAAGATTGCTTTCGACTGGGCTTCTTACTTATGAAAGAAAGTTTAGAAAGAAGGGGTTCCAACCTAGTCGAAACCGCACTGCCGTTCTACAGCCTTTTGGTGGTGTTAAAGATATCAACGCTTTCAGAAGGTACTTTGTTTTATAAGTTCAAGCCACTTCCTATAGCTTTCGAAAGGGGTTAAGGGTTTCGAAGGTGATGGTATCAAAAGGGGTTTTGATGCAATGATTCCAATGTTTTACCTAGATGTTTTACGCTTTCGAAAGGGATGGTGCTGACACCACTAAGTTTCCCCCAATATTATTGAATGTTAAAGGATGGTTTCGATAGAGATGCTTTTGATTATATCCACTTTGACCCAAATAATTTTTTAAGTATAAAACCAATGTTTTCTAAGGGGTATTATCAATGATTCGAAAGGGTTAGTTCCAATGGTGTTGAAAGGGGTACTTTCAACAAGTTTCGAAGCTAAGCTTCTAAAGGTTAAATATTAATACTTTAGCATATTCGAAAGGTTTCAAAAGCCAGGTTTTTATTTATTAATAGGAAGGAGCCAAATGTTTTGAAGATATAATTTTAAGGCTTCCAAAGGAGGCCATCCTGTGAATTTGAAAGCTAGGTTTCGAAGGTATCGAAAGGCTTTATAACTAAACTCTATTTTTTGAAAAGAAAAAACCTATGGAAATATTAAAGGAGGTTTTATAATGATTTTGAGAAGACACTATCTTTGATAAAGTAATAGGTTAGGGATTAACTGTTGAATATGCAAGTATATGATTTTTATTTGATGATAATAAACATATATATGTATATGTATTCATTTAAATGTATTTGTTAATGTACTATTTTTTTTCCACGTAATTAATAAATATTTGCTGAATAAAATAACACAAAATTTAAATTCAAACAAATATTTTATTCAAACAAATATTTTTTACAATTTTGAATAGTACAAATTTAAGCTCACATCATATATACAATTTTCAATTACAATTTCAATCACATCACATTTTTAAATATACATTTGCACCTCCCTACTTATCACTCGTTCACTGGAATTTTCTCTTCAACTCAAATTGAATTCACCATCTGAGCAGTCCGCAAAATAAACACTAACGCAGTAAAATTGAAAAGAAAATATTTTGCAGTGAAAAATAAAGTGTATATTTTGAAAATATTATTTTCCTCTGTTATTTGGGTTGTTCATCATCTTTTAATTTTAAATTCATCAAACACGAACAACTTGTGACATGTATATAGTATCACCGTACATGCCACAAGGCCGTGCACACCAATATACACTTCATAAAATTACAAGGATAGGTGAGCACAAGGTCAAACCCAATTAAAGCAGGGTTCGACTCAAGTGAAATGCAAATAAAGTCACGACACGAGCACAAAGTCAAACCCGAGCTATAAGCTGGATTCAACATAGATGCACGTTCAAGAAAATAGGTCAAGATACATACAACACGGCCTCGACCAAAAATTTGAATGTACGTTTGAAAAAATGGCCAGATTCAAACAACAAAAGTGCACTATAAATTGATACAAGACTTCAGACATGCATACAACTCAACAACCAGAAGATCAAGTGAAGTATGCAAGCAAAGAATTAATATACAGTGAATCAAGGTACCAGACTTGAGCCAGCATAACCAGCATACGAAATCAATTACAAGACCATACATGAATCAAACAGCGAATTGTCAACTATACAAATGGAGATGCAACCAAATCATATGTCCAGACTAAATGTAAAGACTACATGGTGCAGCAGCCTCAATAGCAAAGACAAGCTACATGAAGACTAGCTCAACAATCATGTAACATGAAGAAGTCAACATATACGATCATAGGACATCAATACTACAATGGAATTTTTCCTGAAGTGATGAACCAACATACTATGCAACATAAAAATGGTGGTAGTGAATATATACAAACATGAAAATATATGTGCAGTGAAACCAGAGGCGGCTGCAAGGCTATAACTTCAATCATAAATGTAGTGAACAACAAGTACGGTGATATGTATGAAACTACATGCATAAACAAACATGTCGAACATAAGAAAGTCAGAGGCCACACACGAAGTATACATGAACCGAAGCATGTGCAAAGCAGCAGCAAGCATGCAAATAGAATTAGATGAACAAGGCAACATGTAGACATGTACTCGATGTAATACAATACAGACTTCGAGTCGAGCAGTGACAATATACATGAAATCCAAAGCTAACGCATATATATATATATATGATGAAAATGCAGAAGTAAAGGAAGAAACAAAATAAATTAGGAATTTTCAAAATTACGGAAGTCAATTCTCATAGCAAATGCAAATTCAAAGTAAAATTTTCATCTCAAAATTATGTTCACAAAATCAAGTTTGCAAATCAAGTCAAAGACAGTTGCGGTTTCAAATCAAACTATTATGATGTCATCAAAAATTCATGGAACCAAAACTTCCAGATAATCACAACACCATGGTAGGCAAGGAGTCAAATTATAATCAAAGCCGTGAGAATCAAGAAATACACGAATATGAACAAGTTAGAAAATTCACAGTCATTCAAACGCAATCAAGTGGCTGAACAAAATATCAGGCGAACGAGAAAACTAATCCTATATAAACCATAACATCATTGGCATACGAAAATTATTCGAGTTTAAGCAATAACACAAAGCAGAACCAATAACTTGAATCATTGATCGAGTTCAAGCATACTAACGAGTAATGCATAAGGCATAAATTGCATACCAAAGTCAAAATCGAACTCGATCGAGAAGCATCCGTGTACAACTCAAAGAGGTGGTCGATCGTTTGAGAAAGCAATACGAAATCACCTATTCGATCAATCAACTAAGATCGGTGTGTTCAACAATGTAAAATCCTAAATCTTGAAAACGAGCAAACAAAGCGAAGCAGACATTTTCAAAGGATTCCGACCAAAAAAATAAAAGAGAAACAGGGGATTATTTTTTGAGTGTTGGGTCGACTTCTATAATATTTGTTAACCCTGCCTCGGTTACGACTCAGTGGTCCAGTATGTGGAGATGGCGCCGACTCAGGACTTAAATCGATACCGACTTAACTGGTTAAGGAGCATGCCGACCCAATGCCTTTACATAGATGCCGACCTAGTGCTTCAGAAGGAACTGGCCTAACGACTCAAGAAATAACAAAGGATCCGACTTAACATGGTGCCGACCTAACTGCCTAATGGAGTTGCCGACCTAACTGCTTAACAAAGGATCCGACTTAACATGGTGCCGACCTAACTGCCTAATGGAGTTGCCGACCTAACTGCTTAACAAAGGATCCGACTTAACATGGTGCCGACCTAACTGCCTAATGAAGTTGCCGACCTAATTCGATCCGACTTAAGGACTTAACGTGTTTACCGACCTAACTGAGTGGAACAAGTTCACGACTTACACTTGTGTCGTGACCGACTGATGGTCTGTGCTAGGATGTGCGCGACCTGGGCAAGGGAGTTAGTTCACGTTTAGCTCGTCAATTCATTAAATCGGCAACGACCTATTTGAGCATGCACTTCCCATTTAAGTCGGAGGCCATGCATCAGAGAGAGGGAACGACCTACGACCTGGCTTGACCCGGTGACGACTTTGGACTTGTGCAAATTCAGCGAAGAAAGATCAACTCAGCTAGATCATAGTGGTGCTCCCATAAGTCGGCCACGACTTAGCTGGGTCGGGGGCGATTCAGAACCGGTTACGACTTAGCTTAGGTCCAAGATCTTTGCCTATAAATACCAACCTACCTCCAACATTAAGGGGACTTTTTGGTCGATCAATTTCAAGCGCCATTACTCTGCCGAATTCCAGACTACTTCAACACTTAAAGCTTTTGAGATTCAAAGAACGTCTAAAAGAACTTCATAAAGAAATCATCTACATCCACCATGGATTTGAAGATTTTTGTCAACATCGAAGTTTGAGCTACTGGTTCTAAGTCTTTTGTAATTCAAAGTGTATTGTACTTGAGAAGATCTGTATCAACTTGTAACATGATCATCAATAAAAGTACTTAAAGTGGACGTAGGCTATACCCATAAGCCGAACCACTATAAAATTGCTGTTGTTTACTGCTTTTCCGCTATTACTTGCTTATAATTCTTTCCCGATCTATCGGGTGGTGCTTTCACAACTACACTTCACACACCGGGGTGTTAGCGTTCAAATTTAAGCGTTAACATTTTGGTGCTTTCACTGAGAATTGAACTCAGGACAGCTGTCATCATTGCTTCGCAGAGATTTGAAGAAAGAATTTCCTTAAAAACCAGAAGTATATCTGAGATTATGGCTCCTGGAAGGAAAAGTAGATCTATCAGATCTGGGAACATTCAAGAGGGAACCTCCGCTTCCCCTGTGCCTAATCTACCCACTCCGTCTGTTGGAGTTACAAAAGCGGAATTGGATGCTGTGATTCTAGGGCTAAACCAGCAGATAAACGCCCAAAATGTACAACTAGAGGCTCAAAGTGCCCAGAATGCTCTGATTCTGAATAAGTTGAACGACTTACTTGGGGCAAACAATCAACCGGCTGGTAATGAAAGGAACTATGCTGGCAACATTCATGATGTTAATGAAAGGAATGCTCCTGAAAGGCCTACTAGTCCCTTTGAGCAGGCAGTACCTGACGCCGGTGGATCTAGAACTCGGCATGATGAGGAATATCTTTCTGGAATGGTCCGGCAGATCATGAAAGAAAGTATGCAAAGAGTTGAAGATGAGAAGGAATGGGGTTTCGCCCCAAGTAAAACTCCGTTTACTGAAAAAATCTTGAAGGCGGAATTTCCAAGGAAGTTTGTCCCTCCGACTATTCCAGCTTACAAAGGGACAAGTGATCCGAATGAGTTCTTGTATAAATATGATTGGCACATGACAGGTGCCAGGGCCTCCGATGAAATAAAGTGCCGATATTTCCCCGTATACCTGGAAGGGGTGGCTTTACTGTGGTTCACCAAGTTACCAGTCCGATCTATCGATCAGTTTTCAGACTTGACCAGAAAATTCAAGGAGCAGTTTAGACTATATGCTTCGAAGGCCAAGGATATTATGTCACTATCGAGTTTAGAGCAGAATCCTGGTGAGTCTATCAGATCCTTCTTGAACCGCTTCAATATAGCACTGGCTGAGGTGGACAATGCTGAAACACGAATGATATTGACTTATCTGATGAGGGCTATCGATAAGTCAAGCGAATTTGGGAAATGGTTAAATATGAAGGAGCCAACCTCTCTCGAAAAGTTCTACAAAAAAGCAGATGAATTCATTCGCTTGGAAAGCCGTCCTTTACCAGTAAAGACACTGTTGGAAAAAGCAGAAGACAACACTGTCGCTCCACGCAAGAATGAATCGGTGGGGCAAAAAAGGGAGAATAGTAATGGGAAGAAACAGGGTAATCTGAAGAAGCCCCGATCCTTCAAGCCATCAGAATATACTCCATTATCACATACACCGGAGCACATCTACCTGGCCACTAAAGATTCCGTCGATTTCCCTAAACTTATCCCTTTGAGAACTGGGAGAAAAGCCATACAAAGTGGGAAATTCTGCCGCTTCCACAATCAACCAGGTCATGAAACTGATGAATGCCGCCAGCTGAAAAATCTGATTGAAGAGTTGCTAAGAGAAAACAAGTTGCAGCAATTTGTGAAAAAGAATAGCAACAATCCTGCATCGTCGAGTCAGGGGCAGCGGGCTCCTGTTCATCAGCCTGGGGCAGGTGAGAAAGCTACGGGGCATGAATCTGGAAGGCCCGTTATCAATGTCATTTCCGGAGGACCTCACCCAGCTGGCAAGAATTGGGGTGAGATGGAGAGATATTCCAGGGCTTTGAAATATGCTCCAGCCGAAGAAGACGTCTTTGTTCTAGAAGACACTACGCCCCTTAAACAACAGAAAACTTTCAGTGATGATATTATTTTCAGAGCCAGAGATTCTACAGGTATTGAAGCTCCTACTTTAGATCCCTTGGTCATCTCGGCTGGTATAGGACCAGCCATTGTCAGAAGAGTCCTCATTGACTGCGGAGCATCATGTAATATCCTCTTCAAAAAGACATTTGACCAGATGAAAATCCCTATGATCGATGTGCAAGCCTCATCACAGAAAATCGTGGGCTTCACTGGGGAGCCAAAGCAACCAGTAGGGACCATCGATTTGTTTGTAGAACTTGGGGAAGGAGAAAGGAAAGTGGTCCGAAAGCAAACATTTGTGATTGTCGATGAGTTTTCTGCCTATAATGCTTTTCTTGGCCGTCCAACACTCGCAGCATTCAAAGCTATCCTAGCCCCGTGGTGCCTCACTATTAAATTCCCTACTGACAATGGAGTAGGAGTTATAAAAGGGGATCAGAATGCTGCGCGAGAGTGCTATTTGACAGAGCTGCGAGAGTCAAGAAAAAGAGAAATGGGAAAGGGTGCGGCAACCCTAGTCCGCATCAAGGAACCAGCCTTGTAGCAATTACAGGGCGGGCCCTGCACTGGCGAGCACAGCGGGGCACGGAAAGAAATGGATCCCAGAAAAGCCAGTGCAGGGGAGAATAGAGTGGTACCGGTGGAAACGACAGTTCCGGTACCTGTTGACCCAAAAGACCCAAATAAGGTGTTGAATGTGGGTTCACAGCTTAATGTGTCAATTCAGAATATCTTGATATCTTTCCTGAAGGCAAATCTGGATGTCTTTGCTTGGACTCATGCCGATATGTGTGGAATATCCCCAGAAGTTGCAGTACACGCTCTGAATATTGACCCAAAGTTTACGCCAGTTAAACAGAAAAGAAGAACCCAAGGTCCAGAAAGGTCAGTAGCATTAAAAGAAGAAGTTGATCGACTCATGGAAAATAACTTCATCAAAGAATCTACATATCCAAATTGGGTTTCAAATCCTGTGTTGGTCAAGAAAGCTAATGGAAAATGGAGAGTGTGCATTGATTTTTCTGATCTAAACAAGGCTTGCCCCAAATATTGCTTCCCATTACCCAGGATCGATCAACTGGTAGACGGAACTGCGGGACATGAATTGTTATCTTTCATGGATGCCTACTCCGGTTATAACCAAATCATGATGCATGAACCGGATCAGGAGGATACAAGCTTTATTACAGATGTTGGACTTTATTGCTATAGAGTTATGCCCTTCGGATTGAAAAACGCAGGGGCAACCTACCAAAGACTTGTTAATGCTATGTTCAAACCGCAATTGGGCAAAACTATGGAAGTCTACGTTGACGACATGTTAGTGAAGTCCAAGAAAGCAGTGGATCACATTGAACACTTAGCAGAAATGTTCGCAGTCCTCCGGAAATATAGAATGAAGCTTAACCCTCCGAAATGTACATTTGGGGTCGAATCCGGAAAGTTCTTAGGTTTTATCGTCAGTGCTAGGGGCATTGAGGCCAGTCCAGCTCAAATTACCGCCTTAAAAGAAGTTAAAGCTCCTAGAACGAAGAAGGAATTGCAAAGTCTCAACGGAAAGGTCGCCGCTTTGAGTCGGTTCATTTCCAAAGCTACTGATAAATGCATCCCATTCTTCGATGCCCTGAAAAAAGGAAAGAAGAACTTTGAATGGACTCCCGAATGCCAAAAAGCCTTTGAAGAGATGATTCGTCATATGGAAACGCCTCCGATACTTTCTAAGCCAGGCAATGGTGAGGATCTTCTTATATACTTGGCAGTATCATCTCATGCTCTAAGTGCAGCGCTGATACGGGAAGACAAAAGGATTCAACATCCAGTTTACTATATCAGCAAAAGACTCACTGGGGCAGAGCTGAATTACTCCAAGTTGGAAAAACTCGCCTATTGCCTACTAGTTGCATCGAGGAAACTGAGGCAATATTTCCAAGCTCATCCTATCAAAGTACTCACTGATCAACCTCTAAAGCAAGTCCTATTTCGCCCAGAAACTTCGGGTCGCCTTCTAAAATGGAACATTGAACTCAGTCAATATGACATCACTTATCATCCCCGAAAAGCAATCAACGGACAAGCTTTAGCTGATTTCATTGCAGAATTCACAGAGAAAGATAATGGTGAGGAAAAAGCGGTCAATGATTCCCCAATCCAGTGGAAGATGTATGTGGATGGCGCAAGAAATGACTACTGTTCTGGAGCCGGAGTGGTACTTGAAACTCCTGAAGGTCGATCATTATGTTATGCACTAAGACTGGAATTTCCTTCAACAAACAATGAAGCAGAATATGAAGCTCTTATTGCAGGTCTGAAAAATCGCTAAAGAGCTAAACATTCGAGCATTACAGATCTTCAGTGATTCTCAGCTTATTGTATACCAAGTCAAGAAGGAATTTCAAACAAAAGGTGGAAACTTGCCCTCCTACTTGTCAAAGGCTTGGGAACTCTTATGTGAACTCGATCATTATTCAATAAGCCATATTCCCCGGGAAGAGAATACGAAGGCAGATTCCCTCGCAAAGTATTCAAGTTCTGGTGAAGCTCAACTATTGGGGTTGGTTCCCGTAGAAGTCCTCTCAGCACCAAGTATAGACGAGATGGATATAGACTGGATCATGGATGTATCTCAAGAACAAGAGTCGTGGATGACTCCAATATTAGATTACCTACTCAGAGGTTCTGTGCCAGAAAACTCGAGAGAGAGACAGAAGCTACTAAGGAAAGCCTCTCGTTATGTAATCCAGGATGGCCGATTGTACAGACGGGGATTCTCAATGCCTTTACTTCGATGTGTATCCAGGGAAGAGCCCAAAACGATCCTAGCTGAGGTTCATGGAGGAGAATGTGGTGATCATTCAGGTGGCCAAACATTAGCAAAGAAAATTCTCCGATACGGATATTTTTGGCCAGAAATTAATCGAGATGCTGCAGATTACTCCCGAAAATGTGACAGATGCCAAAGATTTGCCAAAATTCCTAGAGCACCCTCTACCGAACTCACGCAGATGGTCAGTCCATGGCCGTTTGCAATTTGGGGAATGGATCTCATTGGGCCGCTACCAACTGCCAAATCAGGGATTAAATATGCTATTGTTGCAGTTGACTACTTTACTAAATGGGCTGAAGCTGAACCATTGGCTACTATCACTTCTAAGAAAATGATAAGCTTTGTAACCAAGAATGTCATTTGCAGATACGGTGTGCCTCAGAAAATAATCACAAACAATGGTACTCAGTTTGAAAGCGAGGAATTCCAGGATTTTTGCAAACGATTCAAAATCCAGAAAAGCTTTTCGGCAGTAGCTCATCCGCAGGCAAACGGGCAAGTGGAAGCAGTGAACAAGATCATCAAATCAACCATCAAAAAGCAACTCGAAAGAGCAAAAGGTGGTTGGGTCGATAAACTACCACTTGCACTATGGGCATACAGAACTACTCACAAAACTACGACTGGGCATACTCCTTTTTCGTTAGCATACGGATCGGAAGCAATGATCCCGGTTGAAACAGAGGTCCCTTCACACAGAAGAATCCATTTCAATCAAGCAGAAAATGAAAAGCTACAACTTGAAGCGCTGGATCTCCTTGATGAAAAAAGAGATGAAGCTAATCTCAGAGTTGCAGCTCATCAGCAAAGGATAGCCAGACATTTCAATTCCAAAGTTCGACAACGCAGCTTTGAAATTGGAGATCTAGTCCTGAAAAGAATTATGACCGCGAAAGGTGTGTTTGGGCCCAATTGGGAAGGACCATATGTGATAGGTCAGAAGCTTCTTGACGGCACATTCAAACTCACTACTGTTGAAGGAGATCAAATTCCAAGGGCATGGAACAGCAATCACTTGCGTCCATACTTTACTTGAAAATTTTGTTGAAATATTGTAAAAAAGGATTGTGAACGTATGATTCTTGTAATTGAAAGCAATTGTAAAACCGATGCAAGTGATTAATGAAAGAATATAAAGTGGATGTAGGCCCAAATTCTTGGCCGAACCACTATAAATCTTGTGTTCCTTATTTTTATTACATGTTTGCTTTATTTTCGATATAAAAGTACATAAAATGTATTGCTGAAATATCGATTAAAATTTTTGCAGACAATGGAAATAAAACTTGCGCATAATAAGACCGAGCGATTCTCACCATCATTCAACAAACAAATTTCAAGTCATAAAGACACCGAATTCAAATCCTAGATAGGAAATACTTCAATTGAACGGCTAACAATTTCGATAGAAACGGGCCCTTGCTGATAAATTGAGATTGTTTGAACAAACAAATATCCAATTAGGAAGCTAGTGCCCGTTCTCACGAACTTGCCTAACAATGAAGTACACTTCCTTGGATTAAATAAGCTACTTGCAAGAAAAGGGGAATGAAAACTTGAAAAGAGAAAAAAAAAAAAAGAGGATCGGTGAAAAGGCGTAAGCAAAAAGACAAGGAAACAACCAAAATCCATCATCGGCAGCATAAGTCTTCTTCAGAGGCGCAACTCTTCGGAGAATAAAAGACCTCTAATGGGTCATACGCCACAAAAAAGAAAGTTCTCTACTCAACAAAAAAGATTGGAGGAGTCATGACCCTCCAACCATGAGAGAGTAACTTCCAGGCGATGAAAACCCTCTCCGAGGCACATTTCACCAGGAGTTGAAGTGTTATAACCGCTCTTCGGAATTTCACTTCACCAGAGTTGAAATGCAAACAAAATAAAAGCCCTCTTCGGAGGCCCATTTCACCAGGAGTTGAAGTGTTATAACCGCTCTTCGGGATTTCACTTCACCAGAGTTGAAATGTAAACAAAATAAAAGCCCTCTTCGGAGGCACATTTCGCCAGGAGTTGAAGTGTAGCAACCGCTCTTCGGAATTTCACTTCACCAAAGTTGAAATGCAAAAACAAAGACCTTCTTGAAAGCCCACGTTTCACCAAGATTGAAATAAAACTTCCAAGTGTTGAAACGTGAAAAGGCTTTCTTCGAAGGCACAACTCTTTGGGGGTACACGTTTCACCAAGATTGAAATAAAACTTCCAAGTGTTGAAACGTAAAAAATCCCTCCTTAGAGGTACGACCCCCTCCCGGGGACACAATCAAGAAAAAAGACCTCTTTGGAAGCACACGTTTCACCGAGATTGAAATAAAACTTCCAAGTGTTGAAACGTGAAAAGGCTTTCTTCGAAGGCACAACTCTTTGGGGGTACACGTTTCACCGAGATTGAAATAAAACTTCCAAGTGTTGAAACGTGAAAAATCCCTCCTCAGAGGTACAATTTTGTATAAAACAAAAAATCCTCATCAAAAGCGTACTTTAACTTTCGAATGGAAAATGATCGTAAAAAGAAAAGAAGTTAAAGTACCCTTCAGAGGTCCGCTTTACCACATAGAGGAATTCACTTGGTAAAATATGCACATAAGCAAAAGAAAAAAGTGATTTCTTCGAACGACAAAGCGTAAAAACTTATACGAAGGGAGTTGTACTCTATAAAAATTTTCTTTAAAGAATAAAATAATTATTCTTTAACAAATAAGAGTGCAAGTCCCCTCGAAGTATAAAATATTGCAACAAGCTTAAGGTATGGGGGCAACATGGTATAGTAGTATAGCTGCATCAGTAAAGTAATACTCAAACAACATACCATAAGCCCGCTGCAATATCATATAAATAAACTTGTGCAAAAATAAATAGTAAATGCATTCTCAAATTCAAACAGAAGTTTGTACAAACGAAGAATCATTTTATTCAACTATAATGCAGATACAGGTTTTCAAAATAAAAGCGGGGGCCGATACCCGCACAACTCTCGGCCAGTTCATATAAAAGACAAAAAGCTAAAATCTTCACTTCTTCTTCCCTCCTTTGGACCCTTTACCCGGTCGAATGACCAGCTTTCCAGGTCGGCCAGTGGGTATAAGGGAAGTAGGAGAGGTAGGTGTAACCGGTTCAACTTCCGGCTCCTCTTCAGTGGCGGTGATTTTCTTCCCCCTCCTCTTTGATGTCCCACGCTTCTCTCTCCTTTGTGAGGAAGACTCACTCCCCGGAGTGACAAGTTTTGATAGAACAATGTCGTCAGAAGGAGTCCGTTCCGGGGATATGTCACCTTCCTCAGGTCTCTCATCTTTCTGCTCTTGCGAAGCGATGGGATCATCCAAGCCGTGAAGAGCCTCTATTTGTTCCTCCTGTGATCCAGGTTGCGAGGCAGAAGGAGGCACCGCCTGAAGAGATGAAGGAAGGATGACCGGAGGAGTAGAAGTTTGAGCAGTGCTTGGTACTTTCTCTACAGAAGAAAAAAGGTTAAAGTCAGTAAAAAGAGGAGATGAAGGTTCACCAATGAAGTCAGTAAAGAGAGGAGATGAAGGCTCGTCAAGGTTGAGAAAATAGCCAAGGAGCTCGTGAAACTCATGCGAAATAAACAGAGTAAACCGCTTGAGCAGAATTGACAATAGCGAGATTAACAGTGAAGTTACCTGGAGAAGCTGGTTTCCTGATATCGACTTCATAAGCTTGCGCATCAGTGCTCTCTTCACCCTCGTCTCCGCCTTGTGTGCTTGTAATATCAGCGGTAACTTTGGTGGGAGATGCGAGATGGGAACTGGAACCAATAATGTCGACTTCAGACGGAGAAGGTGGCTGGACTAGAGTAGTTGAAGTGGTTTTCCCCAGCTGGTCCCCTTCCGTCACTTCGGTTCTTAGTTTGGCAAGTTGTTCCTTTCCCCTGGCGAGAGCAGCGCGAGCGTCTTCATCAAAATAATGCCTTTCCAGGGCTGACTCGTCATAACCAGCACCTTCAGCACCAAGCATATCGAGGGCGGCCTCCCACACTTCAGCTAAAGTGATCTCATACTTGGGACCAAGAAAGGCGAGGCTTCCACGCCCCAAGACGCTATGCAAGTAGAAGTCGAATAATGTTGAGCCGAAGCTGTTTTTGGTCGCCTCATGAGATTCTTCGGCTGCGATTTTGCCGGCGACAGCCTCATCGCGCTCCCTTTCAGTTTTGGCAAGCTGAAGCTTAAGCATCTGTATCTCCGCCTCCTGGGAGTTGTTTTTCTTTTGAAGCTCAGCAATATCAGAGACATAGCCGTCACTGATTCTTTTTTGTGCTTCAAGCCTGTCCTCAGCGTCCCTCTGACTGGCATGAGCATCTCTAACTTGTCTGAGAAGCACTTCTTCTTTTTGAGAGTATGAAGTAGAGGAAGCAGCAAGCTCATCTTTCAACTTCTCAACCTTTGCTTCGAGCTCCTCGTTGTAGGAAGTAATGCTCCTCATTTCGGTGTCGTGCTGCTCAAGGACCTTTTGCCACTCAGCCTTATCATTTTCCATGGTGAGCATGGCCTCTAAGTTGGCACGGTTAACTCTTTGAAGCTCATCAACAAGCTTCTGCCAGTTTGACATCCTCTCGATATCGAGCTTGACTGCATCAAGATTGCGCAACATAGCAGACTTGTCGATGGGGACCAAGTTTAGGTCGAATCTCACACCCTTTAAGCACCATTGTGGAAAACGACTTTGTAAAGTGGCTGGGCCAGGTCCCACTTGAAATTTAGGCCTGCTTATTATTGTCTGGATGTCCTCCTTCCCGAGAGCAGGAGAGTCGGAAGTAATGTCGAGAGGGGCAGGGGCAGTAGGCTTTTCAGGAATAGTGGAAGCATGTCTCTCACCATATCGGGCTCGTTTGCCTGAATCTTCAGCTGCATGACCCTTTCCTCGGTCGTCGTGAGATTTCCTTTTGTAAGAGTCGTCACTTCTCTGCAGGGAATCATGGTGCTCATCCCTATCCCTTCTGTCATAACGCTCTTCTGCATCCCTCCTTTCACGAGCCTTTCGAGCAGCCCTCTCTTCGTCAGACTCTCTATAGGAGGGAAAGTAACGCCGATAATCATATTGACCACGCCCCCCGTAGCGTTGGAAATCCTGATAATATGATCCGCCGCGTGTCATTGAAGAATCTGAAATAAGAAAAGATAAGCTTTAGAAATCTTTAAAGTATAAGAAGATAAGTGCATAAATGTGCTGGAAAATCCTAAGTGCTGTGTGATGTGCAAGCTACACGCATTAAGCTACAAACCACTCTTTGGTGCAGAGGTGATGATAGCTTGGGTATGAGGAGTTGATGTTTGTGTTGGTGTTTGTCGAAGAAAAGACGTCGCCTCAATTACAGGAGAGATAGTTTTAGATACGTCATCTCTAAAAAGCTCCTGCGAAGTCACTATTATGTCGCTCAACCCCTCATAAACATCGTCACCATCATGCTTGGTGGGACTTGTTTTCTCAATTCCTACATCAGCTAATCCCCCGAGAGGCCGTGAAGGTTCTTCTTCTTCCTCGATCGGGGCAAGCACCGTCTTACTAGATGACCCCATAATGTCGGTAGGAGTGGAACACTTCACCAATGAAGCTTCAATATTAGACTCTTTTGATGTGAGTTGTTCGACAGTAACCGGGGCGTCAGGAGTTTTCATCGGAGAATCGGGAACTTCTGTTGGAACTTCATGAGCATGCGTAGAACGAGAAGCGTGTAGAAGCCCGTATTGGTGTAAAAATTCATCCTTCAGCAGAAATTTTATGCTCCTTTCTTCCGCAGCCACGGCACTCAACCTCTCAAAAACTTGTTTATGAATCGGATCTCTAGAAGGGAGAGGAAGTGCTGAAAAGAGCAAAGAATGAAGTTAGCAACTGAAAGTTCGGATCTCGAAAAAAGTTTCAAAAACGAAAAAATGGAAACACTAGTCTTACTTCCTATTCTCCAGATGGCATAAAACCCTGGAGGACAGCGAGCAAAGAAAAACTGGTTCAAAAATCCATGAACACTTTCAGTGAGATCGGAAAGGAGCTTGCGGTTTCTAGCACTTCTCACAATAATGAGTGAAGGATGATCTTTACTCTTTGTAAACGAGCACAGATAACGAATTTCTTCAAAACTCGGTAGGCGATCAAGAGTTCTTCTAAACAAAACACACAACCCCATCAAGATGGCATAACCATTAGGATGAAGTTGAAATGGAGAGATTGTCAACCGGAGAAGAAGAGTTCGAAGGAAGTCATTAAAAGGAGGAATCGCCCCACTTAAGCACATGTGGCGGTTGACTGCAACGAAACCATGGGGAGGATTATCAGCAGTATCATTTGACCCAGGGAATAGGACATCATTTTCAGCAAAGCCAAATTGAGTGCGTAGCTGAATAAATGTTCTCAAAGATAGAATAGTCGAAGTTCTTTCCGGAGGATTCTCTATCGGAACTGTTGTCGGGAAAGTTTCTTCTTCTTGAGTTACCACTTCTTCTTCTCGATGGGAAGTCATTCTACATAAACAACTGGGTATTCAAACATGAAGGTGCACGTTTCCTAAAGTGTGTGAAGTGTTGTGTAGAATCAATCAAGCGGTAAACAAATATAACTGGAATAAAAACTAGCAAACATTTGTTAGTTATGAAATTCAGGGATTATTGTTTTAAGCCTAAATATGCAAGTAAGATGTTGGTGCAGACAAATCAGTTCAGATTGTTGATACTTTGCACTAATGCTTAACCCTAATTGATTGATTCGCAAACATTTCATGCAATATAATTAAGTTGTTTGTTTTGTCTTGACTAATCTGACATCTGACGTGGGCAGTCAATGGCAGTATTTTCGCCTTGGTTCTCTTTGTTTGTTATTTTTAGCAGGTTAGCAGCTTATAAGTTAATGCGGCATAATACAAGGAGATTCAGGCAAGTTTAAAGTTCAAAAATTCAGACAATTTAGTTCTTTAGCTCAAGGCAAATGCTCAAAGTAGGCCCATGCTCCTAAATGATAACATGTCTGAAGCTCAAGTACTAACTCGGCTACGGTTTAAAATTCTTTTGCAAGATAAAGCTAAGTCGGTAGCAGGTCAAGGTCTAAATAGTTTAACTTGGCAACTCGTTCCCCTAGGTCGCAAGCTCTGGTCCAAAAGGCAGGAATTTCTCAAGTGTTAGCTCGGTCACGATTCAAGCTTTAAAGTTTAGATCGGTAAGCTTCTTTCTGGCATTATCTCGGCCACGGTTTAAAGCTTAGATCGGCAGAATGGTAGGTCGGTGGGTCTCACTCAAGCACTAACACGGTCATGATTTATGATTTGAATCGGCCAAAAGATGAGTCACCTAAAATCACTGGGTCGCGTCTAAACCAATACCTCACTCCACTCAACCCATTAGCCCGCTAACCGCTCCTCCACCAGCCAAAAACCCCTATTCCATTCATACCATTACCTGCTGCCGGACCCTCCACTAAATCAGTTCGAAGTTATCATAAATTTGTCGCATGGTAATCTCAAACGATTAGCCTAAGACGACGAGCCACTTTCATTATTTCATCGAACTTTTAATCGAGCAACCTGAGTTTCATCAACGGCAAATATGATAGAATTCGTGATGAAGCATCATGCAAGGAGGCCGTTCGAATTCAAGCGATAAAGTTTGAGAACCGAAGGTAATCTACAATCAAGGGAGGAGTAGAATCACTTACGCAATGAATAGTAGGAATTACTGGTGATCAGGTAGGATGGAATCGCCTTAAAGAACTCAGGAGAATTTTAATGGCAGAATCGAAATTGAGTGAATGAATAAGTGACGAAGAAGGTTGAAGGAGGCCGGCTTATATTCCGAAGTGAAATGATACGGGTCATCATACACGAGTTAGCTGATAAGTCGTTCACGACTTACCGACCTAAGAGTGACCGAGTTAAAAGGTATCGAAGCACACGACTTAATCCCAAGGCGTATACTTCGAGGGGCAAATGTTAACCCTGCCTCGGTTACGACTCAGTGGTCCAGTATGTGGAGATGGCGCCGACTCAGGACTTAAATCGATACCGACTTAACTGGTTAAGGAGCATGCCGACCCAATGCCTTCACATAGATGCCGACCTAGTGCTTCAGAAGGAACTGGCCTAACGACTCAAGAAATAACAAAGGATCCGACTTAACATGGTGCCGACCTAACTGCCTAATGGAGTTGCCGACCTAACTGCTTAACAAAGGATCCGACTTAACATGGTGCCGACCTAACTGCTTAATGGAGTTGCCGACCTAACTGCTTAACAAAGGATCCGACTTAACATGGTGCCGACCTAACTGCCTAATGAAGTTGCCGACCTAATTCGATCCGACTTAAGGACTTAACGTGTTTACCGACCTAACTGAGTGGAACAAGTTCACGACTTACACTTGTGTCGTGACCGACTCATGGTCTGTGCTAGGATGTGCGCGACCTGGGCAAGGGAGTTAGTTCACGTTTAGCTCGTCAATTCATTAAATCGGCAACGACCTATTTGAGCATGCACTTCCCATTTAAGTCGGAGGCCATGCATCAGAGAGAGGGAACGACCTACGACCTGGCTTGACCCGGTGACGACTTTGGACTTGTGCAAATTCAGCGAAGAAAGATCAACTCAGCTAGATCATAGTGGTGCTCCCATAAGTCGGCCACGACTTAGCTGGGTCGGGGGCGATTCAGAACCGGTTACGACTTAGCTTAGGTCCAAGATCTTTGCCTATAAATACCAACCTACCTCCAACATTAAGGGGACTTTTTGGTCGATCAATTTCAAGCGCCATTACTCTGCCGAATTCCAGACTACTTCAACACTTAAAGCTTTTGAGATTCAAAGAACGTCTAAAAGAACTTCATAAAGAAATCATCTACATCCACCATGGATTTGAAGATTTTTGTCAACATCGAAGTTTGAGCTACTGGTTCTAAGTCTTTTGTAATTCAAAGTGTATTGTACTTGAGAAGATCTGTATCAACTTGTAACGTGATCATCAATAAAAGTACTTAAAGTGGACGTAGGCTATACCCATAAGCCGAACCACTATAAAATTGCTGTTGTTTACTGCTTTTCCGCTATTACTTGCTTATAATTCTTTCCCGATCTATCGGGTGGTGCTTTCACAACTACACTTCACACACCGGGGTGTTAGCGTTCAAATTTAAGCGTTAACAATATTATATTTGGGCTTTATTTTTAAGTTAGGGTTTTATTACTTTTATTGTTATAAATTTGTATTTTCTCATCTAAACTTTTGTAATTTCTAGTCGTGTGACTAGGGGACGAACTACGGGGGTGTAGTTCGAGAATTCGCAATTTAGTGGCTGAGTTACGGCGGGGTTTTGAGCATAGAGTTAGGTTAGTCGATAACGGGTGTCACGATTTTACATGTGTAAGTGTATGACTACTTAATTTATAATAGAAACCTCGAGGCAACACGTAGGCAGGGTTTTGCCGAAGCTGGGCAAATCTGTGTGTTTTGTTTTTTATATTCTGCTATTATCTGTGCTGCTATTATTCTACTGTGATCTGTGTTGGAATTATTTAAACTTTCGCAATAATTTTTATAATTAATAGTATCACCCTATTCACCCCCCCCCCTTAGGTTGAAATCGATCCTACAAGTGGTATCAAAGCTAAGAACAAAATGAAATTTTTGTTTTAAAAATTTGATTTTTCAAAAACCATCTTTTGTTTTACAAATTTGAATTTTTTTAAATGGCTTATTTTAGTAATGCTTTTACTAAGGCTCGGTCCAATATTATTCCTCTTGTTTGTGATGGAACATATTTTTGAATTGGAAATTAAAAATGGAATTTTATTTAAAATCTTTTAATGTCAAATGTCGGAATATTATTAACAATGGGTGTGATAGAATAGATGAGAAAAATGTTGATTTTTCAAAATCTGCTACCACTAACAACCATGGACCTATAAAAACAAATAGGCCACAAAAATCATTTATTGCGTAGGTGTGGTGGCAGGCTAAGGAACAACAACAGTGCTATCTGAATTCTGGCTATTTCGGATACACAACGGGCGACAAATCAAAGTTCCTTAGCCTAGTACAAAGGTGGCAGAATCACAATCGGCAACAACGAAATACTATTATAGAGGTAAATTAGGTAATGGTATACTTATCTTGAATGATTTATTAAATGTGATAATCTGAATTAAATCAACCAGTTATGAAATGAATGATAAATGTTGATTCTAGCTTATTCAAAATTAAATTATATTTTTATGCCAAGGATACTATAAGTTTTTCTGAAGACTTTGAATTAGTCCATATAGATGTGTTTTGAGTAATAATAATGATTTTATTGATTACTAGTTACTCATGATACAAGTGGCTATATTTGTTCTAACACTATGGACACTGTTTGTACATTTGCATGGCTTCAATTCAGTTTCATTTAAAAACTGTTAAAAATGACTTTAAGATATTTTGTTGCACACTACAAGGTCTTGCTATGACATCCAATGAATGATTTTTTTAATCTTGAGTCAAAGTAAAATTCAGGTGCAGATAACACTGGTAATCTAGTTGATAGAAAAAATACTAGTGGAATATGTTTTATGTAGAAACATTAATTAGCTACATCATATTTCAAAGAAAATATCTGCATATTTTTCATCTCAAATATTTTTTGATTAGAAGACATTTTTCTTATAAAACCCCTTCTAGTAAATCATTTTTGACCTTGTTTCAGATTAGTCATTTCTAGAAAATTTGATAATTATTTTTGAACTTCAGCTTAAATGATTACATTAACTAATTTGACTCCTTTCTGATTATCGAAAAGATAAATAGTGATTGAAAAAGTGATGAGTGTTGATATTGATCATATATTATAACTTGAGACAGTGTAATTAGTAAATTTCTTTAGAAATTTGAACAAGAGCTATAAAAACTTTTTGTTGGTGAAAATTCCAAGACCATCTCTATCTATTATATTTCTATCGACCATCACTCATCAAAATCTATTATAGTATGTCAATATGTGGTATTTTTAATGAGAAATCATGCGTTTTTCAATTTATTATATCTTTTAGCAATAAAAACATCCAAACTATTCACTCTCATTTAATGTCCTCACGGTTATGCATGGGTGAATTACTTGGAATTTTTGATTATATGCTTCCATGCTCAATTAAAAGTCCTCACGATTATGCATGTACGGAACGCATATCAAAATTGATTGATCAAATAGACAAATTGATTCTAATCCCATTTAAAAGTCCTCAAGGTTATGCCTGGTTAGAAGATACTTGAATTCTTTTTTAAAAAAATTGGGAATACTACTAATCTCATTTAAAAGTCCTAACGGTTAAGCATGTTTAGTAGGTAATCAAATTCCTGATATAAATATACCATAAATAGACACAGCCATATGGTTTTATATAATGACATTATCCCTATCATTCTAAAAGTGGAATATGCACCTACCAGAGTATTTATGATTTTTGTTTGATTTTTTATTGAAATTTAATATTTATACTCGACAGGGAATTAATATTGTATTAATGTCTATCACTTTATCTCTATTTTTCTAACACTATTACTTTTTGCTGGTAACAAAAGGGGGAGAGAAAGGTTAAGATTTTGGGAAACAAAAGTCAAATATTTTATTTTCTTTTTGCATCTAGGTTCATTTATTCATTTAATTTTATGCATATATGAAGGGTGAGCTTTGTGTAGAGAGGAAGCATTCAAATATGGGGAGCAAATTGAATGATCAAATACATTTAATACATTAAAAATCATAAATATATGTTTGTTATAATCAAAAGGGAGAGATTGTTGAATATGCAAGTATATGATTTTTGTTTGATAATAATAAACATATATATATATATATATATTCATTTAAATGCATTTGTTAACGTACTATTTTATTTTTTCACATAACTAATAAATATTTGCTGAATAAAATAATACAGAATTTAAATTCAAACAGATATTTTATTCAAACAAACATTTTTACAATTTTGAATAGTATAAATTTAAGCTCTCACTGCATATACAATTTTCAATAACAATTTCAATCACATCACATTTTTCACTACACATTTGCACCTCACTACATATCACTCATTCACTCGTATTTGTTCTTCAACTCTATTCCAGAATTAATCCAGCATTTGAGCAATTTGCAAAATAAACCCTAACGAAAATATTCTACAGTGAAAAATAAAGTGCGTATTTTGAAAATATTATTTGCCTCAGTTATTTGGGTCATTCGTCATCATTTAATTTGTGAATTCATCAAACATGAACAACTTGTGACATGCATAGTGTATCATCGTTCATGCCACAAGGCCGTGCACACCGATATGCACTTCATAAAATTACAGGGACAGGCGAGCACAAGGTCAAGCCCAATTAAAATCTAGGTTCAACTCAAGTGAAATGCAAATAAAGTCACGACACGAGCACATGGTCAAACGCGAGCCATAAGCTGGATTCAACACAGGTTCAAGTTCAAGAATATAGGTCAAGATACATACAACGCAACCTCGACCAAAAATTCGAATGTACACTTGAACCAGTTGCCAGATTCAAACATAAAATGTGCATTATAAATTGATACAAGACTTCAGACATGCATACAACTAAACATCCAGAAGATCAAGTGAAGTATACAAGCAAAAGAATCAATATACAATGAATCAAGGTACCCGACTCGAGCCCACAAACAAGCAAATGAAATCAATTACAAGACCATACATGAATCAAATAGCGAATAGTCAAGTATAAAAATGGAGTTTCAACCAACTCAGATGTCTGGACTAAATGCAAAGACTACATGGTGCAACAGCCTCAACAGCAAAGGCAAGCTACATGAAGACTAGTTGAACAATCATGTAACATGAAGAAGTAAACATATATGATCAGAGGACATCAACACTGCAAAGGCATTTTTGCTGAAGTGATGAACCAACATACGATGCAACATAAAGATGGAGGCAATGAATATATACATATATGAACATATATGTGCAGTGAAACCAGAGGCAACTGCAAGGATATAACTTCAATTATGAATGGAGTAAACAACATGTATAGTGATATGTATGAAACTACAGGCACGAACACACATGTCGAACAAGAAAAAGTCAGAGACTAGGCACCAAGTGTACATAAACCGAAGCATGTGCAAAGAAGCTGCAAGCATGCAAATACAAGTAGATGAACAAGGCAACACGTAGGTATGTACTTGATGCAATACAATACAACATGAAGCAACCAAACTTCGAGTCGAGCAGTGACAATATACATGAAATCCAAAGCTAATGCATATGCATGCATACATACATACATACATATATACATACATACATACATATATATATATATATATAATGCAATTGCATAAGTACAAGCAGAAACAAAATCAAGCAGGAATTTTCAAAATGACCGAAGTCAATTCTCATAGAAAATGCAAAGTCAAAGTAAAATTCTCATCTCAAAATTATGTTCATAAAATCAAGTTTGCAAACCAAGTCAAAGACAACTGCTGTTTCAAATCAAACTATGCCGGATTCATCAGAAATTCATGGAACTAAAACTTCCAGATAGTCACAATACCGTGGTGGCCAATTAGTAAAATCATAATCAATGCAGTGAGCAACAAGAAATATACGAATACGAACAGGTCAGAAAAATCATAATCATTCAAACATAATCAAGTGGTCGAATAAAATATCGGACGAATGAGAAAATAGGAATTCGAATCTTATATAAACCATAACATCATCAACATACGAAAATTATTCGAATTCAAGTAGTAACACCGAGTAGAATCAATAACTCGAATCATCGATTAAGTTTAAGCATACTAATGAGTAAAGCAAAAGGCATAAATTGCATATCGAACTCGATCGAGAAGCAGCCGTGTGCAACTCAAAGAGACGGTCGATCGACATAGCAAGAAACACGAAATCACCTATTCGATCAATCAACTAAGGTCTGCGGCTTCAACAAAGTAAAACCCTAAATCTTGGAAAGGAACGAACGAAGAGAATCAGATAGTTTCAAAGAAAAGGATTCCGGCCAAACAAATAAAGGAGAAACAGGAGATTATTTTTTTAGTGTTGGTGGCAGGCTTCTATAATATTATATTTGAGCTTTATTTTTAAATTAGGGTTTTATTACTTTTATTGTTTTAAATTAGTATTTTCTCTTCTAAACTTCTGTAATTTCTAGTCGTGTGACTAGGGGACAAACCACGTTGGTGTTGTTCGAGAATTCGCAACTCAATGGCTGAGTTGTGGCCGGGATTTGAGCATAGGGTTTGGTTAGTCGATAGTGGGTGTCGCGAGTTTACGTGCATAAGCGTCTGACTACTTAATTTTTAGTAGAAACCTTGGGGGCAACACCTAAGCATGGATTTGCCGAAGCTGGGTAAATATGTGTGTTCTGTTTTTTATATTCTGCTATTATCTGTGCTGTTATTATTCTGCTGTGATTTGTGTTGAAATTATTTAAACTTCCACATTAATTTTTATAATTAATAGTATCACCCTATTCACCCCAATCTAGGGTGAAATCGATCATACATTAACCATATTTTATATTAAACCCACAGGAGTGGTATTTCTATGTCGTATGTTGCTTCTTCTAATAAGGAAATATTGACTTCATAATGGACCAAAAACTGCATTTTAGGTATAACAGGTAGAAGAATCAGTTAGGTTAATGCAATAGTTTATATAAATTGAATAAACTCCTGAATGAGTAGAATTGCATCTAGAAGGTAAGGAAAAAAAGAATATAGGATGCTAAATTATAAAAGAAAGATATTGGGAGGGGATAATAGTTTCACAGTAAGCCCATGAAAACTGTGTAAAGGAAAGGATATTGGCAGGAGCCAATAGGTTTATAGTTATCCCATGAAAACTATGTATAAATGAAGATGTCAGAAAGACAGGTTCATAGTAAGCATATGAAAACTATATATAAAGGAATATGTCAAAAAGACGGATTCATAGTAAGCCTATGAAAAATATGATTGGATACTGGAAGTGGCCAATAGGTTTGAAGTTATCCCATGAAAGCTATATCCGGATGAAATATTGACAGATGTCAATAGGTCCTAGTCAACCCTTGAAAACTAGGGTAAGAAGAAAGGATATTAGGGTTACCAATAGGTTCTTTGTCAACCCATGAAAACTAAGATAAGTGTAAGATATTGGAGTTACCAATAGGTTCATAGTGATCCCATGAAAACTATGTAATTAGATAGGGAGTCCTTAAATATTTAACCAGTTATTAGTCAGCCCATGAAAACTAATAGGTTAATAGCAATCCTGGAAACTATAATTAAGACAAATAGTGTAGAAATGAATAGGGATGGGTAATCCAGAATTGATTCATTTGTTTTGCATACCATCATATTATACTTTTTTGAATTGTTTTAACCATTATGGTTGCATGTGTATACTCTACGGTATTACAAAGGTTTTGAGATATTAGTGAAGGGAAACCCGTTCCGTTAAGCGGCACGGTCTCGCTAGATATCTAAATGATTTGAGAAGGTAGATTATTATTCATACTAGGCTTTATTTCTAACTTGAAGTTTGTGTTTTCCCCTTAAACTCTTAGGTACTCAATTGATTTTTAGTAGTTTGAGAGTTGAGGTTTTTCAAGTAGGTCTTCAGACAAATAAGCTTGCGGAGACGTGCAGGAGGCATGATAGCTATTTTGAGTTATCTTAACTTTTTATTCCACTGTGTTGATTGTAATGGAAAAATTGTTATATTACTTGTGTATACTTTGATCATGCAAAGGGGCATCTTCATATGTCGCTCTTGGGCATATGTTGTAATGAATATATTTTTTCTGAATTTGAATTGCCAATTTGGGATTATGTAATGAATTGGAAATATTTTGGAATGAAATGTGACTTTGTTCGAATTTTAAATTTTTTCCATATTCATGTGTTTTATGTATCAATGAATCTAAAACCGTCGTTTTAGGTTGCCGAGGATTAATAACTATGGATGACTGCAGCGTTTGTAGCTGTTAGTTTTGGGCCTCCAAATATGGTGAAGTTACAAGATGGTATCAGAGCATAGGTTTGTGAAACTTTGAAAGAAAGTTAAACCTAAAAGAATATTAAGCATAATCCCAATGAATTTGAAAATATAATCGACGTTTGGGTTAACGCTATAGTAACGTACTTGTGTTTGAAATATATATATATATATATATATATATATATATATATATATTGCACACAAGTATATATACATACATTTTCCCTCTTTTTAGACCTTTCTTCTGTATCTTACTAAAGCTTGTATGTAGATTTATGTGAAAGAAGATATGGAAGCAGGAAACGGTAGAGGAAATCCAGGTGGAGGAAGAACCACAACGAATGGAAATGCTCGACCTAATACCCCGAGGAATCAAGGTCGACAGGCTAATGCTAATCCAAATGTTGAAGCCAATGTAGGTGTTGGAAATATGTCAATAGATGCGAGGATGGTGTGTCGGTCATTGGCCAATAATTTGCAAGATGGAGTTGCCGGTAATGTTGGAGGAGCTAATCCTGTGGCTCCAGTTGGGAATAACATTGCTAAGTTAACCAGAGACTACAAGAGTTTGGGTGGAAAGTCATTTGTCGGAATGGAGGATGCAGTTGAAGTTGAGAATGGATATCGAGTTGTAAAAAGATCTGTATAGTATAGGCTTGGATGATGGGCAAAAGAGAAGGCTAGCCTCTAGGCACTTGCAAGGTGTAGTTCTTCACGGGTGGAATGGTGTGACCATTGGGGTAATAGAGGAAGAGCTGACATGGGCCCGATTTCAGGAGAAGGCTGAAGGTGTGTAATCTATGTGGCTAGTTAACACTTAGGATCATGTAATATGGAATATTATATTAGTGTAAAAATATAAACTAGATAATAGATAATAGTTATAAAGTAAATGAAATAAGCACGACAGGACTTTTTTCACTGGTTCGAACTTCATGTTGTATGTCCAGTCCTAGAGTAGACTCTGGATTTAAACTCTATATATCCCTCTCTTAACCCGGAGGAACAGGTATACAACACCTGAGCAGCGGAACAGGATTTTTCTGCCTCAAACAGCTAAAAAGGACTTTTACTGCTTGAACAATCGAATAGGACTTCTACTGGTGGAAGTAAATAGTTGACGCTTGTGTTCTGAATAACACGGATATGTCTTTAATAATACACCCTTCCTATAATCAAATCCTCAAGTATATATTGTGTATTTGAAGATATGAAAGGAAGATATTACTTTGAATCGAAGAATATATTAATTAATTCGAAGATTTAAGCAATATATAGATTGTGATTGCTTTTAGATTACTGAGATAGATAGTAGAGAATATAGCAATAAATCAAAATAAAATTCATTGATTTGAGAAGTGATTTTAACGTGTTTATATAGTGAACAAATAGTTACAACTATTCACAAAAAGTTTCAATCAAAAGCTACAGCCATGTCTCTTCAATTTGAATCGAAACTCTTCGCAATTTGAAGTGACTCTTAAAGGAAAATAGCCGCTAGAGCCGATCAGTCGACTGAGAAAAATGGACCAATCAACTGAATATTCAAAAACAGTGTAAAATGGTGCATATCTATGCACTGAATAGTTAGTTTGAACATATTTTAAAAAATTTGAACTTTAAAACTAATTTAAGTATGTGCAAACTACTTGAGGATAGATTTTAACAATTGTAAACCATGCCTAAGACTAAAACTTCAGTAAATAATCATACTATACTTAGATTTGTAGTCTCATCTCCTTTGTAGTTTAATAGCTCGCATATCTCATTCTCTTTTTATCGCTTGATCGCATAGTCTCATCACTGACCGTTTAAGCTTTTTGCCATGAATCAAAACTCATGATTCAACATTCTTCCCCTTTTAGATTGATGACAACCTGTTTTTGATGATGCTATATATTAAGAAATATATACTGGAAGTTATATATTTAACCCCCTGAATATGTGGCGAAATATATACTGGAAGTTATATATTTACCCCTCTGAATATGTGGCGATATATCTAATCCTGTAAAAATTGGTTAGTCATTTCTCCTCCTTTGTCATCGACAAAAAAGAAATAGGCAACCATATAATATGTTATCACATAAGCATTGTGAACTAACAGCATATTAAATAATAATCACAAACAAACATATTTTTCCAAATTCTACTGGGCTATTTATACAATCCCATCAACATTATAGAAATTACACGATACTAGAATATTTTTAACTAAAAAGAAAGTAACTTACTACCACCATCATGCATTATCGTCATCAATCATCAGAGTCTGAATGTGTTTCTTTTTCCTCTTCTTCTTGCGTTGGTTCTTTGCCTTGCGAAGACCTTTCCACATATTGTATACCACCACCATTTCCAATAGTGTCAGAACTTGTATGTTCTTGGATGTAGGCAAAGTAAAATGAGGTGTCGAGTGTTTTCCCGGATTACGATGTGAAGGTTCTGCGGTGGTCAAGGAGGAACATGAGATTGCATCCCCATAGAATCCCAAAAAAACTTTTGATCTTGTCAAAATTCCTATCAAAATCCTTTTCGACATTCTTAATGCGAGAATCCAAAATTACTAGATTACGTGCAATGTGTGCTTTGGGATGAGGTGGTGGTGCGTATTTCATCTCCATGATGTTGTGGAGTAGCAGCTTGTTGGTGAGGCCTTGATTGCCAATCTTGGAATGACATGATAGTGAGCAGTCTTGGAGGCAATTTCATCAAACCAATTGTGCGGCTATTTTGTGTTTTCACTGTTGAGATCTCGGATTCTAGAATTGGAACTTGTATATTCATTAGGAGCCGCATAATATACTCACCATAGTAAACGATGTTCATCCATCCTTGGTTGAAGGCTAGGAATTCGTCAATTATAAGCTTTGGCCAATTAATTTGAATATCTCCCCAAATTGCATATAAAGCTCTATAATTCTCTAGGTAGACAAGCTTGTAAGACCCAGTACGAGGAAGGATTGTGCGCATTAAGGCTCGATGCATAATTCGAGCTGTAGGATGTAAGGCGGTAGATTTTAGTTCTATCATGTCGTCCTCTAAAAATCTATGACTTGCTTCACCTCGTTCCCCTAAAACAACATTTAAATCTTCTAGTGGAATACCATTTGTTGGAGTTTGAAGAATGTGTTCAATTCTCACTAACGACAAGAAGACTAGTTAACCACAAACTAAACTCCATACGTGGTTGTTACGGTTTCTTGGATTTTGATGACCCAAATTCAAGTTAGCGTAAAAGAGAATTACCAATATATGATTTATCTTGAGATTGTTCTGGTTGTTGCCAAGGAAAGATTCTAGATGATTTCTTCTAGTAGGATCTTAAATACTATATGCTACAAAGTGAGAAAATACAACAAATGGTCCTTCTAGAATGCAAACTTCCTTCGTCTTGTTCCATCTTTGGATAGCGGTCTCATCATAAAGCCATCGAGCTATTTGGGTGTCTATAGGTTCAGAGGCTGAGGATTAAACTTTTCTAGAGCATTTTGGTTGTCTTGGAGCCGTAAGAATGAATAATTGAGTAATGGAATTTGAAAATTTGGATGTCTAGGATTTTGAAATTTTGATGGTAGAAAGTAAAAGTGAGGAGTAAAAGTGAATAAGAAAGATTATATGGACAAAATGTGGGTGAAACAAGAGTTAATATGCCCAAATAAACCGGTCAGTCGACTGATCGAATTTGGTCAGTTGACTAATCAATTTTCCCGAAACATTTTGTTTCTAGATTCAATCGACTGACCAAAATTTGTCAGTCGACTGAATGCTCTTTTCCAGCATTATTAGTTTATCTGCTTAAAAAAATAAACAATATATTAAACAAAGAATGCATACAAATTAGATTGAAGTAAGAGAAAAAATATATAACATTATTTAGATGAAGAAGAAGTGGATGAATGCGTAGTCTTGCATTCTTCCGGTTCAACTTTAGTCTTTTCTTTGCATGGTTTCAATGGAGACGAGTGATTTTCACGCTCCCATGAATTTGGAGACACGCTAGGAGGTTGTGGTGGCTGATCCCATGGATTTCAATCGGAAGAAGTTGTGGGTTGATGAACATCAGATGTAGATGTCTCGTAGAATTTCCATCCAAGTTGCTCCAGAAAGCCAAGTCGTTTTGAATTAACCTTTTGTTCATAGTACATTTCTCGTTGTATTTCTATTGATTCCCATTGATAATGATGTATTTCATCAATCTTTTTTTGTTTTTTGACGGAGAACCAAAGAATAAGAAATGATATGACTTCTTCTTATCTGGTGTATAACCAGTATGATAGTTGGATGGTCTGGCAGGTTCATAACATGAAGTAGGTGAAGGTAAGCTAGAAGAATTAAAGGATGGTGTGGAAAAATAAAAAGAAGAGTAAGCAGAGTCATTCTAGGAGTTGTTTTGGGAAGAAATTGTTGTAAGGAATAATCAATATTTGAATCAAACAATCAAGGTGGAGAGAAAATAAACAAATAAACCTCAAATTTATATAGAATGGGTATTGTGAAAATAAAGTAAATAATTGGTTAAACAAGAGATAACTAGTAAATAATGAAAGGAGTAGAATAAACAGAATTTTACATGGTTAAAAAAAACTTTAAACAACTAAAAATAATATGAGAATAAGTGTATTATAGAAATAGTTGTGAAATAACAAATAGAGAAACAGTAAAGACATAAGACTTCCAATCTAGAGGTGTTGAGTTCAAGTGCTAGAAAAAAAAATTATTTTCATTTTATTTTTATAAAATTTCAAATGTTATAATTCTTTAAAAGAAATTATACCTAATTCTCTTCTTAGTTTTACAAAAATATTTTCATTGAGTGGTTTAGTGAAAATGTCAGCTAATTGATTTTCAGAAATTACAAATTCTAAATTTACAATATCCTTTTCAATATTATCACGAAGAAAATGATGATGAATGTCAATATGTTTAGTTCGTGAGTGATTGAAAGGATTTTTAGATAAATTTATTGCACTTGTATTATCACAATATATTATAGATTTATTTAATTTTATATCAAAATCTTGTGGTGTTTGTTGCATGTAGATGACTTAAGCACATGCTAAAGCGGTAGATATATATTCCGCTTCACATGTCGATAGTGAAACGCAATTTTGTTTCTTGCTATACAGGATACTAAGGACCGTCCGATGAAATTACAAGTTCCACTTGTACTTTTTCTATCCGTCCGACATCCTCTAAAATCAACATCGCATTAGGATACTAATTCGAAAGGTCACTTTCGTATAAAATATTCCAAAATCCTTGGTCTTTCTAAGATAACGAATTATAAGTTTTACTGCTCGCATATGTGATTCTTTAGGATTTGCTTGAAATCGATCACATAACAAATGCTCATCATTATATCAGGTTGACTAGTAGTTAAGTAATGTAATGATCCAATCATACTAAGATATAGTTTATGGTCGACACTATTACCATCTTCATCTCTGTCGAGACGTATAGTTGTACTCATAGGAGTTAGTTTGACAGAAGTGTTTTCCATACCAAATCGTTTAACTAGATTATTATGGTATTTTTATTGATTAATAAAAATACCATTTTGTAATTTTTTAATTTGCAATCCAAGAAAATATGGTAGTTCTCCATATGTTATATTTCAAATTCATTTGTCATGATAGTCGAAAATTCCTGACATAATTTTTCATTAGTTGAACCAAATATAATATAATCAACATATATCTGTATAATCAAAATATCTTGTTTAGTTTTCTTAATAAATAAAGGTTGATCAACCTTCCCAATTTCAAAACCAGAGTCTATTAGAAAGCAATTAAGTCGGTCGTACCAAGCACGGGGTACCAGTTTCAAACCGATAAGGCTTTCTTAAGTTTATAAACATGGTATTGAAATTTTTCATAAGCGAAAAGAGGAGGTTGCTCAACATAAACATTTTCTTTTATATATCGATTTAAAAAAGCACTTTTAACATTCATTCGTTATAATTTAAAGTTATGAAAACATGCAAAGTCAAGTAGAATATGTATAGCTTCTAATCTTGGGACAGGAGCAAACATTTCTTCATAGTCTATTCCCTCTTCTTGATTATATCATTTTGCTACTAATCTAGTTTTTTTCTTGTTTTATTACCCAGTTCATCAGCTTTGTTTTTGAAAACCCATTTTGTACCAATGATCGATTGATCACTTGGTCAAGGAACTAATTCCCAAACTTCGTTTCTTCCAAATTGGTTTAACTCTTCTTCCATAGCTATAATCCAATAGTCATCAGTGGAGGCTTCCTTAATATTTTTAGGTTCTATATTAGAGAGAAAATCTACGTGGCCCATTTGATTTATTTGATGTCATGTTCTTACATTTGAATTTATTTCTCCAATTATATTTTGAACAGGGTGATCTCTAAGAATTCTTGGAGGAGATCTTATAATATTTTCATTATGAACAATGTTTTCATTTTCTCTAGTATTATGAATGTTATTATCTTGAAAAATAATATCATCATCTTCTGAATTATTTGTTACGATTTTATTAGAATTATTTTCAAAGTTTGTAATATTAGAAGAAATTTTGAAATTTTCATCGAATGAAACATCAAATGTTTCTTCGATTACATTAGTTCTTTTATTAAAAACTCGACAAGCTTTCCTCCTCTCCGAATATCCTACGAATATTCCTTCATCGGATTTTGGATCGAATTTGCTAAGCTCTAATCTTTAGTGTTAAGTATAAAACATTTTGAACCAAATACTTTGAAATAAGATATATTAGGTTTTTCTACCATTTAAAAGTTCATATAGGGCGTGCTTTGTTAATGGTCGAATAGAAACACGATTCGCAACATAACAAGCAGTTGCAACAGCTTCTGCCCAGAAACGCTTTGGTAAAGTACTTCCATTTAATATAGTTCTTGTACATTCTTGTAATGTTCTGTTTTTCCTTTCTACGACTCTGTTTCGTTGTGATGTTCGAGGAAAAGAAAAATTATGATTAATTCCTTTCTTCTTACAAAAATATTCAAAAACTTCGTTTTCAAATTCACCTCCATGATCACTTCTAGTATTTTTTACTTTTAAGTTCTTTATATTTTGAATTCTTTGAAATTTTTTTTAAAATTTCAAAAGTATCACTTTTATGTTTCATGAAAATTATCCATGTATATCTTGAAAAATCATCTACAATAACAAAAACATATCTATTGTGGTTAATAGATTGAACCTGAGTAGGTCCAAAGAGGTCCGTATGTAGTAGTTCAAGTGGTTGTGTTATAGATATGATTTTCTTAGTTTTAAAAGAAGATTTTGTTAATTTTCCTAACTTACATGCATCACAAATATTATCAGTTTTGAATTTTATATTAGGTACCTTTTTAACAAGTTTATTTTTAGCTATTTTATTAATTGTACTAATGTTTTTATGACAAAATCTTTTATGCCATAGCCAATAATCGTTTTTTGTAGCTACTAAACACATGTTTGTGTTATGATTTACATTCATATTTAAAATATAAATATTTCTATTTCTTATACCTTCAAAAATTAAATTTTGATTTTTATCAGAAATATTGCATTTATTTTGTGAAAAAGACACATTAAAACCTTTATCCCAGAATTGGCTTATGCTCAATAAATTATGGTTTAAGTTTTTAACAAATAAAACATCAGAAATGAGAGGTAAGTTAGAGATACCGTTATTGCTCACATCACCTTTGCCATTGAAATAACTTTTTGAATTATCCCTAAAAGTGGTCGATTATCCATTTGAGTAGATAATGTTAGTTAAAATGTCCTTATTACCAGTCTTGTGTTTTGACCAACCGCTGTTCAAGACCTATTTTCCTCTCTTTTTAAGTGCTTCCGGCAAAAGATAAAGATTAAGTTGGTACCTGATGTGCGCATAAATGTGCATATTTTTACCACCATATTTAATCTATTTAAATTAAATAAAGTATCATATCAGGTATTTTAACTTGTTTAAACTAAATTCAAATTATTTTCAAATTGTCACATATTCATCTTCATCCAAGGGAAAAATAGTCATTTTTGGGCATAAATTAATTTGAGAAAATTTAATTAGAAATTTCCACACTATTTTGTAGGAATTTGATTTCAATTACAAGTTGTCTCATGAAAAAGATATGCATGCACAAAAAGAACACAAAGGAATGAAGATGGAAATAATTCAAAGTAAAGATTATGGAGGACCCCACCTACCCACCATCTTAATGTACAAATTAGAGGCTAATACACATGTTTATGGAATTAATAGCTTCATGTAACGACTCGAAATTTTCGGCTTCAAAAATTCAACATTAATACGTTCACTTTAGAAATGTCGAGCTATTGAACGTTGGAAATCCCAGATTATTACGGTAAAGAAGAAAAGAGTTACAAGAAGAAACAGAAACAAAATACAAAATCTCACATTCGCAGCGGATCAAAATATAATATCAAATAATAGCATTTATATAAAGAAAGCTGTAACTATCAATTTACATTCAATACATTAGAGTACAATCATTCACAAATAAACTAGATAGTTGTAACAACTTGTCTCAGAATACTTATCAATACAAACTCAAATACATAGTAGAATATGCTCCATACATTCCTACCATCCAGCTTGCCACCTGAGCTCCAGAACGTCCTTACCTGAAAATTTACAATACTCGATCTGACCCGAGCATTACAATAAAGTAACACCTAGGTCAGGCAGGAAACCAGCGTTAGTAAACCCATAATATAAAATACTAAGTTATAAAACATACTTGATAACCAAGTAACTCGTACCTCACTACGAGTTCTTATCTTGTTATAATCAATACTTATTTCAATAAAATTATATCTAAGCATCGTTACTCTGTTCAAATGCAAAGATTACTTAATTTGTTCCATTCCAGCCTATTTGATTCTAAAATCAAATCCGTAAAGAATTTGTGATATATTATTAATCGAAGTGGTTTTGGGTATTTGCTCATATCCGATCCTGGTCTCTTCAAATCCAATACCATCTTAAATCCATGTTGTTTAAGTGAAACAATTCAATTTAACACAAGATGTCAATTTACATAGAAATTCATTACTAATAAATAACCCATATTATCACAATTCAACCCAAACTTATCATATCATAGAACATCACAATTTATCGGACCAGAGACATTAATCCAATCATTCAATACAATTTAATCGTTCATAAACAAGATTATTTGTCACCCAATCTAATTAATTAAATTAGTACAAAATAAATTAATTACCTTTAAATCCTGCTTAATTATCATCGATTAATCCATTTAATTAATTTTTGAAACTAATTACTTATTATTTAATCATTTAGTCATTCACATCAATTAATGATCCTTTAATTACTTATATTAATTAGTGACCTTTAATTAATTTCATTAAGTAATTATCCTTTAATTACATTAATTATCCTATGATTACTTAAGTAAACTAATTTACCCTTAATTACTTAAGTCCTTAATTAATTTAAGATAAATCATTAGCTTAAATACTTAATTACATTATTTAAATCTTATTTAATTAAATGCTTGAAATTAATTTTCACAAATTATACTTGAGATCTTTTTTTATTATTTAAAAGCTTAAAAACACTTATACTCTAAAAATTAAATCTTTGACCTTGTTTGAAAATAACTTGAATAAATACTTTTATTTTATTTTAAGTTTTGCAAACCTTGTTTAATGTTTAGGTTTGAAAACTTTGTTTAACAAATTTGCTTTTACACTTGCATTTATTTTTTAAAAAAACTTGTTCAAATTTACATTTTTTTTATATATTAAAACATGGTAACGACTTACTTATAAATTTTAAAACCCTGTACAAATTTTACTTTATAACTTTAAACCTGTTATCTTCAAACAACCCAAGCCCAAGACTAACTTCCCCGATCAAACACTCGAGCCAACTCTTATCTACTTGCGTACGAACCCGAGTCCAACCCTACTGCTTCTCTTCTCTCATACCTAATTCCTACACCAGCCATTACTGATACATGCCAGCATCATGTGCATGTGCACACGACAACGGAGGATCATGCAACACGGCCGGCACCTCCACGAAGTCACCCTCGACCTCCTCGCTTCCCTCGACCTCCCGAAACTCCCTAGAAATTCCCAAATCGAAAACAAACAAAAAAGCACCTTGCTAAAAAATAAACCGACCACCTTGTCGACGCCTACCACCGCCAATCATTCACAATCCGCCACCAAAACTTCACCAGATCTATGCCACCATCTTTCATTCCATTTCCCTCATCGTGCACTTCCCAGTCACCACCGCGATGCCCCAAATGATTGAAACCAAACTCATCCCAGGACAAACCTAAAACCCTACACTCGCCTCCTTCAGTCACCACAGCCACCGAGAATTGCAATCACCATTTTTGCTCCAACCGCCCTCACCTCAGCCTCCTTTGACCCGAAGCCCCAAGCTCGACAGCATCGGTGTTGCCAAAAATACCCCAACGACCAAAACCCGACCAACTTCCCTTATCTCAACCACTACTCAATTAAAAATCAAAAGAAAGCCACCTAAAATCATCATTTTAAAAATAGATTCTAGTTATATAAGTGTAAACTTAAATCGTACTGATTAATTTTCCTTGAAATATTGATCATCTACCCTAAAACCTTCTTCCCAAGACATTTATTTGCTAAAACCCTTGTAATCAAATTTAAGATATGGTATACTCAATTTTAAGCACATCTCCTTTAGGCATCATAATCTATAACTAATTTGATTAAGAGAATTTAAATTTTTAGAGGCTTTGAAACTATCAGAAGCAAGAAAAGAGGTAAAAAGTTTTCTACAGGTATTCACACACATATATACAAGCACATACATACCTTTTAAAACTGATATCCTCACTTCAACTATTATCAAACATAATCTTAAAAAAGATTAGGTTTTGAAAATAGTTTACTTACCTTTATATAGTTTGAATAGAAAACAGAGCTTGAAATTTGAAAACGGCACTTGTACATATTTTTGAAGCTGCATGTTTGATCCACTTTGTTGGTTTTTTTGAACTGTACTTAGGTTGATTCAGATTGAAACTTGAAAGAGTTTTGGTTGTTGAAATGTTTGTGTTCTATTATTTTGATTCTGGTTTTAGCTTTTAATTTCCTGTTTTAAGTTTCTGGTTTTCAGATTTTTTAAACACATGAAAACAGACAAAAGTATGGATGTGTGTATATATATAACTTTGTTTTCCTTTAATTATTAAATTTGAAAATAAAAGAGACAAATGACACTTGTATTTTACACACACATATTTATATATTTGTACAAGTATACAATTAAAATTTTCAAAATTATATAGTTTCCATATATCTATATATATGTATAGATATTTTATCTTGAATTAAATAGTGAAATATATTATTCATTTATCTAGAGATTTATAGTTCAACATTTATTATAGTTTCCAATCTATATATATATATATATATCCACATATTTATCAGTATTTTATTTGATTAACTCACAAATCAGTATTTTAATAAATTTAATCCTGCTAATTATCAATTAATAGAGGTCCAAAAATCTGGGTTATCACATTCCTCCCCCCTTTGAACCTTTTCGTCCTTGAAAAGGAACGAAGCCAGAATTTTATCAAAATGTTTATATGAGTTAAATTATCCCTTAAACATTTGAAGTCTTAACTCCCTTTGTTTAAAAAATTTTAAAAAATTTTAAAATCTACATAATATTGCCAAAATAGTTTCTATAAAAATAGTTTTTATAACTCGATGTTTTAATAAGTCCGTCCTCGCTCTCGCAGCAATCCAGTCATATGTTGATCAGGCGTAGGACTGAAAATCTATAAGTATTTGGTAAACCCGTTTTCAACACCCAGTGAGAAAATTTGGAAAATATTTTCAAAAACTTTGTGAAAATATAGAAAACATTTTTGAAAATATAGAAAACATTTTTGGCGAGAATGCTCGGGAAATCATCACCCCTCCATGGTCGCAGTTAACCCGCTGGTTACGTTGCCATCCCGGCAAAATCCATAGAAAAATGTAGGCCTCCGCTCCCCTCGATTACACCATGGAACCCGCCATAGATCTTAGCTACACCTGGGGTTACGTCGCCGTTACGGTAAAAACCCATGTAATTGTAGGCATCAGCGCCTGTGAGGACCCAGAATATTTAGGCATTTGAAATTGGAATAGTTAATTAATTTTAAATATTTGCAAGATAGTTTAACTTGTATTTCAAATATCATTTTGAATTTGACAATTGAATTTATTGAATTTGGGTAAAATATTGAATTTTCATTTTTAAGCCGGTTAAAAATAATTTGAAGGCTTATAAAATTTATAATGATGATACTGAAGATAATATAGTGGTTAAAATTTAATTTAAAGGTGATTTGTTAAGTTTTAAAAATATATCATTTAAATTGATGTTTAGAAATAGCCTTCCAAGGCACAGCCTTGGAATTCGACGAAACCAGTTCCATTGGATCCGTCATAGTGTATTATTATCGTATTGCAATTTTCGAAATGCTTCGAGTTGTTGTGTGAGCGTACGACATATAAACGCGCTGAAATCTATATCGAAAATTCAATTTAATAGCTAGATCCAAAAAGTTATCTTCTCCATACGATCGAATTAGGGCTCGAGACCTTTTCCATTGCGTTTGGAATAGGGGTATAACATTATAAACGTCTAGCGGCACGCCTCGATAGGAGGTCGAGTTTTTTAGCAACAAATTCAAGTCGATTCAAATTTTAATTTAAATAAAATATCCATATATTGTTTTGACTGGTCAATTGTTCACATCAGAAACTTTTCGAAAGTTTTTTTCAACATCTCAAATCACCGTACATGTTTCTTTTGTCTTCCCCTTCACGCTACCATCGAATCTTGTCCCCTCCCTTCTCTTTTAAAATACGGTTGAGAAACATGTCAAAGTATTGGGGCCGCTCGTTTTTTTTCTTCAATTCAATTTAGTATGTCGAAAGAAACTTTTTCCACCCTCTTTCCAGATTTTATTCCAAATCGAACCCATCTTCTTAAGGATTCTAATTCGTTCGAAAATCAAAACAAATAAGTCGCAAGCGGAAATTGAACCATATGTCATCATCGTGCGGCGGCGTGGGCCATGAGGGCGGTGTGGAGGCTTAGCCTAGGAGATGGAGGGCCGCTGCGACGTCGTGGTTGTCCGTGAGGCTAAGCGAGGTTGTCGACCGAATTTAGGGTTCTCGTTCACGGTGAGCTCGAGAGGTGCGCGTCCACAAAGACTTGGGCGAGGTTGATATTGGAATAGCTCAGCAAGTGGTGGTCGAATTGGCGAGACGTTCGAGTTTAGGAGACCGAAGTGGCGATTGGTGTCGCATGCGCGAGGGAGAAGCATGGTCTCGTGATAATCTGGTGGTATTGTTGGTTCTGGCAGTGAATGTGGTGAGGTATCATTTTTTTGTTCAAATAAATAATGTTTACATTTGGGAAAAAGGGAAATAGGAATTTTGTTTTTAGAAAAGTTATTATTTTTAAATTTTAAAGCAAGTATATTTTTCTAATTCATTATAGCAGTAATTATTTAGAGATGGCTTGGTATTATGTTTAAAAGGTTAGAAATTCAGTTTTATATTGTACAAAGTAGTTTTATTTTAATTATTCTTAAAGTATATATTTTGAATAAGTATTAAATTGGTTTTTAATTTAAATGTTTTAAAAGATATTTTATAATAAAGTTTTTTAAATTATTTTAAAAACTAAAGTTTTTGTGCTCGGTGTTTTCAGTGGAAATAAATATTTTAAAATTTATTTCATGAGAAAAGTGTGGTTTGAAAACTGTTTTCAGAAGGGTTGAAAATGGAAATATATCTTGCGAAGATATTTTTAGGTTAATAAATAATTTGGGAGAATTTATTTATTGTTTGATTGTTGTTGTGAATGTTAATTGATAGTTAAATAACCGACTATCAATACTGGCCAATGCACTGATCGTTTCGAAGAGACCGAGATCTGGGTTAATTTCTCGAAAACCACTTCGATCCGGTTTGTATGTTTTCGTGGAAAAACGAGTTTGAAGTCGAAGATGGAGCAGTGAAGTGCAATGGCTAGTCGCTGCTAACCCTGAGGATGATTCTGAAATGGATGTAGTAGGAGTAGTGCCTTTGGTTCTGTTCGAACTCGCGACGGACTTGTATGGATGAATGCTTTCAGAACATCGTCAGGTGGGCGATGGGCATTCTAAGTGAAACGTTCTAAAAGGTAACGCTTAGCCTCAAGCCTCATCAACTAGGAATGACTGCAAACAAGGGGTTATGCAGCAAGGCTAGGTGGGTAGTGCCCATTAGGTGAGGTCATCCCTGTCTAGATGGCCCTTTTATTCGCCTTAGTGGTGCGGTTGCTGATCCCAACCATGGGGTTATCTTACTCGGGATTATCCAGTAACGGGTAGTCCCGATCTTGTATTGCAGGGGATTAGGCGTAATCCTCGGTACGGTGATCTAGGCTACGTACGGTGACAGGTGGTACCCCAGTGCCTAGTCATTAATTGGAAATCCATTCTCCCTACACGCCTGTACGGTTTTGATTGTTCCCAACTATTGCTGAAACGTGAGATGCAAGCATTTCAGCTAGATTCTATTTTACTTTCTATAGACATTATTATAATATCAGAGGATTTTGATGAAAAGTGTTTTGGCTATCGTAAAGTAAAAACCCGACATGTTTATTTGTGGCGTGGTCTTATGAGATGCTTTTGTTTCCAAAGGATTTTGGAAACTTTAATAATCCAATTGAGTGTGGTTTTCTCACGCTGATATTCCAGAATGACTCAGGTGTTATCTAACTATAATGCTCTCGGGTCAGGCCGAGTATTATAGAATACAGGATACGATGCTGTGAAGCTCAGGAGACGAGCTGGATGGCGATATGTACTTTCGTAATTGATTATCATTCTGCTGTGTATTCATATTCGAAGACAAGTTTATATGACTGTCTAATTTTATGTTATTTATGTTGTTAAACTCTGATGATATATTCTGGTGATGTATGTATAAAACAGATATAGTTTTCTTTTGTGTAAAGATCTATTATTATCTATTATATTTTATTCCGTGCGATGGTTAGATTCTGATGTTGTTTTCTATTTTCTTCTTCTACCTCTTCTTCTTTAACCCAAATGGTTCGTATTTTTGTACATCTCGAGTTGATTGAGGGAGAATAGAATCGACTCAAGGGGTACGGATTTGCAGGCTATTACAGCGCCCTCAAATTTCGCTGCCATATGAAACTTCACCTCTCCCACATAGATCGCAGACTACATCAGTCGAATCCTAATGTAGCCTATTGGCACTCACTGCCACACGACTTTCGCTACGTCTTTATATATCGCAGTCTATCGATGTTAAGTCGCCCTCCCGAATAAATCAAACGTGGACTATTGGCACTCACCGCCACACGACTTCCTGTATGTTCCGCAGTAGATCGCAATGACATTGAGTTACACCGTTGTCACAACATAACCCAAATGTCTCTATAGGCATCAGTGCCCTCGACTTTCTCTACCTACACAGAATCTTCAAGTGCTTTAGTTAGTCTGGACTTCCTCCCAGGATCAAATTCAAAGCCCCCTTAGGGCTCAAGGCAGAACCACCCCGTGGATCTCCTATGAAGTTCATTTCATGGGAGCGCCATTTTCCCCAAGGCCAATCTCAAAACATTTTATACTATACACATATAGTATCTTTCAAATCATACACTTTATGATTCACATAAAAATTTCCTTTACACAAAATCGATTTCTCAAATCATAGTTCCAAACTTGACTTTCCAAATTTCAAAAATTAATTTTTCCCAAAAATCAAAAGCCTTTCAAAATTAGTGAGTTCCAAAAACCATTTTGCTAAAATTATTCTCATACAATCATTTATATATATATATAGATATATAGATATATAGATATATAAAATCTTGAAAAATCTTGGATCACTTCATACTTATATAAATTCCCTTTTATACTAAACATTTTCAAAAGAATAATTTCTTCTGGTTTTAGATTCATCAGGGGGAGTTTATTACATGTAACAAATATATATATAACTTTATTCATGCCAAATAAAATATTCAAGTTTGATTTCTTTTATAAAGTTATATACCAAATTGCTTACTCTCCATAAAGTGAATATCAATCACAGAAATATCCAACTTCCATTTTTATTCATCATATATTCAAAATATAATTTTCTTTTCAAAAATCATATTAACATTTCTTTTCAAAATCTTCAATATCTACTTCATTCAAACAAGTACATATACTATCCGTACGCAATATCAAATCTGATCTCTCACTCGATCACACAATTCCACTTCCGAACTAGTATCGTCTACCGACTTCCTAGTGCGGACTCAGATCTGGTTTGTTGATCAGAAACCGTCATTCTCCTTGCATAGCCCTAACTATGATAGAGAATTTCCAGAATCAACCAAAAATACATATCAACAGTTCGTCGTCAAAAATCGAGTGAAAAAATCCTAACTCGGATCGAAATAACTATCTCGAAATTCGATGTTCGAATCCGGATCAAATCATAATGTGAATAGAATAATATAAATAGGTCCTATGTATTTACCTTCATTTTGATTCTATTCACTAATTCACAATTGCCTCCATTTCCATTAGGGTTATCACTTCAATTATAAATAGTTTACACTCTGACCAACTTGAATTTAGAAAATAGCTTGAAAAATTTTAAATTGATAAGTAGTTATAAAATAGTTATTAGTTATAAAATAGCTATAGAATATTTAATAAATTATAAAGTAGTTGTAAAATTGTTGTAGAATATTTAATTAATTGTAAAATAGTTGTAAAATAGTTATAAAATAGTAGTTAGTTATAAGTAGTTGTAAAATAGTGATTGGTTTGTAAAACAGATGTAGAACAGTAATTTATTTTCAAAACAGTTATAAAATAAGAATAAAATAGTTTGGATTTTAAAAAAAAAAGATTGCATAGTAAATAGCTAGGAAAAAAATAGATTTAAGAAAGTTTATATTACAACTATTTATTGGAAAATAGTTTCAAAGCCAAACTGTTCAACTTCCCAACCCCCCATTCCAAATCAATTCAATTTAGATATCCACCTCCATTTCAATTGAGTAAATTTCAATTCAATTTGAATTAACTTCAATTCCTATCCCAAAATCACATCAATTCCCATTTAAACTTATTCAACTTTAGTCTCACTTCAAATTAATTCAATTCAAAATTTCCATTTGAATTTATCTCCATTCTAAACTCAACTTTAAACCATCTCGAATTACATAAATTCGAGTTAAATTTTAAAATCTTGATTTAATCCTTTTATATCAAATCAACCCTTACTTTTAATTTCGCAACCTAAAATTTTAAACAATTAATTTTGAGTCCAAATTTCGTGTAACGACCCAGAATTTTATTTAATTAAAATTTGAATATTTAATTAATTTTAAATATTAATGAGTGAATTTATAAGTCGAATAAATTTTAATTTGAATATTGGATTTAATTGGATAATTAAATCGATAATTTAATATGTGAAATTATGGAAATAATTGAAAATTGGGTTAAATATGATTGAAAATGATTTGTAAAATTTTATTTTATCATGTTGGAGTTAGAATGATGTTTTAGAACTTTTAAAATCAAATTAAAAGTTAATTTGTGAAAATTGAATATTTTAATATTTAATCGACTAGTGAAAATAGTCAATTTTTGAACAGTCTCAGAATTGAACAAAACTAGTTCCATTGGATCCGTAATAGTTTGTTATTACCGGATTTCAATTTTCGTAGCAATCAGAGTTGTCGTTTGATCGTGGCAGCTCGAAACGCATCGAATTGTTTTTAATATTAATTTGGCGAGTTAAAATAGCTATTTTTCAAAAAGTATCGGATTTCGACGAAACCAGTTTCATCGGATCCGTAATGTGATATTATTGCAAGGTTTCAAATTTCGTGTCAATTGGATTTACCGTTTGTCCGGTACAAATTAAAACGCCTAGAAAATCGTTTAAATCGGTTTAATTTAAATTGAACGTTTATTGCCATAACTCGCACAGATGTCCAAATTAGCTTCCGAAACCTGTTCCATTGTGTCCGGAACGCGGGGTAAACCCTAGAAACGCTGGTTACGGTGCGTAAACCAGAGTTCGGAATTTCCGGATTGAATAGTGTTTCGTTCGTTTCCTATAAATAGCCACCATCACAAATTAAAAAAAAAATTATAACCTAACCCTAACTTTATATGCGGCCGCCACCCTACAGCCAATGGCTGAAAATTGTCGTTCTTTTCCCCCTCGTTTACTTCCAATCCACTCAATATTTTTGAAAACTTTCTGAAGCAAAATAGAAGAGCTTCGTGAGTTCTACAGATCCGTACGGTTGAGATAGGAAATGGCGTGATGTGGAGGGAGTAGGGGGTCCGCGTTCGTCACCATTGCGTGCGCGAATTTCAAGGCATGGGGGTGCCGAGTGTCGAGTTCTTCTGGCCGAGCATGGAGCGTGTGTGGAGCTTCGTGATGAAGTAGTTCGATCGTCGCCAAAGTCAATGGATAGGTCGAATTTTTGAGCCCTAAAAGGTCGAGCATGGGTTCGGTTTCACGTTTATCACCTGTAGATGGTTACGCGTGGGAGAGGAGATGAACGTGCGGCCTTGGATATGAGATGAACGACTAAGTTGTAGCATTGGTTAAAAGTTTTAAATAAATGTTGTAAATTAATTATAGAAAATTCATGTAACTTCAAATATTCATATCTTTTTCATACGAGGTCGAAAACGCGAGAAACCAGTTGCGTTGGAAACGTATGGACGAGCACTACGCGATGGAGTTGGATTGGAGTCGTGTGGAGTTAGTGAGAATTTCGGGTAAAATTAAACGCGCGTTTAATTTTATTCGAAATAAATCGCTAAAACGAAATTAAATCAAGGTGAGAACTTCTCACTCAATCGAATCAGTTTCGATTTTAATTTTAAATAGTTAGATTTAAAATATTTGAATGCATGTTTGAATGATGATTGTTATCTATTGATTGTTAAAATAGACATTATGAGATGTTAGTAAGCGGATGTTATTTATTAAAAACATATACCGCGAATATTTCATAAACAGTGAAATTGGTATTATATATAATAGCAATATATATATATTGGCATATGTATATATTGGAGTTATTGATTTCCCGCATTTGTATAGCAGATGAGACCCTATTGCGCCGTCTATTAAGCGGATAATATTTTAAATCCCATATACCGCGATAATTCCGTACTGGAGCGGAATTGGTATTGTGCTAATGTTTGTGGATGCAGGAAAACAGGTTGGAGGGATCCAACTGGATTCCTCAACAGTATTTATTTGATTTCAGATATTTTGATATTTGATAGACTATCATATCGATATATGATGTCGTTGTTTGTCGTGATTGACTATTTGGTGTGTAGCATCACTAGCCCAAGTTTTGGAACTTTAAAATGATTTTTAAAGTGATTTTTGAAAATATACTATATGTTTGGAATTGATCCATTTTAAATAAATAAACGATATAATTTTAATGTTATATAAAAATTATGATTTTTGAGAAATATAGTTAAAAACTGATTTTTGAGAATATGATGCTAATGATTTTATAAAATAGTTAAATCGAAATTTTTGAATTTATTGTGAAAAGTTTAAATATAGGATTTATAAAATTTAATTATTTTATAAATCGAAAGGATGAAATTATAAAGGAGATTAAAGATGTTTTAAAATAATAGTATAAATTGATTTTATAAAGGATTTATAAATTGATATTTATAAATTAAAACATTTGAATTATAAACGAGTTTTTATAAGTGTTTGAATGAAATGAAAATGGATTGCAGAAATGAATGGAAATTATAAAATTATAAATGGTGAAGCTATAAGTGAAATTTATAAATAATAAGATTTATAAATTTCGTGAAGTTATTAAAGAAAGGTTTTGGATAAATAATTGAATCTTATAAGTTATAAGATTTATAATTATGAAGCTCAAAGGAACGATTTTGCAAAGAAATAAATTATAAGTGTTTAACTTATAATATGGACTTTTGGTTCATAATTGAGATATAAAGTGAATAGGTTAATAAAGAAAATTTATAAAGAAAGATGTTATAAGATAAATAGAAATGGAATTTATAAACGTCGTTTTATAAATTCGCAAATGACTTATTTTGATAAGTAAATTGTTGAAACCTATTAATGGAGTTATATTCACGTTTTGACTGTGAATAATCCTTTGAAATAAAATGAATAAAAGGATGAAATTTGTTAACGTAGTATATTCACGTTTTTGAATAGTGAATAATATGTTAAAGAAAATGTTTAGATTTGATGTTTTAAATAGAATTAAAACGATCTAACGATGTTTTAAAATGTGTTGAGATTCGAAACCATAGATTTCAACATTAATTGTTGAAATAGACGTTTTCGAGAAATAGAAGGAAATGGTGGACTATAACACTGTTATTATAGTAAATAATTTCCGAAAGGAAATGTTTTGTATAGTATTGGGATTTATATATCTATCTTAAATTCGAATCCCTATACTAGTGATTTTGGGTTGTCGTAACGATGTTTTACGTAACATTCGTTTTGGCCCAAATAAATACGTTTAAGTGAATGATTTCCTTAAAGAATGAAATATATACTTAATTTCGATTGAAGTATATTGAATATTTTCCATGTGTTGAAAATAAATAAAATTTGTGAATTACTTATGAATAAATAAGTATGGAAATGTTTCCCAATATAAAGTGAACATTTTGAGAATTTATCTTTTTGAAGATAAATTGAAATGAATAATTGAAATCGTATATGCATGGATATTTTGAAATATAAATTCATTATGGAATTTATAAAAGAAAGTGGGAATTTGTTTAAAAATAAATATTGATTTATATTTAAAGTATTGAAAATTATATATCTTGTAAAGATATTTTGGAAAATAAATAATTTGGAAAATTATTTGGAAACTGGTGATGTTGTGCATATCCATTGATAGTTCAATAACCGACTATCAATATTTACCTTTGAATAGGTATTTGTTGTGATTTGCCTGAATTTGAATGCTACACTCATTTTTAAATTATTGCGCTCGTTATTCGGATTACCCATTCCGAATAGTGATACGACTTAATGGATAGCATTGATGACTGGTGTTGAAGACCGTGTATTTGCGAGAGCGATAGGATGACCTGTCGATTGACTCTGCACCGAGTTGCTCCGGTATTGAGTTCTCCATAGGTGATGGTGAATCCGATCAGGATTTTGAATATCCGGATTGCAAGGACTTCTTTGTAAGTGCCTTCGGTTTTGTTCGAGCCCGGAACAGACTTGTATGGATTGTATGTCTGACATTACAAATTGAGATATAAAGCCGATTTATTTCAAATATATTTCTGTTGGTGGCGGAGAATTTATTCTTTTAGCTTAACACCCTTCTCTGAGACGTACGAGCTCAGAGGTTATGTAGTTGAAGGTTATCAGCGATATATTCCCAATTTGGTAATGTGACATGCTGAGTGTTGCTGTGAAATGATCATTGTGTTGATTATTTGTGATAGGATCATTTATTTGATCGTCTATCCTGGTGATCATTTCTATGATCATTTGTTGACCCAAAGCATGGCTTTTGTATAAAGTATGTTTTTGTGGACGTGACTTCGTCGAGCCTCACACCCCGTGAATGGTCAAAACAGGAAAGAAGCAGCAAGGTTATGAGGGGTAGAGCCCTTTAGGATATGTGCATTTCCTTCTGGAAAAGGGTGGTATCATGGTATGGAGCCCAGATACTTACTCATGTTGAAAACACTTTATGATTGTGTGAATTGATTGCGAGCGCTCGGTGAAATGTCCCAAATGACCGGGGGATGGCATATTCGATCAGTTGTTACTCAGTTAGGGGTAACCCGGCCTTGTGTTGGTAGAGATCCGGTTTGGTTCTCGGGGATGTCCATCCAGAGGCATTCTCATGTGGCAATGGGAAGTTCCTTGGCCTGATCATTCGTTGGAAATCCAAAGAAACAATACGAGACTTGTACGGTTTTAGTTGTAGAACCTGCCATTTAATATGGTAGCTATAGTAAGCATACTATAATGGTACCTATGCTGGCTAAGATTTATATTCTACTTTCGAAATCGTTTTATACACTATGCACTAATAATAATATCAAATGTTTCTTTTAATGCGTATCAAGCATCTTTGACTATCATAAGGAGAAATCTCCTCCGATTCTGCGTTTGCATTGTGTGTGTATGCGGGAGGCCTTATGGTAGTCTCATTTTTAAAAGCATTGCGAACTGACTTTAAAAACATTCCTCTATTTTGTTTTCAAAGATAAATAAACTGTTTTAAGTTCCCACACCAGTCACATGACTGACTCGGAATTTATTGTTTTCCTTCCTAAACTCTGGGTGCCCACCAATTTCCACACGGGCAGTCAAGAGTTAAGGTTTATCAGGATATTCTGGATATTCTGGAGTTGCTGGAGGCAAGATAGATGGCATGGCGTATTACTAGTATATAGTATTTCTTTTTCCGCTGCACTGTTTGTTGTTGTTGTACACTCTGATGATGATGTAATGTAATGTATAAAATGTAATAACTGATATAGTTCTTTGTTTAAAGATTATTCATTTATTATTATATGTTGTTCCGCTGCGAATTGTGAGATTCTGATGTTGTTCTGCTGTTTTCTATTCCGTTCTATTTTCTATTTTCTATTTTCTTTCCTATCTATTTTCTCTCCTCTTTTTCCTTTTCTTCTCCTTAAACCATAACATTTCGGGTTTCCAGCCTTCGATTTCTCGGCAGTCGATAAAGTGAGTATCGATGTTGAATTTTCGAAAGTCGAAAATTTCCGGGACGTTACATTTTGGTATCGGAGCATATGGTTAAGCGACAACCATGTTTCTGTTGGGTATTACTCATTAGAGATAGAGTCAGTAGTACTCTAGAATGAGTTTGAGTGTAATAATAGCTATGAGAGCGTATTTGTTAGTAAATATAAAATTGTTTTATATTGTGATGATTGGTTTATTGAGTGGCATATGAACTTTCGTCAGCATGGTCCGCAAGACTATGCCGAAGGGGTTTCTAAACACTTGAATAGAACAATTCGACACAATATTGTTTTTAAATTGGGAAAATGAAATAATTTTACCTTGATTATATTTTGTATATGAAGAAATAATTTTTCAGAATTATTAAAGTGTATATAAGTTGATTGTTTAGTTGTTTGAATAATCTAAGTAAAAGGATAATTGTGTAAGTAAAATGAATTCTAAGAATTGAATTATACTTAAAGTGATTTACAATTGTGAAATAAACTTATATATATAAGGAGTGAAACTATATGAATATATTTACGAATTTAAGTTAAGAAAAACAGATAATGTTTGAAATGAAATATAACTTAAGAGATGTTAAATGAAGTTGATATTGGTATCAAAGAAAATAATAAAGTGAAGTGATAAATATGAACTTAGATTATGTAAATGAAATTCAACTTTTGTAATTGAATTGAATTAATGGATTAAATGTTAATCAATTAAATGTGAATAATTGATATGAAATAATGAATGTAGGTGTTAATTCATTAAAATCTAATGTTATTGGAAGTTGAATAGTTGAATGAAAGTCAATTTAATTAAACTAATTGATAAGCAAAGGAATTTGGTTGCAATTGATATAAATTGATTGATATATGATTGTTAGTTGATTGTATATAATTCATTAAGATTTAGTGAAATTGAAAGCTAAAGTAATTGAAATCCAATTGGAAGTTAAGTGAATCTTAAATAAAGTTGAATTTGATTTGGAAGTGAACCAACTTGAATATGAATTAGTAAATATAAACTAATTGAAAATGAATGTTAGTAAAAACATCCACTATTAATGAATCAATGTGATTTAAATTGAAAACCTATTTCATTGAATATTAATGAGAATATGAATGAATATTTATTTGTTATGGATGCTAGTTGGTTGATGTTTGAATTCATTGCTTTTGTTTCAATTGCTATGTTGACTTATATAGTTATTATGTTGCTATATGTTGTATATCGATACTATGTTCATATATGCATGTTCTCATGTTGTTTATTGAGTGTTTAGTAGGTGCGGATCGCGTTTGCTTCGCATTTGGAGCTCGCTTTCGCGCTATATTAGCCGTATATGCTTGCTAATAAAATATAAGGTACATATCTCGGATTACATATCGTACTTTTATATTTTTCCCTTCGGGATGCCTCATTACTTGATGAGATGTATATTTGTGATATATATACTGTCATTTTTTTTCGGATCGAGCCGCGCAAAGGAGACTATGGCGAATTTTTCCGAAAATTTAAGGCGTTAGAAAAATTTGAGAAAATTTGGAAAATTTTGAAAACTTTAACTTTGATTTGGAATTGAAAGTTAAACATTAGTATTTGTTTTTGAAAAGATAACTAAGTATGATTTGAAACTTAGTAAAGTATTATAAGAAGTTTAAATTTGTTTTGGGAAAATTAATAGATTCTGTAACTCTTTCTTACTTGTTAATTTCGAGGACGAAATTCTTTTAAGGGGGAAGATTGTAATGACCCAGAATTTTATTTAATTAAAATTTGAATATTTAATTAATTTTAAATATTAATGAGTGAATTTATAAGTCGAATAAATTTTAATTTGAATATTGGATTTAATTGGATAATTAAATCGATAATTTAATATGTGAAATTATGGAAATAATTGAAAATTGGGTTAAATATGATTGAAAATGATTTGTAAAATTTTATTTTATCATGTTGGAGTTAGAATGATGTTTTAGAACTTTTAAAATCGAATTAAAAGTTAATTTGTGAAAATTGAATATTTTTATATTTAATCGACTAGTGAAAATAGTCAATTTTTGAACAGTCTCAGAATTGAACGAAACCAGTTCCATTGGATCCTTAATAGTTTGTTATTACCGGATTTCAATTTTCGTAGCAATCGGAGTTGTCGTTTGATCGTGGCAGCTCGAAACGCATCGAATTGTTTTTAATATTAATTTGGCGAGTTAAAATAGCTATTTTTCAAAAAGTCTCGGATTTCGACGAAACAAGTTTCATCGGATCCGTAATGTGATATTATTGCAAGGTTTCAAATTTCGTGTCAATTGGATTTGCCGTTTGTCCGGTACAAATTAAAACGCCTAGAAAATCGTTTAAATCGGTTTAATTTAAATTGAACGTTTATTGCCATAACTCGCACAGATGTCCGAATTAGCTTCCGAAACCTGTTCCATTGTGTCCAGAACGCGGGGTAAACCCTAGAAACATTGGTTACGGCGCGTAAATCGGAGTTTGGAATTTCCGGATTGAATAGTGTTTCGTTCGTTTCCTATAAATAGCCACCATCACAAATAAAAAAAAAATTATAACCTAACCCTAATTTTATATGCGGCCGCCACCCTACAGCCAATGGCTGAAAATTGTCGTTCTTTTCCCCCTCGTTTACTTCCAATCCACTCAATATTTTCGAAAACTTTCTGAAGCAAAATCGAAGAGCTTCGTGAGTTCTACAGATCCGTACGGTTGAGATTGGAAATGGCGTGATGTGGAGGGAGTAGGGGGGCCGCGTTCGTCATCGTTACGTGCGCGAATTTCAAGGCATGGGGGGGCCGAGTGTCGAGTTCTTCTGGCTGAGCATGGAGCGCGTGTGGAGCTTCGTGATGAAGTAGTTCGATCGTCGCCAAAGTCAATGGATAGGTCGAATTTTTGAACCCTAAATGGTCGAGCATGGGTTCGGTTTCACGTTTATCACCTGTAGATGGTTACGCGTGGGAGAGGAGATGAACGTGCGGCCTTGGATATGAGATGAACGACTAAGATGTAGCATAGGTTAAAAGTTTTAAATAAATGTTGTAAATTAATTATAGAAAATTCATGTAACTTCAAATATTCATAACTTTTTCATACGAGGTCGAAAATGCGAGAAACCAGTTGCGTTGGAATCGTATGGACGAGCACTACGCGATGGAGTTGGATTGGAGTCGTTTGGAGTTAGTGAGAATTTCGGGTAAAATTAAACGCGCGTTTAATTTTATTCGAAATAAATCGCTAAAACGAAATTAAATCAAGGTGAGAACATCTCACTCAATCGAATCATTTTCGATTTTAATTTTAAATAGTTAGATTTAAAATATTTGAATGCATGTTTGAATGATGATTGTTATCTATTGATTTTTAAAATAGACATTATGCGCCGTTAGTAAGCGGATGTTATTTATTAAAAACATATACCGCGAATATTTCATAAACAGTGAAATTGGTATTATATATAATAGCAATATATATATATTGGCATATGTATATATTGGAGTTATTGATTTCCCGCATTTGTATAGCGGATGAGACCCTATTGCACCGTCTATTAAGCGGATAATATTTTAAATCCCATATACCGCGATAATTCCGTACTGGAGCGGAATTGGTATTGTGCTAATGTTTGTGGATGCAGGAAAACAGGTTGGAGGGATCCAACTGGATTCCTCAACAGTATTTATTTGATTTCAGATATTTTGATATTTGATAGACTATCATATCGATATATGATGTCGTTGTTTGTCGTGATTGACTATTTGGTGTGTAGCATCACTAGCCCAAGTTTTGGAACTTTAAAATGATTTTTAAAGTGATTTTTGAAAATATACTATATGTTTGGAATTGATCCATTTTAAATAAATAAACGATATAATTTTAATCTTATATAAAAATTATGATTTTTGAGAAATATAGTTAAAAACTGATTTTTGAGAATATGATGCTAATGATTTTATAAAATAGTTAAATCGGAATTTTTGAATTTATTGTGAAAAGTTTAAATATAGGATTTATAAAATTTAATTATTTTATAAATCAAAAGGATGAAATTATAAAGGAGATTAAAGATGTTTTAAAATAATAGTATAAATTGATTTTATAAAGGATTTATAAATTGATATTTATAAATTAAAACATTTGAATTATAAAACGAGTTTTTATAAGTGTTTGAATGAAGTGAAAATGGAATGTAGAAATGAATGGAAATTATAAAATTATAAATGGTGAAGTTATAAGTGAAATTTATAAATAATAAGATTTATATTTCGTGAAGTTATTAAAGAAAGGTTTCGGATAAATAATTGAATCTTATAAGTTATAAGATTTATAATTATGAAGTTCAAAGGAACGATTTTGCAAAGAAATAAATTATAAGTGTTTAACTTATAATATGGACTTTTGGTTCATAATTGAGATATAAAGTGAACAGGTTAATAAAGAAAATTTATAAAGAAAGATGTTATAAGATAAATAGAAATGGAATTTATAAACGTCGTTTTATAAATTCGCAAATGACTTATTTTGATAAGTAAATTGTTGAAACCTATTAATGGAGTTATATTCACGTTTTGACTGTGAATAATCCTTTGAAATAAAATGAATAAAAGGATGAAATTTGTTAACGTAGTATATTCACGTTTTTGAATAGTGAATAATATGTTAAAGAAAATGTTTAGATTTGATGTTTTAAATTGAATTAAAACGATCTAACGATGTTTTAAAATGCGTTGAGATTCGAAACCATAGATTTCAACATTCATTGTTGAAATAGACGTTTTCGAGAAATAGAAGGAAATGGTGGACTATAACACTGTTGTTATAGTAAATAATTTCCGAAAGGAAATGTTTTGTATAGTATTGGGATTTATATATCTATCTTAAATTCGAATCCCTATACTAGTGATTTTGGGCTGTCGTAACGATGTTTTACGTAACATTCGTTTTTGCCCAAATAAATACGTTTAAGTGAATGATTTCCTTAAAGAATGAAATATATACTTAATTTCGATTGAAGTATATTGAATATTTTCCAAGTGTTGAAAATAAATAAAATTAGTGAATTACTTATGAATAAATAAGTATGGAAATGTTTCCCAATATAAAGTGAACATTTTGAGAATTTATCTTTTTGAAGATAAATTGAAATGAATAATTGAAATCGTATATGCATGGATATTTTGAAATATAAATTCATTATGGAATTTATAAAAGAAAGTGGGAATTTGTTTAAAAATAAATATTGATTTATATTTAAAGTATTGAAAATTATATATCTTGTAAAGATATTTTGAAAAATAAATAATTTGGAAAATTATTTGGAAACTGGTGATGTTGTGCATATCCATTGAAAGTTCAATAACCGACTATCAATATTTACCTTTGAATAGGTATTTGTTGTGATTTGCCTGAATTTGAATGCTACACTCATTTTTAAATTATTGCGCTCGTTATTCGGATTACCCATTCCGAATAGTGATACGACGTAATGGATAGCATTGATGACCGGTGTTGAAGACCGTGTATTTGCGAGAGCGATAGGATGACCTGTCGATTGACTCTGCACCGAGTTGCTCCGGTATTGAGTTCTCCATAGGTGATGGTGAATCCGATCAGGATTGTGAATATCCGGATTGCAAGGACTTCTTTGTAAGTGCCTTCGGTTTTGTTCGAGCCCGGAATAGACTTGTATGGATTGTATGTCTAACATTACAAATTGAGATATAAAGCCGATTTCTTTCAAATATATTTCTGTTGGTGGCGGAGAATTTATTCTTTTAGCTTAACACCCTTCTCTGAGACGTACGAGCTCAGAGGTTATGTAGTTGAAGGTTATCAGCGATATATTCCCAATTTGGTAATGTGACATGCTGAGTGTTGCTGTGAAATGATCATTGTGTTGATTATTTGTGATAGGATCATTTATTTGATCGTCTATCCTGGTGATCATTTCTATGATCATTTGTTGACCCAAAGCATGGCTTTTGTATAAAGTATGTTTTTGTGGACGTGACTTCGTCGAGCCTCACACCCCGTGAATGGTCAAAACAGGAAAGAAGCAGCAAGGTTATGAGGGGTAGCGCCCTTTAGGATGTGTGCATTTCCTTCTGGAAAAGGGTGGTATCATGATATGGAGCCCAGATGCTTACTCATGTTGAAAACACTTTATGATTGTGTGAATTGATTGCGAGCGCTCGGTGAAAGGTCCCAAAGGACCGGGGGATGGCATATTCGGTCAGTTGTTACTCGGTTAGGGGTAACCCGGCCTTGTGTTGGTAGAGATCTGGTTTGGTTCTCGGGGATGTCCATCCAGAGGCATTCTCATGTGGCAATGGGAAGTTCCTTGGCCTGATCATTCGTTGGAAATCCAAAGCAACAATACGAGACTTGTACGGTTTTAGTTGTAGAACCTGCCATTTAATATGGTAGCTATAGTAAGCATACTATAATGGTACCTATGCTGGCTAAGATTTATATTCTACTTTCGAAATCGTTTTATACACTATGCACTAATAATAATATCAAATGTTTCTTTTAATGCGTATCAAGCATCTTTGACTATCATAAGGAGAAATCTCCTCCGATTCTGCGTTTGTATTGTGTGTGTGTGCGGGAGGCCTTATGGTAGTCTCATTTTTAAAAGCATTGCGAATTGACTTTAAAAACATTCCTCTATTTTGTTTTCAAAGATAAATAAACTGTTTTAAGTTCCCACACTAGTCACATGACTGACTCGGAGTTTATTGTTTTCCTTCCTAAACTCTGGGTGCCCACCAATTTCCACACGGGCAGTCAAGAGTTAAGGTTTATCAGGATATTCTGGATATTCTGGAGTTGCTGGAGGCAAGATGGATGGCATGGCGTATTACTAGTATATAGTATTTCTTTTTCCGCTGCACTGTTTGTTGTTGTTGTACACTCTGATGATGATGTAATGTAATGTATAAAATGTAATAACTGATATAGTTCTTTGTTTAAAGATTATTCATTTATTATTATATGTTGTTCTGCTGCGAATTGTGAGATTCTGATGTTGTTCTGCTGTTTTCTATTCCGTTCTATTTTCTATTTTCTATTTTCTTTCCTATCTATTTTCTCTCTTCTTTTTCCTTTTCTTCTCCTTAAACCATAATATTTCGGGTTTCCGGCCTTCGATTTCTCGACAGTCGATAAAGTGAGTATCGATGTTGAATTTTCGAAAGTCGAAAATTTCTGGGACGTTACATTTCAAATATTCATTTTAAATCACCTTTACTTAACTTATTACAAGGTTCAGGTAAGAGTTCAAAACTTTTTAAACAATTTAATCTTCAGAATCCAATTTATTACCCAATTTTAACTTCTAACTCAGAAACCAATTCTTAAACAATTTTAGTTTGCAAGTTCATTTTTAACATTTAAATCTTGAGTTCAAAGTGATTCCATCACCATATGTTCAATATTTATCTCTTAAATTCAAACTTATTTAAATATTTTCAAATCAAAGTTTTATTTCCATTTACTTTCAGTAATGGATATATAAATATCTCTATCCACTTCTTATTCAATTAAAAAAAATCCTATACTCAGTTTCATAGATTATTAATAACAACCGGATGATAGCAGGATAAGTCAAGGTAAATAAATATCCAAATTATCTAAAACATCCATCAATCACATCCATTACCAATTTTAGAACTCAAACCCGTCCTGAGTCACTTATAACTCCCTTTTCAACTCCACCACTTAATTTCCCTAAGTTAAATATCAGTTTCATTTTGAAATTTTCAATTTAGGTTGTTTGTTAAACTTATTTAACTTCCCTTAAGTTAAATTCAAATCATTTAATCCAGTCATCCTTACTCAATTTGAATTCTCCATTTCAAATTTTAAACTTCTTATCAATATCTCTTCTCACTTATAAGCTCAAAAACTTATCACATTTCAGGGAAAATTCAAGACTCAACACCTATGTATACTTTCAATCAACTTTTATCTTATGTATATCTCACATATTTATTTCATTTGCACTCCAAGTCATACTTTAGATTTTAAACCATTCTTGGTTTTTAATTTCAAAACAAATCCCATTTAAAATTTTAAAACAACTCTTGTTTTCAAACAAAATTCCTACATTTAAAATAATATTTATTATCTTTTAACACTTTTTTCAAACAATTTAAATTTTCTGGACTTAGATTTTAAAACTTCACAATTTAGATCCTTTTCAATTTGTAAGTCATATTTATTTAATGTTACTTTCTTAAAACATTTCATTTTGCTTTGTCATTAGTTACCATTAGAAAACAAACATCCCATTCATAGATACCATAACCATTTTATGACAATAACCAAGATTATCATTTCTGAAACCAATTCACTATATATTATCTCATAATTTGTTAGAAAAATAAAATTAGGGTAACTTAATTTAGCATTTTGAAAACACTTCTATAAATTTAAGGATTTTAATTTCTGGTTTGAATCCATTTTTAACTCAATATATTTGCAAAGTGAATTCTTACCTAAACTCATGTTTGGCTGTATATTTATTACCATTTAATTATTATTATATTTAATTTCAACGATCAACAACTAATTACCTATATATATATTATATAATAATTGAAAAATTATGGCTTTATATATCAAAATATAAGCTTATATAAAAATCTTTCATTTTTAAAATTATTTTATAATCTTTATATAAGAAAATAACAAGTACGCTCTCATATATATATATATATATATATATATATATATATATATTACACTCAACTCATTTTAGGGTATTACCGACCCTATCCTTAATGAGTAAACCCACAAGAGCCAAGGTTCTAGCTTAACCTTCAGCTATGATACCAATGTGTAACGAGCAGAAATTTTCGACCTCAAAAATTCGACATTAATACGTTCACTGTAGAAATTTCGAGCAATCGAACGCTGGAAATCCAAGATTGTTAGGGTGAAGAAGAAAAGAGGTAGAAGAAGATACAGAAACAAAATACAGAATCTCACATTCACAGCAGATCAGCATATAATATCAAATAATAGAATTTATACAAAGAAAGCTATAACTGTCAACTTACATTCAATACACTAGAGTACAATCATTCACAAATAAACTGGATAGTTGTAACAATTTGTTTCAGACTACTTATCGATACAATCTCAAATACATAGCGGAATACACTCTATACGATCCTGCCATCCAGCTTGCGACCTGAACTCCAGAACGTCCTTACCTGAAAATTTGTAATACTCGGTCTGACCCGAGCATTACAATAAAGTAACACCCGGGTAAGGCGGGAAACCAGCGTGAGTAAATCCATAATCTGAAATACTAAGTTATAAAACATACTTGCTAACCAGGGTAACTCGTACCTCACTACGAGTTCTTATCTTGTTATAATCAATACTTATTTCAATAAAATTATATCTAAGCATCGTTACTCTGTTTAAATGCCAAGTTTACTTAATTTTTTCCGTTCCAGCCTATTTGATTCTAAAATCAAATCCATAAAGAATTTGTTATAGATTATTAATCGAAGTGGTTTCGGGTATTTGATGTACCCGACCCCGGTCTCTTCGAATCCAAAACTATCTTTAATCGAAGTTGTTTAAGTGAAACAATTTAATTTAACGTAGGATGTCAATTTACATAGAAATTCTTCACCGATAAATAACCCACATTATCGTAGTCCAACCCGAACTTATCATATCACAGAACATCACAATTTATCGGACCAGAGACATCAATCCAATCATTCAATACAATTTAATCATTCATAAACAAGATTTATTTGTTACCCAATCTAGTTAACTTAATTAATAAAAATTAATTAATTACCTTTAAACCCTGCTTAATTATCATCAATTAAACCATTTAATTACTTATTGAAATTAATTAATTATTCTTTAATCATTCACATTAATTAATGATCCTTTAATTACTTACATTAGTTAACGACCCTTTAATTAATTTCATTAAGTAATTATCCTTTAATTACATTAATTAATTATCCTATGATTACTTAAGTTAATTAATTAACCATAATTACTTAACCTTAATTACTTAAGTCCTTAATTAATTTAAGATAAACCGTTATCTTAATTACTTAATTACATTATTTAAATCTTATTTAATTAAACGCTTAAAATTATTTTGCACAAATTGTACGAGATCATTTTTTATTAACTAAAAGCTTAACACTTATACTCCAAAAATTATATAATTGAACTTGTTTGAAAATAACTTAAATAAATACTTTTATTTTATTTTAAAGCTTTGCAAACCTTGTTTAATGTTTAGGTTTGGAAACTTTGTTTAACGAATTTGCTTTTACACTTACATTTATTTTTTTAAAAAACTTGTTCACAATTCACTTTTTTTCTTATATATTAAAACCTAGTAACAGTTTACTTACAAAATTTAAACCCTATACAAAATTTACTTTATAACTTTAAACCTGTTATCCTCAAACAACCCGAGTCAAGACTAATTTCCCCGATCAAACACTCGAGCAAACTCCCTATCTACCCGCAACGAACCCGAGTGTAACCCTACTGCTTCTCTTCTCTCATGCCTAATTCCTACACCATCCATTATTGACACATGCCAGCATCGTGTGCACGTGCACACGACAACGGAGGATCACCCAACATCGCTGGGACCTCTATGAAATCACCATCGACCGCCTCGCTTTCCTCGGCCACCCGAAACTACCTAGAAATTTCCAAATCGAAAACGAACAAAAAAACCCCTCACCGGAAAAATGAACCGACCACCTTTTTGATGCCTACCACCGCCAATCGTTCACGTCCTCCCCAAAAACTTCACCTGAGCTACGCCACCATCTTCCTTTCCTCTTCCCCTATAACGACCCGATATTTTCAACCATTCGCATCCACACATGTCGGAATTGAATTGTTCGAAATACCGCGTTGTAAATAAAATTTGGCAAATCTCAGAATATACAGTAAATAAATAATCACAGAATCACAGACACAGAATCAGAATACTCGCAGCGGAATTTAAAAATAACTTAGTGGTTCATGAAGACACTATCAATAGTCTCAAAATAAGTATAAAGTACATAGTCTTAAGCCAAATATAGTTTGAAATCTCCACAGAAAATCTCAATATTAGATTGCCTTGATTACAAAGCCTAATAGAACTGAACAAAAACTCGACGGCAGCTGGAAAAGAGACGATCGGCAAAAGTCCAAGCTCCGGAGGTGAAGTCTGAACTGAAACTTAGGCTGACCTGAGCATAAAATAAACATAAACACTCGAGTCAGGACATACATACTTATACAGTGTAAGCTAATTCAAGTGAACTATAATATAAAGACAAGTAACTTAAAGGATGCTTGGGACCATCCATCCTCTGAGGATCTGTTAAACTATTTACTATGTAGTAATATTTCGCTATTATAATAGTGTCTATTAGTAAATAAACTTACTTTTAAATAGCGTTACGGCTTTACATTTTCTACCTTAACACCAATAATTCCAATAGTCTATATAGTACCGTAATACCTCCTGATCGGGAGGCTGCCAGAGAATACTTCATAGGTACGACATAAATAGAAACTCGTACAAGGCGCTCTAGGGTAGGTGACACGGAACAACTAGGCAATGCTAGGGTAGATATACCAATTATGCTTCCGGGTCGGTGGTAACACGTAGTAGCTACTACCGCCCACCTCGAACAACACCTCCAAAATAAAAAATCAAAAGTGGCCACCGAATCAATCCAAAAGTCAAAGTATAATATCGAAGGGATGTGTCCGATCAAAGGTACTACCTAATTAACCCGTCGATCGCTCCTGTTTTAGCCACCTTATGCCAACTCACGGGAGTTGGGTCCATGTATTTACCTCGAAGGAAACGCCGCCACCATCCTACTTCATTCTGGAATCTCCACCGCATATGCGGTTGTTAAAGTGGTTTTCGGTATCGACAGAGAGTATGCCCATATCCGATCACGGTCTCTTTAACAACCAACGTTATTAATACCTAAGGTTATAAATTCCAAAATAGTTAATATTAAATCAAAATACTTCATTTTAACTTTTAAAAGTGAAGTTATTATAATTACGAATTGAATATCCAAAAATCTCAATTTCAGCCACTGTAACACTTAACTAGTGCTACTGTAACCTTTTTATTTATTCGGGTTTAATTTAAATTTTGCTACCACAGCACTTACCAAGTACTGCAATAGCCATTAATTAATTTTTAGCTTTTAGTTCATTTGCATCAACTACGACACTTACAAAGTGCGGTAATATCCCTTACAACAGTTTTCAGTTAATTAATTTTTTTTAGACTTCAATATAAATTCATCAATAATTAAACTTAAATTTTAGACTAAATTAACTTATAAAAAAATCGTATTATCCATTTGAAATAGTCATTTAAATCTACCCAAAAATTTATGATTTTTATGAAGTATATTCCACTAATAAATATCAATCTCTCAAGGATTTACTTATTAAAGTTAAATGCCCAAATTTCTATATTTTTCTATATTCAAAATTTTCTTAACCATTTAGTTGAATTACCATTTCAAAATATAGCTAAATTTCCTCTTTATTTATTAACTTAACTTTTATTCTTAAACCAAACTTCCATTTCTACATTAAGATATATTTCAAATTTTATGTTTAAGTATTTATTTATTTAACTATTAAATTCATAGAAAATTCAATAACACCTTATTAATTTATTTAAATTCCAATTTACATCAAAATTTCTTACATTTACATACTTAGCTTGAATCCATCAAAATTTCCAAAATGAATTTATTACTTCAAATTCCAACTTACCATTTATTTATTTATAAATTTAAATTATACAAGACTACCAACAATTTATTTTAACCCAATTTAAATCAAAATATATATATATATATATATATATATTTAAAATACTTAAAATTTTCAGAAGTATATATATATATATATATAATAACCACGGGTCTATATAATATTTTCTAACCTAGGTCAAGTGATACGGATAATGTATCATTTCAACCCTAATTTACAAAGAAAAACCCAGGTTCTATCATTTCAAACCTGCAATCCCAAGTTAAATAAATAAATAAATAAATAAACAATATCGTTCAGGCCTATCATTTCAGCCCGTAACGATTTCAATTCTACAGGGAACTTGCAGTGATAAACAGTAGATAAATAAATAGTATAACAGCTTAAATATAACAGTATATAATATGGCTGATGATGTGTCAAATTAATAATAGGGTTTTTAACATCATAAATGTATATCACAGGCAAGAAAAATAAAACATAAATATTTAGCAATTACACTTGTTATTAATTTATAGATCTATAAGTACGTTTGTCTAGTGAGAATACGCACCTCTATGCTACTAAAGATTAGATTCAAAACTACGATAACCACACCAAAACAGTGTAGAAAGCACGATCAAATATTGGAAGATGAGACAAACTGATTTAGATTTTGAAACAAGATAAATAAATAACACTTAGTTCACGAATTCCAGTTACGGACAAAGCAAATTTTCAAATAAAACAAAATTGGAACGAGCTAAAATAAAATGGAAATTGACTCAAATTGCTCGACCAATCCACCGCACGACTTGACCCATTAAAACGAAAGCTCAGCCTGCCCATTTATTTTTTCCAAATCAAAATTTACAAGATAAATTTATACTCTATTTTTTAACCTTTTTACAAAAATTTATGACATGTTAATAAAAAGGTGGCAAATCTTATGTTGGCAACATGCAATTCACGGTAGTGATACATAAAGGTGGCACATGCAATATTTATTTATTATATACATATATATTTTTTTCTTTTTCCTTTTTTTCTGTTTTTTTTCTTTCTTTTGTTTATTATATTACTATCCTAAGAAAAACTAAACTCAACAGAAGAGATTGAAAAGAAAAAAAAATGGTCTGGGATAACCCAAAGATCGCACGCAATATTTCTTCCCAGATCACAATTCATGGCGTGGTTAAGGTGGTGCGGAGGGTCGTGTTTCGTGGTGGAGCAGTAAATGAAACAGGGAAATAAAAGAAGAAGAAAGCAAAACGGAGGAAGGATAAAAGATATTCAGCCATACCTGATATGTGAAGCTCACGCAAAGAAGAAGAAGAAGAAGCTAATATGAGATGGATCCAATTGAGGTGATGAGAAAATTTGGACGTGCTAGTGTATTAATATAAAGGGTTGCGTAAAGGGGAACGTGAATCATGACATGCGGATTTTTTTTCTTTAGGCAAGGACAAATAGATTTGGTATTAAACGGTGATGTAACGTAAATCAAGGAAAAAAAAGAATTGCGTGATTGATATTCTGACTAGAAGAAATGCGATAATTTGTAAGTTTAAACGTTGGAAATAAATAAAAAATGGGTAGGTGAAAAATATAGGAGGCAAGCAGTAATTGATTGCGTTGGTTGATAAAAAGAAAGGCAAGAATAAAATTGATTTTGGTAGACTTTTAAATTTTTTTGGGATGTGGGTTTTGTAATTAAATCAGCAAAATTGCGCAATTAGAGGGGAGAAAGATTTGGAAGCAATTAATTTGTACGCATTTATATTAGTAAGGAAGTAAATGGATTTTTTTTATAAATGTAAGAAATAAGTATATTGGAATGGCTATAAAGGGAGGTACGTGAGGTTTTTTTTATTCTGCTTAAAAGTTTGTGTTGTTTAAGATGAGGGATTATAGGCAAGAATTTATTTAAAACAATTACCGTGTTGCTTTGATTTTGAATCAATGTATTGAATATTTTTCCTATCAATTTCACACGAGAGGTAAGGAAAGTTTGGAACAATTAATTACAGTAAGTAATAAATTTTTATTACCAGTGTAGATTTCGTGAATCAAGGAGAACATAAAACGGCAAGCAATCAATTTGCTTCAAAATGGAAATGGAAACATGAAATTTTGAATGTATATAATTTAAAAGATGGAAACTTGCGGTGATTGAGTAAAACAATAGGCAAGCAAGGATTTTGCGTTGATTGAAAATAAGGAACGGCAAGAATTTATTTGGCAATCATTTATACTCGTTTGAAATTATTAGGAAGAGAATGCGTTGATTAATAAAAAGAAACGACAAGAATTTATTTGAGCAAATAATAGTAGTGGGTATGAATTAATCAGCGAAAGAATACGGTACAAAATTATATTTTCTTTGAAACAGATAAGAATTTTTTTGCATGTTTAATAATTTAGCAGAAAATTATGCGTTTGATATCGGTGGGAGAGGGAAAACGGCAAGTAATAAATTTTATTTCGGGAGGCTTTGCAATTTCAAATATTTTATGTGTGAACTTCAGGTTGCTAAAGTGGGAAAGCACAAATTAATGCGTGCGTAATTTAAGGCAAACACGGATTTAAAATTTTTGAACGCTAAAGGAAAAATAATTTCTTTCATTATCAAAGGGGTGTGCGGTTTTATTCAAAGAAGAAATTTTGCATTGCAAGAAATATTTGATAAAGTGTAATGCGAAAATAAAGAAGGAAGTAAATTTTCGTTTACATGAAAATTTGCCTTGATTGAACGAGGCACGGCCAACAGTAATTAATTTTGAATGATTGAATTTGGAAGGCTATTGCTAAATCAAAGATTCCGTACCACATTTAAATGATTTATGAAAAAGACACGTGTTATATAATTTTTTTCTTTTCTTATTATAGAAACTTGCGTTGATTTATACAAAGAAATGGCTAGGACTACTTGGCAAACATTTGTACTTGTTTAAAAATTTTGGAAGTAAATGCGTTGATAAACTTTTCTTCCCTTTTTAAAACGCAAAAATAAGATAAAGAGGGAAGGCATTCATAAAGGAGGCAAGAATTTATTTGAAACAAAATGGGATACAATATAATTTTGAACGTGAGTTTTGAGTTCTAGAGAAGTTGCGTGATTTAAGCCAAAGAAAATATGGCCAGAAATAATATTAATTTACCACTTAGAATTTTACGTCTACTATTTAATTTATCCACTTATAGCTAAGATAAAAATTAAAAATGCGTAGTACAGACGCAGCATTTTATGCCCAAATTTAAAACGAAGGTAACTTTTTTTTACATTTATATGTTTAAAGAGTGTCCATTAAATACATACTATTTATACCACCAAATTAATCAAAACGGATATAAATGTGCAAATTAAAACGCGCCTTTTTATAAAGCTTATTTATACACTATATTTTTTCCAAGTTTTATTGCTTAAATAAAACATAATTTTGCTTAAAATTTAGTTACTTACTATTTTAACAAAATAAAGCAAATTTCCAATCAAAGTAAATCCTTAACCAAAGTCAAAATTTCAGAGATCTTATCCTTTAATTGAAAATTTGGGCAATGTTTTAATCAAATTCAAAATTTAGATTTTTATATAATAAACCCCCAGAGTATTATAATTAAAAAAATGAAATGTTTGTTAAAATTTTGGGCTGTTACACTCTCCTCCACTCAGAACTTTTCATCCTCGAAAAGGAAGAAGGTAGGGAATAGAAACAACCTGAAAGAAAACTAAATTGAAACTCAAAAAAGAATCATTAATCTAAACCATACAAATTAAATTTTAAATTAATAATAATTTCACTTAAGTTAAATTTTTACTATTTCAAATTTCATTACTTCATCTTCCAATTATCTTAAAATAAAAATTTCTAAAATAATAAGTTTGAAAATCATTTGTTATACTCAAAAATGTGTTCAATAAATTAATATCTTTTTTTATTACTAATTATAATTAAATTTATTTCTCTCAATATATTTTTTATCATCTATGTTAAATATGTTTACACTTAAATTCTAGTTATAAAAAGATTAACAAAGGTAATGGAATAATTTACAATATAAAAAGATTTTTTAAATAAAATTTGAGTGGTTATAATAAATGTTATACACTTAAATTTTATTTATAAAATCTTTTTATATTGTATATTATCCAGTTACATTGTTAACTTACAAAAATCAAGGTAAGTTATTGTAAAGCCCCGCAAATCCGTACCCCTTTGAACTAACAAAATTCCACCACAGTTCTGTCCAAAGTGGCACGAATTACGAGTCTTCGGGTAAAAGAAGAAAGACGTAGAAGAAGAAGAAATAAAAATAACATCAGAGTCTCACAATCGCAGCGGAACAAAATATAATATATAATAACAGTTTTTAATTACAAAAAAATCTGTACTGCATACATATACATACATACCATCATCATAGTACATCAAACATCCATACAGAGACAACTAATAATTGTCCATACACAGCGGAAGTAATAGTCAAATAAGGAAGTATGCTCTCTCATCAGCTCGTCTCCTGAACTCCTTAGCTTTTAACATGATCCTGTTTAACTCGGTTTGACCCGAGAATCATATAAAACAACACCCGAGTCAGTCTAGAAAACCAGCGTGAGAAATCACACTCAATTGGATTATTATATTTTAGAAAATCCTTTGAAAAACATAAGCATCTCATAAGACCACGCCACAAATAAACATGTCGGGTTTTTACCTTACGATAGCCAAAACATTTTTTTATTAAATTCGTCTGATATTACAATAGTGTCTATAGAAAGTAAAATAGAATCCAGCTGAAATGCTTGCATCTCACGTTTCAGCAATAGTTAGGCACAATCAAAACCGTACAGGTGCTTATTGGAGATTGGATTCCATACAATGGCAGGGCTACCGGGGCACCGCCCGTCACAGTACCGGGTCTAGATCAGTGTACCGAGGAGACACCCTAACTCCCCTGCATCACAAGACCGGAACCATCCCTTACTGGATAGTCCCAAGCAAGATCACCCTATGGTTGGCGCGACCAACCACCCACTAAGCCGAAATAAAAAGGGACATCTAGACAGGGGAAACCTTACCCTCCAGTGGGGGCTACCCACGAAGCCTTGCTGCACCTCCCCTGTTTTAACCATTCTCGGTTGATGAGGCTTGGCGCTAAGCGTTATCTTTCAAGAACGAGTTCGACTTAGAATGCTCGTCGCCACCTGACGATGTTCTGAAAGCATTCATCCATACATGTTGCCCTGGGTCTGGACAAATCGAATCACCGTCTTCAACTCTTCACGATCTTCATTCGTAATCATTCAAACCGGATCGAAGTAGTTTTCGGATAATTAAATCCGATCCCGAACTCTTCGAAACGATCAGCGCATTGTCCAGTATTGATAGTCAGTTATTTAACTATCAAATAATCATTCACAAGCAACCATCAAATAATTTCCTCAAATATCATTCAGATATTATTTCCATTTTAACCCATTTGAGACAATTTTCAAAGCCCTTTTATTTCCATGAAATCATTTAAATGATTTCCTATACTCACTCACATTTTTATTTACCCTTCGAAAATATCCTTTATTTTTCCATTCCTTCCTCAAAAATCAATTTCACTCTTCTTATAAATTCTCAAACTCAATTTCTCCGTTTCATAAGATTTCTCCTAAATCTTATCTCATGTAAATAAACTTGCTTACCATCAGAAGAGGATTTTAACTGGGTTTTAAAAACAATTTGAAAACATCTATATTTATAAAATAAGAAGTATGGTTTTATACAAATTATGGTTTGAAAGTAATATTAAAGTTCATATCCAATTAATGATAAAATTCAAAACTGGTTTTCGAAAATTAGAGTTTATTAATAAATATTTGCCAAGCCTTCAAAATAACTAATTCGAAAATATTTTACATTCAAATAATAGTTTATAAAAATTTATATAGTATAGTAATTTCTTAAAAAAATATCCCCTTTTAAAAATAAATTTATTAATTTTGGAAAAACCAATATCCATATATAAGTGCTTCTTGTCCAAATTCACACTTCTTACTTACGAAAATTTTCTACTTTTTCCGTTTCAAACAAATTTATAATTCAATATAAGATTTCTCCTTCACTTATATTTTCCCATATTTAATGATCTCTTCCTTTCCATTTATAAACCCCATTTATAAATTTGATAAACTCTCCTGAGTTTCCATTTATTTATAAAATAATTTTATTCAACAATTTCATCTTTTGTAATTTTATTTCTCGATAAAATTTCATATCATTCCTTAATAATTCATTCCTTAATAAAATTCCTTTTTATTCCATAATAGAATTCTGTTTTTATCTCTTAATAAATCTTCATTTTATTCCTTTATTTAGGATTTCACTTTTATACCTTAGTTATTAATATATAAGTTAAATTGTCCAAAACTTTTCTTTAACCAATTAAGTATCAACAAACTTTTATCTTCCCTGTTCTTATTTTTTATTTTTTTCCAAATAGAAGTAAATCCAAATCCTTAATAATTATTTCTACTCAAGTTCCATTTCACTTCCTTTAATAAAATTATTGGTAGAATCTAAGAACTCCAAATTTTCACTTACATGTTACTAAAAGGTTAATAATTCAATTTATATAAGCCCGTATCAATTCATCACCCTGTCACATATCAGCATATATATGTATATATGATAAGTAAATATTTGAGGAATCCTGTTGGATCCCTCCAACCTGTGTTTCCTGCATCCACAGATGTTAGCGCAAAATAAAATATCAATTCCACTTCCGGTGGATATTACAGTATACGGGTTATAATATCGTTCAGTGAATAAAGTATTATAAATCATCCAAACACATCCAATGATTTAAATTTAACATTTAAATTTTTAATTATGGCATCCAAATGAGTGAGAAAATCTCACCTTTGTTTTTATGTTGCAATCCTTTCCAATCTCGACTTGTTTTCCATACTTTCGACCTTGAATAACAATTGTATGAATTTTATTAATATGTGGACAAATTGAATAATTATTTGTCGTTTAATAAATTTATTCTTTAAATCTAATAATTTAATTTAACTCATGATTTATTTCAACAAAATATTAAATAAGTAAATTAACAAATTAATAACCTAATTAAATTATTTTTAAATGAACCAGCAATATTTAAAATGTGGAGGTATATATTTATTTTAAAAATCTAATCTTTATATTTTTTTCAAGGTCTTATGGATATAAAAATCATGTTTTGCCCTAATATATATATATATATATATATATATATATATATATATATATATATATATATATTCGAAAGAAAATAAATTTATCTTCCTAATATATAATTTACATTTTAACAGAAAAGATTTTAACTTTACCATAAAAATCCCCTTTTTGTTTCAAAATCGAAATTCTACTTACTCTAAATTTAAATTTCTGCAAATTTATTCACATATACATATAAATTCAATCAAAGAAAATATCTTACTAAACGGCGCACTCGAATCCAGGGCAGCTCTGACCAAAGCTGTAACGACCCGACTTTTTCAACAGTTAATTTGTGATATTTCAAATGAATTTAAATATTTAATTTGAATTATAATTTGATTTTGAATATGAAAGGCTGTTTTATATAATAAAAGAAATTCAAAATTTAAAATATAATGACCTATTGTATTAATTAATTATTAAAGTGATACTTAGATATTGGGTAAAATATTAAAATTTGGAATTATAAGTTTGTTAAAAATATTTTAAAGGCTTATAAAATTTATATTAATAATACTGAAAATAATAGATTAGTTAAAATTGGAATCTAAAAGTGGTTTGTTAAATTTTAAAATTTGCATCGTTTAAATTGACATTTAAAATAGCCATCCGAGGCACAGTCTCGGAATTTGACGTAAGCAGTTCCGTGGATCCGTAATATTGAATTATTGCTGGATTTCAAATTTCGTAATTTTTGGAGTGATCGTGTGGTCGTACAAAATAGAAACGCTTCGAAATTAATTAATCGTTTTAAATTTAAATATCTCTCGTCATTTCACCTGTCAAATTCTTTTCACATCAGCCATATTATTTCCTTCAACTTCTTCAATGCCTACATCGCTCATAAAAGTCGCGTCTCTTTTCCTTTTCATTTTTATTTCTTCAAATCGAAAGACAAAGAAAAAGATAATGGCCGCTTATCTTATTATATTCGCGAATCATAACCCCTCACTCCTTTACTTTCGAAACCCTCTCGTTTTTCCCCTTCTCCCTCAAGCTGATTCACAGTATATTTAAAAAAAATGAATGAAACCCTAAATCGAATCGCGTTCGAGCGATTGGGGGCGGACCGTGATTTTTGGAGTGGTGCGTTAGTAGGGGATTAGATCTGGTCTAAGCTCGCAATGGTGAAGGCCCTCAAGTCGAGCTACTTGAGTGAAGGAGACGCCGCGTAGGGTTGAGGGTGATGTGTGATGTTGGGGTTGCTAACTGCTTGCGAGTGTTGAATTGGTTCGGCCGCGACTTGGTGAAGGTGGAGGCATATTCGGTGACTGGGCATGGACGCGCGTGGTCGCGCTTCGGGGTGTCGCAATTTTCTAGCAGGCGAGTCTACTGCCTTCGGTAGTAAGGTACGACTTTGGTTTTCAGTTTTATGTTATATATATGGATTATATAAAAAAAAAACAGTAAAGTTTAAAAATAGGATTTTAGTAAAAGAAATACGCAAATTTTATATATGCTAAAACTAAAGGAAAATATTTTTACTGTAAAGTTAAAAAAAATCCTGTTTGTTTTAAATTAAAACTATATGTAAAGAAAATTAATTAATTTTCTTTAGAGTAAAAATATATACATATAGCACTTTGAAAATTTAATTCTTTTGTTTAAAAGTTCACCACCAGTTAAAATTAAATTATTAGATTAACATAAATTTATTTAAAGGATAAATAATTATTCGATTGTTCGAATATTAATAAAATCCATGAAATTGTTATTCAAGGTCAAAAATATGGAAACGAGTCAAGACTGGATCGGTTTGGCAAACCCAAAATCATAGGTGAGTTAATCTCACTCAGTTGATTTTAAATTTTAAATTGTTGAATTTAAATTTATTGTTGAATTGCTTGAATAATGGTTGAAATTAGTGAATAATTAAATAGAACCTATATGCCGCATAATAGTGGATGATAATATATGAATCCCATATACTGCAATATTCCACCATTGAAGTGAAATTGGTATTTTATTTGTGCTAACATCTGTGGATGCAGGGAAACAGGTTGTAGGGATCCAACAGGATTCCTCAAAGATATTTATTTTATCTCATATATATATTGTTTTACGATAAGATGATAAATTGAGATGGGTGGCCTTGTATTGAATTATTAACTGTTGAATAACAAAGAAGCCGAAATTTGAAATTTTACTAGTATTGATAAAGTAATTCAAAGAGGTTAAATAAAAATCAAATAGGAAATATTATTGGAATTTGAAACTTCAACTTGAGAATGAAGAAAAAGAAATAAAAGCATCTTATAAACTGAAATTGGTTAAAATTGAGTTTTTGGGAAAACTTAATATATTAAACACTTGAAGAATTATTGTATTCAACAAGTAAAATTTTATTTAAAAATAAAAAGAAAATGTTGTTAAGAAGTACAAATAAGGGATTTTTATTGAGAAATAAGAAGGAATTTTATTAAGTAATGAATGGAATTTATTTAAAGAGCAATATGAAAATTTATATAAAAGAAATAAATTATTAAGGTGGAATTCTTAAATAAAACTATCTTTATAAATAAAGTGAACTCAAAGAAAACTATATTAAGAAATAAAATAAGAGAACTATTTAAGAAACAAAATAAGAGAACTTTATTAAGAAATGAAATGGAATTTTAATAAGGAACAATATGGAATTGAATTGAAGAATAAAATTATAAAATAGGATTTTTGAATAAATTGTTTTCATAAATAAATGAAAAAGAAACTCAGGGAGTTATAAATTTATAAACGGAGTTTATAAATGGGAAAGGAAGATATCAGTGGATACGAAAAGGAATATGTCATGAACTTATATTGAGTTATAAGTTTGTTTGAAACAGAAATAGTAGGATGTTTCCGAAAGTAGGAAGTGTGAATTTGGACAAGAAGCATTATAGATGGATATTGGGTTTTTCTAAAATTATAAACTTATTTTACAAAGGAGTATTTTAAATTACTACACTATATAAATTTCTTGTAAACTATTACTTGAATTTTAAAATGTTTCGAATTAGTTATTTTCGAAGGATAGGCAAATATTTATAATAAACTTTAATTTTCTAAAACAAGTTTTACAATTTATCATTAACTGGATATGAACTCTAATTTTTATGTAAAATATTTCTTTTAAACCGTAAATTGTATAGAACTATACTTCTTATTTGATAAATCTAATTGTTTTCAAATGCTTTTAAAATTCAATTAATAATCCTCTTGTGATGATAAATGAGTTATTAAATGAGATAAGATTTAGGAGAAATCTTATTAAGTGAAGGAATTGAGTTTGGAAATTTATAAGAAAAGTATAAATTGATTTTTGAGAAAGGAATGAGAAAATAAGAAATATTTTCAAGGGTTAAATCAAATTGAGTGTATATGAGAAATCAGATAAGTGATATCATGAAAATAAAAGGACCGTGAAATTAGATTCAAATGGGTTAAATGGAAATAATATATGAATCATATTTTAGATAAATAATTTGTGGAAATTTTTTTATGGTTGCTTGTGTATGATTAATTGATAGATAAATAACCGACTATCAATATTGGATAATGCGCTGATCGTTTGGAAGAGTCCGGGATCGGATTTAATTATCTGAAAACCACTTCGATCCGGTTTGAACGATTACGAATGAAGATCGTGAAGAGTTGAAGACGGTGATTCGGTTTGTCCAGACTCAGAGCAACTTGTATGGATTGAATTCTTTCAGAACATCGTCCGGTGGATGATGAGCATTCTAAGTGGGACTCGTTCTTAAAAGGTAACGCTTAGCCTCAAGCCTCATCAACCGGGAAGGGCTAAAACAGGGGAGGTGCAGATAGACTTCGTGGGTAGCCCCCACTGGAGAGTGAGGTTTCCCCTGTCTAGATGTCCCTTTTATTTCGGGTTAGCAGGTGGTTGGTTGCGCCAATCACGGGGTGATCTTGCTTGGGACTGTTCAGTAAGGAATGGTTCCGGTCTTGTGTTGCAGGGGAGTTAGTGTAGCTCCTCGGTACTCTTATCTAGACCAGGTACTGTGACGGGCGGTACCCCGGTAGCCCTGCCATTGTATGGGATCCAATCTCCAATAAGCGCCTGTACGGTTTTGATTGTGCCCAACTATTGCTGAAACGTGAGATGCAAGCATTTCAGCTAGATTCTATTTACTTTCTATAGACACTATAATAATATCAGAGAACTTTAATAAAAAAGTTTTTAGCTATCGTAAGGTAAAAACCCGACATGTTTATTTGTGGCGTGGTCTTACGAGATGATTTGTTTTTCAAAGGATTTTTGAAACTTTAATAATCCAATTGAGTGCGATTTTCTCATGCTGGTTTTCCAAACTGACTCGGGTGTTGTGTTTTATGATGCTCGGGTCAGACCGAGTTAAACAAGATCAGGTTATATGCTGGAGCTCAGGAGACGGGCTGGTGACAGAGCGTATTTCCGTATTTGTCTATTATTTCCGCTGTGTATTATCATATAGTAGTTGTCTCTGTATGACTGACTGATGTACTCTGATGATGGTATGTATGTATATGTATATAGTACAGATTTCTTGTATTTAAAACTTATTCTATATATTATATTTTATTCCGCTGCGATGTGAGATTCTGATGCTGTTTTTTTGTTCTTCTTCTTCTACCTCTTTCTTCTTTAATCCGAAGACTCGTATTTTTGTTCCACTTTGAGCTGAAGTGTGGTGGTTTTGGCCAGCTCAAAGGGGTACGGATTTGCGGGCCTTTACACTTGGTATCAGAGCTGAAAGGTTAAGCGAGAACCTTGGCTCTGGTGGGGAATTACTCATTAGAAAATAGAGTAAATGGTACTCTAGAATGAGTTTGAGCGCATTAATAGATATGAGCGCGTATTTGTTAGTGAATATAAAATGATTTTATATTGCGTTGATTGATTTATCCAGTGGTGGTATATGACCTTCGTCGGCACAACATCGAAAACTATATCGAAGGGGTTTCTAAACACTTAAATAGAGCAATTCGACACAATATTGATTGTCCAAAGTGGGTGAATGAAATAATTTCATCCAAAATATATTTTGATATAAAAGAAATATTTTCTAAAATTATTATAACATGGATGTTTGGATGATAATATTTTTACAAATGAGATGATTAAATTTAAAATAGTTATCTAATAAAGGAAAACATTAAATGTTGAATTTTGGAATTAAAATTTAAAGCAAAAAGTTAAAGATGGAATTTAACTTGGATTAAAATTTAAAACATGAAATTTAATTAATTTTTTGGAAGGAATAAATTAGTAGATTTTAAATGAAGTTGAAATGAGAAATAAAACTTAAAGTGGATTGAAATTAACTTAAGTTATGTGAATGGAAGTAAATTGAAGTAAACAGAAAATAAAATTTAGTTGTATTTGAATTAAATTGTAATTTGAATTAGAAAATGGGATTAGGTGATGAAACCCGAATTATAAATAGTAATTCCATTGAAATGGTAAGTCAAATTAAATATGAATCTCAATTATTATGAATTGGACTAAAGTAAAGATAGTTTGAATTTACGAATAAAATCCAAATCAAGTGTGAATGGAATAAATTGGCCTTGGATATTATCTTAACAAATTTAGAATGGTTAATTAAAAACATGGGATTTGATCTAGATGAGTATCAAATAAATTGGAAATGAATGTAAGTAAGAAGTTGCAATAATTAAATTAACTTAAGATTTAATATTTATAGGAAGGTGATTTCGAAGAAAGTGGAAGTTCATTGAATAAAATAGATTGGTAAAGTACCTTAAACTTTGGATGTGATTGGATAGTGAATAGAAAATTTAATTGGATTGAGAACTTTGATTGAACTGGAATTATCTTATGCTAAGTTAATATTTGAATTTGAATGAAGATGAATTAAATTGAGATATAGATGATATTGTAATAAAACTCTCACTTGGGTAAAATTTATAATAATGAAATGAGGTTGAATTTAATGTAAGCTAAGTGAAACTTGAATTTGAATTAATAAGACTTCGATAGCTTATAAAAGAATTGAGAAACGTTGAAATAAAATATATACTTGGCTAAGTGAAAATGTATAAACCCGAAGTAAAATAAAATGGGAATGTGGTTAACTGTAAATGAATGGAAGTGTGAAGATAAATAAGAAGTGGGACTTATAAAATTAAGATGGAACAAATAAGTCAAATAGAATTTTTTGAATTTGGGAAATGAATAGAAATCCGAACCTGAATTACAAAATAGAATTGAACCAAAGAAATTTAAATGAGGAGATTTTTAAAGCTAAAAAAAATTTCAAGTATTGAATTATAAATTGGGAGTAAACTAATTTGGGATAAATTAGTAACTTGAATATGTGAATAAACTTCGAATTGGTTCAATAAAAATTGAATGGTAAGTTAATAAAAATGGAGAGTGAATTAAAGTGAATGGGAGGAAGAGACCTTGAATTATAAATATAAAATTCAACTTGGATTGGTTAGCAAATAAATGAAATTGGATTAAATATAAATGGTTAAAAGTGCAAACAAAATCCAATTGTGTATAAATAAAGTGAAAGTGCTCTTGTAATATGTTTAATAAGTTCGGGAATGAATCGAACATAGGAATTGAAAATTTTAAATTAAATAATTAATTGAGCTTAGAAGTAAATGAAAGAGATTTGATTTAAATAAAATCAAATTAAAATTGGAAAAGAATTTATGGGCAAATGAAATAAACTTAAGTTATTAAAGTTAAATAATTTGAAGTAAATTAACTTAAATCTAAAATTCAATGAAGCATGACTTATATAAACTTGGGACTTGTTTGTTAAATTTTAAGCATTAAAGTTGTCGAGCTTAGTAGAAATGGTTTTGAATGCAATCAATGCAAAGATAAGGTATAAAAATAAATTAAAATGGAATGAAATTTCATATAACTTGAGTTGGAATCAATTTTAAAACAGTTATAAAACTAAAGAAATTGTACGTTGAATGAATGTTGTCGAATTTGCATGAAATAATTGTTGTTGTCGTAAGCAAGATTAAATAAAGTTCTGTGGAATAATAGATGTAAATAAACCTGATTTTTTGAATAAAATTGCCATGAATATAAAATAGATTGAATTAAAAATAAATTGAACATAAAAAGAATCATATTGAAAATCATTCTGAATTGGATATGATGATATAAATTGAGTAAAAGCAATTGGATTTAATTGGAACCTTATCAATTGTTTATAAAACTTCTTGTATACATTGTTTATAAAATATGGTTTTGAATTGATAAGAAGCAGAAATTGATTCTTGAAATCAATTAAATTAAAAATGGGTTTGTTTGGGCATAATTATGAATTGGAGTTAAGTAGATGTGTTTTAACTCACTTAAAGTTGAATACAAACGGTATTTGTGCTAGTTATAAACAAATTGAACTAAAATTAGAAACCATACCAATTGCATACTTAAGTCATTTGGAATGCATTACTAATGTTATTGATGTGTTGTAGTTGCTTAAATGAATGCAATGTTATAAATTTCTTAAATATGTTGCTTATATGTTTAAATTGAGTAAGTACAGGTACCAGAGACCGTTTAGCGAGATTTTGGCCGCGCATATGCTAAATTAAATACGTCGCTTGCGTAAAATGCTAAATAAGGTACGCCTACGCAATACAAACTAGGAAATATGAACTGTTTTTGGTTTTTCCGACCGTGTGGGTCGATGTATATATATTTATATCTTTTGTCAAATTGCAAAAGCTCCTCCGTACAAAGGGGACTCTGGCAAAAAATTTCATAAATTTTGGGAGTTAGAAAATTTTTGACATTTTTGTTAACGACAAACGTTTTGAAATTGGAAATGGAAATAAATTAGTGAATGAAACTAATTTAAAATAATGACATGAATTTGATATGAATGAAAAATAGAATTTAAGTGTTTAGAGTTAAAGATAAATTGAATTCATATGGAAATGGAAGAATCAATTGAATAGGAATAGATACAAACTAAAGTGGTAAGATGAAAATAAATATAAGAAACACATAAAATGCTTATACTAACTTAAGTAAGGAATTACGCATTCTCAATCGGGAATTGATATTTCGAATATAATTTAAAATAATATTTGAATGAATAGATATTGACATTTATAAGAATGTCGATAAAATATTTTGTATATTGTGATTGGACATATTGCTGTGTAAGTTATGCAGGTAATATAAAGGTAAAGAGAATTGATTTTGATTTCAGAAGATAAATTTGAAATGCTCGACAAAAAGGTATGTGATTAAATTTCTATATGGAAATTGATTGGGATTTTGATCGAGCCACTTGGCTTTTTGTTTTCTTTTGAGTTTTTGAGAGGTCGTAGAGCCATTTTATAGTTGTACCGAGCTAGCCGCACAAAGGAGACGCTGGCTAAATTTTTCGGGAATTTAGGGTGTTAGAAAAATTTAGAGAAAATTTTGATAAGTCAAAATTTGATTTTAAATTGAATCTTGAATGGATAAACAAATAGTATAGTTTGAAACTAGGGAAAAGTTTAGAAAGTTAATAAGAAGGGTAATGCATCTTTTATTAAATAGATAGTTTGGTAGGATGTTGAATGGTTGGTTTTGAAAAATAGTAACGGGTATTGGACCATTCTTCCTAACTAGTAATTTCGGGGATGAAATTCTTTTAAGGGGGGAGGAATGTAACGACCCAACTTTTTCAACAGTTAATTTGTGATATTTAAAATGAATTTAAATATATAATTTGAATTATAATTTGATTTTGAATATGAAAGACTGTTTTATTTAATAAAAGAAATTCAAAATTTAAAATATAACGACCTATTGAATTAATTAATTATTAAAGTGATACTTAGATATTGGGTAAAATATAAAAATTTGGAATTATAAGTTTGCTAAAAATATTTTAAAGGCTTATAATAAATTAATAATACTGAAAACAATAGATGAGTTAAAATTGGAATCTAAAAGTGGTTTGTTAAATTTTAAAATTTGCATCGTTTCAATTGACATTTAAAATAGCCATCGAGGCACAATCTCGGAATTCGACGAAACCAGTTCCGTGGGATCCGTAATATTGAATTATTGCTGGATTTCAAATTTCGTAATTTTTGGAGTGATCGTGTGGTCGTCTGAAATAGAAACACATCAAAATTAATTAATCGTTTTAAATTTAAATATCTCTCGTCATTTCACCTGTCAAATTCTTTTCACATCAGCCGTATTATTTCCTTCTGCTTTTTCAATACGCCTACATCGCTCATAAAAGTTGCGTCTCTATTCCTTTTCATTTTTATTTCTTCAAATCGAAAGACAAAGCAAAAGATAATGGCCGCTTATCTTCTTATATTCGCGAATCATAACCCCTCACTCCTTTACTTTCGAAACCCTCTCGTTTTCCCCTTCTCCCTTAAGCCGATTCACGGCATATTTAAAAAAAAATGAATGAAACCCTATATCGAATCGCGTTCAAGCGATTGGGGGCGGACCGTGATTTTTGGAGTGTTGCATGAGTAGGGGATTAGGTCTGGTCTAAGCTCCCGATGGTGAAGGCCCTCATGTCGAGCTTCTCGAGATGACGGAGACGCCGCGTAGGGTTGAGGGTGATGTGTGATGTTGGGGTTGCTAACTGCTCGCGAGTGTTGAATTGGTTCGGCCGCGACTTGGTGAAGGTGGAGGCAGATTCGGTGACTGGGCGTGGACGCGCGTGGTCGCGCTTCGGGGTGTTGCAATTTTCTAGCAGGCGAGTCTACTGCCTTCGGCAGTAAGGTACGACTTTGGTTTTCAGTTTTATGTTATATATATGGATTATAAAAAAAACAAAATAGTACAGTTTAAAAATAGGATTTTAGTAAGAGAAATACGCAGATTTTTGTATATGCTGAAACTGAAGGAAAATATTTTTACTGTAAAGCTAAAAAAAAATTCTGTTTGTTTTAAATTAAAACTATATGTTAAGAAAATAAATTAATTTTCTTTAGACTAAAAATATATACATATAGGACTTTGAAAATTTAATTCTTTTGTTTAAAATTTCACCACCAGTTAAAATTAAATTATTAGATTAACATAAATTTATTTAAACGATAAATAATTATTCGATTGTTCGAATATTAATAAAATCCATGAAATTGTTATTCAAGGTCAAAAATATGGAAACGAGTCAGGATTGGATCGGTTTGGCAAACCCAAAATCATAGGTGAGTTAATCTCACTCAGTTGATTTTAAATTTTAAATTGTTGAATTTAAATTTATTGTTGAATTGCTTGAATGATGGTTGAAATTAGTGAATAATTAAATAGACCCTATATGCCGCATAATAACGGATGATAATATATGAATCCCATATACTACAATATTCCACCATTGAAGTGGAATTGGTATTTTATTTGTGCTAACATCTGTGGATGCAGGGAAACAGGTTGGAGGGATCCAACAGGATTCCTCAAAGATATTTATTTTATCTCATATATATATTGTTCTGTGACAAGATGATAAATTGAGATGGGTGGCCTTGTATATAAATTGAATTATTAACTGTTGAATAACAAAGAAGCCGAAATTTGAAATTTTACTACTATTGATAAAGTAATTCAAAGAGGTTAAATAAAAATCAAATAGGAAATATTATTGGAATTTGAAACTTCAACTTGAGAATGAAGAAAAAGAAATAAAAGCATCTTATAAACTGAAATTGGTTAAAATTGAGTTTTTGGGAAAACTTAATATATTAAACACTTGAAGAATTATTGTATTCAACAAGTAAAATTTTATTTAAAAATAAAAAGAAAATGTTGTTAAGAAGTACAAATAAGGGATTTTTATTGAGAAATAAGAAGGAATTTTATTAAGTAATGAATGGAATTTATTTAAAGAGCAATATGAAAATTTATATAAAAGAAATAAATTATTAAGGTGGAATTCTTAAATAAAACTATCTTTATAAATAAAGTGAACTCAAAGAAAACTATATTAAGAAATAAAATAAGAGAACTATTTAAGAAACAAAATAAGAGAACTTTATTAAGAAATGAAATGGAATTTTAATAAGGAACAATATGGAATTGAATTAAAGAATAAAATTATAAAATAGGATTTTTGAATAAATTGTTTTCATAAATAAATGAAAAAGAAAACTCAGGGAGTTATAAATTTATAAACAGAGTTTATAAATGGGAAAGGAAGATATCAGTGAATACGAAAAGGAATAAGTCATGAACTTATATTGAGTTATAAGTTTGTTTGAAACAGAAATAGTAGGATATTTCCGAAAGTAAGAAGTGTGAATTTGGACAAGAGGCATTATAGATGGATATTGGGTTTTTCTAAAATTATAAAATTATTTTATAAAGGAGTTTTAAATTAATACACTATATAAATTTCTTGTAAACTATTACTTGAATTTTGAAATGTTTCGAATTAGTTATTTTCGAAGGATTGGCAAATATTTATAATAAACTTTAATTTTCTAAAACCAGTTTTACAATTTATCATTAACTGGATATGAACTCTAATTTGTGTGTAAAATATTTATTTTAAACCGTAAATTGTATAGAACTATACTTCTTATTTGATAAATCTAATTGTTTTCAAATGCTTTTAAAATTCAATTAATAATCCTCTTGTGATGATAAGTGAGATATTAAATGAGATTAGATTTAGGAGAAATCTTATTAAGTGAAGGAATTGAGATTGGAAATTTATAAGCAAAGTATAAATTGATTTTTGAGAAAGGAATGAGAAAATAAGAAATATTTTCAAGGGTCAAATCAAATTGAGTGTATATTAGAAGTCATATAAGTGATTTCATGAAAATAAAAGGAATGTGAAATTGGATTCAAATGGGTTAAATGGAAATAATATCTGAATGATATTTGAGATAAATAATTTGTGGAAATTATTTAATGGTTGCTTGTGTAGGATTAATTGATAGTTAAATAACCGACTATCAATATTAGACAATGCGCTGATCGTTTCGAAGGTTCCGGGATCAGATTTAATTATCCGAAAACCACTTCGATCCGGTTTGAACGATTACGAATGAAGACCATGAAGAGTTGAAGACGGTGATTCGGTTTGTCCAGACCCAGGGCAACTTGTATGGATTGAATGCTTTCAGAACAACATCAGGTGGACGATGAGCATTCTAAGTGGGACTCGTTCTTAAAAGGTAACGCTTAGCCTCAAGCCTCATCAACTTGGAATGGCTAAAACAGGGGATGTGCAGCAAGACTTCGTAGGTAGCCCCCACTGGTGAGTGAGGTTTCCCCTGTCTAGATGTCCCTTTTATTTCGGCTTAGTGGGTGGTTGGTCGCGCCAATCACGGTGTGATCTTGCTTGGGACTGTTCAGTAAGGAATGGTTCCGGTCTTGTGTCGCAGGGGAGTTAGGGTGGCTCCTCGGTACTCTGATCTAGACCAGGCACTGTGACGGGTAGTACCCCGGTAGCCCTGCCATTGTATGAGATCCAATCTCCAATAAGCGCCTGTACGGTTTTGATTGTGCCCAACTATTGCTGAAACGTGAGATGCAAGCATTTCAACTAGATTCTATTTACTTTCTATAGATACTATAATAATATCAGAAAACTTTAATAAAAATTGTTTTAGTTATCGTAAGTTAAAAACCCGACATGTTTATTTGTGGCATGGTCTTACGAGATGCTTTGGTTTTCAAAGGATTTTTGAAACTTTAATAATCCAATTGAGTGTGATTTTCTCAGCTGGTTTTCCAGACTGACTCGGGTGTTGTTTTATATGATGCTCGGGTCAGACCGAGTTAAACTGGATCAGGTTATATGCTGGAGCTCAGGAGACGAGCTGGTGACAGAGCATATTTCCGTATTTGTCTATTATTTCCGCTGTGTATGATCATATAATAGTTGTCTCTGTATGACTGATTGATGTACTCTGATGATGGTATGTATGTATATGCATACAGTACATATTTCTTGTATTTAAAAATGTATTCTATATATTATATTTTATTCCGCTCCGATGTGAGATTCTGTTGTTGTTTTTTTGTTCTTCAACCTCTTTCTTCTTTAACCCGAAGACTCCTATTTTTGTTCCACTTTGAGCTGAAGTGTGGTGGTTTTGGCCAGCTCAAAGGGGTACGGATTTGCGGGCCTTTACAAAAGCAAGACGCAACCCAGACTCACGCCTCACGAACATCGCCTCAGTGTCGAACTCCCTATCCTCGCGCGAGCGCGCCCCCCATTGAAACTCACCATCGCGCTCTCCCAAATCGCGAACGACCCCCCATGCGCGAGCGCGCGCCTGCTCCTACTGCCAGTGCTCGAGTTCGACCATACACGATCGCCACTCCATACAACCCAGTCGCGACTCACATCCCCTCGACCTTAATCGCGACTCGATCGCGAGTCAACCCTTCAGGCTGTGAACAACGACGCGTGCTCGGACTCGATTTAGGGTTTCAATTTTCTTAATATGCTGATGAATTCGGCTAAAGGAAGAAATGGACGAAAACGAAGAGGGCTGATCGAATAAAATAGGATAAGGGTATCGCGATTAACAGGAAGGGAAGGCAGCCATTAATTTAATTTTTAGTATTTTGATCGAAGCAAGAAACAGGAAGCATCATGATTTTAAAGAAAAAGGGAAGCGTATAGGAGAAGACGAACAATAGTGTTCTGATGGGACGAAAGTGTGTTGAGGAAGCAAGGTTAATTTTTTTATTTTAAACTTTATATTTAAATCTTCTCAAATTTTCAATTCAATTTTAGCGCGTTTGCTTATCGGACAATTACATGGTAGCTTCGAAAATTACGTAATTTGAAATCCTATAATAATTCAATATTACGGATCCAATGGAACTGGTTTCGTCGAATTCCGAGACTGTGCCTCGGATGGCTATTTTAAACGTCATTTAAATGATGAAATTTTAAAATCGAACAAACCATTGTTAAATCCAAATTTTAACTCATCTATTATTTTCAGTATTATCAATATAAATTCTATAAGCCCTTTAAAAATATTTTAAACAAGCTTACTACCCCCGATTTAATAATTTACCCGATATTCAATTACTATTTTAATAATTAATTAATTCAACAGGTCGTTATATTTAAATTCTGAATCCTTTCTATCATATAAAACCAAACTGTTCATATTATAATCAAATTAAAGTTCAAATTAAATATTTAAATCTAATTTAAATATTGCAAATTAATCGTTCAAAAATCCGGGTCGTTACATTCCTCCCCCCTTAAAAGAATTTCGTCCCTGAAATTACTAGTTAGGAAGAATGGTCCAATATCCGTTACTATTTCTCCAAAACCAACAATTCAACATCCTACCAACTAATTTTTTAATAAAAGATGCACTACCCTTCTTATTAACTTTCCAAACTATTCCCTAGTTTCAAACTATACTATTCGTTTAACCATTCAAGTTTCAATTTAAGACTAAATTTTGAATTATCAAAATTTTCTCAAAATTTTTCTAACTCCCTAAATTCCGTAAAATTTTTGCCAGCGTCTCCTTTGTGCCGTTAGCTCGGTACAACTACAAAATGGCTCTACGGCCTCCCAAAACCCAAAAGAAAATAAAACGCCAAGTGGCTCGATCAAAATCCCAATCAATTTTCATATATAAATTTAAATACATACCTTTTGTCCTGCATTTCAAATTTATCTTCTGAAATCGAAACCAATTCCCTTTCCCTTTTATTACATGCATATTTTACACAGCAATATGTCCAATAACAATATTCAAAAACATTTTATTGACTTTCTTACAAATGTCAATATCTATTCACTCAAATATTATTTTATATTATATTTGAAATATCAATTCCCAATTGAGAATGCATCATTCCTTACTTAAGTTAGTATAAGCATTTTATGTGTTTCTTATATTTATTTTCATCTTCCACTTTAGTTTGTATCTATTCTTATTCAAATTGATTCTTACATTTCCATATGAATTCAATTTATCTTTAACTCTGAATATTTAAATTCTATTTTTCATTTATAACAAATTCATGTCATTATTTTAAATTAGTTTCCTTCACTAATTTATTTCAATTTCCAATTTGAAAACGTTTGTCGTTAACAAAATTTTCAAAAAAATTCTAGCTCCTAAAATTTTCGACAATTTTTAGCAGAGACCCTTTGTACGGAGGAGCTTTTGCAATTTGACAATAAATATAAATATATACATCCACCCACATGGTCGGAAAAACCAAAAACAGTTCATATTTCCTAGTTTGTATTGCGTAGGCGTACCTTATTTAGCATTTTAAGCAAGCGGCGTATATATTTAAGCATTTGCGCGTCCAAAATCTCGCTAAACGGTCTTCCGGTACCTGTACTTACTCAATTTAAACACATAAGTAACATATTTATGAAATTTATAACATTTCATTCATTTAAACAGCTACAACACAACTAAAACACATGAAATGTATTAGAAATACTTCCATAAACCAATTTATATAGTTCCCAAACTACTTCCATTTGTTTTCAACCAATTCACATACTATTTGCATTCAACTTAAGTGATTAACAACTCATTTACTTATCTTTAATTTATAATTATGTCCAAACAATTCATTTCAAAGTTAATTGATTTCAAAATCAATCCATGCTACTTCTATCTGTTAAAAATCACAAGTTTATTTTTTTTCTAAATAATATACACACCCAGTTTCCATAAGCAATTAATAAAGTCTCAATATTAACCCAATTGCTTTACTCGATTTCTATATTGTCCTATTTAATTTGGAATGATTTTTAACATCATTTTCTTACACTCTATTCATTTTTAATCTAACCAACACATATTCATCGCATTTGACTCACAAGTCAAATTATTATTTACTTTATCATTCCATGGAATTTTTATTTAATTCCGTTAACGTCGAACGATTAATCTAAGCAATTCGACGATATTCATTCAAACAAACAATTCCTTTAGTTTCATAACCATTTTAAAATTGATTTCAACTCAATTATTTCTAATTTCATTCCATTTTATTTACATACTATATCATTGGTTCCAGACAAACCATTTTACTAAGCTCAATATTCCATGCTTATAAATTAATAATCATTACCCAAATTAAATCCACCCAAGTTTCATTTAATGAGCTTTCACCCTTACTTGAAGCCAAGCTTCTATTATTATTAACTTAAGTCAATTTACTTACTTCAACCTCATACTTAAGTTCATCTTCATTCTAATTTGATTCCCGTCTAATCAAATTCCACTAAATTCAATTAGCCATCATCATAATCCACTTAAATTCCAAATCCCATACCCAATTCATCTGAATTTATTTTATTAATGACAAAGTCGTGTTTAGCTTATTTATACTCAAATTGGATTTTATTTACAAATCAAATCCATCTTTAATTCAATCCAATTCCACAACATTTCCACTTATATTTAATTCACTACCAATCCCAGTTGAATTTTATTTATAACTCGATTTCATTCCCAACTCCATTATCATCTCATAATCCAACTTAGGTTCCATTTCCATATTCATTAAATAATTAATTATCCAATTTAGTTCACTTCCACTTCTAATTCCATATTGGATTTTTATCTTCAAAAATCATCTCATTATTTTATTTGAGTCCAATTTTATTTTATAATTCAAGTTTGTATTTTTATTTCATTCTCCAAATACAGAACAATTATATTTTGGCTTACTATTTAACTTCTTCATATTTTCTCTTATAAGTCACACATTTATATTTTTCACACTCCTACCCTATTTAAGCTTGAATATATTCATATTTCATTTTAACTCGAGATTGAACACTTATTCACAGCAAAAATATTCTGAAATAATGGTTTGTCAACTCTTTATAAGTCATCTGAATATATTTATTCCAATTTAATTTCATTTCAACTTATTCTCATTTATTCTATTTGGGGGTTGGAATTTCACTCCTTAGATTTATAAGTCACACACTTATTTATATTCACCTTTCCATCCATTAATGATCAATCTCATTCACCTTCTACTTTTAGTACGGAATCATATATTTTCACTTAGTCAAGTATATATATTTTATTTCAATGCCTTTTAACCTTATGGGCTATTTTAAATTCATTCACTCCAAACAATCTCTTATTCAACTTACTTTCCTTGTTAAAGTAAGAATTTAATTCCACTCAATATTATTTACAACTCAATTGAATTTTATTTCGATTCAATTTTATTTAACTAAACTTCAGTTAAATCTTGCATCGAACTATATTCTTTAATCCACCAATTCACCTGGATTTAATTAAATAAGAACTTAATTTCATTTAATACCTCCATATCTCAATTCATTTCATTTCAATCTTAATTTAAATCCAATCATAAGCTTAAGTTAGTCTCAACCAAATTTAATTTCTATTAAAATTTTCCAATCTAATTCATTTACACTCTAAATTTCATTTACTTCATCAATTGATTTATATTATTATTATTTTCCATCATTAATTAAATTTCAAAAGTTAAATTTTTAACTTAATCCAAGTTAAATCCTTATTTTTGACTTCATTTTAATTTTAACTCAAAAATTCAATCTCATATTTTCCTTGGTTATATAAGCCATATTAAATCCTTATAATCTTATTTGTCTATCATACTATCATCCAAACACTTTAATTATATATAATAATTTGCAGAAAATTATTTCTTTTTATATCAAAATATATTTTGTGTAAATTTATTTCATTTACCCGCTTTCGAAAACAATATTGGGTCGAATTGTTCTATTCAAGTGTTTAGAAACACCTTCGGCCTAGTTGTACAGACTGTGCCGACGATGATTCATATGCCACTCAATAAATCAATCAACACAATATAAAACCACTTTTATATTCACTAACAAATACGTACTCATATCTATTAATATGCTCAACCCATTCTGGAGTACTAATGACTCTATTTCTAACGAGTAATCCCCACCAGAGCCGAGGTTCACACTTAACCTTTCAGCTTTGATACCAAGTGTAAAGGCCCGCAAATCCATACCCCTTTGAACTAACAAAATTCCACCATAGTTCTATCCAAAGTGGCAAAAATGTACGAGTCTTCGGGTAAAAGAAGAAAGAGGTAGAAGAATAAGAAATAAAAACAACATCAGAGTCTCACAATCGCAGCGGAACAAAATATAATATATAATAGCAGCTTTTAAATACAAAGAAATCTGTTCTGTATACATAAACATACATACCATCATCAGATTACATCAAACATCCATACAGAGACAACTAATAATTGTCCATACAAAGCGGAAATAATAGTCAAATAAGGAAGTACGCTCTCTCATCAGCTCGTCTCCTGAACTCCTTAGCTTTTAACCTGATCCTGTTTAACTTGGTTTGACCCGAGCATCATATAAAACAACACCCGAGTCAGTATGGAAAACCAGCGTGAGAAATCACACTCAATTGGATTATTATATTTCAAAAAATCCTTTGAAAAACATAATCATCTTGTAAGACCACGCCACAAATAAACATGTCGGGTTTTTACCTTAAGATAGCCAAAACATTTTTTTATTAAATTCGTTTGATATTATAATATTGTCTATAGAAAGTAAAATAGAATCTAGCTAAAATGCTAGCATCTCACGTTTCAGCAATAGTTGGGCACAATCAAAACCATACAGGCGCTTATTGGAGATTGGATTCCATACAATGGCAGGGCTACCGTGGTACCGCCCTTCGCAGTACCTAGTCTAGATTAGAGTATCGAGGAGCCACCCTAACTCCCCTGCATCACAAGACCGAATCCATCCCTTACTGGACAGTCCCAAGCAAGATCACCCAGTGGTTGGCGCGACCAACCACCCACTAAGCCGAAATAAAAAGGGACATCTGGACAGAGGAAACCTTATTCTCCAGTAGGGGCTACCTACGAAGCCTTGCTGCACCTCCCACGTTTTAGCCATTCCCGGTTGATGAGGCTTGAGGCTAAGCGTTACCTTTCAAGAACGATTCCCACTTAGAATGCTCATCGTCCACTTGACGATGTTCTGAAAGCATTCGTCCATACAAGTTGCCCTGGGTCTGGACAAACCGAATCACCGTCTTCAACTCTTCATGGTCTTCATTCGTAATCGTTTAAACCGGATCGAAGTGGTTTTCAGATAATTAAATCTGATCCCGGACTCTTTGAAACGATCAGCGCATTGTCCAATATTGATAGTCGGTTATTTAACTATCAAATAATGATTCACAAGCAACAATCAAATAATTTCCTAAAATATCATTCAGATATTATTTCCATTTTAACCCATTTGAGACAATTTTCAAAGCCCTTTTATTTCCATGATATCTTTTAAATGATTTCCTATACTCACTCACATTTTGATTTACCCTTTGAAAATATTCTTTATTTTTCCATTCCTTTCTCAAAAATCAATTTCACTCTTCTTATAAATTCTCAAAATCAATTTCTCTATTTTATAAGATTTCTCCTAAATCTTATCTCATTTAAATAAACTTGCTTACCATGGCAAGAGGATTTTAATTGGGTTTTAAAAACAATTTGAAAACATATATTTATAAAATAAGAAGTATGGTTTTATAAAAATTATGGTTTGAAAGTAATATTAAAGTTCATATCCAATTAATGATAAAATTCAAAACTGGTTTTAGAAAATTAGAGTTTAGTAATAAATATTTGCCAAGCCTTCAAAGAAACTAATTCGAAAATATTTTACATTCAAATAATAGTTTGTAAAATTTTATATAGTATAGTAATTTCTTTAAAAAAATCCCCTTTTAAAAATAAATTTATAAATTTTGGAAAACCAATGTGATGACCCTGATTTTTTTATGAAACAATTTTATAGACAAGTTTTATAATTTAATTTAGTCATGCTTGTTTAAAATTTTGTTGCTAAAAAAAATGTATGTATAATAGATTGACTACAAATGCATTGTGTAAGTATTAATATATATATACAAGATGGAACACGCACATACACATAACTTTCTGTAAGGAGACATAGGCAGTAATTAATTTGTGAGTTGGAATGAATAAATTATAAATGAATAAGTAAGTAAATATGGATATTGCAGATATGGTTTTATCTTAAAAATAAGTTAGTGTAAAGGAAATAAAGATGAGTAGGCTGGAGCAAATACATGCAAATGGTATGAGTTGTTGAATAAATACTTTATCTACTTTTAGCAATTTCCTTAGCTTAAAAAAAAAAACAAAAGAAAATCACAGATCATGCAAATAAGATGACCGGGGTAGTAAGGAATAATTTCTGTTAATAAGAATAGGGACCACTTACCCATTTTTCTCTAAAAACAGAATGAGAGACTAGTCATAGTGACAGGGTAAAATTGACATTAAGTAAATTTTCAAAACCCTAGTGGCAACCAGGGTCTGGTATAAGAGGGCTTAAGGGATAGTATGATCTGGGATTATTTTTAAAACAGAAAAAAAAAAATATACATAGCAATGGAAATACAAGACAGAGGAAATGAGGAACACTGACCATTAGGGATAAGAAGAAATAGAAGATTAAAGGAAAAAGAAGGATTAAAGAAGAAAGTGAGGTGAGTAATCTCACTGGTAAACCTGGCATTAAGTCCTAAAAAAAATCAAGGCAGCCTAAATAGTGTTATATTTTATTCATATAATTTGTGTTTATTTTGGTATTGTTGATTTGTTAGGTGTTTAACTCTTTATATTGATACCCAGAAAATATGGTTTGTGGGTCTCTTGTTTAAATGATCATTTGAGTATGGATCAATCTTGAAATGAAATGATTGCTTTTATGAGTTTTTCTGCATAAATATTTATTTAAGATCTCAGCAATTGTGTTACAAATCTATGGTCAAAAAAAAAGAAGAAAAATGGGACTGCAGCATGGAATTGTTGTTGCTTATGTCCCATGATGATAAAAAAAAAATGAAATATAGAAGTGCAATGATATACATGTGCTGAACTTCCATATTTACAAATGAATCCAGATTTGATTAAATGCTTATGGTTTAGCCAGATCTCATGAATCTGTGAGTATCTGATTAACCCACAGGCAAATGGATGCAACAGAGAAAAAAAAATTATATAATATGTATGACCATATATTTATAAACATGATCCACTCAAAATCCATGATCTGAATAATGTGTGTACTAAGAATATATGCTAGTTTGTGTAATTAAATTTAAGTTTATGGGAATAGGATCCACTATTCCTGGAGTTCATGCTTAATGGCTATATTATATATTCTTTTCTCCGATTGAAATGGGATCCGTAGGGGGAAATTAGCATGATTAAGGAAAGAGGGAATAACACTTAGTAAGATAACTAAGGGTTAAGGATCTTTGGGCTACAAAAGATAGCTTGGCAAGGGGAATATTGCAAGCTCACACATGGTATGTTTATACCCAGGGGCCTGAGTGTGCTGGGTTAACAGAGATTGGTCCCAGACAATGTGTGTATTAAACATGAGAATGTAGCTACTGATCTTAAACTGATATTGTATGAAAAACAATAGGAGTAATGTCAAATGGGGGTTGGGTACAACCTGGATGGCTAGTGAAAGGAAAATTTGAAAAGTGACTTGATGGTTGTATTTAAGTTTGTATTGGATGTATTTTTGTTGAATTTTATGTTTGTTTTCCTGAATTGGATTGCTCAAATCACATCTAACTAGTTTGCATTGATATGAAGTAATAGTCTCATAGAAACAACATAGAAAGGACACTGAATCCACCTGTTGTCCATGAAGAATACTCAAAAAAAAAAATGAAAAATTAGAATTATGATATGATTGCAGTAGATTGCTCATACCAGACAATTTTGTCTGACCCTTTGTGTGTTTGTTCACCATTGGGTGTCTCATAAAATTATGAGGCAGACTATGGTGATTGTGCAAGTAAGATAAGCACTGCAATGAGCTAGCTCTGGATGTGTTGGCTGCTAAGAATTGGGATGCATTAGTTACATACTTTCTGATATTAAAAATGAATGTTTAAGCCAAATTTATGGCATGTTATGTTGTTAAAAACTATTTAGAAAGAAAGTGATGTTGTTTTTTTTGTTTGTAAGAACTGGGGTAATTGTGTGTTTCAGTTAGAACTACAGTTTGTTTTTAGAAAATGTTTTTCTGAGTATGGAAGTTTCTTTTCTTAAATTATGAAATGATTCTACTGAAAGATATAAAACCTGAGATGCCAGTAATGTATGAAACTGAAGGGAAAATGGTAGTTTAGTAGTTTATGTGAGGAACTCTGGTCTTAAGAGGGAATAAAAATTTGTTAAACAGAGATATAAGAATTGGCCAAAACAAAATTTCAGAAAATTTGTTAATGTGTGCAAAATGCATACAAAAGAAATAGGGCTTACTTGACCACTTTCCCAAGCCTGGGTTCAACCATCTTCAAATAATTAAAATTCAATAACCCAGAGACTTATGGTAGATTCAGCTATTTTGATGATAATGAATAATAAGTACTCGTAATATGCAAAGAAATATACATGCAGAGGTCACATGTACACTCAAGCATAGGCAACAATTATAGTACATATATAAACTGAAATTATAGGAGAGTAAACAAATGCCAAGACTAGAAAATTTTAAATCAGAAACTTGTATGAACTCAAGTAAGACAGAAAACCACTTTAGAAATTACTTTGCTATGGGGGGGGGGGAAACCACATAGGGAAATTCAAAGTAAATTTCCTTTGGTTCCCAAAACTTCCTAACTCTGATTTAAAACACTAAACATTATTCACACATGTTTTCAGATATGAATGTTCAAAATAATTTGAGTATAACAATATTTTTATATTGATTGAAAGATCCTGGAAAGAAGAGATAATGAAAGAGATGTTCTCTTAAATAGATGACCACTGAAATGAAAAGTAAGCATATACAACATAAAAAAAAAAAAAATTGGTTAAAAGAAAGTGGGTCATCTCAATTTGGTATCAGAGCTATGTTGTTAGATAACATAGCAGAAAAAAAAAACAAACCTTGGATGAACTTGTTTGTTTTGAATGAATGAAAATATTGACTGTCTTGGATGCTTTGTTTTATACTGATTCAATATCTGTTATGATTAAATGGCAATAAGCTAGAATAGGTTAGCTTATAAAGGAATAAATAATGGACTAACCTAAGTATTGTATCCATAGAACAATGGTGAGACCTAGACAACCAGATGTAGGACCAAGTGAACCACCTATGATGAATATGCAAGATTTTATGAGAGCCATAAGAGATGGAGTTGGTAACAGGCAAGAAAATCCACATGAAGAGCTCTCCAAGCTTCTCAAGACCTTTACCAATCTTGGAGGCAAGACTTTTGATGGAACAGAAGGAATTATGGGAGTTCAAAATTGGCTCAGAATTTTGGACAGAATATTTGCTGATATGCAAGTTGAAGACCAGAAGAAGAGGTTAATAGCATCTAGACAACTGAGAGGAGCATCTTTGGATTGGTGGGAAGTTATTATAGCTGGAGGACTTGAAGGGGAGGCGACATGGAACCAGTTCAAAGAGATGTTGGAAGGGAGATTTGTACCTGCATCAGCTAAAGAATCTTTGCTAGAAGAATTTATTAAACTAAGACAGGGAACTATGAGTGTAACTGAATATACACAGAAGTTTGAATCTCTAGCAAAATATGGTGCAGTGCTTATTACAACCAGAGAAGCTAAAAATGGCAGATATATTCAAGGACTGAATGCCCACATTAGTAGAGCTATGCTACCATACAAGGACAGGACCTTTGATCAAGTTTTGGATCTGGCTTTGAGCTTTGAACAACATGATAAAGCCAGAGAAAATTTCAGAGCATTTAAAAATAACCAAAATAAGAAGGGAAAGGGAAAGTTTCACCCTTATGATAAAAAGAAAATGGATGTAGCTTCCACCAAGAAGTCAGAAGAAATCAAAACTGCTGAAGTTAAGAAGAAAATCACTTGCTATAATTGTGGACAAGAGGGACACATGAAAAATAGGTGTACAAATCCTAAACCAGCATCCTTTAAATGTCATCAGTGTGGAAAGGAAGGCCACATAAGGAGGAACTGCCCAGAGTTTAAGCAAGGAAAAATGAGTACTTTGGAGGTAAAAAGCAAAGCAATTGAGGGACCAAATGTGGAGAAGCATGGCCAAGTTGAAGGTACTTTGCTTATTCACTCCATACCTTTTGTAGTAGTGTATGATACTGGGGCTACACACTCCTTAATTTCTCATGATATTGTACAACAACTAAAATTGAATTGCATGATAGTTGATAAGCCATTACTCATTAAAAGTCCTTTAGGAAATTCTTGTATTTTGGGTATGATGTGTATGCAACTAGAATTGAATATAGGGGGATATGTGTTTAGTGCAGACCTATATGTATTGAAATACCCAGGTATAGGAGTTATTTTAGGGGTTGATTGGTTAAGAAAATATAGGGCTGTTATAAGCATGGAAACCTCTACTATATCTCTGAGAACTTCTGATGGGAAAAGAGTAGTTGTTCTTTGTGAAGTAAATAAGAATAGGAACATAGCCACCCTTAATACCTTGTCTGGTGAAAAGCACATGCCTGCAATAGAAGAAATCCCTATAGTAAATCAATATGCCGATGTGTTTGGTGAAGTAAAGGGGGTTGACAATCATAGACCAGTAGAGTTTTCTATTTAACTTATTCCAGGAGCAAGCCTAATAGTTAAAAGACCAACTAGAATGGGGCCTAAAGAATTAATAGAGCTGAAAAAGCAACTTGTTGAACTTGAAGAAAAAGGCTTTATCCGGCCTAGTAGCTCATCATGGGGAGCACCAGTGGTTTTTGTTAAGAAACATGATGGATCTCTTAGATTATGTATTGATTATAGAGAGTTAAATAAAATCACAGTTAAAAACAAATACCCCTTACCAAGAATTGATGATCTCTTTGATCAATTGAGTGGTGCAAAAATATTCTCTAGACTTGATTTGGCTTCAGGGTTTCATCAAATGAAAGTAGAAGAGAAAAGTATTAAATATACAGCTTTTAATACTAGATATGGACTTTATGAATTTTTGGTGATGCCCTTTGGTTTGACAAATGCTCCCTCTTACTTTGTTGATTTGATGAATAGAATTTTTAGAAAATACTTAGATAAATTTGTATTGATATTTATTGATGATATACTAATTTATTCTAAGTCAGTAGAAGAGCATGAGAATCATTTGCATATAGTATTACAGAAATTAAGGCAGGAGAATTTGAAAGCAAAATTTTCAAAATGTACTTTTTGGCAAAATGAAGTAAGCTTTTTAGGTCATGTGATATCAGAAAAAGGCATATCAGTAGACCCCAATAAGGTAATGGTAGTGCAAGCATGGAAAAGGCCTACTAGTGTCACAGAGGTCAGGTCATTTATGGGAATGGCTGGATATTATAGAAGGTTTATAAAGGATTTTGCAAAAATTTCAATTCCATTGACTAGATTAACTAGAAAGAATCAGGCCTATGTTTGGACTGAGGAATGTGAGAAAGCTTTTGAGAAGTTAAAAGAAGCACTAGTACAAGCCCCAATATTAAAGGTGCCTGAAGGAAATGAGAATTTGGTGATATATACTGATGCTAGTGGTCAGGGACTTGGGGTAGTGTTGATGCAACAACATCAAGTGATAGCATATGCCTCTAGACAGTTGAAGCCCAGTGAGATAAAGTATGCTACACATGATCTTGAATTAGCTGCTATAGTGTATGCTCTTAAGTTATGGAGACATTATTTGTTAGGGGCTAAATTTGAAGTGTACACAGATCATAAGTCACTCAAATATTTGTTTTCACAAAAAGAATTGAACATGAGGCAGCAAAGATGGATTGAACTTTTAGCCTCATATGATTTTGAAATATTGTATACACCTGGCAAAGCTAATAAAGTAGCAGATGCTTTAAGTAGACAACATGCCAAAATGGCTAGATTGATGATAGAAGAATTTAATACTTTATCATTACTGATTGATTCAGAGGTAGAAAGGGACAATGTGGAAAATATGAAGATATGCAGTGAGAAAGAAGAAATAGGAAAGATGAGTTTTGTTACTTTGGGATCAGAATTGAAAAATAAAATTGTCAGGCTACAAGACCAAGATCCGTTTTTACTTGAGAAGAAAACTCAGATATTAAATGGTGAGGCAGTGGAAGGATTTCAATTGAATAAGCAAGGCCATTTGGAGAAGGGAAATAGGATATGTGTTCCTGCTATTGAAGAATTGAAGCAAGAAATTTTGGAGGCTTACCATAAAAGCAAGTATACCATACATCCAAGGGGCACCCGAATGTATCATAACCTCAAGAGGAATTATTGGTGGAGTGGTATGAAAAGGGCAGTGGCATTATATGTGTCCAAATGCATGATTTGTCAACAGGTAAAAGCAGAATACCAGAGACCTTCAGGAATGCTCCAACCTTTACAAATACCACAGTGGAAATGGGAGGAGATATCAATCGATTTCATTGATGGTTTGCCCAAAACTAGGAAGGGAAATGATAGTATTTGGGTTGTAGTAGATAGGCTAACTAAATCAGCTCATTTCATACCAGTGAAATCAGATAGGAATGCATGCACATTAGCTCAGTTATTTATTAAAGAAATAGTTAGATTGCATGGAATACCAAAGACTATAGTAAGTGATAGAGATACCATCTTCACTTCAAAATTTTGGCAAAGTTTTCATAAGGCAATGGGGACTGATTTATGCTTGAGCACAGCATATCACCCTCAATCTGATGGTCAAACAGAAATTGTGAATAAATTACTTGAAGACATGTTGAGAGCATGTATATTGGATTGGGGAGGAAGTTGGGAAGATCACATATTTCTGGCAGAATTTGCATATAACAACAGCTATCACAGTAGTATAGGCATGGCACCCTTTGAAGCACTATATGGTAGACCATGTTTATCACCTTCAAGTTGGATTGAATCAGGGGAGAAGGTGGTCTTAGGACCAGAAAATGTAAAAGAAATTTCTGAAAAAATAGTTTTGATTAGAAAAAGAATTGCTTCTGCCCAAGATAGGCAAAAGAAATATGCAGACCAGAAGAGGAAAGAAGTGCAGTATGATGTGGGAAATTATGTATTTATTAAGATATCACCCATGAAAAAGATTTTGAGATTTGGAAAACAAGGAAAACTGATTCCAAGGTACATAGGACCGTATAAAATTCTAGAAAGAATTGGGAATGTGGCCTATAAGTTAGAATTACCCGAAGAAATGAGGGCAATACATGATGTTTTTCATGTATCTCAATTAAGAAGATGGGTTCATGATGAAGGAACAATTTTAAAATCCCCTGAGAATGTGCAGATTGACCCTAGAATGGTATATGAGAAGAAGCCTGTAGGCATAGTTGCAAAGGAGATCAAGAAATTGAGAAACAAAGAAACAAGACTGGTAAAAATACAATGGAGTCTTGACCCAAATGATTGCACATGGGAGGTGGAAGATAAAATCAGAAATGATTATCCACAATTATTTGATTGAATGGAAGGTATGATATATGTATACTGATAGATGTTTAGATTAGGCATGCATTAAATTTTTGACTGTTTGGTTTGAAAATGATTGCATTTCTGGATTGATAATGCTTAATCTAAGTATGAAAAGAATTGTGAGACACAATTCCTAAAAGGAAGGGTGTATGTGATGACCCTGATTTTTTTATGAAATAATTTTATAGACAAGTTTTATAATTTAATTTAGTCATGCTTGTTTAAAATTTTGTTGCTAAAAAAATGTATGTATAATAGATTGACTACAAATGCATTGTGTAAGTATTAATATATATATACAAGATGGAACACACACATACACATAACTTTCTGTAAGGAGACATAGGAAGTAATTAATTTGTGAGTTGGAATGAATAAATTATAAATGAATAAGTAAGTAAATATGGATATTGCAGATATGGTTTTATCTTAAAAATAAGTTAGTGTAAAGGAAATAAAGATGAGTAGGCTGGAGCAAATACATGCAAATGGTATGAGTTGTTGAATAAATGCTTTATCTACTTTTAGCAATTTCCTTAGCTTAAAAAAAAAACAAAAGAAAATCACAGATCATGCAAATAAGATGACCGGGGTAGTAAGGAATAATTTCTGTTAATAAGAAAAGGGACCACTTACCCATTTTTCTCTAAAAACAGAATGAGAGACTAGTCATAGTGACAGGGTAAAATTGACATTAAGTAAATTTTCAAAACCCTAGTGGCAACCAGGGTCTGGTATAAGAGGGCTTAAGGGATAGTATGATCTGGGATTATTTTTAAAACAGAAAAAAAAAATATATACATAGCAATGGAAATACAAGCCAGAGGAAATGAGGAACACTGACCATTAGGGATAAGAAGAAATAGAAGATTAAAGGAAAAAGAAGGATTAAAGAAGAAAGTGAGGTGAGTAATCTCACTGGTAAACCTGGCATTAAGTCCTAAAAAAAATCAAGGCAGCCTAAATAGTGTTATATTTTATTGATATAATTTGTGTTTATTTTGGTATTGCTGATTTGTTAGGTGTTTAACTCTTTATATTGATACCCAGAAAATATGGTTTGTGGGTCTCTTGTTTAAATGATCATTTGAGTATGGATCAATCTTGAAATGAAATGATTGCTTTTATGAGTTTTTCTGCATAAATATTTATTTAAGATCTCAGTAATTGTGTTACAAATCTATGGTCAAAAAGAAAAAAAAGAAAAATGGGACTGCAGCATGGAATTGTTGTTGCTTATGTCCCATGATGATAAAAAAAAATGAAATATAGAAGTGCAATGATATACATGTGCTGAACTTCCATATTTACAAATGAATCCAGATTTGATTAAATGCTTATGGTTTAGCCAGATCTCATGACTCTGTGAGTATCTGATTAACCCACAGGCAAATGAATGCAACAGAGAAAAAAAATTTATATAATATGTATGACCATATATTTATAAACATGATCCACTCAAAATCCATGATCTGAATAATGTGTGTACTAAGAATATATGCTAGTTTGTGTAATTAAATTTAAGTTTATGGGAATAGGATCCACTATTCCTGGAGTTCATGCTTAATGGCTATATTATATATTCTTTTCTCCGATTGAAATGGGATCCATAGGGGGAAATTAGCATGATTAAGGAAAGAGGGAATAAAACTTAGTAAGATAACTAAGGGTTAAGGATCTTTGGGCTACAAAAGATAGCTTGGCAAGGGGAATATTGCAAGCTCACACATGGTATGTTTATACCCAGGGGCCTGAGTGTGCTGGGTTAACAGAGATTGGTCCCAGACAATGTGTGTATTAAACATGAGAATGTAGCTACTGATCTTAAACTGATATTGTATGAAAAACAATAGGAGTAATGTCAAATGGGGGTTGGGTACAACCTGGATGGCTAGTGAAAGGAAAATTTGAAAAGTGACTTGATGGTTGTATTTAAGTTTGTATTGGATGTATTTTTGTTGAATTTTATGTTTGTTTTCCTGAATTGGATTGCTCAAATCACATCTAACTAGTTTGCATTGATATGAAGTAATAGTCTCATAGAAACAACATAGAAAGGACACTGAATCCACCTGTTGTCCATGAAGAATACTCAAAAAAAAAAATGAAAAATTAGAATTATGATATGATTGCAGTAAATTGCTCATACCAGACAATTTTGTCTGACCCTTTGTGTGTTTGTTCACCATTGGGTGTCTCATAAAATTATGAGGCAGACTATGGTGATTGTGCAGGTAAGGTAAGCACTGCAATGAGCTAGCTCTGGATGTGTTGGCTGCTAAGAATTGGGATGCATTAGTTACATACTTTCTGATATTAAAAATGAATGTTTAAGCCAAATTTATGGCATGTTATGCTGTTAAAAACTATTTAGAAAGAAAGTGATGTTGTTTTTTTTGTTTGTAAGAACCGGGGTAATTGTGTGTTTCAGTTAGAACTACAGTTTGTTTTTAGAAAATGTTTCTCTGAGTATGGAAGTTTCTTTTCTTAAATTATGAAATGATTCTACTGAAAGATATAAAACCTGAGATGCCAGTAATGTATAAAACTGAAGGGAAAATGGTAGTTTAGTAGTTTATGTGAGGAACTCTGGTCTTAAGAGGGAATAAAAATTTGTTAAACAGAGATATAATAATTGGCCAAAACAGAATTTCAGAAAATTTGTTAATGTGTGCAAAATGCATACAAAAGAAGTAGGGCTTACTTGACCACTTTCCCAAGCCTGGGTTCAACCATCTTCAAATAATTAAAATTCAATAACCCAGAGACTTATGGTAGATTCAGCTATTTTGATGATAATGAATAATAAGTACTGGTAATATGCAAAGAAATATACATGCAGAGGTCACATGTACACTCAAGCATAGGCAACAATTATAGTACATATATAAACTGAAATTATAGGAGAGTAAACAAATGCCAAGACTAGAAAATTTTAAATCAGAAACTTGTATGAACTCAAGTAAGACAGAAAACCACTTTAGAAATTACTTTTCTATGGGGGGGGGGGGGGGGGGGAAACCACACAGGGAAATTCAAAGTAAATTTCCTTTGGTTCCCAAAACTTCCAAACTCTGATTCAAAACACTAAACATTATTCACACATGTTTTCAGATATGAATGTTCAAAATAATTTGAGTATAACAATATTTTTATATTGATTGAAAGATCCTGGAAAGAAGAGATAATGAAAGAGATGTTCTCTTAAATAGATGACCACTGAAATGAAAAGTAAGCATATACAACATAAAAAAAAAAAAATTGGTTAAAAGAAAGTGGGTCATCTCAACCAAACATCCATCTATAAGTGCCTCTTGTCCAAACTCACACTTCTTACTTCCGGAAATATTCTACGTTTTCCATTTCAAACAAATTTATAATTCAATATAAGATTTCTACTTGACTTATCTTTTCCCATATTTACTGATCTCTTCCTTTCCATTTATAAACCCCGTTTATAAATTTGATAAACTTTCCTGAGTTTCCATTCATTTATAAAATAATTTTATTCAAAAATTTCATATTTTATAATTTTATTTCTCAATAAAATTTCATATCATTCCTTAATAATTCATTCCTTAATAAATTTCCTTTTTATTACATAATATAATTCCCTTTTTATCTCTTAATAAATCTTCATTTTATTCCCTTAATTAGAATTTCACTTTTATACCTTAGTTATTGATATATAAGTTAAATTGTCCAAAACTTAACTTTAACCAATTAAGTATCAATAAACTTTTATCTTCCCTATTATTATTTTTTATTATTTTTTTCCAAACAGAAGCAAATCCAAATCCTTATTAGTTATTTCTACTCAAGTTCCATTTCACTTCCTTTAAAAAAATTATTGATAGAATCTAAGAACTCCAAATTTTCACTTACATGTTATTAAAAGGTTAATAATTTAATTTATATATGCCCATATCAATTCATCACCCTGTCACATATCATCATATATATGTATATATGATAAGTAAATATTTGAGGAATCATGTTGGATCCCTCCAACCTGTTTCCCTGCATCCACAGACATTAGCATAAAATAAAATATCAATTCCACTTCCGGTGGATATTACAGTATATAGTTATAATATCATTCAGTGAATAAACTCTTATAAATCATCCAAACACATCCAATGATTTATATTCAACATTTAAATTTTTAACTATGGCATCCAAATGAGTGAGAAAATCTCACCTTTGCTTTTAAGTTGCAATCCTTTCCAATCTCGACTTGTTTCCCATACTTTTGACCTTGAATAACAATTGTATGAACTTTATTAATATGTAGAAAAATTGAATAATTATTTATCGTTTAATAAATTTATTCTTTAACTCTAATAATTTAATTTAACTCACGATTTATTTCAACAAATAATTAAAAATGTAAATTAACAAATTAATCATCTAATAAATTATTTTTAAATGAACTAGCAATATTTAAAATGTGGAGTTATATACTTATTTTAAAAAACTAATCTTTATAATTTTTTTCAAGTTCTTATGGGTATAAAAATCATGTTTTGCCCCAATATGTATATATTTTTATTCGAAAAAAATTAATTTATCTTCCTAATATATAATTTACATTTTAACAGAAAAGATTTTAACTTTAATGTAAAAATCCCCTTTTTGTTTTCAAAATCGAAATTCTACTTACTGTAAATTTAAATTTCTGCAAATTTATTCACATATACATATAAATTCAATCAAATAAAATACCTTACTAAACGACGCACTCGAATCCAGAGCAGCTCTGACCAAAGCAAGACGCAACCCAGACTTCACGCCTCACGAATGTCACCTCGGTGTCGATATCCACATCCTCGCACAAGCGTGCGCCCCACTGAAACTCACCATCGCGCTCTCCCAAATCGCGAATGCCCCCTACACGAGCGCGCGCCTGCTCCTACTGCCAGTGCTCGAGTTCGACCATCCACGAACGCCACTCCAAACAACCTAGTCGCGACTCGCATCCCCTCAACCTTAGTCGCGACTCGATCGTGAGTCAACCCTTCAGGCCGTGAACAACGACGCGAGCTCGGACTCGATTTAGGGTTTCAATTTTTTTTAAATATGTTGATGAATTTGGCTAAAGGAAGATATGGAGGAAAACGAAGAGGGCTGATCGAATAAAATAGGATAAGGGTATCGCGATTCATAGGAAGGGAAGGCAGCCATTAATTTAATTTTTAGTATTCTGATCGAAGCAAGAAACAGGAAGCATCGTGATTTTAATGAAAAAGGGAAGCGTATAGGAGAAGATGAAAAATAGTATTCTGATGGGACGAAAGTCTTTTGAGGAAGCTAGGTTAATTATTTTATTTTAAACATTATATTTAAATCTTCTTGAATTTATAATTAAATTTTAGCGCATTTGCTTATCGTACAATTACACGGTAGCTCCGAAAATTACGAAATTTGAAATCCGATAATAATTCAATATTATAGACTAGTGTCGTCGAATTCCGAGACTATGCCTCGGATGGCTATTTTAAACGTCAATTTAAACGATGAAATTTTAAAATCGAACAAACCATTGTTAAATCCAAATTTTAACTCATCTATTATTTTCAGTATTACCAATATAAATTCTATAAGCCTTTTAAAAATATTTTAAACAAGCTTACTACCCCCGATTTAATATTTTACCCGATATTCAATTACTATTTTAGTAATTAATTAATTCAACAAGTCGTTATATTTACTGAATCCTTTCTATCATATAAAACCAAACTGTTCATATTATAATCAAATTAAAGTTCAAGTTAAATATTTATATCCAATTTAAATATTGCAAATTAATCGTTCAAAAATCCAGGTCGTTACAGTTATATTGAAATGAAATTGAGTATTATACAAATAAAAATTTCAAATTCAATTATCTCAAGTTGTAATCTTTTATTCAAAAATTTGATTTTATTTTTTTATAATTGCAATTATTGCTCAAGACGAAATTTAAGAATTAAATTTTTGATTCCCTTCAAACCATTTAGAGATAAATAAATATATGTACAATATATGTCGAATTAAATTTAAATCATATATCTATATATTATAAATCAAGTCATATTTTAGAGATTAAAATCAATTAAATTCTCAAGGTAATACTGTAGCTAGACTACAGAATGGTCCCTTCAGTTCGAAACTCGAAAATGAATGTTGATGATGTTGCAGTCATCACCAAAATTATTTCCTAGCGACAGAGTGAAAAGCACTGATTTTTAAACCTTTAAAATTCTTTGGAAACAAATTTCTATTCGAAAGTAATTTAAATAATATATCCTTTTAAAACTTTAAACACAAGGTTTGAAACCATCGAGAATTGAATTCTCAAGTTCTAGTTTTAAATTCATTTCTGTTTCCAAATTAATTTATAACCATTGTTTATAGTCAATTATTTATATGAGACAAAACCCATGGTTTACAAAACCATAAATAAAATCAAAGACTATTATCTCTTGACAACTAGTTAAATTAATTATAAAAATTATGAAAATTACACTTATATATAAAATATTAGATTTTTTTTTCCAAATATAGGAATAAATTTTTCAAAACAAGGATAGAGATTCAAATTTTATGGACTCAAATCAAAGAGAACTTTGATTTAAAGATAAGTCGGATTCAGAAGATCCGATGATTAAATAATAGAATAAGGAACTGGACAAGTTTATATAAATCGCGGGCAATCTTAACCGGGTCAACCGTGACTTAAAGAGTAAGATCGATGTGTATTTTTCTGGGGTAAATCTACATTTGATCTGAAGAGATAGACTCGGAATAACCAAAGATACTAGCATCTAAACCGAGGATAAATATGAACCTCTGGATGGTAATTGTAAAGGAGTTTCACCCCTTTATTATAATATTGGTGAGACCGCCAATTCACTATAAAGATAATCCAAAGTGGAGTTATGGGATACTCCAAAATCGAAAGAAGATGAATAGTGAGGGACACGAATGAACTTTGGAACTGCAAGGAACATTCCAAAATTCGAAAAGGAAGAGATTCAAACTCGAATGAAAGTGAATCTGTAAATCAAAATTACCATACATTCTAAGTTTTGCCTAGAGCCAAAGCTCTGATACCAAATGTAATGACCCAATATTTTCAACCATTCGCATCCATACATGTCGGACTTGAATTGTTCGAAATACCGCGTTGTAAATAAAATTTGGCGAATCTTAGAATATAAAATAAATAAATAATCACAGAGTCACAGACACAGAATCACTCACGACAGAATTTAAAAATAACATAGTGGTTCATGAAGCCACTATCAATAGTCTCAAAATAAGTATAAAGTACATAGTCTTAAACCAAATATTGTTTGAAATCTCCACAGAAAATGTCAATACTAGATTGTCTTGATTACAAAGCCTAATAAGAATTGAACAGAAACTTGACGGCAACTTGAAAAGAGATGATCGGGAAAAGTCCAAGCTTCAGAGGTGAAGTCTGAACTAACTTCAAGTTCTTCTTCTAGAATTTTCTTTTCATCTCTTAGCATACTAACTTCTAATTCAAATCTATTCAGTTTTCCTTGTAACTCTTTATTTTGTTTTTCAATTTGTTTTACTAAGTCTACTAGTCCTGAATTAATTTTACCAGATCTTCAAAACTTAATTCACTTACATCAACACTTGTAGCCATGAAGCATACATTTACTTGCTCTGTGTCACTGTCCCTGTCGCTCTCAGATGATGATGAAGAATCTGAATCATCCTACTTTACTAAACATGCTTTCTTCTTGAATTTGTCCTTCTTGATTTTTTTTCTTTTTCTCTGCATAATCTTTCTCAGTATGACCCTTTTTATGACATTCATAACATACCATGGCAGAGGATGATGGTTTACTACTATTATTGTTGTTGTTGGAGTTATTTTTGTAACTCCTGAATTTGTTATTCTTTTTGAATTTTATAAACTTTTTGAATTTTCTAGCAATAAGTGCTATATCCACTTCATCTGATTCTAAATCATCTTTTCTGCTTGAAATGCTAGATTCTTCTTGTCTTGTGCTTGTACTTTCTTTTCCTTCAAATTCACTTCATATGACATTAGATATCATATCAATTCTACCGGTTTCATGGTTGACAGATCATTAGCTTCTTCAATTGCTAAAATTTTCGTTCTCAATTGTCCGTTAAAGAATCGGGGATTTTTGTAACAATATCAAAATCAGAAATTTTTGTTCTAGCGCCAATATGAGTGATGTATATCTTGAAACCTAGAGCGCATGACATTTATAGTTTCATTTTGAAATTTTGGAACTGATTTTTCAACATAGAGATTTTTCTTTGTTTGACTTTGTAAGTTCCTTCATGAGTTACTTTTAAAGTTCTCCATATATCATAAGCAGTTGTACACATACTAACCCTATTAAACTCATTTTTATCTAATGCACAGAATAACATGTTCATTGCAACAAATCGCAAATCCATACCCCTTGAATCAATGCTATTTACCAACATATCAACTCAAGGTGAAGGGAAATACGAACCGTTAGGGTTAAAGAAGAAGGAGGTAGGAGAAGAGAAAACAAAACAACAATAGCATCTAACCATCGCAGCAGAATAAAATAAAATAAATAATAACAGATCTTTACCCAAAAGAAAACTATATCTGTTTTATACATACATCACCAGAATACATCATCAGAGTTCATCAAAACCAATAATATACAACTGGACAGTCATATAAACTTGTCCTCAAAACTGAATACAAAGCGGAATAATAATCAAGTACGGAAGTACGTATCGCCATACTGCTCGTCTCTTGAGCTCCATAGTAACATATCCTGTATTCTATAATACTCGGTCTGACCCGAGCATTATAGTTAAATTACACCCGAGTCAGTCCGGAAAACCAGCGTGAGAAAATCACACTCAAATTGATTATTAAAGTTTCAAAATTCTTTTGAAAACAAAAGCATCTCGTAAGACCACACCACAAATAAACATGTCGGGTTTTTACCTTACGATAGCTAAAACACTTTTTATTAAAATCCATTGATATTATAATAGAGTCTATACACAAATACTTATTCAAATAGCTGAAATTATTGCATTTATTACATTCCAGCTACTAGCCACAATCGTGGGTAATACAAACAAAAATCGTAAAAGGCAAATAGGGAGAATGGATTTCCAGCTAATGACTAGACACTGGGGTACCAACTGTCACATTACATAGCCTAGATCACCAAACCGAGGATTGCTCCCAATCCCCTGCAACACAAGACCGAGACTGCCCCTACTGGATAATCCCGAGTAAGATCACCCTCCGGTTGGGATCAGCAACCGCACCATTAAGCCAAATAAAAAAGGACATCTAGACGGGGATGACCTCTGTTAACCTCGTTTTGCTCAACGACTCAACTGGTAGCGACTCATCTTCTTAAGAGGGACTCACGACTCATGGAGATCAGTGACTTAGTGGACCAACGACTCAACTGAGCTAAGGAAGGGATAGTCCGACTCATCTACTTAAGGAAGGTACCGACTCATCTACTTAAGAGGGATACCGACTCATTTGATAGCGACTCAGTCAGTTAACGGCTCATCAAGTTTATCGACTCTACGACTCAACCGTTACGCGATTCATGGATGCTACTGACTCAGCGACTCAACAAGCCCATGACTCATCCTGTAAGGCCACTCAAAGGAGCGACTCACGACTCATCATGGCTCGTCTACGAGTTAGGACTCGCCATCACAAAGCCTGAACGCAGCTTTAAGCCGAAGGCAGCTGGTTAAGTCAACCACGACCTACGACTTATGATGAGTCGTATACGATTTATACAAACAAGCCAGAAACTACAACCAGATGACTCGTAAACGACCTAATACTTGAAGCGTGGGTTCGAAAAAGGCAGGAAGCTCTCTACAAACCAGAGACTCAGCTCAATGAGTCGGTCACGACTCATCCTAAGTCGGCAACGAGTTAGGACTTAGCAACTTTTTTCACCCAGAACTCTCTATAAATAGACTTCCACCTCCAACTCTGGGGGGACTTTTGGTTCATTCTCGAAGCGCCAAAACTCTGCCATTTTCTCGACTCAAGCAACACTTCAAGCACTCCAAACATCGAAGACATTACATCAAATTCAAGAGAGAGAATCCACATCATTTATCATGAATTTGAAAGATAATTCTCCGTCAAAGTTTGTACTAACAGTCTAGAGTGGATTGTAATTGAAGAAAGTTGTATAAGTTGTACTTGTTCAGCAATAAAGAGATCAAAGTGGACGTAGGCTCGATTTTAGGCCGAACCACTATAAAACTGTCGTCTTTTACTGCTTTTCTAAAATTTCTCTACTTGTATCTTGTTCCCGTACCAACGGGTGGTGCTTTCATAACTGTTATCTACTCACTGGGGTGTTAGCGTTTAAATTTTAGCGTTAACATTTTTGGTGCTTTCACTGAGAATTGAACTCAGGGAAACTCTCATCATTGCTTCACAAAGATTTGTAGAAAGAATTTCTTTAAGAACCATAAGTCTATCTGAGATTATGGCTCTTGGAAGGAAAAGTAGATCTGTCAGATCTAGAAACATTCAAGAGGGAACCTCCGCTTCCCCTGTGCCTAATCAACCCACTCCGTCTGTTGGAGTTACGAAAGCGGAGTTGGATGCTGTGATTCTAGGGCTAAACAAGCAGATAAACGCCCAAAATGTACAATTAGAGGCTCAAAGTGCCCAGAACGCTCTGATTCTTAATAAATTGAACGATCTACTTGGGGCAAACAATCAACCAGCTTGTAATGAAAGGAACTGTGCTGGCAACATTCACGATGTTAGTGAAAGGAATGCTCCTGAAAGGGCTGCTAGTCCCTTTGAACAGGCAGTTCCTGAGGCTGGTGGATCTAGAACTCGGCATGATGAGGAATATCTTTCTGGAATGGTCCGGAAGATCATGAAAGAAAGTATGCAAAGGGTTGAAGATGAGAAGGAATGGGGTTTCGCTCCAAGTAAAACTCCGTTTACTGAAAAAATCTTGAAGGCGGAATTTCCAAGGAAGTTTGTCCCTCCGACTATTCCAGCTTACAAAGGGACAAGTGATCCGAATGAGTTCTTGTATAAATATGATTGGCACATGACAGGTGCCAGGGCCTCCGACGAAATAAAGTGCCGATATTTCCCCGTATACCTGGAAGGCGTGGCTTTACTGTGGTTCACCAAGTTGCCAGTCCGATCTATCGATCAGTTTTCAGACTTGACCAGAAAATTCAAGGAGCAGTTTAGACTATATGCTTCGAAGGCCAAGGATATCATGTCATTGTCCAGTTTAGAGCAGAATCCTGGTGAGTCTATCAGATCTTTCTTGAACCGTTTCAGTATAGCACTGGCTGAGGTGGACAATGCTGAACCACGAATGATATTGACTTATCTGATGAGGGCTATTGATAAGTCAAGCGAATTTGGGAAATGGTTAAATATGAAGGAGCCAACCTCTCTCGAAAAGTTCTACAAAAAAGCAGATGAATTCATTCGCTTGGAAAGCCGTCCTTTACCAGTAAAGACAGTGTTGGAAAAAGCAGAAGACAACACTGTCGCTCCACGCAAGAATGAATCGGTGGGGCAAAAAAGGGAGAATAGTAATGGGAAGAAACAGGGTAATCTGAAGAAGCCCCGATCCTTCAAGCCATCAGAATATACTCCATTATCACATACACCGGAGCACATCTACCTGGCCACTAAAGATTCCGTCGATTTCCCTAAACCTATCCCTTTGAGAACCGGGAGAAAAGCCATACAAAGTGGGAAATTCTGCCGCTTCCACAATTAACCAGGTCATGAAACTGATGAATGCCGCCAGCTGAAAAATCTGATTGAAGAGTTGCTAAGAGAAAACAAGTTGCAGCAATTCGTGAAAAAGAATAGCAACAATCCTGCATCGTCGAGTCAGGGGCAGCAGGCTCCTGTTCATCAGCCTGGGGCAGGTGAGAAAGCTACGGGGCATGAATCTGGAAGGCCCGTTATCAATGTCATTTCAGGAGGACCTCACCCAGCTGGCAAGAGTTGGGGTGAGATGGAGAGATATTCCAGGGCTTTGAAATATGCTCCAGCCGAAGAAGACGTCTTTGTTCTAGAAGACACTACGCCCCTTAAACAACAGAAAACTTTCAGTGATGATATTATTTTCAGAGCCAGAGATTCTACAAGTATTGAAGCTCCTACTTTAGATCCCTTGGTCATCTCGGCTGGTATTGGACCAGCCATTGTCAGAAGAGTCCTCATTGACTGCGGAGCATCATGTAATATCCTCTTCAAAAGGACATTTGACCAGATGAAAATCCCTATGATCGATGTGCAAGCCTCATCACAGAAAATCGTTGGCTTCACTGGGGAGCCAAAGCAACCAGTAGGAACCATCGATCTGTTTGTAGAACTTGGGGAAGGAGAAAGGAAAGTGGTCTGAAAGCAAACCTTTGTGATCGTCGATGAATATTCTGCTTATAATGCTTTTCTTGGCCGTCCAACACTCGCAGCATTCAAAGCTATCCTAGCCCCGTGGTGCCTCACTATTAAATTTCCTACTGACAATGGAGTAGGAGTTATAAAAGGGGATCAAAATGCTGCGCGAGAATGCTATTGGACAGAGCTGCGAGAGTCAAGAAAAAGAGAAATGGGAAAGGATGCGGCAACCCCAGTCCGCATCAGGGACCCAGCCTTGTAGCAATTACAGAGCGGACCCTGCACTGGCGAGCACAGCGGGGCACGGAAAGAAATGGATCCCAGAAAAGCCAGTACAGGGGAGAATAGAGTAGTACCGGTGGAAACGATAGTTATGGTACCTGTTGACCCGAAGGACCCAAATAAGGTGTTGAATGTGGGTTCACAGCTTAATGTGTCAATTCAGAATATCTTGATATCTTTCCTGAAGGCAAATCTGGATGTCTTTGCTTGGACTCATGCCGGTATGTGTGGAATATCCCCAGAAGTTGCAGTACACGCTCTGAATATTTACCCAAAGTTTACGCCAGTCAAACAGAAAAGAAGAACCCAAGGTCCAGAAAGGTCAGCAGCATTAAAAGAAGAAGTTGATCGACTCATGGAAAATAACTTCATCAAAGAATCTACATATCCAAATTGGGTTTCAAATCCTGTGTTGGTCAAGAAAGCTAATGGAAAATGGAGAGTGTGCATTGATTTTTCTGATCTAAACAAGGCTTGCCCCAAAGATTGCTTCCCATTACCCAGGATCGATCAACTGGTAGACGGAACTGCGGGACATGAATTGTTATCTTTCATGGATGCCTACTCCGGTTATAACCAAATCATGATGCATGAGCCGGATCAGGAGGATACAAGCTTTATCACAGATGTTGGACTTTATTGCTACAAGGTTATGCCCTTTGGATTGAAAAACGCAGGGGCAACCTACCAAAGACTTGTTAATGCTATGTTCAAACCGCAATTGGGCAAAACTATGGAAGTCTACGTCGACGACATGTTAGTGAAGTCCAGGAAAGCAGCGGATCACATTGAACACTTAGCAGAAATGTTCGCAGTCCTCCAGAAATACAGAATGAAGCTTAACCCCCTGAAATGTACATTTGGGGTCGAATCCGGAAAGTTCTTAGGTTTTATCGTCAGTGCTAGGGGCATTGAGGCTAGTCCAGCTCAAATTACTGCCTTGAAAGAAGTTAAAGCTCCTAGAACAAAGAAGGAATTGCAGAGTCTCAACGGAAAGATCGCCGCCCTGAGTCGGTTCATTTCCAAAGCTACTGATAAATGCATCCCATTCTTCGATGCCCTGAAAAAAGGAAAGAAGAACTTTGAATGGACTCCCGAATGCCAAAAAGCTTTTGAAGAGTTGATCCGTCATATGGAAACGCCTCCGATACTTTCTAGACCAGGCAATGGTGAGGATCTTCTTATATACTTGGCAGTATCATCTCATGCTCTAAGTGCAGCGCTGATACGGGAAGACAAAAGGATTCAACATCCAGTTTACTATATCAGCAAAAGACTCACTGGGGCAGAGCTGAATTACTCCAAGTTGGAAAAACTCGCCTATTGCCTACTAGTTGCATCGAGGAAACTGAGGCAATATTTCCAAGCTCATCCTATCAAAGTGCTCACTGATCAACCTCTAAAGCAAGTCCTATTTCGCCCAGAAACTTCGGGTCGCCTTCTAAAATGGAACATTGAACTCAGTCAATATGACATCACTTATCATCCCCGAAAAGCAATCAACGGACAAGCTTTAGCTGATTTCATTGCAGAATTCACAGAGAAAGATAATGGTGAGGAAAAAGCGATCAATGATTCTCCAATCCAGTGGAAGATGTATGTTGATGGCGCAAGAAATGACTACTGTTCTGGAGCCGGAGTGGTACTTGAAACTCCTGAAGGTCGATCATTATGTTATGCACTAAGACTGGAATTTCCTTCAACAAACAATGAAGCAGCATATGAAGCTCTTATTGCAGGCCTGAAAATCGCTAAAGAGCTAAACATTCGAGCATTACAAATTTTCAGTGATTCTCAGCTTATTGTATGCCAAGTCAAGAAGGAATTTCAAGCAAAAGGTGGAAACCTGCCTTCCTACTTGTCAAAGGCTTGGGAACTCCTATGTGAACTCGATCACTATTCAATAAGCCACATTCCTCGGGAAGAGAATATGAAGGCAGATTCCCTTGCAAAGTATTCAAGTTCTGGTGAAGCTCAACTATTGGGATTGGTCCCTGTAGAAGTCCTTTCAGCGCCAAGTATAGACGAGATGGATATAGACCGGATTATGAATGTATCTCAAGAACAAGAGTCATGGATGACTCCAATACTGGATTACCTACTCAGAGGTTCTCTGCCAGAAAACTCGATAGAAAGACGAAAGTTACTAAGGAAGGCCTCTCGCTATGTAATTCAGGATGGCCAATTGTACAGACGGGGATTCTCAATGCCATTGCTTCGATGTGTATCCCGGGAAGAGTCCAAAACAATACTAGCTGAAGTGCATGGAGGAGAATGTGGTGATCATTCAGGTGGTCAAACATTAGCAAAGAAAATTCTCCGATACGGATATTTTTGGCCAGAAATTAATCGGGATGCTGCAGATTACTCCCGAAAATGTGACAAATGCCAAAGATATGCCAAAATTCCTAGAGCACCTTCTACCGAACTCACACAGATGGTCAGTCCATGGCCATTTGCAATTTGGGGAATGGATCTCATTGTGCTGCTACCAACTGCTAAATCAGGGATTAAATATGCTATTGTTGCAGTTGATTATTTTACTAAGTGGGCTGAAGCTGAACCATTGGCTACTATCACTTCTAAGAAAATGATAAGCTTTGTGACCAAGAATATCATTTGCAGATACGGTGTGCCTCAGAAAATAATCACAGACAATGGTACTCAGTTTGAAAGCGAGGAATTCCAGGATTTTTGCAAACGATTCAAAATCCAGAAAAGCTTTTCGGTAGTAGCTCATCCGCGGGCAAACGGGCAAGTGGAAGCAGTGAACAAGATCATCAAATCAACCATCAAAAAGCAACTCGAAAGAGCAAAAGGTGGTTGGGTCGATAAACTACCACTTGCACTATGGGCATACAGAACTACTCACAAAACTGCAACTGGGCATACTCCTTTTTCGTTAGCATACGGATCGGAGGCAATGATCCCGGTTGAAACAGAGGTCCCTTCACACAGAAGAATCCATTTCAATCAAGCAGAAAATGAGAAGCTACAACTTGAAGCGCTGGATCTCCTTGATGAAAAAAAGAGATGAAGCTAACCTCAGAGTTGCAGCTCATCAGCAAAGGATAGCCAGACATTTCAATTCCAAAGTTCGTCAACGCAGCTTTGAAATTGGAGATCTAGTCCTGAAAAGAATTATGACTGCGACAGGTGTGTTTGGGCCAAATTGGGAAGGACCGTATGTAATAGGTCAGAAACTTCTTGACGGCACATTCAAGCTCACCACTGTTGATGGAGATCAAATTCCAAGGGCATGGAACAGCAATCACTTGCGTCCATACTTTACTTGAAAATTTTGTTGAAACATTGTAAAAAGAATTATGAATGTATGATTCTTGTAATTGAAAGCAATTGTGAAACTGATGCAAGTAAATAATGAAAGAATATAAAGTGGATGTAGGCCCAATTTCATGGCCGAACCACTATAAATCTTGTGTTCCTTATTATCATTATATGTTTGCTTTGTTTTCGATATAAAAATACATAAAATGTATAGCTGAAATGTCGATTTAAATTTTTGCAGACAATGGAGATAAAACTTGCGCATAATAAGACCGAGCGATTCTCACCATCATTCAACAAACAAATTTCAAGTCACAAAGACCCCGAATTCAAATCCTAGATAGGAAATACTTCAATTGAACGGCTAATGATTTCGATAGAAACGAGCCCTTGCTGATAAATTGAGATTGTTTGAACAAACAAACATCCAATTAGGAAGCTAGTGCCCGTTCTCACGAACTTGCCTGGCAATGAAGTACACTTCCTTGGATTAAACAAGCTACTTGCAAGAAAAGGGGAATGAAAACTAAAAAAAAAAAAGAGAGAGGATCGCTGAAAAGGCATAAGCAAGTGAACAGAGGAACAACCAAAGCTACCATCAGCAGCACAAGTCCTCTTCGGAGGATAAAAGACCTCTAATGGGTCATACGCCACAAAAAAGAAAGTTCTCTACTCAACAAAAAAGATTGGAGGAGTCATGACCCTCCAACCATGAGAGAGTAACTTCCAGGCAATGAAAACCCTCTCTGAGGCACATTTCACCAGGAGTTGAAGTGTTATGACCGCTCTTCGGGATTTCACTTCACCAAAGTTGAAATGCCAAAAAATAAAAGCCCTCTTCGGAGGCCCATTTCACCAGGAGTTGAAGTGTTATGACCGCTCTTCGGGATATCACTTCACCAGAGTTGAAATGTAAACAAAATAAAAGCCCTCTTCGGAGGCACATTTCGCCAGGAGTTGAAGTGTAATAACCGCTCTTCGGAATTTCACTTCACCAAAGTTGAAATGCAAAAACAAGATAAAGACCTTCCTGAAAGCCCACGTTTCGCTAAGATTGAAATAAAACTTCCAAGTGTTGAAACGTGAAAAGGCTTTCTTCAAAGGCACAACTCTTTGGGGGTACACGTTTCACCAAGATTGAAATAAAACTTCCAAGTGTTGGAACGTGAGAAATCCCTCCTCAGAGGTACAACCCCCTCCCGGGGACACAATTAAGAAGAAAGACCTCTTCGGAAACCCACGTTTCACCGAGATTGAAATAAAACTTCCAAGTGTTGAAACGTGAAAAGGATTTCTAAGGCATAACTCTTTGGAGGTACACGTTTCACCAAGATTGAAATAAAACTTCCAAGTGTTGAAACGTGAAAAATCCCTCCTCAGAGGTACAACTTTCTATATATAAAAAAAAATCCTTATCAGGGGCATACTTTAACTTCCGAATAAAGAATAATTTACCTATTCTGGGGAATAATCTTCCACGAAAAAAAAAAAAAGAGAGGGAGGGAGTTAAAGTACCCTTCAGAGGTCCGCTTTACCACATAGAGGAATTCACTTGGTAAAGTATGCACATAAGCAAAAGAAAAAAGTGATTTCTTCGAACGACAAAGCGCAGAAACTTATACGAAGGGAGTTGTACTCTACAAAAATTTTCTTTAAAGAATAAAATAATTATTCTTTAGCAAATAAGAGTGCAAGTCCCCTCAAAGTATAAAATATTGCAGCAAGCTTAAGGTATGGGGGCAACATGGTATAATAGTATAGCTGCATCAGTAAAGTAATACTCAAACAACATACCATAAGCCCGCTGCAATATCGTGTAAATAAACTTGTGCAAAAAATAAAATAAATAGTAAATGCATTCTCAAATTCAAACAGAAGTTTGTACAAACGAAGAATCATTTTATTCAACTATAATGCAGATACAGGTTCTCAAAATAAAAGCGGGGGCCGATACCCGCACAACTCTCGGCCAGTTCATACAAAAGACAAAAAGCTAAAGTCTTCACTTCTTTTTACTGCCTTTGGACCCTTTACCCGGCCGAATGACCAGCTTTTCAGGTTGACCAGTGGGTATAAGGGAGGAAGGAGAGGTAGGCGCAGCTGGCCCAACTTCTGGCTCCTCTTCAGTGGCAGTGATTATCTTCCCTCTCCTCTTTGATGCTCCTTGCTTCCTTCTCCTCTTTAAGGAAGACTCACTTCCTGGAGTGACAAGTTTAGATAGAGTTATATCGTCAGAAGGAGTCCGCTCCGGAGATATGTCGCCTTCCTCAAGTCCCTCATCTTTCTGCTCTTGCGAAGCAATGGGGTCATCCAGGCCATGGAGAGCCTCTATTTGTTCCTCCTGTGATCCAGGCTGCGAAGTAGAAGGAGGAGCCACTTGAAGAGATGGAGGAGGGATTAACGGAGAAGTAGAGATTTGAGCAGTGCTTGATACTTTTTCTACAGAAGAAAAGAGGTTAAAGTCAGTAAAGAGAGGAGATGAAGGTTCACCAATGAAGTCAGTAAAGAGAGGAGATGAAGGCTCATCAAGGTTGAGAAAATAGCCAAGGCGCTCATGAAACTCATGCGAAATAAATGAGTAACCCGCTTGAGCAGAATTGACAGTAGCGAGATTAACAGTGAACTTACCTGGAGAAGCTGGTTTCCTGATATCGACTTCATAAGCTTGCGCATCAGCGCTCTCATCACCCTCATCTCCACCTTGCATGCTTGTAATCTCAGTGGTAACTTTGGTGGGAGATGCAAGATGGGAACTGGAACCAATAATGTCGACTTCAGACGAAGAAGGTGGCTGGACTAGAGTAGTTGAAGTGGTTTTCCCCAGCCGGTCCCCCTCCGTCACTTCAGTTCTTAATTTGGCAAGTTGTTCCTTTCCCTTGGCAAGGGCAGCGCGAGCGTCATCATCAAAATAATGCCTTTCCAGGGCTGATTCGTCGTAACCGGCACCTTCAGCACCAAGCATCTCAAGAGCGGCCTCCCATACTTCAGCTAAAGTGATTTCATACTTAGGACCAAGAAAAGCGAGGCTTCCACGCCCCAAGACGCTATGCAAGTAGAAGTCGAATAATGTTGAGCCGAAGCTGTTTTTGGTCGCCTCATGAGATTCTTCGGCTGCGATTTTGCCGGCGACAGCCTCATCGCGCTCCCTTTCAGTTTTGGCAAGCTGAAGCTTAAGCATTTGTATCTCCGCCTCCTGGGAGTTGTTTTTCTTTCGAAGCTCAGCAATATCAGAGACATAGCCGTCACTGATTCTTTTTTGTGCTTCAAGCCTGTCCTCAGCGTCCCTCTGACTGGCATGAGCATCTCTAACTTGTCTGAGAAGCACTTCTTCTTTTTGAGAGTATGAAGTAGAGGAAGCAGCAAGCTCATCTTTCAACTTCTCAACCTTTGCTTCGAGCTCCTCGTTGTAGGAAGTAATGCTCCTCATTTCGGTGTCATGCTGCTCAAGGACCTTTTGCCACTCAGCCTTATCATTTTCCATGGTGAGCATGGCCTCTAAGTTGGCACGGTTAACTCTTTGAAGCTCATCAACAAGCTTCTGCCAGTTTGACATCCTCTCGATATCGAGCTTGACTGCATCAAGATTGCGCAACATAGCAGACTTGTCGATGGGGACCAAGCCTAGGTCGAATCTCACACCCTTTAAGCACCATTGTGGAAAACGACTTTGTAAAGTGGCTGGGCCAGGTCCCACTTGAAATTTAGGCCTGCTTATTATTGTCTGGATGTCCTCCTTCCCAAGAGCAGGAGAGTCGGAAGTAATGTCAAGAGGGGCAGGGGCAGTAGGCTTTTCAGGAATAGTGGAAGCATGTCTCTCACCATATCGGGCTCGTTTGCCTGAATCTTCAGCTACATGACCCTTTCCTCGGTCGTCGTGAGATTTCCTTTTGTAAGAGTCGTCACTTCTCTGCAGAGAATCATGATGCTCATCCCTATCCCTTCTGTCATAACGCTCTTCTGCATCCCTCCTTTCACGAGCCTTTCGAGCAGCCCTCTCTTCGTCAGACTCTCTATAGGAGGGAAAGTAACGCCGATAATCATATTGACCACGCCCCCCGTAGCGTTGGAAATCCTGATAATATGATCCGCCGCGTGTCATTGAAGAATCTGAAATAAGAAAAGATAAGCTTTGGAAATCTTTAAAGTATAAGAAGATAAGTGCATAAATGTGCTGGAAAATCCTTAGTTGTGTGTGAAGTGCAAGCTACTCGCGTTGGACTAACGAACCACTCCTCTGTTGGGGGGAAGTGATAGATTTCACTGTTGATGACAATTCTTGAGATAAAGGAGTTAGAGTCTGTTGGAGGGCAGATGTTGCTTCAATCGTCGGAGGTATAGCTTTACCATGAGCAGGGTCTTCTTTAAAGAGCTCTTGGGAAGTGATAATTATGTCACTTAAATCCCCAAAGACGTCATCACCGTCATGCCCAACCTGATTCCCTCCATCAGCTCCTTTGTCAACACTCTTCCTGGTTTGGGAAAGGGGCTCCTCTTCTTCTTCAATAATGGGAGCAAGTGCGGGCTTTTCGGAGGGTCCCGTATCGTCTCTTGGAGTAGAGCACTTTACTAATAAGGTTTCTGCAGAAATTTCTCCTCGCATGTGCTCTTTAGTAGAGATCGGAAGATCAGGAGTTTTCACCGGAGAATCAGGAACCTCCGTTGGAGCTTCACGAGGCCGAGTAAAGCGAGAGGGATGGAGGAGTCCGTATTGATGTAAAAATTCATCGTTTAGCAGAAACTTTATGCTCTTCTCTTCTACCGGCACGGCATTTAATCTTTCGAAAATTTGCTTAAGACTTGGGTCCCTGGCAGGGGGTGGAAGTGCTAAAACAGGAAAAGAATGAAATTAGCAATTGAGAGTTCAAATCTCGAGAAAGTTTCAAAACGGAAAAAGTAAAGACAGGAAATCTTACTTCCCACTCTCCAGATGGCATAAAACCCTGGAGGGCAGCGAACAAAGAAAAACTGATTCAAAAATCCGTGAGCGCTTTCGGAGAGATCAGTAATAAGTTTGCGGTTTCGAGCGCTTCTTATAACCACGATGGAGGGATGGTCTTTAGTTTTCGTGAATGAGCAAAAATAGCAGATCTCCCCGAAGCTTGGTAATCGATCCAAAACTCTCCTAAATAGAACACATAACCCCATCAGAATGGCGTAGCCATTGGGGTGTAATTGGAATGGAGAGATAGACAACCGAAGCAGGAACTGTTGGAGAAAGTCATTAAAGGGAGGAATAGCGCCGTTCAAGCACATTTGGCGATTAACAGCAACAAAGCCAAGAGGGGGCCTATCCGCGGTGTCATTTGGCCCCGGAAATAAGATGTCAGCATCATCAATGCCAAACTGGACGCGCAGTTGGTTAAACACCCGCTGATTCAAAGTTGTGGATGTTCTCTCCGGAGGGTTGTCTATAGGGATGGCTACTGGGAAGACATCTTCAGCCTGGCCCATCGGCTCTTCTTGATGAGAGGTCATTCTACACAAGCAACTGGATGTTCAAATGCGAAGGTGCACGTTTCCTAAAAAGTGTGAAGTGTCGTGCAAAGCTAATAAAAAATAATAATAATAACAAGTAAAGATAACTGGAATTAAACTGGTTGACGATTGATTGACTACGGTAACTTCGGAACTTGTTATTTAAAGCTCAAGCATAATATTAATGAGGGCTGGTCAGTTTCAATTGACTAATCCAGTGCTGCTTTAATATTCCACTTGAAATCGATAGCACTTCGTTCACACGATTTATTTAAGTTAATCATCTATCATTAACTAATCTGTCGTTCGATGTGGGCAATCAATGACAGTATATTCGTCCCAGTTTTCTGTGAATGTTATATTAACAGGTTATTAGCTTACAAGTTGAAGTAATCTGTAAAAGAATGCAGCAAAGTTCAACAGTTCAAAGTTCAAACAAAATTTACAAGTGTTAAGTTGTCAACGACTCAAGAATTCTTTGTACGGGTTAAGCTAAGTCATTGGTTATTTGGATGACTCGGCTACGACCTAAGGAAAGTGAGGCGAGTTAAGTTAGGTTGCTTCAATTTTAAACCGCTGATGTTATAAGTCGGCAGTGCTAAGAGTCGTAAATCAAGGAACAGAAGGGAGGCTCCAGTTCAAAGCAACAGGAAATCTTCTAAGTTCTAACTCGGTTACGACTCATGGCTTGAGTCGTAAAACTTGCTAGGTCGGATTAAAGTCAAGGGTAAAGGCTACTGAGTCGCATGGAAGTCGTTGAGTCGTTCACGGCTTATGGTTTGAGTCGTGCACGGTTTAAAAGATAAGTCATGAAGAAATAGCAAGTGCTGAGTCGTTCACGGCTTGTGGTTTAAATCGTTCGCGGTTTAAAAGGATAAGTCGTCAAAAGGACCCAAAGGGTTGAGTCGTTCATACGACCTAAGACCTGAGTCGTCTGAATTAACACGGTTAAGGCATCAAGTCGCGCATGATTAACTCTACAAAGGCCCCTAAGGTCGGTTCTCCACTCACACACTGCCACATCATCTCTTAAGTTAACCCGCGAAGCCAAGGACCCATTAACCCGGTTAACCCGTCAAAGCCTTCCTTATCTCTCCCAAATTCACTAACCAGTTAACATGAATCACTGTAATTAACCATTTCTGTCTCACATCATCACGAATCAATCGAAAATCCAACACAAATCGCCTCAAATCCGCCATACATCCGGTGCATTACCATATTCACAAGAATCGCCACAATAATTCAATCAAAGGATTAATCGAATCGTGATTTATGGGAAAATGCAGCACGCGAAAGTGTATTAAGGACGGCGAGTGGAATACTGGTGAGTTGATGATGGATGCGGCTGATTGTTGATAAGATTTACTTACGCAATATGAAGTTAAAGGATGGGATGACGGTTGGTAAGCTTGGAATCGCCTTTGGGAGCTTGAAGGGGTGTTAATGGCAGACACGGTTTAAAAGTTAGGAAATGAGAAGAAGGAAGTAAGAGCAACGACTCAGGTGTTTTATAGCTGTGGGTGGTGAAAGTTGAATCGGCGCACGAGACAAGATAAGTCGAAGCACACGACCCACGACTTAGGCGCGTACTTCGAGGGGCAAATGTTAACCTCGTTTTGCTCAACGACTCAACTGGTAGCGACTCATCTTCTTAAGAGGGACTCATGATTCATGGAGATCAGTGACTTAGTGGACCAACGACTCAACTGAGCTAAGGAAGGGATAGTCCGACTCATCTACTTAAGGAAGGTACCGACTCATCTACTTAAGAGGGATACCGACTCATTTGATAGCGACTCAGTCAGTTAACGGCTCATCAAGTTTATCGACTCTACGACTCAACTGTTACGCGATTCATGGATGCTACTGACTCAGCGACTCAACAAGCCCATGACTCATCCTGTAAGGCCACTCAAAGGAGCGACTCACGACTCATCATGGCTCGTCTACGAGTTAGGACTCGCCATCACAAAGCCTGAACGCAGCTTTAAGCCGAAGGCAGCTGGTTAAGTCAACCACGACCTACGACTTATGATGAGTCGTATACGATTTATACAAACAAGCCAGAAACTACAACCAGATGACTCGTAAACGACCTAATACTTGAAGCGTGGGTTCGAAAAAGGCAGGAAGCTCTCTACAAACCAGAGACTCAGCTCAATGAGTCGGTCACGACTCATCCTAAGTCGGCAACGAGTTAGGACTTAGCAACTTTTTTCACCCAGAACTCTCTATAAATAGACTTCCACCTCCAACTCTGGGGGGACTTTTGGTTCATTCTCGAAGCGCCAAAACTCTGCCATTTTCTCGACTCAAGCAACACTTCAAGCACTCCAAACATCGAAGACATTACATCAAATTCAAGAGAGAGAATCCACATCATTTATCATGAATTTGAAAGATAATTCTCCGTCAAAGTTTGTACTAACAGTCTAGAGTGGATTGTAATTGAAGAAAGTTGTATAAGTTGTACTTGTTCAGCAATAAAGAGATCAAAGTGGACGTAGGCTCGATTTTAGGCCGAACCACTATAAAACTGTCGTCTTTTACTGCTTTTCTGAAATTTCTCTACTTGTATCTTGTTCCCGTACCAACGGGTGGTGCTTTCATAACTGTTATCTACTCACTGGGGTGTTAGCGTTTAAATTTTAGCGTTAACAACCTCACCCTAATGGGCGCCACCCACCTAGCCTTGTTGCATAACCCCTGAATTTCAGTCATTCCTGGTTGATGAGGCTTGAGGCTAAGCGTTACCTTTAGAAAACTCATCTCTTAGAATGCTCATCTCCACCTGACGATGTTCTGAAAACATTCAATCCATACAAGTCCGTCCTGGGTTCGAACGGAACAGAAGGCACATCCATTTTGGAATCACCTCAAGATTAGTAGCGACTAGCCCTTGCTATTCACTGGTCCATTTTCGACTCCGAACTTTTGTTTTCTACATGAAAATGTACAAACCGGATCGAAGTGGTTTTCGAGAAATTAATCCCGATCCCGGTCTCTTCGAAATAATCAGCGCATTGCCCAATATTGATAGTCGGTTATTTAATTATCAATTAACATTCACAAACAATCATCAAACAACAAATAATTTCCCAAATTATTTATCTCAAAATATCTTCGCAAGATATATTTCCACTTTCAATCCCTTTTGAAAACAGTTTCAAACAATTTTCTCTCACGAAATAAATTTCCCAAATATTTCGATTTCCTACTGAAATTACCAAGTACAAACACTTTAGACTTTAAAATAATTTATAACACTTTATTATGAAACATACTTTAACATTTAAATTCAGAAAAACTACTTTAATACTTTATTAAAAATATATACTTTAAGAATATTTAAAATAAAGCTACTTTATAAAATATAAACTAAATTTTTTTCGCTTTAAAACATAACACCAAGTCTCCTTTGAACAATTATGACTAAAATAAATTTGGAAAAGACTTACTTTAAAATTTAAACATTTAAAAATAATAAATTTCCTAAAACATACTTTTTAAAATAACTTTAAACTTTAACTTATACTTATACATTTGTTTTGAAAACGTACTTGGCTATCCAGGGAAATACGCTTCTCTTTCACAATTTTTTTTAAAAACAAGCCACTATTTGTGTTTAAACGAATTCACCCATTCCTTTAATAAATTCCCACCATGAATTTGTTCTTCCAAATATCTGCTGATATCCATTTTACGTTATAAACCAGTTTATAAATTTCATAATCACATTCTCCCTTAAATTCCCAATTTCAAACACTTAAATCAATTTCCAGATTGATTTCCAATTTATTCCATTTTGTAATAAATTCCTTTACTTGCTCATTTTACTTCAAAATACATTAACTTCGGATTTTATTTGTTAATTATGATTTAAAATCCTTTAACTGAAAACACCAATTTCAGATTTCCCAAAATCCTTCTTTATTCTTTTACATAAATTCAAACCTTAAATTTTTAAAATAAATTCTTTGTATTTTGATATAACATCACTTAAGCTTAAAATCCATTATTTCATCGCTTATTCAAAATCCCTTTTTCATACCCAGAATTTATTAGGATTTAAAAATCACTTTTAATCCTTTCCAATTCCATCTTATTTTTATTCAAATTCATTATAATTACTTTACTTAAAATTTCACTCTTTTATTTTCAATTATCAATATAATTCCTCACATGATATCAAATAACCATAACAGAGAATATTAAATAATCTAAACAATGTTGGGGAATTTCAGTTGAATCCCTCCAACTTGTTTCCCTACATCCACAGACGTGCGCATAATACCAATTCCACTTCAAGGTGGAATATCGCGGTATATGGGATTAATATAAAATCATCCGCTATTATGCAGCGCATAGGGTCTCATCCGCTATAAAATGCGGGAAATCAATCACTTCAATATGTACTATAAATATAGTACTATATATAATATAGCACATTAAATCAATTCAATCATTCAACCAATTATTTAAATTTAACCATTTAAATTTAAATAACCCAAATGAGTGAGATTAACTCACCTTTGACCTTTAATTTGCAATCCACTTCAATCTTGACTCGGTTTCACGATTTTTTGACCTTGTATAAACATTAGATGATTTTATTAATATCTTTGGTTAACCAAAAAATCTATTTATGTTTAATAAATTTAAATTTATCAGATTCTCCTTAAATAAATTACCTTTGGTGACTCAAACAAATTAAATCAGTTTATTACCCAAGTTACAAGCAAGTAAAGTAAAATGTGTACATGCATGTTTATTATCATTTTTGAAAACATTTACACTTATAAAATAATTTATATTGATTAAAAATCAAGTTTTATATAAACCCCACTTTTTTTTCCATAAACTTACCTATATATATTTATGTTTATCTATATATTTTAAATAAGGATATGTATGTGTAATATATATATACACACACTTATATTCAACTCTTCCTTTACTGTATACTCTCACACACACACACACACACACACACACACACACATATATATATATTAAAAACTACTATGCATCAATTCTCTTATGCTCAAGTAGTTTATAAAAATATACTTTTTTACGTTTTTCCCTAACTGTTTAAATTTTATAACCTAAATTAGATTATATCATTAACTAAAAACAATAACACAAAATCCCACCAGATTACGACCCTACCTTCCTTTCCAAAGAGGCAGGATGCACATGCCGTGTCAAAGAGCCCATCTTCCTCCATGAATATGCTTCCTCACATGCCGCCGCATCCAGCACCTCACCTAGCCAAACACCTTGCCGCCCCTGTCCACAGCAAAACCCTAGCCGTCATCGCGTATGCGACCCAAGCATTCATCTCCCACAGTCGCGACCGCCACCACCTGCGAAAATTCCCACTTGACGCCGTGACCTCCCTCCCTAAATCACCTCGCGATCCTGACTCCTTTACAAAATTCGATCACCATCACCTTTGAACGAAACCCCATTGGACCTCCAACGACCCACTGCCTCTCAAATTGCTTTCGCCTCGATCTCGCCATAGATTCGAACACGGCTTCTGTGACGACCCGACTTCCCACTCCCGAAAAGTCGCATCGTGAATTAAGAAAGAAAGGGATAGAAAGAGAAAAGAAAGAAGAGAAAGAAGAAACAACACTAGAATCTCAACAACGGAATGAATAAATTGTATTAATAACATAAGTATTACATAATATACAACAAATATCAGAGTTACACAGACAATACAACACATACTAGACAGTTATAAACACATGTCTAGTTATTACAACTCAATACATAACAGAAACACTCAGAGATACCAACACAGCGGAAAACTATATAACTATACGCAGAAGCCTCCTTCTCCATTGCTCCTTCACAATTCGTCAAAGCTAATCCTGAATCCTAACCTGAACTCCCTTGGCTACTCGTAAAAATTTGAGTACCCAAGAGTTATAGAAAAAACAGAAATAACTCCGGGTCAGACATGGGTCTGGTGTGAGTAACAGGTTAAAGTTGCTTAACTTTGAAAAACCTTTGAAAAGAAAAGGTATCACGTAAGACTTCCCACGCATAAACATGGAAAAGTTTTTACCTTACGCTAACCAAAACATTTGATAGGAAATCCGATGATATTATAATAGTGTCTAGGGTTTTCAAGTAAATATGAAATAGCCGAAATTGTTACATGATTAAATTCCAGCTACAAGCCACAAAAGTCGGTAATACAGTCAAAACCGTTGGCACTTATTGGATTTTGGATTTCATGCAATGGCTGGGCTACTGGGGTACTGCCCGTCACAGTACGTGGCCTAGATCACCGTACCGAGGATTACTCCCAATCCCCAGCAACACAAAGCCGGACCCGTTCCTTACTGAACAGTTCCAAACAAGACAACCCCGTAGTTGTGATCAGCAACCGCACCACTAAGCCGAAAATAAAGGGACCTCTAGACAGGGATAAATCTTGCTCTCAAGTGGGTGCTACCCACGAAGCTTTGCTGCACCTCCCCTGTTTTAGCCATTCCCGGTTGATGAGGCTTGAGGTTACGGTTACCTTTATAGGACATATCACTTAGAATTCTCATCGTCAACCTGACGATGTTCTGAAAAGCATTCAATCCATACTAGTTCATTCCGGATTTGAACGAAACCGAAGGCATTATCTCGTTACACTCATATTGGAATCACCCTTAGAGTTAACGACAATAACCCTTGCACTCTGAATCACCATCTAGAATCTATAAGTACTATTCCATCAAACTCATTACGGAATCACCCACAGAGTTATACTGACGTATAGCCCTTACACCTCGAGTCTTCACTCGCTCCACTTGGGTTAACGACCTAACGTTTAATTATGTCCTGTAATAAATTTTCAAAGTAATTTAAATTCAAATTACTTCTATAATAAATATCTTTAATTACATCCTGTAATTATTAATTAATTACTTTCTTAAGTAATTACAGATTCATAAATTACATAAAGTAATTATCAATCAATCCACAAATGTTTAATTTAATTAATCTTAATTAATCTAAACTAATCCCATTAATCAAATTAATTACACTGAGTAATTAATTCATTAATTACTTTCATTAAGTAATTAAAACTTAAACAATTGATTATTATTAATTAATTAATCTAATTAATTATTAAAAAGTAATCACATTAATTGTTAAATAATCTTTAGTTAATGACCTTCATTAACATTTCTTAATTACTTAATTAAGAATTAACTTACACAAATAATTATGAATTATCAATTAATTAATATTTAATTACAATTTAATTCATCTCTAATTATTAATTAATTAAGTGTTAATTAAAATCTTAATTATCTTTAATCACTAGATTAAGTAAATCTTAATCATAAATTAAAATTTAATTAACCATCCTTAATTATTGATTAATTAACCTTAATTAATTAATCTCAAATCTAATTAATTAACTTAAAAATAATATTAATTACTTAACTAAACATCCACATTATTCATTAATTAAATAGTTAATATTCCATTTAAATTAATTTAATAATTTAAATGAAACCAATTTTATTAAGTTCAAAACTAAGAAACATTCTTCTTAATACAAAGTAATTTAAACACTTTATCTCAAAACAAAATTCAAATTTAAAAATTTCTTTTTAAATTTTCAAACTGAACACAATTCAAATTTTCATTTCAGATTCAAAGTTAAAATTTTAAAACTTTACTTACATCTCCATCTTCATTTTTAAATCCAAATTATTAATCCTTTTCTAAAAATGGTTAAAACAAATTTAAATTTAAAAACTTATTTAAATTTTAAAAACTGACATTAAAGTAAAATCTTAGGGTTTAAAACTAAATTTAAACTTAGTTTAAACTTTATTTCATACATTAAGACTTATAGTTTCAAAATCCAAAACAATGTTCTTTATACTGTAAAAGTTTAAAAAATGTAATTTTAAACTTTCCAGATTTGAATTAATTTCAAACTTGAGCTTCCTAAATCTGTTCCCAGATTTAAACTTGTTTTTAAGTTTTCAGATGCATTTTTAAAATTTGCTTTTAACTTTAAAACAGAAAAACAGTTTACTGTTTTAGTTTAACATCTTAAGTTTGAATTCAAAAATGATTAAAAATCCAAGATTTAAATTATTGATTTCATATTTAAATTTCAGGCTTAAGCATTTTCAGATTGAACTTCATCTTTAAGTTTTAAACTCTACTTTTAAATTTTCAAAACAGAAAGACAGTTTCTGTTTTAAGTTTAAAACAAACTTGGATTTTAAAACATTTCAAATTTAATTCAAAGATAAAAATTTAAAACTTACTAAATACAAATTCAATTTCAGATTCAAGGCTTAATTCATATTTTTGATTGCATCTTACTCTGACTGCAATTTTTTAATAAATCTGGAAAACAGGTTTTGATCAACTTTAAAAACTGCAATATTTACAGTTTTAAAACTCAAATTATTACAAAATAAACAGAATTCAAACTTTTGAATTCATATTTAAATTCAGTTTAAATTTTATTTTTAGTTCAGGTTTTAAATTTATATTTTAAAAACTTACTTTTAAAATTTTTAAAACCTGGAAAACAGGCTCAGTTAAAAACCTGAAACAAAATTAATACCCGAGCTACCATCTAATTACTTTGAGTCAGAAGCCATACTTCTTCGAGTCACTCCCCAGTTTCCCCCGAGACCAACCCGAGGTAGAAACCCTGCAACCCAAAACACCATCAACATGCACACTTCTGTACTGTGCACCCAACCTCCAACTCCGGCCATCTTCGATCCTTATCAACGACCATCCCCCATCCACCAGCAACCCCACAACAACCTTCAACCTTCAAATACCCATACTTCAACTTGAATTTGAATCCAAGTTTTATAACCAAGCCTGGAACAATCAAACCACCTTCCCTCTAAACCTGTCAACGGCGATATCACCCAACTCCGACCACTATTTCACTCCAAACTCCAGCGATGACTCCATCAACCCTTCATCTACCAATCCCCTAAATATCTCAGAACTCGATTAACTTTGAAAGCCGCAGCACCCAATTTCTTGAACTCAGTAAAAACTAGGGTTCTTGTCTGGAAATTCCAAATTCAACATCAATATCCAATTTCAACCTAATCTAAGAATTTTCCCAATATCTCTGATCATTACACCATCTCTAAATGAAATTTCAACCCAAACGATCATTAAAATCAACAGAGCTCACCCAATTTATAAAATATAGAAATGTTTAAACTGCTCCCTGTATATGGTATTAAAAATTGAAATTCTTCTTTTAAAAATCATAAATTTGGAAGTAGTTTTGATCCCTAATCCTGAAACATTATTTTTGGTAAGGTTTTAATTTTTCACTTTTACAAAATTTAGCTTTGTTACCTAATTTTTCCAGGCAATACAAAATATATTCAACTTATATAAATTTTAAAATTTACTTTATGAACTAACAATCCAATTTGGTTTGAAGTACCAATATTAACAGAGATTTTATAAGAGGGACATGGATTTTTAACAAAATCCATACTACAATATCACACATTAGTATATCACAGAAATGAGGTACTGTGTTCATAAGCATATGCATCAGCATATTGTATCCATATACATCACAGAAATGCACTTCAATTTACTCAAAAATTATTTAAAATTTTAAAAAAAATGAACATGCATCAGGTTTAAAATACTTAATCTCTTAAGTTTAAAAAGTTACTCACCAAATTATGCAGAGCCCAGATTCAATTGCCTGTTCCAGAATTTTGAAAACCATTTGAAACTTGCTTCAAATTCTGATGCTTTTTAAACTTGAATGTTGCTTTCATATTAAAGAGATGTAGACCTTCTAGTTTATTGTTGCACGCATATCCCTTTTTTTCCAGATTAAAGAATAGATTGTGTATATGCTTGCTTTCATAGTTGCAAATGCAATCCTCAGGTTATTTTGAAAAAACGCAGGCTTCACTTGATTAAAATTGAAATGCAGGCCTTTACTTGCTTGAATGGAATGCATGTTTGCTTTATTTCCAGAGTTTTGTTTGAAGAGGGGAATGCAAATTTTCAGTTTTGAGGAAATGAAGAGTTTTCAGCTGAGAATGTTTTTCTTTAGTTAACAGATGAAAATGAGAAAAGGGCAAAGGAAGAAAGAACGCAAGTTTTGAAACAATATTTTGATTTAATTTAGAAATCAAAGAAAAATAAAAATTGAAACATGAGACTTGTCTCAAGCTATTACATTTGTCACTTTAAAATGATAATAAGTTTACACATGTATTTTAAATGTTTTTGCTATTTAATTAAGTGTTAATGAATGTTTAAATTAAATTAATTAGTTCTTATACTTAGTTTGTATATACTTTCTAAAGAATAAAGCAAAGTATTATTATAAATAAACAATATACAAATTAATCATTTGAAAAGAAACTTTTAAACAATTAAAATAAATTTATAAAAGAGTTTGTAACTTATTTTAAATATACAAACTTGAATTAAAATGAATTTTTAAACAAATAAAACATTTATTTTACATATTTAAAATCATATAGTATTTTATTAAATATTTTTGAAAAGCTTAAATTAAAAATAAATCACAATTTCTATTTTCAAAACATTAAAATTATGCTATACTAATTTAATTAAAAATAACTTGTCTATTTAAAATATATATAAATATATATACATTATTAAATAGAAAATAGATTTATTAGTTTATTAAAAATAATTTCACAAATTAAATATTTAAATAAAGAAAATTATTAAATCAAATAAAATTTATTAACAAAAATTATCAATTCAATATAAATTTAAACACAGATTATTAAATTTATATTGTCCAAAATTCCGGGATATTACAGCTTCGGCCTGTCTAAATTTCTTCGCACGCAAACATACGACTCTATTTTTCTTAGGCTTCGGCATTTTAATTTAATTTAGTGCGAAATTGATTTGTGAATTGAATTGAAGAGGGGAGTTGGATTTGAATAGGCTTCGGCCATTTTCGATTGAACGAGTTGTTTTATTTTCCTTAGCTTCATCATTTTTTGTTTTTTTTCGATCTGAATTCGAACCTGGGAAGCGAAGTGAGGAAGAAATGGATAAATTAAAAATGAATGGGGAGTGTGAGATTGAAGATAAGGGTAGCGTGTGTTAAATGTTTTGCGTGCCGGGATAAATTTGCTACAGTAGTTCAAAGTGAATAAAAATACAGCTGATGCGAAAAGAATTTCAGCTGATGGTTGACAAATATATATGTATATATTTAATTAAATTCAAATTCAAATTGTCACGATAATTGCTACTTTAATTTTCAAGCTCCACTCAAGGAGTGCCGCTAGGCGTTTATAATGTGAAATCCCTATTTCGAACACAATGGAAAAGATTTCGAATCCTCATTCGATCGTATGCAGAAGATAGCTTTTGGACCAGTTATAATATTAAATTTCGATATAAATTCTAGCGCGTTTATTAATCGTACAATCACACGATCACTCCAAACATCACGAAAATTGGAATCCGATAATAATACAATATTACGGATCCAATGGAACTGGTTTCGTCGAAATCCGAGACTGTGCCTCGGAAGGCTATTTTCAAATTCAGTTTAAACGATAAAATTCCAAACATACCGAAACACTTCCAATTCCATGTTTAACGCCTTCACTAACTTCAGTACTATCAATATAAATTTTACAAACCCTTAAACTATTTTTAACAGGCTTAAAACTCCAGATTCAACATTTTACCCAACTTCAAATTCTTTAATTCAATAATTTAATCATCAAATAAATAGTGTTGTTTGAATTCAAGTTAAAAATTAACTTTTAAATATTTAAAATTAATTAAATATTCTAACTTCAAATATTCAAAATTTCCAGTTCGTCACATTCCTCCCCCTTAAAAGAATTTCGTCCCCGAAATTACTTGTTAAGAAGAATGATCGAATACCCATTACTATTTTTCAAAACCAAACAGTTTTATCAACTTGCCGTAATCTTTTATTAATGACCCACTATTACTTCAACCAACTTTCCAAAACCTTCCATAGTTTCCAGCAACATTATTTACTACACTTATTCAAATTCAAATTTAAATTTAAATCCAAATTTAAATTATCAAAACTTTCTCAAAAAATTTCTAACTCTCTAAATTTTCGAAAAATTTCGCCAGCGTCTCCTTTGCGCGGCTAGCTCCGTACAACTACAGAATGCCTCTACGGGCACTCAGATTTCAAAAAAAACAAAAATCCAAGTGGCTAGATCACAATCAAATTTTATACCAAAATTTAAACACATACCTTTTTGTCGAGCAATTCAAATTTATCTTCTGGAATCAAAACCAAATTTCCTTTTCCTTTATAATGCCTATATATCTTACTTAGCCATAATATCCAATCACAACATTCAAAATCATTTTATTACCTTCCTTACAAAATTTCAATATCCATTCATTCAAGCTCATACGATGTACCTATATCATTCGTACGCAATACATAATTCGATTGCTTACTCAACCACACAATTTCCTTTTCGAACTAGTATCATCCACCTGACTTTCTAGTGTGGGACTCAGATCCGGTTCCTTGATCAGAAACCGTCATTCCCCTTGCATAGCCAAGAACAATGATAGATAATTTCCAGAATCAATCAAAATCCATATCCAGGGTTCGCCATCGAAAATCGAGTGAAAAATCCTAACTCGGATCGATATAGCTATCTCCAAATCCTATGCTCGAATATGGGTCAAATTGTTATGAGAATAAAATAATATATGTACATCCTATGTATTTATATCCATTCTCTTTTATTCACATTCATTTTGATTTCTATTCACATATCAACGCATACCCTTTCACGTATTTTTATTTATTTTCACTTAAATGCTTATTCAATATATTTTCCCAACACCCATATTACTTAAGAATTTCACCATTTATTCTTAAGTTTAATATAAGTATTTTATACGCTTCTTATATTTATTTTCACTTCACTACATTAGTTAATACCTACTTTTATACAAATTGTTTCTCCCATTTCCATATGAATTCAATTTATCTTCAACTCTAAATATTAAATTTTATCTTCCATTTATAACAGATTCACATCATTATTTTAAATTAGTTTCATCCATTAATTTATTTCAATTTCTACTCTGAAACTGTTTTGACACTAACAAAAAAAATTTCCCAGAAATTGTTCCCACTCCCAAAATTTTAGGAAATTTTTGGCAGAGTCTCCTTTGTACGGAAGAGCTTTTGTAATATGACAAGAGATATAAATATGTATACATCGACCCACACGGTCGGAAAAAAAAAACAGTTCATATTTCCTATGTTTATTGCGTAGGCGTACCTCTATTTAGCATTTTTAAGCAAGGGGCTTATTATTCTAGCAATTAGCGCGCCCAAAATCCCGCCAAACGGCTTCCTGGTACCTGTACTTACTTAATTTAAACATGTAAGTGCCAAAATCATATAATTTAACAAAATTTAACATATTTAACTAGCAAACATACAGGTTTCTATAAGTAATGCAGGTTAAACAATATATATAAGCAACTTATGGGGTTCTAACATTAATTTTAATTGTTTACAACCAATTCGTATATAACTTCATTCAATTTAAATGGTTTGCAAATCAATTTCTTACATTTAGTTTATTTTTAACCCAAACAACTCACATTTATTCCAATTGAATAATTTTTTATATACCTCTATTAATTCATAGAATTTTAGTTAACCTCATTTTCATCAAACGACAAATACTTCTATGCAAATTCGACGATATTTATGTGATAGCTACGGTGACGACCCGAAATTTTTGAGCATTTGAAATTGGAATATTTAATTGACTTTAAATATTTAAAAGATAATTTTTAACTTGAATTCAAATATCACTATTTATTTAATAATTAAACTATTGAATTAAATAATTTGAAATTGAGTGAAATGTTGAATCTGGAATTTTAAGTCTGCTAAAAATAATTTAAAGGCTTGTAAAATTATATTGATAATACTGAAAATAGTAGAAATTTTGAAATTGAATATGGAATATTTTCTTAATTTTTAATAATATATCGTTTAAATCGATATTTAAAAATAGCCTTCCGAGGCAAAGTCTCGGAATTCAACGAAACCAGTTCCATTAGATCCGTAATATTGTACTATTATCGGATTTCAAATTTCGTAGCTTTTGGAGTTGTTGTGTGACCGTAAGTTATAAACGCCTAGCGGCACGCCTCGATAGGAGGTCAAAATTGTATAGTTGCGTGTTAGAGATGATTGGAATTTAAATATAATATATATCTGTCGACTCGACAAAACATATCACATAAGAACTTTTTCAACATTTCTAATCACTGTATACAAGCCTTAGCCGATACGCAACTTACCCTTTTCTTCTTTCCTTTCCCATCGATTTACAACAACCGCAAAGCAATAATAATAATCTCATTTTAACCAAGAAAACAAAATGGCTACTTTTCTTTCGATTCAAATCGAGTCATAAAAAAAGGGAAGAGAGAGGGATTTCATGTACACGAGGAAGGAGCGGATCGTGTGAAGGTGGAGTAGATCTCTTCGATCGGATCTGCGAAGCTCGCGTTCGAAAGGAAAGGGGATGAAGTAGTTTCGACTAGGATTTGGCTCGCGATGGCGATTGAGGCGAGTGCGCGAGATCGGCGACTAAGAACGACTACGTGAGGCACGTGGCCTGAGGCGAGAGTTTCGATGGATATGAGGGGGAAGAGGCAATTTTCGATAGGAGCGCGAGCTAGGGTTTGGATTCGTGCATGAGGGTGGTTTTGAGTCGCCGCGAGCTCGCGTGGATGGCAGCAGTTGATGCGCGAGGCAGAGGAGTTATTTGCTGTATGGTATTCTTTTTATTAAATTTTGTATATACACATAAAATTTTTAATTTGAAATTGGTTCATTCAGTTTAATTACTAATAATAGTAAACAGGTAAATTAATTTGTCATAAGAATAAAAATAAAAATTAGGTTATGTATTGTTTAAAAATAGTTTAGGTTACTGGCATATTACAGTGTTTGTTTTAAAATATATATATATATATATATATATATATATATATATATATACAGGGGTTTTAAAATGTTCAAAGAATTTATAGAAAATTGCATTTTTGAAATCTATAACCTATTTTATAAATATGTATGTAGTTCAAAAGAAATAAATATACATATATGTTTTCACTTACTAAAAATAATAATAATAATAATAAAAAATAAGTATTATGGTGATTAACTCGTGCAATCAACTTATTAAATCATTATAGTTATTAAACGAAATTTGTTTAGATTGATTATTTGTTTAAAATTTAATCATTGGCTAGAATAAAAACTAGAAAACGATAATTGATTTTTCGATTTGTTCAAATATTAATAAAATCCTCTAATGTTATTCAAGGTCCAAATTTTGTGATGGAAATAGCCGGTTGAGTCGGACTGCAAAACGATAAAGGTGAGTTAATCTCACTCAGCTGAATTTTAATTTAAAATTTAAATAGTTAAATTTAAACAATTGATTGATTGATTTGATTCGCCGTGTTATATTATATATAGTAGTATATAGTATATCTTGGAATGTTTGATTTCTCGCATTTTATAGCGGATGAGACCCTATGCATCGCATAATAGCAGATTGATTTTATATTTAAAAACCATATACCGCGATATTCCACCTCGAAGTGGAATTGGTATTTTATACTGTGTTAACATCTGTGGATGCAGGGAAACAGGTTTGAGGGATCCAACTGGATTCCTCAAAATTATTTATATTGTTTAATATTCTCTATTATGAATATTTGATATTCTCTAATGAATATTATTGATAGTTGTGATATTGGATGCTATGGTTTGCTTGAATATATTTTGGTGCACTGAGTTATTTAAATACATAAACTTGGATTTTTGAAAAGAAAAGGAAGAGAATTGGTAAGTAAAATAATTATTAAAAATTTAAATAAATTAAGAATGAAATGGATAAGAATATTAGTGGTTTTAAAATTCTAGTAAATAAATTCTGTATATGAAAAGGGAATTTGAATAAACAGGAAGTTAATGAATTTTGAACTTCAATATTATTATTTAAAAGAACAAATCATTTATTTTAATTTAAGATTTAATGTTTGAAAGGAATAAAGAAGAAATTGGAAAGAATCTGAAATTTGTATATTTCAGTTAAAAGATTTAAAATCAAACGGAAAATAATGATAATAATAATAATAAAGTCTATAATTAACGAATTTTGAAATGAATTGAGCAAGTAAAGAAATTTAGTTCAAATGGATTATATTGGAAAATTGATTTAAGTAATTAAAATTGGAAATTCTCCCTGGGTAACCATGTGCGTTTTTCAAAGTAAATTTTTAAATATAAATTAAAAGTTTCAAAGTTGTTTTAAAAAGCCAGATTTGGAAAATTTATTATTTCTAAATATTTAAATTCTAAAGTAAGTATTTTCTTTTAATCTGTTATAGGAGTAATTATTTAAAAGGTGACTTAGTATTTTGTTTTAAAAAGTGAAAACCTAGTTTTATATTTTATAAAGTAACCTTATTTTCAATATATCCTTATAATATGCATTTTAACAAGTTAATGAAGTAGTTTAACTTAAATTTTTTGTAATATATTTCAAAGTAAAGCATTTAAATTATTTTAAAAATCTAAAGTTTTGTGCTTGGTGATTTCAGTGGAGTTAGAAAATATTTAGAAAAATTTATTCTGAGAAAGGAAGATAGTTTGAAACTGTTTTCTAAGGGGGTTTGAAAGTGAAAATATAACTTGTGAAGATATTTTTGGGATTAATAAATAATTTGGGAAACTATTTATTGTTTGGTGATTGTTGTGAATGTTAATTGATAGTTAAATAACCGACTATCAATATTGGCCAAATGCGTTGATCGTTTCGAAGAGACCGGGATCGAGATTTATTTCTCAAAAACCACTTCGATACAGTTTGTACGTTTCATGGGAAATGAGTTTGGATTCGAAGTTGGAGCAGTGAAGTGCAAGGGCTAGTTGCTACTAATCCTGAGGATATTTCCAAAATGGATGTAGTAGGAATAGTGCCTTCGGTTCCGTTCAAACCCGCGACGGACTTGTATGGATGAATGCTTTCAGAACATCGTTAGGTGGACGATGAGCATTCTAAGTGAACGATCTAAAAGGTAACGCTTAGCCTCAAACCTCACCAACCGCGAATGACAGAAAATAAAGGGATATGCAGCAAGGCTAGGTGGATAGTACCCATTCAGGATGAGGTCATCCCTGTCTAGATGTCCCTTTTATTTCGGCTTATTGGTGTAGTTGCTGATCCCAATCGTGGGGTGATCTCACTTGGGATTATCCGGTAAGGGGTAGTCCCGGTCTTGTGTTGCAGGGGGTCGGGAGTGATCCTTCGTACTGTGATCTAGGCCACATACCGTAACAGGTGGTACCGCAATGCCTAGTCGTTAGTTGGAAATCCATTCTCCCTACGAGCTTTTATGAATTTTGTTTGTAATACCCACTCTGTTGCTAGTAGGTAGAATTTAATAATGTAACAATTTTAGCTATTTTATAAGCATTTGTATATAGACCCTATTTAATATTAAAGGATTTTAATAAAAAATGTTTTAGCTATTATAAGGTAAAAACCCGACATGTTCATTTGTGGCGTGGTCTTACGAGATGCTTTTGTTTTCAAAGGAATTTTGAAACTTTAATAATCAATTGAGTGTGATTTCTCACGATGGTATATCCAGACTGACTCGGGTGTTATTTAACTATAATGCTCGGGTCAGACCGAGTATTATAGGATACAGGATATGATGCTGTGGAGCTCATGAGACGAGATGGATGACGATACGTACTTGTTTATATATATTCCGCTGTGTTGATTAGCTGTGTACTCAGTTGTGTGAGGACATGTTATGATTAATGTCTAACTGTGTGTTATGTGATTTATGCACTCTGATAATGTAACGTATAAACAAATATATTTGTTTTTGAGTAAAGATCATTTATTATCTATTATATTTTATTCCGCTGCGATGGTTGGATTCTGGTGTTGTTTTTTTTTCTACTTTCTTCTTCTACCTCTTCTTCTTTAACCCTAATGGTTCGTATTTCTGTTTAATTTAAGTTGATTGATGTAGAATAGTGTTGACTCAAGGGGTACGGATTTGCGGGTTGTTACACTTGGTATCAGAGCTTAGGTTAGTGATAACCTTGGCTCCGGTGGGAATTACTCATTTAAATTAGAGTCCGTAGTACTCTAGAATGAGTTTGAGCGTATAAATAGATATGAGTGCGTATTTGTAACAACCTGCATATTTTACGATTTTAATGTTTTAATATTTTATTTAAATATTTTATCATTAGTCGGATTTTAGTCTGAAAAGTTACCTTTTGCATACGGTAAAATTAGGACTCGGAACCACTTCCATTGAATTCAAAACACCGTTTACGATCTTTTTGAGTATAAACTTTGATATGTTTGGAGTTAGTGGAATTTTGCCGCTTTTTCATTTTGGGCTTTGGGTTTAGTTTAGCCCATTAGCCTAAACTATTTACTCTAGCTCAACTCCCTTCCTTCATAACTTTACTTTCATTTCATAACACTCAAGCTTCATAAAAAATGGAGGTGGGAATGGGAAATTAAAACTCCAAGCTCAAGTTCATTTGCAAATTCAACATCCAACTCCAAATTCAAAGAGAAGCCATTGATTCTTCCTTTGCTTGCAAGCTTCTCCTTCATTGATTTTGTGTAAAGGTGAGCTTTTTATCTAACATCTTTGTCTATAACTATCTTTTATTGTTGGGTATGAATTCCTAACACTTTTACATATGCATTTGCCATTGATTTGGATTGAATTGGTGAAAATCCCAATTTTTAGTGCTTTGAGTTCATATTTTTAAAAATCCAATCATTGATGTTTGAACACATTTTTGGTGATGCATCGAGTAGCCAATACGACTGGGTAGCCGATAGGCGTAATCCCCTAGCATTCGTGGTCGATCGTTTGCAAATTGAGTGAGTTTTGAGCTTCAAAACCGTTACGTTGCTCGGCCTGCATATGAAGGATTCTCGGCCGGCATTTAGGTCGTTCCTCCCCCATAGGTCGTTAGGTCGCTCGGCCTTAGGTCGTAAACATAGGTCGCTAGGTCGCTCGGCCGTCCTAACTTCCTTAAGCCGCTCGGCATTGGTTAGGTTGCGTTGTGCTAGGTCGTTGCTCGGCCTTGTTACTCCTTAAGTCGTCAGGTCGCTCGGCCTTCCCACTAGGTTGCTCGGCCTCCTTTTATCTTTTAGGTCGTTGCACCCCTTGGTCGCTCGGCCATGTTATGCCGCTACCTCTTTAGGTCGCAACACCTATAGGTCGCACAATGTCTTAGGTCGCGCCGTGATTAGGTCGCACCACCTAGGCCATGAGTTTTTTAAGTCGCTCGCCTTTCCTTAGGTCGTTTGTACTGATTAAGTCGCACCTACCCCTTAGGTCGCATGCACCTTAGGTCGCTCGACCTTCATTTCCTCTTCGGTCGCGCCATGCAGTTAGGTCGTGCCATTCATTTGGTCGCACCTGCTATGCCTGGCACCAATGTTTGGTTGCTCGACCTCTTTTGAGCCGCTACCTCCTTAGGTCATTCCACTGTTAAGTCGCGCCGTATTGAGTCGCTAGGCTATTTCCACTTTGATAATTTGGAATCATATTCTTTGGATTTTATGCACGTCTTTGTATGTGAATTTTTATGATTGATCGTTTCTACGACCATTTTTGTGATTTGTCATTTTAAAAATATACAAACCTTTACCTCACTCGAACGAGAAATCTAAATCAAACGGCTTCGTAAAACAAGTGGTATGAAACGCTTACGTTTACTTCGTCGGTTAATTCTTGGACTTGTTAGATTGAATCTCTTGTGACAATTTTCGAGTGGAGATCTACAATTTGTTAGTAAATATTTAAGTTAAGCCAGTGGTTATGGGACATGAAGCTAAGCCTATATATTTACTAGCTTACTGTAATTTATACTTCTTGATGAACGTTGATGATCATTTTTGTGATTTAGACTAGCAAATGTGCGAAGCCTCTTTGTCTACGAGGGAGACTAAACCCCGTTTCTGTGAAGCTTCGGCTCAATTTGGTGGGGTAGCGACCCATGGTCTTCAGGCCGTTTTGTGGAGCTTCGGCTCAAAATTAATTGTTAGCAACCATGGTATAGCATTTCATTTTGTGATACACGTGTTGGTGAGTTTTCATGCACCAGTTTTGTGATAGGCCTCCCCCTTTTTGTGATTTCTGGATTTCCATTGATGATTTCTGGAATTTGTGTTTTCACCAATTTTCGTGATTTACATTGATAAGTTTTATCAATATTTGTGCAATGGTGAATTTTTGTGTCATTAACTTTTGTGATTGACATTGATATTATTGTCAATATTTATGGTTTGGTGAATATAAATAAGGAGTGTGACATTTTTTTTGATCTTTGAGAAGATTCTTGTGATATTGATTAATCTCTTGTTGATTTTCAATTACATACTTATCACAGTATGGCTTTATGGTTATCATATGTTTATGTCATATCTCTTATTCTATACCATTTTATCTGATATTTATAGCCAGACTGATCCGTTTATTATTTTCTTATTAAATAATACTCGGGTCAGACCGAGATGTTATAGGTGCTTCTGCTTGACTTCACCTCTGGGATTATCACGCTAACTTTTGGCTAACTACTTATATTAGTATTTTTTGTTGTATACATTTGAGATACAGACTCATTGATGTATCCATATTCTTTTTTCTAGCACTTGTAGCTATTCTTTTGTGCATTGTGGATCTTATTTGACCACTACTCTGATGTACACTTTTATGTGCTATATATTCGTATCTATTTCCGCCTTTGTTGATGTGGATGTTTGTGACTTGTTTATCTTATGTTTATTTCTATGTTTGTTTCCAAAGAATATATATAGCCACGGTGTAGTAGCTTTGAGTTTGTATCGGTATGTCAGATTTCATGTCGTACTATCTGACATATCGTTGCTCACACAAAGAAATTACACGGATGGTCGCTCCTCAAAAGCCTTATTCTCCACGCTAGTTGACGGCACTACCCCGTAGTGTCCTTTGCTAGAGTGGGTATAGAGGTGGGATGTCACAGCTTGGTGTCAGAGCCAAACTTCGGAACAACGTAGAATAATCTAGCTTGGATCATCGTCCTAAGTCCATCTTAGGCGTCATGCTTTAGGATTTAATTCGAGTCTTCGTAACAATTCATCCTATTTCTTTATGATTCCTTGTTTATCTATCAAGATTGCTTGATATTCATTTGGTGGATAACCTTATCCTTCTTCTTTCTTTCTTTCTAAAGGAAGACAAATGGTTAGATCTGGCCGTCCCAGTGCCGGTTAATCTCGTGTTACTCCCCAAGATGGAGTGTTTATGTCTGCCCAGAAGCTTCTTGATCTAGTAAGGAATGCTCAAGCAGCAGAATCTAATCCGGAGTATACTCACCCTATGTCTGGATTTGCATGTTTGTGCAGTGATTATACTAATTTGGATGGAAAGCCATTCAAAGGTTCTGAAACCATTATTGAAGTCTAGGCTTGGCTGAGTCGTGCGATCGAATCTTTTCTCGCATGAATCTTGTTGATCTTCACCGTGTCCAGGTAGCCTCAAGTATGCTCAAAGAGAGAGTATTAGATTGGTATGAGCTTCTGATTTCTGAAATAAATGAAGCGGATCTTACTTAGGAGAAATTCCGGGAATGCTTCGAATTAAAATTTGTGCCAGAAGCTGAGAAGGTGACTTTGGCTCGCCGTTTCATTGACCTTGTTCAAGGTGAACACTCCGTGGCAGATAATGTCGCATCCTTCGAGTCACTTTCTAAATACGGGGTCGAATATATAAACAACCCATTGAAGAAAAACCAATGATTTGTCCATGGCTTGAATAAAAATATCAAGAAGCCATTATTCCTAAAGTTAGAAGTTTCTTTTGATCAACTCGTTGATATCGCTCTTCGACTTGAAGAGGTAGATAGGGAGAGTGATGTTGAAGTTATGAGTGCCGTACCAAACTTCAACAACAAGAAAAGGCCTAATAAGTTTAAAGGTCCTTATCCCAACAATAAGAAAGGGAAGAAAGCTTCTCCGGAAACTAAGACTTGTACCCCAAGTGGTGGGCTGTTCTAAGGACCATTATGCGAACAAATGTTCAAAGCCTCGTACTTGTCACTATTGAAAAAGCCCGGATCATTATTTATCTTCTTATCCCAAAATTCAAAAAAGGAAGGAGGGAAAGCTTAATGTTCCTCAAGACCCTGGTAACACATCTCGTGGTAAAGGTATTTCCCATTCAATCCTTGATGGCATATTTTATTTCGTTATCATCCTATTCGAGTTCTTTTTGATACGGGTGTGTCCCTTTCTTTTTGTGACGACCTGGAATTTTCGAGCATTTAAAATCGGAATATTTAATTGATTTTAAATATTCAATAGAGTAATTTTAACTTGAATTACGAATATCAATATTTATTTGATAATTAAATTATTGAATTAAATAAGTGAAGCTGGGTAAAACGTTGAACCTGAAATTTTGAAGCCTGTTTAAATGATTTGAAGGCTTATAAAATTTATATTGATAACACTAAGGATAATAGAAGTTTTATAATTAAATTTAACAGCGAATTGTTCAGTTTTGAAAATTTTATCATTTTTAATTGAATATAAAAAAAGCCTTCCGAGGCACAGTCTCGGAATTCGACGGAAATAGTTCCATTGGGTCCGTAATATTAAATTATTATCGGATTTCAAATTTCGTAGTGTTTCGAGTTGTTGTGTGAGCATACGATATATAAACGCGCTTAAATCTATATCGAAGATTCTGGTAGATTTAAATTTAATTTTGAATCAAATTAAGGCAATTTTTTTTTAACATCAAGTCCTTTCACGTCAAAAAATTCCCCATTTCTTTTCAAGGCACCATTGTACGTTTATTCCGACACACTCCCTTTGGCTTCCCACACACGATTCTTATCCTTCTTTTGGAAACAAAAAATCGAGCCTTCAAGTCAATTCGCGCACGCTTATTCTCATGAATTCGAACGCAAATAAAAAAAGGGGGCGAAGTTCAGAAAACGGCCGAAGCCTTCATGTTCAAGTCGCGTCTCCCTCCTTCTCAAATCAAACCGCATCGTCCAAATTTTTTTTCCCAATTCGAAATCGAAGCTTGCCTTCTTCAATACGATTCAGAAAAATCAAATTGAGAATAGAAGGCTTTCGTCTTCAAACAGCGAGCGACGTCGCGATTTTGGAAGCGTGTTTGGGGCAAGGCAATTCCATTGAGGTCGTGTTCGATTAAAAATCATGGAAAGGGGCTTAGGGTAGTGCTTCAGCATCGAAGACGAGGCAAGCGAGCGCTTGGAGGGGTCGCGATTGGCTTCGCAACTCGAGGTGCTGAGGTTTGAGCTAGGGTTTGAGGGGAGGCGTGCCACCGAAGTCGAGCTCTTCGGGGTGTAGCTGTCAGGTGAGGCGTTTCATTTTGTTTTAGTTTACATACTGGTAGGATTTTAAGTTTGGCAGTAAAATACAAAACAATTTGTTTTAAATGTTTAATCAGTTATATATATAACAGCTAGTTATATTAGCTTACCTATTTGGTACTAAACGGGTTTGATATATATGGACTAAAAGAAAAAAAGATATATATATATATATATATATATATATATATAAATATATATATATATACGCACACACTTTAACTTACTAATCAATTTATATATTATGATTTATATTATGATGGTTTAACCTGTTTTATTAATTCATTGAGTTATTTTCGCTCAAACATAAAATAGATACGAAGAAAAATTAGTTTAAGCAAAGGTATATAAGGATTTTAAATGCCGAGGAAATTTGTAAAAGCTGGATTTTTGAATCTATAAATTTTAATAAAAATAGTGTATTTTGAAGAAAAAAATTTATTTCATTGTTTGGTTGCTAGAATAATCTGTAAAAAGGAAATTAGTTTAAATTTTTAATTATTTGTTTAAAATAAAATCATTTGTTGAAAATAAAATTTATTAGCTTGAATTAAATTTCTTAAACAGAAACTAATTGATCGATTAGTCCAAATATTAATAAATTGCGTAATGTCTATACAAGGTCTAAAATCGAGAAACATGCTAGAATGGAAGTGAATGGGAATGGACTGCAAATTAAAGTAAAAGGTGAGTTAATCTCACTCGGTTAATTTAAATTTAAATGATTAAATTTAAATAATTGTTTGAATGGTTGAGATTGATTGATGTGCTATAGTATGGTAGTGTTAACGTTAAAATGTGAACGCTAACACCCCGGTGTGTAAAGTGTAGTTGTGAAAGCACCACCCGATAGATCGGGAAAGAATTACAAGCAAGTAATAGCAGAAAAGCAGTAAACAACAACGATTTTATAGTGGTTCGGCTTAAGGGTATAGCCTACGTCCACTCTAAGTACTTTTATTAATAATCCCGTTACAAACTGATACAATTCTTCCCAAGTACAATACACTTCAAGTTACAAGTGATTTGGAACAAGTCTTAAGCTTCAATGTCGATTAGAGTTCTTAGATTCATGTTGAAGATGTATGGTTTCTTCGTGAATCTCTTTGATGTATTCCTCTAATCTTGGAAGCTCTAAGTGTTGATGAAGTTCTCAATGCAGCAAGGTAACGGTGTGTGAAGAGAACGTGCCAAAAAGTCCTTTGAATGTTGGAGGTGGCCATGTATTTATAGGCAAGCTTGGACATGGATTCTGCGCATAAGTCCTGAGTCGTGACCGACTCAAGCTAAGTCGTCCTCGAGTCAGGCTAAGTCGTGGTTGACTTATAAAACCAACCTTTCCCCTCTTCATGGCTTATTCCTCTGCTGGATTTCATGACAAGTCTTGAGTCGTGTCCGAGTCAATTTCCCTAGGCATTGTGGCGATGTGTTACGACTTAACGATTTTGAGTCGTGGACGAGTCATGGTGAGTCGCCCCACGTTAACTCAAGGCTGAATTGCTGGCTTGGTCCCAAGAGATAAGTCATTCCCGAGTCAACTTATCATAACTCCTCTCATATTAGCATGTGTCGTACTCGACTTATCATAAGTCGTAGGTATCCGTAAGTCATGACATTCCTTAGGTCGTTCCTTAGGATGAGTCGCGAACCAGTTGAGTCGTTGAACCATGAGTCGTTGAGTCAGAAACTTCCATAAGTCGCACAACAGTTGAGTCGAAGACTAGCTGAGCCGGTCTTTGATGAGTCGGACCTAGATCATATGAGTCGGTGAGTTCCTTCTTCGGTCATTGAGTCGTACGCGAGTTAATTGTACTTGGCTTTCTGACTCGCACACTTGAACCGCTAACGACTCATGGTGAGTCGTAAATCTTCTGAGTCGCTTAATGCTTTATCTGATGAGTCGGCCCAAGCTTCAGTGGGGTTAACATTTGCCCCTCGAAGCACACGCCTAAGTCGTAGGTCGCGTGCTTCGACTTATCTTACCCCGCGTGTGCCGACTCATATCCTACTACCTTGGTATATAAACAACATGAATCGTCATTCTTATCTTCTTCTTCTTTTACCGATCTCGTGAGTCGTTTTCCGCCATTAACACATCTCCAAGCTCCCAAAAGCAATTTCAACTCAAAATCTCCTCCGATCATCTCTGACATCACACCACGTAAGCAGTTTCGCCTCCTTTCTGATTGTCGATCATCATTTCCCTGTGCGCACCGTCCTTTTCTTCAATTTATCCCCTTGAGCTTTGCGAGTTAGGTTGCTCTAATCATTGATGGATTGAGGATTGTCTGATTCAATGATTTGCAACTCGAGGCGATCCACTGACGCGATAAAATTAGGGTTGTAGATTGAGGGTTTATTGCGTTAATGGGTTAGATGGTTGATTCGAATGCTGCTGTAGGTTTGACTCGGCTCCTTTCATATGACCCAGTGACCCTCACGATTTAATCATGGCACGACTCATCATGCTCCTCAACTTGAGCTTTGAGTCGCGACCGAGACAGAACCCCTGAATTGTGGCCGAGATAAAACCTTTGAATCGCGGCCGAGATAAGACCTTTGAGTCGCGGCCGAGATAAAACTTAGAGATTTCCTTGTTATTTTGCACCAGAGCTCCTTTATCATACCCCACGACCTAAGCCCTGAGTCGTTGCCGAGATAAGACTTAGCCTTGAGTCGTTGCCGAGATAAGACTTGGAGATAATCTCCTTTTCTCCACGACTCATTACTTAGGGCACTGCCGACTCAGAACTTTTGAATCGTTGATGGGTTATGACTTGTGTAAATTCTATTTGAACATTGGACCATTGCATTAACTTCGAACTGTTGAATTTTATAGCACTCATTCACAGGTTTTTTTGACTTGCAGGCTAATAACCTGTTCAATACAACATTCACAGAAAACTGGGACGAATATACTTGTCATTGACTGCCCACATCGAATGACAGATTAGTTAACAATAGATGATTAACTTGAATAAATTGTGTGTATGAAGTGCCTTTAACTTATCAATTTCAAACAAAATACCAAAGCAATGCTGAAATAGTCAATAGAAATCGACCCGCTTGCACTAATATTATGCTTGAGCTTTAGATTAACAAGTTCTGAAATGTTTACAATCGATCAAGCATCGATCAGTATAATTCCAGTTAAATATACTTGTCACTTTTTATTAGTCTTGCACAACACTTCACACTTTTTAGGAAACGCGCACCTTCGCATTTGAACATCCAGTTGCTTGTGTAGAATGACCTCTCATCAAGAAGAGCCGATGGGCCAGGCTGAAGATGTCTTCCCAGTAGCCATCCCTGTAGACAACCCTCCGGAGAGAACATCCACAACTTTGAATCAGCGGGTGTTTAACCAACTGCGCGTCCAGTTTGGCATTGATGATGCTGACATCTTACTTCCGGGGCCAAATGACACCGCGGATAGGCCCCCTCTTGGCTTTGTTGCTGTTAATCGCCAAATGTGCTTGAACGGCGCTATTCCTCCCTTTAATGACTTTCTTCAACAGTTCCTGCTTCGGTTGTCTATCTCTCCATTCCAATTACACCCCAATGGCTACGCCATTCTGATGGGGTTATGTGTTCTATTTAGGAGAGTTTTGGATCGATTACCAAGCTTCGGGGAGATCTGCTATTTTTTCTCATTCACGAAAATTAAAGACCATCCCTCCATCGTGGTTATAAGAAGCGCTCGAAACCGCAAACTTATTACTGACCTCTCCGAAAGCGCTCACGGATTTTTGAATCAGTTTTTCTTTGTTCGCTGCCCTCCAGGGTTTTATGCCATCTGGAGAGTGGGAAGTAAGATTTCCTGTCTTTACTTTTTCCGTTTTGAAACTTTCTCGAGATCTGAACTCTCAATTGCTAATTTCATTCTTTTCCTGTTTTAGCACTTCCACCCCCTGCTAGGGACCCAAGTCTTAAGCAAATTTTTGAAAGATTAAATGCCGTGCCGGTAGAAGAGAGGAGCATAAAGTTTCTGCTAAACGATGAATTTTTACATCAATACGGACTCCTCCATCCCTCTCGCTTTACTCAGCCTCATGAAGCTCCAACGGAGGTTCCTGATTCTCCGGTGAAAACTCCTGATCTTCCGATCTCTACTAAAGAGCACATGCGAGGAGAAATTTCTGCAGAAACCTTACTAGTAAAGTGCTCTACTCCAAGAGACGATGCGGGACCCTCCGAAAAGCCCGCACTTGCTCCCATAATTGAAGAAGAAGAGGAGCCCCTTTCCCAAACCAGGAAGAGTGCCGACAAAGGAGCTGGTGGAGGGAACCAGGTTGGGCATGACGGTGATGACGTCTTTGGGGATTTAAGTGACATAATCGTCACTTCCCAAGAGCTCTTTAAAGATGACCCTGCCTGTGGTAAAACTGTACCCCCGATGATTGAAGCGACATCTGCCCTCCAACAGACTCCGACTCCTTTATCCCAAGAATTGTCACCGACAGTGGGACCTATTACTTCCCCCCAACTGAGGAGTGGTTCGTTAGTCCAACGCGAGTAGTTTGCACTTCACACACAACTAAGGATTTTCCAGCACATTTATGCACTTATCTTCTCATACTTTAAAGATTTCTAAAGCTTATCTTTTCTTATTTCAGATCCTTCAATGACACGCGGCGGATCATATTATCAGGATTTCCAACGCTACGGGGGGCGTGGTCAATATGATTATAGGCGTTACTTTCCCTCCTACAGAGAATCTGACGAAGAAAGGGCTGCCCGAAAGGCTCATGAAAGGAGGACTGAAGAAGAACGTCGCGAAAGAAGGGAGAGAGAAGAGCGCCATGATTCTTGGCAAAAAGGCGATGACTCTCACAAGAGAAAATCTCATGACGATCGAGGAAAAGGTCACATGAGTGAAGACTTAAGTAAACGAGCCCGTCACAGTGAAAAGCAGGCCTCTACTACTCCTGAGAAAGTTACTATTCCTGCCTCACTCGACATCCCTTCTGACTCTCCCGCTCTTGGGAAATCAGATATTCAAACGATAATTAGCAGGCCCAAATTTCAAGTTGGACCGGGTCCTGCCACTCTGCAGAGCCGATTTCCTCAATGGTGCCTTAAGGGGGTGAGGTTCGACCTAGACTTGGTCCCCATCGACAAGTCTGCTATGTTGCGCAATCTTGATCAGTCAAGCTCGATATCGAGAGGATGTCAGACTGGCAGAAGCTTGTCGATGAGCTTCAAAGAGTTAACCGTGCCAACATAGAGGCCATGCTTACTATGGAAAACGATAAGGCCGAATGGCAAAAGGTCGTTGAACAACACGACAGCGAGATGAGGAACATTGCTTCTTACAATGAGGAGCTTGAAGCAAAAGTCGAGGAATTGAAACATGAACTTGCTGCTTCCTCTACTTCCTACTCTCAAAAAGAAGAAGTGCTCCTGAAACAAGTGAGAGACGCTCACGCTAGCCAAAGGGATGCCGAAGACAGGCTAGAAGTACAAAAAAGAATCAGTGACGGCTATGTCTCTGATATTGCTGAGCTTCGAAAGAAAAACAACTCCCAGGAGGCGGAGATACAAATGCTTAAGCTTCAGCTTGCCAAAACTGAAAGGGAGCGTGATGAGGCTGTCGCCGGCAAAATCGCAGCCGAAGAATCTCATGAGGCGACCAAAAACAGCTTCGGCTCAACATTATTCGACTTCTACTTGCATAGCGTCTTGGGGCGTGGAAGCCTCGCTTTTCTTGGTCCTAAGTATGAAATCACTTTAGCTGAAGTATGGGAGGCCGCTCTTGAGATGCTTGGTGCTGAAGGTGCCGGTTACGACGAATCAGCCCTGGAAAGGCATTATTTTGATGATGACGCTCGCGCTGCCCTTGCCAAGGGAAAGGAACAACTTGCCAAATTAAGAACTGAAGTGACGGAAGGGGACCGGCTGGGGAAAACCACTTCAACTACTCTAGTCCAGCCACCTTCTTCGTCTGAAGTCGACATTATTGGTTCCAGTTCCCATCTTGCATCTCCCACCAAAGTTACCACTGAGATTACAAGCATACAAGGTGGAGATGAGGGTGATGAGAGCGCTGATGCGCAAGCTTATGAAGTCGATATCAGGAAACCAGCTTCTCCAGGTAATTTCACTGTTAATCTCGCTACTGTCAATTCTGCTCAAGCGGGTTACTCATTTATTTTGCATGAGTTTCATGAGCTCCTTGGCTATTTTCTCAACCTTGATGAGCCTTCATCTCCTCTCTTTACTGACTTCATTGGTGAACCTTCATCTCCTCTCTTTACTGACTTTAACCTCTTTTCTTCTGTAGAAAAAGTATCAAGCACTGCTCAAATCTCTACTTCTCCGGTAATCCCTCCTCCATCTCTTCACGTGGCTCCTCCTTCTGCTTCGCATCCTGGATCACAGGAGGAACAAATAGAGGCTCTCCATGGCCTGGATGATCCCATTGCTTCGCAAGAGCAGAAAGATGAGGGACTTGAGGGAGGCGACATATCTCCGGAGCGGACTCCTTCTGACGATATAACTCTATCTAAACTTGTCACTCCAGGAAGTGAGTCTTCCTCAAAGAGGAGAAGGAAGCAAGGAGCATCAAAGAGGAGAGGGAAGATAATCACTGCCACTGAAGAGGAGCCAGAAGTTGGGCCAACTGCGCCTACCTCTCCTTCCTCCCTTATACCCACTGGTCGACCTGAAAAGCCGGTCATTCGGCCGGGTAAAGGGTCCAAAGGCAGTAAAAAGAAGTGAAGACTTTAGCTTTTTGTCTTTTGTATGAACTGGCCGAGAGTTGTGCGGGTACCGGCCCCCGCTTTTATTTTGAAACCTGTATCTGCATTATAGTTGAATAAAATGATTCTTCGTTTGTACAAACTTTTGTTTGAATTTGAGAATGCATTTACTATTTATTTTTTTGCACAAGTTTATTTACACGATATTGCAGCGAGCTTATGGTATGTTGTTTGAGTATTACTTTACTGATGCAGCTATACTATTATACCATGTTGCCCCCATACCTTAAGCTTGCTGCAATATTTTATACTTTGAGGGGACTTGCACTCTTATTTGCTAAAGAATAATTATTTTATTCTTTAAAGAAAATTTTTGTAGAGTACAACTCCCTTCGTATAAGTTTCTACGCTTTGTCGTTCGAAGAAATCACTTTTTTCTTTTGCTTATGTGCATATTTTACCAAGTGAATTCCTCTATGTGGTAAAGCGGACCTCTGAAGGGTACTTTAACTTATTTTCTTTTTCTTTTTTTTTTTTTTTTTTGACGATCATTTTCCATAGTAGGTAAATTACTCTTCCTTTGAAAGTTAAAGTACGCTTTTGATGAGGATTTTTTTTTATACAAAGTTGTACCTCTGAGGAGGGATTTTTCACGTTTCAACACTTGGAAGTTTTATTTCGATCTCGGTGAAACGTGTACCTCCAAAGAGTTGTGCCTTTGAAGAAAGCCTTTTCACGTTTCAACACTTGGAAGTTTTATTTCAATCTTGGTGAAACGTGGGCTTCCGAAGAGGTCTTTCTTCTTGATTGTGTCCCCGGGAGGGGGTTGTACCTCTAAGGAGGGATTTTTCACGTTTCAACACCTGGAAGTTTTATTTCAATCTTGGTGAAACGTGTACCTCCAAAGAGTTGTGCCTTCGAAGAAAGCCTTTTCACGTTTCAACACTTGAAAGTTTTATTTCAATCTCGGTGAAACGTGTACTTTCAGGAAGGTCTTTATTTTGTTTTTGCATTTCAACTTTGGTGAAGTGAAATTCCGAAGAGCGGTTGTTACACTTCAACTCCTGGCGAAATGTGCCTCCGAAGAGGGCTTTTATTTTGTTTACATTTCAACTCTGGTGAAGTGAAATTCCGAAGAGCGGTCATAACACTTCAACTCCTGGTGAAATGTGCCTCAGAGAGGGTTTTCATCGCCTGGAAGTTACTCTCTCATGGTTGGAGGGTCATGACTCCTCCAATCTTTTTTGTTGAGTAGAGAACTTTCTTTTTTATGGCGTATGACCCATTAGAGGTCTTTTATCCTCCGAAGAGGACTTGTGCTGCTGATGGTAGCTTTGGTTGTTCCTCTGTTCACTTGCTTATGCCTTTTCAGCGATCCTCTCTTTTTTTTTTCTTTTTTTTTTCAAGTTTTCATTCCCCTTTTCTCGCAAGTGGCTTGTTTAATCCAAGGAAGCGTACTTCATTGTCAGGCAAGTTCGTGAGAACGGGCACTAGCTTCCTAATTGGATGTTTGTTCGTTCAAACAATCTCAATTTATTAGCAAGGGCTCGTTTCTATCGAAATCATAAGCCGTTCAATTGAAGTATTTCCTATCTAGGATTTGAATTCGGGGCCTTTATGACTTGAAATTTGTTTGTTGAATGATGGTGAGAATCACTCGGTCTTATTATGCGCAAGTTTTATTTCCATTGTCTGCAAAAATTTAAATCGACATTTCAGCAATACATTTTATGTATTTTATATCGAAAACAAAGCAAACATATAATAATAATAATAAGGAACACAAGATTTATAGTGGTTCGGCCATGAAATTGGGCCTACATCCACTTTATATTCTTTCATTATTTACTTGCATCAGTTTCACAATTGCTTTCAATTACAAGAATCATACATTCATAATTCTTTTTACAATGTTTCAACAAAATTTTCAAGTAAAGTATGGACGCAAATGGTTGCTGTTCCATGCCCTTGGAATTTGATCTCCATCAACAGTGGTGAGCTTGAATGTGCCGTCAAGAAGTTTCTGACCTATTACATACGGTCCTACCCAATTTGGCCCAAACACACCTGTCGCGGTCATAATTCTTTTCAAGACTAGATCTCCAATTTCAAAGCTGCGTTGACGAACTTTGGAATTGAAATCTCTGGCTATCCTTTGCTGATGAGCTGCGACTCTAAGGTTAGCTTCATCTCTTTTTTCATCAAGGAGATCTAGTGCCTCAAGCTGTAGTTTCTCATTCTCTGCTTGATTGAAATGGATTCTTCTGTGTGAAGGGACCTCTGTTTCTACCGGGATCATTGCTTCCGATCCGAATGCCAACGAAAAAGGAGTATGCCCAGTTGCAGTTTTGTGAGTAGTTCTGTATGCCCATAGTGCAAGTGGTAGTTTATCGACCCAACCACCTTTTGCTCTTTCGGGTTGCTTTTTGATGGTTGATTTGATGATCTTGTTTACTGCTTCCACTTGCCCGTTTGCCTGCGGATGAGCTACTGCCGAAAAGCTTTTCTGGATTTTGAATCGTTTGCAAAAATCCTGGAATTCCTTGCTTTCAAACTGAGTACCATTGTCTGTGATTATTTTCTGAGGCACACCGTATCTGCAAATGATATTCTTGGTCACAAAGCTTATCATTTTCTTAGAAGTGATAGTAGCCAATGGTTCAGCTTCAGCCCATTTAGTAAAGTAATCAACTGCAACAATAGCATATTTAATTCCTGATTTAGCAGTTGGTAGCGGCCCAATGAGATCCATTCCCCAAATTGCAAATGGCCATGGACTGACCATCTGTGTGAGTTCGGTAGAAGGTGCTCTAGGAATTTTGGCAAATCTTTGGCATTTGTCACATTTTCGGGAGTAATCTGCAGCATCTCGATTAATTTCTGGCCAAAAATATCCGTATCGGAGAATTTTCTTCGCTAATGTTTGACCACCTGAATGATCACCACATTCTCCTCCATGCACCTCAGCTAGGATTGTTTTGGACTCTTCCCGGGATACACATCGAAGCAATGGCATTGAGAATCCCCGTCTGTACAATCGGCCATCCTGAAATACATAGCGAGAGGCTTTCCTTAGTAGCTTTCGTCTTTCTATCGAATTTTCTGGCAGAGAACCTCTGAGTAGGTAGTCCAGTATTGGAGTCATCCATGACTCTTGTTCTTGGGATACATTCATAATCCAGTCTATATCCATCTCGTCTATACTCGGTGCTGAAAGGACTTCTACAGGGACCAATCCCAATAGTTGAGCTTCACCAGAACTTGAATACTTTGCGAGGGAATCTGCCTTCATATTCTCTTCCCGAGGAATGTGGCTTATTGAATAGTGATCAAGTTCACATAGGAGTTCCCAAGCCTTTGACAAGTAGGAAGGCAGGTTTCCGCCTTTTGCTTGAAATTCCTTCTTGACTTGGCATACAATAAGCTGAGAATCACTGAAGATCTGTAATGCTCGAATGTTTAGCTCTTTAGCGATTTTCAGACCTGCAATAAGAGCTTCATATTCTGCTTCATTGTTTGTTGAAGGAAATTCCAATCTTAATGCATAACATAATGATCGACCTTCAGGAGTTTCAAGTACCACTCCGGCTCCAGAACAGTAGTCATTTCTTGCGCCATCAACATACATCTTCCACTGGATTGGGGAATCATTGATCGTTTCTTCCTCACCATTATCTTTCTCTGTGAATTCTGCAATGAAATCAGCTAAAGCTTGTTCGTTGATTGCTTTTCGGGGGTGATAGGTGATGTCATATTGACTGAGTTCAATGTTCCATTTTAGAAGGCGACCCGAAGTTTCAGGGCGAAATAGGACTTGCTTTAGAGGTTGATCAGTGAGTACTTTGATAGGATGAGCTTGGAAATATTGCCTCAGTTTCCTTGATGCAACTAGTAGGCAATAGGCGAGTTTTTCCAACTTGGAGTAATTCAGCTCTGCCCCAGTGAGTCTTTTGTTGATATAGTACACCGGATGTTGAATCCTTTTGTCTTCCCGTATCAGCGCTGCACTTAGAGCATGAGATGATACTGCCAAGTATATAAGAAGATCCTCACCATTGCCTGGCCTAGAAAGTATTGGAGGCGTTTCCATATGACAGATCAACTCGTCGAAGGCTTTTTGGCATTCGGAAGTCCATTCAAAATTCTTCTTTCCTTTCTTCAGGGCGTCAAAGAATGGGATGCATTTATCAGTGGCTTTGGAAATGAACCGACTCAGGGCGGCGACCTTTCCGTTGAGACTCTGCAATTCCTTCTTCGTTCTAGGAGCTTTAACTTCTTTCAAGGCAGTAATTTGAGCTGGACTAGCCTCAATGCCCCTAGCACTGACGATGAAACCTAAGAACTTTCCGGACTCGACCCCAAATGTACATTTCAGAGGGTTAAGTTTCATTCTGTATTTCCGGAGGACTGCGAACATTTCTGCTAAGTGTTCAATGTGATCCGCTGCTTTCCTGGACTTTACTAACATGTCGTCGACGTAGACTTCCATAGTTTTGCCCAATTGCGGTTTGAACATAGCATTAACAAGTCTTTGGTAGGTCGCCCCTGCATTTTTCAATCCGAAGGGCATAAATCTGTAGCAATAAAGTCCAACATCTGTGATAAAGCTTGTATCCTCCTGATCCGGCTCGTGCATCATGATTTGGTTATAACCGGAGTAGGCATCCATGAAAGATAACATTTCATGTCCCGCAGTTCCGTCTACCAGTTGATTGATCCTGGGTAACGGGAAGCAATCTTTGGGGCAAGCCTTGTTTAGATCGGAAAAATCGATGCACACTCTCCATTTTCCATTAGCTTTCTTGACCAGCACAGGATTTGAAACCCAATTTGGATATGTAGATTCTTTGATGAAGTTATTTTCCATGAGTCGATCGACTTCTTCTTTTAATGCTGCTGACCTTTCTGGACCTTGGGTTCTTCTTTTCTGTTTAACTGACGTAAACTTTGGGTCAATATTCAGAGCGTGTACTGCAACTTCTGGAGATATTCCACACATATCGGCGTGAGTCCAAGCAAAGACATCCAGATTTGCTTTCAAGAAAGATATCAAGACATTCTGAATTGACACATTAAGCTGTGAACCCACATTCAACACCTTATTTGGGTCCTTCGGGTCAACAGGTACCGGAACTATCGTTTCCACCGGTACCACTCTATTCTCCCCTGCACTGGCTTTTCTGGGATCCATTTCTCTCCGTGCCCCGCTGTGTTCTCCAGTGCAGGGTCCGCCCCGTAATTGCTACAAGGCTGGTTCTTTGATGCGGACTGGGGTTGCCGCATCCTTCCCCATTTCTCTTTTTCTTGACTCTCGCAGCTCTGTCAAATAGCACTCTCGCGCAGCATTTTGATCCCCTTTTATAACTCCTACTCCATTGTCAGTAGGGAATTTAATAGTGAGGCACCACGGGGCTAGAATAGCTTTGAATGCTGCGAGTGTTGGACGGCCAAGAAAAGCATTATAGGCAGAAAACTCATCGACAATCACGAATGTTTGCTTGCGGACCACTTTCCTTTCTGCTTCCCCAAGTTCTACAAGCAGATCGATGGTCCCAATTGGTTGTTTTGGCTCCCCAGTGAAGCCAGCGATCTTTTGTGATGAGGCTTGTTTGTCGATCATATGGATTTTCATCTGGTCAAATGTCTTCTTGAAGAGGATATTACATGATGCTCCGCAGTCGATGAGGACTCTTCTGACAATGGCCGGTCCAATACCAGCCGAGATGACCAAGTGATCTAGGGTAGGAGCTTCCATACCTGTGGAATCTCTGGCTCTGAAAACAATATCATCGTTGAAAGTTTTCTGTTGTTTCAGGGGCGTAGTGTCTTCTAAAACAAAGACGTCTTCTTCGGCTGGAGTATATTTCAAAGCCCTGGAATATCTCTCCATCTCACCCCAGCTCTTGCCAGCTGGGTGAGGCCCTCCTGTAATGACATTGATAACGGGCCTTCCAGATTCATGTCCCGTAGCTTTCTCACCCGTCCTAGGCTGATGAACAGGAACCTGTTGCCCCTGACTTGACGATGCAGGATTGTTGCTATTCTTCTTCACAAATTGTTGCAGTTTGTTCTCTCTTAGCAACTCTTCAATCAGATTTTTCAACTGACGGCATTCATCAGTTTCATGACCGGGTTGATTGTGGAAACGACAGAATTTCCCACTCTGTATGGCTTTTTTCCCGGTCCTCAAAGGGATAGGTTTAGGGAAATCGACGGAATCTTTAGTGGCAAGGTAGATGTGCTCCGGCGTATGTGATAATGGAGTATACTCTGATGTCTTGAAGGATCGGGGCTTCTTCAGATTACCCTGTTTCTTCCCATTATCATTCTCCCTTTTTTGCCCCACCGATTCATTCTTGCGTGGAGCGGCAGTGTTGTCTTCTGCTTTCTCCAACACTGTCTTTACCGGTAAAGGACGGCTTTCCAAGCGAATGAATTCATCTGCTTTTTTGTAGAACTTTTCGAGAGAGGTTGGCTCCTTCATATTTAACCATTTCCCAAATTCGCTTGACTTATCAATAGCCCTCATCAGATAAGTCAATATCATTCGTGGTTCAGCATTGTCCACCTCAGCCAGTGCTATATTAAAGCGGTTCAAGAAGGATCTGATAGACTCACCAGGATTCTGCTCTAAACTCGATAGTGACATAATGTCCTTGGCCTTCGAAGCATATAGTCTAAACTGCTCCTTGAATTTTCTGGTCAAGTCTGAAAACTGATCGATAGATCGGACTGGCAACTTGGTGAACCACAGTAAAGCCACACCTTCCAGGTATACGGGGAAATATCGACACTTTATTTCGTCGGAGGCCCTGGCACCTGTCATGTGCCAATCATATTTATACAAGAACTCATTCGGATCACTTGTCCCTTTGTAAGCTGGAATAGTCGGAGGGACAAATTTCCTTGGAAATTCCGCCTTCAAGATTTTTTCAGTGAACGGAGTTTTACTTGGAGCGAAACCCCATTCCTTCTCATCTTCAACCCTTTGCATACTTTATTTCATGATCTGCCGGACCATTCCAAAAAGATATTCCTCATCATGCCGAGTTCTAGATCCACCAGCCTCAGGAACTGCCTGCTCAAAGGGACTAGTAGCCCTTTCAGGAGCATTCCTCTCACTAACATCATGAATGTTTCCAACATAGTTCCTTTCATTACCAGCTGGTTGATTGTTTGCCCCAAGTAAATCGTTCAACTTATTCAGAATCAGAGCATTCTGGGCACTTTGAGCCTCTAATTGTGCATTTTGGGCGTTTATCTGCTGGTTTAGCCCTAGAATCACAGCATCCAACTCCGCTTTCGTAACTCCAACAGACGGAGTGGGTTGATTAGGTACAGGGGAAGCGGAGTTTCCCTCTTGAAGGTTTCCAGATCTGACAGATCTACTTTTCCTTCAAGGAGCCATAATCTCAGATATACTTCTGGTTTTTAAGGAAATTCTTTCTTCAAATCTCTGTGAAGCAATGATGACAGTTTTCCTGAGTTCAATTCTCAGTGAAAGCACCAAAAATGTTAACGTTAAAATGTGAACGCTAACACCCCGGTGTGTAAAGTGTAGTTGTGAAAGCACCACCCGATAGATCGGGAAAGAATTACAAGCAAGTAATAGCAGAAAAGCAGTAAACAACAACGATTTTATAGTGGTTCGGCTTAAGGGTATAGCCTACGTCCACTCTAAGTACTTTTATTAATAATCCCGTTACAAACTGATACAATTCTTCCCAAGTACAATACACTTCAAGTTACAAGTGATTTGGAACAAGTCTTAAGCTTCAATGTCGATTAGAGTTCTTAGATTCATGTTGAAGATGTATGGTTTCTTCGTGAATCTCTTTGATGTATTCCTCTAATCTTGGAAGCTCTAAGTGTTGATGAAGTTCTCAATGCAGCAAGGTAACCGTGTGTGAAGAGAACGTGCCAAAAAGTCCTTTGAATGTTGGAGGTGGCCATGTATTTATAGGCAAGCTTGGACATGGATTCTGCGCATAAGTCCTGAGTCGTGACCGACTCAAGCTAAGTCGTCCTCGAGTCAGGCTAAGTCGTGGTTGACTTATAAAACCAACCTTTCCCCTCTTCATGGCTTATTCCTCTGCTGGATTTCATGACAAGTCTTGAGTCGTGTCCGAGTCAATTTCCATAGGCATTGTGGCGATGGGTTACGACTTAACGATTTTGAGTCGTGGACGAGTCATGGTGAGTCGCCCCACGTTAACTCAAGGCTGAACTGCTGGCTTGGTCCCAAGAGATAAGTCGTTCCCGAGTCAACTTATCATTACTCCTCTCATATTAGCATGTGTCGTACTCGACTTATCATAAGTCGTAGGTATCCGTAAGTCATGACATTCCTTAGGTCGTTCCTTAGGATGAGTCGCGAACCTGTTGAGTCGTTGAACCATGAGTCGTTAAGTCAGAAACTTCCATAAGTCGCACAACAGTTGAGTCGAAGACTAGCTGAGCCGGTCTTTGATGAGTCGGACCTAGATCATATGAGTCGGTGAGTTCCTTCTTCGGTCATTGAGTCGTACGCGAGTTAATTGTACTTGGCTTTCTGACTCGCACACTTGAACCGCTAACGACTCATGGTGAGTCGTAAATCTTCTGAGTCGCTTAATGCTTTATCTGATGAGTCGGCCCAAGCTTCAGTGGGGTTAACAGGTAGTTTTGGAATTAGCATATTATATTGTGCGAACATTTGTGGATGCAGGGAAAACATGATGGAGGGATCCAACTGGACCCCTCAACATTTGTTATTTAATATTCTCTGTTGTGATTACTTGATATTCAATGTTGAATATATTGGAATATTGAATGATATGATTTGATTGGATATATATTGGGTATAATGAATTACCAAAAATATATAAATTAGATTTTGGGAAGAAAATAAAGGAAGTAAATTTGTAAACGAAATAATCTTAGAGAATTTAATAAATTAAGAATGAATTGAGAAAGAAATGGAAGTATGATAAATACAAATTGTTAACTCCTCAATTTCATGACTCGACGACCTAAGGAAGTAAGCGACCGAAGGAATTAAAGTGTGAACAAGCTAACGGTGACCTAAAGTTATCACGACGTAAAACCCTAAGCGACCTAATGGCCAAAAACCCCAAGCGACCTAACGACCTAACCTGTTAAAGGACTCAACAACCTACAACTTATAGGCTAAAGGCTCTGGTGGTTCCATGAGGGGTGCGACCTAGTGACCTAGCGACCAAACCGCTTAAGCGAGTTGGCGACCTAACTGCTTAAGCGACCTAGTGACCTAACTACTTAAGCGAGTGAGCAACCTGAAGAATGATCGAGTTAGCATGGATGCTCGACCTAACAAGTTAGCGACCTAAAGACCCCTAATGACCTAAGAACCTAACGACCTAATGGGTTAAGACAGTATGAGGCCACATGCATGCTACTTCTTCATTAGGTCGGTCACGACCTAAATAGACCGAGTTAACTCGCTGTTACTTCTTATGCCGCTTCTCTCCTAGGTCGCTACGACCTACCAGTTTGCTCAAGAGATTAAGTCCAACCTTGTTAAACCGTAACCCGTGTCCCATAGGTCATTGGGGACCTACGACCTACCCTTAGGTCGTTCACGACCTACGACCTAACCTCTAGGCCCCCCACAACCTGTAACATAGCAAACCAAACCCCTAGGTCGCTCACGACCTACGACCTACCCCTAGGTCGCTCACGACCTACGACTTACTCCAGAAATTTCCTATAAATACCATGCCTACACCACCGAAGAGAGAACCTTTTGGCTCATTTTTGGAACGCATATACTCTGCTGATTTCTCGACTCACCAAATACTTCAAACACGAAAGACACTTCAACGAACTTCAAGAAGAAATCTAACACATTCGACATGGATTCAAAGAGTTCTTCTACATCGGAGTTCTAGCTATTTGTCTTAGTAGTGTTGTAACCGAAGATTGTTGTAAAGTTGTAATCGATTTAGCAATAAAGAAGATTAAAGCGGACGTAGGCTTAACTTGAAGTCGAACCACTATAAAACTATTGTCTCTTTACTGTTTTTTCTGTGACTTTTCTACTTACTTCTAATCCCGTATTGACGAGTGGTGTTTTCACTTAATCTCTACTTACACTGGGGTGTTAGCATTCAATTTTAGCGTTAACATACAGCTACTTTCACCATTGCTTCGCAAAAGTTTGTTGAAAGAATCTCTCTCAAAACCAAAAGTATATCAGATATTATGTCTCCTGGAAGAAAGTGTAGATCTGTTAGATCCGGTGATGTTCATGAGAATACAGCCACTTCTCCTCCATTAAGCCAAACAGCTCCAAGTGTTGGAGTTACACGAGCGGAGTTAGATGCTGCAGTTTCTAGGAAATATCGGCAAATGGAAGCCCAAAACACTTTAAGGTTGGAAAGGCTGAACGCCTTGCCCGGAGCTAACCATCAACCGGTGAATAATGAACAAAACTTTTCCAATGATGTTTATAATGTTGAAGCAAGAAAATTTCCTCAAAGGGTAGCTGGCCCCGTTGAAGGGACACCTCCCCAAGTTAGAGGATTAGGGCCGCAGCCAAACCTCCGTGAACACTTGTCAAGGCAAACTTCCGAGAAAATGGCTGATGTCTATCTCGCAGAGCCTCTAAATGATGAGGAATACTTCTCTGGAATGGTACGACAAATCATGAAAGAGAGCATGCAGAGGGAAGAAGATGAAAAAGAATGAGGATTCGCTCCGAGCAAGACTCCATTCGCTGAAAGGATTTTGAGAGCAGAATTTCCAAGGAAGTTTGTTTCCCCTACCATCTCGGCTTATAAGGGAACAAGCGACCCTAATCAATTCTTGTACAAGTATGACTGGCATATGACAGGTGCTAGGGCATCGGATGAGATCAAATGCCGGTACTTTACGGTATACTTGGAAGGAGTGGCTCTACTTTGGTTTACAAAACTACCGGTCCGATCCATAGACCAGTTCTCCGATTTAACTCGGAAGTTTAAAGAACAATTCAGGTTGTATGCTTCAAAGGCAAAGGATATTATGTCACTGTCCAGCCTGAAACAGAATCCCGTAGAATCTATTAGATCTTTCTTGAACCGCTCCAACATAGCTTTGGCTGAAGTGGATAATGCAGAGCCACGTATGATTTTGACATACTGGATGAGGGCAATCGACAAATCGAGTGAATTTGGAAAGTGGCTGAAGATGAAAGAACCGAATTCACTTGAGAAATTCTATAAGAAATCTGATGAGTTCATGCGCTTGGAAAGCCTTCAAACACCGGTAAAAGTGGTATTGAAAGAGGTTAAGAACAATAATGCTGCTTCGAATAAAAAAGAATCTGGTACTCAAAAGAGGGAGAATGATGGAGGGAAGAAGCAGGGAAATGCTAAGAAGAATCGTCCTTTTCACTTCACTCGCTTAACCGATACACCAGAAAACATTTTCTTTGCAACCAAGGACGCTGTCGAATACCCCATACCGGCTAAATTGAGGCTTGGGAAAAATGCTGAGAAAACTGGAAGATTTTGTCGATTCTACAATCAACCCGGCCATGATATAATGAGTGCCGTCATTTGAAGAATTCGATTGAGGAGCTATTGAAAGAAAATAAACTTCAGCAATATGTAAAGAGGAACAGGAATGACCCAACTTCGTCAACCCAGAGGCAACAAGTTCCTGTTCATCAACCCAGCTCGAGTAAGAGGGCGGCAGCGCATGAATCAGAAAGGCCTGTTATTAATGTGATTACAGGAGGTCCTCACCTAGTAGGTAGAAGCTGGGTGAGATGGAAAGGTATACCCGTGCCTTGAAGTACGCACCAACAGAAGAGAGCATTTTTGTGTTGGAAGATGTTGCACCTTTGAAGCGCCAGAAAACTTTTAATGATGATATTGTGTTCAGAGCCAGGGACTCTATGGGCGTTGAAGCTCCTACCATGGATCCCTTGGTCATCTCTGCAGGCAATGGGCCGGCTATTGTAAGAAGAGTTCTTGTTGATTGCGGCGCTTCTTGCAAAATTCTCTTCAAAAAGACATTCGATCAAATGAAAATTCTGATGGCTCATGATCAAGCTTCATCGCAGAAGATTGTTGGGTGTACTGGGGAACCGAAGCAGCCAATTGGAACCATTGACTTGTTCGTAGAGCTTGGAGAGGGTCAAAAAAAGGCGGTTCGAAAACAGACTTTTGTAATTGTTGATGAATTTTCTACTTACAACGCCTTCCTAGGCCGTCCAACTCTTGCAGCATTTAAGGCAATTCTCGGTCTGTGGTGCCTTACCATGAAACTACCCAAGGATGATGGAGTCGGTGTTATTAAAGGGGATCAGAATGCTGGACGAGAATGTTACCTAATAGATTTGCGTGAAGCAAGGAAGAGAGAGATGAGAAAAGATGCGGTAGCCCCAGTCCACATCAAAGAACCAACCTTGTAGAAATTACAGGGTGGACCCTGCACTGGCGAGCATAGCGGGGCACGAAGAGAAATGGATCCTAGAAAAGCCAGTGCAGGGGAGAATAGAGTGGTGCCAGTGGAGGTAACGGTGCCAGTACCTGTTGACCCGAAAGACCCTAACAAGGTGCTGAATGTGGGTTCGCAACTTAATGTGACGGTTCAGTATATTTTGATATCATTCTTGAAAGAAAATCTGGATGTATTCGCTTGGACTCATGCTGATATGGGTGGAATATCCCCAGAAGTTGCAGTACATACTCTGAATATTGATCCAAAGTTTACACCGGTAAAGTAGAAAAGAAGAATCCAGGGTCTTGAAAGGTCAGGAGCATTGAAGGAAGAGGTAGATCGGCTCATAGAGAATGGCTTCATCAGGGAGTCTACTTATCCGAATTGGGTTTCAAATCCAGTACTGGTTAAGAAAGCTAATGGAGAGTGGAGAGTGTGCATCGACTTTTCAGATTTAAACAAAGCCTGCCCCAAAGACTGCTTCCCGTTACCCAGGATAGATCAGTTGGTGGATGGAACAGCGGGGCATGAATTGTTATCTTTTATGGATGCTTACTCCTGATATAACCAGATCATGATGCATGAGCCAGATCAGGAGGACACGAGCTTCATCACCGATGTTGGTCTCTGCTGCTATAGAGTCAAGCCCTTCGGACATAAGAATGCAGGGGCAACTTACCAAAGACTTGTTAATGCTATGTTCAAACCGCAGATTGGCAAGACTATGGAAGTTTATGTTGACGATATACTGGTGAAATCAAAGAAGGCAGTAGACCATATGGATCACTTGGCAGAAATGTTTGCAGTCCTCCAAAAGTATGGAATGAAGCTTAATCCTTTGAAATGTTCATTTGGGGTGGAGTCCGGAAAGTTCTTGGGTTTCATTGTGAGTGCTAGGGGCATTGATGCTAACCCTTCTCAGATTGCTGCCTTAAGAGAAGTCAAAGCTCCTAGAACGAAGAAGGAATTGCAAAGTCTCAATGGAAAAGTCGCTGCCTTGAGTAGGTACATTTCCAAAGCCACTAATAAATGCATTCCGTTCTTTGATGCTCTGAAGAAAGGAAGGAAAAACATTGACTGGACTCTAAATGCTAGAAAGCTTTCGATGAGTTGATTCGTCATATGGAAACGCCTCCAATGCTTTCTAAGCCCGATAATGGTGAAGATCTTTTCGTATATTTGGCAGTCTCATCTTATGCTCTCAGTGCGGCGTTGGTACGGGAAGACGCAAAAATACAGCGCTCGGTTTATTATATCAGCAAAAGATTCACTGGGGCAGAGACGAAATATTCAAAGTTGGAAAAGCTCTCCTATTTTCTACTGATTGCGTCGAGAAAATTAAGGCCATATTTCCAAGCTCATCCTATCAAAGTCCTCACTGATCAACCTCTGAAGCAAGTCCTGTTTCGCCCTGAGACTTTGGGTCATCTTCTGAAGTGGAATATTGAACTCAGCCAATACGACATCATTTATCATCACCGGAGAGCATTCAATGGACAAGCTTTAGCAGATTTTATCGCAGAATGTACAGATAAAGGTGATAGTGAGGAAGAGGTGACTGATAATATCCCAATTTGATGGAAATTACATGTTGATGGTGCGAGAAACGATTATTGTTCTGGAGCCGGGGTTGTGCTTGAAACCCCCGAAGGGCGATCATTGTGCTACGCATTGAGATTGGAATTTCCGTCGACAAACAATGAAGCAGAATATGAAGCTCGTATTGCTGGCTTGAAGATTGCTAAGGAACTGAACATCAAAGTGTTGCAGATCTTCAGTGATTCACAGCTTATTGTATGCCAAGTCACGAAAGAGTTTCATACTAAAGGAGGAAATCTGCCTGCTTACTTGTCAAAAGCCAGGGAACTTCTCGATGATCTTGACCATTATACGATAAGTCTTATACCCTGAGAAGAGAACATGAAGGCAAATTCTCTCGCAAAGTACGCAAGCACTGACGAAGCTCAATTACAGAGATTGGTTCCTGTAGAAGTCTTGTCAGCCCCAAGTATTGATGAAATGGAAATTGATTAGATCATGACTATTTCTCAAGAGCAGGAGTCGTGGATGACTCCAATCACGGAGTATCTGCTTAACGGCTCCCATTCAGGAAATTCAAAGGAGCATTAGAAGCTATTGAGGAAAGCCTCAAGATATATAATTCAAGATGGTCGATTGTACAGACGGGGATTCTCAATGCCATTACTACGATGTGTGACCAAGGAAGTGGCTAAGACAATTCTAGCTGAAGTACAAGGAGGAGAGTGTGGAAAACATTCAGGTGGTCAAACTCTAGCAAAGAAAATTCTCCATTATAAGTATTTTTGGCCAGACATTAATAATGATGCTGCTACCTACGTCCGAAAATGTGACCGATGCCAGAAATTTGCAAAAATCCCAAGAGCACCTTCCACCAAGATAACACAAATGGTCAGTTCATGGCTATTTGCAATTTGGGGAATAGGTCTCATCGGGCCTTTGCCAACCGCCAAGTACGGAATCAGATATGCCATTGTTGCTGTTGATTATTTTACTAAATGTGCTGAATTTGAACCATTAGCTACTATTACCTCTAAGAAGATGATAAACTTTGTGACTAAGAATATCATTTGCAGGTATGGTGTGCCTCAAAAGATAATCACAGACAATGGAACCCAATTCGAAAGTGAAGAGTTCCAAGATTTTTGCAAGCGATTCAAGATCCAAAAAATCTTTTCAGCAGTGGTCCGCAGGCAAATGGGCAAGTGGAAGCAGTAAACAAAATTATAAAATCAACCATCAAAAAATAGCTGGAAAAAGCAAAAGGTGGTTGGGTCGATAATATACCACTAGCACTATGGGCATACAGAACTACCCACAAAACTGCGACGTGCACACTCCATTTTCATTGGCATACGGATTAGAAGCAATGATTCCAGTGGAAACAGAGGACCCTTCACGCAGAAGAATCCATTTCGATCAAGCTGAAAATGAAAAGCTGCAACTTGAAGCACTTGACCTCCTTGATGAAAGAAGGGAAGAGTCTCAGCTCAGAATTGCAGCCCATCAGCAAAGAATTGCCAGGCACTTCAATTCCAATGTTCGCCAACGCAGCTTTGAGATTGGGGATCTAGTCTTGAAAAGGATCATGACAGCGACATGAGTGTTTGCGCCAAACTGGGAAGGGCCCTATGTCATAGGCAAAAATCTTCTTGGTGGCAATTTCAAATGACAACTGTCGAAGGAGATCCAATTCCAAGAGCTTGGAACAACAATCACTTGCGTCCATATTTTACTTAAAAGCTTTACTGAAATACTTTAAAATAATTATGGATGTATGATTCTTGTATTGAAAGCCATTGCAAAGCTAGTGCAAGTGAATAATACGAGCTATAAAGTGGATGTAGGACCAGTCTTGGCCTAACCACTATAAATCTTGCGTTCTCTACTATTATAAATGCCTGTTCTATTTCGATATGTAAAGTACTTTAATAGTATTGCTAAAATGTCGATTTAATATTACAGGCCATTAAAGCAAAGCTTACCCATCACAAGACCAAGCGATCCCTGACATCACTCAACAAACGAATATTAAGCCACAAAAATTCCAGATTCAAATCCTATATAAGAAGTGCTTCAAGCAAACAGTTAGTGATTCCGCCGGAGGTGGGCCCTTGCTAACTAATTGTGATCGTTCATGCAAATGAACATCCGATTAAGTAGCATGTGTCTGCCCCCGCGAATTCACTTAACAATGAAGTACACTTCTTTGGATAAAACAATATACTTGTAAAAGAAAGGAATGTGTGCTTGAAAATGATAACAAGGAGTCTCTGATATGAGAAAATGGCGAAAAGACATGGGCGAGCAGGCAGGAATCAGCTAAAGACCTCTTCGGAGGCACAAGCCCTCTTCGGTGGCACAACTCTTCGGAGGATAAAGACCTCTAACGGGGCATGCCAGAAAAAGAAAGTTCTCTTTCTCAACTAAAAAAGATTGGTGGAATGACCAGAGGCACCTTCCCAAGTGGAAGGCACAGGACCCTTGTTAACTAGTTACGATCGTTTGTGCAAACAAACATCCAAGTAACTTGTGTCCGCCCCGTGAATTCATCCAACCATGAGAAAGGAACTTCCAGGCAAAAGCACTACTCGGAGGCACACATTTCACCAAGATTTGAAATAAAACTTCCCAAGAGTTGAATTGTGAAAAGCCCTCTTTGGAGGCCCATTTCACCAGAGTTGAAATGCTAAAAGACCTCTTCGGAGGCACACATTTCACCGAGATTTGAAATAAAACTTCACAAGAGTTGAAATGTGAAAAGCCCTCTTCGGAGGCCCATTTCACCAGAGTTGAAATGCTAAAAGCCCTCTCCGGAGGCACACATTTCACCGAGATTTGAAATAAAACTTCACAAGAGTTGAAATGGGAAAAGCCCTCTTTGGAGGCCCATTTCACCAGGGTTGAAATGCTAAAATCTCTCTCCGTAGGCACACATTTCACCGAAATTTGAAATAAAACTTCACAAGAGTTGAAATGGTAAAAGCCCTCTTCGGAGGCCCATTTCACCAAAGTTGAAATGCTAAAAGCCCTCTTCGGAGGCACACATTTCACCAGGATTTGAAGTGCAAACAGCTCTCTTCGGAGACACACTTCGCAAGAGTTGGAATGTGGAAAAGCCATCTTTGGAGGCGTACTTCTACTTTCAAGAAAAGATCAATCTCTCCACAATGAGAATATTTTTTCTCCAAAGATTGAAGTACCAAATCAAAGCCTTCTTTTGAAGCCCACTTCGCCGCACAGGAGAATTCACTACTTTTCTTTAAAAAAAAAGAGTGATCATCTCCAAAAGTTGAAGGGTAGAAATTTTTCCCAAAAAAAAAGAGAGAGAAGACTTCTCCAATACAAGGCGCATTCCACTAAATCAGAGAGATTCCCTTAAAATGGAAATATTATTCTCTAAAGTACGGATGCATGCCACCTTAAAATGGAAAAGTTGTTCTACAAAGAAAGAGTACAAGTCTTCTTGAAACAGAAGAGTTGTTCTCTAAAATTTTTCCAATGTGAAAGAGATTACAATAAACCGTGGTATGAGGGAAATATAATATAGTTACATTCATAAAAGCAATGCTCAAGCAACATACAACAGGCTTACTGCAGCATCACACAAAGAAAATAAAGAAACTTGTATGAAAAAGAAGAATAATGCATTCTCAAATACAGACAGAAGTTTGTACAAGTAAAAGAATCATTTTATTTCATACTATGAAAATTTTGTACATGTACATGTTTCAAAATAAAAGAAGGCGGGGATCGGTACCCTCATAATCTCCGGTCAACGCAAGCCTTTATATATACAAGCAGCAAGCAAAAAGAAAGACGAAAAACATAGGACCACACCCATCACTTCTTCTTCCTGCCACCTTTGGAGCTCTCACTTGGTCGGATGATTATCTTTTTGGGTCGGCTTGTAAGAGTAAGGGAAGAAGGAGAAATGGGTGCAATTGGATCTTCTTCTGCTTTTTCTTCGCCGGCAGAAACTTCCCTCTTTTTCTTCGAGATTCCACGCTTCCCCTTCTTCCTTGAAGAAGACTCACTGCCCAGAGTGAAAAGTGCAGACAACTTTATGTCATCAGAAATAGTTTGCTCCGGAGTTCTTTCGCCTTCTTCAGGTTCCTCGGCCTTCTGTTCTTGTGAAGCAACCGGGTAATCCAAGCCTTGAAGAGCTTCTATCTGCTCCTCTTGTGACCCCGGTTGAGAAATGGAAGAGGAGTAATCTGAAGAGGCGGAGAGGGAACAGTTGAAAGAGGGGAAGTCTGAACAACACTTGGCGCTTTCACTACAGGAGAAGAGAAGTTAAAGTCAATATCTCTCATAAAGAGAGGAGAAAGTGGCGCGTCAATATTTAAGTAATAATCAAAAAGTTCATCAAGCTCATGTGAAGTAAACAAGCAGCCCACCTGAGCAAGATCAGCGTTGAGGTTACCTGGAAAGTAGGCTTTACTACGTCAACTTCAAAGACCTGTGCTCCAGTGCCTTCTTGAGTCTCATCTCCAGTGCGAGCGGTTGCACTTTCAATGACAGCTTTAGCAGGAGGTAGAGAACGGAAACTGGAGCCAACAATATCGATGTTGGCCGAAATTGAAGGTTGAACTGGGTCGGTTGAGGTTGCCTTCCCTAAATGTTCACCTTCTGCCATTCCGGCTTGCACTTTAGTGAGTTGCTCCTTTCCCATGGCGAGAGCAGCACGTGCATCGTCATCTAGATAGTGCGCCTCCAAATCTACTTAGTATATCCAACACCTCCAAGCATATCAAGAGCGGCTTCCCACACTTCGGCCAAAGTGATTTCGCACTTCTGTCCCAAAAACCTAACGCTACCGTGCCCCAAAACACTATATATGTAACAATCGAATAAAGTATAGCTGATGTTGGCTTTAGTTGCCATATGAGATTCTTCGGTTGCTGCTTTGCCGGAAATAGCTTCATCACGCTCTTTTTCAACTTCAGAAAGTCGAGCTTTTAGCATTTCAATTTCCAAGTTCTGGGAGCTGGTTTTTTCTCGCAACTGAGCAATGTTAGTTCAGTAGCTTTCTACAACTTGCGGCTGTGCTTCATACTTAGCTTCAGCATCTCTTTACCCGGCTTGAGCATCTCTCACCTGTTTTTGAAGAACTTCTTCTCTTTGAGAATAGGAAGTGGAAGAAGTGGCAAGCTCTTCTTTAAGTTTTTCAACTTCCGCTTCAAGCTTCTCATTGTAAGCAGCAATGCTCCTCATCTCTGCATCATGCTGATCGAGAATTTTCTGCCATTTGGATTTATCGTTTTCCATAGTCAGCATGGCTTTGAGATTTGCGCGGTTTACTCTTTGAAGCTCGTCAACAAGTTTTTTCCAACCAGACATTCTCTCGATATCGAGTTTGATGACATCAAGATTTCGCAACATAGCTTGCTTGTCGATTGGGACCAAATCAAGATCAAAACGTACTCCTTTTAAGCACCAGTGCGAAAACTGGCTTTGGAGAGTAGCCGAACCTTGTCCAACTTGATACGGGGGCCTATTGATGATTGTTTGAATATTAGCTCTTTGAAGGGAAGGAGAGCTGGAAGGGATGTCCAAGGAGATGGGAGCAGCAGGCTTTTCAGAAATTTCAGTTGTTGGCTTTTCGCCAAGTTTGGCCCGTTTACTCGGATCTTCAGCGACATGACTTTTCCCTTTATCATCACGAGATTTTCGTCTGTGAGAATCATCCTCTCTCTGGGGAGAATCATGTCGTTCGTCCCTTCTCCCGTAGCGTTCTTCATAAGCACGCCACTCACGAGCTTTTCTTGCAGCTCTTTCTTCGTCGGTCTCCCAGGAGGCAGGAAGATACCTCTTGGGGTCATAGGAGCCGCATCTCCCATAACGCTGGAAATCATCATAGTAAGGGCCACTTCGTCCTATTGGACAACCTGAAAATGAAGAAAAGACAAGTTCAGAAATCTTCAAAGCAAGGATGTTGAATGCATATAAGTGCCGAAAAATCCTAAGTGTGTGTAACGTGCAGACTACGTGCATCAAACTACGAACCACTCCGCGGTTGGGGGTGGTAACAGATTTTACAGCAAGCTTCAACTCTTGGGCTGACGGAGTTTGTTGCAAGACAGATGTCGCTTCAACTACTGGAGAAATAACTTTAGTGGTAGTGGTATCGTCTTTAAAGAGCTCCTGTGAAGTAATCATCAAGTCGCTCAATCGCTCAAAAATGTCATCACCATCGCGCCCAGCGGGACCCTTCCCCTCAGCTCCTTCATCAGCAATCTTCCCAGATTGGTGAGGAGGTTCCTCTTCTTCAATGACAAGGGCAAGTGCAAATTTGTCGGATGACCCCGCAACGTCGATAGAAGCAGAACACTTCACCAGTGAAGCCTCAACAGTAGGTTCTTTCGATATAAATTCTTCGGCGGACACTGGGGCATCAGGTGTCTCTGCTGGAGAATTAGGGACTTCATGAGGCTGAGTAGAACGGGAAGAATGCAGAAGTCTGAATTGGTGCATAAATTTGTCTTTTAGCAAAAATTTAATGCTTCTCTCCTCAAGCGCCACAGCATTTAGTCTTTCAAAAGTCGGCTTGTGGCTGGGATCTTTAGAGGGAGGGGGAAGTGCTGTAAAAGTAAAGAATGAAGTTAGAACCTAGCAAATCGGACTTTGAAAATCTCAAATGGAAAGTACGGGGATAAGCAATCCTACTTCCTACTCTACAGATGGCATAAAATCCTGGAGGGCAACGAACGAAGAAGAATTGATTCAAGAATCCGTGGGCGCTTTCCGGAAGATCGACGATCAGTCTACGGTTCTTGGCGCTTCTCACGAGTGTGATAGAGGGATGATCTTTGTTTTTTGCAAATGTGCACAAGTAGCAGATTTCTTCAAAGCTCGGAAGGCGATCAAGTGTCCTCCTGGACAGCACACACAGTCCCATTAGGATGACATAGCCATTGGGATGCAACTGGAAGGGAGAGATGGTTAATTGGAGAAGGAGTTGTTGAAGAAAATCATTAAAAGGAGGAATAGCTCCACTCAATCACATCTGGCGATTGACAGCAATAAAATTGAAAGGTGGCCTGTCAGCAGTATCGTTTGGCCCAGGAAGTAAAGCATATGCTTCAGCAATACCAAACTGAATGCGTAGTTGGTTGAACACTCGACTATTCAGGGTAGTTGAAGTCCTTTCCAGGGGATTATCTAGTGGATTGGCTAACGGGAAGGCCCTCCAGCTTGCCATACTACTTCTTGTCAAGAAGTCATTTTACACAAGGAACTGGATATTCAAATATGAAGGTGCACGTTTCCTAAATGTGTGAAGTGTTGTGCAAAACTAATAAAACGACAAGCAAATATAACTGAAATTAAACTAATATGCATTCGTCAATTATAAAGTTTCAGGGCTTGTTGTTTTGGGTCCAAGTACAAGTGCAGTGTTGATGCATACAAATCAACTTTAGTTGATTAATTTTGCTTTTCTTCAATACTTCACTTAAATTTGGTGATTCATATCATTTCATTCGTATAATTTCTTTAAGTTGATTATTCTTTATCGAGTAATCTGTCATTCAATGTGGGCAATTAGTGGAAGTATATTCGTCCTAGTTTTCTACAAATGTTGTGTTTAACTGGTTGTTAGCATTAAAATCTATGAAGAAGTACAACGACTTCAGGCAGTTTATCTCAACAGTTCAAGTTAAAAATTCAGTTAAATGCTGTCCCACTTTTACAAGTTTCCAAGCTCAAACGACCTAGCATGGGTCGAAGTTCCATTAAGTCGTTCTGTTCAAGTCAAATAGTTCATTATTCAAGTTAAAGTAATGCTGCAATGCAGGGCAGTGTGTATCTGGCAAAGTCCTAGGTCGCTCGCGGCCTTAAAAGTTGGTTCGAAAACGGTTTAAGTCGCAAGAAGCAATTCGGCAGTGAAAAATGGTTTAAGTATTAAGTCGCTTACGCTACCTAAAGATTAAGTCGCTAAGAGTTAAGCCGCAAAGGGTCATGCCATACACCATAAGTCGCAAAGTTCCTAAGATAGGTCGGTCTGATTTCCTTAAGTCGCAAATATGTAAGTTACTCAGTTTCTCTTAAGTCGCAAGGCACTTGGATCGTTCGATTTATTAGGTCGTTCGACTCTATAGCTCGGCAGTGCAACATTATCTCATATTAACAAACTCTAAGGCCTGTCTTCCACTCAAGCACAACCACGCATCCACCGCCTCACATCACCAACAATACAACGGTATAACCTAAAATCCATTAACCCATTAATCATTCCCCTCTCCTCCGAACTCCCAAAACCTCCTCAAAAACCCATGATCGATTCCAATTGCACTCACCAAAATAGCTCCATAAAAACCCTAGGCCGAATCGGAACATAATCAAACAACATGGTCGAAAGTTGTGTTGAAAGGATTCTGGAGGAATCGATAATAAACATGGCGGAAGGATGATCGGAATACCTAAGTTTGCTGTTGGAATCAACAATTGGAGATGAAAAGGAGGGGATTTCCTTTTAGCTTCAGAGCTCGAATGCAACAATGGCCGCTGGTAGGGTGATAAGTAATAAAGTAAGGGGGACGAAGCGACTTAACAACTTATATAGGGCGAGGAAAAGAAGACGAAAGGGCATGCGAGTTAGAAAATCTCTAGGGTCGCTCATGACCTATCAGAATTAGGTCGAAGCACACGACCTACGACATAGGCGTGTCCTTCGAGGGGCAAACGTTAACTCCTCAATTTCATGACTCGACGACCTAAGGAAGTAAGCGACCGAAGGAATTAAAGTGTGAACAAGCTAACAACGACCTAAAGTTATCACGACCTAAAACCCCAAGCGACCTAACGAACTAAAACCCCAAGCGACCTAAGGACCTAACCTGTTAAAGGACTCAACGACCTACAATTAACAGCTAAAGGCTCTGGTGATTCCATGAGGGGTGCGACCTGGCGACCCAACCGCTTAAGCGAGTTGGCGACCTAACTTCTTAAGCGACCTAGCGACCTAACTGCTTAAGCGAGTGAGCAACCTAAAGAATGAGCGAGTTAGCATGGATGCTCGACCTAACAAGTTAGCGACCTAAAGACCCCTAATGACCTAAGAACCTAACGATCTAACGAGTTAAGACAGTATGAGGTCTCATGCATGCTACTTCTTCATTAGGTCGCTCACGACCTAAATAGACCGAGTTAACTCCATAAGCCGTAACTTCTTATGCCGCTTCTCTCTTAGGTCGCTACGACCTACCAGTTTGTTCAAGAGATTAAGTCCAACCTTGCTAAACCGTAACCCGCGTCCCTTAGGTCGTTGGCGACCTACGACCTACCCTTAGGTCATTCACGACATACGACCTAACCTCTAGGTCGCCCACAACCTGTAACGTAGCAAACCAAACCCCTAGGTCGCTCACGACCTACGACTTACTCCAGAAATTTCCTATAAATACCATGCCTACACCACCGAAGACAGGACCTTTTGGCTCATTTCTGGAATGCATATACTCTGCTGATTTCTCGACTCACCCGACACTTCAAACACGAAAGACACTTCAACGAACTTCAAGAAGAAATCTAACACATTCGACATGGATTCAAAGAGTTCTTCTACATCGGAGTTCTAGCTATTTGTCTTAGTAGTGTTGTAATCGAAGATTGTTGTAAAGTTGTAATCGATTCAGCAACAAAGAAGATTAAAGTGGACGTAGGCTTAACTTGAAGCCGAACCACTATAAAACCGTTTTCTCTTTACTTTTTTTTCTGTGACTTTTCTACTTCTAATCCCCGTATTGACGGGTGGTGCTTTCACTTAATCTCTACTTACACCGGGGTGTTAGCGTTCAGTTTTAGCGTTAACACTGATAAATAACTTCGAATATGAGAAGAAAAGGATTTGAATAAACAGTAATTAACGAACTGTAAAATTGTGTGATATTAATTTAAAGGAATAAAGAATTATTTTAAAACTTAAAGTTTTAAATTTATTTAAAGGAATATGAAGTAAACTGAGAAATCTAAATTGATATTTCAATTAAAAGTATTTTAAATCATAACTAAGGAATAAAATTTGAAACTAAGATTTTTGAATAAATGAAGTAAATTGGAAATCAATTTGGGATTGATTTAAGTGTTGAAATTAGATATTTAGAAGAATAAATTCAGGTGGGAATTTATTAAAGGAATGAGAAAAATTGTTTAAAAATAAGTAGTGATTTTTTTTAAAGGTTGTGAAGAGAAGTATATTTCTCTGGATAGCCAAGTATGTTTTAAGTAAATTTTTAAATATAAGATAAAAGTTTAAGGTTGTTTTAAAAAGCATGTTTTAGAAAATTTATTATTTCTGAATGTTTAAAATTCTTAAGTAAATATTTTTCAAATCTATTATTGTAATAATTATTTAAAGGTGAAATAGTATTTTGTTTTAAAAAGTGAAAAGTAGTTTTATATTTACAAAGTAAACATTATTTTCAAATATTCATATAGTATGTATTTTTAACAAATTTTTGAAATAGTTTTTAACTTAAAGGTTTTAAAGTATATTTCAATAAAGTGTTTTTAAATTATTTTAAAAAACTAAAGTTTTGTGCTTGGTGATTCCAGTGGAAATAGAAATACTTGGAATTTATTCTGAGAAAGGCAGATAGTTTTGAAAACTGTTATCAAGGAGTTTGAAAAGTGAAATTATATCTTGTGATGATATTTTTGAGATAAATAAATAATTTGGAAAATTATTTATTGTGTGATGGATGTTGTGAACATTAATTGATAGTTAAATCACCAACTATCAATATTGGCCCAATGCATTGATCGTTTCGAAGAGACCGGGATCGAGATTTATTTCTCGAAAACCAATTTGATTCGGTTTGAACGTTCCGTGGAAAACGAGGATGCGAAGTTGGAGCAGTGAAGTCCAAGGGCTAGTCGCTACTAATCTTGAGGATATTTCCAAAATGGATGTAGTAGGAATAGTGCCTTCGGTTCCGTTCGAACCCGAAACAGACTTGTATGGATGAATGCTTGCGAAACATCGTCAGGAGGACGATTGGCATTCTAAGGGATATGTTCTAAAAAGGTAACGCTTAGCCTCAAGCCTCAACAAATGGGAATGACTGAAAATCAGGGGTTATGCAGCAAGGCTAGGTGGGCTGCACCCAAGCAGGGTGAGGTCATTCCTGTCTAGATGTCCCTTTTTATTTCGGCTTAGCGGGCGGTTGCGGATCCTAACCGCGGGGTGATCTCACTCGGGATTATCCAGTAAGGAGTAGTCCCGGTCTTGTGTTGCAGGGGAGCGAGCGTACTCCTTGGTACGGTGATCTAGGCCCCGTACTGTGACAGGTGGTACCCCAGTGCCTAGTCATTAGTTGGAAATCCATTCTCCCTACGAGCCTTGTACGAGTTTTGTTTGTATTACCACTTTGTGGCTAGTAGCTTGAATTTAATAATGTAACAATTTCAGCTATTTTATAAGTATTTTTATATAGACCCTATTATAATATCAGAGGATATCTATAAAAATTGTTTTAACTATCGTAAGGTAAAAACCCAACATGTTTATTTGTGGCGTGATCTTACGAGATGCTTTTGTTTTCAAAGGATTTTTGAAAACTTAATAATCAATTAAGTGTGATTTTCTCACGCTGGTATTCCAGACTGACTGAGGTGTTATTTAACTGTAATGCTCGGGTCAGACCGAGTATTATAGGATATAGGATATGATGTAGTGGAGCTCAGGAGACGAGCTGGATGACGATACGTACTTCCGTACTTGTTTATATATATATTCCGCTGTGATGAGTTGCTGTGTATCCATTTGTATGTTTTTGTTATTGAACTGTGATTGATGTACTCTGATGATGATGTAATATATATAAATAGAGATATTTGATTTTTAAGTAAAGAGTTTTTATTATCTATTATGCTTTATTCCGCTGCGATGATTAGATTTTGTTGTTGTTTTCCTTTTTCTTCTTCTTCCTCTTCTTCTTTAACCCAAATGGTTCGTATTTCTATGCAACTTGAGTTGATTGATGTAGGATAGTGTTGACTCAAGGGGTGCGGATTTGTGGGTCGTTACACTTGGTATCAGAGCTTAGTTTGGTGATAACCTTGGCTCTGGTGGGAATTACTCATAAAATAGAGTCCGTAGTACTCTAGAATGAGTTTGAGAGTATTAGTAGATATAAGCGCATATATGTTAGTCAATATAAAATTGTTTTTATGTTGCGTTGATTTATCGGTTGAGTGTTTATGGATTGTGGTCGATATATGGGATGCCATATCATCGATAGGAATTTCTAAACTCTTAAACAAGGTAAACCGACGTAGTATTGTTTTAAATAGGGTAATTGAAATAATTTTACCCAAAATTATTTTGTATATAAAGGAAATAATTTTTCGTAAATTATTATAGTTATATATGGATACTTGGTTGCTAGGAATAACAACAATGAATTATTATTAGTAATGAGTAAAATTGAATAAGAAATTGGGATAATAACCAATGATTAAGGAATAAATTAATAAAATGAATGAAATTTGTAAATGTGATTATAATTGAATAAGGAATTGAAAACCATAATTAAAAACTAGGAAACAAATTAATAAATAAATGAAATGTGTAAATGTAAACTACAATCTAAATTATAATGTGATTAATAATTAAAATAAAATAAGACTCCAAAGTAATGTTTGAGTATAAATTTAAAGAGTTTGAAATTTGGAAATTTAAGTTCCTTTGAATTTGGAAATGAATCCCAAAGGTTGGGAAAAATAATATATCTAAGAGAAATATTTTTGAATCGGATTTGAAATCTAGAGAGATTTGGAATTTAAAAATATTAGAAGGGTTTTAAAGGAGAGAAAAGCGCTGAACTCTTACGGTCGCTGGAAAATAATTTCGGTGATGTCTGCAGCATCATCGATGTTTATTTTCGAGTTTCCAAAAGAGGAATTGCTACCAGGATGTTTTTGATTAATGTTTGTTGGGGAAATTTGGTTGATTTTGAGAATGCAAAGGAATAATTTGGTGAGATATATATGTTTTCAAAATTGAATGTTGAACTTAAGTTTGGGAAAGAAAATTTAGTCTAGTTGGATTAAATAAACAAAGTTTTAAGATTAAAATTTATAAGTAACTAATTAATTAATATGGTATGCAAATGAAATGAAATGAAATTGGATGATGTTGATTTAAATGTGTAAAATAAGGAGCAGAATAAGTTCAAATGGACTAAAAATAATTAATGTTTGAAAACGAAATTCATTGGTTGAAAATGAATTTGTGAATGAATAAATGAATCAACTATTGAATTGATAAAGTAAAGTTGATATTAATAAGAAGGGATTGAAAATTTTAATTTGGCGATTAAAATTTAACTTAAGTGAATGAAAGTGAAGAAAATATATTTGAATTTAACATGAGATAAGTTAAATAAAATTGAAATTTAAATTGAATTAAATTGGATTATAATTGGAAGTGTTGTTGAATGAATTGGATTAAAATGGATATGATGTGAAATATAAACAAATCCAATTCAAGCATAAATTGAATGGACTTATTATTAATAAATTCAACAAAGAATTGTTAAATGTAAATTAAAATTTAAAATGGATAAAAGAATATACTAATCGAATAAATTAGTGAAATTGTTGGGATTTGATCAAAGGAAAATCAAATCAAAGATTGAATATGTAATAAAGTCTGGAAATAAAGCTTGAGTTGTATGTAATTGGATTAAAATAAAAATGATTTGTGATGAAATAAATCCAATTCGAGTATGAATAAATTAAAACGAGAATGAACTTAAGTTATGAAATGGTGGTGAATTGAAGTAAAATTAACTTAAGTTTAAAGCTAGTTTAAATTTTCAAATGAATCCAATTCGAGAAAGAATGAATTAAATAGGGCCTTGGGTATAATTCTAACAAAATTTAAATGGATGTATGAGCATGGCTAATTAAAGTAAATGGAATTTGATTACATGAGTAGCGAATAAATTGGAAATGAAATTAAGTTTGAAGTTGAAATAAATAAATTAACTTAAGATTAAAAATTTATGTAAGGGTGTCTAACATCCCGCCTTTTCGCACGCTTTAAATCGACACACGTGCCAATTCAAACCATACGGAAGGGCAGATTGTTATGGGGTAAATAAGGAAAAACAGGGAAAGAAAAACAAAATAGAATCTTACAACGGAAGGATAAAATATAATAATAAATGTACAATTCATAAACTGTTTACAGACATTTGATTCTTCTTTATACAATAAATATCAGAGTTCACATAACAATTATAATCAATGCAGTGGAATTAAATAGTGTAGCGGAATATAATTAATAATAATAAAATCTCCATCTTCATCCTCCAGAAATAAAATCTTCAAATCCTGAAATGCTCGGACTGACCCGAGCGAATTGAAAAGACAAAACACTCGAGTTGGAACTAAAAGATCTTATGTGAGTTAAATTAACAGAAATAAATATGAGTGCAGTAACTCAAGAGATGCTCGGGATTTACATCTCCTAAGGATACGTTAAACTATTTACTATATAGAATATTGCACCATTATAACAGTGTCTATTTGTAATATAAACTTACTTTTTAATAACGTTAAGGGGTTACCCATATAGCCCTTAACACAAATAATGCCAATAGTCTATACAGTACCGTAATACCTCCTGATCGGGAGGCTACCAGAGGATACTCCATAGGTACGACACAAATAGAAACTCGTTCAAGGCGCGATAGGGTAGGTGACACGGCACCACTAAGGTGCTACCTTATTAACCCATCAATCGCTCCTGTTTTAGCCACCTTATGCCAACTCACGGGAGTCGGGTCCACGTATTTACCTTAAAGGAAACGCCACCACCATCCTACTTCATTCTGGAATCTCCACCGCGTAAACGGTTGTTAAAGTGGTTTTCGGAGTTTGCAGAGAGTGTGACAACTTCCGATCCTAGTCTCTTCAACAACCAAATGTTATTATAACACCGCGGGTATTTAAAAATAATTTATACTCTCAAAATCAGAATATAATTATCCATTTCAAAACCCATAAATACGATATCATTTCCTTTTTAAACCCAAATAAATATGATATCATTTTATTTCAAATATATTTCTTTCCCAAAATCATGCCATTTTTAAAATTTATAATACCTCGAAACCAAATATTTGGATTTTAACTCTAACATAATACTTCGAAATCCATAGTTTAAAAAACCATAACTTTGAAAACGTGAATGATTTGGATATTCAACAGTATATAAAATAAAATTGTTTGAATTTAAACTTACTTTATAAAATAATTTCCACATCTTCACAATTTTATTCACTTTAAATTCAGTCTAAACCCATAACTTTTAGATTCTCTTTCGGTTTAAGTAAAACACTTTGATTTTCAACATTTTCAACTTTGAGTATTTAATGAATTTAAAAACTAAGGTTGGGAATTTCTATTCAACAATTCATTTTCCTATTATTTTGCTTTGAAAGGTTTACATGATAAGTCCATAACCATTTAAAATAAAACTCGATTTGTTAACACTAAATATTTCCTTCCATTTATTTATACTAGAATTATTCATTCAATACACTTATAAATATCATACTTTTAAATTTCAAATTTTAATAAGTTAACATCACTTATGGAGTTAAATTTTTCAATAAGCTCAATTCCAAATAAATTTCTCATTTATCTTCCAATCTTAATTTATTTGAATCTTTTAAAACTCTATATATATACAAGAGCTTCAACCTTGTACTTAAACATATAATACAGATTATCAAACATCAATTTTCAACTTATTTATTTATATCAAACAGATTTATACGTAGCTTAAATTCAAAATTTAACTGTTTATGCATATATAAAATATATTTATGTCACATTCAAATTTAATATTTATTAAACCGTATCATATCCAAACCAAAAAAATCCTTTCAAAAATAATTATAATTATATATATACATACACCATGGTGCCTGTTTATAATTTTATATCCTATGGTCAAGTGATACGGATATTTATCATTTCAATCTACAATTTAAAAAAAAAAATCCGGTTGTATATCATTTCAAACCGCAATCCCGAAAACGAAAATGCATGATAACTTGCAATTTATATAAGGTAGAACACATCATCCATTCACCCAATATCAACCATCAACCAATTTATTTCTATCATCATCAATTTAAACAAACATCAATATATAGCATATAAAATATAACGGGAAATAAACAACAGTTATTAACTAATAGTTTATATTCAAGGATAAATTTATTAACTGTTTAACTATCAGTTTATATGCAAATAAATAAAATTTTAACTGTAAATTTATATGCACTAATATAATTAATTAACAATTAAATTAAATAAATGCGATTTAACAGAGATAATGAATAAAACATGTCAAACAGTCATAAAAATAATTTCTACTCATATCTAAAATCAATTTAACGAACATAAGAAATTTTAGAAGTTGTGAGTGGGTTAAAACACTCACCTTTTGAATTTAAATCGAATTTAAATCCGATTTAAACCCAAAAATTCGACGGTCTCCAAATCTGTCCAAACCAGCGTCAAAAGATCTGGAATTTAAATTCGATCCTAACAAAAATAAATCTCACATGAAACGGAGTTCGTATGGAAAAGTTATTAGAGTTTGAACAAATGGAATTCGAAATAAAAATAAAATAACATTTACTTGCACACGTCAGCAAAGCACAGTACTCATCTCTCCCCACTTACTCACGTGCCTGGAACGCACGACCCTAGAAAAACTTGATCAACCAAGCACGACCGCCACCAACCACGCACAAATCTGCCGTCCCAGGGAGCGCCGCACCCATGCTAACGCCTTACGCCGAGCTTCACTACTCCCCCTTGACCACTCGCATTCGACCACGTGGCCACTATCGGCCATAACTCTAGCAGCCGCCGTCTATTTAGGTAACCCTAATCGAATAATCGAGCCCGATCCAACCGCTAGAACTCCAAGCGAATACCACTGATGGCTTCCTCTCGATGATCTCCACCCAATCCTACTCTGGAATCGACGATCCACCACAGATCATTCCACGTCAACGAATGGCCGAGATTAAACGCCCAGTTTCTGATGAAACCGAAACCCGAATAACCCGAATCGAAAAACGAATTGCACCATTGAAATATGCTCGTCGAGCGCATCGACATATAATTTTTTTGGAAATTTTCTGAGGTTTTTGAATTTTTGACTTTTGATTTGATTTTTGAAATTTGAAAATGGATCCAGGGTTAGCAGCCATGGGGAAGAGGAGGAGTTGATAAAATGAACGCACAGACAAAAGAGAATAGATGGAGGCTAGTGTTTATAACTGGGTTTATATAGGTAAAGTTGAAAAATAGATGGATCGAGTTGATAAATATACGTGATACCGCTAACGTGGCCCAAAAAGCCCGTTCTGACCCCGGAATGAAATTGAGTAAACCCATATATCAAAATAGGTATTTTAAAATATTCCGAACGTGATGGAAAAAGTTTTAAGTCCAAATTCCATCGTATGAAGAAGTTATGCTGAAATCAACATTTTCAAATTGATTTCAAATTGATTTTAATTAAATCGATTTTAAGGCGTTCCACGTTCGTACGATCAAACGACAAGTCCGACCGCTACGAAACTTGAAACACTATTATAATTCACCGTTACGGATCCAATGAAACTGGTTTCGTCGAAATCCGAGTCAATGGCAAAAATGGCTAATTTCCTATTAATTGAATAATTTAATAATTAGTAAATAAATCCAATTTTTTTTTCAGTTTTAGAATTGGAAATTTTTATCACTTATGATGCCTCAATCATTTACAAAGATTTTAAACAAATTAAAAATGTAAATTTAGATGATTCATTTATAAATTTAAATACAGATTCTCAACTTCGCTAAATTCAAAATTTTAAATTCACTTTCTAATAATTCTATTAAATTAAAGGAAACAATGATTATTCCATTCATATATTTCAAATATAAGGGTTTACCATTGGATTTAAAATTATCGCATAAATATTTCTCGTTTTCAACTTGATTTTTTAAATTAACGTAATAATTACATATTTGATTTTTATTCATTTGCAATAAATCCAACTGTTATTAGTTTAATAAATTAACTCATGATAAAATTCAAATTCTATAATTCATGAATTTCATCATCTTGATTTACTTATTAATTTATAATTCTAAGAGTCAATTCCCGTTTCAATGTCAAATAACTAAATTTGCCAATTATAGTATTTATTTCATTTTCTTAAAATAACCCCTTTACTATAAATTGAATCCAATTTATTTTAATAAGTTTCCAATTAAACGGATTAGATTCAATTTCAAACTTACACATAAGTTTAGGTTATAATCAATTTATAACGTATTACTTTCATAGTTATTTACATACTTCACGTATTAATTTCTCAATAAATCATAATTATTAAAATAACGCTTATAATCAATAACGACATTGCAATTACTCACATTCAAATGATCGTTATTTCAAATAAATTTATCGACCAATTAATTAGGAAATTTATAATAATTGTTATCTACCCTTATATTTACTTCCTAATAACGTACTACCTACTCTCCTTTAGTTGTGATTTGAATTCCAACCTTTATTTATCATACTAAATAAAATAAACTACATATAGATTGTTACCTATTTCCTTACATGCCTTTATAGGTTTATTACTTAACAATCATCGTTTAAAATCCCGTGTATACACAAGTTATTACTTAACATAAATCTACTCTTTTATTACTTTACGTTCACACTTCCGTTACTATATAATTAATCACCAAGTAACTTTATCATCAAACCAACATTAATTTATATATTAAATGCTTACATTTATTTCTCTACATCCAATTGGTTCCAAATTAATTTATATTAATGCTATTCCCTTATATGGTTATTATTTACATCAAATAAATTTCCTTTAAATGAAATTTATCCAGGTATAATACTTACTCCATTTCATTTATTGAAATTTATTCAAATTGCTAGTAATTGGTTTTAAGCCACCATTTTATAAAATTTAAATTAGCGTTTGTTTCAATATTTGTTATAAAGTTTTTTTCTTTTCTTTTCTTCTTTCTACAAGATTTAATTACAAAACTTATTAATTTAACCAAATTAAATCCACGAAATTTATGGGTCGTTACACTCTCCCCCACTCAAAACTTTTCGTCCCCGAAAAGGAAAAAGAAGGGAGAAGGAAGAATTAAATAAACAATACATTTTATTCAAGTATTAACTTATAAACAATAATTTACAAAAAAATTTACCCATTTTATAACCTTTATATCTTCTTATGCTTAAATAAATAAAGTTTGGAAAAACATTTTAAAATAATTTCTACGTCCAAACTTTACGAAATTTTTGGCAGAGTCTCCCTTGTACGGAGAGGCTTAGGAGAAAATATAATATAAAAATATAAAAATTGTATTACATATATTATCCAAAATATTATATCCCAACCCGAGAAAATATACAAAATAGCGCTATAACACGTAATCCGAAATGTACCTATTTGTCGGGCAATTTACGCTCTATTTATGGAACCAAAAGCAGTATCAATTGCTTCCATAACCTGCATTTCACTTGTAAAATCTAAAAGGGTTACAATTTATATAAAGTGAAATATTTAAGTTTCAATTCCTAACAACAAATCAATACAACAACCATCAATTTCAACTGTTAACCCTATCTCGGTTACGACTCAGCAGGTCTAGTGCGTGGAGATGGCGCCGACCCAAGAGATGCCGACCTAACTGAGTAAGAATTGTGCAGGGTCTGCCGATCTAAAGGACATACCGACCTAACTGCTTAAGGCTTAAAAAGCAGGCCGACCTAACCATTCGCATGACTTGCCGACCCAATGCCCTCACATAGATGCCGACCTAGTGCTTCAGAAGGAACTGGCCTAACGACTCAAGAAATGACAAGGGATCCGACTTAACATGACGCCGACCTAACTGCCTAATGAAGCTGCCGACCTAATTCGATCCGACTTAAGGACTTAACATGCTTACCGACCTAACTGAGTGGAACAAGTTCGCGACTTACACTTGTGTCGTGACCGACCCATGGTCTGTGCTAGGACGTGCGCGACCTGGGCAAGTGAAGGGGAGTTAGTTCACGTTTAGCTCGTCAATTCTTTAAATCGGTAACGACCTATTTAAACATGCACTTCCCATTTAAGTCGGAGGCCATGCATCAGAGAGAGGGGGCGACCTACGACCTAGCTTGACCCGGGTAACGACTTTGGACTTGTGCAAATCCAACGCAGCTTGATCATGTGAGGGCTCCTATAAGCCGGCTGCGACTTAACTGGGTCGGTGAGGAGTTAAGACCGAGCCTAAGTCCATAATCTTTGCCTATAAATACCACCCTACCTTCAACATTAAAAGGACTTTTTGCTCATTCTCTTCAAGCGCCATTACTCTGCCGAATTCCAGACTACTTCAAAGCTTTTCAGATCCAACAAACTTCTAAAGGAACTCCATGAAGGAATCATCCACATTCACCATGGATTTGAAGATGATCGTCAACATCAAAGCTTGAGCCACTTGTTTTACATATCCTATAACTTGAAGTGTGTTGTAATTGAAAGATCTTGTAAAGGATTGTAATCAAACTAGTGATAAAAAGATTAAAGTGGACGTAGGCTGGATTATAAGCCGAACCACTATAAATACTGTGTCTCTTACTGTTTTTCTGCATACTTTCTGCTTATTTCTGATTCCCGTACGAACGGGTGGTGCTTTCACAATCACATCCTATTCACCAGGGTGTTAGCGTTTAAATTTGAGCGTTAACATTTTGGTGCTTTCACTGAGAACTGAACTCAGGACATCTATCATCATTGCTTCAGAAAGATTTGTAGATAAAGTTTCTTTAAGAACCAGAAGTCTATCCGAAATCATGGCTCCTGGAAGGAAAAGTAAATCTGTGAGATCTGCAAACATTCAAGAGGGAACCTCCGCTTCCCCAACACCAAATCAAGCCACTCCAACTGTCGGGGTTACGAAAGCAGAGTTGGATGCCGCAATTTTGGGGTTGAACAGACAGATACATGCTCAAAATGTGCAAATGGAAGCCCAGAATGCCCAAAATGCCTTAATCCTGAATAAGTTGAACGATTTGCTCGGGGCAAACCGTCAATCAACAGCTAATGAAAGGAATTTCGCTGGTAATATTCATGAAACTGAAGAAAGGAATGTTTCCGAAAGGGATACTAACCCCGCTGAGCAAATACTTCCTGAGGTAGGCGGATCTAGGGCTCGTAATGATGAAGAATATCTCTCTGGAATGGTTCGCCAAATTATGAAGGAGAGCATGCAAAGAGTCGAAGATGAGAAAGAATGGGGCTTTGCTCCGAGCAAGACTCCATTTACTGAAAAAATTCTAAAGGCTGAATTCCCACGAAAATTTGCTCCTCCAACTATCCCAGCTTATAGGGGGACAAGTGATCCAAACGAATTTCTGTATAAATATGATTGGCATATGACGGGTGCCCGAGCCTCAGATGAAGTAAAATGCAGATACTTCCCCGTATATTTGGAAGGCGTAGCTCTGCTTTGGTTCACAAAGCTACCTGTCCGGTCCATCGATCAGTTTTCAGACCTAACCAGGAAATTTAAAGAGCAATTTAGGCTATATGCTTCAAAGGCAAAAGACATCATGTCGTTATCCGGTTTGGAGCAGAATCCGGGGGAAACTATCAAGTCTTTCTTAAATCGCTTCAATATAGCGTTAGCTGAGGTTGATAATGCGGAACCTCGCATGGTCTTGACCTATTTGATGAGGGCCATAGATAAATCTAGTGAGTTTGGAAGATGGTTGAATATGAAGGAACCAAGCTCTCTCGAAAAGTTCTACAAGAAAGCAGACGAGTTCATGCGTCTGGAGAGTCGCCCTGTATCGACAAAAGCAGCATTGGAAAAGGTTGAAGCTAACGCCAATGCTCCACGCAAAAATGAGTCTGTGGGACAGAAGAGGGAGAACAATAATGGAAAACAACAGAATAATCAGAAGAAGCTTAGATCCTTCAAGCCATCAGAATACACACCTTTGTCAGATACTCCAGAACGAATCTACCTGGCTACCAAAGATTCTGTCAATTATCCTAAACCCCCAGTCTTGAGAACCGGGAAAAAAGCTGTGCAAAGTGGGAGGTTCTGTCGCTTCCATAATCAGCCCGGTCATGATACTGATGACTGCCGTCAATTGAAGAATCTAATTGAAGAATTGTTAAGGGAAAATAAACTACAACAATTTGTGAAGAGAATGCTATATGACAGAACTGCGAGAAACAAGGAAGAGAGAAATGGGGAAAGATGCGGCAACCCCAATCCGCATCAAAACACCAACCCTATAGCAACTACAGGGCGGACCCTGCACTGGCGAGCATAGCGGGGCACGAAAAGAGATGGATCCTAGAAAGGCCAGTGCGGGGGAGAGTAGAGTGGTACCAGCAGAAACAACGATACCGGTACCCGTTGACCTGAAGGACCCAAACAAGGTGCTAAATGTGGGTTCACAACTCAATGTGACAGTTCAGAATGCCTTGATATCTTTTTTGAAAGCAAATCTGGATGTTTTCGCTTGGACCCATGCTGATATGTGCGGAATATCCCCAGAAGTTGCGGTGCATGCTCTGGATATTGACCCAAAATTCACGCCCGTAAAGCAGAAAAGAAGAATCCAAGGTCCAGAAAGGTCAACAGCATTGAAAGAGGAAGTTGATCGGCTCATGGAGAATAACTTCATCAGAGAATCTACCTATCCAAATTGGGTGTCAAATCCAGTGCTAGTTAAGAAAGCCAACGGTAAATGGAGAGTGTGCATCGATTTTTCAGATCTAAACAAGGCCTGTCCCAAAGACTGCTTCCCATTACCCAGGATCGATCAACTGGTAGATGGAACAGCGGGTCATGAATTGTTGTCTTTTATGGATGCCTACTCCGGATATAATCAGATCATGATGCATGAGCCAGATCAGGAGGATACAAGCTTTATCACCGATGTCGGTCTCTACTGTTACAGAGTTATGCCCTTTGGGTTGAAGAATGCGGGGGCAACATACCAAAGGCTGGTCAACGCTATGTTCAAACCGCAGTTGGGAAAGACTATAGAAGTTTACGTTGATGACATGCTAGTAAAATCTAAGAAAGCAGTGGATCACATCGAACACTTAACAGAAATGTTCGCAATCCTCCGAAGATACGGAATGAAGCTTAACCCTTTAAAATGTTCTTTCGGGGTAGAATCTGGAAAGTTCTTGGGTTTCATCGTGAGCGCTAGGGGCATTGAAGCTAGTCCAGCTCAAATCACCGCTTTAAAAGAAGTCAAAGCTCCTAAAACAAAGAGGGAATTGCAAAGTCTCAATGGAAAAATTGCCGCCTTAAATCGGTTCATATCCAAAGCTACTGATAAATGCATTCCATTCTTCGACGCTCTAAAGAAAGGAAAGAAAAACTTTGACTGGACTCCCGAATGCCAGAAAGCCTTTGAAGAATTGATTCAACATATGGAAACGCCTCCAATACTTTCTAGGCCCGGCGATGGCGAGGATCTTCTTATATACTTGGCAGTTTCATCTCATGCTTTAAGTGCAGCGCTGGTACGGGAAGACAAAAGGATTCAACATCCAGTTTACTATATCAGCAAAAGACTCACTGGGGCAGAAATGAATTACTCCAAGTTGGAAAAACTCGCCTATTGTCTATTGATTGCCTCAAGAAAGTTGAGGCAATATTTCCAGGCTCATCCTATCAAAGTCCTCACTGATCAACCTTTAAAGCAAGTCTTGTTTCGCCCCGAGACTTCGGGCCGCCTTTTAAAGTGGAATATTGAATTGAGCCAATATGACATCACTTATCATCCTAGAAAAGCGATCAACGGACAAGCTTTGGCAGATTTTATTGCAGAATTTACAGACAAGGGTAACAGCGAGGAAGAAACAATCGAGAACTCCCCAATCCAATGGAAGTTATTTGTAGATGGCGCAAGAAATGATTACTGTTCAGGTGCTGGAATTGTTCTTGAAACTCCTGAAGGCCGGTCATTATGCTATGCGCTAAGATTAGAATTTCCTTCAACAAACAATGAAGCAGAATATGAAGCTCTGATTGCTGGTTTGAAAATTGCTAAAGAACTAAACATTCGAGCGTTACAGATCTTCAGTGATTCTCAGCTTATAGTATGCCAAGTCAAGAAGGAGTTTCAAACGAAAGGAGGAAATCTGCCCGCTTATGTGTCAAAGGCTTGGGAACTTTTATGTGAATTCGACCATTACACGATAAGTCATATTCCTCGAGAAGAAAACATGAAAGCAGATTCTCTCGCAAAATACTCAAGTTCTGGCGAAGCCCAATCCTTAGGGTTAGTTCCAGTGGAAGTTTTGTCAAATCCAAGCATTGATGAAATGGATATCGATTGGGTTATGAGTATGTCGCAAGAGCAAGAATCATGGATGACTCCAATAACAAAGTATCTACTCAATGGCTCTTTACCAGAAAACTCTAAAGAACGACAAAAGCTACTGAGAAAAGCTTCTCGATATATAATCCAGGATGGTCAATTATACAGACGAGGATTCTCAATGCCACTACTTCGATGTGTATCCAAAGAAGAAGCCAAAATAATCCTATCAGAGGTACATGGAGGAGAATGTGGGGATCATTCAGGTGGTCAAACTTTAGCAAAGAAAATTCTCCGATATGGATATTTTTGGCCAGAAATTAATCGAGATGCTGCAGATTACTCTCGAAAATGTGACAGATGTCAAAGATTTGCCAAAATTCCTACAGCACCTTCTACTGAACTCACACAAATGACCAGTCCGTGGCCGTTTGCAATTTGGGGAATAGATTTGATCGGACCATTACCAACCGCCAAATCTGGAATCAAATATGCCATTGTTGCTGTAGATTATTTCACTAAATGGGCTGAAGCTGAACCATTGGCAACCATCACCTCCAAAAAGATGATAAATTTTGTGACTAAGAATATCATTTGCAGATACGGTGTGCCTCAAAAGATAATTACAGATAATGGTACTCAATTTGAAAGTGAAGAATTCCAAGATTTTTGTAAACGATTCAAAATCCTGAAAAGCTTCTCAGCAGTAGCTCATCCGCAGGCAAACGGGCAAGTGGAAGCAGTAAATAAAATTATCAAGTCAACCATCAAAAAGCAACTTGAAAGAGCTAAGGGTGGTTGGGTCGATAGGCTACCACTAGCACTATGGGCATATAGAACTACCCACAAAACTGCAACTGGGCATACTCCTTTTTCGTTAGCATACGGATCGGAAGCAATGATCCCGGTTGAAACAGAGGTCCCTTCACACAGAAGAATCCATTTCAATCAAGCGGAAAATGAAAAGCTGCAACTTGAAGCGCTGGATCTCCTTGATGAAAAAAGAGATGAAGCTAACCTCAGAGTTGCAGCTCATCAGCAAAGGATAGCCAGACATTTCAATTCCAAAGTTCGTCAACGCAGCTTTGAAATTGGAGATCTAGTCCTGAAAAGAATTATGACCACGACAGGTGTGTTTGGGCCAAATTGGGAAGGACCGTATGTAATAGGTCAGAAACTTCTTGACGGCACGTTCAAGCTCACCACTGTTGATGGAGATCAAATTCCAAGGGCATGGAACAGCAATCACTTGCGTCCATACTTTACTTGAAAATTTTGTTGAAACATTGTAAAAAGAATTATGAATGTATGATTCTTGTAATTGAAAGCAAATGTGAAACTGATGCAAGTAAATAATGAAAGAATATAAAGTGGATGTAGGTCCGATTTCATGGCCGAACCACTATAAATCTTGTGTGCCTTATTATCATTATATGTTTGCTTTGTTTTCGATATAAAAATACATAAAATGTATTGCTGAAATGTCGATTTAAATTTTTGCAGACAATGGAAATAAAACTTGCGCATAATAAGACCGAGCGATTCTCACCATCATTCAACAAACAAATTTCAAGCCACAAAGACCCCGAATTCAAATCCTAGATAGGAAATACTTCAATTGAACGGCTAATGATTTCGATAGAAACGAGCCCTTGCTGATAAATTGAGATTGTTTGAACAAACAAACATCCAATTAGGAAGCTAGTGCCCGTTCTCACGAACTTGCCTGGCAATGAAGTACACTTCCTTGGATTAAACAAGCTACTTGCAAGAAAAGGGGGAATGAAAACTTAAAAAAAAAAAAAAAAGGAGGGGATCGCTGAAAAGGCATAAGCAAGTGAACAAAGGAACAACCAAAGCTACCATCAGCAGCACAAGTCCTCTTCAGAGGCGCAACTCTTCGGAGGATAAAAGACCTCTAATGGGTCATACGCCACAAAAAAAAAGAAAGTTCTCTACTCAACAAAAAAGATTGGAGGAGTCATGACCCTCCAACCATGAGAGAGTAACTTCCAGGCGATGAAAACCCTCTCTGAGGCACATTTCACCAGGAGTTGAAGTGTCATAACCGCTCTTCGGAATTTCACTTCACCAGAGTTGAAATGTAAACAAAATAAAAGCCCTCTTCGGAGGCCCATTTCGCCAGGAGTTGAAGTGTAACAACCGCTCTTCGGAATTTCACTTCACCAAAGTTGAAATGCAAAAACAAAGACCTTCTTGAAAGCACACGTTTCACCGAGATTGAAATAAAACTTCCAAGTGTTGAAACGTGGAAAAGCTTTCTAAGGCAAAACTCTTTGGAGGTACACGTTTCGCCGAGATTGAAATAAAACTTCCAAGTGTTGAAACGTGAAAAATCCCTCCTTAGAGGTACAACCCCCTCCCGGGGACACAATCAAGAAAAAGAAAAGACCTCTTTGGAAGCACACGTTTCACCGAGATTGAAATAAAACTTCCAAGTGTTGAAACGTGAAAAGGCTTTCTTCGAAGGCACAACTCTTTGGGGGTACACGTTTCACCGAGATTGAAATAAAACTTCTAAGTGTTGAAACGTGAAAAATCCCTCCTCAGAGGTACAATTTTGTATAAAAAAAAAATCCTCATCAAAAGCGTACTTTAACTTTCAAAGGAAGAGTAATTTGCCCACTATGGAAAATGATTGTAAAAAAAAAAAAGAAAAGAAGTTAAAGTACCCTTCAGAGGTCCGCTTTACCACATAGAGGAATTCACTTGATAAAATATGCACATAAGCAAACGAAAAAAGTGATTTCTTCGAACGACAAAGCGTAAAAACTTATACGAAGGGAGTTGTACTCTACCAAAATTTTCTTTAAAGAATAAAATAATTATTCTTTAACAAATAAGAGTGCAAGTCCCCTCAAAGTATAAAATATTGCAGCAAGCTTAAGGTATGGGGGCAACATGGTATAATAGTATAGTTGCATCAGTAAAGTAATACTCAAACAACATACCATAAGCCCGCTGCAATATCGTGTAAATAAACTTGTGCAAAAAATAAAATAAATAGTAAATGCATTCTCAAATTCAAACAGAAGTTTGTACAAACGAAGAATCATTTTATTCAACTATAATGCAGATACAGGTTCTCAAAATAAAAGCGGGGGCCGATACCCGCACAACTCTCGGCCAGTTCATACAAAAGACAAAAAGCTAAAGTCTTCACTTCTTTTTACTGCCTTTGGACCCTTTACCCGACCGAATGACCAGCTTTTCAGGTCGGCCAGTGGGTATAAGGGAGGAAGGAGAGGTGGGCGCAGCTGGCCCAACTTCTGGCTCCTCTTCAGTGGCAGTGATTATCTTCCCTCTCCTCCTTGATGCTCCTTGCTTCCTTCTCCTCTTTGAGGAAGACTCACTTCCTGGAGTGACAAGTTTAGATAAAGTTATATCGTCAGAAGGAGTCCGCTCCGGAGATATGTCACCTCCCTCAAGTCCCTCATCTTTTTGCTCTTGCGAAGCAATGGGATCATCCAGGCCATGGAGAGCCTCTATTTGTTCTTCTTGTGACCCAGGTTGCGAGGCAGAAGGAGGCGCCACTTGAAGAGATGGAGGAAGGATCACCGGGGGAGAAGAAGCTTGAGTTTGACTCGGTGCTTTCTCTACAAAGGAGAAAAAACTTAAAATATCAGTATCTTTCGAAAAGAGAGGGGATGACGGCTCGTCAAAAGTCGGGAATTCATTGACATTTGAGGAATAATCAAAAGTCGGGAATTCATTGACATTTGAAAAATAATCAAGAAGATCGTCAAGTTCACAAGGAGCGAACGAGCAGTTCACCACTTGGGCTGGTCCGGTGTCAAGTTTACCTGGGGCAGTTGGATCTCTGAGGCTGATTTCATATCGCTGTGCTTCGTTGCTTTCACCACCTTCATCCCCGCCTTGTGCACTTGTAGTTTCAGTTACTCTCTTAGTTGCAGGCGGAGTAGAGGAGCTAGAACCCGTGATGTCAACCACAGGAGAAACTGGAGGTTGGACAGAGGAAGTAAGCGTTAATTCCTTTCCAGAACGTTCCTCTTCCGCCATTCCAGTTCTCATCCTGGCAAGTTGTTCTCGCCCCTTCGCAAGAGCAGCGCGAGCTCCCTCATCCAGGTAACGCGCCTCAAAATCTTCATCGCCATACCCGGCGTCTTTAAACATGTTAAGAGCAGCTTCCCACACCTCGGCCAGGGTGATTTCATACTTGGGACCAAGAAAAGAGAGGCTGCCGCGTCCCAAGACACAGTGTAAATAAAAATCGAATAAAGTCGAATTGATATCGGTTTCCATGGTCTGAGCAGTTTCTTCGGCTGCAATTTTGCCAGCCATGGCCTCATCTCGATCTTTTTCGGTCTGAGCAAGTTGGGCTTTTAGCGCTTCTATCTCCATGTCCCGGGCGCTCAGTTTATTCTGCAACTGGGTGACATCAGTGCGGTGGTTCTCTGCAGCTTGTTCTAACCTCTCAGCTTTAGCTTCAGCGTCCCTCTGGCTGGCGTGCGCATCTCGCACTTGTTTTTGCAATACCTCTTCTCTTTGGGTGTAAGTATTAGTAGAAGAGGCAAGATCATCTTTGAGCTGCTTTACTTCAGCTTCGAGTTTTTCATTGTATTCGGCTATCTCCTTCATCTCAGCGTTGTGTTGATCAAGAATCTTCTGCCATTCTGATTTGTCATTTTCCATGGTCAGCATTGCTTCGATGTTAGCCCGATTAACTCTTTGAAGTTCATCAACCAACTTTTGCCATCCAGACATTCTATCGATATCAAGCTTGACAGCATCGAGATTTCTGTACATAGCTTCTTTGTCGATGGGGACCAAATCGAGGTCGAAGCGTACCCCCCTCAAACACCAGTTCGGGAACCGGCTCTGCAAAGTCGGGGGGCCCCTTTCAACATGGTACGAAGGCCTGTTGAGAAGTGTTTGGATGGCACTTCCTTCAAGAGCAGGAGATTTGGAAGGGATGTCAATAGAAACTGAGGCACCAGGTCTCTCAGATGTCACAGGCACGTGCTCCTCGCCAAGTTTGGTCCTCTTTCTCGAATCCTCAATATGGCTCTTCCCCCTATCATCGTGCGTTTTACGTTTATGGGAATCATCATCCCTTGGGAAGGATTCATGTCGCGTGCCCGCTCCCTCATGACGTTCTTCATACCTTCTCCTCTCTTCAGCTTTTTGCGCAGCTCTCTGCTCATTGGTCTCTCTGGGATCGGTATAGTATTGCTTGTAATCATAGCTGCCACGCCCTCCATAGCGTCGAAAGTCTTTGTAATAAGAACCGCTGCCGCTGCGCCCCATAGAGGAATCTGAAAAGGCAAAAATAGCAAGTCTTAGAAACTTCCGGAAAAAAGAAGTTAAATGTGAACAAATGCCAAAAAAATCCTAAGTGTTGTGTGATGTGCAAGCTACGCGCATTAAGCTACAAACCACTCATTGGTGTAGAGGTGATGATAGCTTGGGTATGAGGAGTTGGTGTTTGTGTTGGTGTTAGTCGAAGAAGGGACGTCGCCTCAACTATTGGAGAGATAGTTTTAGACACGTCATCTCTAAAAAGCTCCTGTGAGGTCACTATTATGTCGCTCAACCCATCATAAACATCGTCACCATCATGCTCGGTGAGACTTGTTTTCTCAGTTCCTACATCAGCTAATCCCCCGAGAGGCTGTGAAGGTTCTTCTTCTTCCTCAATCGGGGCAAGTGCCGTCTTACTAGATGACCCCATAATGTCGGTAGGGGTGGAACATTTCACCAATGAAGCTTCGATGTTAGACTCTTTTGATGAGGGTTGTTCGATAGTAACGGGGGCATCCGATGCTTCAGTCGGGGAATCGGGAACTTCAGTCGGAGCTTCACAAAGCTGAGTATAGCGAGAAGGGTGGAGAAGTCCGTATTGATGTAGAAATTCGTCGCTTAGTAGAAACTTGATACTTCTCTCTTCTGCGGCTACAGCGCTCAGTCTATCAAAAGTCTGCCTATGTATCGGATCTCTAGAGGGAAGGGGAAGTGCTGAAAAAAGCAAAGAATGAGATTAGCAATTTGGACCCCGAAAAGAGTTAAAAAAGAAAGTGGAAAGACGGAAATAAATGATCTTACTTCCTACTCTCCAAGAAGCATAAAACTCTGGGGGACTGCGGGCAAAGAAAAATTGGTTTAAAAATCCATGGACACTTTCAGTAAGATCAAGAATGAGCTTGCGGTTTCTTGCACTTCTCACAATGATAAGAGAAGGATGGTCTTTGCTCTTTGCAAACGAGCATAAGTAGCGAATTTCTTCGAAGCTCGGCAGTCGGTCAAGATTTCTTCTGAACAAAACACCCAACCCCATCAAGATAGCGTAACCATTAGGATGAAGTTGGAACGGAGAAATTGACATCCGAAGAAGAAGAATTCGAAGAAAGTCATTGAAAGGTGGGATCGCCCCACTTAAGCACATATGACGATTAACCGCGACAAAACCATAGGGAGGTCTGTCAGCAGTATCATTCGGTCCAGGAAATATGACATCATCTTCAGCAAAGCCGAATTGAGTACGCAACTGAATAAATGTTCTCGAAGATAGAATAGTCGAAGTTCTTTCCGGAGGATTCTCTATAGGAACAGCTATCGGGAAAGTTTCTTCTTCTTGACTTGCTGCTTCTTCTCCTTGATGGGAAGTCATTCTACACAAGCAATTGGATATTCAAACATGAAGGTGCACGTTTCCTAAAGTGTGTGAAGTGTTGTACAAGTATCAATCAAACAATAAGCAAAGGTAACTGGAATAAAACCTAGCAAACATTTGTTAGTTATAAAAACCAGGAATCTTTGTTTTGAGTTTGAATATGCAAATACAATGTTGATGCAAACAAATCAGTTCAAATTGTTGATACTTTGCATTAATATTTTACTATAATCAATTAATTCACAGCATTTCATGCAATATATTCATGTCTCTCATCTTGTCTTGACTAATCTGTCATTCGATACGGGCAGTCAATGGCAGTATATGCGCCTTGGTTTTCTTTGTTTGTTTGTTATTCTCGACAGGTTTACAGCTTAAAAATGAGAATGATCTGTAAAGTAACACAATGGAATTCAAGCAAACTTGAAGCTAGGACAGTTCAAAATGTTCAAAATGTAAACAACTTAGTCGGAAGTCCGGGTCAAAATACTTGAAGAAGGCCTATGTTTCTAAGTGTCAATACGTCCAGAGCCCAAGTGTTAGCTCGGCTACGGTTCAAAAAATTCTCATGCGAGATAAAACTAAGTCGGTAACGGGTCAGAATCTAGGTGGTTCAGCTTGGCGACTCATTTCCTCTAGTTCGCATGGGGGAGATAAGAGGGCAAGCTCCAAGTCGAAGGGCAGGAATTTCTCCAAGTCTTAACTCGGTCACGATCTAAGCTTTAATGTTTAGGTCGGCGAAATTCTCTCAAGCATTATCTCAACCACGATTTAAGGTCGTGTAAGAGCTAGATCGGTCGAAGGCTAAGCCACCTAAACCCACTAACTCGCCTTCGAGCCAACATCCCACAGCATTAAACCCGATAACCCTATAGCCATTCCTTCAACACCCACTTCTACTCATGCTGCCGAATCACCCAATTGAACAATTCGGAATCGAGCTTAAGATGATAAACCATCTTCATCGCCTCAACGACCAATCTGAAGCCAAAACTTCATAACCTAAGTTTCATCAACTATGAATACGATGGGGTTCATAATGAAGCGTCGTGCAAGGAGGCGATTCGGTGCAAGGAGGCGATTCGAGTTCGAACAAACAAGAAATGTGAATCGGCAATAAATTACAATCAGGAAAACCACTTACACGATGCGTAGCAGAGATTATTTGTGATCGATTGAATAAAGTTGCCTTTAAGATCTGAGGGTGCTTTAATGGCGGAATTGAGCAAGGGTTTGAATAAAGAAAAAGGAGGAAGGGGGGTAATTTATATCTCATGGTGAAGGAATGTTAAACAACACTAACTGGTAAGTCGTACGCGATCTACCGACCTAAGAGAAGCCGAGCTAAGATATTTCGAAGCACACGACTTAAGTCTAAGGCGTATACTTCGAGGGGCAAATGTTAACCCTATCTCGGTTACGACTCAGCAGGTCTAGTGCGTGGAGATGGCGCCGACCCAAGAGATGCCGACCTAACTGAGTAAGAATTGTGCAGGGTCTGCCGATCTAAAGGACATACCGACCTAACTGCTTAAGGCTTAAAAAGCAGGCCGACCTAACCATTCGCATGACTTGCCGACCCAATGCCCTCACATAGATGCCGACCTAGTGCTTCAGAAGGAACTGGCCTAACGACTCAAGAAATGACAAGGGATCCGACTTAACATGACGCCGACCTAACTGCCTAATGAAGCTGCCAACCTAATTCGATCCGACTTAAGGACTTAACATGCTTACCGACCTAACTGAGTGGAACAAGTTCGCGACTTACACTTGTGTCGTGACCGACCCATGGTCTGTGCTAGGACGTGCGCGACCTGGGCAAGTGAAGGGGAGTTAGTTCACGTTTAGCTCGTCAATTCTTTAAATCGGTAACGACCTATTTAAACATGCACTTCCCATTTAAGTCGGAGGCCATGCATCAGAGAGAGGGGGCGACCTACGACCTAGCTTGACCCGGTAACGACTTTGGACTTGTGCAAATCCAACGCAGCTTGATCATGTGAGGGCTCCTATAAGCCGGCTGCGACTTAACTGGGTCGGTGAGGAGTTAAGACCGAGCCTAAGTCCATAATCTTTGCCTATAAATACCACCCTACCTTCAACATTAAAAGGACTTTTTGCTCATTCTCTTCAAGCGCCATTACTCTGCCGAATTCCAGACTACTTCAAAGCTTTTCAGATCCAACAAACTTCTAAAGGAACTCCATGAAGGAATCATCCACATTCACCATGGATTTGAAGATGATCGTCAACATCAAAGCTTGAGCCACTTGTTTTACATATCCTATAACTTGAAGTGTGTTGTAATTGAAAGATCTTGTAAAGGATTGTAATCAAACTAGTGATAAAAAGATTAAAGTGGACGTAGGCTGGATTATAAGCCGAACCACTATAAATACTGTGTCTCTTACTGTTTTTCTGCATACTTTCTGCTTATTTCTGATTCCCGTACGAACGGGTGGTGCTTTCACAATCACATCCTATTCACCAGGGTGTTAGCGTTTAAATTTGAGCGTTAACATCAACAAACAGCATACACAGCAAATACAAAACAACCATTCAATCAAACAATTAGTTGTTCGCGTTCAAAACTTTAAATTGTACGGAATGAAGAATATACTACTAGCGCATCATTTACTCGACAGTCTTAGGTAAACTAAATAGATTATTCATTCACCCCAAATCCAATTTTAAAGTATCCTTACCGAAACAACCATTAACTAAACAACAACAAATCAAAACAACTAAAATCCAAAACAAACAACAACCAATTTGAACAACAAATTTTGTTTATCCTTATTAATTTCGTTCATACATTTGTTGTTTAATTTATCTTTTTATTCATACCACATAAATTTTCCTTTTATAATTTACATTTATTTCTAACAAACTTTAAATTTCATTTACTCATTCAATGTTTGTTTCTTTTACTTTCACTTATTACTAACTATTATTCATTTCCATTAACTCAGGTCATGCCAGTTTCCCCCTTTTTCACTATAATTATTCATTCATTTAATATTGCATGACCTCATTTATTTACCCTTTAATTACTTAATTCTATAATCATCTATTTTATCATACTTACATTTAATTACATTTGCTTGGTAAAATAATTATAACTTAAGTTTATAACATTATATTTTCATTTAACAGTAAGTTCATTGAATACTTTCATTATTTCAAATTCTACTTGTCTAATATTTTATTACAATCTCTTATTAAACATTTCAACTTTTAATATTTGGTAAGTTATATGTATATGTTATTTAAGGATGTAATTTAGAAGTTATACAAGTTTTCCCATTTCTTTTAATTAATTCATTGTTCAATAAATTTTTACCTTTTCCTTATAAGTTACAATTTCAACTTGCTTTTTATTTCCTTTATAACTTTTCCTTAAATCTCTTACCTAAATTAGAGGTTTCAATTTATTAATTACTTACCTTTCATTTCACTATACTAATTGAAATTATTAATTAATGGAAATTTAATAATTTAATATCGGGTTAAATTTCAATTTATTTTAAAATAATAGATAAATACATTCTTACAACTTATATATCTTAATTATATTTAAAACAATTCAAAATTTATATATTTTTCAAAAATAATCTACAGTAGAACTACTACAGTGGCCTTTCCCTTCGAAACTCAAAAATGAAAGTCGATGATGCGGCCGCCATCACCAAAATTATTTTCCAGCGACAGAGCGGATAGTACAAACTTATTTTCTCCAAAATCTTCTTTAAACAATTCTTCCAAATTATAATAAATATTTATATCAGAAAGTACTTATAAACAATATTATTATATTCCAAAATTTATCCGAAAGAAATTTCAAAACCCCGTCTCTTAAGTTCTAAATTTCCAAATTTCATTTATTTTATTTTTCAAATTTTTTTCTATTATTATTTATACACTTTATTACCTAACAACCAATATATTGCAGCCAAATATAGATATCATTTGAAAAAAAAAATTTATATGTTGAAAATATAATGGGCAAAATTATTTCATTCACCTATATAAAAACAATATTATGTCGGTCTGTCCTATTAAATGTTTAGAAATCCCTATTGATGTCACAGCGTCCCATGCATCAACCAGAATTTATAAATACAAAACGAAACAGATTAACACAGTATTAAAAACTTTTATAACACTAACAAGTACGCTCTCTCATATATATACACTCAACGACTCCCATAGGGTATTACTACCCTATTAATAAAGAGTCAAACCCCACAAAGCTAAGGTTTATCGCTAAACCAAAGCTCTGATACCAACTGTAACATCCCGCCTTTTCGCACGCTTTAAATCGACACACGTGCCAATTCCAACCATACGGAAGGGCAGATGGTTATGGGGTAAATAAGGAAAAACATGGAAAGAAAAACAAAACAGAATCTTACAACGGAAGGATAAAATATAATAATAAATGTACAGTTCATAAACTGTTTACAAAAATTTGATTCTTCTTTATACAATAAATATCAAAGTTCACATAACAATCATAATCAATGTAGCGAAATTAAATAGTCTAGTGGAATATAATTAATAATAATAAAATCTCCATCTTCGTCCTCCAGAAATAAAATTTCAAATCCTGAAACGCTCGGACTGACCCGAGCGAATTGAAAAGACAAAACACTCGAGTCAGAACTAAAAGATCTTATGTGAGTTAAATTAACAGAAATAAATATGAGTGCAGTAACTCAAGAGATGCTCGGATTTACATCTCCTAAGAATCCGTTAAACTATTTACTATATAGTATATTGCGCTATTATAATAGTGTCTATTTGTAAAATAAACTTACTTTTTAATAGCGTTAAGGGGTTACCCATATAGCCCTTAACACAAATAATGCCAATAGTCTATACAGTACCGTAATACCTCCTGATCGGGAGGCTACCAGAGGATACTCCATAGGTACGACACAAATAGAAACTCGTATAAGGCGCGATAGGGTTGGTGACACGACACAACTAGGCAATGCCGAGGTAGATATACCAATTACGCTTCCGGGTCGGTTGTAATGCGTAGCGCGCAGCTACCGCCCACCTCGAGCCACACCCCCAAATAAAATCAAAAGTGGCCACCGAATCAATCCAAAGTCAAAGTATAATATCTAAGGGATGTGTCCGATCAAAGGTGATACCTTATTAACCCGTCGATCGCTCCTGTTTTAGCCAACTTATGCCAACTCACGGGAGTCGGGTCCACGTATTTACCTTAAAGGAAACACCACCACCGTCCTACTTCATTCTGGAGTCTCCACCGCGTACACGGTTGTTAAAGTGGTTTTCGGAGTTGGCATAGAGTATGACGACTTCTGATCCCGGTCTCTTCAACAACCAAACGTTATTATAACATCGCGGTTATTTAAAAATAATTTATACTCTCAAAACCAGAATATAATTATCCATTTCAAAACCCGTAAATAAGATATCATTTCCTTTTAAAACCCAAATAAATATGATATCATTTTATTTCAAATATATTTCTTTTCCAAAATCATGCCACTTTTAAAATTTATAATACCTCGAAACCAAATATTTGAATTTTAACTTTAACATAATACTTCGAAATCCATAGTTTAAAAAACCATAACTTTCAAAACTTAAATGGTTTGGATATTCAACAGTATATAAAATAAAATAGTTTGAATTTAAACTTACTTTATAAAATAATTTCCACATCTTCACAATTTTATTCACTTCATATTCAGTCTAAACCCATAATTTTTAGATTCTCTTTCAGTTTAAATAAAACACTTTGATTTTCAATATTTTCAACTTTTAGTATTTAATGAATTTAAAAACTAAGGTTGGTAATTTCTATTCAACAACTCATTTTCCTATTACTTGGTTTTGAAAGGCTTACATGATAAGTCCATAACCATTTAAAATAAAAATTGATTTGTTAACACTAAATATTTCCTTCCATTTATTTATACTAGAATTATTCATTCAATACAGTTATAAATATCATACTTTTAAATTTCCAATTTTAATAAGTTAACATCACTTTTGGAGTTAAATTTTTAAATAAGCTCAATTCCAAATAAAATTTCAATTTATCTTCCAATCTTAATTGATTTGAATCTTTTAAAACTCTATATATATACAAGAGCTTCGACCTTGTACTTAAACATATAATACAGATTATCAAACTTCATTTTTCAACTTATTTATTTATATTCAACAGATTTATACGTAGATTAAATTCAAAATTTAACTATTTATGCATATATAAAATATATTTATCTCGCATCCAAATTTAATATTTATTAAACCGTATCATATCCAAACCAAAAAGAAATTCCTTTCAAAAATAATTTTATATATTTATGTACCGCGGTGCCTGTATATAATTTTCAATCCTATGGTCAAGTGAAACGGATATTTATCATTTCAATCCACAATTTAAAAAAATAAAAATGCGGTTGCATATCTTTTCAAACCGCAATCCCGAACGAAACGAAAATGCATGATAACTTGCAATTTATATAAGATAGAACACATCATCCATTCACCCAATATCAACCATCAACCAATTTATTTCAATCATCGTCAATTTAAACAAACATCAATATATAGCATATAAAATATAACGGGAAATAAATAACAGTTATGAACAAACAGTTTATATTCGAGGATAAATTTATTAACTGTTTAATTACCAGTTTATATGCAAATAAGTAAAATTTTAACTGTAAATTTATATGCACTAATAAAATTAATTAACAGTTTTAAATTAAATAAATGTGATTTAATAGAGATAATGAATAAAACATGACAAACGGTCATTAAAAATATATCCACTCATATCTAAAATCAATTTAACAAACATAAGAAATTTTAGAAGTTGTGAGTGGGTTAAAACACTCAACTTTTGAATTTAAATCGAATTTAAATCCGATTTAAACCCAAAAATTCGACGGTCACCAAATCTGTCCAAACCAGCGTCAAAAGATCTGGAATTTAAATTCGATCCTAATAAAAAAATTCTCACGTGAAACGGAGTTCGTATGGAAAATTTATTAGAGTTTGAACAAATGGAATTCGAAGTAAAAATAAAATAACATTTGCTTGCACACGTTAGCAAAGTACAACACTCATCTCTCCCCACTTACTCACGCGCCTGGAACGCACGAACCCTAGAAAAACTTGATCAACCAAGCACGGCCGCCATCAACCACGCACAAATCTACCGTCCCAGGGAGCGCCGCACCCATACTAACGCCTCACGCCGAGCTTCACTACTCCCACTTGCCCACTCGCGTTCGACCACGTGGCCACTATCGGTCATAACTCTAGCAACCGCCGCCTGTTAACGCTAAAAATTGAACTCTAACACCCCGGTGGATGTTTAGGTTAAGTGAAAGCACCACCCGTAAACACGGGAATTAGAAACAAGTAAGAAAGTCCAGAGAAAGCAGTAAAAGACAACAATTTTATAGTGGTTCGGCTTTAGATTAAGCCTACGTCCACTTTAATCCTCTTTATTACTGAAATCAATTACAACTTTACAATAATCCTCAATTACAATACTGATGAGACAAACAACTAGGACTTCGATGTAGAAGAATTCTTTGAATCCATGCTGATTGTGTTAGATGTCCTCCCGAAGTTAGTTGAGATGCCTTTCGTTTTTGAAGTGTCGAGTGAGTCGAGAATTCAGCAGAGTTTCGGTGTTCCAGGAGTGAGCAAAAAGATCCCCCGAATGTTGGAGCTAGCGCCGTATTAATAGGAGAGTTCGGCTATAGTTCGTAGGTCACGAGCGACTTTGGATAGGTCGTAGGTCGCCAGCGACCTAGGGGATGTGGTTTACGACTTAATAAGGTCATAACGGCTCATCTGAGCGAGTTAGTAGGTAGTAGCGACCTATGGGAGATCGGTCCTGAGGTAGCTTAAGTCGTCCACGACCTAATGAAGCTCCTTTTCAACCAGGTGCTGGCTGTCAGCGACTTAGCACTTAAAGCATAAATGTTATATCGGCTTGCTTAGGTCGCAAGCAACCTAATGAGATAGTATAGATGCAGCTTTGTTCTTGAGCTCGCTAGGTCGCTTCCTTTTTTGGCTCGCTAGGTCGTTGGATACTTAAGTCCCAAGGTCGTTAGATACTTAAGTCACTAGTTCGTTAGACACTTAAGTCGCTAGGTCGTTGAGTTCTTAAGTCGCTAAGTCGTACATTCTTCAGATAGTTAAACTCATTAGCTTGCTGAGTGGCTTAACTCGTTTAGTACTATAGGTTGCTAGCTCGCTTTTGGTCTTGCATCCATGTTAGGTCGCTTGGGTTGTTAGTTCGTGGTCTTCTGTAAGTCGATAAGTCGCGGTACCCCTTAGGTCATTAACCCATTTCAGCAGTTAGTTCGCTGTTAACTCGTTGATTCACTAGGTCGCTAGACCATTTGCCCCTTTAGGCCGCTGACCCCTTTCAATCCTCTAGGTCCTTACATCGCTGATTCGTGAAAAAGAGGAGTTAACACTTGCCCCTCGAAGCATATGCCTAGGTTATAGGTCGTATGCTTCGATATAACTTTGATAGGTCATAAGCGACTCAAGAAGATTGCTAACTCGCGCGCCCATTCACCTTCTTCCTCTGTTTCCTTTATATACTGTAAGTCGCTTCGTTCCCCTCACTTTATCACGTATCCCTTTACCGCCATTGTTGTCATTCAAGCTCAAAGGTTAATCACAAAATCTCTTCTTTTTCATCCACAATTGTTGATTCCAACGGCAAACAAAGGTAATTCCGATCACTTTCGCCATGCTATAAGATTATGTCCTGATTCGCCTTCCGATTATTGTTGAATCGTCAGTGATTGCTTTAAAAAGTGAATCGGCTTAGGGTTTCATTGAGTTATCTTGGTGAATGTGAAGTTTTTAGAATCGATTAGGGGTTTTTGAGAATGTTTTGGGAGTTTGGAGGAGACAAGGAGATAGTTATCGGGTTAGTAGGTTTTAGGCCTTGCTGTGATACTCCGGTGAGGTGAGGGAGATGAATATGTGGCAGCATGTGAGTGGAGGATAAGACTTAGGATTTCTTGATGGAAGAAAGCTAGGCGTATTCCTGAATTACTCTTAGAGTGACCTAATGAGTCAGACGACCTAGGGTTCTTGCGACCTATGATGCATGGCCCATTACTCTGGATGAATCATCCTTTTTAATGACCTACCTCTAGGTCACATCATAACTTGAGCGAGCTAACCTTTGCATCACAACCTTTAAGTCGCGGACGAGCTAACCTTTGCATCACAACCTTTAAGTCGCGGACGAGCTAACCTTTGCATCACAACCTTTAAGTCGCTGACGAGCTAACCTTTGCATCACAACCTTTAAGTCGCGGACGAGTTAACACTTTGACACTTGCTGTGGCTTAACTTCCTACGACTTAGGCTTTTAGGTCGTGAGAGTGTCTGAACGACCTAATACTTAAACAAATTTACATTGCCTTGCCCTGAAGTTCTATGCCTTGAACCCTTTAACTTGAACTATGCGACCCAAGAAAGTTTGCCTTGGACATTTGCAAAGCTTTGACAGAACTTGACTGAATTTCCAACTTGAACAGATAGAATGAACCGCCTGAACTCGTCGTACTTTTTTACATATTATTTTAACTTTAATGCTATTAAGCTGTTAAATACAACATTTGTAGAGAATGGGACGAATATACTGCCATTGACAGCCTACATCAAATGACAGATTAGTCGATAAAAGATAATCAACTTAAAGAAATTATATGAAATGGTGTGAATCAACAAACTCAAGTGAAGTATTAAAGTAATACTGAATTAATCAACCAAAGCTAATCTATTTGCTTCAACACTGTACTTGAACTTAAAACAACAAGTCCTAAAGCTTTTTAACTGACAACTATTAACTAGTTTAATTTCAGTTATATTTTTTCGTTATTTTATTAGTTCTGCACAACACTTTACACATTTAGGAAACGTGCACCTTCATATTTGAATATCCAGTTCCTTGTGTAGAATGTCTTCTCAAGAAGAGATAATCGAGCAATCCGAAGGAGTCTTCCCGATAGCCGACCCATTGGTCGATCCTCCGGAGAGAACTCCAATTACCCTGAGTCAGCGGACATTTAATCAATTACGTATTCAATTTGGGATTGCCGAAGCGGATGCTAGATTTCCTGGCCCAAATGATACTACCGATAGGCCACCTCTTGGTTTTGTCGCCGTCAACCGTCAGATGTGCCTTTGTGGCGCCATTCCTCCTTTCAATGAATTTCTTCATCAACTCCTTTTTCGGCTAACCATCTCTCCCTTTCAACTACATCCCAATGGCTAGCCATCCTGATGGGATTGTGTGTTTTATTCAGGAGGACACTTAACCGTCTTCCGAGCTTCGAAGAAATTTGCTACATATGCTCTTTTGCAAAGAATAAAGACCACCCCTCCATTATACTCGCGAGAAGTGCCAGAAATCGTAAACTTATCACTGATCTTTCCGAAAGTGCTCACGATTTTCAGAATCAATTCTTCTTCGTCCGCTGTCCCCTAGGGTTTTATGCCATCTGGAGAAAAGGAAGTAAGATTGCTCATCCATGTTCTTTCCGTTTCAGCTTTTCAAGATCCTAATTGTTAAGTGCTAACTTCATTCTTTTCTTTTACAGCACTTCCTCCTCCCTCTAGAAATCCCAGTCACAAAACGACTTTTGATAGATTAAGTGTCGTGCCGGTTGAAGAAAGAAGTATTATGTTTTTGCTGAAAGATGAACTTCTGGACCAAGACGGGCTTTTGCACCCTTCTTGTTCTACCCAACCTCATGAAGTCCCTGACTCTCCAGTAAAATCATCGGATGCCCCAGTCCCCGTTGGAGAACTTGCACCGAAAGAACATGCTGTTGAGGCTTCCTTGGTAAAGTGTTCTACTTTGATTGATGTTGCGGGTTCATCCGTCAAACATGCACTTGCCCCGGTCATCGAAGAAGAGGAACCTCCTCAACAATCCCGGAGATCTGGTGACAAAGGAGCTGAGAGAACAAGTTCGCTAGGCACAGCGTTGATGATACTTTTGAGGGGTTGTGCGACCTGCTGATTACTTCGTAGGAGCTTTTTAAAGATGATCCTATCACTGCTAAAGTTATTTCTTCAGCAGTCGAAGCGACATCCGTTCTGCAACAAACTCCATCAGCTCAAGAATTGACACTAGCTGTTAAACCCATCGTCACCTCTCGACCCAGGAGTTGTTCGTGATTCGACGCACGTATTTTGCACGTTACACACACTTAGGACTTTTCAGCACTTATATGCATTCAACTCTCTTGCTTTCAAGATTTCTGAGTTTATCTTTTCTTCATTTTCAGATTCTCCAATGGAAAGAAGTGGCTCTTACTACGACGATTTCCAGCGTTATGGGAAGTGCGGTACTTATGACCCCAGGAGGTATCTTCCTGCCTCTTGGGAAACTGACGAAGAATGAGCTGCGAAGAAAGCTCTGAAAGGCGTGCCTATGAAGAACACCACGAAAGGCGAGATGAGCGACATGACTCTTCCCAGAGGGAAGATGATTCTCATAAATGGAAATCCCGTGATGATAAAGGGAAAAGCCACAACCCTGAAGATGCTAGTAAAAGGGCCAAACATGGCGAAAAGCCAGCATCCGAACTTCCTGAAAGGCCCGCTGCTCCTGTACCTTCTCAATCTCCTGCCCTTGCTCGTACTGATATTCAAACAATTATTGGCAGGCCCTCATATCAGGTTGGACAAGGCCCGGCCACTCTTCAAAGTCGGTTTCCGCATTGGTGCCTAAAAGGAGTGCGCTTTGACCTCGATTTGGTCCTGATTGACAAGCAGGCTATGCTGCGCAATCTTGACGCTGTGAAACTTGACATCGAGAGAATGTCTAGGTGGTAGAAGCTTGTCGACGAGCTTCAGAGAGTAAACCGCGCGAATCTTGAGGCCATGCTAACAATGGAAAACGACAAATCTGAATGGCAGAAAACTCTTGAACAGCATGACGCGGAAATGAGGAGCATAACCACTTATAATGAGAAGCTTGAAGCAGAAGTGGAAAAAATTAAAGAAGAGCTCGCCACTTCTTCCACTTCCTACCCTCGGAGAGAGGAAATGCTTCAAAAACAAGAAAGAGACACTCATGCGGCGCAGAGAGATGCTGAAGCCAAATTTGAGGCGTAGCAGCAAACTATAGAAAACTACCGGGCTGACGTCGCTCAACTTCGAGAGAGAGCCAACGCCCAGAACTTGGAGATTGAGTTGCTGAAAGCTCGACTTTCCGAAGTTGAGAAGGAGCGTGACGAAGCTTTTGACGGCAAAGCTGCAGCCGAAGAGTCTCATATGGCAACTAAAGCTGAAGTCTGCTCCACTCTATTCGAGTTTTACATCCATAGCATTCTGGGACGTGGTAGCCTTAAGTTTTTGGGGCCGGCATATGAAATCACTTTGGCCAAAGTGTGGGAGGCCATACTTGACATGTTTGGAGGAGCCGGATGTGCCGAAGTAGATTTAATGGCGCATTATCTAGATGATGATGCATGTGCCGCTCTTGCAAGGGGGAAGGAGCAGCTTGCCAAAGAAAGAGCCGAAACGACAGAAGGAGAACATTTAGGAAAGACAATCTCAACCGACCCAGTTCTACCTTCAGTTTCGGCCGATATCAATATTGCTGGCTCCAATTCCCATTCTCCTCCTTCTAAATCCGTTATTGAAAGCGCCGCTGCCCACACTGGAGATGAGACTCAAGAAAGTGCTGAAGCGTAGGACTTCGAAGTTGATATAGCAAAGTCTGCTTCTCCAGGTAACCTCAATATTGATCTTGCTCAAGTGGACTTCTTGCTTTCTTCACATGAGCTTGATGAAATTTTTGATTATTACTTAAATCTTGACGCGCCACTTTCTCCTCTTTTCATGAGTGATACTGACTTTAACTTCTCTTCTCATGTAGTGAAAGTGCCCAGTGTTGCTCAGCTTTCCCCTCTTCCAGTTGTTTCCTCTCCGCCCCTTCAGATTACTCCCCCTTCTATCTCCCAACCGGGGTCGCAAGAAGAGCAGATAGAAGCTCTTCGTGACATGGACGATCATGTTGCTTCTCCGGAACAAAAGGTCGAAGAACCTGAAGAAGGGGAGAGAACTCCGAAGCAGACCGCTTCTAATGACATAACATTATCCACTCTTTTCACTCCGGGTAGTGAGTCTTCTTCTAAGAATAGGGGGAAACGCGGAGTCTCAAAGAAAAGGAAAGAAGTTTCTGCTGGCGAGGAAAAAACTGAAGAACGTCCAATTGCGCCTCTTCCTCTTTCTTCCCCTACTCTCACAAGCCGGCCTCAAAAACTGATCATTCGGCCAGGCGTTGGCTCGAAAGGTGGTAGGAAGAAGAAGTGATCGGTTTAGGACTTATGCTTTTCACCTTGCTTTTTGCTTTTTTGCTTGTATATACAATGACTTATGTTGACCGACGATTGTGCGGGTATCGGTCCCCGCTGTAACGACCCAGAATTTCTATTAATTAAAATTCATATAGTTAATTAATTTTAAATATTAATAAGTGAAATTTATAAGTCGAATAAATTTTATTTCGAATAATTGGATTTAATTGGATAATTAAATCGACAATTTAATAGTTGAAATTACGTAAATAATTGAAAATTGGGTTAAATATGATTGAAATTGATTTGTAAAATTTTATTTAATCTATTAGAGTTAGAATGATGTTATATAACTTTTAACATCGAATTAGAATTTAAATTGTGAAAACTGAATATTTTAGTATTAATTTGACGAGTTAAAATAGCCATTTTTCAAAAAGTCTCGGATTTCGACGAAACCAGTTTCATCGGATCCGCAATGTGATATTATTGTTTGGTTTCGAATTTCATGTCAATCGGATTTACCGTTTGTCCGGGGCAACCCAAAACGTCTAGAAATTTGATTTACCGATTTAATTTAAAGTCAAACGTTTATTGCCATAACTCGCACAGATGATCGAATTAGCTTCCGAAACCTATTTCATTGTGTCCGGAACACTGGGTAAACCTTAGAAACGCCAACCGGCAGCTTTGTTTGGAGTTCGGAAATTTCGGGATGAATAATGTTTGCCGTTTTTTCTATAAAAGCCCCCAAATATTTCATTTTGCAAAAAATTCTAAAACCCTAGTGTTAACTCCCCACTGCTAGCGACCTAACTAATGAAGCGACCTAGAAGTAGTTGCGACCTAAGGAGGCCACGACCTAAAAAAATAGCGGCGACCTAAAGATTATAACGACCTAAGAAAACTCCGCGACCTAAGGAAGGCTGTGACCTAAGAGATTCAGCGACCTATAGAACTCACACGACCTAACGGAGAACTTCGACCTAAGGAAGGCCGCGACCTAAGGGATTCAGCGACCTATAGAACTCACACGACCTAACAGAGCACTTCGACCTAAGGAAGGCCGCGACCAAAGGGATTCAGCGACCTATAGAACTCACACGACCTAACAGAGTGCTTCGACCTAAGGAAGGCCGCGACCTAAGGGATTCAGCGACCTAAGATCTCGAGCTATGATAACAGGAAGATACTCACGACCTAAGATAGGTCGCTCACGACCTAAGATAGGTCGCTCACGACCTAAGGACATTGCATTAGAAGGCCGCCTTTTCTATCCCGCTACCAATAAGGTCGCTTATGACCTAGAACTTGTTGAAACAAGCTTGCGTGTTCTCATGGAAGGGGGCCAGTGCTTCTTAGGTCGGCTACGACCTACGACCTTACTTAGGTCGGTCACGACCTACGACCTAACTCCGAGCAAAGCCTATAAATACACCCCGAGCTCCAACTAGAGAGTGACTTTTGGCTCATTCATTTCAAGCGTCGTTACTCTGCTGCATTCTGAACTACTTTAACACCTTCAAGGAACTTCACGAAGAAATCAAACATGTCCAATATGAGTTCAAAGATTTGGATCGATATTGAAGTTTAGGCTACTTGTTCTAAGTCACTTGTAACTCAAAGTGTGTTGTAATCAAAGTGTAACTGCATTGACTTGTAATCAAATCGTCAATAAAGATATTCAAAGTGGACGTAGGCTCTCTCTTAAGCCGAACCACTATAAGATTGCTGTTGTTTACTGTTTTTTCACTATTATCTGCTTATAATCTGTTCCCGAGCTATCGGGTGGTGCTTTCACAATCTCACTTCATACACCGGGGTGTTAGCGTTCAAATTTTAGCGTTAACATTTTTTGGTGCTTTCACTTAGAACCGAACTCAGGTGAATTATCGTCATTGCTTCACAGAGGTTTGTAGAGAGAATTTCCTTGAAAACCAGAAGTCTATCCGAGATTATGGCTCCTGGAAGGAAAAGTAGATCTGTCAGATCTGGGAATATTCAAGAGGGAACCTCCGCTTCCCCTATATCGAATCAAGCCACTCCAGCTGTCGGAGTTACAAAGGCAGAGCTGGATGCTGCAATCTTAGGGCTGAACCAACAGATAAATGCCCAAAATGCACAATTCGAGGCTCAGAATGCCCAGAATGCCCTAATTCTGAATAGGTTGAACGATTTGCTTGGGGCAAACCGTCAACCGGCAGGTAATGAAAGGAATTTTGCTGGCAACATTCATGATGCTGAAGAAAGGAATGCTACTGAAAGGGCTGCTAGCCCCTTTGAACAAACACTTCCTGAAGTTGGTGGATCTAGAACTCGACATGATGAGGAGTATCTTTCTGGGATGGTCCGACAAATCATGAAAGAGAGTATGCAGAGGGTTGAGGACGAGAAAGAATGGGGTTTTGCCCCAAGTAAAACTCCATTTACTGAGAAAATCTTAAAGGCTGAATTCCCAAGGAAGTTTGTCCCTCCAACCATTCCAGCTTACAAAGGAACAAGTGATCCGAACGAATTCTTGTATAAGTATGATTGGCACATGACAGGTGCCAGGGCTTCTGATGAAATAAAGTGCCGATATTTTCCTGTATACCTGGAAGGTGTAGCTCTGCTTTGGTTCACCAAGCTGCCAGTCCGATCTATCGATCAGTTTTCTGACTTGACCCGGAAGTTCAAGGAGCAGTTCAGGCTATATGCTTCAAAAGCCAAGGATATCATGTCACTGTCGAGTTTGGAACAGAATCCAGGTGAATCTATCAGATCTTTCTTGAATCGCTTTAACATAGCACTGGCTGAGGTAGACAATGCAGAGCCACGAATGATATTGACTTATCTGATGAGGGCTATTGACAAATCGAGCGAATTTGCGAAGTGGCTAAACATGAAGGAACCAAATTCCCTTGCAAATTTTTATAAAAAAACGGATGAATTCATATGCTTGGAGAGCCGTCCTGTACCGGTAAAGGCAGTACTGGAAAAAGCTGAAGATAACACTGTTGCTCCACGCAAGAATGAATCTGTAGGGCAAAAAAGGGAAAATAACAATGGGAAGAAACAGAGTAATCTGAAGAAGCCCCGATCCTTCAAGCCATCAGAGTATACTCCTTTATCAGACACGCCGGAGCGTATCTACCTTGCCACTAAAGATTCTGTTGATTTTCCTAAACCTCTTCCTCTGAGAACCGGGAAAAAGGCTATACAGAGTGGCAAGTTCTGCCGCTTTCATAATCAACCCGGTCATGAGACCGACGAATGCCGCTAGTTGAAAAATCTAATTGAAGAGTTGCTAAGGGAAAACAAGCTGCAGCAATTTTTGAAAAAGAATAGCAACAATCCTGCTTCATCTAGTCAGGGGCAACAAGCTCCGGCTCATCGGCCTAGGACAAGTGAGAAGGCTGCAGGGCATGAATCTGGAAGGCCCATTATCAATGTCATTACAGGAGGACCTCACCCAGCAGGCAGAAGCTGGGGTGAGATGGAAAGGTATACCCGAGCTTTGAAGTATGTACCGACTGAGGAAGATGTATTCATTTTGGAAGGTGCTATGCCCCTGAAGCAACAAAGAACTTTCGATGATGATATTGTGTTCAAAGCTAGGGATTCCGCAGGTATTGAAGCTCCTACCTTGGATCCCTTAGTCATCTCGGCTGGTATCGGGCCAGCTATTGTCAGAAGAGTTCTCATTGATTGTGGCGCATCCTGCAATATCCTCTTCAAGAAAACATTAGACCAAATGAAGATCCCTATGGCTGATGTGCAAGCCTCATCGCAGAAAATCGCTGGCTTCACTGGGGAGCCAAAGCAGCCGGTAGGAACCATTGATTTGTTTGTGGAACTTGGAGAAGGAGAGAGAAAAGTGGTCCGTAAGCAAACTTTTGTGATTGTCGACGAATTTTCTGCTTACAATGCTTTCCTTGGCCGTCCAACTCTCGCAGCATTCAAAGTTGTTCTGGCCCCATGGTGCCTCACCATTAAATTTCCCACAGATAATGGAGTGAGAGTTATAAAAGGGGATCAAAATGCGGGGCGGTAATGTTATCTAACAGAGCTACGAGAGACCAGAAAAAGAGAAATGGGAAAGAATGCGGCAGCCCCACTCCGCATCAAAGAACCAGCCTTGTAGCAATTACAGGGCGGACCCTGCACTGGCGAGCACAGCGGAGCAAGGAAAGAGATGGATCCTAGAAAAGTCAGTGCAGGGGAAAATAGAGTGGTACCAGTGGAAACGACAATACCAATACCTGTTGATCCAAAAGATCCAAACAAGGTGTTGAATGTGGGTTCACTACTTAATGCGTCAATTCAGAATATCTTAATATCTTTTTTAAAGGCAAATTTGGATGTTTTTGCTTGGACTCATGCCGATATGTGCGGAATATCCCCAGAAGTCGCAGTACACGCTCTAAATATTGATCCAAAATTTACACCTGTGAAGCAGAAAAGGAGAACTCAAGGTCCAAAAAGGTCGGCAGCATTAAAAGAAGAAGTTGATCGGCTCATGGGGAATAATTTTATCAAAGAGTCTACCTATCCGAATTGGGTTTCGAATCCAGTGCTGGTAAAGAAAGCCAACGGAAAATGGAGAGTATGCATCGATTTTTCAGATCTAAACAAGGCCTGCCCCAAAGACTGCTTCCCATTACCCAAAATCGATCAACTGGTAGACGGAACAGCGGGACACGAATTGTTATCTTTCATGGATGCTTACTCCGGATACAACCAGATCATGATGCATGAGCCAGATCAGGAGGACACAAGCTTTATCACTGACATTGGTCTTTACTGCTACAGAGTTATGCCCTTCGGGTTGAAGAATGCAGGGGCAACATAACAAAGACTTGTTAATGCTATGTTCAAACCGCAATTAGGCAAGACTATGGAAGTCTACGTTGATGACATGTTAGTAAAGTCTAAGAAAGCAGTGGATCACATAGAACACTTAGCGGACATGTTCGCAGTCCTCCGAAAATACGGAATAAAGCTCAATCCTTTGAAATGTTCATTTAGAGTGGAATCCGGTAAGTTTTTAGGTTTCATCGTGAGCGCAAGGGGCATCGAGGCTAGTCCCGCTCAAATTACCGCCTTAAAGGAAATCAAAGCTCCCAGAACAAAGAAGGAATTGCAAAGTCTCAATGGAAAAGTCGCCGCCTTGAGTCGGTTCATTTCCAAAGCCACAGATAAATGCATCCCATTCTTTGACGCCCTAAAGAAAGGAAAGAAAAACTTCGAGTGGACTCCTGAATGCCAAAAAGCCTTTGATGAATTGATTCGCCATATGGAAACGCCTCCAATACTTTCTAGGCTTGGCGATGGCGAGGATCTTCTTATATACTTAGCAGTATCATCTCATGCTTTAAGTGCAGCGCTGATACGGGAAGACAAGAGGATTCAACATCTAGTTTACTATATCAGCAAAAGACTCACTGGGGCAGAGATGAATTACTCAAAGTTGGAAAAACTCGCATATTGCCTACTAATTGCATCTTGAAAGTTGAGGCAATATTTCCAAGCTCATCCTATCAGAGTCCTTACTGATCAACCTTTAAAGCAAGTCCTGTTTCGCCCTGAGGCTTCGGGTCGTCTTCTAAAGTGGAATATTGAACTCAGTCAATATGACATCACTTATCATCCCCGAAAAGCAATCAATGGACAAGCTTTAGCGGATTTCATCGCAGAATTCACAGATAAGGGTAACAGTGAGGAGGAAACGATCGACGATTCCCCAATACAATGGAAGTTATATGTCGATGGCGCGAGAAACGACTACTGTTCTGGAGCCGGAGTTGTACTTGAGACCCCTGAAGGTCGATCATTATGCTATGCACTAAGATTGGAATTTCCTTCAACAAACAATGAAGCAGAATACGAAGCCCTTATCGCTGGCTTAAGGATCGCTAAAGAATTAAACATCCGAGCGTTACAGATCTTCAGTGATTCTCAGCTTATTGTATGCCAAGTCAAAAAGGAATTCCAAGCGAAATGGGAAATCTGCCCGCCTACTTGTCAAAGACTTGGGAACTTCTGTGTGACTTCGATCACCACACGATAAACCATATTCCCCGAGAACAAAACATGAAAGCAGATTCCCTCGCAAAGTACACTAGCACCGGCGAAGCTCAATTTCTAGGGTTAGTCCCAGTAGAAGTTCTGTCGGCACCGAGCATTAATGAGATGGACATTGATTGGATCATGAGTATGTCTCAAGAGCAAGAATCATGGATGACTCCAATAACAGAATATCTGCTCAATGGCTCTCTACCAGGGAACTCAAAAGAACGACAAAAGCTACTGAGAAAAGCCTCTCGATATATAATCCAGGATGGCCGATTATACAGACGGGGATTCTCAATGCCATTACTTCGATGTGTATCCAGGGAAGAGTCCAAAACAATCCTAGCGGAGGTACATGGAGGAGAATGTGGTGATCATTCAGGAGGCCAAACATTAGCAAAGAAAATTCTCCGATACGGATATTTTTGGCCAGAAATTAATCGAGATGCTGCAAGCTATTCCCGAAAGTGTGACAAATGCCAAAGATTCGCTAAAATTCCTAGAGCACCTTCTACTGAACTCACACAGATGGTCAGTCCATGGCCATTTGCAATTTGGGGAATGGATCTCATTGGGCCGCTACCAATTGCCAAATCTGGAATTAAATATGCCATTGTTGCTGTAGATTATTTTACTAAGTGGGCAGAAGCTGAACCACTGGCTACTATCACCTCAAAGAAGATGATAAGTTTTGTGACTAAAAACATCATTTGCAGATACGGTGTGCCTCAAAAAATAATTACGGACAATGGTACTCAGTTTGAAAGTGAAGAATTCCAAGATTTTTGCAAACGGTTCAAAATCCGAAATAGCTTCTCAGCAGTAGCCCATCCGCAAGCAAATGGGCAAGTGGAAGCAGTAAATAAAATTATCAAGTCAACCATCAAGAAGCAACTTGAAAGAGCAAAAGGTGGTTGGGTCGATAAGCTACCGCTGGCACTATGGGCATACAGGACTACCCACAAAACTGCGACTGGGCATACTCCGTTTTCATTGGCATACGGATCAGAGGCGATGATTCTGGTAGAAACAGAGGTCCCTTCACATAGAAGAATCCATTTCAATCAAGCGGAGAATGAGAAACTACAGCTTGAGGCACTAGATCTCCTTGATGAAAAAAGAGATGAGGCTAATCTCAGAATTGCAGCTCATCAGCAAAGGATAGCCAGACATTTCAATTCCAAAGTTCGCCAACACAGCTTTGAGATTGGAGATCTAGTCCTGAAGAGAATTAGGACAGCGACAGGTGTGTTTGGGCCAAATTGGGAAGGACCATATGTCATAGGTCAGAAGCTTCTTGACGGCACATTCAAACTCACTACTGTTGAAGGAGATCAAATTCCAAGGGCATGGAACAGCAATCACTTGCGTCCATACTTTACTTGAAAATTTTGTTGAAATATTGTAAAAAGAGTTATGAATGTATGATTCTTGTAATTAAAGGCAATTGTAAAACTGATGCAAGTAAATAATGAAAGAATATAAAGTGGATGTAGGCCCAATTTCCTGGCCGAACCACTATAAATCTTGTGTTCCTTATAATTATTACATGTTTGCTTTATTTTCGATATAAAAAGTACATAGAATGTATTGCTGAAATGTCGATTTAAATTTTTGCAGACAATGGAAGTGAAACTTGCACATAATAAGACCAAGTGATTCTCGCCAAATTTCGAGTCACAAAAGCCCCGAATTCAAATCCTAGATAGGAAGTACTTCAATTGAACGACCTATGATTTCGACAGAAACGGGCCTTTGCTAATAAATTGAGATTGTTTGAACAAACAAACATCCAATTAAGAAGCTAGTGCCTGTTCTCACGAACTTTCCTGACAATGAAGTACACTTCCTTGGATTAAACAAATTACTTGTGAGAAAAGGGAATGAAAGCTTAAAAAAGAAAAAAAACAGAGGATCGCTGAAAAGGCATAAGCAAGTGGACAAGGGAACAACCAAAGCCATCATCGGCAGCACAAGTCCTCTTCGGAGGCACAACTCTTCGGAGGATAAAGACCTCTAATGGGTCATACGCCACAAAAAAGAAAGTTCTCTACTCAACAAAAAAGATTGGAGGAGTCATGACCCTCCAACCATGAGAGAGTAACTTCCAGGCGATGAAAACCCTCTCTGAGGCACATTTCACCAGGAGTTGAAGTGTAACGACCGCTCTTCGGAATTTCACTTCACCAGAGATGAAATGTAAAACAAAATAAAAGCCCTCTTCGGAGGCCCATTTCACTAGGAGTTGAAGTGTTATGACCGCTCTTCGGAATTTCACTTCACCAGAGTTGAAATGCAAACAAAATAAAGACCTCTTCGGAGGCACATTTCGCCAGGAGTTGAAGTGTAACAGCCGCTCTTCGGAATTTCACTTCACCAAAGTTGAAATGCAGAACAAAATAAAGACCTTTCTGGAAGTCCACGTTTCACCGAGATTGAAATAAAACTTCCAAGTGTTGAAACGTGAAAAGGCTTTCTTCAAAGGCACAACACTTTGGAGGTACACGTTTCGCCAAGATTGAAATAAAACTTCCAAGTGTTGAAACGTGAAAAATCCCTCCTCAGAGGTACAACCTCCTCCCGGAGACACAATCAAGAAGAAAGACCTCTTCGGAAGCCCACGTTTCACCGAGATTGAAATAAAACTTCCAAGTGTTGAAACGTGAAAAGGCTTTCTTCAAAGGCACAAATCTTTGGAGGTACACGTTTCACCAAGATTGAAATAAAACTTCCAAGTGTTGAAACGTGAAAAATCCCTCCTCAGAGGTACAAATTTCTAATTAAAAAAAAAAAATCCTCATCAAGAGCATACTTTAACTTTCAAAGGAAGAGTGATTTACCTATTCTAGAAAATAACCTTCCTCAAAAAAAAAAAAAAGAAAGAAAGTTAAAGTACCCTTCAGAGGCCCGCTTTACCACATAGAAGAGTTCACTTGGCAAAATGCGTACATAAGCAAAAGAAAAAAAAGTGATTTCTTCGAAGGACGAAGCGTAAAAACTTATATGAAGGGAGTTGTACTCTACGAAAAATTTCTTCAAGAATGAAGTAATTATTCTTCAGAAAATAAGAGTGCAAGTCCCCTCAAAGTATAAAATATTGCAGCAAGCTTATGGTATGGGGGCAACATGGTATAGTTACATACAAAATGGTATAGCTACATCGGTAAAGTACGCTCAAACAACATACCACAAGCTCACCGCAATATCATATAAATAAACTTGTGCAAAAATGAATAATAAATGCATTCTCAAATTCAAACAAGAGTCTGTACAAATAAAGGATCATTTTATTCAATTGTATTGCAGATACAAGTTTCAAAACAAAAAGCAGGGGCCGATACCCGCACAATTCTCGACCAGTACATGCAAAAGACAAGAAGCTAAAAGCTGAAATCTTCATTTCCTCTTGCCACCTTTGGACCCTTTACCCGGCCGAATGATTAGCTTTTCAGGTCGGTCTGTAGGCATAAGGGAAGAAGGGGAGGGAGGTGCAACCGGTGCAACTTCCGGTTCCTCTTCAGTAGCAATGATTTTCTTCCCCCTCCTCTTCGACGTTCCGTGCTTCTTTCTCCTCTTCGAAGAAGACTCACTCCCTGGAGTAGCAAGAGCAGACAAAATTATGTCATCAGAAGGAGTCCGCTCCGGAAATATCTCACCTCCCTCAAGTCCTTCGTCTTTCTGCTCTTGCGAAGCGATAGGGTAATCTAAGCCATGAAGAGCCTCTATTTGCTCCTCTTGTGACCCGGGATGTGAAGCAGAAGGAGGGGCCACCTGAAGAGACGGTGGAAGGATAACCGGAGGAGGCGAAGTTTGCACAGCACTCGATGTTTCAACTGCAAAAGAAGAGAAATTAAAAATATTAGTATCTCCCGAAAAGAAGGGAGATATGGGTTCATCAAGATTCAAGAAGTAATCGAGAAGCTCATCAAACTTTTGAGGAACAAGCAGGCAATCCACCTGAATCGGACCAATGTCAAAGTTACCTGAAGATATTTGCTTCGTTAGTTCAATCTCATAATCCTGGGATTCAGTGCTCTCCTGAGGCTTCTCTACAGCATGGAGAGTTGTAACTCCGAGATTAGTTTGATCTTGAGGAATAGAAGATGAGCTAGGGCCAGCTATATCAACATCAGCTGAAACCGAAGGAGGAACATGGGCATTTACAAGCGTTTCCTTCTCTGAGCACCCCTCCCATGTCGTTTCAGCTCGAAATTTAGCAAGCTGCTCTTTTCCCCCAGCTAGTGCTTCCCGAGTTGCCTCATCAAAATAATATTCTTGAAGATGATCTTCAGAGTAACCAGCGCCTCCAAGCATATCTACGGCAGCCTCCCATACTTCAGCCAATGTAATCTCATATTTGGGACCCAGAAATGAAAGGCTGTCGCGCCCCAAGATACATTGAAGATAAAAATCAAATAATGTGGAGCCAATGTCATCTTTGGTTGCTTGATGGGCCTCTTCGGCCGCGAGTTTACCGGCAACAGCCTCGTCACGCTCCTTTTCGGCCATAGCAAGTCGAGTTTTTAACAACTCTATCTCCAAGCTTTGAGAGTCGGTCTGTTCTCGCAGCTGTAAAGTTTTAGCGCGATATTCTTCTATGACCTTCTCTTTGTATGCAATCTTATCTTCGACTGCCCTTTGACTGGCATGCGCATCTCGTACTTGTTGCTGAAGCATGCTCTACTTTTGAGAATAGGAAGTAGATGAAGTAGCTAATTCTTCCTTAAGCTTTTCTACTTCCGCTTCCAGCTTTTCATTATAGGAAGCAATACTTCTCATTTCGGCGTCATGCTGCTCGAGAGTCTTCTACCACTCAGTCTTATCGTTCTCCATTGTGAGCATGGCCTCGAGATTGGCTCGGTTAACCCTCTGAAGTTCGTCGACAAGTTTTTGCCAGTTCCACATTCTTTCAATATCGGTCCTGATAGTATCAAGATTTCACAGCATAGCCAATTTGTCGAGAGGAACCAAGTCGAGATCAAATCGAACCCCTTTCAGGCACCACTGAGTGAATCGACTTTGATGAGTGGGAGGACCTTGCCCAACTTGGTATGCAGGCCGATTGATGATTGTTTGAATGTCGGAATGAACGGGGGCAGGAGATTGAGCAGGAACATTTTCAGAAACTGTCGGCATTGTTTCTTCAGTAAGTTTAGCCCGCTTGCTAGAAGAATCGTCCATGTGACCTTTACCTCTCTCATCGTGAGTCTTTCGTTTTTGGATATCATCATCTCTGTGAGGAGGGTCATGTCTTTCTTGTTCTCTTCGGTGACGTTCTTCATATGCTCGTCTCTCATTTGCTTTTCTGATGGCCCTCTCTTCATCAGTTTCTCTTCGAGGGGGGAGATGACATCTATAGTCGAATTGGCTGCGTCTCCCGTATTGTTTAAAGTCGTCATAATAAGAGTCGCTCCGCCCCATTGGAGAACCTGAAATTAAAAACAAGGTTTGAGAATCTACCAGGAATAAGAAGGTCAAGTGCATCCTAAGTGCGTGTGACGTGTAAAACTACTCGCGACAAACTAGACTACAAACCAGTCATCGACTGAGGGGTAGTGGTAGTTATTGTGGAAAATTGCACTTCCGGGGCGGTGGAAGTGTGCTTGAGAGTAGAAGTTGCTTCAATAGCTGGAGATGTGACTTTGGTAATGGCAGGATCATCCCTAAAAAGTTCTTGAGAAGTGACTATTATGTCACTTAAACTCCCAAAAATATCAACTCCAAGATCAACGTTCTTATCAGTATGAGGAAGGGGCTCCTCTTCTTCAGTTATGGGGGCAAGTGCAGGCTTTTCGGATGGCTCCGCATCATGCCTTGGAGTGGAACATTTTACTAGTGAAGTTTCTATAGAGGTTCCTCCCCGCATGTGCTCTTTAATAGAGACCGGGGCATCAGGAGTTTTCATCGGAGAATCGGGAACTTCAGTCGGAACTTCATGAAGTTGAGTAGAACGAGAAGAATGTAAAAGCTCAAACCGATGAAGAAGTTCATCTGTCAATAGAAATTTTGCGCTCCTCTCTTCAGCAGCCACAATGCTTAGCCTTTCAAAGACTGGCTTATGACTGGAATCTCTAGAAGGAGGAGGAAGTGCTGTAAAAATAAGGAATGGAATCAGCATCTAGCAATAAGAACCATGAAAAACTTAGAATGAGATTGAAGAAAGAAGGGAAAGAAGATCTCACTTCCTATTCTCCAGTCTGCGTAAAATCCTGCGGGGCAACGAATATAGAAGAATTGATTCAAAAAACCATGTGCACTCTCCGGCAAATCCAAAATTAGTTTACGGTTCCTCTCACCTCTTACAAGTATAATTGAAGGGTGGTCCTTGTTCTTCGCAAAAGTGCACAGGTAACAGATTTCCTCAAAACTCGAAAGACGGTCAAGAGTTCTCCTGAACAGAACGCACAATCACATCAAAATGGCATAGCCATTGGGATGCAGTTGGAAAGGAGAGATCGTTAGTCGAAGAAGGATTTGTTGAAGAAATTCATTAAAGGGAGGAATTACTCCACTTAAGCACATTTGGCGATTAATGGCAACAAAACCGGAAGGTGGTCTATCAGCAAAATCATTTGGTCCAGGGAGTAAAACTTCTGCCTCGGCAATGCCAAATTGAACGCATAATTGATTAAGCACCCGCTGTTTCAGAAGGGTAGGAGTTATTTCCGGAGGGTTCTCTAGTGGAATAGCAATCGGGAAAGCCCCTTCGACGTGTTCTATCGTTTCTTCTTGTTGAGACGTCATTCTATATAAGCAACTGGATGTTCAGATGTGAAGGTGCACGTTTCCTAAAAGTGTGAAGTGTTGTGCAAAACTAATAAAAATAACAAGCAAAATAACTGGAATTAAACTAGTTAGCAACTGATCGATTGTGAGATTTCAGGACTTGTTAATTTAAAACTCAAGTGCAGTGTTAATTCAAACAAAATTCTAGCTTTGCTTTAACACTTCATTTGAGTCGGTTGAGTTACAACATTTCACTCGCACAATTCATTTAAGTTGATTATTCTTTATCGACTAATCTGTCATTCGATGTGGGCGGTCAGTGACAGTATATTCGTCCCATTCTTCTGTAAATGTCATATTTAACAGAAAAAATTTCACAAGTCCTAGGTCGTCCAACGACCTAGCATAGGTCAGAGCTCCTTTAGGTCGCACTGTGCAAATTAAAATGGTCCAAAGCAATGCAGATTTGTTCAAGTCCTAGCTCGGCCGCGACCTAAAGCCTATGTCGCAAAAGAGTTAGGTCGTTAATTTGTTAAGTCGTGCTGCTTGGAATTCATGTGCAAATTTGTCAAGTCCTAGGTCGTCTGGTGACCTAACCTAGGTCGGGGTTAACTTAAGTCGCTCAATGCAAATCTGTTCATGTCCTAACTCGGTGGCGACCTAATTTCTATGCTACAGGGATTTAGGTCAACAAGTTCTTAAGTCGCACCTTGGTTCAGATTAAGATGGTCCAGATTTGTTAAAGTATAAGGTCGGCCGCGACCTAAGATTTCAATCATCACTAAACTTAGGTCGTTACTTTCTTATGTCGTTTTTAGGTCGCTCTGCTTTAAGTCTTATCTCATTCAAGAGGAAGTTAGATCGGTAGTATTAGGTCGCATGGTTCACATTCAAACAGACACCCCTAAGGTCGATTCCCCACTCACACGCTGCCACATCATCTCCTCCATCAACTCGTTAACCCATTAGAGCCTTCCTCATCTCTTCCAAATTTACAAACCAGCTAATTCGAATCACCCGAAAATCCAATTCAAATTGCCTCAAATCCACCATACATCTGATGTATTGCCATATTCACAAGAATCACCACGATAACTCAATCAAAAGGTTAATTGAATCGTGACTTATGGGAAAACGCAGCATACAAAAATGTATTAAGAACGACAAGTGGAATATTCGCGATTTGATGATGGATGTAGTCGAATGTTGATAGAATTCACTTACGCAATCTGATGATGGAAAAGATTAAAGATTGAACTGTTCGGAATCGTCCTCGAGAACTTCAAAAGCTTGTTAATGGTAGAATGGATGCTGAAGAAGGGAGGGAGCGACCTACGGTATTTATATTCAGGGGCAGTGGAACACGAATCGACAGCATGCGACCTAATCCTCTCTCTAAGTCGTCTATGACCTAACGACCCTCCAGAGCACGAGTTAATGAAATCGAAGCATGCAACCTATAGCTTGGTCACATACTTCGAGGGGCAAATGTTAACTCCCCACTGCTAGCGACCTAACTAATGAAGCGACCTAGAAGTAGTTGCGACCTAAGGAGGCCATGACCTAAAAAAATAGCGGCGACCTAAAGATTATAACGACCTAAGAAAACTCCGCGACCTAAGGAAGGCTGTGACCTAAGAGATTCAGCGACCTATAGAACTCACACGACCTAACAGAGAACTTCGACCTAAGGAAGGCCGCGACCTAAGGGATTCAGCGACCTATAGAACTCACACGACCTAATAGAGCACTTCGACCTAAGGAAGGCCGCGACCTAAGGGATTCAGCGACCTATAGAACTCACACGACCTAACAGAGTGCTTCGACCTAAGGAAGGCCGCGACCTAAGGGATTCAGCGACCTAAGATCTCGAGCTATGATAACAGGAAGATACTCACGACCTAAGATACGTCGCTCACGACCTAAGGACATTGTATTAGAAGGCCGCCTTTTCTATGCCGCTACCAGTAAGGTCGCTTACGACCTAGAACTTGTTGAAACAAGCTTGCGTGTTCTCATGGAAGGGGGGCCAGTGCTTCTTAGGTCGGCTACGACCTACGACCTTACTTAGGTCGGTCACGACCTACGACCTAACTCCGAGCAAAGACTATAAATACACCCCGAGCTCCAACTAGAGAGGGACTTTTGGCTCATTCATTTCAAGCGCCGTTACTCTGCTGCATTCTGAACTACTTTAACACCTTCAAGGAACTTCACGAAGAAATCAAACATGTCTAATATGAGTTCAAAGATTTGGATCGATATTGAAGTTTAGGCTACTTGTTCTAAGTCACTTGTAACTCAAAGTGTGTTGTAATCAAAGTGTAACTGCATTGACTTGTAATCAAATCGTCAATAAAGATATTCAAAGTGGACGTAGGCTCTCTCTTAGCCGAACCACTATAAGATTGCTGTTGTTTACTGTTTTTTCACTATTATCTGCTTATAATCTGTTCCCGAGCTATCGGGTGGTGCTTTCACAATCTCACTTCATACACCGCGGTGTTAGCGTTCAAATTTTAGCGTTAACACCTAGGTCAAACCATCAGCCGTCGCCTCCGTATAAAATTAATGGCCGAAAAACTCTCTCCTTCTCCTCCAATTTTCTTCCAATCCATGAAGTATTTCAACAAACCTCCAACTGCAAAAAGGTAGGGCTCGACGAGATCTTGAAGATGAATGGTGATGATCGAATTTGGTGAGGCGAATCAACGACAATTGGCTCGAGATGGCCAGCCGTTCATCCTCGTTTTGCATGCACCAGGGACGACGGAGTTTGGCGTGGTTGTGGCCGTGTGTCGAGCGCGAGACGAGCTTCAATGTGGTGTATCCTGATCGCTCTGGAAGTCGTCGTGGAGGTCGCAAAAATTCAACCCTAATGGCGGCTAATGGGTTGGATGCACGTGATGTTTACTGGGCAGGAGATGAAGATAGTGTGTGGCTGAGATTAGCAGGTTGAAGGATGGACGGCTAGGATTCTGTTAGGTTTAAAAAATATAATAATGTTGTAAATTTTGTATATATAAATTCGTGTAACTTTAAAAATTCATATCTTTTTCATACGAGGTCGAAAACGCACGAAACAAGTTGCATTGGTTTCATATGGACGAATACTACGCTATGGAAATGGATTGGAGTCATTTAGAGCTAGCGAAAATTTCGGGTAAAATTAAACGTCCGTTTAATTCTATTCGAAATAAAAGCTGAAAACGAAATTGAAATCAAGGTGAGAACTTCTCACTCAATCAAATCGGTTTTGATTTTAATTTTAAATAGTTAGATTTAAAATTCTTGAATGTATGTTTGAATGATGATTTTTATCTATTCATTGTTAAAGTAGACACTATACGCCGTTAGTAAACGGAAGTTATTTATTAAAAACGTATACCGCGAATATTTCACAGTACAGTAAAATTGGTATTATTTATGTATTTGGAGTTGATTTCCCGCATTATATAGCGGATGAGACCCTATTGTGTCATCTATTAAGCGGATATTGTTTTATAAATCCCATATACCGCGATAATTCTGTACTGGAACGGAATTGGTATTGTGATAACATCTTTGGATGCAGGGAAACAGGTTGGAGGGATCCAATTGGATTCCTCAACAGTATTTATTTGATTATGGATATTTTCATATTCGTTGATTATCATATACAAATGTATGATGTCGTTGTGGTCGTGATTGACTATTTGGTGTGTAGCACCATTGGGCCAATTTTGGAATTTTAAAAGGATTTTTAAAGTGATTTTTGAAAGTATACGTTTTAAAAAATATTTTTGGAATTGATTCATTTTGAATAATAAACTTTATAATTTTATTGTTATAAAAATTATGATTTTTGAGAGATATAGTTAAAAGTTGATTTTTGAAAATACGAGGTTAATGATTTTATAAAATAGTTTAAATTGGGACTTTTGAATTTATTGTAAAAAGTTTAAAATATAGGATTTATGAAATTTGATTGTTTATTAATCAAAATTATGAAATTATAAAGGAGTTAAAAGACGTTTTAAAAATAATAATATAAATTGATTTATGTCAAGAATTTATAAATTGATATTCATAAATTGAAATATTTGAATTATAAAACGAGTTTTTATAAGTGTTAGAATGAAGTGGAAATGAATTTCATAAATAAATGAAATTTATAGAAATATGACGGTGAAGTTATAAATGGAATTTATAAGCAGTAGGTTTATAAAATTTGTAAAGTTACTAAAAGAATAGTTTTGGGTGAATAAATGAATCTTATAAGTTATAAGATTTATAATTTGGGAAGTTTAAAAGAACGATTTCGTAAACAAATAAATTATAAGTATTTAACTTATAATATGAACTTTTGGTATATAATTTAGTTATAAATTGAAATAGGTTAATAAAGGAGATTTATATAAGGAAGTTGTTATAAAATAAACAGAAATGAAATTTATAAACTTTGTTTTATAAATCCGCAAACGACTTATTTTGATAAGTAAATTGTTATAACTTATTAATGGAGTTATATTCACATTTTAGACAGTGAGTAATCCTTTAAAATGAAATGTACAGAAATGATGAAATTGGTAAACGAAGTATATTCACGTTTTTGAATAGTGAATAATATGTTAAAGAAATTGTTTCGGATGTGATGTTTTAAATAGAATTAAAACGATCTAACGATGTTTTTAAAATGTGTTAAGATTCGAAACCATAGATTTCAACATTCATTGTTGAAATAGACGTTTTCGAGAAATAGAAGGAAATGGTGGACTATAACACTGTTGTTATAGTAAATGATTTTCGAAAGGAAATGTTTTGTATAGTATTGGGATTTATATATCTATTTTAATTTCGAATCCCTATACTAGTGATTTTGGGTTGTCGTAACGATGTTTCACGCAACATTCGTTTTGGCCCAAATAAATATGTTTAAGAGAATGATTTCCTTAAAGAATGAAATATATACTTAATTTTGATTTAAGTATATTGAATATTTTCCAAGTGTAGAAAATAAAAAGATTTGTAAATTACTTATTAATAAATAAGTATGGAAATGTTTTTCCAAGGTGAAATGAAACGTTTTGAGAATTTATCTTTTTGAAGATAAATTGAAAATGATTAATTAAAATTGTATATTCATAAATATTTTTGAATATAAATTCACTATGGAATTTATAAAAGATAGGGTAATTTTTTTAAAAATAAACGTTGATTTATTTTTGAAGTGTGTGAATAAATTTACGGGTTTGGAACGTAAATATAAAGTAAATCGTTAAGGATTTATTTAATTGGTTGACATGAACCATGTTGAAATGAAAGTATTTCCGCGTAAGGAAAATGTTTGAAATTTGTTTTCAAAAGTGGTAAAGGTAAAAAGTGATTTGAAAATTGTTTTCAAATGGTTGAAGTGTGGAAAATATATATCTTGTAAGATATTTTTGGACAATAAATAATTTGGAAAATTATTTGGAATCTGGTGATGTTGTGCATATCCATTGATAGTTCAATAACCGACTATCAATATTTACCTTTGAATGGTTATTTGTTGTGATTTGCTTGAATTTGAATGCCACACTTATTTTTGAATAAGCGCTCACTGTTCGGGTTAGCCGGGAAAGGACTTTGGGGTCGTATAACCCATTCCGAATATGTGATATGTCGTTATGAATTGCATTTGAAGACCGGTGTTGAAGACCGGATATTTTTGAAAACGAAAGGATTACCGTCGAATGTTTCTGCACCGAATGGCCCCGGTATAGAGATTCCATATGTGATGGGAAGTCCGGACGTGATTAGTGAATATTCGGATTGCAAGGACTTCTTTGTAAGTGCCTTCGGTTCTGTTCGATCCCGGAACAGACTTGTATGGATTGTATGTTTGATATTATTAATTGAGATATAAAGCTGATTTCTTTCAAATACATATCCGTTGGTGGAGGAGAATTTATTCCCTTAGCATTAACACCCTTCTCTGAGACGTACGAGCTCAGAGGTTATGTAGTTGAGAGTTATTAGTAATATACTCCCAATTTGGTAGTGTGATATGCTAAGTGCTATTGAGCATTTGTTGAATCAAAGCACAGCTTTTGTATAAAGCGTAGCTTTGTGGACGAGACTGCGTCGGACCTCACACCCCAGAAATGGTCAAAATAGAAAGGATGCAGCAAGGTTATTAGGGGGTAGCGCCCCTTTAGTGTATGTTATTCCTTCTGGATGGAGGTGGTATCAAGGTATGGAGCCCAGATACTTAACCTATGTTGTTGCTGCAAACTTATTACTTTGTGGTTGTTGGAAATCGAGGATCCTCGGATGTAGATCGGTTACGATCGAGGGATGACATATTCGTGTCAGTGGTTACCCAGTTAGGGGTAACCAGGCCTTGTGTTGGCAGAGATCCGGTTTGGTTCTCGGGACGTCATTCCAGAGGCGTTTCCATGTGGCAATGGGAAGTTCGTTGGCCTGGCCATTTTTTTGGAAATCCAAAGAAACAATACGAGTCTTGTACGGTTTTAGTTGTAGAACCTTCCATTTAATATGGTAGCTATAGTAGGCATAATATAATGGTACCTATGCTGCCTAAGATTTATATTCTACTTTTGAAATTTTTTCTACACTATGCTCTATTAATAATATCAAAAATGATTTGATTTTGCGTAGTAAGCATCTTTGACTATCATAAGGAGAAATCTCCCCCATGTCTGCGTTTGCATTGTGTGTGTGCCGGGAGGACTTATGGTAGTTTCATTTTTAAAAGCATTGCGAATCTATTTTAAAATTATCATGTACTTTGTTTTAAAAAAATAAACTGTTTTGAGTTCTCACACCAGTCACATTAATGACTCGGAGTTTATTGTTTTCCTTCCTAAACTCTGGGTGCCCACCAATTTCCACATGGGCAGTCAAGATCAGGTTTATCAGGATATTCTGGAATCCAGGAGTTGCTGGAGGCAAGCTGGATGGCATGGCGTATTACTAGTATATAGTATTTATTTTCCGCTGTTTGTTGTTGTTGTAAACTCTGATAATAAAATGTAATGTGATGTAATGTAATAACTGATATAGTTCTTTGTTTGAAGATTATTCATTTATCTATTATATGTTGTTCCGCTGCGATTGTGAGATTCTGATATTTTCTGTTGTTTTCTTTCTGTTCTGTTCTACTATCTTTTCTCTCTTCTTCTATCTTTTTTTCTTTTTTTAAAACCCTAAGAATTCGTATTTCCGTTCATCTTGAGTTAATCACTGGAGATTAGTGTCTATTCAAGGAGTACGGATTTGCGGGTCCTCACATCTGGTATCGGAGCGTATGGTTAAACGACAACCATGGCTCTGTTGGGTATTACTCATTAGAGATAGAGTTAGTAGTACTCTAGAATGAGTTTGAGTGTAATAATAGCTATGAGTGCGTATTTGTTAGTGAATATAAAATTGTTTTATATTGTGATGATTGGTTTGTTGAGTGGTATATGGATTCTAGTTAATACGAGCTATTAACGTTGTTGATAGGGATCTCTAAACACTTGTACAGAACAATTCGAAACGATATTGTTTTAAGTTGGGTAAATGAAATAATTTTACTTCGATTATTTTATATATAAAGGGATAATTTTTCAGAATTATTAAAGTGTATATAAGTAGATTATTTGGTTGTTGAAAATGTAATAATATATATAAGTAAATTTAAAAGATGTTTGGATAATCTAAATAAAAGAATAATTGTATAAGTAAAAAGAATTATAAGAATTGAATTATAATTAAAGAGATTTACAATTGTGAAATAAACCTATGTATATAAGAAGTGAAACTATATGAATATATTTATGAATATGAGTTGTAAATAAAAATGAGTTTGAATAAGTGATGAAATTTGACTTTGGTAAAGGTTAAATAAAATTTACTTTAGAATGGGAATCTGAATTGGTTTATAAGTGGGAATTTAAGTTAAGTAAAGCCAAATAATGTTTAAATGGAATATAACTTAAGAGATGTTGAATGATGTTGATTTTGGTATCGAAGTAAATTAATAAAGTTAAGTGATAAATGTGAACTTGATTTATGTAATTAAATTCAACTTTTGTAATTGAATTGAATTAATGAATTGAATGTAAAATCAATTAAATGTAGATAGTTCATATGAAATAACGGATGTAAGTGTAATTCATTAAAAGCTAATGTAATTGGAAGTTGAATAATTGAATGAAAATCAATTTCATTAAACCAATTGAAAGTAAAGGTGTTAAACCAAAATGAATGTAAAGTAAAGCAAAGGAATTTAATTAATATACATTGGTTGATATATGATTGTTAGTTGATTGTATAGAATTCATTAAGTATTAATGAAATTGAGTTAATGAAATTAAAAACTAAAGTAACTGAAATCCAATTGGAAGTTAAGTGAATCTTAAATAGAATTGAATTTGATTTGGAAGTGAACCAACTTGAATATGAATTAGTGAATATAAACTAATTGGAAATGAATGTTAGTAAAAACATCCACTGTTAATGAATCAAATGTGATTAAATTGAAAACCCATTTCATTGAATATTAATGAGAATATGAATGAATATTTATTGGTTATGGATGTTAGTTGGATGATAGTTGGTTGATGGTTGAATATATTGCTTTTACTGCATTTGCTATGTTGGCATATATAGTTATTATGTTGCTACATGTTGTATATCGATACTATTGTCTATATACATGTTTCTCGTCTGTTTGTTGAGTGTTTAGTAGGTGCGGATCGCGTTTGCTTCGCATTTGGAGCTCGCTTTCGTGCAATATTAGCTATATAAGCTCGCTAATAAAATATAAGGTACATATCTCGGATTAAATATCGTACTTTTACACTTTTTTCCCTGCGGGATGCCTCATCACTTGATGAGATGTATATTTATGATATATATACTGTCATTTTTTTTCGGATCGAGCCGCAAAGGAGACTATGGAGAATTTTTCCGAAAATTTAAGGCGTTGGAAAAATTTAGGGATTTTTGGGAAATTTTTGAAAACTATAATTTTGATTGGAGTTAAAAGTTAAACAATAGTAGTTGTTTTTGAAAAGATAACTAAGTGTGATTTGAAAAATTAGTAAAGTATTGTAAGAAGTTTAACTATGAATTTTGGGAAAGTTAAAAGATTCTGTAACTTTTCTTACTTGGTAATTTCGAGGACGAAATTCTTTTAAGGGGGGAAGTATGTAACGACCCAGAATTTCTATTAATTAAAATTCGTATATTTAATTAATTTTAAATACTAATAAGTGAAATTTATAAGTTGAATAAATTTTATTTCGAATAATTGGATTTAATTGGATAATTAAATCGACAATTTAATAGTTGAAATTACGTAAATAATTGAAAATTGGGTTAAATACGATTGAAATTGATTTGTAAAATTTTATTTAACCATATTAGAGTTAGAATGATGTTATAGAACTTTTAAAATCGAATAAGAAGTTAAATTGTGAAAATTGAATATTTTAATATTAATTTGACGAGTTAAAATAGCCATTTTTCAAACAGTCTCGGATTTCGATGAAACAAGTTTCATCGGATCCGTAATGTGATATTATTGTATCTTTTCAAATTTCATGTCAATCAGATTTGCCGTTTGTCCGGGGCACGCTAAAACGCCTAGAAATTTGATTTACCGATTTAATTTAAAATCGAACGTTTATTGCCATAACTCGCACAGATGATCGAATTAGCTTCCAAAACCTATTTCATTATGTCTGGAACGCGGGGTAAACCTTAGAAACACCAACCAGCACGTTTCATTTGGAGTTCGGAAATTTCGGGATGAATAGTGTTCGTCGTTTTTTCTATAAAAGCCCCAAATATTTCATTTTGCAAAAAATTCTAAAACCCTAGGTCAAACCATCAGCCGCCCTCTCTCCTTCTCCTCCAATTTTTTTCCAATCCGTGAAGTATTTCAACAAACCTCCAACTGCAAAAAGGTAGGGCTCGACGAGATCATGAAGATGAACGGTGATGATCGAATTTGGTGAGGCGAATCAATGGCTATTGGCTCAAGATGGTTGGCCGTTCGTCCTCGTTTTGCATGCACCAGGGACGACCGAGTTTGGCGTGGTTGTGGCCGTGTGTCGAGCGCGAGACGAGCTTCAATGTGGCGTATCCTGATCGCTCTGGAAGTCGTCGTGGAGGTCGCAAAAATTCAACCCTAATGGCGGCTAATGGGTTGGATGCGCGTGATGTTTACTGGGTAGGAGATGAAGATAGTGTGTGGCCGAGATTAGCAGGTCGAAGGATGGACGGCTAGGATTCTGTTAGGTTTAAAAATATACAATAATGTTGTAAATTATATATATATAAATTCGTGTAACTTTAAAAATTCATATCTTTTTCATACGAGGTCGAAAACGCACGAAACAAGTTGCATTGTTTTCGTATGGACGAATACTACGCTATGGAATTGGATTGGAGTCGTTTGGAGCTAGCGAAAATTTCAGGTAAAATTAAACGTCCGTTTAATTTTATTCGAAACAAAAGCTGAAAACGAAATTGAAATCAAGGTGAGAACTTCTCACTCAATCGAATCGGTTTCGATTTTAATTTTATATAGTTTGATTTAAAATTCTTGAATGTATGTTTGAATGATGATTGTTATCTATTCATTGTTAAAGTAGACATTATACGCCGTTAGTAAACGGAGGTTACTTATTAAAAACATATGCCGCGAATATTTCACAGTACAGTGAAATTGGTATTATTTATGTATTTGGAGTTGATTTCCCGCACTATATAGCGGATGAGACCCTATTGCGCCGTCTATTAAGCGGATATTGTTTTATAAATCCCATATACCGCGATAATTCCATACTGGAACGGAAATGGTATTGTGATAACATCTTTGGATGTATGGAAACAGGTTGGAGGGATCCAACTGGATTCCTCAACAGTATTTATTTGATTATGGATATTTTGATATTCGTTGATCATCATATACAGATATATGATGTCGTTGTGGTCGTGATTGACTATTTGGTGTGTAGCGTCATTGAACCAATTTTGGAATTTTAAAAGGATTTTTAAAGTGATTTTTGAAAGTATACGTTTTATAAAAATTTTTTGGAATTGATTCATTTTGAATAAATAAACTTTATAATTTTAGTGTTATAAAAATTATGATTTTTGAGAAATATAGTTAAAAGTTGATTTTTGAAAATACGGGGTTAATGATTTTATAAAGTAGTTTAAATTGGGATTTTTGAATTTATTGTAAAAAGTTTAAAATATAGGATTTATGAAATTTGATTATTTTATAAATCAAAATGATGAAATTATAAAGGAGTTTAAAAACGTTTTTAAAAACAATAATATAAATTGATTTATATAAAGGATTTATAAATTGATATTTATAAATTAAAATATTTGAATTATAAAACGTGTTTTTATAAGTGTTAGAATGAAGTGCAAATGAATTTCATAAATAAATGAAATTTATAGAATTATAACGGTGAAGTTATAAATGGAATTTATAAGCAGTAGTTTTATAAAATTTGTAAAGTTATTAAAAGAATAGTTTTGGGTAAATAAATGAATCTTATAAGTTATAAGATTTATAATTTGCGAAGTTTAAAAGAACGATTTCGTAAACAAATAAATTATAAGTATTTAACTTATAATTTGAACTTTTGGTATATAATTTAGTTATAAATTGAAATAGGTTAATAAAGGAGATTTATAAAAGGAAGTTGTTATAAAATAAATACAAATGGAATTTATAAAAATTGTTTTATAAATCTGCAAACGACTTATTTTGATAAGTAAATTGTTATAACTTATTAATGGAGTTATATTCACATTTTAGACAGTGAATAATCCTTTAAAATAAAATGTATAGAAATGATGAAATTGGTAAACGAAGTATATTCACGTTTTTGAATAGTGAATAATATGTGAAAGAAGTTGTTTCGGATGTGATGTTTTAAATAGAATTAAAACGATCTAATGAAGTTTTTAAAACGTGTTAAGATTCGAAACCATAGATTTCAACATTCATTGTTGAAATAGACGTTTTCGAGAAATAGAAGGAAATGGTGGACTATAACACTATTGTTATAGTAAATGATTTCCGAAAGGAAATGTTTTGTATAGTATTGGGATTTATATATCTATTTTAATTTCGAATCCCTATACTAGTGATTTTGGGTTGTCGTAACGATGTTTTACGCAACATTCGTTTTGGCCCAAATAAATATGTTTAAGAGAATGATTTCCTTAAAGAATGAAATATATACCTAATTTCGATTTAAGTATATTGAATATTTTCTAAGTGTAGAAAATAAAACTATTTGTGAATTACTTATTAATAAATAAGTATGGAAATGTTTTTCCAAGGTGAAATGAAATGTTTTGAGAATTTATCTTTTTGAAGATAAATTGAAAATGAATAATTAAAATCGTATATTCATAAATATTTTGGAATATAAATTCACTATGGAATTTATAAAAGGAAGGGGAATTTGTTTAAAAATAAACGTTGATTTATTTTTGAAGTGTGAGAATAAATTTACGGATTTGGAACGTCAATATAAAGTAAATCGTTAAGGATTTATTTAATTGGTCGAAATGAACCATGTTGAAATGAAAGTATTTCCGCGTAAGGAAAATGTTTGAAATTTGTTTTCAAAAGTGGTATAGGTGAAAAGTGATTTGAAAATTGTTTTCAAATGGTTGAAGTATGGAAAGTATATATCTTGTAAAGATATTTTTGGAAAATAAATAATTTGGAAAATTATTTGGAATCTGGTGATGTTGTGCATATCCATTGATAGTTCAATAACCGACTATCAATATTTACCTTTGAATGGGTATTTGTTGTGATTTGCTTGAATTTGAATGCCACACTTATTTTTGAATAAGCACTCACTATTCGGGTTAGCCGAGAAAGGACTTTGGGGTCGTATAACCCATTCCGAATATGTGATACGTCGTTATGAATTGCATTTGAAGACCGGTGTTGAAGACCGGATATTTTTGAAAACGGAAGGATTGCCGTCGAATGTTTCTGCACCGAATGGCCCTGGTATAGAGATTCCATATGTGATGGGAAGTCCGGACGTGATTAGTGAATATCCGGATTGCAAGGACTTCTTTGTAAGTGCCTTCGGTTCTTTTCGATCCCGGAACAGACTTGTATGGATTGTATGTCTGACATTATTAATTGAGATATAAAGCTGATTTCTTTCAAATACATATCTGTTGGTGGCGGAGAATTTATTCTCTTATCATTAACACCCTTCTTTGAGACGTACGAGCTCAGAGGTTATGTAGTTGAAGGTTATTAGTAATATACTCCCAATTTGCTAGTGTGATATGCTAAGTGCTATTAAGCATTTGTTGAATCAAAGCACAGCTTTTGTATAAAGCATAGCTTTGTGGACGAGACTGCGTCGGACCTCACACCCCGAAAATGGTCAAAACAGGAAGGATGCAGCAAGGTTATTAGGGGGTAGCTCCCCTTTAATGTATGTTATTCCTTCTGGATGGAGGTGGTATCATGGTATGGAGCCCAGATACTTAACCTATGTTGTTGCTGAAAACTTATTACTTTGTGGTGTTGGAAATCGAGGTTCCTCGGATGTTGATCGGTTACGATCGAGGGATGACATATTCGTGTCAGTAGTTACCCAGTTAGGGGTAACCAGGCCTTGTGTTGGTAGAGATCCGGTTTGGTTCTCAAGATGTCATTCCAGGGGCGTTTTCGTGTGGCAATGGGTAGTTCCTTGGCCTGAACATTTGTTGGAAATCCAAAGAAACAATACGAGCCATGTACGATTTTAGTTGTAGAACCTTCCATTTAATATGGTAGCTATAGTAGGCATAATATAATGGTACCTATGCTGGCTAAGGTTTATATTCTACTTTCGAAATTTTTTCTACACTATGCACTAATAATAATATCAAAAATGATTTTATTTTATGTAGTTAGCATCTTTGACTATCATAAGGAGAAATCTCCCCCATGTCTGCGTTTGCATTGTGTGTGTGCCGGGAGGCCTTATGGTAGTTTCATTTTTAAAAGCATTGTGAATCTATTTTAAAATTATCATGTACTTTGTTTTAAAAAAATAAACTGTTTTGAGTTCTCACACTAGTCACATGAATGACTCGGAGTTTATTGTTTTCCTTCCTAAACTCTGGATGCCCACCAATTTCCACAGGGGCAGTCAAGATCAGGTTTATTAGGATATTCTGGAATCCAGGAGTTGCTGGAGGAAAGCTGGATGGCATGGCGTATTACTAGTATATACTATTTATTTTCCGCTGTTTGTTGTTCTTGTAAACTCTGATAATAAAATGTAATGTGATGTAATGTAATAACTGATATAGTTCTTTGTATAAAGATTATTCATTTATCTATTATACGTTGTTCTGCTGCGATTGTGAGATTCTGATATTTTCTGTTGTTTTCTTTCTGTTCTGTTCTACTATCTTTTCTCTCTTCTTTTATCTTTTTTTCTTTTTTTTAAAACCCTAAGAATTCGTATTTCTGTTCATCTTGAGTTAATCACTGGAGATTAGTGTCTATTCAAGGAGTACGGATTTGCGGGTCCTCACACCCGCCTTCTTTTGTTTTGAAACATGCGCATGTATATTTTTTTTTATAGTATGGAATAAAATAATTCTTTTACTTGTACAAACTTCTGTCTGTATTTGAGAATGCATTTATTCCCTCTTTTACAAGGGTCTTTATTTTCCCTGTGTGATGCTGCAGTAAACCTATGGTATGTTGCTTAAGCATTATTTTTATTTTTGCGACTATATTATATTGCCCCCATACCATGGTTTATTGCAATCTCTTTCACATTAGCATAATTTTGGAGAACAACTCTTCTGTTTCGAGAAGACTTGTGCTCTTTCTTTTGAGAACAACTTTTCCACTTGAAGGAGGTTTGCATCTGTACTTTATATGATAATATTTCCGTTTTAAGGAAATATTTTTCTGATTTAGTAGAATGCAACTCGTATTGGAAAAGTTTCCTCTTTTTCAATCGCGAAGTTTTTACACTTCACTTTTGGAGAAAGTCACTTTTATTTTGGCAAGTGAATTTTCCTTCGTGGAGCAGTGGGCCTCCGAAAAAGGGCTTTGACCTGCTTGTGCCTCCGAAGAGGGCTTTTGTTTGATTGTGCCTCTGGGAAGAGGGATTTTTGTTTGATTGTGCCTCTGGGAAGAGGGCTTTTTGTTTGTGCCTCTGGGGAGAGGGCTTCTTGTTTGTGCCTCTGGGGCGACGGCTTTTTGTTTGTGCCTCTGGGGAGAGGGCTTTTTGTTTCTGCCTCTGGGGAGTGGCTTTTATTTTTTCCCTATCCGTTGGGAAGCGGGCCTCCGAAGAGGGCTTTTCACATTTCGACTCGTGTGAAGTTTTATTTCAGATCACAGTGAAATGTGCGCCTCTGAGTAGGGCTTTTGCCTGGAAGTTTGGGGTTTCCTTCTCTCGGTTGGATGGACTCACGGGGCGGACACAAGTTACTTGGATTGTTTGTTTGCACAAACGTTCTCAGCTAGTTAACGAGAGTCCTGTGCCACCGATCAGTCCACAACTTTCTATCGAGAAAGAGAACTCTCTTTTTCTGGCTAGTCCCATTAAAGGTCTTTTAGCATTTCAACTATGGTGAAATGGGACTCCGAAGAGGGCTTTTCACATTCCAGCACTTGTGAAGTTTTATTTCAAATCTCGGTGGAATGCGTGCCTCCTAGTAGGGCTGTTGCCTGGAAGTTTGGAGTTTCCTTCTCTCGGTTGGATGGATTCACGGGGAGGACACAAGTTACTTGGATTGTTTGTTTGCAGAAACGTTCTCAGCTAGTTAACGAGTGTCCTGTGCCACCGATCAGTCCACAATTTTCTATCGAGAAGGAGGACTCCCTTTTTCTGGCACGTCCCATTAAAGGTCTTTATCCTCCGAAGAGTTGTGCCTCCGAAGAGGGCTTGTGCCTCCGAGGAGCTCTTTTGCTATTTGCTGCCTTCTCGCCCATGTCTTTTCATCATTTGCTCATATCAGCGGTTTCCTGTTATCATTTCCAAGCACACATTCCTTTCTTTTTTAAGTAGCTTATTCTATCCAAAGAAGTGTACTTCATTGTTAAAGGAGTTCGCAGGGATAGACAAAGGCTAATTAATCGAATGTTTGTTTGCACAAACGATCGCAATTAGTTAGGAAGGGTCTACTTCTGGCGGAACCTCTAACTGTTTGCTTGAAGCACTTCTTATATAGGATTTGGATCTGGAATTTTTGTGGCTAGATTCATTTGTTGAGTGATGTTAGGGATCGCTTGGTCTTATGATGGGTAAGCTTTGTTTTAATAGCCTGCAATATTAAATCGACAATTTAGCAATACAATTGAAGTACTTTATATATCGAAATAAAACAAGCAGTGGAGAACACAAGATTTATAGTGGTTCGGCCAAGAATTGGGCCTACATCCACTTTATAGTTCTTATTATTCACTTGCACTGGCTTTACAACGGCTTTCAATACAAGAATCATACATTCATAATTCTTTTTACAGACTTAAGCAAAGCTTTTAAGTAAAATATGGACGCAAATGATTGCTGTTCTAAGCTCTTGGAATTGGATCTCTTCGACAGTTGTCAGTTTGAAAGTGCCATCAAGAAGTTTTTGGCCTATGACATATGGCCCTTCCCAATTGGGTGCAAACACTCCTTTTGCTGTCATGACCCTTTTCAAGACTAGATCCCCAATCTCAAAGCTGGGTTGGCGAACTTTGGAATTGAAATGCCTGACAATTCTTTGCTGATGGGCTGCAATTCTGAGCTGAGCCTCTTCCCTTTTTTCATCAGGGAAGTCAAGTGCTTCAAGTTGCAACTCTTCATTTTCAGCTTGGTTGAAATGAATTCTTCTATGTGAAGGGACTTCTATTTCCACCGGAATCATTGCTTCCGATCCATATGCTAATGAAAATGGAGTGTGCCCGGTCACAGTTTTGTGGGTAGTTCTATATGCCCATAGTGCTAGTGGAAGCTTATCGACCCAACCACCTTTCGCTTTTTCCAGTTGTTTTTTGATGGTTGATTTGATAATTTGTTTACTGCTTCCACTTGCCCGTTTGCCTGCGGATGAGCCACTACTGAGAAGCTTTTCTGGATCTTGAATCGCTTGCAAAAATCTTGGAACTCTTCACTTTCGAATTAGGTTCCATTGTCTGTGATTATCTTTTGAGGCACACCATACCTGCAAATGATATTCTTAGTCACAAATTTTATCATCTTTTTAGAGGTAATAGTAGCTAATGTTTCAGATTCAGCCCATTTAGTAAAATAATCAACAGCAACAATAGCATATCCGATTCCGAATTTGGCGGTTGGCAGAGGCCCGACGAGATCTATTCCCTAAATAGAAAATGGCCACGGACTGGCCATCTGTGTTATCTTAGTGGAAGGTGCTCTTGCGATCTTTGCGAATCTCTGGCATCGGTCACATTTTCGGGCATAGCTTGCAGCATCACGATTAATATCTAGCCAAAAATACCCATAACGGAGGATTTTCTTTGCTAGAGTTTGACCACATGAATGGTCACCACACTCTCCTCCATGTACTTCAGCCAGAATCGTTTTAGCTTCTTCCTTGGTCACACACCGGAGTAATGGCAGTGGGAATCCTCGCCTGTATAATCGACCATCTTGAATTATGTATCTGGAGGCTTTTCTTAGCAACATCTGTCGTTCTTTTGAACTTTCTGGCAAAGAACCGCTGAGCAGATATTCCACTATCGGAGTCATCCATGATTCTTGCTCTTGAGATATAGTCAAGATCCAGTCAATATCCATCTCATTAATGCTTGGGGATGACAGGACTTCCACAGGAACTAATAACAAAAATTGAGCTTGACCATTGCTTGCGTACTTTCCGAGAGAATCTGCCTTCATGTTCTCTTCCCGGGTTATATGATTTAACGTATAATGGTCAAGATCATCGAGAAGTTCCCAAGCTCTTGACAAATAAGCAGGAAGATTTCCTCCTTTAGTCTGAAACTCTTTCTTGACTTGACATACAATAAGTTGTGAATCACTGAAGATCTACAACACTTTGACATTCAGCTCTTTAGCAATTCTCAAACCGGCAATAAGGGCTTCATATTCTGCTTAATTGTTTGTCGAAGGGAATTCCAATCTCAATGCATAGCAAAACGACCGCCCTTCATGGGTTTCAAGCACAACCCCAGCTCCGGAACAATAATCGTTTCTTGCACCATCAACATATAATTTCCATTGAATTGGGGGATTATCAGTCAGTTCTTCCTCACTATCACCTGTATCTGTACATTCTGCGATAAAATCTGCCAAGGCTTGTCCATTGATTGCTCTCCGGGGATGATAGTGATGTTGTATTGGCTAAGTTCAATATTCCACTTCAGAAGATGTCCCGAAGTCTCAGGACGAAACATGACTTGCTTTAGAGGCTGATCAGTGAGGACTTTGATAGGATGTGCTTGGAAATACGGCCTCAACTTCCTTGATGCAATGAGTAAACAATAGGCGAGCTTTTTTAATTTTGAATAATTCAACTCTGTCCCGGTGAATCTCTTGCTGATATAATAGACTGGACGCTGAATTCTTACCAACGCTGCACTGAAAGCATGAGATGAGATCGCCAAATATACAAAAAGATCTTCACCATTGTCTGGCTTAGCAAGTATTGGAGGCGTTTCCATATGACGAATCAACTCATCGAAAGCTTTTTGGCATTCAGGAGTCTAGTCAAAAAATTTCCTTCCTTTCTTCAGTGCATCGAAGAATGGAATGCATTTATTAGTAGCTTTAGAAATGAATCGACTCAAGGCAGCGACTTTTCCATTAAGACTTTGCAATTCCTTCTTCGTTCTAGGATCTTTGACTTCTTTTAAGGCAGCAATCTGTGTAGGATTAGCTTCAATACCCTTAGCACTCACAATGAAACCCAGAAACTTTCCGGACTCCACCCCAAACGAACATTTCAAAGGATTAAGTTTCATTCCATACTTTCGGAGGATTTCAAACATTTACGCCAAGTGGTCCATATGGTCTAAAGCTTTCTTTGACTTTACCAACATATCGTCAACATAAACTTCCATAGTTTTGCCAATCTGCGATTTGAACATAGCATTGACGAGTCGTTGGTAAGTTGCCCCTGCATTCTTAAGTCCAAAAGGCATGACTCTACAGCAGTAGAGACCAACATCGGTGATGAAGCTCGTATCCTCCTGATCTGGCTCATGCATCATAATCTGGTTGTATCCGGAGTAAGCATCCATGAAAGGTAACAATTCGTGCCCCGCTGTTCCATCCATCAACTGATCTATCCTGGGTAACGGGAAGCAGTCTTTAGGGAAGGCTTTGTTTAAATCTGAAAAGTCAATGCAAACTCTCCATTTCCCATTAGCTTTCTTAACCAGTACTGGATTTGAAACCTAATTCGGATAAGTAGACTCCCTAATGAAACCATTCTCCATAAGCCGGCCAACCTCTTCTTTCAACGCTGCTGACCTTTTAGGACCCTGGGTTCTTCTTTTTTGTTTTACTGGTGTAAACTTCGGATCAATATTCAGAGTAGGTACTGCAATTTCTGGGGATATTCCACACATATCTGCATGAGTCCAAGCAAATACATCCAGATTTGCCTTCAAGAATGATATTAAGGAATTTTGAACTGCCACATTAAGTTGTGAACCCACATTCACTACTTTGTTCGGATCTTTCGGGTCAACAGGTACTGGCACGTTACTTCAACTGGCACCACTCTATTCTCCCCTACACTAGCTTTTCTAGGATCCATTTCTCTTCGTGCCCCGCTATGCTCGCCAGTGTAGGGTCCACCCTGTAATTGCTACAAGGTTGGTTCTTTGATGCGGACTGGGGCTGCCACATCTTTTCCCATCTCTCTCTTCCTTGCTTCACGCAACTCTATTAGATAACATTCTCGCCCATCATTCTGATCCCCTTTAATAACTGCGACACCATTATCTGTGGGAAATTTTGTTGTAAGGCACCACGGGGCGAGAATTGCCTTAAAAGCCGCAATAGTTGGTCGGCCTAGGAAGGCGTTGTGGGCAGAAAATTCATCAACAATTACAAAAGTCTGTTTCCGAACTACCTTTTTCTGCCCCTCTCCAAGCTCGACGAACAAGTCGATAGTTCCAATGGGTTGTTTCGGTTCCCCAGTGAACCCAATAATCTTTTGAGATGAGGCTTGAACATCAGCCATTGGAATCTTCATTTGGTGGAACGTCCTTTTAAAGAGAATATTGCAAGAAGCGCCGCAATCTACAAGCACTCTTCTCACAATAACCGGCCCAATGCCTGCAGAGATGACCAAGGGATCCATTGTCAAAGCTTCAGTACCCATAAAGTCCCTGGCTTTGAAAACAATATCATCATTAAAAGTTTTCTGCTGCTTCGAAGGTGCAGCGTCTTCTAGCACAAAAACACACTCTTCTATTGGTGCATACTTCAAGGCACGGGCATATCTTTCCATCTCGCCCCAGCTTCTGCCTGTTGGGTGAGGACCTCATGTAATCACATTAATAACAGGTCTTTCTGATTCATGCACAGTGTTCCTCTCACCCGAGCCAGATGGATGAGCAGGAAGTTGTTGACCCTTAGTAGACAAAGTTGGGTCATTTCTACTTCTCTTAACATATTGCTGCAACTTGTTCTTTCTTAATAGTTCTTCAATTAAATTTTTCAGATGGCGACATTCGTTGGTATCATGACCGGTTTGGTTATGAAACCGACAGAATCTCCCACTTTGAGCAGCTTTTCTGCTAACTCTCATCTCAGGAGGTTTAGGATATTCTACCGCATCTTTGGTAGAAAAGAAGATATTCTCCGGAGTGTCAGTCAAAGGAGTGAAATCTGAAGATTTCAAGAAGCGAGCTTTCTTCAAATCTTTCTGTTTCTTTCCACTATTGTTTTCCCTTTTCTGACTCCTAGATTCTCTTTTGGTAGGAGCAGCAGCATTATCCTTAACCTCTGTCAATGCTACTTTAACTGGTGCCCGAAGGCTTTCCAAGCGCATGAATTCATCAGCTTTCTTATAGAATTTCTCAAGTGAATTCGGTTCTTTCATCTTCAGTGTTAACGTAAAAATCAAATGCTAACACCCCAGTGTATGTAAAGTAAGTGTGAAAGCACCACCTGTCAATACGGGAATCAGAAACATGCAGAAATTAGCAGAAAAGCAGTAAAAGACACAGTTTTTATAGTGGTTCGGCTTATGGTCAAGCCTACGTCCACTTTAATGTTCTTTATTACTGACTTAAGTACAACTTATAAAACTTTCTTCAATCACAACACACTTTAGACTAGTAGCTCAAACTTCGATGTAGAATAATCTTTTGAGTTCATATTGAATGATGTAGATTCTCTCTTGAAGTTTGTCGTAGGGTCCTTGGTGCTTGAGGCGCTCGAAGTGTGGTTTGAGAAAATGGTAGAGTGTTGATGCTACGGAGAATCATCCAAAATTCCCCTAAATGTGTGAGCCTATGCTGTATTTATAGGAGATTTTGTACGGGCCTTAGGTCGTGAACGACCTAAGGTAGGCCTTAGGTCGCAAGCGACCTAAGGTAGGTCGTGGGCGACCTAGAGGATACGACTCTATGGCTAGACAGTGTTGCATCTGAGTGTTTGGGCTGGCAAGTTGTAGGTCGAAGGTTGCGACCTAAGATAGGTCGTGGATCACATATGAGCGACCTAACAAATGGAAACTTCGGCCCTACGCGGTAGCACTGGTCTCTTCTGAATGAAGTACTAGGTCGTGGACGACCTAAGAAAATAGTTGGCGACCTTTACAACGCTGAATTTATCCAATGTAGCGACCTAGGCTAAGTCGTTAACTCGCTATGTTGCTTAGCTCATTAGGTCGTTAAGTCGTCCCACTTTTAGGTCGTTAGGTCGTCCCACTTTTAGGTTGTTAGGTAGTCCCACTTTTAGGTCATTAGGTCAATAGGTTCTCTAGGTCGTTGTGCTTATGTAAGTCGCTAGGTCGTTTCATCTTGTTAGCCTCTTTAGGTCGCTCCGGTTGTTGAGTCGCTAAGTCGCATAACAAAGGAATTAACATTTGCCCCTCGAAGTACACGCCTAGGTCGTAGGTCGTGTGCTTCGACTTAGTTCCTTAGGTTGTAAGCGACTCATTGGGTTCGCTAGGTCACGTGACGATATGCCTTCCTTTCTTTTCCCATATAAATTGCTTAACCCGCTCCTTCTTCACTTTATCTGTTCAAACATTCTAAGTCGCCACTAACAAATCTCCGAGCTTAAAGACTTAGCACGAAATCTTTTCCTCCTTCAACCGTCAATTCCATCGGCGAATTTAGGTAATCTTGAGCATTTACTCGTTGCACTCGTTGTCGATTCCATCATAACCATTTCCACACAATTTTGTTGTTACGATGCAATTTGGCATTCAAATTTGCCTTTCGATTCTTTGTTGAATCGTTAGTGGTTGCTGTAGGAACGAATCGGCCTAGGGTTTCATAGGGTTCCTGGAAACTTGGAGAGGACGATGAGGTTTCAGGAGTTTGGAGGAGGCGAAGAGAATCTTGGTTATTGGGTTATTGCATTGCGGGTTATGTGATTTGCTAAGTGAGGAGAAGCGAATGGGTTAGAGAGGGATCGGAAACGACCGGTTTAAGTACCTCAGGCGACCTTTTGGTTTGGATGTTAACTACCCGACTCGTCTTCCTTGCGACCAAACTCACTTGCGACTTATCATATCTGCGACTTAGGTCTTAGGTCGCGGCCGAGGTAGGACCTAGATAATTTTGCACTACAGAGCAGCTTCTTGCGGCTTATACCAACCTTACATACTTGTTAGGTCGCGAACGATCTAAGACTTGAGCAAATTTTCACTGCCTTGATTTGAAGCTTTGTGACTTAACCTTTAGATCGTATGGGCGACCTAGGACTTGGATGCACACTGCCATGCCTTGCATTCTTTAACTCAAACCATACGGCCGAGGACTTGAACAACATGAGAGCTTCAAAATTTTGATAGAACTTGATTGCCCTTCCAACTTGAAATTTGAACTGCCGAGATAACTTGCATGACGTTGCTATGCCTTCTTAACAGATTAAATCAACTTTAATGCTAACGACCGGTTAAATACAACTTTTTCATAAAACTAGGGCGAATATACTGCCACTGATTGCCCGCATCAAATGACAGATGAGTCGATAAAAGATAATCAACTTTAAAGAAATTATGTGAAACGTTGTGAATCAATAAATTCAAGTGAAGTATTAAAGCAATGTTGAATTAACCAACCAAAGCTAATTTGTTTGCTTCAACATTGTACTTGAACTTAAAACAACAAGCCCTGAAGCTTTTTGACTGACAATTATTAATTAGTTTAATTTCAGTTATATTTTCTTGTTATTTTATTGGTTCTGCACAACGCTTTACACATTTAGGACACGTGCATCTTCATGTTTGAATATCCAATTCCTTGTATAGAATGTCTTCTCAAGAAGAGATAATTGATCAATCCGAAGGAGTCTTCCCGATAGTTGACCTATTGGTTGATCCTCCGGAGAGAACTCCAACTACCCTGAGTCAACGGACATTCTATCAATTACGTACTCAATTTGGGATTGCCGAAGAGGATGCTAGATTTCCTGGCCCAAATGATACTACCGATAGGCCACCTCTTGGTTTTGTCGCCGTCAACCGTCAGATGTGCCTTTGTGGTGCCATTCCTCCTTTCAATGAATTTCTTCATCAACTCCTTTTCCGGCTAACCATCTCTCCCTTTCAACTACATCCCAATGGATACGCCATCCTGATGGGATTGTGTGTTTTATTCAGGGGGTCACTTAACCGTCTCCCGAGCTTCGAAGAAATTTGCTACTTATGCACATTTGCAAAGAATAAAGACCACCTCTCCTTTATACTCGTGAGAAGTGCCAGAAATCGCAAACTTATTACTGATCTTTCCGAAAGTGCTCACGGCTTTCTGAATCAATTCTTCTTTGTCCGCTGTCTTCTAGGGTTTTATGCCATCTCGAGAAAAGGAAGTGAGATTGCTCATCCCCGTTTTTCTGTTTCAGCTTTTCAAGATTCAAATTGCTAAGTGCTAACTTCATTCTTTTCTTTTACAACACTCCCTCCTCCCTCTAGAAATCTCAGTCATAAGACGACTTTCGATAGATTAAGTGTCGTGCCGGCTGAAGAAGATGTATTAAGTTTTTGCCGAGAGATGAACTTCTGCACCAATATGGGCTTTTGCACCCTTCTCGCTCTACTCAACCTCAAGAAGTTCCCGATTCTCCGGCCAAATCGCCAAATGCCACAGTTTCTGCTGAGGAACCTATACTGAAGGAACCTACTTCTGAGGCTTTACTGCTGAACTGCTCTACCTCTACTGATATTGCGGGGCCACCTGACAAACTTACACTCGCCCCGATCATCGAAGAGGAAGAGCCTTTTCATCATTCAGGGAAATTCGGTGATGAGGGAACTGAGAGAGCGAGTCCTTCCAAGCAGAGTGGGGATGACATTTTTGAAGGGTTGAGCGATCTGATGACACTTCACAGGAGCTCTTTAAAGACGACCTTGTTTCTGCTAGAGTTACCTCTTCAGCAGTTGAAGCAACATCCACTTTACAACAGCCTTTGTCAGCTCAAGAGTTGACGTTGGCTATAAACCCATCATTTCTCCGCAACCGAGGAGTGGTTCGTAGTTTGACGCACGTAGTTTGCACGTTACACACACTTAGGATTTTTAGCATTCTTATGCACTTACATGCACTTTACTTCAAAGATTCTCAAGCTTTGCCTCTTTTCCATTTTCAGGTCTTTCAATGGGGCGACGCTCTTATTACGATGACTTTCAGACCTACAGGAGACGCGGCTCTTTTGATCCCAAGATATATCTTCCTTCTTATAGGGAGACTGACGAAGAAAGAGCCGCATGAAAAGCTCGTGAAAGACGTGCTCACGAAGAACGCCATGAAAGACGGGACGAGCGACATGATTCTTCCCAGAGGGAAGATGATTCTCATAAACGAAAGTCCCGCGACGACAAGGGGAAAAGTCAAGCTGCCGAAGACGTGAGTAAAAGAGCCAAACATGGCGAAAAACCAGCATCCGAGATTTCCGAACAACCTGCTGCTCCTGTACTATCTCAATCTCCTGCCTTGGCACGTACCGATATTCAAACAATCCTTTGAAGGCCCTCATATCAAGTTGGTCCAGGCCCAGCTACTCTTCAAAGTCGATTCCCGAACTGGTGCCTGAAAGGAGTGCGCTTTGATCTTGACCTGGTCCTGATCGATAAGCAGGCTATGCTGCGCAACCTTGATGCTGTCAAACTTGATATCGAAAGAATATCAGGTTGGCAAAAGCTTGTCGATGAGCTCCAGAGTGTAAATCGCGTGAATCTTGAAGCCATGTTAACAATGGAAAATGACAAATCTGAGTGGCAGAAGATTCTTGAGCAACATGATGCGGAAATGAGAAGCATTGCTACTTATAATGAAAAGATCGAAGCGGTAGTTGAAAAACTTAAAGAAGAGCTTACCACTTCCTCCACTTCCTATTCGCAAAGGGAGAAAGTGCTTCAACAACAAGTGCGAGATGCTCACGTCGCTCAAAGAGATGCCGAAGATAGGCTTGATGAGCAAAAATGAATTAATAAGGGCCATATTGCTGACATCGCGGAGGTGCGAAAGAAGACTAGCTCCAGGACGTGGAGATCAAAATGCTAAAACTTTAACTCTCTAAAGCTGAAAGAGAGCATGATGAGGCTGTTGCTGGCAAAATTGCAGCTGAAGAGTCTCACGAGGCAACGAAGGCCAATATCAGCTCAACATTGTTTGACTTCTACTTGTATAGTGTCCTGGGGCGTGGTAGTCTCTCCTTTCTAGGCCCCAAATATGAAATAACTCTGGCCGAAGTATGGGAGGCCATACTTGACATGTTTGGTAGTGCTGGCTATGCTGAGGCGGATTTAGAGGCAAACTATCATGATGATGATGCTCGCGCCGCTCTTGCCAGGGGAAAGGAGCAATTTGCCAAAAGAGAGAGCCGGAATGGCCGAAGGAGAACATGTAGGGAAGGCAACTTTAACCGACCCAGTTCAACCTTCGGTTTCGGCCAATATCGACATTGTTGGTTCTGGTTCCCATTCTCCGCCTCCTACTAAAGCCGTTGCCGAAAGCACACCGCCCACACTGGAGATGAGGCTCAAGGAAGCGACGAAGCGTAGGACTTCGAAATTGACATAGTGAAGTCTACTTCTCCAGGTAACCTCAATGTTGATCTCGCTCAAACGAGCTGCTTGTTCGCTTCGACTGAGTTCGATGAAATTCTTGCTTATATCTTAAGTGTTGATGAGCCATTATCCCCTCTTTTTATGAGGAATACTGACTTTAACATTTCTTCTCCTGTAGAAAAAGCACCAAGTATTGTTCAGACTTCCCCTCCTCTAGTTATTCCTCCTCCGTCTCTTCAGGTCACTCCTCCTTCTGCCTCTCAACCGGGATCACAAGAGGAGCAAATAGAAGCTCTTCGAGACTTGGACGATCCCATTGCTTCACAAGAACATAGGGGAGAAGAACCTGAAGAGGGTGAAAAGACTCCGGAACCAACTGGTTCTGATGATACGCCGTTAACCACACTTTTCACTCCAGGAAGCGGATCAACTTCTAGGAAGAGAGGGAAAAGTGGAGTCTCAAATAAGGAGGAAGCTTCAGCCGGTGAGGAAAAAGCAGATGAAAGTCCAATTGCTTCCCTTTCTCCTTCTTCCCCTACTCTTACAAGCCGCCCAAGAAGTTGGTCATCCGGCCAGGCGCAGGCTCAAAAGGTGGAAGGAAGAAGAAATGATGGCTTTGGTCCTGTGCTTTTTATCTCACTTTTTTCTTTTTGCTTGTATATAAGCTTGCGTTGACTGGAGATTGTGCAGGTACCAGTCCCCGCCTTCTTTTATTTTGATACCTGCGCATGTAATTTTTTTTATAGTATGGAATAAAATGATTCTTTTACTTGTACAAACTCTTGTCTGTATTTGATAATGCATTTATTCTTTTTTTTATATATACAAGTTTCTTTATTTTCTCTGTGTGATGTTGCAGTAAACCTATGGTATGTTGCTTGAGCATTGTTTTTATTTTGTGACTATATTATATTGCCCCCATGCCATGGTTTATTGCAATATCTTTCACATTGGCAGAATTTTGAAGAGCAACTCTTCTGTTTCGATAGGACTTGTGTTCTTTCTTTAAAGAACAACTTTTCCATTTGAAGGAGGTTTGCATCTGTACTTTATAAGATAATATTTCCGTGTTAAGGAAATATTTTTTCTGATTTAGTAAAATGCGCCTCATATTGGAGAAGTTTTCTCTCTTTTCTTTTTGTTGCGAAGTTTTTACACTTCACTTTCGGAGAAAGTCACTTTTATCATGGCAAGTGAATTTTCCTTCGTGGTAAAGTGGGCCTTTGAAAAAGGGCTTCAACCTGCTTGTGCCTCCGAAGAGGGCTTTTGTTCGATTGTGCCTTTGGGAAGAGGGCTTTTTATTTGATTGTGCCTCTGGGAAGAGGGCTTTTTGTTTGTGCCTCTGGGGAGAGGGCTTTTTGTTTCTGCCTCTGGGGAGAGGCTTTTATTTTTTCCCTGTCTGCTGGGAAGCGGGCCTCCGGAGAGGGTTTTCACCTTTCGACTCTTGTGAAGTTTTATTTCAAATCACGGTGAAATGTGCGCCTCTAAGTAGGGATTTTGCTTGGAAGTTTGGAATTTCCTTCTCTCGGTTGGATGGATTCACGGGGCGGACACAAATTACTTGGATGTTTGTTTGCACAAACGTTCTCAGCTAGTGAACGAGTGTCCTGTGCCACCGATCAGCCCATAACTTTCTGTCGAGAAGCAGAACTCTCTTTTTCTGGCTGTAGGATCTAGATTAACCCTAGAGGGGGGGTGAATAGGGTTATAGCAAATTTTCTCAATTTAAACACAGAAATAAACTGCAGAAATAAATATGCTGAAAAGTAAATCACACACAAAATTTACCCAGCTTCGGCAACCCCTGCCAACTGCTGCATTCACAGATTTCTATTAGAATTAAACAGTATCACGCTTACAAACACTCTACTAGACTCGCAGACATTTGCTCCCGCTCACAAACACTCTACTAGACTCGCACACCCTGCTCGCAAACATTTTCTCCCGCTCACAAACACTCTACTAGACTCGCACAGCCTGCTCGCAAACATTTGCTCCCGCTCACAAACACTCTACTAGACTCGCACACCCTGCTCCGCCTATAGAGTTTCGCTTACTCGCAAACTTTGCTTCCGGCCTATAGAGCTTCGCTTACTCGCAAACTCTGCTCCCGCCTATACAGATTTGTAAACTCGCCTGCTTTGTAAACCCTAGGTGGTGATTTACAAATTCTTTGATTCGTAAAATAAAAACAATAATTAAAAAACAATAGAAAATAACCCTAAACCCTAATTAACAATACAATAAAGCCCTTTTATAAAAATTAAAACACAAAACCCCTTTTTTAATTATAAGGCCAGCCCACTCCCTTATTTCACCCGATCCTTTTTGTCTCGTTCGTGAGAGTAATGGCGACTTCGTCCTGTTTCTGAAATTTAGGGCTTCGTTCCCTTTGTTCCAATTAGGGCTTCGGCTCGTGTGTAAATCAGGGCTTCAATTTCTTCGTTCGATCTGAGATATGTTGCCCTAGCTCGCTGCTTCTCTGATGGTCGACTATCGCTCGTTTGTAGCTGCTTGATCGAGTTCGTTGTTTGTGAATTCGGTATGTACTGTTTCCTTTTGCTTTACTAAGTTGATACTTGAACTCGATGCTTGAAATTGCCAGTGATGATTGGGTTATATATGCGTTCGAATTCCTTGAATTACGTTCGTCTAAATATATTTGCATTTTTCAATTCCTTTTCTCTGCCGCTTGATGATGTTTGAACGATTGATGATTAATCTGACTTGTTCAATACGACTATGTCTAGTAGCTTGATTCACACGGCTTTGAATTGCCTTGCTTATCACGGTTTTGATTTTGCTGGTTCGACTTGGCATTGACTGTTTCAGTTTGTCTCACACTTGATTTCTGATTTGTGAATTATTCAACCTTGTTCATCACGGTACTGACATTTGCTTTGACTTTGACAATACTGATTTTGTGAATTTTCACTTTGTTGACTTGTTTAACATACTGACTTGGTTCAATTTTGACTTCGGCTTTGATTGATTACATGAATTTTTGGCTTGATCAACTTTGATGTTGAACTCTGTCTTCACTGATTGTGTTTACTGCAGCCAATTGATTTCTTAAACTTTGTAGCCTTGGTTACTGATCGAGTTCATTTGAACTACTCACTTGTTAATGCCTAATGCATATTACCTGACCATTGTTGCTGCATTGCTTACTGTCACTACTATGTCCTATACTTGGCGATTCTTCGAGCATTGTTGTGAGTAGTTTGAATCACTGTCATTTGTTTCTTCGCTTGTGCATATTGTATTTGATACTATTGCATTGTTCCATGTATACTTTGAGTTCTTGCAGTTGATTTGGTTGTTCCCTGTACTTGTGCACTGTTGTGTATGGTTCGTTGAGTTCTTGATTGTCACAGCTCTATATAGTTTGGAACTGTGTCATGGTGATGCATTCTTGAGTCTTGGAAATCTTTCATGATTCACTTGCATTGTGGCATTGTGTTCTGGTCATTTGCACTTGCAGTTGGTTCATTTGTATCACTGTTGGATCTTGCATGCTTTACATATATGCTCCACTTGTTCATTTTGTTCAAGTGTACTACTGCAGTTTGCATTTGGTCTTGATCGTGTATATTGTTCGTCGACGGAAATTCAATCGGATTAGAAAACCGTCGAACGAATTTAGAAATAAAATTTATACCGCAAGCGCACGGTGTACGAATGTAGCACGCGGCGAATACGGGTCGATCCACAGGGAATTGATGATTTTAAAAATCTATTCAATCAAATTAAACCAGTCTTGAAGAGAATGTTAAACTAGAAAAAGAAGAAAAACAAGCAAAAGAAAATTGATAAAAATATGAGAGTGTTAAGACAATTTAGAGGCAATTTCCACTCTCTAGATCACATAAATCAACAATTTGAAGTTATGATCTCTCTTTTCTAGTCATTAGTGAATTAGTTGATGTGCTTATCATAAGTATGGTATATTTGTGCTATTAATTAGCTCAATATAAACCATCAAACTATAACACAACTACTAATATACTTTTAAATTTCATAAAATATGACAACAAAGTTGAAAGAAAAATCTATTTTAAGCATGGCCTATTAACTATTAATTAGAAATATAAGCCATCAAATTTTAATTTCAACAATCACTTTCTTGCCATAATCATATGTAAATGAAGAGGCAATTTGTGCTTTGTTTGTTTAAGTATAGCCTATTTGTTATGAACAACATAGACTATCAAATTCAAAGCTAAACAACATCATTAATCCACTTTAAGTGTTTCCATTAAAGCACAAAAAGAGAGCATAAACATCAAAATGTTGCATCTACATACTAGAGAGCTTCATTACCCCTAAATTGTAGGGATTAAGCTCTCATATTTGTTATCAAATCAACAAATGTAGAAAGCAACATGAAAGCAAACAAGAAAGAAAAAGAGAAAGCAAATGAAAAGAAAACTAGTCTACTTGCATAAAAGAGAAGAGATCTACACTACAACATGAAAGTAAATGAACATGTAATTAAAAAGAAACAATAATTAATATTGCATAAAAATGAATTACATAAGAGAAGAAATGGCTAAGTAGCCATGGAAAGAAAGAGAGATTTGATTTATTTTCTCCACTAAAACTAACTAACTAAGAGGAAGATGCCTAAGAGAGACTAAGAGAAGAGGTTATGTTACATGAAACATATGGGTATTTATACATGTATGAAACCCTAATTCATATTTTTGGGGAATACCCAAAATGCCCCTTAGGAAGTGTGGAGGCCAAGTAACCATTAACATGTCTTAATCCCCCATTAAGTGTACATGAAACCATTAAGTCCAAAAGCATGTGCATTAGTCTTTAATTTGTACATTAAGGTAGGTGGGTAGGTGGGGTCCTCCATGTTCTTCACTTTGAATTATTTCCATCTTCATTCCTTTGTATTAATTTTGTGCATGCATATTCCTTCATGAAACCACTCCTATTTGAGACCATTTTCCTACAAAAATATATATAAATTACCAATCAATTTTTCTCAAAGAAATATATACACTTAAATGACCGTTTTGCCACTATATGAAGATGAATATGTGAAAATTTGGAATTAATATGAATTTTGGTTAAAATAGGTTAAAATACCCAATATGATCATTTATTTAATTTAAATAGAATAAATATGGTGGAAAACATATGCACATTTACTACAGCCTACGAGTAAAATATGCACATTTAGCACATTTAAATAAAATAAATTTTGGTTTAACAAGGATGAAAAAAAAGAAGGTAAAATCAACAATTAAAACAAAGCAAAAGGAAAAGGGGAAAAAAAAATTACTACAGCCTACGAGTTATAACCCGGCCCAAAAAAAAAACTAACCCAAAAATTCCTTTTTTTTCGTCCCAAAGCAGAACGCTACAAACCCAAATATAAAAAAAATCCTAAATACGAATTTCTCGTTCGCTCCCAAACAAAAGATTAAATCGAAATTTCCCAAAACCCGAAAACAATTCCCACTTTCAATCATTCGGATTCAATTGCACAAGCTTAAATATGGTCGCGAGTTCAATGGAGTTCGATTGGAGAGGTGAGGTCGTGGTTCCGGTCAGGCATTGGTGGTTGGTCGCGTGTTGAATTTCAGGCGTTGGTTGACCGTGAATTTTCTGTAGGTGTTTCTGTGTTGTTTGTACTTTCGTAGTGGTGGCAAGATATGACGGGGCGGTAAAGAATGGCTGCCTGTTGGTTAGGTCACTGTATTATGGTTTGTTTGCAAACTACAGAGTCATGGAGATGTCAGAGTTATGGGGAGCACTGTTGTATTGCTTGGTTTGTGACAGGAGAGAATGAAGAGAGGAGACAACAATTCTGTTGATAAGGTATGTATGTTTTTTTTTTCTTCCTTTTTTTTGGGAATTTGGCTTGGGGAAAATGTTGACAGTGGTTTGTTTTGGAATGTAGTGGTGTTGTTGGGTGGTTTTGTGTGTAGATGTGCACCAGTTGATTGCAATTGTATGCAACAATAGTTCAGTTATGTGAACAAGTATTAGTGATGCAATTGTAACTGGCAATAAGATGAATTCAGCGGAATGGTTGGCTGGTTTGGGGAGGAAATATATGCAAAGAGGAAGTGTCGGGGGAAGTCGGTGATTTGCAGTGATTATAGTGGGAAGATGCAGCAAGGAAGTGAATGAATGTGTGCACAGTTTTGTTGCGTAGAGGGGATGGTTGTTGATGGATTTAGAGATTGTGTAAGTGATGGTAGGGAGGTTTATTGATGACAGAGGAGATATGGCAGTGGTGGGAATATGCTGAATGAAGGCAATGGAGTGGCAAGTTGCTGCAGTCTTGATTGGGAGGGCAGTGAAATGAGTTGCACTGATATGGTTGAGACGACTGTGATATGAATGTTGATGGTTGGCTGGAGGCGATTTCCTGGTGGGCCGAGAGGTGGTTGTATGCGAGGCTGAAGTGCACTGGGTTGGAAACAGTTGCAAGTAATTACTGAATTGGTGATTTGGTGTTGTGTTGTAGATATGAGGTTGCGGAGGAGGTTGATGAGTTTGCAATGGTTTGAAGTAGTTGTTGTGTTCTGATGTAACAAGGAGAGTGGGAAGACAGTGATCGGATGGTTTGTAATCGCTAGTGACAGAAGTAGGTGGAGGTGGTTATGTTTGAGGTCCCTGCCAGAAGCTGGTGAAGGAGAGCAGTGGAGTTTGGGGACGATTGTTGTATGGGATGGTATTGATGTGCACTGTCAAACAGTTGAGCGCACAGTGAACAGAGAGGAAATGCACAGTGAACAGAGAGGAAAACAAAGGAAAACCAAAACAAATGTCTTTTTTTGTTTTTATTTGTAAATGTAAATTAAAGGAGAAAATGGAATGTAAATGTAAAAAGATGTGAGTGTAATGAATTTTTTTTTCTTCTTGAAATTGTGTTGTGTGTGCTTTTTTTTTGATAATTGAAATGCAAAAATGAAAAATAGAAAAGGAAGCAAACTAACAAAGCAAAATGGAAGCAAAATTCACAAAACAAACACGCAACACTTCTTTTTTTTCAAATAAGCAAACAAACACACAAGACTAACACACAAGAAAATCAAACGAAAATAATTCGAAGAATAGAAAACTAAAATCAAAAACAATTCCCCGGCAACGGCGCCAAAAACTTGTTCGTCGACGGAAATTCTATCGGATTAGAAAACCGTCGAACGAATTTAGAAATAAAATTTATACCGCAAGCGCACGGTGTACGAATGTAGCACGCGGCGAATACGGGTCGATCCGTAGGGAATTGATGATTTTAAAAATCTATTCAATCAAATTAAACCAGTCTTGAAGAGAATGTTAAACTAGAAAAAGAAGAAAAACAAGAAAAAGAAAATTGATAAAAATATGAGAGTGTTAAGGCAATTTAGAGGCAATTTCCACTCTCTAGATCACATAAATCAACAATTTGAAGTTATGATCTCTCTTTTCTAGTCATTAGTGAATTAGTTGATGTGCTTATCATAAGTATGGTATATTTGTGCTATTAATTAGATCAATATAAACCATCAAACTATAACACAACTACTAATATACTTTTAAATTTCATAAAATATGACAACAAAGTTGAAAGAAAAATCTATTTTAAGCATGGCCTATTAACTATTAATTAGAAATATAAGCCATCAAATTTTAATTTCAACAATCACTTTCTTGCCATAATCATATGTAAATGAAGAGGCAATTTGTGCTTTGTTTGTTTAAGTATAGCCTATTTGTTATGAACAACATAGACTATCAAATTCAAAGCTAAACAACATCATTAATCCACTTCAAGTGTTTCCATTAAAGCACAAAAAGAGAGCATAAACATCAAAATGTTGCATCTACATACTAGAGAGCTTCATTACCCCTAAATTGTAGGGATTAAGCTCTCATATTTGTTATTAAATCAACAAATGTAGAAAGCAACATGAAAGCAAACAAGAAAGAAAAAGAGAAAGCAAATGAAAAGAAAACTAGTCTACTTGCATAAAAGAGAAGAGATCTACACTACAACATGAAAGTAAATGAACATGTAATTAAAAAGAAACAATAATTAATATTGCATAAAAAAGAATTACATAAGAGAAGAAATGGCTAAGTAGCCATGGAAAGAAAGAGAGATTTGATTTATTTTCTCCACTAAAACTAACTAACTAAGAGGAAGATGCCTAAGAGAGACTAAGAGAAGAGGTTATGTTACATGAAACATATGGGTATTTATACATGTATGAAACCCTAATTCATATTTTTGGGGAATACCCAAAATGCCACTTAGAAAGTGTGGAGTCCAAGTAACCATTAACATGTCTTAATCCCCCATTAAGTGTACATGAAACCATTAAGTCCAAAAGCATGTGCATTAGTCTTTAATTTGTACATTAAGGTAGGTGGGTAGGTGGGGTCCTCCATGTTCTTCACTTTGAATTATTTCCATCTTCATTCCTTTGTATTAATTTTGTGCATGCATATTCCTTCATGAAACCACTCCTATTTGAGACCATTTTCCTACAAAAATATATATAAATTTCCAATCAATTTTTCTCAAAGAAATATATACACTTAAATGACCGTTTTGCCACTATATGAAGATGAATATGTGAAAATTTGGAATTAATATGATTTTTGGTTAAAACAGGTTAAAATACCCAATATGATCATTTATTTAATTTAAATAGAATAAATATGGTGGAAAAAATATGCACATTTACGTGCACATCATATATTCTCGAGTTGGTTGTGCACTGTTGATTAGTTTGTATTGTCATATTTTAGTCATGTTGCCTTCATTTGCCACTGAGTTGCATCGAGTAGCTGGACTTCTCATTCTATTGCACTTTGGTTTAGTTGTGCATTTGTCTTGCCATTCAAACTGATCTTGTACTTCTAGTTTTGATGTTGGTTTATTGATGCATTCATGTTCATGCAGTCTCAGCTACATTCTGGTTTCTTCACTGATCTTGCTGTGACATTTTGTTGCATGAGTTACTTATTGTTTGGATGATGTGAATGTCACTGTTGTACACTGTTGCTGTGCCATTGCTGTTGCCATGTGCATTGAACTTTGACCCTTTGTTGTTCATTTGGGCTGCTGGACTTGTTGTACATTGCATAGTGCATTGCCTTGTTTGTTAAAGTTGTGCTTGCACACTTGCTATTTTTGGATGCGCACACGAGTTGGCGAGGCTGTGCACACGTGTATGAATGTACACGTGTGTATTGCAGCCACTTATGGTTACATGTCCCTGTAATATCTATATGCACAACTTTGTGATGAAGACAAGTGTGAATTATGGCGAACAACCCAAATAACTGAGGCAAATAATATTTTCAAAAATCGTATTTCATTTTATATTGCAAAAATATTTCTTTTTCAATTTTACTGCGTTAGTGAATATTTTTGCAGATTGCTCAGATGCTGGATTCAAACTGGAATGCAGTTGAAGACAAAATACGGGTGTGAATGATATGTAGTGAGGTTATCAATGTAAAAATATTTGTGATGTAATCGTGATGTAATCAAAAATGTATATGTATAGTGAGAGCATGAATTTGTACTATTCAAGATTGTAATAAATATTTGTTTGAATAAAATTTCTGTTTGAATTCAAAATCTGTTTAACTTGTTCTGTTTGAATTCAAATTCAAATTCTGTGTAATTTATTTTATTCAACAAATATTTATTTAATCCAAAAAAAACAAAATAGTACATTACCAAATACATTTAAATGAATATATATGTTTATTATCATCAAACAAAAACATATAAGCGCATATTCAACAATCTCCCCCTTTTGATGATAACAAATATATATTTAAGATTTTGACCGTGTTAAATGTATTTGACCAATTATATACTTTAATTGCTCCCCCTATTTAAATGCTTCCTCTCTACATGATGCTCCCCCTACATATATGAGTACAAATAGAAATATATTCAAATGAGCCTAGATGCGTATGGGAAAATTATTTGACCTTTGCTTGATTTTATTTGACAAAATCTTATCTTTTCTCTCCCCCTTTTGTTATCAGCAAAAGAATAACAGTGTTGTAAAAATAGGGATGAAGTGATAGACATGAATCAAACATTTAACTCAATTGAATATAAATATTAAATTTCAATAAAACTCAAACAAAAATCATAATTACCCTTGTCAAGCGCATATTCCACTTTCAGAAGTGATGGGGATAAAATCATCAAAAAATCATACAATTCTGTCTATTTGTGGTATATTTATTTCAGAAAATTTGAATATCTACTAACCATGCATAACCGTTAGGACTTTTAAATGAGATTAGTAGTATTCACAATTTTTATTTAAAAAAAATGAAATCAAGTATCTTCTAACCACGCATGACCGTGAGGACTTTTAAATGGGATTAGAATCAACTTGTCTATTTGAATCAATTAATTTTGATATGCGTTCCATACATGCATAACCGTGAGGACTTTTAAATGAGCATGGAAGCACATAATCAAAAATCGAAGTAATTCACCCATGCATAACCGTGAGGACTTTTAAATGAGAGTGAATACTTTGGATATTTATTTTTATTGCTAAGTATAATAAGTTGAAGCACAAATAATTTCCTTCACAGATTTAAAGATATTGAAGAACAAATGATTTCCTTTGTAAACTACCACAAATTTACAGACTAAATATGATCTTGATGAGTGATGGTCGATAGAAAGATGATAGAAATAGAAATGGTCATGGAATTTTTACCCAACAAAAAGTTTTTATAACTCTTGTTATGAAATTCTAAAGAAATTTTCTAATTATACTTTCTCGATTTATAATATATGATAAATATCAACACTCATCTCTTTTTCAATCACTATTCATCTTTTCGATAATCAAAGGTAGTCAGATTAGTCAAAATTTGTCATTTAAAATCAAATTAAAAATTATAAAATCAATTTTTCAAAAATGATTAATCTGTAAATATGGTCAAACATGATTTTCTCGAGGGGTTTTATAAGAAAATTTTCTGCTATTGAAAATTATTTCGAATGAAAAATATGCAGATATTTTCTTTGAAAAAAAAAACGATGCAGCAAATGAATGTTTCAAAAATTAATCACGTTCCACTAGTAATTTTTCTATCAACTATATTACCAGTGTAATCTGCATCTGAATTTAAATTTCACTCAATATTCACTCGTTGAACCATGAAGTGTGCACCAAAAATTTCAAACTTAACATCATTCTTTTGAATTTGAATTTAAGCTGTGTTAACACTCAAACAAATATCATGATGTTAATTTCAGAAACCATAGGATAAACAATTATATTCATGAGTAATCAACAGTCAATCAACATCATAATTATTTCAAAAACAATTTCTTGAAGTTTCAACAATTTTTTAAAAATCCTTTTTCACATGAATTTGAAATCGTGCAAATTTACAAGCAGTGACCAAAATATCAAAACAAATATATCTAGGTGTAGCATGAGTAACCATCATTTGCCCGAACAAATTTATATAAATTAGTTCAAAATTGAAAATCTGATTGGTCATCATTTAAGCACAAATCAATGTCATAAATAAGAACAAGTCAAAAAATCATATCAATTAAGTCCGAATCAATCAACCATCATAATTACTCCAAGTAATTCTATTTAAAGATGGTTGGTCAAAATTTTGAAAAAGAATCATAGCATCAAAATCATCATCTTTTGTTTATCTCAATATTGGCTGATTTTAATTTAGAGAATGGTGCAGATAATCACATTTAAAATTTTTTTACCTGTTTTACCTTTACGATAATTTTTCGTGATTGCCCATTGTGATTCTGTCACCTTTGAACCAGGCTAAGGAACTTTGCTTTGTCGCCCGTTGTGTTTCTGGAACAGCCAAAATCCAGAGAACAGTGTTGTTGTTCCTTAGCCTGCCACCACACCTACACGATGAAAGATTTATGTGGCCTATTTGTTTTTATAGGTCCATGATTGTTAGTGGCAGAATATGAAACATATGTTTGTGGAGACCCAAAACTATTTATATATGTTCCTTTTGGCACCCAAATTTGTTTGACTTTCAAAGATTTTATATTTGTGCCTTTTGGAACCTAAATTGGTATAGTTTTCACATGTTTGGGTCTATACCAACAATTATTTCGATTATGTCCAAATTCTCTACAAAACGTGCTCATTAAATTGACTTGATTAAATTTTGTGTTCCTATGACTATGATTTTCAACATGATTTCCAATTATTTCAGATCGAGCAAAAACACTTTTACCTTTTGCATTATCATCATTTTGTGATTTCCCAAAACCTAGTCCTTTTCTATTGTTAGCAAAAATTTGATTTCCCAATAGCATGTTGAAAGATTTTTCGCCTCTTGAAAAGTTATTCAAAGATTTCTCAAGAGTTTGGACTTTGGTTTTTAGTGTTGTATTTTCAGTGACAAGTGAGGTGCATCGATTTATAAAATCCTTTTTCCTAGTGTCGATGGTTTCCTTAAGATTCAAGTTTTCTTTTTCAAGATTCTCAGAGTTATTCTTAAGTCTTGTCAATTCTGAATCTAAAACTTTACATCTTTTACATTCTAGGTTTTGAATATTTTCAAGTTCAGTTTCTAACCTAAAATTTTTACGAGCAAGTTCTCTTCTATCAGTTTTCAGTTTTTCAATTTTAGATTCAAGAGCATCAACTACTTTAGTAAGATCAGAACACATAAAAACAAGTTCTTTATATGAAAACTCATCTGCCTCACTAGATTCCTCGGAGGTTGCTTCTGAATTTGAGCATGCCATAAGACACAAGTTAGCCTCCTCTGAGCTGCTATCCGAAGCTTCCTCTCCTTCTTCATCATCCCAAGTCGCTGCAAAGGCCTTTTTCTTCTTTTTCTTTCCTTTGTTGTCTTTGAGAAGCGGGCATTTTGGTTTGATGTGGCCAGGCTTGTTACAGTTATAACACGTCAGTTCATTATCGGAATTTTCGGAATCTTTTGACCTATTGCCCTTTGTTTTCTTCTTGCGTGGCTTGAATCTAGACCATCTTCTAAGATTATTGACAGCCATTGCAAGCTCTTCAATTGGATCTACTTCATCGCTTTCTTCTTTGCTCTTTAAGGCAATCGTCTTCTTCTTTGGTTCGGAGTTGTTGCGTTCTTCCTTTTCTTTTAACTCAAGCTCATATGTCATCAAGTTGCCAATCAACTCCTCCATGCTTAGCTTACTCAGATCTTTCGATTCTTGGATTGCCGTGACTTTTGCCTCAAAGTTCATCGGTAAGACTCGTAGTATCTTCCGCACAAGCTCTACCTCAGTGAAGACCTTCCCAAGCGCTCTAGCGTTGTATACCAAGGTTGAAAAGCGTCCAAACATGTCCTTTATGCTCTCGCCTTTGTCCATCACAAAGTTCTCATATTCATTGCTGAATACGGCTAGACGAGACTCCTTGACTTGAGAAGTTCCTTCGTGTGTCACCTCCAAAGTATGCCAAATTTCCTGTGCTGTTGTACAATGAGAAATTCTATTAAATTTGTTTTTATCAAGAGCACATATCAAAGCATTCATGGCTTTAGCATTTGTCGTTTTCAATTTCTTATCGTTGGCATCCCACCTATCCTTAGGTTTAGGAATCTCAGTACCACCAACGATTATAGTGGGAGGTTTATAGCCAGTTTCAATAATATCCCAAACATCATAATCAACAGAACTAAGATAGATACCCATCCTAACTTTCCAATAAGCATAATCGTTCCCGTTAAACATGGGTGGCCTAGCAATAGATTGCCCCTCAGAAAAAGCATTATTCGGTGAATTCATGACTCTAGAGTTAAAAAATAAAATATCGGGCTCTGATACCACTTGTAGGATCTAGATTAACCCTAGAGGGGGGGTGAATAGGGTTACAGCAAATTTTCTCAATTTAAACACAGAAAAAAACTGCAGAAATAAATATGCTGAAAAGTAAATCACACACAAAATTTACCCAGCTTCGGCAACCCCTGCCTACTGCTGCATTCACAGATATCTATTAGAATTAAACAGTATCACGCTTACAAACACTCTACTAGACCCGCAGACATTTGCTTCCGCTCACAAACACTCTACTAGACTCGCATACCCTGCTCGCAAACATTTGCTCCCGCTCACAAACCCTCTACTAGACTCGCACACCCTGCTCTGCCTATAGAGTTTCGCTTACTCGCAAACTTTGCTTCCCGCCTATAGAGCTTCGCTTACTCGCAAACTCTGCTCCCGCCTATACAGCTTTGTAAACTCGCACACCCTGCTCACTGACTAATTCTAACTAGACAATCTGACACTACCTAAACCCTAGGTGGTGATTTACAAATTCTTTGAGTCGTAAAATAAAAACAATAATTAAAAAACAATAGAAAATAACCCTAAACCCTAATTAACAATATAATAAAGCCCTTTTATAAAAATTAAAACACAAAACCCTTTTTTTAATAATAAGGCCAGCCCACTCCCTTATTTCACCCGATCCTTTTTGTCTCGTTCGTGAGAGTAATGGCGGCTTCGTCCTGTTTCTGAAATTTAGGGCTTCGTTCCCTTTGTTCCAATTAGGGCTTCGGCTCTTGTGTAAATCAGGGCTTCAATTTCTTCGTTCGATCTGAGATATGTTGCCCTAGCTCGCTGCTTCTCTGATGGCCGACTATCGCTCGTTTGCAGCTGCTTGATCGAGTTCGTTGTTTGTGAATTCGGTATGTACTGTTTCCTTTTGCTTTACTAAGTTGATACTTGAACTCGATGCTTGAAATTGCCAGTGATGATTGGGTTATATATGCGTTCGAATTCCTTGAATTACGTTCGTCTAAATATATTTGAATTTTTCAATTCCTTTTCTCTGCCGCTTGATGATGTTTGAACGATTGATGATTAATCTGACTTGTTCAATACGATTAATTCTTGTAGCTTGATTCACACGGCTTTGAATTGCCATGCTTATCACGGTTTTGATTTTGCTGGTTCGACTTGGCATTGACTGTTTCAATTTGTCTCACACTTGATTTCTGATTTGTGAATTATTCAACCTTGTTCATCACGGTACTGACATTTGCTTTGACTTTGACAATACTGATTTCGTGAATTTTCACTTTGTTGACTTGTTCAACATACTGACTTGGTTCAATTTTGACTTCGGCTTTGATTGATTACATGAATTTTTGGCTTGATCAACTTTGATGTTGAACTCTGTCTTCACTGATTGTGTTTACTGCAGCCAATTGATTTCTTAAACTTTGTAGCCTTGGTTACTGATCGAGTTCATTTGAACTACTCACTTGTTAATGCCTGATGCATATTACCTGACCATTGTTGCTGCATTGCTTACTGTCACTACTATGTCCTATACTTGGCGAGTCTTCGAGCATTGTTGTGAGTAGTTTGAATCACTGTCATTTGTTTCTTCGCTTGTGCATATTGTATTTGATACTATTGCATTGTTCCATGTATACTTTGAGTTCTTGCAGTTGATTTGGTTGTTCCCTATACTTGTGCACTGTTGTGTCTGGTTCGTTGAGTTCTTGATTGTCACAGCTCTATATAGTTTGGAACTGTGTCATGGTGATGCATTATTGAGTCTTGGAAATCTTGTATGATTCACTTGCATTGTGGCATTGTGTTCTGGTCATTTGCACTTGCAGTTGGTTCATTTGTATCACTGTTGGATCTTGCATGCTTTACATATATGCTCCACTTGTTCATTTTGTTCAAGTGTACTACTGCAGTTTGCATTTGGTCTTGATCGTGTATATTCTCGAGTTGGTTGTGCACTGTTGATTAGTTTGTATTGTCATATTTTTGTCATGTTGCCTTCATTTGCCACTGAGTTGCATCGAGTAGCTGGACTTCTCATTCTATTGCACTTTGGTTTAGTTGTGCATTTGTCCAGCCATTCAAACTGATCTTGTACTTCTGGTTTTGATGTTGGTTTATTGATGCATTCATGTTCATGCAGTCTCAGCTACATTCTGGTTTCTTCACTGATCTTTCTGTGACATTTTGTTGCATGAGTTACTTATTGTTTGGATGATGTGAATGTCACTGTTGTACACTGTTGCTGTGCCATTGCTGTTGCCATGTGCATTGAACTTTGACCCTTTGCTGTTCATTTGGGCTGCTGGACTTGTTGTACATTGCATAGTGCATTGCCTTGTTTGTTGAAGTTGTGCTTGCACACTTGCTATTTTAGGCTGGGCACATGAGTTGGCGAGGCAGTGCACACGTGTATGAATGTACACGTGTGTATTGCAGCCACTTATGGTTACATGTCCCTGTAATATCTATATGCACAACTTTGTGATGAAAACAAGTGTGAATTATGACGAACAACCCAAATAACTGAGGCAAATAATATTTTCAAAAATATTATTTCATTTTATATTGCAAAAATATTTCTTTTTCAATTTTACTGCGTTAGTGAATATTTTTGCAGATTGCTCAGATGCTGGATTCAAACTGGAATGCAGTTGAAGACAAAATACGAGTGTGAATGATATGTAGTGAGGTTATCAATGTAAAAATATTTGTGATGTAATCGTGATGTAATCAAAAATGTATATGTATAGTGAGAGCATGAATTTGTACTATTCAAGATTGTAATAAATATTTGTTTGAATAAAATTTCTGTTTGAATTCAAAATCTGTTTAACTTGTTCTGTTTGAATTCAAATTCAAATTCTGTGTAATTTATTTTATTCAACAAATATTTATTTAATCCAAAAAAACAAAATAGTACTTTACCAAATACATTTAAATGAATATATATGTTTATTTTCATCAAACAAAAATATATAAGCGCATATTCAACACTGGCTAGTCCCATTAAAGGTCTTTTAGCATTTCAACTATGGTGAAATGGGCCTCCGAAGAGGGCTTTTCACATTCCAGCACTTGTGAAGTTTTATTTCAAATCTCGGTGGAATGCGTGCCTCCTAGTAGGGCTGTTGCTTGGAAGTTTAGAGTTTCCTTCTCTCGGTTGGATGGATTCACGGGGCGGACATAAGTTACTTGGATTGTTTGTTGGCACAAACATTCTCAGCTAGTGAACGAGTGTCATGTGCCACCGATCAGTCCACAACTTTTAATCGAGAAGGAGGACTCTCTTTTTCTGGCACGTCCCATTAGAGGTCTTTATCCTCCGAAGAGTTGTGCCTCCGAAGAGGGCTTGTGCCTCCCAGGAGGTCTTTTGCCATTTGCTGCCTGCTCACCCATGTCTTTTCGTCATTTGCTCACATCAGCAGTTTCCTGTTATCATTTCCAAGCGCACATTCCTTTCTTTTGAAAGTTGCTTATTCTATCCAAATAAGTGTACTTTATTGTTAAATGAGTTCGCAGGGATAGACATAGGCTAATTAATCGAAGGTTTGTTTGCACGAACGATCACGATTATTTAGGAAGGGTCTACTTCTGGAGGAACCACTAACTGTTTGCTTGAAGCACTTCTTATATAAGATTTGAATCTGGAAATTTTGTGGCTAGATATTCATTTGTTGAGTGACGTCAGGGATTGCTCGGTCTTATGACGGGTAAGCTTTGTTTTAATGGCCTGCAGTGTTAAATCGACATTTTAGCAATACAATTGACGTACTTTATATATCGAAGTAAAACAAACAGTTTATAATAGTAGAGAACAAAAGATTTATAGTGGTTCGGCCAAGAACCGGGCCAACATCCACTTTATAGTTCTCATTATTTACTTGCACTGGCTTTACAATGGCTTTCAATACAAGAATCATACATTCATCATTCTTTTACAATATTTCAGTAAAGCCTTTAAGTAAAATATAGGCGCAAGTGATTGCTGTTCCAAGCTCTTGGAATTGGATCTCCTTCGATAGTTGTTAATTTGAAAGTGCCTTCAAGAATTTTTTTGCCTATGACATACGGTTCCCAGTTTGGCGCAAACACTCCTGTTGCTGTCATGACCCTTTTCAAGACTAGATCTCCAATCTCAAAGCTCTGTTGGCGAACTTTGGAATTGAAGTGCCTGGCAATTCTTTGCTGATGGGCTACAATTCTTAGCTTAGCCTCTTCCCTTCTTTCATCAAGGAAGTCAAGTGCTTCAAGTTGCAACTCTTCATTTTTTGCTTGGTTGAAATGAATTCTTCTATGTGAAGGGACTTCTATTTCTACCGGAATCATTGCCTCTGATCCTTATGCCAATGAAAATGAGCGTGCCCCGTCGCAGTTTTATGTGTAGTTCTATATGCCCATAGTGCTAGTGGAAGCTTATCGACCCAACCACCTTTCGCTTTTTCCAGCTGTTTTTTGATGGTTGATTTGATAATTTTGTTTACTGCTTCCACTTTCCCGTTTGCCTGTTGATGAGCCACTGCTGAGAAGCTTTTCTGGATCTTGAATCTCTTGCAAAAATCTGGGAACTCTTCACTTTCGAATTGGGTTCCATTGTCTGTGATTATCTTTTGAGGCACACCATACTTGCAAATGATATTCTTAGTTACAAAGTTTATCATCTTCTTAGAGGTAATAGTATCTAATGGTTCAGAGTCAGCCAATTTAGTAAAATAATCAACAACAACGATAGCATATCTGATTCCCGATTTGGCAATTGGCAAAGGCCCGATGAGATCTATTCCCCAAATAGCAAATGGCCACGGACTAACCATCTGTGTTATCTCGGTGGAAGGTGCACTTGGGTTTTTGCAAATCTCTGGCATCGGTCACATTTTCGGGTGTAAGTTGCAGCATCACAATTAATATCTGGCAAGAAATACCCATAACGGAGAATTTTCTTTGCTAGAGTTTGACCACCTGAATGATCTCCACACTCTCCTCCGTGTACTTCAGTTAGAATTGTCTCAGCTTCTTCCTTGGTCACACATCAGAGTAATGGCATTGAGAATCCCCGCCTATACAATCGGCCATCTTGAATTATGTATCTGGAGGCTTTTCTTAACAACTTCTGCCATTCTTTTGAGTTTTCTGGTAGAGAACCGTTAAGCAGATATTCCATTATCGGAGTTATCCATGATTCTTGCTCCTGTGATATAGTCATGATCCAGTCAATATCCATCTCCAGTGCTTGCATACTTTGCGAGGGAATCTGCCTTCATGTTTTCTTCCCGGGCTATATGATTTATTGTATAATGGTCAAGGTCATCGAGGAGCTCCCAGGCTCTTGACAAGTAAGCGGGCGGATTTCCTCCTTTAGTTTGAAACTCTTACTTGACTTGACATACAATAAGCTGTGAATCACTGAAAATCTGCAACACTTTGACATTCAATTCTTTAGCAATTCTCAAACCGGCAATAAGAGCTTCATAATCTGCTTCATTGTTTGTCGAAGGGAATTCCAATCTTAAAGCATAGCACAATGACCGCCCTTCAGGGGTTTCAAACACAACCCCAGCTCCGGAACAGTAATCGTTTCTTGTGCCATCAACATACATTTTCCATCGAATCGGGGGATTATCAGTCACTATTTCCTCACTATCACCTTTGTTTGTACATTCTGCGATGAAATCTACCAAAGCTTGTCCATTGATTGCTCTTCGGGGATGATAAGTGATGTCGTGTTGGCTGAGTTCAATATTCCACTTCAAAAGGCGACCCGAAGTCTCAGGGCGAAAGAGGACTTGCTTCAGAGGCTGATCAGTGAGGAATTTGATTGGATGAGCTGGAAAATACGGGCTCAATTTTCTTGATGCAATCAGTAAACAATAGGCGAGCTTTTCCAACTTCGAATAATTCATCTCTGCCCCGGTGAATCTTTTGCTGATATAATAGACCGGGCGCTGAATTTTGCGTCTTCCTATACCAGAGCTGCACTGAGAGAGTGAGACGAGATTGCCAAATATACAGAAAGATCTTCACCATTGTTCGCCTTAGAAAGTATTGGGGGCGTTTCCATATGACGGATCAACTCATCGAAAGCTTTCTGGCATTCAGGAGTCCAGTAAAAATTCTTCCTTCCTTTCTTCAGTGCATCAAAGAACGGAATGCATTTATCAGTAGCTTTGGAAATGAATCGACTCAGAGCGTCGACTTTCCCATTGAGACTCTGTAGTTCCTTCTTTGTCCTAGGGGCTTTGACTTCTCTTAAGGCAGCAATTTGAGCAGGATTAGCTTCAACGCCCCTAGCACTCACAATGAAACCCAACAACTTTCCGGACTCCGCCCTAAACGAACATTTCAAAGGATTAGGCTTCATTCCGTACTTCCGGACGATTGCAGACATCTCCGCCAAGTGATCCATATGGTCTACCGCTTTCTTTGATTTCACTAACATATCGTCAACATAAACATCCATAGTTTTGCCAATCTGCGGTTTAAACATAGCATTGACGAGTCTTTGGTAAGTTGCCCCTGCATTCTTAAGTCCGAAGTGCATGACTTTGTAGCAGTGGAGACCGACATCGGTGATGAAGCTTGTGTCCTCCTGATCCGGCTCATGCATCATAATCTGGTTGTATCCGGAGTAAGCATCCATGAAAAATAATAATTCGTGTCCCGTCGTTCCATCTACCAACTGATCTATTCTGGGTAATGGGAAGCAGTCTTTGGAGCAGGCTTTGTTTAAATCTGAGAAGTCAATGCAAACTCCCCATTTCCCATTAGCTTTCTTAACCAGTACTGGATTTGAAACCCAATTCGGATAAGTAGACTCCCTGATGAAACCATTCTCCATAAGCCGGTCTACCTCTTCCTTTAACGCTGCTGACCTTTCAGAACCCTGGGTTCTTCTTTTCTGTTTTACCGGTGTAAACTTTGGATCAATATTCAGAGTATGTACTGCAATTTCTGGGGATATTCCACGCATATCAGCATGAGTCCAAGCGAATACGTCCAGATTTTCTTTCAGGAATGATATCAAAATATTCTAAACCGCCGTATTAAGTTGTGAACCCACATTCAGCACCTTGTTTGGGTCTTTTGGGTCAACAGGTACTGGTACCGTTACTTCCACTGGCACCACTCGATTCTCCCCTGCACTGGCTTTTCTGGGATCCATTCTTTTTCGTGCTTCGCTACATTCGCCAGTACAGGGTCCACACTGTAATTGCTACAAGGTTGATTCTTTGATGCGGACTAGGGCTGCCGCATCCTTTCCCATCTCTCTCTTTCTTGCTTCACGCAGTTCTATCAGATAACATTCCCGCCCCACATTCGGATCCCCTTTAACAACACCAACTCCATTATCTGTGGGGAATTTCATGGTAAGGCACCACGGGGCAAGGATTGCTTTAAAGGATGCAAGAGTTGGACGGCCTAGGAAGGCATTGTAAGCAGAAAATTCATCAACAACTACAAAAGTCTGCCTTTGAATGACCTTATTCTGCCCCTCTCCAAGTTCCACGAAGAGGTCAATAGTCCCAATCGGTTGCCTGGGTTCCCCAGTAAACCCAACAATCTTTTGCGACGAAGCTTGAACCTCAGCCATTGGTATCTTCATCTTATCGAAGGTCTTTTGAAAAGAATATTACAAGAAGCACCGCAATCAGCAAAGTACTCTTCTTACAATAGCTGGCCCAATGCCAGCAGAAATAACCAAGGGATCTATGGTAGGGGCTTCAACACCCATAGAATCCCTGACTCCGAAGACAATGTCATCATTAAAAGTTTTTTGTTGCTTCGGAGGTGCAGCATCTTCTAACACAAAAACACTCTGCTCTCCTGGTGCATACTTCAATGCATGAGCGTATAGTTCCATCTCACCCCAGCTTCTGCCAGCTGGGTGAGGTCCTCCTGTAATTACATTAATAATGGGCCTCTCTGATTCATGAGCTGCCGCCTTTCCACTTGTGCTAGGACGATGAACAGGAACCTGCTGCCCTTGAGTTGACGAAGTTGGGCCATTCCTGTTCCTCTTTACATATTGTTGGTGCTTGTTTTCCTTCAATAGTTCCTCAATTAACTCCTTCAAGTGACGGCACTCGTTAGTATCATGGCCGGGATGGTTATGGAACTGGCAAAATTTTCCACTTTTCTCAGCTTTCACTCCAACTCTCTGCTTAGCTGGTGCGGGGAATTCGACCGTGTCTTTGTTTGCAAAGTAGATGTTCTCCGGGATATCAGTCAGAGGGGTGAAGTTGAAGGGGCGACTTTTCTTTGCATCTCCTTGCTTCTTCTGACCATCGTTTCCCCTCTTCTGATTGCCAGATTCCTTCTTATTCGGAGCAGCATTACTGTTTCCAGCCCCTGTCGATACTACCTTAGTCGATGCTTGGAGGCTTTCCAAGCGCATGAATTCATCGGCTTTCTTATAAAACTTGTCAAGTGAATTCGATTCCTTCATTTTCAACAACTTCCCGAACTCACTTGTCTTGTTAATAGCTTTCATCAAGTACGCCAAGATCATTCTCGGCTCTGCGTTGTCTACTTCAGCCATAGCTATATTGAAACGATTCAAGAAAGATCTAATTGATTCCCCAGGATTCTGCTCCAAGCTGGATAACGACATTATATCTTTCACCTTCGAAGCGTACAATCTGAACTGTCCTTTAAACTTTCGAGTCAAATCAGAAAACTGGTCTATAGACCGGACCGGCAGCTTTGTGAACCAAAGTAGAGCAACTCCTTCCAGCCATACCGGAAAATACCGGCATTTGATCTCATCAGAAGCTTTGGCACCCGTCATGTTCCAATCATACTTGTACAGAAATTCATTAGGGTCACTTGTCCCCTTATAAGCCGGAATGGTAGGAGGAACGAACTTCCTAGGAAATTCTGCTTTCAAAATCCTTTCAATGAATGGAGTCTTGCTCGGAGTGAACCCCCATTCTTTTTCGTCTTCTTTCCTTTGCGTACTTTCCTTCATGATTTGTCGGACCATCACTGAGAAATATTCCTCATCATTGAGGGGCTCAGCAGGACAGGCATCGGCCATCTTCTCGGAAGTTTGCCTCGACAGACGCTCATAGAAATTTGGCTGTTGTCCCGATCCTCCAACTTGGGGAGGTGTGTCTTTGACTGGGGCAGCTGCCCTTTGAGGAACATCTCTTTCTTCAACATCATGAACATTATCAGCAAAGTTTGGTTCGTTATTCATCGGTTGATGGCTAGCCCAGAGAAAAGTGTTCAACCTTTCCAACATCAGATTGTTTTGGGCTTCCATCTGCTGATATAGCCCAGAAACCGCAGCATCCAATTCTGCTCGCGTTACTCCAACAGTTGGAGTTGTTTGAGTTAAAGGAGGAGAAGTTGCAGTAGTCTCGCGAGCATCGTCAGATCTAACAGACTTGCGCTTTCTTCCAGGAGCCATTATTTCTGATAAACTTCTGGTTTTTAGAGAGATCCTTTCCACAAATTTCTGCGAAGCTATGATCACAGTATCTTGAGTTCAATTCTCAGTGAAAGCACCAAAAATGTTAATGTAAAAATCAGATGCTAACACACCGGTGTATGTAAAGTAAGTGTGAAAGCACCATCCGTCAATACGGGAATCAGAAATAAGCAGAAATTAGCAGAAAAGCAGTAAAATACACAGTTTTTATAGTGGTTCGGCTTATGGTCCAGCCTACGTCCATTTAATGTCCTTTATTACTTACTTAAGTACAACATATACAACTTTCTTCAATCACAACACACTTTAGACTAGTAGCTCAAACTTCGATGTAGAATAATCTTTTGAGTTCATATTGAATGATGTAGATTCTCTCTTGAAGTTTGTCGTAGGGTCCTTGGTGCTTGAGGTGCTTGAAGTGTTGTTTGAGAAAATGGCAGAGTGTTGATGCTACGGAGAATCATCCAAAAGTCCCCTGAATGTGTTAGCCCATGCTGTATTTATAGGAGATTCTGGAAGGGCCTTAGGTCGTGACCGACCTAAGGTAGGCCTTAGGTCGCAAGCGGCCTAAGGTAGATAATGGGCGACTTAGAGGATACGGCTCTGTGGCTAGACAGTGTTGCATCCGAGTGTTTGGGCTGGCAAGTTGTAGGTCGAAGGTTGCGACCTAAGATAGGTCGTGGAACACATATGAGCGACCTAACAGATGGAAACATCGGCCCTACCCGGTAGCATTGGTCTCTTCTAAATGAAGTACTATGTCGTGGACGGCCTATGAATATAGTTGGCGACCTTTACAATGTTGAGGTTATCCAATGTAGCGACCTAGGCTAAGTCGTTAACTCACTATGTTGCTTAGCTCATTAGGTCTATATGTCGTCCCACTTTTAGGTCGTTACGTCGTCCCACTTTTAGGTCGTTAGGTCGTCCCACTTTTAGGTCGTTAGGTCCGTAGGTTTTCTAGGTCGCTGTGCTTATGTAAGTCGCTAGGTCGTTTCATCTTGTTAGCCTCTTTAGGTCGCTCCTGTTGTTGAGTCACTAAGTCACATAACAAAGGAATTAACATTCAGCCACTTCCCAAATTCGCTTGATTTGTCAATTGCCCTCATCAGGTATGTCAAGACCATTCGTGGCTATGCATTGTCTACTTCAGCCAATGCTATGTTGAAGCGGTTCAAGAAAGACCTGATAGATTCCCCAGGATTCTGTTCCAAGCTTGACAGCGACATAATATCCTTTTCCTTTGAAGCATACAACCTGAATTGCATTTTAAACTGCCAAGTCAAATCGGCGAATTGGTCTATGGATCGGACCGGAAGTCTTGTGAACCAGAGCAGAGCCACTCCTTCCAAATATACCGGAAAGTACCGGCATTTGATCTCATCAGACGCACTAGCATCCGTCATGTGCCAATCATACTTATACAGAAATTGATTGGGGTCGCTTGTTCCCTTATAAGCCAGGATGGTCGGAGGAACGAACTTCCTTTGGAATTCTGCCCTTAGAATCTTCTCAGTGAACGGAGTTTTGCTCAGAGTGAATCCCCAATCGTTCTTATCTTCATCTCTCTGCATACTTTCTTTCATGATTTGTCGCACCATGCCCGAAAGATATTCCTCATCATTTACAGGATCTGTAGGACAGATTTCGGTCATTTTCTCGGAAGTTTGTCGGGACAAACGTTCGCGGAGAGTTGGCTGTGGTCGAGATCCTCCAGGTTGAGGAGGTGTTTCTTTGGCGGGGCTAGCCGGTCTTTGAGGAATATTCCTTTCCTCAGGATCACGAATATCATCTGCAAGGTTTTCTTCATTATTCACCGGTTGACGGTTTGCTCCGAGCAACGCATTTATCCTTTCAAGCATTAAAGCATTCTGAGTTTCCATCTGCTGGTATAATCCAGATACTGCAGCATCTAACTCTGCCCATGTAATTCCGGCACTTGGTGCTGCTTGACTTAACGAAGGAGAAGTGGCAGTATTTTCATGGACATTACTAGGTCTTGTATATCCAAGGTTTGTTCCAGGAGCCATTATTTCTGATAGACTTCTGGCTTTAAGAGAGACTTTTTCCACAAACTTTTGCGAAGCAATGATGGAGATAGCCCGAGTTGGTTTCTCAGTGAAAGCACCAAAATTGTTAACGCTAAAAATTGAACGCTAACACCCCGGTGGATGTAGAGGTTAAGTGAAAGCACCACCCGTAAACACGGGAATTAGAAACAAGTAAGAAAGTCCAGAGAAAGCGGTAAAAGACAACAATTTTATAGTGGTTCGGCTTTAGATTAAGCCTACGTCCACTTTAATCCTCTTTATTACTGAAATCAATTACAACTTTACAACAATCCTTAATTACAATACTGATGAGACAAACAACTAGGACTTCGATGTAGAAGAATTCGTTGAATCCATGTTGATTGTGTTAGACGTCCTCTCGAAGTTAGTTGAGATGTCTTTCGTGTTTGAAGTGTCGAGTGAGTCGAGAATTCAGAAGAATATCGGCGTTCCAGGAATGAGCAAAAAGATCCCTTGAATGTTGGAGCTAGCGCCGTATTTATAGGAGAGTTTGGCTTTACGTCGTAGGTTACGAGCGACCTTGGATAGGTCGTAGGTCGCCAGCGACCTAGGGGATGTGGTTTACAACTTAATAAGGTCGTAACGGGTCATCTGAGCGAGTTAGTAGGTAGTAGCGACCTATGGGAGATCGGTCCTGAGGTAGCTTAAGTCATCCACGACCTAATGAAGCTCCTTTTCAACCAGGTGCTGGCAGTCAGCGACTTAGCACTTAAAGCATAAATGTTATATCGGCTTGCTTAGGTCGCAAGCGACCTAATGAGAGAGTATACATGCGGCTTTGTTCTGGTGCTCGCTAGGTCGCTTCCTTTTTTGGCTTGCTAGGTCGTTGGATACTTAAGTCGCTAGGTCGTTAGATACTTAAGTCGCTAGGTCGTTAGATACTTAAATCCCTAAGTCGTTGGGTTCTAAAGTCGCTAAGTCGTACATTCTTCAAATAGTTAAACTCATTAGCTTGCTGTGGCTTAACTCGTTTAGTATTATAGGTCGCTAGCTCGCTGTTGTTCTTGCATCCATGTTAGGTCGCTTGGGTTGTTAGGTCGTGGTCTTTTGTAAGTCGATAAGTCGCGGTACCCCTTAGGTCATTAACCCGCTTCAGCAGTTAGGTCGCTGTTAACTCGTTGATTCACTAGGTTGTTGGACCATCTGCTCCTTTAGGTCGCTGACCCCTTTCAATCCTCTAGGTCGTTACATCGCTGATTCGTGAAAAAGAGGAGTTAACACCGCCTATTTAGGTAACCCTAACCGAATTATCGAGTCCGATCCAACCGCTAGAACTCCAAGCGAATACCACCGATGGCTTCCTCTCGATGATCTCCACCCAATCCGACCTTTGAATCGACGATCGACCACAGATCATTCCACGTCAACGAATGGCCGAGATTAAACGCCCAGTTTCTGATCAAACCGAAACTCGAATCGCAAAACGAATTACACCATTGAAATACGCTCGTTGAGAGCATCGGCGTATATTTTTTTGGAAATTTTCCGAGGTGTTTGAATTTTTTACTTTTGATTTGATTTTTGAAATTTGAAAATGGATCTAGGGTTAGCAGCCACGGGGAAGAGGAGGGGTTGATAAAATGAACGCACAGACAAAAGGGAATAGATGGAGGCTAAGGTTTATAACTAGGTTTATATAGGAAAAGTTGAAAAATAGATGGATCGAGTTGATAGATATATGTGATACCGCTAACGTGGCCCAAAAAGCCCGTTCTGACCCCGGAACGAAATTGGGTAAACCCATATATTGAAATAGGTATTTTAAAATATTCTGAACGCGATGGAAAAAGTTTCAAGTCCAAATTCCATCGTATGAAGAAGTTATGCTGAAATCAATATTTTCAAATTGATTTCAAACTGATTTCAATTAAATCGATTTCAAGGCGTTCCGCGTTCGTACGATCAAACGACAAGTCTGATCGCTACGAAACTTGAAATACTATTATAATTCACCGTTACGGATCCGATAAAATGGGTTTCGTCGAAATCAGAGTCTGTGGCCAAAATGGCTATTTTCCTATTAATTAAATAATTTAATAATTAGTAAATAAATGCAATTTTTTTTCAGTTTTAGAATTGGAATTTTTTATCACTTATGATGCCTCAATCATTTACAATGATTTTAAACAAATTAAAAGTGTAAATTTGGATGATTCATTTATAAATTTAAAAAAAATTCTCAGCTTTGTTAAATTCAAAATTTTAAATTAACTTTCTAATAATTCTATTAAATTAAAGGAAACAATGATTATTTCATTCATATATTTCAAATATAAGGGTTTACCATTGGATTTAAAATTATCGCATAAATATTTCCCGTTTTCAACTTAATTTTTAAATTAACGTAATATTTACATATTTGATTTTTATTCACTTGCAATAAATCCAACTGTTATAAATTTAATAAATTAACTCTCGATAAAATTCAAATTCTATAATTCATGAATTTCATCATCTTGGTTTACTTATTAATTTATAATTCTAAAAGTCAATTCCCATTTCAATGTAAAGTAACTGTTAACCTCGTTTTGCCAAGGATTCAAAGACAGGACCGACTCATCTACTCAAGGGATGGACCGACTCATCTACTTAGAGGGATAGGATGACTCAAGGGGTTAACGGTTCACAAGGCAGGACGGCTCAGCGAGTTACCGACTCATCAAGACTATCGTCTCAACGACGCATGGTAAGCGGCGACTCAGAGCTTACAACGACTCAGTGGATCAACGACTCAACAAGTTCGCGACTTATCATATGAGACGACTCAGGGGAAGTAACGACATAAGAAGGTGGATCCTTGTGCCGCTTCATTTATATATCGCTACCTAATAATTCGTTAACGGCTTAACGACTCACAACTTAGAATGACTCATCCACGACTTAAAGCCATTGGGTCGTAATCCATTGCCACAGTGCCTATGCCAAGGAAGATTGACTCGTAAGCGACTCAGGACTTAGCATAAAATTCAGCAGAGGAATAAGCCATGGAGAAATCAAGGGTTGGTTCAATGAGTCGGCCACGACCTAATTTGACTCGGCCACGAGCCAAGCATGGGTCGAACACGACTCACGAATCAGGGCTGAAAACTCCTATAAATACATGGCCACCTCCAACATTCAGGGGACTTTTTGGCCAATCATTTCAAGCGCCAATACTCTGCTGAATTCTCAACTCACCCGACACTTCAAGTTCGAAATACATTTCAACTAACTTCAAGGGAAAATCTAACGCAATCTACATGGATTCGAAGAATTCTTCTCTACCAAAGTTCTAGTTGTTTGTCTCGTCATAATTGTAATTGAGGATTGTTGTAAAGTTGTAATCGGTTTAGCAATAAAGAGAATTAAAGTGGACGTAGGCTTGCCTTGAGCCAAACCACTATAAAATCGTTGTTATTCACTTCTTTTTCTGTGATTTTCTGCTTATACTCTGTTCCCGAATCATCGGGTGGTGTTTTCACAACTACACTTCATACACCGGGGTGTTAGCGTTCAAATTTTAGCGTTAACATTTTTGGTGCTTTCACTGAGAATTGAACTCAGGCAAATCGTCATCATTGCTCCACGAAAGTTTGTTGAAGTAACCTCTTTGAAGACCAGAAGTTTATCAGAAATTATGGCTCCTGGTAGGAAGAGTAGATCTGTCAGATCCGGGAGTGCAAATGAAGGAACCTCCACTTCTCCGACACCAAATCAGGCAATTCCAACTGTTGGAGTTACAAGGGCAGAATTGGACGCTGTAATTCTAGGGTTGAATCAGCAGTTGAATGCTCAGAATGCGCAGTTGGAGGCTCAAAATATACAAAATGCTTCAATCTTGAATAGGCTGAATGATTTGCTTGGGACTAACCGTCAACCAGTGAATAATGAGACAACCTTTGCCGAAGATGCCCGTGACTCCCAAGAGAAAGGTATTCCTCAAAGAGCAGAAGGCACCGCCGCAGGGGCACCTTCCCAAGCTGAAGGTTCAAGGCCACAGCCAACCTTTCGAACATCCGAAAGAGCAGCTGACATCTGCCAGGAGAGGCCTCCGAATGATGAGGAGTACCTATCAGGGATGATTCGCTCAATTATGAAAGAAAGTATGCAGAGGCAAGAAGACAAAAAGGATTGGGGGTTTGCCTCGAGCAAATCTCCATTCACCGAAAAGATCTTAAAGGCAGAGTTTCCCAAGAATTTTGTACCTCCTACTATCCCGGCCTATCAAGGGATTAGCGACCCCAACCAATTCCTATACAGATGCGATTGGCATATGACTGGGGCACGAGCATTAGATGAGATTAAATGTCGATACTTTCCTGTGTATTTGGAAGGGGTTGCTTTGCTTTGGTTCACCAAGCTACCGGTTCGATCCATAGATCAATTTTCCGATTTAACCCGAAAATTTAAAGAATAATTCAGGTTGTATGCATCAAGGGCGAAAGATATAATGTCACTGTCCGGCCTTGAACAAGCACCTGGAGAATCCATCAAGTCTTTTTTGAACCGTTTCAACATAGCTCTGGCTGAGGTAGATAACGTGGAGCCCCGAATGATCTTAACATACTTAATGCGAGCCATCAACAGATCAAGCGAGTTTGGAAGATGGCTGAAAATGAAAGAACCTAATTCACTTGAGAAGTTCTATAAAAAGGCCAACGAATTCATGCGGCTAGAAATCCTCTCAGGGCCATCTAAGACAATTATAGCTGAAGTCAAAGATAACAATGATGCTTCTAACAGAGAAGGGTCCAGAAGCTAGAAAAGGGAAAACGACGGAGGAAAGAAGCAGGGAAATGAGAAGAAACCTCGCCGCTCTGACCCTTCATGTTTTACCCCCCTTACTGATACACCGGAAAGGATTTACCTGGCAAAGAAGGATGTCATCAAGTATCCCAAACCACCTGAGATGAGTAGAGGTGCACAAGATAACGGAAAATTTTGTCGATTCCACAATCAGCCCGGTCACGACACTGACCACTGCCGCCAATTAAAAAATGTGATTGAAGAGTTGTTGAAACAGAATAAACTGCAACAATATGTGAAGAAAGACAGAACTGACCCAACCTCATCCGCTCAAGGGGTGCAACGTCCTGCTAATCAATCCGGCTCACGCGACAAAACTGCAGAGCAGGAGTCCGAGAAACTTGTCATAAATTGACGTATGTATCAAAAACAATGAATCCTCCAGGATCTTAGAACAGCATTTATTTGCATCCGTATCTTGCTTAATTTCATTGTTTGAACTTGTAAAACGATGATGGATGTATAATTCTTGCGCTGTGAACCATTGTAAAACTGATTCGAATTTCAGAACTATAAACTTTGTGTTCTTTACTATTGCTTATTTTATTTCGATATGTAAGATACTCTGAATGTATTATTAAAATGTCGATTTAAATTTGCAGGTAATCAAAGTAAAGCCTGTCCATTCAGCGTATCATAAGGCTAAGCGATTCTCATGAACCACGACATAAGCAAATCACAAGTTGCAAAAGCTCCAAACTCAAAGAAGTGCTATTTGAAAACATTTGAGGATTCCACTAAAACGGGCACTTTTTGAACAAGAAAGTTCCAGACTCTTGCCCCGTGGTTTCACTCGGTAATATAGCACTCTCTCTGAGCAAAAAGGAATAGCTTGCAAAAGAAAGGGGCATATACCCGAAGTGATAACAAGGAATCGCTAAGAAGCACATGGTAGAAAGACACAAATGCTTCTCTTCGGAGACCAAATGCTTCTCTTCGGAGACCAAATGCTTCTCTTCGGAGCCTAAAGCCCTCTTCGGAGGCACAACTCTTCGGAGGATAAAGACCTTTAATGAGGCATATGCCGCAAAAAAGAAAGTTCTCTACTTAACAAAAAAGATTGGGGGAGTCATGACCCTCCAACCATGAGAGAGTAACTTCCAGGCAATAAAAGCCCTCTTCGGAGGCCCATTTCACCAGGAGTTGAAGTGTTACAACCGCTCTTCGGAATTTCACTTCACCAGAGTTGAAATGTAAAACAAAATAAAAACCTCTTCGGAGGCACACGTTTCACCAAGATTGAAGTAAAACTTCCAAGTGTTGAAACGTGAAAAAGTCTTCCTCAGAGGTACAACTTTTCAAAGAAACAAAAATCAAGAAGCCCTTCACTGTGGCAAATAAAAAAAAATTCCTCATTAAAAGCACACTTTAACTTTCAAAGGAAGAGTGAACTACTTGTTCTAGAAAATTCTCTTCCTCAAAAAGAAGTTGAAGTGTCTTACAAATACCCGCTTTACCACATAGAAGATTTCATTCAATAAAATGTGTATATGCACAAAATAAAGAGTGATATCTTCGAAAGTTGAAGCATAGAAACTTATTTGTGCTCTATTTTTTAATGAAATCATATTCCTCCAAATGTGGAATAATTATTCTCTAAAAAATACAAGCACAAGTTCCTCATAAAATGAAATATTACAATGGGCTTATGGTATAGGGGCAGCATGGCATAACTACATCGGTAAAATTGCGCTCGAACAATATATATACCACAAGCTCACTGCAATATCGAACAAAGAAACTTGTACAAAAATGAATAGTAAATGCATTCTCAGATATAGACAGAAGTTTATACAAAGAAAAAGAATCATTTTATTCAACACTATTATATATACAAGTACAGGTTCCAACAAAAGAAAAGAGGGGGGCCAGTACCCACACAATTTCCGGTCATTGCATGCAAAAAAGGCAAAAAAGCGATATGAAAGCCACAGAACCAGAGCCATCATTTCTTCTTCCGCCCACCTTTCGAGCCCGCATCTGGCCGAATGACCAACTTTTTAGGTCGGCTTGTAAGGGTATGGGATGAAGGATAAAGAGGCTCGATCGGACTTTCTTCCGTCTCTTCTTCGCCAGTTAAAGATTCCTTCTTATTCTTCTTCTTGGAAACTCCCTGGTTCCCTCTCTTCTTGGAGGAAGGCCCACTCCCTGGAGAAAGAAGTTTGGATAATGGTTCAGCGTCGGAGCCAGTGGGTTCTGGCGTCCTCTCGCTTCCTTCAGTTTCTTCTCCTTTCGGATCTTAAGAAGCAACGGGATCATCTAAGCCGTGAAGGGCTTCTATTTGCTCTTCCTGTGACCCGGGTTGCGAGGCAGAAGGAGGAGTGACCTTAGAAAGCGGAGAAGGAATAATTGGAGGAGGAGAAGCCTGAACAATGCCCAACATTTTCTCTGCAGAAGGAAAAAAGTTTAAGTCAGCAAAAAGCGGAGATAAAGGTTCGCCGAGATTCAAGAAGTAGTCAAAAAGCCCATCAAGTTCATAAGAAACAGATGAGCAGTCTACTTGCGCAAGATTGTCAGTAGGGTTTCCTGCAGAAGTCGGTTCCCTGATGTCAACTTCGTAAGCCTGTGCCTCGGCACTCTTGCCGCCCTCATCTCCACCTTGTATGCTTGTAATATCAGTGGTGACTTTAGTAGGAGATGGGGAATGAGAACTAGAACCGATAATATCAATTTCGGCTGAAGGAGAAGGTTGAATTGGAGTAGTTGAGGTGATTTTTCCTGAATATTCTCCTGCCGCTGTTTCGGCTCTCAATCTTGCAAGCTGTTCTCTCCCCTTGGCAAGAGCGGCGCGGGCATCATCATCAAGATAATGCTCTTCAAGAGCTGACTCAGCATAGCCAGCGCCTTTACCACCGAGCATATCGAGTGTTTCCTCCCAAACTTCAGCTAGTGTAATTTCATACTTAGGGCCTAGAAAGGCGAGGCTACCACGCCCCAAAATGCTGTGCAGATAGAAATCAAATAATGTTGAGCTAATGTTGGCCTTCGTTGCCTCGTGAGAATCTTCAGCTGCAATTTTGCCGGCAACGGCCTCATCACGCTCCATTTCAGCTTTAAAAAGTTGAAGCTTCAGCATTTGAATCTCTGCCTCTTGGGAGCTGTTTTTCTTCTGAAGCTCTTCAATGTCAGCCACATAGCCCTCGCTAATTCTTTTCTGCACTTCGAGCCTGTCTTCGGCATCCCTTTGGCTAGCATGGGCCTCTCTCACTTGTTTGAGGAGCACTTCTTCTTTTTGAGAATAAGAAGTAGAGGAAGCAACAAGCTCTTGTTTCAGTTCTTCAACTTTTGCGTCAAGCTCCTCGTTGTAAGAAGCAGTGCTTCTCATCTCCGTGTCATGTTGCTCGAGCACCTTTTGCCATTCGGCTTTATCATTTTCCATGGTGAGCATGGCCTCTATGTTTGCACGATTAACCCTCTGAAGCTCGTCAACAAGTTTCTGCCAGTTCGACATCCTCTCAATGTCAAGCTTAACGGCGTTAAGGTTTCGTAACATGGCAGACTTGTCAATGGGGACCAAGTCAAGGTCAAACCTTACTCCCTTTAGACGCCATTGAGGAAATCGACTTTGCAGAGTGGCAGCACCCGGTCCATCTTTGAATTTGGGTCTGCTAATTATAGTTTGGATGTCTGACTTCCCGAGAGCGGGAGAGTCGGAAGGAATATCAAGCGAGGCAGGGGAGGTAACCTTTTCAGGAGTTATAGTGGTGTGCTTCTCACCATGTCGCGCTCGCTTGCTCGAATCTTCAACCACATGACATTTTCCTCTGTCATCATGGGTTTTTCTTTTATGGGAATCGTCACCTCTCTGTGAAGAATCGTGGCGCTCTTCCCTCTCCCATCTTTCGTAGCGCTCCTCTTGAGCCCTCTTCTCTTGAGCCTTTCGGGCAGCTCTTTCTTCATCAAATTCTCTGTAAGAGGGGAGGTAACGCCTATAATCATATTGGCTACGCCTCCCGTAGCGCTGGAAATCATCGTAGTATGAGCTGCTGCGCCCCATCGGAGAATCTGAAATAAAAAAAAAGATAAGCTTTAGAAATCTTTAAAGTATAAGAAGATAAGTGCATAGAAGTGCTGAAAAATCCTAAGGTGTGCGTGACGTGCAAACTATACACGCCGAACGACGAACCGCTTGACAGTCGGAGGGTAGTGACAGGCTTTGTAACTAATGGCAGTTCTTGTGCTAAAGGAGTTTGCTTAAGAGCAGAGGTCGTTTCGGCCGCCGAAGATATAATTTTAGTAGTGGTAGGGTCATCCTTAAAGAGTTCTTGAGAAGTGATTATTATGTCACTTAAACTCCCAAAAATATCAACTCCAAGATAAACGTTCTCATCAGTCTGAGGAAGGGGCTCCTCTTCTTCAGTTATGGGAGCAAGTGCAGGCTTTTCGGACGGCTCCGCATCATCCCTTGGAGTAGAACATTTTACTAGTGAAGTTTCTATAGAGGTTCCTCCCCGCATGTGCTCTTTAGTAGAGACCGGGGCATCATGAGTTTCCATCGGAGAATCGGGAACTTCAGTTGGAACTTCATGAGGCTGAGTGGAGCGAGAGGAATGAAGAAGCCAATATTGATGTAAAAATTCATCATTTAACAAAAACTTTATACTCCTCTCTTCTGCCGCCACGGCATTCAGTCTTTCAAAAATTTGCTTATAGCATGGATCTCTAGAGGGAGGAGGAAGTGCTAAAACAGAAAAAAAAGAAGAAGCGAAGTTAGCATTTAGCAACTCAGATTTCGAAAGGCTTAAGAATGGAGAAATGAAAACAGGAAATCTTACTTCCTACTCTCCAGATGGCATAAAACCCTGGAGGACAGCGAACATAGAAAAACTGATTTAGTAATCTATGAACGCTTTCAGGAAGATCAGTGATGAGTTTGCGGTTTCGAGCACTCCTTATAACTACGATAGAGGGATGATCTTTAATTTTTGTGAATGAGCAGAAGTAGCAGATTTCCCCAAAGCTCGGTAATCGGTCCAAAACTCTCCTAAATAGCACACATAACCCCATCAGAATGGCATGGCCGTTGGGGTGCAATTGGAATGGAGAGATAGATAACCGAAGCAGGAACTGCTGAAGGAAGTCATTAAAAGGTGGGAAGGCACGGCTCAAGCACATTTGGCGATTGACAGCAATAAAGCCAAGAGGGGGCCTATCCGCAGTATCATTTGGCCCCGGCAGTAAGGCATCAGCTTCGGCAATGCCAAACTGGATGCGCAATTGGTTAAACACCCGCTGATTCACAGTTGTGAAAGTTCTCTCCAGAGGGTTATCCAATGGGTTAGCTATTGGGAAGACATCTTCAGCCTGGCCCATCGGTTCTTCTTGTTGAGAAGTCATTCTACACAAGCAACTAGATGTTCAAATGCGAAGGTGCACGTTTCCTAAAAGTGTGAAGTGTTGTGCAGAACTAATGAAGATAAACAAGTAAATATAACTAAAGTTAAGCTAGTTGGCAATTGATCAATTACTAAATTTCAGGACTTGTTAATTTAAAGTTTCAGGTATAGTGTTAGTGCAAACCGGTCAATTTCAGTTGACTATTTCAACATTGCTTTAGCACTCTACTTGGATTCGTTGGTTTAAAGTACTTCATTCACGCAATCCATTTAAATTAATTATCTTCTATTGACTAATCTGTCATTAGATGTGGGCAATCAATGGAAGTATATTCGTCCCAATCTTCTGTGATTGTTGTATTAAACAGGTTGTATACTTGCAAATTGAAGCAATCTGTAAAACTAAAGTATGCAATAAAGTTTAACAGGTTAAAGTCCATACAATTCAATATTCAGGCAGTTTATTTCAGCAATTCATGTCAAAGATCGAGTCATAATTATGCTTCAAAGCAGTACAATGTGATAACTCATTCATGTTTTAAAGGTTATGAGGCAAGTTAAGCTAGGTCGTTTATGCTCTAAGTCATTAATGCATCGAGTCACAAGTTCTCTAAGTCGTAAGGCATGGTAAAAGGAGAAATTTTTTAGTTCAAAGCAGTGTGAAATTCTCCAAGTCCTGTCTCGGCCGCGACTCAAATCCTAGGTTGCATCTAATTGAGCCGGTCATAGGTTCAAACCACAAGGAGCAACTCGGAATGAAAAATAGTCCAAGTGCTGAGTCGTTCACGACCTATGACTTGAGTCGTTCATGGCCTATGGCTTAAGTCGTTCGCGGCAGATGGTTTGAGTCATTCACGGTTCAAAGGATGAGTCGCGGTGAGGATCTAAAGGGCTGAGTCGCTCGTACGACCAAAAACCTAAGTCATCAGAAAACCAATTAGGCCATACGAATCCTAAATCATTTCCTCAACCGGTCGTCCACTCTCCAACCCATTAACCCGTAAGGGTCATTTCATCTCTTCCAAATCCACAGACCAGATGATTCGAGGCGCTATAATCCATTGCCCTCTCCTCACACCATCAGAAAATCACTCAGGAGACCAACTCGAATCGCTTCAAGCGCTGCTGTGTAATCGTGGACAATAACGACAGCATGATCGATGGCAATTGTAAATCGATCAAAAGCATGGGTCGCGCTGGAACACGGCACAGAAATGTATCGAAGTAAAAAAGGGAAATGGGGAGTCCGGATTCGTGAATCAATGTTGATCGTAGATTGAACAAAAGGCGAATTCACTTACGCAATATGAGAGTAAAGATGGATTGGCAATTGATTAGCTTGGATTCGTCTCTGGAAGCTTGAGGTATCGCAAATGGCAGGATCATCTGAAACAGATAAACAGTAAAAGTATGGTAAGAGTAACGACTCAAGTCTTTTATAGCTTTGAGCAGTGAAAGTTGGATCGGCACACAAGACAGGATGAGTCGAAGCACACGACCTACGACTTAGGCGTGTACTTCGAGGGGCAAGTGTTAACCTCGTTTTGCCAACGATTCAAAGACAGGACCGACTCATCTACTCAAGGGATGGACTGACTCATCTACTTAGAGGGATAGGACGACTCAAGGGGTTAACTGTTCACAAGGCAGGACGGCTCGGTGAGTTACCGACTCATCAAGACTATCGTCTCTACGACTCATGGTAAGCTGCGACTCAAAGCTTACAACGACTCAGTGGATCAACGACTCAACAATTTCGCGACTTATCATATGAGACGACTCAGGGGAAGTAACGACATAAGAAGGTGGATCCTTGTGCCGCTTCATTTATATACCGCTACCTGATAAGTCGTTAACGGCTTAACGACTCACAACTTAGAATGACTCGTCCACGACTTAAAGCCATTGGGTCGTAATCCATTGCCACAGTGCCTATGCCAAGGAAGATTGACTCGTAAGCGACTTAGGACTTAGCATAAAATCCAGCAGAGGAATAAGCCATGGAGAAATCAAGGGTTGGTTCAATGAGTCGGCCACGACCTAATTTGACTCGGCCACGAGCCAAGCATGGGTCGAACACGACTCACGACTCAGGGCTGAAAACTCCTATAAATACATGGCCACCTCCAACATTCAGGGGACTTTTTGGCCAATCATTTCAAGCGCCAATACTCTGCTGAATTCTCAACTCACCCGACACTTCAAGTTCGAAAGACATTTCAACTAACTTCAAGGGAAAATCTAACGCAATCTACATGGATTCGAAGAATTCTTCTCTACCAAAGTTCTAGTTGTTTGTCTCGTCATAATTGTAATTGAGGATTGTTGTAAAGTTGTAATCGGTTTAGCAATAAAGAGAATTAAAGTGGACGTAGGCTTGCCTTGAGCCGAACCACTATAAAATCGTTGTTATTCACTGCTTTTTCTGTGAATTTCTGCTTATACTCTGTTCCTGAATCATCGGGTGGTGCTTTCACAACTACACTTCATACACCGGGGTGTTAGCGTTCAAATTTTAGCGTTAACAGTAACTAAATTTGCCAATTATAGTATTTATTTCAATTTCTTAAAATAACCAATTTACTATAAATTGAATCCAATTTATTTTAATAAGTTTCAGTTAAACGAATTAGATTCAATTTCAAACTTACACATAAGTTTAGGTTATAATATATTTATAACGTATTACTTTCATAGTTATTTACATACTTCTCGTATTAATTTCTCAATAAATCATAATTATTAAAATAACGCTTATAATCAATAATAACATTGCAATTACTCACATTCAAATGATTGTTATTTCAAATAAATTTATCGAGCAATTAATTAGGGAATTTATAATAATTGTTATATACCCTTATATTTACTTCCTAATAACGTACTACCTACTCTCCTTTAATTGTGATTTGAATTCCAATCTTTATTAATCATACTAAATAAAATAAACTACATATAGATTGTTACCTATTTCCTTACATGCCTTTATAGGTTTATTACTTAACAAACATCATTTAAAATCTCGTGTATACACAAATTATTACTTAACATAAATATACTCTTTTATTACTTAACGTTCACACTTCCGTTACTATATAATTAATCACCAAGTAACGTTATCATCAAACCAACATTAATTTATATATTAAATGCTTACATTTATTTCTCTACATCCAATTGGTTCCAACTTAATTTATATTAATGTTATTCCCTTATATGGTTATTATTTATCCACTTGTTCTAACTTTTATTACCTAAATTTTCCATTATTGTAAGCCTTTAATATTTCCATTTAAATTAAATATAAATTTCAATTCAATCAACCCTTTTCAACACGCAACTTATAATAACAGCTTATGAATGGAATTATTATTTATTATAATATTTCTCAATTTACATTAACATATAAATAAATTTCCTTTAAATGAATTTCATATCAAGGCATAATACTTATCCATTTCATTTATTGAAATTTATTCAAATTGCTAGTAAATAAGTTTTAAGCCACCATTTATAAAATGTAAATTAGGGTTTATTTCAATATTTGTTATAAAGTTTTTCTTTTGTTTTCTTTTCTTCTTTCTACTAGATTTAATTACAAAACTTATTAATTTAACCAAATTAAATCCACGAAATTTATGGGTCGTTACAGGGTGATTTCGAGGGAAATGGAAAATTTATTAAACAAAAGCTTGAATAATTTGAGTTGAATGAAATAAAATCCTTATTCGAATAGAAATAGCTGGATAAGGATGAAATTGAATAAATAAACTTCGATTGCTTATCAAAAGAAATTTAATTGCTTGAAATAAAAGTATGTTTGGCTTAATAAAGGTAAGATCTTGAGTTAAAAGTGAAAAATAAATGTGATTGGGTGTAGATGAATGGAAGCGGGGGGGGGGGGGGATGAATGAGTGTGTGACTTATAAAATTTTTAAGGTGGAATAAATAAGTCAAAATAAAATATTTTGCATCTTGGAAATGAAATAGACATCCAAACTTGAATTATAAAATTAGAATTGAACTCAAAAAAATATAATGAAGTGATTTTGTTATAAAAATCAATATTTAATTGAAAATGGAAGTAAAATAATTTGGGATAACTTACTAAGTTGAATTGAGAGTTAATAAACTTTGATTATGACCTAGAATTGAGTTATAAATAATATTCAATGCATATTGTCAGTAACTAAATTGAGGTATTGTCGAATGAAAGAGTTAGATTATGGATTGAATTACAAATAAATTCAAGAGAGTGGAAATAAAATTTTGAATTGGCCTTATAATTAAATAAATAGATTCAGAAAAGAACCGTGAATGTGAACTAAATTTTTTCAAATGAATACATGAATAAACAAAGTGAGTTAAGTTAGTAAGTGAAATGGGTTTAGTAAATAAAAATCAAATCAAGAAAATAAATTGGAGATTGTTTTAAAAAAATATAAACTAGGGTTATAAAGTTGAAAAAAAACAAGTAACTTAAGCAAATAATTGAATGGATGTTCAGCTTAAATAAATATGTTGAATGGTTGCTTAAGGGAGTGTTTCCAAGCCAAATAAAATGGTTTGAATGAAACCAAGGTAAATATGAAATAAAATGCAAATCTATAGTTTGTAATAAAAATTGGAATGGAATTAAATTTAAATTGAGTCGGAATCAATTTTAAAATGATTATAAAATTAAGGAAATTGTTTATTTAAATATACATCGTCGAGATTGCTTAACTTGGCCGATCGACGTAAACGAAGGAAAATAAAATTCCATGGATTAATAAAAGTAAATAAAATTGATTTTTGAATCAATTATAATAAATATGAGTTGTTTAGACATAAATATGAATTGAAGATAAGTAAATGAGTTGTAACTCACTTGTGAGGAATGAAAATGGTATATGAATCGGTTAAAAGCAAATTGAACTAGTTTAGAAACTATACAAATTGCTTATGGAAGTATTTATAATGCATTACTTATGTTGTTGATATGTTGTAACAGTTTAAATGAATGAAATGTTATAAATTTCATAGATATGTTACATATGTGTTTAAATTAAGTGAGTACAGGTACCGGGAAGCCGTTTGGCTGGATTTTGGTCACATTAGATGCTAAGAATATAAGCTGTTTGCTTAAAAATGCTAAATAAGGTACGCCTACGCAATAAAAATAGGAAATATGAACTGTTTTTGGTTTTTCCGACCGTGTGGGTCGATGTATATATATTTATATCTTTTGTCAAATTGCAAAAGCTCCTCCGTGCAAAGGAGACTCTGCCAAAAAATTTCAGAAATTTTGGGAGTTAGAAATTTTTTGAAAATTTGGAAAATTTTATTAACGACAAAACGATTTCAAACTGGAAATTGAGATAAATTAGTGAATGAAACTAATTTAAAATAACGACATGAATCAGTATAAATAAAAAATAAAATTTAAATATTCAGAGTTAAAGATAAATTGAATTCATATGGAAATTAAGGAATCAATTTAAATAGAAATAAATATAAACTAAAGTGGTAAGATGAAAATAAATATAAGAAACATATAAAATGCATATACTAACTTAAGAAGGAATGGTGAATTCTTAAATGAAAGATTGATACTACAAATATAATCTAAGATAATATTTGGGATGAATGAATATTGACATTTCGTAAGGAAGTCGAAGAAATGTTTTTGGAAAATTATGATTGGATATTGGTGCTAAGTAGGATATGCAGGTATTATAAAGGGAAAGGAGAATTGGTTTTGATTTCAAAAGATAAAATTGAATTGCTCGACAAAAAAGTATGTGTTTAAATTTCTGTATGAAATTTTATTGGGTTTTCGATCGAGCCACTTAGCCTTTTTGTTTTCTTTTGGGATTTGGGAGCCCATAGAGGCCTTTTGTAGTTGTACCGAGCTAGCCGTGCAAACGAGATGCGGGCGGAATTTTTCAAAAATTTAGATAGTTAGAAAATTTTTGAGAAAATTTTGATAATTCAAAATTTGGTTTTAAATTGAAACTTGAATGGTTAAACAAATAGTATAGTTTGAAATTATGGGAGGGTTGAGAAGTTAATAAGAGTGGTAATGGATCTTTTATAAAAAGATAGTTGGTTAGATGTTGAATTGTTGGTTTCGGGGAATAAGTGAACGGGTATTCGTCCATTCTTCCTAATTAGTAATTTCGGGGACGAAATTCTTTTATGGGGAAGGGAATGTGACGACCCGGAATTTTTGGGCATTTAAAATCAGAATATTTAATTGACTTTAAATATTCAGTATAATAATTTTAACTTGAATTATGAATATCACTATTTATTTGATAATTAAATTATTGAATTAAATAAGTGAAGTTGGGTAAAATGTAACGAGCGCGATTTTTCGACGCTCGAAGGTCGACACCAATACGTCCACTGTATCAACTGCCGAGCAATCGAAGGCCGAAAAATCGTACCATTATGGTTAAAGAAGAAGAAAAGGTTAGAAGAAGAGAGAAAAAAAAAGAAAACAATATTAGAATCTCACAATCGCAGCGGAACAACATATAATAGATAAATGAATAATCTTTAAACAAAGAACTATATCAGTTATTACATTACATTACATTATATTACATTACATTACATCATCAGAGTTACAACAACAAACAAAAACAAACAGCGGAAACGAAATACTATATACTAGTGAATACGCCATGCCATCCAGCTTGCCTCCAGCAACTCCTGAATTCCAGAATATCCTGATAACCTAACTCTAGAATGCCCGTATGGAAATTGGTGGGCACCCAGAGTTTAGGGAGGAAAACAATAAACTCCAGGTCAGTCATGGGACTAGTGTGAGAACTTAAAATAGTTTATCTTAAAAACATACCAAGGGATATTTTAAAATAGATTCGCAATGCTTTTTAGAAAATGAGACTACCATAAGGCCTCCGGCACACACATAATGCAAACGCATAATCGGAGGAGATTTCCCCTTATGATAGTCAAAGATGCTTGATACACATTAAAAAGAAACATTTGATATTATTACTAGTGCATAGTGTAGGAAAAATCATTTCGTAAGTAAAGGTATAAATCTTAGCCAGCATATGCATTATGCACTTATGCCTACTATAGCTACCATCCAAACAGTGGGGCGACACCATAAGTGAATGATAGGTTCTACAACTAAAACCGTACAAAATTGTATTGTTTCTTTGGATTTCCAACAAATGATCAGGCCAAGGAACTTCCCATTGCCACATGGGTACGCCTCTGGAAAGACGACCCGAGAACCTAACTAGATCTTTGCCAACACAAGGCCGGGTTACCCTTCAAACTGGGTAACTACTGACATGAATATGTCATTCCCCGATCGTAACCGATCTATATCCGAGGATCCTCGATTCCAACAACCACAAAGTAATAAATTTGCAGCAACAACATAGGTTAAGTATCTGGGCTCCATACCATGTTACCACCTCTATCCAGAAGGAATGACATACACTAAAGGGGCGCTACCCCCTAATAACCTTGCTGTATCCTTCCTGTTTTGACCATTTTCGGGGTGTGAGATCCGACGAAGTCTCGTCCACAAAGCCACGCTTTATACAAAAGCTGTGCTTTGATCATCAAATGCTCAACAACACTTCATATGCCACACCATCAATTTGGGAATGTATCACTGGTAACCATCAACTACATAACCTCTGAGCTCGTACGTCTCAGAGAAGGGTGTTAAGCTAAGAGAATAAATTCTCCACCACCAACAGAAATATATTTGATAGAAACCATCTTTACATCTCAAATTGTAACGTCAGACACACATCCATACAAGTCCGTTCCGGGATCGAACGGAACTGAAGGCACTTCCAAAGAAGCCCTTGCAATCCGAATATTCTCTAATCACGTCCGGACTTTCAGTCACAAAGGGTGACAAAACCTCTATATCGGAGATCAGCCGATGTTGAGTCATTCGACGGTAATCCTTCCGTTTTCATAAATATCCGGTCTTCGACACCGGTCTTCAAATGCAATCCATAACGATGTATCACATATTCGGAATGGGTTATACGACCGAATGGTCCTTTCCCGGCTAACCCGAATAGTGAGCGCTTATTTTAAAAATAAGTGTAACATTCAAATTCAAGCAAATCACAACAAATACCTATTTTAAGGTAAATATTGATAGTCGGTTATTTAACTATCAATAGTCGTGCACAACATCACCAAATTCCAAATAATTTTCCAAATAATTTATTTTCCAAAATATCTTTACTAGATATATAATTTCCACATTTCAACCATTTGAAAACAATCTCAAATCACTTTTCACCTTTACAACTTTTGAAAACAAATTTCAAATCGTTTCCCTACATGGGATATATCCACAAATCTTTATTCATGTTCATTCAAAATGGTTCATTTAAACGAATTAAATAAATCCTTACGGATTTACTTTATATTTACTGTAGCGATCCTGACTCGGCCTTCGAAAATCGACACCGAATACGACACTCGTATTCAAATGCCGAAGATCCAAACGTCGAATCTGGTTCGCCGGAGCTTATAACACATTAAGTACAACACAACGGAAGAAACAGAATATAACAATATACAACATTGACATAATATCAGATACAATATGATACAACATATGATACAATGAATATACATCAGAGATATGATACAAGATAATAGCAACGGAAAGAAAAGATAACACAGCAGCGGAACAATAACTCCAATAGTCTTCAAGAAAGAACTCCATCTTTAAAACACCAATCCAGCAATAGCTCAAACTCCCAATCACATTGCACCAAGCTAAGCAAGTCTCGTCCGCAAGCGATTGCCAAACCCTAGGCAGAAAGCTATCAAATCTACACATACTATTGATTATCTGGAAAACCCAACTCTAGACTGCCCGTGTGGGAAAATAGTGGGCACCCAGAGTTTAGGAAAGGAACAATAAACTCCAGGTCAGTCGTGGGACTGGTATGAGCAAACAAAAACATTTGGTCTTTTAAAACAAACAAAGGAATTAATTTTGAAAATCCACAATGCTTTTTAGAAAATGAAACTATCATAAGGCCTCCCGACACACACACAATGCAATCGCACACTTGGGGGAGATTTCCCCTTATGATAGTCAAAGATGCTTAATACGATAAAATTTCTTTGATATTATTACTAGTGCATATTGGAAAATCTTTAGAAAGTATAATATTAATCCTAGCCAGCATAGGTACCATGATATTATGCCTACTATAGCTGCCATGTTAAATGGCAGGCTCTACTACTAAAACCGTACAAGGCACGTATTGTTTTGATTGGATTTCCAACAAATGGTCCGGCTAAGGAACTTCCTATTGCCACATGGGATCGCCTATGGTAGGACGTCCCGAGAACCTAACCGGATCTCTGCCAACACAAGGCCGGGTTACCTCTGTAACTAGGTAACTACTACTCGAGCATGCCATCCTCCGGTCCTTTGGGACCTTTATCCGAGGCGCCTCAAAACCACAAAGCAATCACAAAGTAATAGATCTGCAGTATCCACATGAGTAAGCATCTGGGCTCAATACCATGATACCACCCTTTACCAGAAGGGAATGACACACCCTAAAGGGCGCGACCCTCATAACCTTGACGAATCTTTCCTGTTTCGACCATTTCCGAGGTGTAAGGTCCTGATGCAGTCTCGTCCACAAAGCTACGCTTTGTACAAAAGCCATGCTTTGATCACAAATGATCAGGAAATGATCATCAACACACAGCAGCACTTGGCATGTCACATTACCAAATTGGGAATATATCACTGATAAATATCAACTACAAAACCTCTGAGCTCGTACGTCTCAGAGAAGGGTGTTAAGCTAAGAGAATAAATTCTCTGCCACCAAGCGGAAATGTATTTGATAGAGATCAGTTTAATATCTCAAAGTGTAATGTTGGACATACAACCATACAAGTCTGTCCAGGGTTCGAACAGAACCGAAGGCACTTCCGAAGAAGCCCTTGCAAATCCGGGTATCCACAATCCCGATCGGACTTCTCGTCACTTAGGGAGAACTCTATACCGGAGCAACTCAGTGCAGAGTCAATCGACAGGTAATCCTATCGTTCTTGAAGACACCCAGTCTTCCACACCGGTCTTCAAATGTAATCCATAACGTCGTTTCCCTATTCGGAATGGGTTATATGACACAAGGTCCTCTCCCGGCTAAACCGAAATAGTGAGCGCAATATTTAAAACGTATGGATATGGGATTTCAGTTAAGTCACAACTTGATAATCCAAAGTTTTTCTTTCAAATGGTTAAACAAATTACCATTTTAAATTTTTAAATGAAAAAAAATTCATTTCACAAAGTTCACCTAGATTCACAAAGATCTATTTACAGATTTCCAAAACAATTTCATTTCGATTGGATTAACTCATTAAATCTTTAAATTAGAGATTAAATCTATCGCTGTAAAACACGTTTCCAAAGATTTATCTTATAACTTTGAAGACCGTTTTTATTTTAGACTTGAAAATCCTTTTAACACAAATTGGAAGTTCATTTCTTATGTGAAAGCTTTTGTTATTTGAAACCAATAGTTCTCGTTTCAGTAAAATCCAATTATATTTACACGAGTTAAAATCTTGGGTAAATTTTTTGAAGTCCCAAAACATCAGTTTTAAGATGGTTTAAAAACCCATATAAACACATTTATAAGTTGAATAACCTTTTTAAACCCTAGTTCCCAAATCATAGAATTCAATTTCAAATATAGAATTCAAATTTAAATCCAGTAATTTAAATTTCACAATTAAACCAAGTTATTTAAAATAACTTTTCCAAAAGCTTCAATTCTAATTCCAAAACTATTTTGGATTCAAAAATACAATTTTTTAATATATTTCAAAATCTATGACTTAACCCATTTCCACGTGCAATCCATATTTGTGTGTGTATAGTGTGGTCCAGGGGTTTTACACAATAGTGCACTGCATCAATCATCACAGATATGACAATATCAATAAGCGGTATATCTCATAACGCTTATATTCATTTACAAATCGTAGATAAAATAAATTTATGAATCACAAAGATTCATCATTACAATTCGATGTGGGTTTCGGATAACCAACTGGAATCCGACTCCCTGTCGCATCGAAATCCAAATGTCATTTTACGGGTCAAGGGGTTTTTCATATTCATACAACAGTATAAACATCACAAATATAACAGCTCAGCACAAAGTATCACATAGCATCACATCATATATCAAATATATCAATCCATCACAAAGCATTCAATAGCAATCAAACATCTACAATTAAGATGAATAATTGGGTGGCTTCAAATTTATTACCTACATAATTACTCTAATTAGTAATTTTAAACCAATGATTAATTATTATTAACTACAATTGATTAAGTTTTAATCACCTACATAATTTATCATTCTTTAACTAATTATCTTAATTAATTAACCTTAATTGTAATATATTAAATCTTAATTGCTCATTCTTAATTAATTAGTTTAATAAATAAACCTTTAATTGTTGATCAAACCCTAATTATAATTAATTGTCCTTAATTGATTAATTAATAGATTTATTATTCCTTAATTAATTACAATAATTAATTACTCCTTAATTAACAATGCTTGCTTAATCACTTTGAGTTAATTAACCTTAAATAATTATTTTTGATTAAATTTCCTTAATTAATTAACCACATTAATTAATTACCCTTTGAAGTAATTAACTCTAAATATTAGATTTATCCATCTTTAATCTTTAGTTATCTTCCCTTGATTACTTTCACTAAGTAATTAATATTTTTATTTAAATCATTCGTTAATTACTTGATTAATTAACTTGAATTATTAATAAATTTCTTTAGTTACTTTAATTACCTTCAATAAGTTTATTATCTTAAAGTAAACTTATTTTAATACCTGTTAACGCTCAAATTTAAACGCTAACACCCTGGTGAATAGGATGTGATTGTGAAAGCACCACCCGTTCGTACGGGAATCAGAAATAAGCAGAAAGTATGCAGAAAAACAGTAAGAGACACAGTATTTATAGTGGTTCGGCTTATAATCCAGCCTACGTCCACTTTAATCTTTTTATCACTAGTTTGATTACAATCCTTTACAAGATCTTTCAATTACAACACACTTCAAGTTATAGGATATGTAAAACAAGTGGCTCAAGCTTTGATGTTGACGATCATCTTCAAATCCATGGTGAATGTGGATGATTCCTTCATGGAGTTCCTTTAGAAGTTTGTTGGATCTGAAAAGCTTTGAAGTAGTCTGGAATTCGGCAGAGTAATGGCGCTTGAAGAGAATGAGCCAAAAGTCCTTTTAATGTTGAAGGTAGGGTGGTATTTATAGGCAAAGATTATGGACTTAGGCTCGGTCTTAACTCCTCACCGACCCAGTTAAGTCGCAGCCGGCTTATAGGAGCCCTCACATGATCAAGCTGCGTTGGATTTGCACAAGTCCAAAGTCGTTACCCGGGTCAAGCTAGGTCGTAGGTCGCCCCCTCTCTCTGATGCATGGCCTCCGACTTAAATGGGAAGTGCATGTTTAAATAGGTCGTTACCGATTTAAAGAATTGACGAGCTAAACGTGAACTAACTCCCCTTCACTTGCCCAGGTCGCGCACGTCCTAGCACAGACCATGGGTCGGTCACGACACAAGTGTAAGTCGCGAACTTGTTCCACTCAGTTAGGTCGGTAAGCATGTTAAGTCCTTAAGTCGGATCGAATTAGGTCGGCAGCTTCATTAGGCAGTTAGGTCGGCGTCATGTTAAGTCGGATCCCTTGTCATTTCTTGAGTCGTTAGGCCAGTTCCTTCTGAAGCACTAGGTCGGCATCTATGTGAGGGCATTGGGTCGGCAAGTCATGCGAATGGTTAGGTCGGCCTGCTTTTTAAGCCTTAAGCAGTTAGGTCGGTATGTCCTTTAGATCGGCAGACCCTGCACAATTCTTACTCAGTTAGGTCGGCATCTCTTGGGTCGGCGCCATCTCCACGCACTAGACCTGCTGAGTCGTAACCGAGATAGGGTTAACATTTGCCCCTCGAAGTATACGCCTTAGACTTAAGTCGTGTGCTTCGAAATATCTTAGCTCGGCTTCTCTTAGGTCGGTAGATCGCGTACGACTTACCAGTTAGTGTTGTTTAACATTCCTTCACCATGAGATATAAATTACCCCCCTTCCTCCTTTTTCTTTATTCAAACCCTTGCTCAATTCCGCCATTAAAGCACCCTCAGATCTTAAAGGCAACTTTATTCAATCGATCACAAATAATCTCTGCTACGCATCGTGTAAGTGGTTTTCCTGATTGTAATTTATTGCCGATTCACATTTCTTGTTTGTTCGAACTCGAATCGCCTCCTTGCACCGAATCGCCTCCTTGCACGACGCTTCATTATGAACCCCATCGTATTCATAGTTGATGAAACTTAGGTTATGAAGTTTTGGCTTCAGATTGGTCGTTGAGGCGATGAAGATGGTTTATCATCTTAAGCTCGATTCTGAATTGTTCAATTGGGTGATTCGGCAGCATGAGTAGAAGTGGGTGTTGAAGGAATGGCTATAGGATTATCGGGTTTAATGCTGTGGGATGTTGGCTCGAAGGCGAGTTAGTGGGTTTAGGTGGCTTAGCCTTCGACCGATCTAGCTCTTACACGACCTTAAATCGTGGTTGAGATAATGCTTGAGAGAATTTCGCCGACCTAAACATTAAAGCTTAGATCGTGACCGAGTTAAGACTTGGAGAAATTCCTGCCCTTCGACTTGGAGCTTGCCCTCTTATCTCCCCCATGCGAACTAGAGGAAATGAGTCGCCAAGCTGAACCACCTAGATTCTGACCCGTTACCAACTTAGTTTTATCTCGCATGAGAATTTTTTGAACCGTAGCCGAGCTAACACTTGGGCTCTGGACGTATTGACACTTAGAAACATAGGCCTTCTTCAAGTATTTTGACCCGGACTTCCGACTAAGTTGTTTACATTTTGAACATTTTGAACTGTCCTAGCTTCAAGTTTGCTTGAATTCCATTGTGTTACTTTACAGATCATTCTCATTTTTAAGCTGTAAACCTGTCGAGAATAACAAACAAACAAAGAAAACCAAGGCGCATATACTGCCATTGACTGCCCGTATCGAATGACAGATTAGTCAAGACAAGATGAGAGACATGAATATATTGCATGAAATGCTGTGAATTAATTGATTATAGTAAAATATTAATGCAAAGTATCAACAATTTGAACTGATTTGTTTGCATCAACATTGTATTTGCATATTCAAACTCAAAACAAAGATTCCTGGTTTTTATAACTGACAAATGTTTGCTAGGTTTTATTCCAGTTACCTTCGCTTATTGTTTGATTGATACTTGTACAACACTTCACACACTTTAGGAAACGTGCACCTTCATGTTTGAATATCCAATTGCTTGTGTAGAATGACTTCCCATCAAGGAGAAGAAGCAGCAAGTCAAGAAGAAGAAACTTTCCCGATAGCTGTTCCTATAGAGAATCCTCCGGAAAGAACTTCGACTATTCTATCTTCGAGAACATTTATTCAGTTGCGTACTCAATTCGGCTTTGCTGAAGATGATGTCATATTTCCTGGACCGAATGATACTGCTGACAGACCTCCCTATGGTTTTGTCGCGGTTAATCGTCATATGTGCTTAAGTGGGGCGATCCCACCTTTCAATGACTTTCTTCGAATTCTTCTTCTTCGGATGTCAATTTCTCCGTTCCAACTTCATCCTAATGGTTACGCTATCTTGATGGGGTTGGGTGTTTTGTTCAGAAGAAATCTTGACCGACTGCCGAGCTTCGAAGAAATTCGCTACTTATGCTCGTTTGCAAAGAGCAAAGACCATCCTTCTCTTATCATTGTGAGAAGTGCAAGAAACCGCAAGCTCATTCTTGATCTTACTGAAAGTGTCCATGGATTTTTAAACCAATTTTTCTTTGCCCGCAGTCCCCCGGAGTTTTATGCTTCTTGGAGAGTAGGAAGTAAGATCATTTATTTCCGTCTTTCCACTTTCTTTTTTAACTCTTTTCGGGGTCCAAATTGCTAATCTCATTCTTTGCTTTTTTCAGCACTTCCCCTTCCCTCTAGAGATCCGATACATAGGCAGACTTTTGATAGACTGAGCGCTGTAGCCGCAGAAGAGAGAAGTATCAAGTTTCTACTAAGCGACGAATTTCTACATCAATACGGACTTCTCCACCCTTCTCGCTATACTCAGCTTTGTGAAGCTCCGACTGAAGTTCCCGATTCCCCGACTGAAGCATTGGATGCCCCCGTTACTATCGAACAACCCTCATCAAAAGAGTCTAACATCGAAGCTTCATTGGTGAAATGTTCCACCCCTACCGACATTATGGGGTCATCTAGTAAGACGGCACTTGCCCCGATTGAGGAAGAAGAAGAACCTTCACAGCCTCTCGGGGGATTAGCTGATGTAGGAACTGAGAAAACAAGTCTCACCGAGCATGATGGTGACGATGTTTATGATGGGTTGAGCGACATAATAGTGACCTCACAGGAGCTTTTTAGAGATGACGTGTCTAAAACTATCTCTCCAATAGTTGAGGCGACGTCCCTTCTTCGACTAACACCAACACAAACACCAACTCCTCATACCCAAGCTATCATCACCTCTACACCAATGAGTGGTTTGTAGCTTAATGCGCGTAGCTTGCACATCACACAACACTTAGGATTTTTTTGGCATTTGTTCACATTTAACTTCTTTTTTCCGGAAGTTTCTAAGACTTGCTATTTTTGCCTTTTCAGATTCCTCTATGGGGCGCAGCGGCAGCGGTTCTTATTACAAAGACTTTCGACGCTATGGAGGGCGTGGCAGCTATGATTACAAGCAATACTATACCGATCCCAGAGAGACCAATGAGCAGAGAGCTGCGCGAAAAGCTGAAGAGAGGAGAAGGTATGAAGAACGTCATGAGGGAGCGGGCACGCGACATGAATCCTTCCCAAGGGATGATGATTCCCATAAACGTAAAACGCACGATGATAGGGGGAAGAGCCATATTGAGGATTCGAGAAAGCGGACCAAACTTGGCGAGGAGCACGTGCCCGTGACATCTGAGAGACCTGGTGCCTCAGTTTCTATTGACATCCCTTCCAAATCTCCTGCTCTTGAAGGAAGTGCCATCCAAACACTTCTCAACAGGCCTTCGTACCATGTTGAAAGGGGCCCCCCGACTTTGCAGAGCCGGTTCCCGAACTGGTGTTTGAGGGGGGTACGCTTCGACCTCGATTTGGTCCCCATCGACAAAGAAGCTATGTACAGAAATCTCGATGCTGTCAAGCTTGATATCGATAGAATGTCTGGATGGCAAAAGTTGGTTGATGAACTTCAAAGAGTTAATCGGGCTAACATCGAAGCAATGCTGACCATGGAAAATGACAAATCAGAATGGCAGAAGATTCTTGATCAACACAACGCTGAGATGAAGGAGATAGCCGAATACAATGAAAAACTCGAAGCTGAAGTAAAGCAGCTCAAAGATGATCTTGCCTCTTCTACTAATACTTACACCCAAAGAGAAGAGGTATTGCAAAAACAAGTGCGAGATGCGCACGCCAGCCAGAGGGACGCTGAAGCTAAAGCTGAGAGGTTAGAACAAGCTGTAGAGAACCACCGCACTGATGTCACCCAGTTGCAGAATAAACTGAGCGCCCGGGACATGGAGATAGAAGCGCTAAAAGCCCAACTTGCTCAGACCGAAAAAGATCGAGATGAGGCCATGGCTGGCAAAATTGCAGCCGAAGAAACTGCTCAGACCATGGAAACCGATATCAATTCGACTTTATTCGATTTTTATTTACACTGTGTCTTGGGACGCGGCAGCCTCTCTTTTCTTGGTCCCAAGTATGAAATCACCCTGGCCGAGGTGTGGGAAGCTGCTCTTAACATGTTTAAAGACGCCGGGTATGGCGATGAAGATTTTGAGGCGCGTTACCTTGATGAGGGAGCTCGCGCTGCTCTTGCGAAGGGGCGAGAACAACTTGCCAGGATGAGAACTGGAATGGCGGAAGAGGAACGTTCTGGAAAGGAATTAACGCTTACTTCCTCTGTCCAACCTCCAGTTTCTCCTGTGGTTGACATCACGGGTTCTAGCTCCTCTACTCCGCCTGCAACTAAGACAGTAACTGAAACTACAAGTGCACAAGGCGGGGATGAAGGTGGTGAAAGCAACGAAGCACAGCGATATGAAATCAGCCTCAGAGATCCAACTGCCCCAGGTAAACTTGACACCGGACCAGCCCAAGTGGTGAACTGCTCGTTCGCTCCTTGTGAACTTGACGATCTTCTTGATTATTTTTCAAATGTCAATGAATTCCCGACTTTTGATTATTCCTCAAATGTCAAAGAATTCCCGACTTTTGACGAGCCGTCATCCCCTCTCTTTTCGAAAGATACTGATATTTTAAGTTTTTTCTCCTTTGTAGAGAAAGCACCGAGTCAAACTCAAGCTTCTTCTCCCCCGGTGATCCTTCCTCCATCTCTTCAAGTGGCGCCTCCTTCTGCCTCGCAACCTGGGTCACAAGAAGAACAAATAGAGGCTCTCCATGGCCTGGATGATCCCATTGCTTCGCAAGAGCAAAAAGATGAGGGACTTGAGGGAGGTGACATATCTCCGGAGCGGACTCCTTCTGACGATATAACTTTATCTAAACTTGTCACTCCAGGAAGTGAGTCTTCCTCAAAGAGGAGAAGGAAGCAAGGAGCATCAAGGAGGAGAGGGAAGATAATCACTGCCACTGAAGAGGAGCCAGAAGTTGGGCCAGCTGCGCCCACCTCTCCTTCCTCCCTTATACCCACTGGCCGACCTGAAAAGCTGGTCATTCGGTCGGGTAAAGGGTCCAAAGGCAGTAAAAAGAAGTGAAGACTTTAGCTTTTTGTCTTTTGTATGAACTGGCCGAGAGTTGTGCGGGTATCGGCCCCCGCTTTTATTTTGAGAACCTGTATCTGCATTATAGTTGAATAAAATGATTCTTCGTTTGTACAAACTTCTGTTTGAATTTGAGAATGCATTTACTATTTATTTTATTTTTTGCACAAGTTTATTTACACGATATTGCAGCGGGCTTATGGTATGTTGTTTGAGTATTACTTTACTGATGCAACTATACTATTATACCATGTTGCCCCCATACCTTAAGCTTGCTGCAATATTTTATACTTTGAGGGGACTTGCACTCTTATTTGTTAAAGAATAATTATTTTATTCTTTAAAGAAAATTTTGGTAGAGTACAACTCCCTTCGTATAAGTTTTTACGCTTTGTCGTTCGAAGAAATCACTTTTTTCGTTTGCTTATGTGCATATTTTATCAAGTGAATTCCTCTATGTGGTAAAGCGGACCTCTGAAGGGTACTTTAACTTCTTTCCTTTTTTTTTACAATCATTTTCCATAGTGGGCAAATTACTCTTCCTTTGAAAGTTAAAGTACGCTTTTGATGAGGATTTTTTTTTTTATACAAAATTGTACCTCTGAGGAGGGATTTTTCACGTTTCAACACTTAGAAGTTTTATTTCAATCTCGGTGAAACGTGTACCCCCAAAGAGTTGTGCCTTCGAAGAAAGCCTTTTCACGTTTCAACACTTGGAAGTTTTATTTCAATCTCGGTGAAACGTGTGCTTCCAAAGAGGTCTTTTCTTTTTCTTGATTGTGTCCCCGGGAGGGGGTTGTACCTCTAAGGAGGGATTTTTCACGTTTCAACACTTGGAAGTTTTATTTCAATCTCGGCGAAACGTGTACCTCCAAAGAGTTTTGCCTTAGAAAGCTTTTCCACGTTTCAACACTTGGAAGTTTTATTTCAATCTCGGTGAAACGTGTGCTTTCAAGAAGGTCTTTGTTTTTGCATTTCAACTTTGGTGAAGTGAAATTCCGAAGAGCGGTTGTTACACTTCAACTCCTGGCGAAATGGGCCTCCGAAGAGGGTTTTTATTTTGTTTACATTTCAACTCTGGTGAAGTGAAATTCCGAAGAGCGGTTATGACACTTCAACTCCTGGTGAAATGTGCCTCCGAAGAGGGCTTTTATTTTGTTTACATTTCAACTCTGGTGAAGTGAAATTCCGAAGAACGGTTATGACACTTCACCTCCTGGTGAAATGTGCCTCAGAGAGGGTTTTCATCGCCTGGAAGTTACTCTCTCATGGTTGGAGGGTCATGACTCCTCCAATCTTTTTTGTTGAGTAGAGAACTTTCTTTTTTTTTTTGTGGCGTATGACCCATTAGAGGTCTTTTATCCTCCGAAGAGTTGCGCCTCTGAAGAGGACTTGTGCTGCTGATGGTAGCTTTGGTTGTTCCTTTGTTCACTTGCTTATGCCTTTTCAGCGATCCCCTCCTTTTTTTTTTTTTTTAAAGTTTTCATTCCCCCTTTTCTTGCAAGTAGCTTGTTTAATCCAAGGAAGTGTACTTCATTGCCAGGCAAGTTCGTGAGAACGGGCACTAGCTTCCTAATTGGATGTTTGTTTGTTCAAACAATCTCAATTTATCAGCAAGGGCTCGTTTCTATCGAAATCATTAGCCGTTCAATTGAAGTATTTCCTATTTAGGATTTGAATTCGGGGTCTTTGTGGCTTGAAATTTGTTTGTTGAATGATGGTGAGAATCGCTCGGTCTTATTATGCGCAAGTTTTATTTCCATTGTCTGCAAAAATTTAAATCGACATTTCAGCAATACATTTTATGTATTTTTATATCGAAAACAAAGCAAACATATAATGATAATAAGGAACACAAGATTTATAGTGGTTCGGCCATGAAATCGGACCTACATCCACTTTATATTCTTTCATTATTTACTTGCATCAGTTTCACATTTGCTTTCAATTACAAGAATCATACATTCATAATTCTTTTTACAAAGTTTCAACAAAATTTTCAAGTAAAGTATGGACGCAAGTGATTGCTGTTCCATGCCCTTGGAATTTGATCTCCATCAACAGTGGTGAGCTTGAACGTGCCGTCAAGAAGTTTCTGACCTATTACATACGGTCCTTCCCAATTTGGCCCAAACACACCTGTCGTGGTCATAATTCTTTTCAGGACTAGATCTCCAATTTCAAAGCTGCGTTGACGAACTTTGGAATTGAAATGTCTGGCTATCCTTTGCTGATGAGCTGCAACTCTGAGGTTAGCTTCATCTCTTTTTTCATCAAGGAGATCCAGCGCTTCAAGTTGCAGCTTTTCATTTTCCGCTTGATTGAAATGGATTCTTCTGTGTGAAGGGACCTCTGTTTCAACCGGGATCATTGCTTCCGATCCGTATGCTAACGAAAAAGGAGTATGCCCAGTTGCAGTTTTGTGGGTAGTTCTATATGCCCATAGTGCTAGTGGTAGCCTATCGACCCAACCACCCTTAGCTCTTTCAAGTTGCTTTTTGATGGTTGACTTGATAATTTTATTTACTGCTTCCACTTGCCCGTTTGCCTGCGGATGAGCTACTGCTGAGAAGCTTTTCAGGATTTTGAATCGTTTACAAAAATCTTGGAATTCTTCACTTTCAAATTGAGTACCATTATCTGTAATTATCTTTTGAGGCACACCGTATCTGCAAATGATATTCTTAGTCACAAAATTTATCATCTTTTTGGAGGTGATGGTTGCCAATGGTTCAGCTTCAGCCCATTTAGTGAAATAATCTACAGCAACAATGGCATATTTGATTCCAGATTTGGCGGTTGGTAATGGTCCGATCAAATCTATTCCCCAAATTGCAAACGGCCACGGACTGGTCATTTGTGTGAGTTCAGTAGAAGGTGCTCTAGGAATTTTGGCAAATCTTTGACATCTGTCACATTTTCGAGAGTAATCTGCAGCATCTCGATTAATTTCTGGCCAAAAATATCCATATCGGAGAATTTTCTTTGCTAAAGTTTGACCACCTGAATGATCCCCACATTCTCCTCCATGTACCTCTGATAGGATTATTTTGGCTTCTTCTTTGGATACACATCGAAGTAGTGGCATTGAGAATCCTCGTCTGTATAATTGACCATCCTGGATTATATATCGAGAAGCTTTTCTCAGTAGCTTTTGTCGTTCTTTAGAGTTTTCTGGTAAAGAGCCATTGAGTAGATACTTTGTTATTGGAGTCATCCATGATTCTTGCTCTTGCGACATACTCATAACCCAATCGATATCCATTTCATCAATGCTTGGATTTGACAAAACTTCCACTGGAACTAACCCTAAGGATTGGGCTTCGCCAGAACTTGAGTATTTTGCGAGAGAATCTGCTTTCATGTTTTCTTCTCGAGGAATATGACTTATCGTGTAATGGTCGAATTCACATAAAAGTTCCCAAGCCTTTGACACATAAGCGGGCAGATTTCCTCCTTTCGTTTGAAACTCCTTCTTGACTTGGCATACTATAAGCTGAGAATCACTGAAGATCTGTAACGCTCGAATGTTTAGTTCTTTAGCAATTTTCAAACCAGCAATCAGAGCTTCATATTCTGCTTCATTGTTTGTTGAAGGAAATTCTAATCTTAGCGCATAGCATAATGACCGGCCTTCAGGAGTTTCAAGAACAATTCCAGCACCTGAACAGTAATCATTTCTTGCGCCATCTACAAATAACTTCCATTGGATTGGGGAGTTCTCGATTGTTTCTTCCTCGCTGTTACCCTTGTCTGTAAATTCTGCAATAAAATCTGCCAAAGCTTGTCCGTTGATCGCTTTTCTAGGATGATAAGTGATGTCATATTGGCTCAATTCAATATTCCACTTTAAAAGGCGGCCCGAAGTCTCGGGGCGAAACAAGACTTGCTTTAAAGGTTGATCAGTGAGGACTTTGATAGGATGAGCCTGGAAATATTGCCTCAACTTTCTTGAGGCAATCAATAGACAATAGGCGAGTTTTTCCAACTTGGAGTAATTCATTTCTGCCCCAGTGAGTCTTTTGCTGATATAGTAAACTGGATGTTGAATCCTTTTGTCTTCCCGTACCAGCGCTGCACTTAAAGCATGAGATGAAACTGCCAAGTATATAAAAAGATCCTCGCCATCGCCGGGCCTAGAAAGTATTGGAGGCGTTTCCATATGTTGAATCAATTCTTCAAAGGCTTTCTGGCATTCGGGAGTCCAGTCAAAGTTTTTCTTTCCTTTCTTTAGAGCGTCGAAGAATGGAATGCATTTATCAGTAGCTTTGGATATGAACCGACTTAAGGCGGCAATTTTTCCATTGAGACTTTGCAATTCCCTCTTTGTTTTAGGAGCTTTGACTTCTTTTAAAGCGGTGATTTGAGCTGGACTAGCTTCAATGCCCCTAGCGCTCACGATGAAACCCAAGAACTTTCCAGATTCTACCCCGAAAGAACATTTTAAAGGGTTAAGCTTCATTCCGTATCTTCGGAGGATTGCGAACATTTCTGCTAAGTGTTCGATGTGATCCACTGCTTTCTTAGATTTTACTAGCATTTCATCAACGTAAACTTCCATAGTCTTTCCCAACTGCGGTTTGAACATAGCGTTGACCAGCCTTTGGTATGTTGCCCCCGCATTCTTCAACCCAAAGGGCATAACTCTGTAACAGTAGAGACCGACATCGGTGATAAAGCTTGTATCCTCCTGATCTGGCTCATGCATCATGATCTGATTATATCCGGAGTAGGCATCCATAAAAGACAACAATTCATGACCCGCTGTTCCATCTACCAGTTGATCGATCCTGGGTAATGGGAAGCAGTCTTTGGGACAGGCCTTGTTTAGATCTGAAAAATCGATGCACACTCTCCATTTACCGTTGGCTTTCTTAACTAGCACTGGATTTGACACCCAATTTGGATAGGTAGATTCTCTGATGAAGTTATTCTCCATGAGCCGATCAACTTCCTCTTTCAATGCTGTTGACCTTTCTGGACCTTGGATTCTTCTTTTCTGCTTTACGGGCGTGAATTTTGGGTCAATATCCAGAGCATGCACCTCAACTTCTGGGGATATTCCGCACATATCAGCATGGGTCCAAGCGAAAACATCCAGATTTGCTTTCAAAAAAGATATCAAGGCATTCTGAACTGTCACATTGAGTTGTGAACCCACATTTAGCACCTTGTTTGGGTCCTTCAGGTCAACGGGTACCGGTATCGTTGTTTCTGCTGGTACCACTCTACTCTCCCCCGCACTGGCCTTTCTAGGATCCATCTCTTTTCGTGCCCCGCTATGCTCGCCAGTGCAGGGTCCGCCCTGTAGTTGCTATAGGGTTGGTGTTTTGATGCGGATTGGGGTTGCCGCATCTTTCCCCATTTCTCTCTTCCTTGTTTCTCGTAGTTCTGTCATATAGCATTCTCGTCCAGCATTCTGGTCTCCTTTAATAACTCCTACTCCATTGTCGGTAGGGAATTTAATAGTAAGACACCATGGGGCAAGGACAGCTTTGAATGCTGCAAGAGTAGGACGACCAAAGAAAGCATTATAAGCAGAAAATTCATCTACTATCACAAAAGTCTGCTCGCGGACTACTTTTCTTTCTCCTTCTCCGAGTTCCACTAGCAAGTCAATGGTTCCTACTGGTTGCTTTGGCTCCCCGGCGAAGCCAGCAATTTTTTGCGATGATGCTTGCACTTCAACCATAGGAATCTTCATCTGGTCGAAGGTTTTCTTAAAGAGGATATTACAGGATGCGCCGCTGTCGATAAGAATCCTTCTGACGATGGCTGGTCCAATGCCGGCCGAGATGACCAAAGGATCCAAGGTTGGGGCTTCAATACCGATGGAATCCCTGGTTTTGAATACAATGTCATCGTTGAATGTCTTTCGTTGCTTCAAAGGCGTAGTGTCCTCTAGAACAAAAACATTTTCTTCCTCCGGTGCATATTTCAGGGCCCGGGAATACCTTTCCATCTCACCCTAGCTTTTGCCCGCTGGGTGAGGTCCGCCTGTAATGATATTGATAACAGGCCTTCCAGACTCAAAACCTGCGTCTTTGCCATTAGTCCCAGATTGATGAGCAGGAGTTTGCTGCCCCTGGTTCGACGAAGCAGGATTATTATTATCATTCTTCTTCACAAATTGTTGTAGTTTATTTTCCCTTAACAATTCTTCAATTAGATTCTTCAATTGACGGCAGTCATCAGTATCATGACCGGGCTGATTATGGAAGCGACAGAACCTCCCACTTTGCACAGCTTTTTTCCCGGTTCTCAAGACTGGGGGTTTAGGATAATTGACAGAATCATTGGTAGCCAGGTAGATTCGTTCTGGAGTATCTGACAAAGGTGTGTATTCTGATGGCTTGAAGGATCTAAGCTTCTTCTGATTATTCTGTTGTTTTCCATTATTGTTCTCCCTCTTCTGTCCCACAGACTCATTTTTGCGTGGAGCATTGGCGTTAGCTTCAACCTTTTCCAATGCTGCTTTTGTCGATACAGGGCGACTCTCCAGACGCATGAACTCGTCTGCTTTCTTGTAGAACTTTTCGAGAGAGCTTGGTTCCTTCATATTCAACCATCTTCCAAACTCACTAGATTTATCTATGGCCCTCATCAAATAGGTCAAGACCATGCGAGGTTCCGCATTATCAACCTCAGCTAACGCTATATTGAAGCGATTTAAGAAAGACTTGATAGTTTCCCCCGGATTCTGCTCCAAACCGGATAACGACATGATGTCTTTTGCCTTTGAAGCATATAGCCTAAATTGCTCTTTAAATTTCCTGGTTAGGTCTGAAAACTAATCGATGGACCGGACAGGTAGCTTTGTGAACCAAAGCAGAGCTACGCCTTCCAAATATACGGGGAAGTATCTGCATTTTACTTCATCTGAGGCTCGGGCACCCGTCATATGCCAATCATATTTATACAGAAATTCGTTTGGATCACTTGTCCCCCTATAAGCTGGGATAGTTGGAGGAGCAAATTTTCGTGGGAATTCAGCCTTTAGAATTTTTTCAGTAAATGGAGTCTTGCTCGGAGCAAAGCCCCATTCTTTCTCATCTTCGACTCTTTGCATGCTCTCCTTCATAATTTGGCGAACCATTCCAGAGAGATATTCTTCATCATTACGAGCCCTAGATCCGCCTACCTCAGGAAGTATTTGCTCAGCGGGGTTAGTATCCCTTTCGGATACATTCCTTTCTTCAGTTTCATGAATATTACCAGCGAAATTTCTTTCATTAGCTGTTGATTGACGGTTTGCCCCGAGCAAATCGTTCAACTTATTCAGGATTAAGGCATTTTGGGCATTCTGGGCTTCCATTTGCACATTTTGAGCATGTATCTGTCTGTTCAACCCCAAAATTGCGGCATCCAACTCTGCTTTCGTAACCCCGACAGTTGGAGTGGCTTGATTTGGTGTTGGGGAAGCGGAGGTTCCCTCTTGAATGTTTGCAGATCTCACAGATTTACTTTTCCTTCCAGGAGCCATGATTTCGGATAGACTTCTGGTTCTTAAAGAAACTTTATCTACAAATCTTTCTGAAGCAATGATGATAGATGTCCTGAGTTCAATTCTCAGTGAAAGCACCAAAATGTTAACGCTCAAATTTAAACGCTAACACCCTGGTGAATAGGATGTGATTGTGAAAGCACCACCCGTTCGTACGGGAATCAGAAATAAGCAGAAAGTATGCAGAAAAACAGTAAGAGACACAGTATTTATAGTGGTTCGGCTTATAATCCAGCCTACGTCCACTTTAATCTTTTTATCACTAGTTTGATTACAATCCTTTACAAGATCTTTCAATTACAACACACTTCAAGTTATAGGATATGTAAAACAAGTGGCTCAAGCTTTGATGTTGACGATCATCTTCAAATCCATGGTGAATGTGGATGATTCCTTCATGGAGTTCCTTTAGAAGTTTGTTGGATCTGAAAAGCTTTGAAGTAGTCTGGAATTCGGCAGAGTAATGGCGCTTGAAGAGAATGAGCCAAAAGTCCTTTTAATGTTGAAGGTAGGGTGGTATTTATAGGCAAAGATTATGGACTTAGGCTCGGTCTTAACTCCTCACCGACCCAGTTAAGTCGCAGCCGGCTTATAGGAGCCCTCACATGATCAAGCTGCGTTGGATTTGCACAAGTCCAAAGTCGTTACCGGGTCAAGCTAGGTCGTAGGTCGCCCCCTCTCTCTGATGCATGGCCTCCGACTTAAATGGGAAGTGCATGTTTAAATAGGTCGTTACCGATTTAAAGAATTGACGAGCTAAACGTGAACTAACTCCCCTTCACTTGCCCAGGTCGCGCACGTCCTAGCACAGACCATGGGTCGGTCACGACACAAGTGTAAGTCGCGAACTTGTTCCACTCAGTTAGGTCGGTAAGCATGTTAAGTCCTTAAGTCGGATCGAATTAGGTCGGCAGCTTCATTAGGCAGTTAGGTCGGCGTCATGTTAAGTCGGATCCCTTGTCATTTCTTGAGTCGTTAGGCCAGTTCCTTCTGAAGCACTAGGTCGGCATCTATGTGAGGGCATTGGGTCGGCAAGTCATGCGAATGGTTAGGTCGGCCTGCTTTTTAAGCCTTAAGCAGTTAGGTCGGTATGTCCTTTAGATCGGCAGACCCTGCACAATTCTTACTCAGTTAGGTCGGCATCTCTTGGGTCGGCGCCATCTCCACGCACTAGACCTGCTGAGTCGTAACCGAGATAGGGTTAACAATACCATTAGTTAATCCCAATATTAAATAAGAATTTGTTATTTTGGAAGGAAGCGGTTTTTTAGAAAATTATAAAGTAAAAATTGATTTATTTTAAAAGTTCAAAGCTGTTTTTTTAGAGGAATGAACAGACCCGAGCTATCCTTTATATTACCCGAGCCTTGCTTCGGATCTTTCACCATTCTACCCGTGCATTCTTCTTCTTTTTTTTTCCCAGACATAAAAAAAAAGTTTAAAGTGTTAAAATGTTTACCCAGTATGCTCACAAAATCACCGAGTCATACTCCAATAATCGCCCAGTTTGCTTGAAGATCGTTTCGAGCCAAATACTGCACCATTTCGAGTTCGAATCCGAGTCTTCTCCTACGTCTTCCCCCATCAACCAAATATACAGATACGCAAACCTACGTGTGCCCGATGCACAACATTCTAGCCTTTTTCGACCTATGTCGAAGCCATCTACAAGTCAATAATCACCACGCCATCTCCCCCAAACCCCCATTTTCGATGAACTCATCATGAAATCAAATCGAGCCATCACGACCAAAAACAATGTAAGCACTCCAATCAGAAAAACCCCCTCTCCATCGCCTTGGACCATCGGAATATCTGAAATTCCGGCCAAACACTCGTTAATGACCACACTTCCACTACTCCAAAACTTAAAGCACTCGATCACATGGGAAAAAAGAAAAAAAATTGTTCAACCCAGTAAAACTAGGGTTGCCGACCCAAATCCCCTTCGCACCCCACCAAAATGATTTGATAAATTTTCTTGCTATTTTTCCCTAAGTCTACGATCATCCAGCGAGCTTCAGATTCAATCGCGAGGTGAATCGACAACGCGATCACCAGAATTTGATAAAAAACCCAAAACTTTTCAACTTTGAATTTCTCAACAAATACGATATTAAAAATCTTGATTTTAGTTTTAAAATTCACGTTTTCGAATTTTGTTTCAGACCCTAACCCTGAAAACAACAAATTAAAAATGTTGAGATTTGATGAGTATTAAATTTCTATTGTTTTTCTTTCCTTTTTCATTTAAAAACTGGCTTCAGACTATCTTGAAATAATATATTTTTTCAAAATTTAAAAACATGTTATAACATCCAAAATTTGTTTATACAACATGTCCTAAGAAAGAATAGAGAGGAAGAACATGATTTTGATCAGATTTAAAACCTGAATAGCAAGAACAGAAAAGAACATCATCTTGTAAACAGAGAGGCCTATCTACTCAGTTTAAATGTAAATATACCCATTTATTTTATATCATGCAATAATTATTACATCTGATTTTTCAAGGATTTTATTTCATGCATCCAGGTTAATATAGATTAAGGTTTGGTTTACTCACATTAAAAATGCAGAGAGCCCTTTTGAAGCGGGAATGAAATTTTTAAGGAATTTGTTTTAAAAATCAAGTTTGTAGTTTGAACATTTGATTCATATCTTTGAATTTATAAACCATGACAACTTATTTTTGACATAATTTAGGTTTACACTGTGTTTTCTATTTCCAGAAAACAATACTAAGTTATTTTAACTTAAACAAGATTTTCTTTTGAATGAATATTAGAGTTTAACCACCGGTTTTCTTTTCTAGATATTAGAACCAAAATAAAATTTTGAGATGAGTTTGAACCAAAACAGGGACTGCATATTTATATGTATACAGACATGCAACTTCACCCTTATTTATTTATAAACATATACACAGCAGTTCGCATCCATTCATCCATTCAAACATTGATCACAAATGATCAACAAAATTAGGCTTTAAAGAATCAGTTTGCTCACCTTGTATTGATGAAGATAGAGGAATTTTTCTTTTGAGCCTGAACTTTTTTTTTCTTTAAATCTTGAAGTTAAATCTGCAACTTAGATTGATACAGTTGGTCTAAATCTTTGCTTTGCTATTAGTTAACCACTTTAAATTCAAATTTTTAAAGAGAATCACTTGCCTTTGAGTTGATTTGCTTTCAGATTGAAAACTTTTGCATTCAATCCTTTTTGAACAGATCTTGTTTTAAATCAGAAATTTTGCTTGCTGTCTTCATTGCTTACTTGAAATTGATGAAGAAAGATAGAAACTGGAATTGGAACAGAGAAGCAAAATACTTTGCTTTGATTGCCTCAGGAATTCCGGAGTGCATGCAGGAAGATTGAAGAATTGTAGGCTAAAGATTTGAAAGTTGAGCTTGCATGCTGATTTTCCAGAATTCAGTTTTGTTTTGATCCTTCTGTTTGATTTTGATGCTACTCCAAAAACAGATTGAAGCTTTAAATTTTTCTTCAGATTATTGTTTGAACTTTGTTGAAGCTTTTGCATTCTTGAATATAGTTTTTTAACTGCAATTTTATTTTCAGGTTTGAGAAATGTAAACATGAGTATAGCCTGGTTTTGAAACTTGTGAAGCCAAATCTTTTTGTTTACTGTTTGTTTAGATTTTGCTGAAATGTTATATGATGGCATACGGAAAGATGTAAAGACTTCTTGTAATTTTGAATCTCATTATTATTTTAAACTTAGTTCATTATATTTCTTAATTATAATTCATTTGTATAATTAAATGAGCATATATCTTTATCAAATTTGAAAAATTCAAATATACTCAGAATTTTATTTACAATATATTTTAATTTTAGAGTTTCCAAATCCAGTATATTTATAAACATTTACATTTTGAATTTTCCAAATCAAAATTTCATTTACAATTTTAACTTTTAATCTATATATATATATATTTATTCAAAATTTTCAAATTAAATCCAAAGTCAAATTCAATGTTGATATAATTTTCCCAAAATATTTATTTTTAATTTTCCAATTAGAGATTCTATTTTTAAAATCATATTTGTATTCATTTTCATTAATAAACTATCAAATATCTATTTAAATTTGGAAAATACCAAATTAATCCACAATTAAATTGCTAAAATTAAATAACTTACCAATTTAAATTTGATTTAAAAATGAGAATGTTACAGATTCCTCCCCTTAAAAAAATTTCGTCCTCGAAATTTGCAAGTAAGACAACAAGGAAAAGATGAAAGATAGAGAAATATCTTTCCAAATCGAATTGAATATTAATTCTGTATTTGGCTTACCAAATCAGAATATCGACAATATGAGAACAAACTCATGCAATTATTACACAAGATATTTAGGCCCATCGGTCTACGAATATACGAGGGCATTGATTAGTTCAAAGGGATAACTAATCGTTCGTAGAATATATCGGATCCCAGAGAATAGATAATTGGATTTAATCTTTTACGATCTCTTAAATACTAGGTACGGACTCCAAATTCAAGTCGGAATACTCCAAAGTATATATCAACTTGTCCCTCTTCGGAATACGATATACGCAAGGAATTATGATAGAATTTCTAATTTGGTTTTAACCGATATCGTTTTATTTATACAATTCAAATTTATTCTTACATTTATTAACCAATTTAACTCAATTTAAAATTTTCCAATTTATTCAAAAATTTCAATTTCGATTTTCAAATTGATTAGAGTTTAAAACGAAAACCTGATAAGAAATGGATGAAGATACGAAGTAAGGATTTTCTACAAAGATTCGTAGGGTTACCATCACACCGAAACTTCTTTCCAGAGCTGACACGAAGCAATCAAAAGAATTTTGGAATCGAATCAAGGGAGATTGAGAAGAAAGTTGTTTCCACTGTTGCAGGGTATTGACCATTTATAGTGGTACTCCCATATCCCCTATCTCGTCCACTTCTCACACTCATACTTACTATCAGTGGATAGTAAGAGAATTTACTGAGGCATTCGAACGGATATCTTAGGGATGTACTCATTCTAGGGTATACTTCACCCTATCTCTAATGAGTTACTTAATGTGTTATACTCCTGAGCTAAACTTGTAACCCTCAGCTCTGATACCAAATGTAGCGATCCTGACTCGGCCTTCGAAAATCGGCACCGAATACGACACTCGTATTCAAATGCCGAAGATCCAAACGTCGAATCTGGTTCTCCGGAGCTTATAACACATTAAGTACAACACAGCGGAAGAAACAGAATATAACAATATATAACATTGATATAATATAAGATACAATATGATACAACATATGATACAATGAATATACATCAGAGATATGATACAAGATAATAGCAGCGGAAAGAAAAGATAACACAGCAGCGGAACACTAACTCCAATAGTCTTCAAGAAAGAACTCCATCTTTAAAACACCAATCCAGCAATAGCTCAAACTCCCAATCACATTGCACCAAGCTAAGCAAGTCTCGTCCGCAAGCGATTGCCAAACCCTAGGCAGAAAGCTATCAAATCTACACATACTATTGATTATCTGGAAAACCCAACTCTAGACTGCCCGTGTGGGAAAATAGTGGGCACCCAGAGTTTAGGAAAGGAACAATAAACTCCAGGTCAGTCGTGGGACTGGTATGAGCAAACAAAAACATTTGGTCTTTTAAAACAAACAAAGGAATTAATTTTGAAAATCCACAATGCTTTTTAGAAAATGAAACTATCATAAGGCCTCCCGGCACACACACAATGCAATCGCACACTTGGGGGAGATTTCCCCTTATGATAGTCAAAGATGCTTAATACGATAAAATTTCTTTGATATTATTACTAGTGCATAGTGGAAAATCTTTCGAAAGTATAATATTAATCCTAGCTAGCATAGGTACCATGATATTATGCCTACTACAGCTGCCATGTTAAATGGCAGGTTCTACAACTAAACCCGTACAAGGCACGTATTGTTTTGATTGGATTTCCAACAAATGGTCCGGCTAAGGAACTTCCTACTGCCACATGGGATCGCCTCTGGTGGGACGTCCCGAGAACCTAACCGGATCTCTGCCAACACAAGGCCGGGTTACCTCTGTAACTAGTTAACTACTACTCGAGCCTGCCATCCCCCGGTCCTTTGGGACCTTTATCCGAGGCGCCTCAAAACGACAAAGCAATCATAAAGTAATAGATCTACAGTATCCACATGAGTAAGCATCTGGGCTCAATACCATGATACCACCCTTTACCAGAAGGGAATGACACACCCTAAAGGGCGCGACCCTCATAACCTTGCCGCATCTTTCCTGTTTCGACCATTTCCGAGGTGTGAGGTCCTGATGCAGTCTAGTCCACAAAGCTACACTTTATACAAAAGCCATGCTTTGATCACAAATGATCAAGAAATGATCATCAACACACAGCAGCACTTAGCATGTCACATCACCAAATTGGGAATATATCACTGATAAATATCAACTACATAACCTCTGAGCTCGTACGTCTCAGAGAAGGGTGTTAAACTAAGAGAATAAATTCTCCGCCACCAAGCAGAAATGTATTTGATAGAGATCAGATTAATATCTCAAAGTGTAATGTTGGACATACAACCATACAAGTCTGTCCAGGGTTCGAACAGAACCGAAGGCACTTCCGAAGAAGCCCTTGCAAATCCGGGTATCCACAATCCCGATCGGACTTCCCGTTACTTAGGGAGAACTCTATACCGGAGCAACTCAATGCAGAGTCAATCGACATGTTATCCTATCGTTCTTGAAGACACCCAGTCTTCCTCACCAGTTTTCAAATGTAATCCATAACGTCGTGTCCCTATTCGGAATGGGCTATATGACACAAGGTCCTCTCCCGGCTAAACCGAAATAGTGAGCGCAATATTTAAAACGTATGGATAAGGGATTTCAGTTAAGTCACAACTTGATAATCCAAAGTTTTTCTTTCAAATGTTTAAACAAATTACCATTTTAAATCTTTAAATGAAAAAAAATTCATTTCACAAAGTTCACCTAGATTCACAAAGATCTATTTATAGATTTCCAAAACAATTTCATTTCGATTGGATTAACTCATTAAATCTTTAAATTAAAGAATAAATCTATCGCTTTCAATACACGTTTCCAAAGATTTATCTTATAACTTTAAAGACCGTTTTTGTTTTAGACTTGAAAATCCTTTTAACACAAATTGGAAGTTCATTTCTTATGTGAAAGCTTTCGTTATTTGAAACCAATAGTTTTCGTTTCAGTAAAATCCAATTATATTTACACGAGTTAAAATCGTGGGTAAATTTTTTAAAGTCCCAAAACATCAGTTTTGAGATGGTTTAAAAACTCATATAAACCCATTTATAAGTTGAATAACCTTTTTAAACCCTAGGTCCCAAATCATAGAATTCAATTTCAAATATAGAATTCAAATTTAAATCCAGTTATTTAAATTTCACAACTAAATCAAGTTATTTGAAATAACTTTTCCAAAAGCTTCAATTCTAATTCCAAAACTATTTTGGATTCAAAAATACATTTTTTTAATATATTTCAAAATCTGTGACTTAACCCATTTCCACGTGCAATCCATATTTGTGTGTGTATAGTGTGGTCCAGGGGTCTTACACAATAGTGCACTGCATCAATCATCACATATATGACAATATCAATAAGCGATATATCTCATAACGCTTATATTCATTTACAAATCATAGATAAAATAAATTTATGAATCACAAAGATTCATCATTACAATTCGATGTGGGTTTCGGATAACCAATTGGAATCCGACTCCCTGTCGCATCGAAATCCAAATGTCATTTTACGGGTCAAGGGGTTTTTCATATTCATACAACAGTATAAACATCACAAATATAATAGCTCAGCACAAAACATCACATAGCATCACATCATATATCAAATATATCAATCCATCACAAAGCATTCAATAGCAATCAAACATCTACAATTAAGATGAATAATTGGGTGGTTTTAAATTTATTACCTGCATAGTTACTCTAATTAGTAAATTTAAACCAATGATTAATTATTATTAACTACAATTGATTAAGTTTTAATCACCTACATAATTTATCATTCTTTAACTAATCATCTTAATTAATTAACCTTAATTGTAATCTATTAAATCTTAATTGCTCATTCTTAATTAATTAGTTTAATAAATAAACCTTTAATTGTTGATCAAACCCTAATTATAATTAATTGTCCTTAATTGATTAACTAATAGATTTATTATTCCTTAATTAATTACAATAATTAATTACTCCTTAACTAACAATGCTTTCTTAATCACTTTGAGTTAATTAACCTTAAATAATTATTTTTGATTAAATTTCCTTAATTAATTAACCACATTAATTAATTATCCTTTGAAGTAATTAACTCTAAATATTAGATTTATCCATCTTTAATCTTTAGTTATCTTCCCTTGATTACTTTCACTAAGTAATTAATATTTTTATTTAAATCATTCATTAATTACTTGATTAATTAACTTGAATTATTAATAAATTTCTTTAGTTACTTTAATTACCTTCAATAGGTTTATTATCTTAAAGTAAACTTATTTTTAAACCATTAGTTAATCCCAATATTAAATAAGAATTTGTTATTTTGAAAGGAAGTGGTTTTTAAGAAAATTATTAAGTAAAAATTGATTATTTTAAAAGTTCAAAACTGTTTTTTTTAGAGGAATGAACAGACCCGAGCTATCCTTTATATTACCCGAGCCTTGCTTCGGGTCTTTCACTATTCTACCCGTGCATTCTTCTTTTTTTCCCAGACATAAAAAAAATGTTTAAAGTGTTAAAATGTTTATCCAGTATGCTCACAAAATCACCGAGTCATACTCCAATCATCGCCCAGTTTGCTTGAAGATCGCTACGAGCCAAATACCGTACCATTTCGAGTTCGACTCCCAGTCTTGTCCTACGTCTTCCCCCATCAACCAAATATCCAGATACGCAAACCTACGTGTGCACGATGCACAACATTCTAGCCATCCCCGACCTTTGCCGAAGCCATCTACAAGTCAATAATCACCATGGCATCTCCCCCGAACCCCCAGTTCCGATGAACTCATCATGAAATCAAATCGAGCCATCACGACCAAAAAGAATGTAAGCACTCCAATCAGAAAAACCCCCTCGCCATCACCTTGGAACACCGGAATATATGAAATTCCGGCCATACACCCGTTAATGACCACACTTCCACTACTCCAAACCTTAAAGCACTCGATCACTTGGGAAAAAAGAAAAAGAAAATAAAATGTTCAACCCAGTAAAACTAGGGTTGCCGACCCAAATCCCCTTCGCACCCCTCCAAAATGATTTGATAAATTTTCTTGCTATTTTTCCCTAAGTCTACGATCATCCAGCGAGCTTCAGATTCAATCGCGAGGTGAATCGACAACGCGATCACCAGAATTTGATAAAAAACCCAAAACTGTTCAACTTTGGATTTCTCAACAAATACGATATTAAAAATCTTGATTTTAGTTTTAAAATTCATGTTTTCGAATTTTGTTTCAGACCCTAACCCTGAAAACAACAAATTAAAAATGTTGAGATTTGATGAGTATTAAATTTCTACTGTTTTTCTTTCCTTTTTCATTTAAAAACTGGCTTCAGACTATCTTGAAATCATATATTTTTTCCAAATTTAAAAACATGTTATAACATCCAAAATTTGTTTATACAACATGTCCTAAGAAAGAATAGAGAGGAAGAACATGATTTTGATCAGATTAAAAACCTGAATAGCAAGAACAGAATGGAACATCATCTTGTAAACAGAGAGGCCTATCTACTCGGTTTAAATGTAAATATACCCATTCATTTTATATCATGCAATAATTATTACATCTGATTTTTCAAGGATTTTATTTCATGCATCTAGGTTAATATAGATTAAGGTTTGGTTTACTCACATTAAAAATGCAGAGAGCCCTTTTGAAGCTGGAATGAAATATGTAAGGAATTTGTTTTAAAAATCAAGTTGGTAGTTTGAACATTTGATTCATATCTTTGAATTTATAAACCATGACAACTTATTTTTGACATAATTTAAGTTTACACTGTGTTTTCTATTTCCAGAAAACAATACAAAGTTATTTTAACTTAAACAAGTTTTTCTTTTGAATGAATATTAGAGTTTAACCACCAGTTTTCTTTTCTAGATATTAGAACCAAAATAAAATTTTGAGATGAGTTTGAACCAAAACAGGGACTGCATATTTATATATATATACAGACATGCAACTTCACACTTATTTATTTATAAACATATACACAACAGTTTGCATCCATTCATCCATTCAAACATTCATCACAAATTATCAACAAAATTAGGATTTAAAGAATTAGTTTGCTCACCTTGTATTGATGAAGATAGAGGAATTTTTCTTTTGTGCCTGAACTTTTTTTTTCTTTAAATCTTGAAGTTAAATCTGCAACTTAGATTGATACAATTGGTCTAAATCTTTGCTTTGCTATTAGTTAACCAATTTAAATTCAAATTTTTAAAGAAAATCACTTGCCTTTGAGTTGATTTGCTTTCAGATTGAAAACTTTTGCATTCAATCCTTTTTGAACAGATCTTGTTTTAAATCTGAAATTTTGCTTGTTGTCTTCATTGCTCACTTGAATTGATGAAGAAAGATAGAAACTGGAATTGGAACGGAGAAGCAAAATAATTTGCTTTGATTGCCTCAGGAATTCCGGAGTGCATGCAGGCAGATTGAAGAATTGTAGGCTAAAGATTTGAAAGACGAGCTTGCATGCTGATTTTCCAGAATTCAGTTTTGTTTTGATCCTTCTGTTTGATTTTGATGCTACTCCAAAAACAGATTGAAGCTTTAAAGTTTGCTTCAGGTTGTTGTTTGAACTTTGTTGAAGTTTTGCATTCTTGAATTATTTTTTTTAACTGCAATTTTATTTTCGGGTTTGAGAAATGTAAACATGAGTATAGCCTGGTTTTGGAACTTGTGAAGCCAAATCTTTTTGTTTACTGTTTGTTTAGATTTTGCAGAAATGTTATATGATGGCATATGGGAAGATGTAAAGACTTCTTGTAATTTTGAATCTCATTATTATTTTAAACTTAGTTCATTATATTTCTTAATTATAATTCATTTGTATAATTAAATGAACATATATCATTATCAAATTTGAAAAATTCAAATATACTTAGAATTTTATTTACAATATATTTTAATTTTAGAGTTTCCAAATCCAGTATATTTATAAATATTTACATTTTGAATTTTCCAAATCAAAATTTAATTTACAATTTTAACCTTTAATCTATATATATATTTATTCAAAATTTTCAAATTAAATCCAAAGTCAAATTCGTGGTTGATATAATTTTCCCAAAATATTTATTTTTAGTTTTCCAATTAGAGATTCCATTTTTAAAATCATATTTGTATTCATTTTCATTAATAAACAAACAAATATCTATTTAAATTTGGGAAATACCAAATAAATCCACAATTAAATTGCTAAATTTAAATAACTTACCAATTTAAATTTGATTTAAAAATGAGAATGTTACATTTACGTTCCAAATCCGTAAATTTATTTCCATACTTCAAAAATAAATCAACGTTTATTTTTAAACAAATTCCCCTTTCTTTTATAAATTCCATAGTGAATTTACAATTCCAAAATATCTATGAATATACGATTTCCAAATCGATCTCTAATATTCATTTTCAATTTATCTTTAAAAGATAAAATATCAAAATATTCACTTTATACTGGAAAATATTTCCATACTTTTTTTATAATAAGTAATTCACAAATCCATTTATTTTCAATACTTGGAAAATATTCAATATACTTAATCGAAATTAATTATATATTTCATTCTTTAAAGAAAACATTCTTTCAAACACATTCATTTGGGTCAGAACGAATGTTGCGTAAAGCATCGTTGCGACAACCCAAAATCACTAGTAGAGGGATTCGAAATTAAGATAGATATATACATCCCAATACTATATAAAACATTTCCTTTCGGAAATCATTTACTATAACAATAGTGTTATAATCCACCACTTCCTTCTATTTCTCGAAAACGTCTATTTCAAAAATGAATGTTGAAATCTATGCTTTCGACACTTAATGCATTTTAAAAGAACTTCAAATCGTTTTAATTCTATTTAAAATATCACTTCCCCAAAACACTTTAATATATTATTCACTGTCCCTAATTCGTGAATATTCTTCGTTAACCAAATTCAACACATTTTGTTTAAAGGATTATCCACCGTCCCAAATCGTGAATATATCTCCTTTAAAAACCTAAAATAATTGACTTATCAAAATAAGTCAGTTTCGGAATTATAAAACAATGTTTATAAATTACCATTTATATTTTATAAAGACTTCAATTTACAAATTTTAAAAATCTTACTGCTTATAAAATTCCATTTATAACCCCATTTTCAGCATTAACAGAACTCCTTTTATAATTCCATTATTTCGATTTATAAAATATATATTTTATAAATCTTATCTCTAAACCATTTCTACATATTCGAAAATATCAATTAAAATGCCAAAATCTGATTTATAAGTTAATTACTTATAAATATTTTATTTTTCAAAAATCTATTCATTTTATAACTTCACAATTTATAAATCTATAATTTTCATTCACTTATGAAATCCATTTATACTTCATTTTAACACTTAATAAAACTCGTTTTATAATTCCTATATTTTTTATTTACAAATATTAATTTTATAAATCTTTTTATATAAACCGTTTATAAAAATTCAAAAATCCCAATTTAAACTATTTTATAAAATTCAATAACTCCATATTTCAAAAATCACATTTTAACTATATTTCACAAAAATCGTAATTTTTAAAATATTAAATTTTATAAAGTTAATTTATTTAAAATGAATCAATTCAAAATTTTAATAAAACATATACTTTCAGAAATCACTTAAAAAATCCTTTTAAATTCAAAATCGTTACTTTAATACTTTTAAAACTCCAAAATAGGGCCAATGATGCAACATCACCAAATAATCAATCACGACATCCAAACATCATGTATCATCATATGATAATCAATAAATATCACAATATCCGTAATCAAATAAGTACTGGTGGGGAATCCAGTTGGATCCCTCCAACCTGTTTCCCTGCATCCATAGATGTTAGCACAACCAATTCCGTTCCAATACGGATTATCGCGGTATGTGTGATTTATAAAATATTATCCGCTATTATGCGGCGCAATAGGGTCTCATCCGCTATATAACGCGGGCATCAACTCCAAGTACATATATAATACCAATTTCACTTTGCAGTAAAATATTCGCGGTATATGTTTTTAATAAATAACATCTGCTTAATAGAAGGCGTATAATGTCTATTTTAAAACAACAGATAATAATTTATCATCTAGGCATACAATCAACAATTTTAAATTTAACTATTTAAAATTTAAATCGAAACAATTCGATTGAGTGAGTAATTGTCGCCTTTGGTTTTCTATAACAGTTGTAGCATTTTATTTCGAATAAAATTAAACACGCGTTTGATTTTACCCAAAATTCAAACTACCTCCAAACGACTCCAATCCAGTTCCATTGCGTAGTGCTCGACAAAACGATTGCAACGCAATACGTTTCGTAATTTTTCGACCTCGTATGTAAAATATATTGATTTTTAAAGTTCATACGGATTATTACTTAATTAAATTACAATTTCTTTTATAATTTTATAAACCTAAGCAAACCAGAGCCATTGGATAACAAGCCCTAGTATCCAGGCCGCATCTCGTTTTCACTCCCATCTTCTCGTAAGCGTTTTCTCACGGTCGAAATAACCCAACCACGCCGCCTTCAACCTTAATCGATGCGACCCCTACAATCGACGAGGAGTCGATCAAACAACTGCAAATGAACAGCCATAGCTTGCTCCATCTTCGGCTGTAAATTGGTGGAGCTCGGCGTCCTCTATGCCGAGATCTTTCCCCACGAACGTGTGCCCTTTGAGGCCAGTTTGTCGTCGATTCGCTATGTCATACCCCATCATAACCGTATGGATTTGTAGTACTCGTGAAGCTCTTCATCTTTCGTGTTGAAAGTTTCTTGAAATATTGCATAGATTGGAAGAGATTAAAGGAGGAAAGAAATGAATTCCGGGTCATTGACACTAGAAGTGGCGGCTAGTTTACAGAATGGAAACCCTAGGTTTTTAATTTTTCAAATGAGCAATTGTGATGTCCTTATATAAAAACTCCTCAATTTACTATTCATCAGGAATTTCCAAACTCCATTTGTCGCACGGTGACCGGCGTTTCTACGGTTTAACCTGCGTTCCGGACACAATGGAATTGGTTCCGGAAGCCAATTCAATCATCTGTGCGAGTTACGGCAATAAACGATCGATTTTAAATTAAACCGATTAAACAAATTTCTATATGTTTTAGCTTGCCCCGGACAAACGGTAAATCCGATTGACATGAAATTTGAAATCATACAATAATATAACATTATGGATCCGATGAAACTGGTTTCGTCGAAATTCGAGCTGTTTGAAAAATGTCTATTTTAACTCGTCAATTAAATATTAAAATATTCAATTTTCATAACTCAACTCTAAATTCAATTTTAAAAGTTCTATAACATCACTATAACTCCAATATGATTAAATAAAATTTTACAAATCATTTTTAATCACATTAAATCAAATTTTCAATTATTTCAGTAATTTCAACTATTAAATTATCGATTTAATTATCCAATTAAATCCAGATATTCGAAAAATAAATTATTCGACTTATGAATTTCACTTATTAATATTTAAAATCAATTAAATATACGAATTTCAATTGACAAAAATTCTGGGTCGTTACAAACTTCCCCCTTAAAAGAATTTCGTCCTAGAAATTACCAAGTAAGAAAAAGTTACAGAATCCATTAACTTTTCCAAAACAAACCATTCCAATAAGATTTTGCAAATCTCTTAAGTGTTTAACTTTCCCAAAATTCATAGTTAAACTTCTTACAAAATCTTTACTAAGTTTCCAAATCCAAGCTTAGTTTTCAAATTTTTCAATTTTCTCAAAAATATTCTTACGCCTTAATTTTCGAAAAAGTTCGCCAGAGTCTCCTTTGCGCGGCTCGATCCGAAATAAAATGAAAGTATATATATCACAAATATACATCTCATCAAGTAATGAGGCATCCCGCAGGAAAAAAGTGTAAAAGTACGATATTTAATCTGAGATATGTACCTTATATTTTATTAGCGAGCATATACGACTAATATAGCGTGAAAGCGAGCATCAAATGCGAAGCAAGCGCAATCCGCGCCTACTAAACACTCAACAAACCATGAAACATGTACATATGAAAATAATATCGATATACAACATATAGCAACATAACAACTACATGTGCCAACATAGCAAATGCAACAAAAGCAACAAATCCAACCATCATCCAACTATCTTTCAACTAACATCCATAACCAAATAAATATTCATTCATATTCTCATTAATATTCAATGAATTGGTTTTCCAATTTAAATCACATTTGATTCATTAACATTGGATGTTTTTTACTAACATTCATTTATTCATATTCAATTAGTTTACATTCACTAATTTATATTCAAGTTAGTTCACTTCCAAATCAAATTCAATTCTATTCAAGTTCATTTTCTTCCAAGTTGGATTCAATTAGTTTAGCTTCCAATTTCGCTAATTCATTTTCATTAACACTTAATGAATTTATATACAATCAACTAACATTCGTATGACAACCAATGTATATTCAACATAACCAAATTATTTAATTTACATTCGATTTGGTTCAACAGTTTTAATTCTAACTTGTTTATATTAAATTGATTTTCATTCAATTTTTCAATTTCTCAACTTCATTAGCTTTTAATGAATTAACACTTACATTCATTATCCCTTATCAATTCTTTTACATTCGTTTGATTAATATTCCATCCATTTATCAATTCAATTGCTAATTCCTTTAACAATATAAGGTTGAATTTCATTTATATAACTCAAGTTCATATTTATAATGACTTTATTTCATTAATTCACTTATTAATTTACTTCGATACCAAAATCAACTTCATTTAACTTCACTTAAGTTATATTCCATATATAAATCCAATTCAGATTCCAATTCCAGTTCTTTTCACTTACAAATTCGAAATGGATTTCAATTTCATTTCCTTGCACTTGCTAATTTTATTTATTCATTCACAATTTATTTTCCAAATTAATAATTGTATTCCAATCATTTTATATAACATTCCAGAGTCTTTTCAATCTTTCAAAACCATTTTTGAAACCAATTCAATTATCCTTTCAATTTCAAAACCCAAACTCAAATTTTCCAAACAATTTCCATATAAAACAATTTGGCGGCAATACCTCTTTTGGAAACCCGAAAATGAACACCAATGATGTCGCGATCATCATCGGAATTATTTTCCAGCGACTGAAAAGAGTTTAGAGCTTTAATTTCTCCAAAACAATTTTCCAAAATATCAAATCCTTTCAAACGCTTCTCTGGAATATTTGTTTTTAGATTATAAATCACATTTATAAATCTTTTACTTATATAATTTCATTCCTTATATATAAGATCATTTCACAAGTGTAAGTCATTTTAATTATAACTTCATACTTATAATTTATTTGCTTATACAATTCATTCTTTTACAGTTGTTGTTTTTATTTAACTTATTCAACAACCAAACAATCAATTCATACACACTTTAATAATTCTGAAAATTATTTCCTTTATATATAAATATAATCGAGGTAGAATTATTTCATTTACCCTATTTTAAAACAGTATCGTGTCAAATTGTTCTGTACAAGTGTTTAGAGATCCCTATCAACAACGTTAATTACTTGTGCTGACCAGAATCCATACACCAATCAACAAACCAATCATCACAATATAAAACAATTTATATTCACTAATAAATATGCCCTCGTATCTATTATTACGCTCACACTCATTCTAGAGTACTACTGACTCTATCTCAATGAGTAACACCCAACAGAGCCATGGTTGTCGTTTAACCATATGCTCTGATACCAAATGTAACGAGCGCAATTTTTCGACGCTCGAAGGTCGACATCAATACGTCCACTGTATCAACTGCCGAGCAATCGAAGGCCGAAAAACCATACCGTTATGGTTAAAGAAGAAGAAAAGGGTAGAAGAAGAGAGAAAAAACAGAAAACAATATCAGAATCTTACAATCGCAGCGGAACAACATATAATAGATAAATTAATAATCTTTAAACAAAGAACTATATCAGTTATTACATTACATCATATTACATTACATTACATCATCAGAGTGCACAACAACAAACAACAACAAATAGCGGAAACGAAATACTATATACTAGTGAATACACCATGCCATTCAGCTTGCCTCCAGCAACTCCTGAATTCCAGAATATCCTGATAACCTAACTCTAGACTGCCCGTGTGGAAATTGGTGGGCACCCAGAGTTTAGGAAGGAAAACAATAAACTCCAGGTCAGTCATGGGACTGGTCTGAGTACTTAAAATAGTTTATCTTAAAAACAAACCAAGGGATATTTTAAAATAGATTCGCAATGCTTTTTAGAACATGAGACTACCATAAGGCCTCCAATACACACACACACAATGCAAATGCAGAATCGGAGGAGATTTCTCCTTATGATAGTCAAAGATGCTTGATACGCATTAAAAAGAAACATTTGATATTATTACTAATGCATAGTGTAGGAAAAATCATTTCGAAAGTAAAGATATAAATCTTAGCAAACATAGGCATTCCGCACTTATGCCTATTATAGCTACCATCCAAACAGTGGGGCGCCACCATAAGTAAATGATAGGTTCTACAACTAAAACCGTACAAGATCGTATTGTTTCATTGGATTTCCAACAAATGGTCAGGCCAAGGAACTTCCCATTGCCACATGGGTTCGCCCCTGGAAAGACGACCCAAGAACCTAACCGGATCTCTGCCAACACAAGGCCGGGTTACCCTTAAAATTAGGTAACTACTGACACGAATATGTCATTCCTCGATCGTAACCGATCTATATCCGAGGATCCTCGATTCCAACAACCACAAAGTAATAAATTTGCAGCAACAACTTAGGTTAAGTATTTGGGCTCCATACCATGATACCACCTCTATCTAGAAGGACTGACATACACTAAAGGGGCGCTACCCCCTAATAACCTTGTTGCATCCTTCCAGTTTTGACCATTTCCGGGGTGTGAGGTCCGAGGAAGTCTCGTCCACAAAGCCACGCTTTATACAAAAGCTGTGCTTTGATCATCAAATGCTCAACAGCACTTCGTATGCCACATTACCAATTTGGGAATGTATCACTAGCAACCATCAACTACATAACCTCTGAGCTCATACGTCTTAGAGAAGGGTGTTAAGCTAAGAGAATAAATTCTCCGCCACCAACAGAAATATATTTGATAAAAACCAGCTTTACATCTCAAATTGTAACCTCAGACACACATCCATACAAGTTCGTTCCGGGATCGAACGGAACCGAAGGCACTTCCAAAGAAGCCCTTGCAATCCGACATTCTCTAATCATGTCCGTACTTCCCGTCACTAAGGGTGATAAAAACTCTGTATCAGAGATCAGCCGATGCAGAGTCATTCGACGGTAATCCTTCCATTTTCAAAAATATCCGGTCTTCAACACTGGTCATCAAATGCAATTCATAACGATTTCGGAATGGGTTATACGACCCAATGGTCCTTTCCCGGGTAACCCGAATAGTGAGCGCTTATTTTAAAAATAAGTGTAGCATTCAAATTTAAGCAAATCACAACAAATACCTAGTTAAAGGTAAATATTGATAGTCGGTTATTTATCTATCAATAGGCGAGCACAACATCACCAGATTCCAATTAATTTTTCAAATAATTTATTTTCCAAAATATCTTTACCAGATATATAATTCCCATATTTCAACCATTTGAAAACAATTTCAAATCATTTTTCACCTTTACAACTTTTGAAAACAAATTTCAAATCGTTTCCCTACACGGGATATATCCACAAATCTTTATTCATTTTCATTTAAAATGGTTCATTTAAACCAATTAAATAAATCCTTACCGATTACTTTATATTTACGTTCCAAATCTATAAATTTATTTCCACACATCAAAAGTAAATCAACATTTATTTTTAAACTAATACCCCTTTCTTTCATAAATTCCATAGTGAATTTACAATTCCAAAATATCTATGAATATACGATTTCCAAATCGATTTCTAATATTCATTTTCAATTTATCTTTAAAAGATAAAATATCAAAATATCCACTTCATATTGGAAAACATTTCCATACTTATTTAATAATAAGTAATTCACAAATCCATTTATTTTCAACACTAGGAAAATATTCAATATACTTAACCGAAATTCAGTATATTTTTCATTCTTTAAAGAAAACATTCTTTCAAACACATTTATTTGGGTCAAAACGAATGTTGCGTAAAGCATCGTTACGACAACCCCAAATCACTAGTATAGGGATTCGAAATTAAGATAGATATATACATCCCAATACTATATAAAACATTTCCTTTTGGAAATCATTTACTATAACAATAGTGTTATAGTCCACCATTTCCTTCTATTTCTCGAAAACGTCTATTTCAACATTGAATGTTGAAATCTATGGTTTCGACATTTAATGCATTTTAAATGAACTTCAAATCGTTTTAATTCTATTTAAAATATCACTTCCCCAAAACACTTTAATGTATTATTCACTGTCCCAAAATCGTGAATATTCTTCGTTAACCAAATTCGACACATTTTGTTTAAAGGATTATCCAACGTCCAAAATCGTGAATATATCTACTTTAAAAACCTAAAATAATTGACTTATCAAAATAAGTCGGTTTCGGATTTATAAAACAATGTTTATAAATTCGCATTTATATTTTATAAAGACTTCAATTTACACAATTTAAAAATCTTACTACTTATAAAATTCCACTTATAACCCCATTTTCAGCATTAACAGAACTCCTTTTATAATTCCATTATTTCGATTTATAAAATATATATTTTATAAATCTTATCTATAAACCATTTATACTTATTCGAAAATCTCAACTAATGTGCCAAATCCGATTTATAAGTTAATTACTTATAAATCTTTTATTTTACAAAAATCTATTCATTTTGTAACTTCATAATTTATAAATCTATAATTTTCATTCACTTATGAAATCCATTTATACTTCATTTTAACACTTAATAAAACTCGTTTTATAATTCCTATATTTTTGATTTATAAATGTTAACTTTATAAGTCTTTTTATATAAACCGTTTATAAAAATTCAAAAATCCCAATTTAAACTATTTTATAGAATTCATTAACTCTGTAATTCAAAAATCGCATTTTAACTATATTTCATAAAAATCATAATTTTTATAATATTAAATTCTATAACGTTAATTTATTTAAAATGAATCAATTCAAAAATTTAATAAACATATACTTTCAAAAATCACTTAAAAAATCCTTTTAAATTCAAAATCGTTACTTTAATATTTTTAAAACTCCAAAATAGGGCCATTGATGCAATAGCACCAAATAATCAATCACGGCATCCTAACGTCATATATCATCATATGATAATCAACAAATATCGCAATATCTGTAATTAAATAAATACTGGTGAGGAATCCAGTTGGATCCCTCCAACCTGTTTCCCTGTATCCACAGATGTTAGCACAATACCAATTCCGTTCTAATGCGGAATATCGCGGTATATGGGATTTATAAAATATTATCCGCTATTATGCGGCGCAACAGGGTCTCATCCGCTATATAATGCGGGAAATCAATTCCAAGTACGTCTATAATACCAATTTCACTTTGAAGTAAAATATTCGCGGTATATATTTTTAATAAATAACATCCGCTTAATAGACGGCGTATAATGTCTATTTTAAAACAACAGATAATAATTTATTATCCAGGCATACAATCAACAATTTTAAATTTAACTATTTAAAATTTAAATCGAAACAATTCGATTGAGTGAGTATTTCTCACCTTGGGTTTTCGATAACAGTTGCAGCGTTTTATTTCGAATAAAATTAAACACGCATTTAATTTTACCCGAAATTCAAACTAGCTCCAAACGACTCCAATCCAGCGCTATTGCGTAGTGCTCGACAAAACGATTGCAACGCAATTCGTTTCGTAATTTTTCGACCTCGTATGAAAAAGAAATTGATTTTTAAAGTTCATACAAATTATAACTTAATTAAATTACAATTTCTTTTATAATTTTATAAACCTAAGCAAACCAGAGCCGTTGGATCACAAGCCCTAGTATCCAGGCCGCATCTCGTTTTCACTCCCATCTTCTCGTTCGCATTTTCTCATGGTCGAAATAACCCAACCACGGCGCCTTCAACCCTAATCGACGCGACCCCTACAATCGACGAGGAGTCGATCAAATAACTCCAAATGAATGGCCATAGCTTGCTCCATCTTCGGATGTAAATTGGTCGAACTCGGCCTCCTCTATGCCGAGATCTTTACCCGCGAACGTGTGCCCTTTGGGGCCAGTTTGTCGTCGATTCGCTAGGTTATACCCCGTCATAATCGTATGGATTTGTAGTACTCGTGAAGCTCTTCATCTTTCGTGTTGAAAGTTTCTTGAAATATTGCGTAGATTGGAAGATATTAAAGGAGGAAAGAAATGAATTTCTGGCCATTGACACTAGAACTGGCGGCTAGGTTATAGAATGGAAACCCTAGGTTTTTAATTTTGCAAATGAGCAATTGTGATGTCCTTATATAGAAAAATCCTCAATTTACCATTCATCCGGAATTTTCGAACTCCAATTCTCACGCGGTGACTTGCGTTTCTAGGGTTTAACCCGCGTTCCAAACATAATGGAATAGGTTTCCGAAGCCATTTCGATCATCTGTGCGTGTTACGGCAATAGACGATCGATTTTAAGTTAAATCGATTAAACAAATTTCTGTGCATTTTAGTTTGCCCCGGACAAATGGTAAATCCGATTGGCACGAAATTTGAAACCATACAATAATATAACATTATGGATCTGCTAAAACTGGTTTCGTCGAAATCCGTGAATGTTTGAAAAATGGCTATTTTAACTCGTCGATTAAATATTAAAATATTCAATTTTCACAAGTCAACTTTAAATTCAATTTCAAAAGTTCTATAACATCATTATAACTCCAATATGATTAAATAAAATTTTACAAGTCATTTTTAATCACATTAAATCAAATTTTCAATTATTTCAGTAATTTCAACTATTAAATTATCGATTTAATTATCCAATTAAATCCAGATATTCGAAAAATAAATTATTCGACTTATAAACTTCACTTATTAATATCTAAAATCAATTAAATATACGAATTTCAATTGACAAAAATTCTGGGTCGTAACATAAAACGTTGAACCTGAAATTTTGAAGCCTTTTTAAATGATTTGAAGGCTTATAAAATTTATATTGATAAAACTAAAGATAATAGAAGTTTTAAAATTAAATTTAACAGTGAATTGTTGAGTTTAGAAAATTTTATAGCTTTAAATTAAATTTAAAAATAGCCTTACGAGGTACAGTCTCGGAATTCGACGGAAACAGTCCCATTGGGTCCGTAATATTGAATTATTATCGGATTTCAAATTTCATAGTGTTTGGAGTTGTTGTGTGAGCATACGACACATAAACGCGCTTAAATCTATGTCGAAGATTCGGGTCGATTTAAATTTAATTTTGAATCAATTTAAGACAAATTTTTTTAACAATCAAATCCTTTCACGTCAAAAACTTTCCCATTTCTTTTCAAGGCACTACAGTACGTTTATTCCAACACACTCCCTTTGGCTTCCCACAAGCGATTCTTATCCTTCTTCTGGAAGCCAAAAATCGAGCCTTCAAGTCAATTCGCGCACGCTTATTCTCATGAATTCGAATGCAAATCAAAAAAAAGGGGGGGGGGGGCGAAGTTCAGAAAATGGCCGAAGCCTTCATGTTCAAGTCGCGTCTCCCTCCTTCTCAAATCAAACCGCATCATCCAAATTTTTTTCCCAATTCGAAATCGAAGCTTGCCTTCTTCAATACGACACAGAAAAATCCAATTCGAGAATAGAAGGCTTTCGCGTGTCTTCAATCAGCGAGCGACGTCACGATTTTGGAAGCATGTTTGGGGCTAGGCAGTTCGATTAAGGTCGTGTTCGATTCAAAATCATGGAAAGGGGCTTAGGTTAGTGCTTCAGCATCGAAGATGAGGCAAGCGAGTGCTTGGAGGAGTCGCGATGGGCTTCGCAACTCGAGGTGCTGAGGTTTGAGCTAGGGTTTGAGAGGAGGCGTGTCACCGAAGTCGAGCTCTCTGGGGTGTAGCTGTCAGGTGAGGCGTTTCTTTTTGTTTTACTTTACATACTGGTAGGATTTTGAAATTGGCAGTAAAATACAAAACAATTTGTTTTAAATGTTTAATCAGTTATATATATAACAGCTAGTTATATTAGCTTACCTATTTGGTACTAAACGGGTTTGATATATATGGAGTAAAAGAAAGAAAAAAGTTATATATATACTTTAACTTACTAATCAATTTCAATTTATATATTATGATTTATATTATGATGGTTTAACCTATTTTATTAATTCATTAAGTTATTTTAGCTCAAACATAAAATAGTTACGAAGAAAAATTAGTTTAAGTAAGGGTATATAAGGATTTTAAATGCCGAGGAATTTTGTAAAAGCTGGATTTTTGAATCTATAAATTTTAATAAAAATAGTGTATTTTGAAGAAATAAATTTATTTAATTGTTTGGTTGCTAGAATAATCTGTAAAGAGAAAATTAGTTCAAATTTTTGATTATTCGTTTAAAGTAAAATCATTAGTTGAAAATAAAATTTATTAGCTTGAATTAAATTTCTTAAACGGAAACTAATTGATCGATTAGTCCAAGTATTAATAAATTTTGTAATGTCTATACAAGGTCTAAGATCGAGAAACATGCTAGAATGGAAGTGAATGGGAATGGACTGGAAATTAAAGTAAAAGGTGAGTTAATCTCACTCGGTTAATTTAAATTAAAATTTAAATGATTAAATTCTAATAATTGTTTGAATGGTTGAGATTGATTGATGTGCTATAGTACGGTAATTTTGGAATTGGCATATTATATTGTGCTAACATCTGTGGATGTAGGGAAAACAGGTTGGAGGGATCCAACTGGACCCCTCAACATTTATTATTTAATATTCTCTGTTGTGACTACTTGATATTCAATGTTGAATATATTGGAATATTGAATGACATGATTTGATTGGATATATATTGGGTATAATGAATTACCAAAAATATATAAATTGGATTTTAGGAAGAAAATAAAGGAAGTAAATTTGTAAATGAAATAATCTTAGAGAATTTAATAAATTAAGAATGAATTGAGAAAGAAATGGAAGTATGTTAAATACAAATAAATAACTTCGAATATGAGAAGAAAAGGATTTGAATAAATAGTAATTAACGAATTGTAAAATTATGTGATATTAATTTAAAGGAATAAAGAATTATTTTAAAACTTAAAGTTTTAAATTTATTTAAAGGAATAAGAAGTAAATTGAGAAATCTAAATTGATATTTCAATTAAAAGTATTTTAAATCATAATTAGGGAGTAAAATCTGAAAATAAAGGATTTTTGAATAAATGAAGTAAATTGGAAATCAATTTGGGATTGATTTAAGTGTTGAAATTGGATATTTGGAAGAATAAATTCAGGTGGGAATTTATTAAAGGAATGAGAAAAATTGTTTAAAAATTAATAGTGATTTATTTTTAAAGGTTGTGAAGAGAAGTATATTTCTCTGGATAGCCAAGCACGTTTTAAGTAAATTTTTAAATATAAGATAAAAGTTTAAGGTTGTTTTAAAAAGCATGTTTTAGAAAATTTATTATTTCTGAATGTTTAAAATTCTTAAGTAAATATTTGTTCAAATCTATTATTGTAATAATTATTTAAAGGTGACTTAGTATTTTGTTTAAAAAAGTGAAAACTAGTTTTATATTTGTAAAGTAAACATTATTTTCTAATATTCATATAGTGTGTATTTTTAACCAATTTTTGAAATAGTTTTTAACTTAAAGGTTTTAAAGTATATTTCAATAAAGAGTTTTTAAATTATTTTAAAAATCTAAAGATTTTTGCTTGGTGATTCCAGTGGAAATAGAAATACTTGGAATTTATTCTGAGAAAGGCAGATAGTTTTGAAAACTATTTTCAAGGAGTTTGAAAAGTGAAATTATATCTTGTGAAGATATTTTTAAGATAAATAAATAATTTGGAAAATTATTTATTGTGTGATGGATGTTGCGAACATTAATTGATAGTTAAATCACCGACTATCAATATTGGCCAAATGTGTTGATCGTTTCGAAGAGACCGGGATCGAGATTTATTTCTCGAAAACCACTTCGATCCGGTTTGTACGTTTCGTGGAAAAAGAGAATTTGAAGTTGGAGCAGTGAAGTGCAAGGATATTGTTTCTCTTATTCATGTTGTTTGTGAATTTTCCGACATATTTGAGCCCGTTTTAGGATTACCACCTAAGCGAGCAATTGAGTTCAGAATCAATCTCATCCCTGGAGCTCAACCTATGCCTCGTCCTCCTTATCGCATGTCCAATAAGGAAAATGAGGAGATGCGCAAACAAGTATCTGAATTGGAGACGAAGCAATTTATTCGCTCTAGTTCCTCGCCTTGGGGAGCTTCGACAATTTTTTTGAAGAAATCCGATGGTACACTTAGGCTTTGCGTTGACTACCACAAGCTTAACGATCTTACTATCAAAAATAAGTATCCTTGACCTCGGATTGATGATCTATTTGATCAGCTTAGTGGTGCTAGAGTCTTTTCACAATTAGACTTAGCTGCCGGTTTTCATCAGCTTCGTATTACAGAGGATAACATTCCTTTGACATCTTTCTATACTTGTTATGGATCTTATGAATGGCTTGTTATGCTGTTTGATTTAACGAATCCTCCGGCTTATTTCATCAAACTTATGAATAGAGTTTTCAAAGACTTCCTTGATAGGTTTGTTCTCATCTTTATTGATGATATTCTTGTGCATTCAAAAACCAAGTAGGAGCATGAAAAGCATCTTCAGATTGTGTTGGAAACTCTTAGAAGCAATCGATTGAAAGCTAAATTTTCTAAATGCCACTTTTGGCAATCTCGTGTGAAGTTCCTCGCTCATATTATTTCCGAATCCGGAATTTCCGTGGATCCTTCAAAGATTGAAGCGATTCAAAGTTGGAAGAGACCGGAGTGTGTGATGGAGATCCGTAGTTTTCTTAGATTGGCAGGTTATTACCGCCGTTTCATAAAGGATATTTCAAAAATTTCCATGCCTCTTACTAATTTGACAAAGAAGGGAGTTAAATACATTTTGTCGGACAAATGTGAAGCTTCTTTTCAGAAATTAAAAGAACTCCTTTCCGATGCTCCTATTCTTGTGATTCCCGAGGGAAACCAAGATTTTATTGTTTATACCGATGCTAGTCGCATTGGTTTGGGTGTCGTTCTTATGCAAAGAGAATGTGTTATTGCTTATGCTTCTAGGCAATTGAAGCCAGCTGAGAGTAGATATGCCATTCATGATTTAGAACTCGCGGCTATTGTTTTTGCCCTTCGTATTTGGCGTCATTATCTTTTGGGAGAAAAAAATTATTCTTTACACCGATCATAAATCTTTGAAGTATCTATTTTCTCAAAAGGAACTTAATTTGCATCAACAATGTTAGCTCGAATTTCTTGTAGCTTATGATCTTGATATTATTTATACTCCCGGAAAGGGAAATCATGTTGCGGACACACTTAGTCGTAAGCAACAAGCGGTTGTTTCTATGATGATATACGAATGGAATGATCTCAGAATTCTATCCACTTGTGAGATTCGAGATCGTATTACCGATTTATGTCCATCTCTCATTTTATGTAGCCTTGAGGCTCATCCTTATCTTTTAGACCGCATTCTCGAAACTCAAAAGCTAGATCCCGAGTTGGTTCTTCTTTGCCAAAATCTTAGGGATAAAATTGATATTGAAGTTTTGAAAGACTTTGATATTGATTCTTGTGGCGGTATTTGAAAATTTGGTAGACTTATCATGCCAAATATTAATAATCTTCGTAAAGACATTTTAGAAGTTTCTCATCGTTCTAAATTTACCATTCATCCCGGTAGTAGTAAAATGTACGCGGATATGAAGCGACTTTATTATTGGAAGGGAATGAAATCTGATATTGCTAACTTTGTTAAGTGTTGCATGACTTGCCAACTTGTCAAGGCCGAACATCAAAGGCCCGGTGGGTTGTTGCAACCTTTAGAAATTCCAATTTGGAAGTGGGAACAAATCTCCATGGATTTTATTGATGGCCTTCCCCATTCTAGTTTGGTTCATGATAGCTTACAGGTGATAGTCGATAGACTTACTAAATCCGCCCATTTGATTCCTGTTCGGTCCAATCGAACCGTTCCTCTCTTAGCCAAACTCTTTATCAAAGAAATTGTTAAATTGCATGGAGTTCCTTCTTCTATTGTTGTTGATCGTGATCCATTGTTTACTAGTGGAATTTGGAAGAGTCTTCAAAAAGCTTTGGGTACGAAGCTTAATTTTAGCACCGCTTATCATCCCCAGTCCGATGGACAAACTCAGCGTGTGAATCAAACTCTTGAAGATCTTCTTCGTGCATGTGTTCTTGATTTTGGTGGAAGTTGGGAAGATCATATTTCTCTTGTTGAGTTTTCCTATAATAATAGCTTCCAATCTAGTATTGGTATGGCACCTTTCGAGGCACTCTATGGAAGGCCATGCCGATCTCCTTCTTGTTGGCTTGAGGCCGGTGAGAAACTGGTTTCAGGTCCAGATTTTATTCGTGATTTCACAGAGAAGATTGAACTTATTCGTCATAGGATGAAAGAAGCCTAGAGCAGGCAAAGATCCTATGCCGATAACCGGAGAAGGAGATTAGAATTTTCTGTGTGAGATCTTGTGTTTATTCGTGTTTCACCTATGAAGGGTGTTGTACGTTTCAGTCGATCGGGAAAGTTAGCGCCTCGATATATTGGGCCATTTCTTATCACCTAACGTATTGGTTCCGTGACTTATCGCCTTTTATTACCGGCTTAGTTTTCTGCTATTCATGACGTGCTTCGTGTTTCTCAATTATGGAAATGCCTTCGAGATTTCGATTTTATTCTTAAGTCGGGTGTTGTTGAAGAAGTTGAAGTTTCACCTAATTTGACTTATGAGCAACATCCTATTCGTATTATTGCTTCGGAGGTCAAGCGCCTTCGAAATAAAGATATTTCGCTTGTTAAAGTCCAATGGTCCTCAAATCCTAAGGATTGCTCTTGGGAATCTAGAGAGTTGATCGAGCGAACACATCCGGACTTACTTTCTCATGCCCCATGAGGTGAATTTCATATTTCAAAATTTCTTTTGTGTTTATATGCTTTCATGGTTGTTACCTTATATTTTCTTCTTAAATATTGCAAGGACGCAATTTCCTTAAGGAGGGGAGTCTGTAACAACCCAACCCACATATTTTACGATTTTAATATTTAATATTTTATTTAAATATTTTATCGTTAGTTGGATTTTAGTCGAAAAGTTACTTTTTGGATACGGTCAAATTAGGACTCGAAACCACTTCCATTGAGTTCAAAACACCGTTTGCGATCTTTTGGAGCATAAACTTTGATATGTTTGGAGTTAGTGGAATTTTTCCGCTTTTTCACTTTGGGCTTTGGGTTTAGTTTAGCCCATTAGCCTAAACTATTTACTCTATCTCAATCCCCTTCCCTTCATAACTTTACTTTCATTTCCTAACACTCAAGCTTCATCAAAAATGGAGGAGGGAATGGGAAATTAAAACTCCAAGCTCAAGTTCATTTGCAAATTCAACATCCAACTCCAAATTCAAAAAGAAGCCATTGATTCTTCCTTTGCTTGCAAGCTTCTCCTTCTTTGATTTTGTGTAAAGGTGAGATTTTTATCTCACATCTTTGTCTATAACTATCTTTGATTGTTGGGTATGAATTCCTAACACTTTTACATACGCATTTTCCATTGATTTGGATTGAATTGGTGAAAATCCCAATTTTTAGTGTTTTGAGTTCATATTTTTTAAAATCCAATATTTGAAGTTTGAACACGTTTTTGGTGATGCATCGAGTATTCAATATGACTAGGTAGCCAATAGGCGTAATCCCCTAGCGTTCGTGGTCAATCGGTTGCAAAATAAGTGAGTTTTGAGCTTCAAAACCCTTAGGTCGCTTGGGCTGCATATGAAGGATTCTTGGCCTGTATTTAGGTCGTTCCTCCCCCATAGGTCGTTAGGTCGCTCGGCCTTAGGTCGTAAACATAGGTCGCTCGGTCGCTCGGCCATCTTCACTTCCTTAAGCCGCTCGGCATTGGTTAGGTCGCGTCGTGCTAGGTCGTTGCTCGGCCTTGTTACCCCTTAAGTCGTAAGGTCGCTCGGCCTTCCCACTAGGTCGCTCGGCCTCCTTTTATCTTTTAGATCGTTGCACCCCTTGGTCGCTCGGCCATGTTATGCCGCTACCCCTTTAGGTCGCAACCACTATAGGTCGAGGTCGCGCGTTGATTAGGTCACACCACCTAGGCCATGAGTTTCTTAAGTTGCTCGCCTTTCCTAAGGTCGTTTGTACTAATTAAGTCGCGCATACCCCTTAGGGCGCATGCACCTTAGGTCGCTCGACCTTCATTTCCTCTTAGGTCGCACCATGCAGTTAGGTCGCGCAATTCATTAGGTCGCACCTGCTATGCATGGCACTAATGTTTGGTTGCTCGACCTCTTTGAGCCGCTACCTCCTTAGGTCGTTCCACTGTTACGTCGCGCCGTGTTGAGTCGCTAGGATATTTCCATTTTGATGAATTTGAAATCATATTCTTTGAATTTTATTCACATCTTCCTATGTGAATTTTTGTGATTGATCATTTCTACGACCATTTTTGTGATTTGTCTTTTTAAAAATATACAAACCTTTACCTCACTCGAACGAGAAATCTATATCAAACGGCTTCATAAAAAAAGTGGTATGAAACGCTTGTGTTTACTTCGTCGGTTAATTCGTGGACTTGTTCGATTGAATCTCTTGTGACAATTTTCGAGTGGAGATCTACAATTTGTTCGTAAATATTTAAGTTAAGCTAGTTGTTATGGGACATGAAGCTAAGCTTATATATTTACTAGCTTGCTGTAATTGACACTTCTTGATGATCGTTGATGATCATTTTTGTGATTTAGACTAACAAATATGCGATGTCGCTTTGTCTACGAGGGAGACTAAACCCCGTTTCTGTGGAGCTTCAGCTCAAAATTAATGGTTAGCAACCATGGAATAGCGTTCCATTTTGTGATACACGTGTTGGCGAGTTTTCATGCTCCCGTTTTTAGATAGGCCTCCCCCTTTTTGTTATTTCTGGATTTCCATTGATGATTTCAGGAATTTGTGTTTTCACCAATTTTCGTGATTAACATTGATAAGTTTTATCAATATTTGTGCATTTTTGTATTTGTGTGTCATTAACTTTTGTGATTGGCATTGATATTATTGTCAATATTTATGGTTTGGTGAATAAAAATAAAGAGTGTGACATTCTTTTTGATCTTTGAGAAGATTCTTGTGATATTGATTAATCTCTTGTTGATTTTCAATTACATACTTATCACAGTATGGCTTTATGGTTATCATATGTTTATGTCATATCTCTTATTCTATATCATTTTATCTGATATTTATAGCTTGACTGACCCGTTTATTATTTTCTTATTAAATAATACTCGGGTCAGACCGAGAAGTTACACGTGCTTCTGCTTGACTTCACCTCTGGGATTATAACCCTAACTTTTGGCTAACTACTTAGATTAGTAGTTTTTGTTGTATACATTTTAGATATAGACTCATTGATGTATCCATATTCTTTTGTCTAACACTTGTAGCTATTCTTTTGTGACATTGTGGATCTTATTTGACCACTACTCTAATGTACACTTTCATGTGTTATACATTCATATCTATTTCCGCCTTTGTGATATGGATGTTTGTCACTGGTTTGTGTTATGTTTATTTCTATGTTTGTTTCCAAAGAATATATATAGCCACGGTGTAGAAGCTTTGAGTTTGTATCTGTATGTCGGATTTCATGTCGTACTATCTGACATATCGTTTCTCGCACAAAGTAATTATGCGGATGGTCGCTCCTCAACAGCCTTATTCTCCGCGCTAGTTAATGGCATTACCCCGTAGTGTCCTTGGCTAGAGTGGGTATAGAGGTGGGCGTCACAGTATTTGTTAGTGAATATAAATTGTTTTAAAATTGTGTTGATTGGTTTATTGAGTGGCATATGAACCTTTGTCGACACAGTCTGGACTACTGTATCGAAGGGGTTTCTAAACACTTGGATAGAACAGTTTGACACGGTATTGTTTTAAATGTGGGTGAATGAAATATTTTTTCCCAAAAATATATTTTGATATAAAGAAAAGTTTATGTAAACTATTTTAGCTAATATATGGTTGCTTGGATGTTAGGAAGAATAATATTAAATTATTATCATTGTTGAGTGGAAAATTAACTAGAAATTGAAAATATACCTAAAGATTAAGAAAATAAATTCTTTTATAAAAAAATGTATAAATATAAATTGACAATGTGATTTATAAATTGAAATATGATCAAATGGGATTTTATACAAATGAATTATAGTTAAAATTGTTTTAAGCATGATATGGAAATTTAACATCCCGGAGATTTTGGAAGTGTTTATCGAAGTGTTTTGAAGATAAATAATAGCATTATTGTTTTAGAGGTATTTCTGAAAGGAAATTTGTTTTAAAGGGATTTTGAAAGTGATATAACATTGAAATCACTTGGATTATTGGGAAATAATTCTGATGATGATGGCCGCATCATCAGTATTCATTTTCGAATTTTTAAGTGACGGATTGCTGCCAAATTAATTTTTTCAGAAAAGCTATTTGTTTTTGAAAATTTCAAAGGAAATTTGTTGGGGGTAAAAACCAGGATTGGTTTAAATTTTTGAGAAGTGCGATTTGAAATGTTGGAGATTTCAAAATGATTTGAAACCAAAAGCCGGGTGTTTTAAAAATCCTGATGAGATAGGTTGTAAGCTTATAAATTGAGATGGTTTTTAAATTAGGAAGGAAATATAAGCTTTGAATGTTGGAATTTAAATTTAAAGTAAAAAGTTAAAAATAAGATTAACTTGGATTGATGAAGAAAATTGAATCGTTGGAATAAAATTTAGTTGAATTACAGGTGATATTGAATGGAAGTAGATTCTTACCTGAATAAATGGAAGTAAGTTGGATAAGAATTGAATTGGGATAAATAAATTAGAATAGCTCGTAAAAGAATTAAAAATCCATGGAATAAAAATATGCTTGGGTTATAAATAAGCATAAGGCTTGAGTTAAAAATAAAGGAAGAATATATTCAAGCGTAGGATGAATGGAAATGCGTGGAATAATAAGTTGTGACTTATAAAATTGAAAAAAAATGGAGTACAAAATCCCAAAATAAATATTTTTGATGAATTGAAAAATAAAATGAAAATCAAAACTTGAATTATAAAATAAATTGAACATAAGAAAATTTAATGAAGAGATTTTGAGATTAAAATCAAGTTATGAATTATAAATTGGGGAAAAACTAGTTAGATAATAAATTAGATAATGAAAAATGTAATTGGGACCTAATGTAGTTAAATAGAAGCTGAATTGTGAGTTAATGATGAAGTTTGGAAATAAAACTCAAGTTATAAATCAAATTCGACTTGAATTGTTAGTGAAGTAAATGTAATTGAATTGTGAGCCCATAAACTTGGATGGTAAATTGAAAACGAATGGTGGAATCAGAACTCGAGTTATTAATTAAAATTTGACTTGAAGTGTTAACAAATTAAATATAATTGGAATCGAATAAAAAAAGAAAAAATGAAATTGGATTAAACAGTAATGGTTTGAATTGCAAATAAAATCCAAATAAGTATAAATAAATTGGAAATGGCTTTGTAATCAATTGAATGAGTGGAATCTGAAAATTTAAATTTTATAATAACTAATCAAATGAAATTGTAGATTTAGAATGAGATTTGATTGAGATAGAATTAAGTTGAATAGAAAAGAAAATTTTACTTGCAAAATGACAATGAGCTTAAGTATAAAATTTAAATAAATTGAAGTAAATTAACTTAACTAAATAGATGGAGGAGAGTTGAATTGAATTCAACTTAAACTAAGTTAATGATATTGGATTTGATATAAATCAAGTGAAAATAAATTTTAATCGAAATAAAATTCGGTGAGTTACAGAAATTTTTTATGGAATGAAATTATCCAAGATCACTAAACTTTAGATTAATAGTAAGGAATGTCTTATAACATATACATATAAGAACAACTTTCACAATAGATAAACGAACTTTAATTTAATATAAATTTACTGGAAGGATACAATAAGTTCTTGAGTGCATGTATTCACTATTCTTATTAGCTATTACATCTTCAATTTCATCTAAATAGCAGTAATACATTATCTGTTTTCACCTAAAAGTGGGTTAGACATTAAAAAGCATTGAAACAATATTATTTATGAAATTGTTGATAGTTTGTATATAAATTGATTGGACTTTGGCTTACTATGATGTTAATATCTATTTAGTAAATTGGTTCAAGTAAGGAAGTGATAGATAAATTTGGTATCAAATAATTGAAAGGTGAATTAGATTAATTATAATCCGACCACAACTATTCTTATTAGCTACTACAATTCAACAATTCTGATGTTAAATTTTAAATGTAAGTAATTACTTATGTTAATGTAAGTAATTTATGTGTTGTAAACCGTGCAAGTGAATGAAAATGGTATATGAATGTTAACTCCGCCCCGGCAATGACTCTGCGACCTAAAAGGTTGCTGACCTAACATGGATGCCGATCTAACTGCCTAAGCCCTAAGAGGGATTCCGACCTATGTTACTTGAGGGGATGCCGACCTAAGACTTAACAAGAACGCCGACCCAAGACTTAAAGGATACCGACCCAACTGTCTAAAACAGGATGCCGACCTAAGATAGCTACCGACCTAAGATAGCTACCGACCTACGATAGCTACCGACCTAAGATAGCTACCGACCTAACATAGGTGCTGGCCTGAGATAGAAGCCGATCTAACTAACCAGGGAGTTTGCCGCCCTAACTGCTCAGGGCAGGGACAAGATCATGAACCATACTTGAGTCGCAACCGACCTACGGCCTATGTTAAGTCGTACACGACCTAGGAAAAGGAAGGAAAGTAAGATGCAGCTACTTAGCACGCCGCCTCTTAACTCGTACACGGTTCAGGACTTGTAGAGTTCAACAAGGATGCCGTTCTTAAGTGTCGACCAAGCATTTGAATCGCGACTGTTTTCACAAAAAAAGGGCAAACACCTCCAAGTTGTATTATTTAGTCGATTTTATGTGGTTCTTAGCGATTCAGGTGATTTATGCAAATATGTAAAAAACAGGGGTTAAATTGTAAAAGCACATGCAGATTTATAGTGGTTCGGCTAGAACGTGCCTACGTCCACTTTATATGTTATTCTCTCTTTTCTTTCAGATTACAAGTACAAAGCTTTGTATACAAGTATATGAAAGTTGTTTGAAAGTTCCTTTCGTGCTTGAGCTCTCAAACTTGTCTGCCATTGTTGTACCCCTGCCCCTCTATTTATAGAGTGAGGCTGGGGGTAGGGGTCTTGGATGTATATAGCTGCTGGTGGGCCTGGGCTGAAGCAATCTAGCCCGGCACATCTGGTTCGGCGGAGCTTTGGAGTGGTTAGTTCGGCAGGAGATGTTGTGTCGTTTGGACCGGTAGTAGGTGGAGTGGTCCGGTGATGGAGGAGAGGCCTTGGTCCGGCAGGGGGGTTGGTTCGGTGGTAGAGGTTGGAGGTTGATTCGATGGCAACCGCTTCGTGTTGGTCCGGTGCCGAAGGGGTGTGCTTGGTTCGGTATTTGTAGATGCGAGGTTTGGTTCGGTAGTGGTATGGGGTGTCTCTGGTTCGGCACTCTCGGGAGAGGTTGTTGGTTCGGTTGTGCGTAGGAATGGGGTTGGAGCCTTGGTTTCGGCAGAGAGATGGCTCGGTGGTTCCTGTGGTTCGGCAAGGGGTGAACTGGTTCGGCTAGGTGTGGAAACACACCCAACATCTGCCCCCCAAAATGGGGCATATGCCGGCATATGTCGCGCTTTGTTTTGGCTCGAGGGTTCGCATCTGGTCCGTTGTGCCGAACCAGTTGGTCCGGCCGATGAATTTTGCCTATAATATGGGCCTAGAGTACTCGGTTTTCCAAAAACTTGACTTTGCCGAATCAACTCTGTCGAACCAAACGCATTAGCTGAACCAGGATCCTGCTTTTACCGAATCAGGTGACATTTATTCTCCGTCGAATGAACCTACTTCGTTTTACCGAACGAGCTTAAAAATTTACTACCGAATGGGCCTTATTCTGAGGATGCCGAATGAACACTTGTATTTGGGAGTGCCGGATGAACCTGTGTGTTTTGAATGCCGAATGAGGCTTTGCTTCATATTGCCGAATGAAAACTTTTTTAATACCGAATGGACTTTTACGCATGGGTTACGAGTGAAATTTTCGACTTGTATACGCTTGTTTGTTTATATTTCTGCACTTCTTGTTCTAATATCATGTTTTTCTTGTGCCGCAGATAAATGTCTCGCAAAGCAGAAACTCGATCAGATTGAAAGAAGTCCAAGGACAGAGAAGAGACTTCTACCGTGCCCCCAGCCCAGTCAGGGCCGGCGCAACATGGGCCTGCCCCGAGGTCGTTAGTGGATGGGTATGGTCTCCAGGAACTTCTGAATTCTCCGCCCGATTGTTTTCCTAGCTCCCTCAGGGAGGAGCAGCTTGATGTCATCTCTCGTTCCTTTGGGATTGACAGGGCTAGCATGCTATTGCCGGGAGATGGAGTGATGCCGTATAATCCCCCCGAAGGATATTTTGCATACAGTAGGTATCATTGCATGTGTGGGGCCATTCCTCCGATCAATGCATGGATAGTCAGCTTTATTACTTACCTGAAGGTGGCCCCTCTCCAGCTTCAGCCCAATTCCTACGCTATTCTGGTGTGCTTATTCGTTATCTTCCAGAGGAGGTATGGGCGCCCTCCTTCTAACCGGGAAATTCGATACTTGTATAATCTGAGAGGCTACAAGAAGGGGTCTCCGTATGTTAGTTTGGAAGCGGCCGTGCCCTTCAAACCGGTCTTGGACTTATACTCAAAGTTCACTATGTTTAAGAAAGAATGGTTTTTTATTAAGGACGATTCTGTCTCCTTCCGCCTCTTCACTTCTGGCTGTAAGTTGAACTTTATTTACAACTTCCTTGTTCCGACTGCAGTGCTTCTTCTGATATGCTTCTATTTCTTTCTAGCGACAGGTGGCTTTGCAGTCGTAGAGAGTGATTCCCTGGTCCAGATGGCTGCGGAAATAAAGGCCACTTCGAGACGGGACATGTCGGCTTCTTTCCTGATCAGGAATGCTACTCTCCTGGAGCACAACTTGATCCTGCCACACCAGTCCGTGGTTAAGCAGAGAGACACGGCTAAGGAGAAGGCTGCGAAAGCCATGGAAGGGGCCACGGTTAAGAGTGGCAAGAGGGAACCTTTCACAAAGCCACCCGTTGTTGGAGGTAAGAAACTTAAGAAGTCTGATGGTCCCTCTCCTAGCACTTGTCCAATTGCTCCGGGAGAGGAAGATGTGGAGGAAGAGAGCGGTAGTGGCATTGGTGCCTTTTCCTCCAGGCAAGCGGGAGAGATTCATGAGTGGACGGACGATGCTTTCCGTCAAGCTTTTGGGGAGCCGGAGGAAGGATCGACTTTGGTTGAGAAGGCAAAGGAGGTTGACAAGGCTGGGGCTGGCGCCGATCCATTCTCTAAGAGTTCTTCAGCTACGGTGACTCCAGCGATTCGAGGTGAACTTTTGACTTCTGCAGACTCCATTTACGATAGGGACTTAGGAATATTTTATGGTTCGCTTCCGTCCTGGAATGAGATTCAGGACTTATTGCAGTATCCTACTCCTCCGCAGGGTTTGTATAATAGATGTGCCTTCTCACTCTTTTTATCTTAACATATTTCTTGAATTGTGGATCATTGTATGTTCGTAACACTTGGCTTTTATTCCAGGAGCAGGTAAGGCGACCAAGTCATCAGATATTCGGCACCGCCTCGAACAGTATAAGCTACTCAAAGCTTCTGCCAAACCAAAGCCGCCAACTAGCCGTTCTGGGGATGTAATTAGATATCGCCCTCTTCTTGGAGTCATTGAGGAAGATATGCAAATGAGGAAGAGGGGCCGATCTTCGTTTGAACCTTCTCCTGGCCCCCAGCCTCCAGTCCAGCCCATCCATGATATTACTGAAGAGGATACTGAGTTTATGCCGTCCCCCTATCCGTCCGAAAATCCAACCGTCACTCCGATAGATCGTCCTGGTTTGGATCACAACCCATTTGCCGACCACCCGGATCTGGACCCGAGTTTTCAGGATATCTCTTTTGACGAGGTCACGGGTGAGCATCTTCTTCCCCACAATCCCATGATACGGGTGCTTGATGAGGCTAAGTCGTTAGACCTCGATTTGCTTACTACTCGGATTGTGACCATGGGGAATGAGGCCAAGGCAAGTAACCATCGGGTGGCTGAGGAAACCAAGAGGTTAATGGAGCATCATGCTCGACTGGCCAGGGCTGGGGAGGAAATCGGAAGTGCTAACATCCGATTGCGGCTACAGGTTTCTGATCAGGCCAAGCAGCTTGTCGATCAGGCTATCCAGATATCCCAGCATGAGGCGGTCACCAGACGACTAAAGAAAACCATGGAGGAGGCTAGCAAGGCTGAGTTACGAAAGGTGGAGGCCGCCTGCAAGGAGCGGATTGACATAGCCATTGCTACGGTGGACGAGGTTCGGAGGGCGGATCTCGAGCAAGTAGAGGAGTTATTTGGGAGGCTTGAGGCCGCAGAGCTTGCTCAGGCCAGGCTAAAGGAAGAGATGGAGGAAATGAGGAGGCCTCTCCAGGCTGACCGCTTGAGATATCGATCGGAGAGGGATGTTGCCGTCGCTAAGTTATTGTCCTCCGAGGCCCGGGTGAGGGAGTTTGAGGAGAACGAGGGGATGATGGATGAGATGTTGCAGGATATGTACTTCCGTACCTGGAAGCAGGGTAATCTATCCTGGATGGATGACTATCCCCGGATCATGGCTAGGATATATCTCCGGGCTTTGGAGGAGGCCAAGGCCGATGCGGATAAGGAAGGTGGAGCGGCATTCAGGATGGACATGGTAACCGCCCAGTTCTCAAAGGAGGAGAAGGTTGCGGTGAAGGAGGGGATGCGGCTACTTGCTGCGGAGGAAGCCGGTGTGCAGTTGGGGGATGAGGACCAAGAAGCGGGTGCTGGTGAGTTTTTCCTTTTTTAGTTTTTCATGACTTGATCGTCTGTTGTTGGTTTAATGGATTCCTCTTCTGAATTGGACAGGCGGGGCTTCCGATCAACAAGCTGGGAGCTCCGACCCTGCAGCTAAGTAGGCTTGGAGAGTTGGTAGGATGAGGGCGAAGCGTGGACGCAGCTGGTTCCTTGTCCGGATTCGGCCACCTTTTGATTTCCTTTTATCGCTGTTTACGTTAGTCCAAAACATTGATGTGACTGTAATAATATTGTTCATGGTGAATGACTTTATGTAATTTCATAACATAAGCTGATTCCTTTATGTTGGAATGTTATCGCTATTTTGTTGTGCTGTGTAAGCGATGTAACTATGCATGTTACTAGTGACTTGACTGTGCTTGATGCCAAGTTTTTTGCTTAAGGTATAATTTTCTCATTTTGCAACGTAAATGTGATGTGTGAATATGAACTGCAGCTATGCATTAATGTATAAAAGTAGAAGGTATCGCCCTTCCTGTTTCGGCTGTGGACGGCAACTTCGTTCGCCCTGTAAGACTAAGCACGGAATGCTGTTGAGTGTCTCGTCATCCGATCGTAAGTTTCTGTTCCCATTAGCGAGCTTTCCCTATTTCATGTCCTGTACTTTCAAGCACCGTTACGGAGAATAGGAGAAAAGTTTTTAATGAAAGGAAATATAGGAAAAGTAAAACTTCCAATCACGGAAGGCCGTCGATGTGCTTAAGTTCGTGGCAAACGGGTTTTGTAGTCACTTTCCCTAGCTGTGGGTCTTGGAGACATTTGTCACCCATCTTACGCCTCTACGGGGAGTTTTATTTTTTACCACAGCCACACTTAAGACACATCGGAGCCGATCGCGCACAGTAACTACTCGGGCCATTATGGCCCGTAGTCGCGGGTATTATTCGATTTACTGTGGCCGGCTAGCGTGGGGGCCGATCGTCAACTGTGAACTGCCCCTGGCTGGCCACACCTTATGTTGGGGCTTATGGTCGGTTCACAGTTGCCGGCGAGCCGAATCGCTGTAATGAGCTGCCATGGCATAATTGGCCTTCTCGGTGGCTTATACTCGGCTTATTACAGTCGACTTTAAGGGCCGAGGCAAACAATTAGTCAACTCGCGGTAGAGGGATACCGGAGCAAAGTGTCTCATTGGCGAGGGCATAGGATCGTAGCGTACCTATTAGATTTTGTCCAGGTGGAGTTGTGCTGTGAAGCTCTAAATGGAAATGTCATTTGTAAAGGATTTTTTTCAACAGAAAAGGATAAAGCTTAACAAGTAGCCAAGATACAAAGGAACAAGTTAACAAGAGCCAAGTTTTTTAAAGTGGTCCGGCACGAAAATGCCTACGTCCACTGATTCTCTTTGTTAATTCACTTCATATGGGCAGTACACGTTAAGAAAAGTATCGACGGAGGTGTCGGATGTTCCATGCCCTCTGGAACACCTCTCCGTCCACTGTTGACAAAAATATAAGCTCCGTTGTGGAGATCTTTATGAATTACACATGGTCCGTCCCAGATGGGGTCCAGTGCCCCGGGGCGTGGAAAGATTCACTTGAGGACAAGATCTCCTTCTTGTAAGCTGCGATGCTTGACTTTGGAGTTGTATAGTGCTGCCACTTTTTGTTTGTGAGCTGCTACTTTGAGTGCTGCATCATTTCTTCTCTCCTCAATAAGATCCAAAGACATGAGGAGGAGTTCTTCGTTTTCTTCTGGGTTGTAGTGGATCCTACGGTGGGAAGGCACAATAGTCTCAACTGGGAGCATTGCCTCCGATCCGTATGCCAAAGAGAAAGGAGTATGCCTTGTTGATGTTCTGAAAGATGTGCGGTAGTCCCAAAATGCGGTAGGAAGTTGATCCACCCAATCGCCCTTTGACTTTTCAAGTTTCTTCTTGATCAGTGTTTTGAGAATTTTGTTGACAGCTTCGACTTGGCCGTTTGCCTGGGGATAAGCCACGGATGAGAAGCTTTTGTGAATCCCGTGCTCTTGGCATCAGTTGGGGAATTCCTTGCTGTCAAACTGAAGTCCATTGTCTAATATGATTTTGAGTGGTACTCCGTACCTGCACAGAACATTTTTGATCAAGAAGTTAATGATTTTTGTCGAAGATATTTTATTCAGAGGTTCTGCTTCCACCCATTTGGTGAAATAGTCGAATGCTACTATAGCATATTTAGCTCCACCTCGGCCCATTGGCAGTTCACCAATCAAGTCAATTCCCCATACTGCAAAGGGCTAAGGGCTAGTCATTTGGGTAATCTCATTTGTGGGTAGTCGAGGAATCTTGGCAAATTTCTGACATCTGTCGCATTTCTTGATGAAGTCCAAGGCATTTTTGTTTAAAGTGGCCAATAATATCCATATCGGAGTATCTTCTTTGCCAGAGTCTGCCCTCCAGTGTGATCTCCGCAGATTCCTTGATGGATGTTGGATAAGACTTCCCTGGCTTCCCTTCCAGCGATACACCTTAATAAGGGATTAGAGAAGCCGCGCCGATAGAGGATGCCTTCTTGTAATGTATAGCGGGAAGCTTTCCTTAAGATTTTCTTAATTTCGTTGCGCCTATCGGGCAGTGTGCCATCTTGTAAATATTTCCGAATAGGAGTCATCCAGGTTTCTTCGTCGATCGCAGCTATCAGATTCACTTGCTCGAAACTTGGTGCCAGCTGTTTTGAGATGGTTAATGCTTCGAAAATAGTGATGTTCTTCATGTTAGCTTGTTTTGCTAGTTCGTCGGCCTCTTGATTCTCTTCTCGGGGAATGTGTTTGACTAAATAGTGATCTAATTGATTAAGCACTAGCCTGGTCTTCTTTAGATACGCTGTGAGTCGTTCTCCTCGAGTCTGGAATTCTCCCAGTATTTGATTTACAATAAGTTGAGAATCACTATGGAGACATAAAGAACTGACTCCAATTTCCAGTGCAAGTTCTAATCCGGCTATCACTACTTCGTATTCTGCGTCATTGCTGGTGGCAGCGAATTCCAATCTTAGGGCGTAGTGCAGCTTCTTTCCCCTGGGGGTGATTATCACAACACCTGCCCCCGAGCCTTGTTCGTTCGACGCTCCATCTACGAAGAGATTCCACTTGATATCCTCTTCTATTTCAGATTGGTCCTTACCTTCGCTAGTAGTGAATTTGGCAATGAAATCAGCTATGGCTTGCCCTTTGATAGCGGTGCGAGGATGGTAAGTGATATCATATTGACTTAGTTTGATGCACCACTAAAGTAATCGCCCAGAAGTGTCGGGGCGATGGAGCACTTGCCTTAGCAGTTGATCGGTTAAAACTCTGATGGAATGAGACTGGAAATAGTGTCGCAGTTTCCGCGACGTGATAAGCAAACAGTATGCTATTTTTCAAGCTTAGGGTATCGGTCTTCTTCCCCTGTGAATCTCTTGCTTACAAAGTATACGGGTCGCTGCGCGCGGTTGTCTTCTCTCCCCAAAGCGGCGCTCAAAGCGTGGAATGATACATCAAGGTATAGGTATAGTTCCTCGCCTTCATTTGGAGTTGAAAGTACCGGTGGTCTCTGGAGGTGTCCGATTAAGTTAAGGAAGGCTGTCGAGCATTCGTCGGTCCATTCGAACTTTCCTTTGTCTTTCTTTAGAGCTTCGAAGAAAGGGATGCATTTGTCGGTTGCTTTAGAGATGAACCTACTCAGGGCGGCCACTTTCCCATTTAGGCTTTGCATCTCTCTTCGAGTAGTTGGTGTCTTAATATCTTGTAAAGCTCGGACTTGTTCGGGGTTTGCTTCAATCCCCCTGGCATGAACGATGAATCCCAAGAACTTTCCCGATGATACTCCGAAGGAGCACTTTAGAGGGTTCGGCTTCATTCCATATTGGCGAAGTACTTGAAACATCTCGTCCAGGTGGTTTATATGGTCGTTGGCTTTCCTCGATTTTACCAGCATGTCATCCACATAAACTTCCATAGTTCGTCCTATCAGTTCTGCAAACATCTTGTTGACGAGGCGCTGATAAGTAGCTCCGGCGTTTTTAAGTCCAAATGGCATTACCTTGTAGCAGTACAATCCTCGGTGTGTGATGAAGCTAGTGTGGTCTTGATCGGTGGAGTGCATAGGGATCTTGTTATATCCTGAGTATGCGTCCATAAAGGATAAAAGTTCGTGTCCGGCAGTGCTGTCCACGAGTTGGTCGATTCGGGGGAGTGGGAAGCAGTCTTTCGGGAAAGCGTCATTTAACTTGGAGAAATCGATGCATGTTCGCCACTTCCCATTAGCTTTCTTTACCAGTACCGGGTTGGCGATCCATTCCGGGTAGATGGCTTCACGTATGAAGTCATTGGCAAGTAAGTTCTTTACTTCTTCCTCGAGGGATGCTGATCGTTCTGCCCCCATACTTCTCTTCTTTTGCTTTACCGGTACCTTGGTAGGATCGATGTTTAGTGCGTGGCATGCTATGTCCGGGGAGATTCCAGTCATATCAGCGTGCGTCCATGCAAATACATCCATGTTGTGGCGAAGAAAATCAATCAGTTGATTCTTTAATTCTCTTTTTAACTGAGATCCGACTCTCAGCAGTTTACTTGGGTCGCGTTTGTCTACAGATACGAATTCCATAGCCTCTGCAGGCTCGGCGGTGGCCTCCTCCTCTTTGTCCCTGGGGTCTAATTCATTGAAAGGATCACTGGTATACCGAAGAGGAGGGGCTTTCTTTAGTTGCTATGCTTCCAAAATTTTCATGCAGAGAATAGTCTCTTCATTTTTCCCTTTATTTATCCTGCGATTATTGCGAAGTTCGGTTACATAGCGTCCCGAGCGGCGTCTTGATCCCCTTCTACTTCTCCCACTCCATTATCCGTTGGGAACTTCATCTTCAGGCACCATGGGGCAAGGACAATTTGGAAGTCGGACAAGGCCGGTCTTCCTAAAAAGGCATTGTAGGCCGAGTGGTTGTCTATTAGCACGAATGTTTATTTCCGAACGGCGGAGCGGGGATGACTTCCCAATTCAACAAAGAGATCCAACTGTCCGAGGGGCATCTTTGCTTCTCCAGTGAAACCGTGTAGTGGTTTGTTGCAAGGAGACACGTCCTTCATTGACAGCTTCATTTTGTCAAAAGCATGCTTGAACAAAATATTCACTGAGCTTCCAGTGTCTACTAGGATTCGAAAAACTTCAGCTGGGCCGAACCAGGCAGAGATGACCATAGGATCCATATGAGGGTATTGCCTTCCTTCTAGGTCACGCCCACTGAATGTGATGTCATTATTTTCCTTCCGCTTAGGGTGGCGTTCTTCCATAACAGAATTGACGCAGTCTCCCTCGCTTCTGAGTGAGTTTCCATATCTTTCCATTTCTGCCCAGCTTTTGTCGGCGATGTGTGGCCCTCCAGATATTGTATGAGCCATTGTCTTCTCTTGACTGGAACCGCTAGTGTTGCGGTTTCCTTCGCTTGTTTCTGGATGGAGCTGCCCTGGGTTTTCCTTGGCGGGAGCTGGAGTCCTGTCCTGGCCCTTTACATAGCGTTCCAGCCTCTTTGTCCTAATGTGTTCTTCAATTAGGTCTCGGAGATGGCGACATTCATTGGTATCATGCCCATGAGACTCGTGGAAACGGCAGAATTTTCCGGACTGGATTGCGCGATCTGACTCTTTCTTGTACGGGGGGCGCTTATATGTAAGTTCGTCCTGGGTGGCCAGGAAGATGTTCTCGACCGTTTCATTCAAGGGATTGTAAGCGTCAAATCTCGGTCCTAGTCGGTACAAGCTATTTTCTCCCTTCTTGCCCGCTGCATTATCTCTGAAGTCGTTTCTCCGAATATCCTTCGCTGCGGCGGGGGTGTTTCCATGAGCCGTCTTAGACTGTGGTCCTGTCTGGCTTTCAGTGGCAGCCTCTTCGAGTCTCATGTACTTCCCAGCTTCATGGAAGAAATCGGGCAAGGTAGCTGGTTTTTCTTTAGTTAGTCTTCTAGCAAACTTGGTGTCTGGATGCACACCACTACAGAGGGCCATTAGGACAAGTTTCTCATCGGCATCTTGAACTGCTGCCGCTGCGGCATTGAACCGGGTTAGGTATTGTTGCAGCGTCTCTCCGGGTTTCTGTTTGACAGTAGATAGGGAGTAAGCATCCTTGGGTTGTTCCACATGAATACGGAACTGGCTGATAGACTTCTCCTTCAACATTTCCCATGAACTGATGGATCCTTGGGGTAGATGGCAGAACTAGGAGGTAGCTAGATCTGCTAAAAATAGTGGAAAGCATTTGCATAATAATCCTTCCGTTGCCCCGCTCATGAGCATATGTTGTGTGTATCTTTGCAGGTGTACAACGGGGTCAGAGGTTCCCTTGTATGGTTCCATTGTCGGTATTTTTCACTCTATGGGGGTGATGGCAATTTCAATATCGCGGGTGAAAGGGCTGGTTACCCTAGCACCTATCCCACGATCTCTTTGGTCCCGTTGGACGCATTCTCTGAACAATCGTGCCATCCTCTCATCAGAATATGGGGCAGATAAGAAAGAGCTTGGTTCTTCCCTGCGGGATCGATTCTGTCTGGATGGCCTGTGGGGGTGGTATAGTCTATCACTCCTAGCATTTCCCAGCGGCTGTCTTTGGCTGTCCGGATGCATGCTAGGTTCAGCTATAGTTGGCCCTTGCCTTGATCTTCCCCTGTGGGGTTCTGCTTCAAGCATTTCCTCGGGGTCAACTTTGGGCTGGGTTCTAGCTCGGCTCCGTTCATTGGTGTTTCTCTGGCTAGGCAGCATGACCGGCTCAGCTACATCCGATCCTTGCCTGGTACCTCCCCTGCGGGGTTCGGTTCCAAGCGTTTCCTCGGCTCGGAGTTCGGGCTGAGTTCGGGCTCGGCTCCTACCATTTTTGTTCCTGTTGATAGCTTCTTCGAAGAGGGAAGACCTTTGTTGTCTCCGAGATCCTCCAGATTGGGACTCACCCCATGATTCAGTGTTGCGGTTGGATTCTTCGACATCCCTCAAGCGTGACATGAGTTGGTTCACCAAAGCTTCTTGTTGGGATGCGATGCGGTTAGTCACTTCAACCACCACTCTGTCTAGGTCTGCCCTAGTGATTGCTGCCGGTAGTTCTGCGGCAGGGGCTGCCGGATTTGCCTGATCTACATTTGGCACTGCTGTCGAAGTGCGATGGTTCTCTTGATCTGGATCCACTGGATCTGGAACGCTGCTGGTTGCAACGTTCTTTCCCTTGTTGGCGTCTTTTCTCGGCCTGGAAGTCATGTTTCCTAGGCAATGAAGGGTGCTATTGGGAAAGAAGGTTGAGTGAGGGAAGCTGGAGCTTCGAGTTCCAAGTTCTCAGTGAAAGCACCAAAAAATTTGCACAAAAAATGGGCAAACACCTCCAAGTCGTATTATTTAGTCGATTTTATGTGGTTCTTAGCGATTCGGGTGATTTATGCAAATATGTAAAAAACAGGGGCTAAATTGTAAAAGCACACGCAGATTTATAGTGGTTCGGCTAGAACGTGCCTACGTCCACTTTATATGTTATTCTCTCTTTTCTTTCAGATTACAAGTACAAAGCTTTGTATACAAGTATATGAAAGTTGTTTGAAAGTTCCTTCCGTGCTTGAGCTCTCAAACTTGTCTGCCATTGTGGTACCCCTGCCCCTCTATTTATAGAGTGAGGCTGGGGGTAGGGGACTCGGATGTATATAGCTGCTGGTGGGCCTGGGCTGAAGCAATCTAGCCCGGCACATCTGGTTCGGTGGAGCTTTGGAGTGGTTTGTTCGGCAGGAGATGTTGTGTCGTTTGGACCGGTAGTAGGTGGAGTGGTCTGGTGACGGAGGAGAGGCCTTTGTCCGGCAGGGGGGTTGGTTCGGTGGTAGAGGTTGGAGGTTGATTCGGTGGCAACCGCTTCGTGTTGGTCCAGTGCCGAAGGGGTGTGCTTGGTTCGGTATTTGTAGATGCGAGGTTTTGTTCGGTAGTGGTATGGGGTGTCTCTGGTTCGGCACTCTCGGGAGAGGTTGTTGGTTCGGTTTTGCGTAGGAACGGGGTTGGAGCCTTGGTTTTGGCAGAGAGATGGCTCGGTGGTTCCTGTAGTTCGGCAAAGGGTGAATTGGTTCGGCTAGGTGTGGAAACGCACCCAACAGCGACCGTTCCACGACCTAATTTAAGTCGTCCACGACCCAACTTAGGTCGGTGGCGATTTAGGACTTGGCAATATTTTCTGCTCAGAATTCCCTATAAATGGATGGCCATCTCCAACTTTCAGAGGACTTTTGGCCGAGCTCTTTAAGCACCGATACTCTGCTGAATTCTCGACTCACCCGACACTTCAAATACGAAAGGCATCTCAACAAGCTTCAAGAGGAAATCTAAAGCAATCAACATGGATTCAAAAAATTCTTCTACATCGAAGTTCTAGTTGTTTGTCTCATTAGTATTGTAATTGGAGATTGTTGAAAAGTTGTAATTGATTCAGTAATAAAGAGGATTAAAGTGGACGTAGGCTTACTTGAAGCCGAACCACTATAAGAACTGTTGTTTTTTCTGCTTTCTCTGTGACTTTACTACTTGTTTTTAGTTCCCTTGTTCACGGGTGGGGCTTTCACTCAATCTCTATATACACCGGGGTGTTTGCATTCGATTTTAAGCGTTAACATTTTTGGTGCTTTCACTGAGAAACCAACTCAGGATACTTCCATCATTGCTCCGCAAAGGTCTGTTGAAAGGATCGCTTTTAAAACCAGAAGTTTATTGGAAATAATGGCTCCTGGGAGAAAACGAAGTTCTGTAAGATCCGACAATGTTCAAGAGAATACTACTACCTCTCCTCCTTCAAGTCAAGAAGCTCTAACTATTAGAGTTACGCGAGTAGAATTGGACGTCGTAGTTTTGTGGTTGAATCAACTATTGAATGCTTAGAACGCGCAGTTGGAAGCCCAGAATGCCCTGATCTTAAGTAAGTTGAATGATCTGCTAGGTGCAAATCGTCAACCGGTTAATAATGATGGGAACCCTACTGTGGGAGTTCAGGACGTTGAAGGGAACATTTCTCAAAGAGCTGCATACCCTGTAGAAAGGACTCCTCCTCAAGCTGGAGGATCAGGGTCGCAGCCGTGAATGATTGTCAAGACAGAATTCGGAGAGAGTGGCTAATGTGTGCCCTCAAGAGCCTCTAAATGATGAAGAGTATTTTTCGGGTATGGTTCGTCAAATCATGAAGGAAAATATGCGAAGAGATGAAGATGAGAAAGAGTGGGATTTTGCTCCAAGCAAAACTCCATTTACTGAAAAGATCTTGAAGGCAGAGTTCCCAAGGAAATTCGTTCCCCCTACTATTCCGGCATACAAGGGGACGAGTGATCCTAACGAGTTTCGGTATAAATACGACTGGCATATGACGGGTGCTAGAGCGTCTGATGAAATCAAATGTCGATATTTCCTGGTATATCTTGAAGGTGTGGCTCTATTGTGGTTTACAAAGCTGCCAGTTAGGTCCATTGATCAATTCTCCGATTTGACCAGGAAATTAAAGGAGCAATTTCGATTGTATGCTTCTAAAACAAAGGATATAATGTCGCTGTCAAGTCTAGAGCAAAATCCGAGAGAATCTATCAGATCATTTTTAAATCGTTTTAACATAGCATTGGCCGAGGTAGATAATGCTGAGCCACGCATGGTCCTAACATACTTGATGAGGGCGATTGACAAATCGAGTGAATTTGGAAAATGGTTGAAAATGAAAGAACCAAACTAACTTGACAAATTCTACAAGAAAGCGGATGAATTCATGCGCTTGGAGAGCCTCCAAACATCGGCTAAGGTTGTATCGGTGGAAGCCGGGAACAATGGTGCTGCTTTGAGCTAGAAAGAACCTAACACTCAGAAAAGGGGAACTGATGGTGGAAAGAAACAGGGAGATGCTAAGAAAGGCCGTCCTTTCAATTTCACGCCCTTGACCGATACCCTTGAGAACATCTTCTTTGCAACCAAGGATGATGTCAATTATCCGACACCGCCTAAAATGAGAGTGGGAAATAAGATGGAGAAGAGTGGAAGGTTCTGCCGGTTCCACAACCAGCCCGGCCATGACACCAACGAATGCCGTCAGTTGAAAGAGGTAATTGAACAACTTTTGAAAGGGAACAAGCTCCAACAGTATGTGAAAAGGAATAGAAGTGCCCCAGCTTCGTCAACTCAAGGACAACAAGTTCCCACTCACCGTCCTGGCTCAAGTGAGAAGGCCGTAGAGCATGAATCAGAAAGACCTGTCATCAATATAATAACTGGAAGGCCTCACCCAGCAGGCAAAAGCTGGGGTGAGATGGAAAGGTATGACCGGGCCTTGAGGTATGTACCAGCTGAAGAGAATGTTTTTGTTTTATAGAATGACGCGCCTTTAAAGCAACAAAAGACTTCCACAGATGATATTGTATTCAATATCAGAGATTCTTTGCGTATCGAGGCTCCTACCATAGATCCTTTAGTCATATCCGCTGGTATTGGGCCGGCTACTGCGAGAAGAGTTTTAGTTGATTGCGGAGCTTCATGCAACATTCTCTTCAAGAAGACCTTTGATCAAATGAAAATTCCAATGGCTGACGTTCAAGCTTCATCACTTAAGATTGCTGGGTTTGCTGGAGAACCCAAACAACCGATTGGGACCATAGATTTGTTTGTAGAACTTGGAAAGGGACTGAGAAAGGTGGCTCGAAAGCAAACCTTTATAATTGTTGAAGAATTCTCTGCCTACAGTTCCTTTTTAGGCCGACCAAATCTTGCTGCATTTAAAGCTGTTCTTGCCTCCTTGGTGTCTAACTATAAAATTCCCCACGGATAATGGAGTTGACGTGATCAAAGGAGACCAAGATGCGGGGCGAGAATGTTATCTTACAGTGCTGCGTGAATCAAGGAAAAGAGAGATGGGAAAAGGTGCGGCGGCTCCAGTCCGCACCAAAGAACCAACCTTGTAGCAATTACAGGGTGGACCCTACACTGGTGAATGTAGTGTCGCACGAAGAGAGATGGATTCAAGGAAAGCCAGTGCAGGGGAGAATAGGGTAGTACCGGTAGAGGTAACAGTGCCGGTATCCGTTGACCCAAAGGACCCGAACATAGTGCTGAATGTGGGTTCACATCTCAACACGAAAGTTCAGAATGTTCTGATTTTGTTTTTGAAGGCAAATTTGGATGTATTCGCTTGGACTCATGCTGACATGTGTGGAATATCCCCAAAGATTGCAGTACACACTCTGAACATTGATCCAAAGTTTACACCTGTGAAATAGAAAAGAAGAACCCAGGGTCCTAAGAGGACAGCAGCATTAAAAGAAGAAGTGGATCGGCTCATGGAGAACGGTTTCATCAGAGAATCTGCTCATCCAAATTGGGTATCAAATCCAGTGCTAGTTAAAAAAGCTAACGGAAAGTGGAGAGTATGCATTGACTTTTCAGATTTGAACAAAGCCTGCCCCAAAGACTGTTTCCCGCTGCCCAGGATCGATCAGTTGGTGGATGGGACGGCAGGGCATGAATTGTTATCTTTTAGGGATTCATACTCCGGATATAACCAGATTATGACGCATGAGCCAGATCAAGAGGATACTAGCTTCATCACAGATGTTGGACTCTACTGCTACAAGGTCATGCCTTTCGGACTCAAGAATGCAGGGGCAACTTACCAAAGGCTTGTTAATGCCATGTTTAAACCACAGATTGGCAAGACAATGGAAGTTTATGTTGACGATATGCTAGTGAAGTCTAAGAAAGCAGAGGACCACATGGATCACTTGGCAGATATGTTCGCAGTACTTCGAAAGTACAGAATGAAGCTTAATCCCTTGAAATGTTCATTTGGAGTGGATTCCGGAAAGTTTTTGGGTTTCATTGTGAGCGCTAGGGGCATTGAAGCCAATCCAGCTCAGATCACTGCCCTGAGAGAGGTCAAGGCTCCTAGAACGAAGAAGGAATTGCAAAGTCTCAATGGAAAGGTTGCTGCCTTGAGTCGGTTCATTTCGAAAGCTACTGACAAATGCATTCCATTCTTCGATTCTCTGAAGAAAGGAAGAAAATTTTTTGAGTGGACTCCTGAATGTCAGAAAGAATTTGATGAGTTGGTTCGTCATATGTAAGTGCCTCCGATAATTTCAAAGCCTGACAATGGTGAAGATCTCATCATATATTTGGCAATTTCGTCTCATGCTCTCAGTGTAGTGTTGGTGCGGGAAGACGCGAGGATTCAACGCCCAGTCTATTATATCAGCAAAAGATTCACTGGGGCAGAGATGAACTAGTCAAGGCTGGAAAAGCTCGCCTATTGTTTGTTGATCGCATCAAGAAAATTGATGTCGTATTTCCAAGCTCATCCCATCAAAGTCCACACCGATCAACCTCTGTAGCAGGTCCTATTCCGTCCTGAGACTTCGAGCCATCTTTTGAAATGAAATATTGAACTCAGCCAATATGACATCACTTACCATCCCCGGAAAGCAATCAGTGGACAAGCTTTAGCAGATTTCATCGCAGAATGTACGGATAAAGGTGATAGTGAGGAAGAAGTTACTGATAACATCCTAATCCAATGGAAATTGTATGTCGATGGCGCAAGAAATGATTACTGTTCTGGAGCAGGAGTTGTCCTTGAAACCCAAAAAGGGCGATCGCTATGTTATGCACTGAGACTAGAATTCCCTTCGACAAATAATGAAGCAGAATATGAAGCCCTCATCGCTGGTTTAAGGATCGCTAAAGAAATAAACGTCAAAGCATTGCAGATCTTCAGTGATTCTCAGCTTATTGTCTGCCAAGTTAAGAAGGAATTTCAAGCTAAAGGAGGGAATCTACTCGCCTATTTATCAAAAGCCTGGGAGCTTCTTCAAAATTTTGACCGTTATTCAATAAACCATATACCTCGAGAAGAGAACATGAAGGCGGATTCTCTCGCAAAGTATTCGAGTACTGGTGAAGCTTAACTATTGGGATTAGTTCCCGTCGAAGTCTTGTCAACTCCAAGCACAGATGAAATGGATGTTGATTGGATTATGAATGTATCCCAAGAGCAAGAATCATGGATGACTCCGATACTTGAATATTTACTCAATGGTTCTTTGCCAAAAAGTTCAAAAGAACGATAGAAGCTGATGAGGAAAGCCTCCAGATATATAGTTCAAGATGGTCGATTGTGCAGACGAGGATTTTCAATGCCATTACTCCGATGCATGACAAAGGAAGAAGCTAAGACAATTCTGACTGAAGCACACGGAGGGGAATGTGGGGATCATACAGGTGGTCAAACTTTAGCAAAGAAAATCCTCCGTTATGGATACTTTTGGCCAGAAATTAATCAGGATGCTGCTGACTATTCCCGAAAGTGTGATAAATGCCAGAGATTCGCCAAAATTCCTAGAGCACCTTCCACTGAGCTAACACAAATGGTCAGTCCATGGCCGTTTGCCATCTGGGGAATAGATCTCATTTGTCCTTTGTCGACTACCAAATCGGGAATTAAATATGCTATCGTTGCTGTTGATTACTTCACTAAATGGGCTGAAGCCGAACCATTGGCTACTATTACCTCTAAGAAAATGATAAGTTTTGTGACTAAAAATATCATTCGCAGGTATGGTGTGCCTCAGAAGATAATCACAGACAATGGTACTCAGTTTGAAAGTGAGGAGTTCCAAGATTTCTGCAAACGATTCAAGATCCAAAAAGCTTCTCAGCAGTGGCTCATCCGCAGGCAAATGGGCAAGTGGAAGCAGTAAACAAAATCTTCAAATCAACCATCAAAAAGCAGCTGGAAAAAGCGAAAAGTGGTTGGGTCGATAAGTTACCGCTTGCACTATGGGCATACAGAACCACCCACAAAACTACGACTGGGCATACTCCATTTTCATTGGCATACGGATCAGAAGCGATGATTCCAGTGGAAACTGAAGTCCCCTCACACAGAACGATCCATTTTGATCAAGATGAGAATGAAAAATTGCAATTGGAAGCACTTGACCTCCTCGATGAAAGAAGAGAAGAGGCTAGGCATAGAATTGCAGCTCACCAGCAAAGAATAGCCAGGCACTTCAACTCCAAAGTTCGTCAGCGCAGCTTTGAAGTTGGGGACTTAGTCCTGAAGAGAATTATGACATCCATAGGTGTGTTTGTCCAAACTAGGAAGGGACATATGTTATAGGCACGAAACTTCTTGATGGCACATTCAAACTCACAACTGTCGAAGGAGAACCAATCCCAAGAGCTTGGAACAGCAATCATTTGCGTCCATATTTTACTTAAAAGCTTTACTGAAATGTTTTAAAAGAATTACGAATATATGATTCTTGTATTGAAAGCAATTGTAAAGCAAGTGAACAATGAAAAGCTATAAAGTGGATGTAGGCCCAGCTTTTGGCCGAACCACTATAAATCTTGTGTTCTCTAGTACTATAAACTGCTTTGTTTTATTTCGACATATAAAATACGTTAATTGTGTTACTAAAATGTCGATTTAATAATGCAGGCCATAAAAACAAAGCTTACCCATCGCAAGACCAAGCGATCTCCGACATCACCCAGCAAGCAAACGCTAAACCATTCAAAATTTCCATACTCAATTCCTACAAAAGAAGTGCTTCGAACAAAAGTTAGCGATGTGGATGGAAGTGGACCATTTCTAACTAACTGCGAATGTTTGTACAAACAAGCATCCATTTAAATAGCCCATGTCTACCACCACCAGCTCGCTTAACTATGAAGTATATTTCTTTGGATAAGGAAAATTATTGGCAACTAAAAAGGGATGACACTTGCAAAGAGACGTGGGCGAGCAAGCGTCAAACAACTAAAGACCTCTTCGGAGGCACAACTCCTCGGAGGATAAAGACCTCGAGCGGGCCTTGCCAGAAAAAGAGATTTCTTTCTCGACATAAATTTGCGGACTGATCGGTTGATACACTCTGGTGAATCCGTCCAACTGAGAGAAAGAAACTCCAAACTTCCAGGAAAAAGCCCTACTCAGAGGCACACGTTTCACCGAGATTGAAATAAAACTTCCAAATGTTGAAACGTGAAAAACCCTCCTCGGAGGCCCATTTCACCACAGTTGAAATGCTAAAAGACCTCGAGCGGACCTAACCAGAAAAAGAGAGTTCTTTCTCGACATAAAGTTGCGGACTGATCGGTTGATATACTCCCGTGAATCCGTCCAACTGAGAGAAAGAAACTCCAAACTTCCAGGCAAAAACCCTACTTAGAGGCACACATTTCACCGTGATCGGTGATACACTCCCGTGAGTCGAAATGTGAAAAGACCTCTTCGGAGGCCCGCTTCCCAGCGAACAGGGAAAAAATAAAATCCTCTCCTAAGAGGCAGAAACAAAAGGACCTCTTCCCAGAGGAAAAAAATAAAAGCCTCTCCCAAGAGGCTGAAACAAAAAGACCTCTTCCCAGAGGCAAAAAAATAAAAGACCTCTTCCCAGAGGCGGAAACAAAAAGACTTCTTCCCAGAGGCAGAAATAAAAAGACCTCTTCCCAGAGGCGCAATCAAACAAAAAGACCTCTTCCCAGAGGCACAATCAAACAGAAAGACCTCTTCGGAGGCACACGTTTCACCAAGATTGAAATAAAACTTCCAAGTGTTGAAATGTGGAAAGCCCTCCTCGGAGGCACAACTCTTCGGAGGCACACGTTTCACCGAGATTGAAATAAAACTTCCAAGTGTTGAAACGTGAAAAAGCTCTCCTCAGAGGTACAACTTTTCAAAGAAGCATTTCATCAGAAATGCAAAGCAAAAATCAGAAAGCTCTTCACCAAGGCACAATAAAAAAAAAGCCCTCTTCAAAGGCACACTTTAGCTCTCAAAGGAAGAATAGTTCATCTATTCTAGAAAATACTCTTCCTCAAAAAGAAGTTAAAGTGCCCTTCAAAGGCCCGCTTTACCACATAGGAGAATTCACTTGGTAAAAATGTGTGTATGCACAAAAGAAAAAGTGATATCTTCGAAGGTTGAAGCGTAGAAACTCATATAGAGCGAGCTGTACTCTATTTTGAGCGGAATAATATTCCTCCAAGTATGGAATAATTATTCTCCAGAAAATAAGAGTACAAGTCCCCTCAAAGTATAAAATATTGCAACGAGCTTATGGTATAGGGGCAACATGGTATAACTACATTGGTAAAATTACGCTCGAACAACATACCACAAGCTCACTGCAATATCATATAAAGAAACTTGTAAAAAAATGAATTGTAAATGCATTCTCAAATACAGACAGAAGTTTGTACAAACAAAAAGAATCATTTTATTCAATACTGTCAAAATTTTGTATAGGTAAAGGTTTAAAAATGAAAAGAAAAAGAAAAGCGGAGGCCGGTACCCGCACAATCTCTGGTCAGTACATGCAAAAAGCAAAAAGCGATATAAAAAGCACAGAACCAAAGCCATCATTTCCTCTTCCTTCCACCTTTTGAGCCTGCGCCCGGCCGGATGGTCAACTTCTTAGGCCGGCTTGTAAGAGTAGGGGACGAAGGAGAAAGGGGCACAATTGGACTTTCTTCTGCTTTTTCCTCGCCGGCTGAAGATTCCTTCTTCTTCTTTGAAACTCCACTTTTCCCCCTCTTCTTAGAAGAAGACCCGCTTCCTGGAGTGAAAAGTGTGGTTAACGGCATATCGTCGGAACCAGTTTGTTCCGGAGTCGTTTCGCCCTCTTCAGTTTCTTCTCCCCTGTGTTCTTGTGAAGCAATGGGAACGTCCAAGTCTTGGAGAGCTTCTATTTGCTCCTCTTATGATCCTGGTTGCGAGGTAGAAGGAGGAGTGACCTGAAGAGATGGAGGAGGAATAACTGGAGGAGGGGAAGTCTGAACGATGCTCGACACTTTCTCTACAGAAGAAAAGAAGTTAAAGTCAGTAAAGAGAGGAGATAAAGGCTCGTTGAGGTTCAGGAAATAGTCAAGAAGCTCATCAAACTCATGAGAAGCAAATGAGCAGTCTACTTAGGCAAGATTAACAGTAGAGTTACCTGGAGAAGTCGGCTTCCTGATTTCAACCTCATAAGCATGTGCTTCAGCGCTCTCTTCGCCTTCATCTCCACCCTGTATGCTTGTGATCTCAGTTGTAACTTTAACCAGGGATGGAGAATGAGAACTGGAGCCGACAATGTCGATTTCGACCGAAGGTGAAGGCTGAACTGGATCAGTTGAAGTAATTTTTCCTAAACGTTCCCCTTCTGCCATTTCGGCTCTTAATTTTGCAAGTTTTCTTTTCCCCTGGCGAGAGTGGTGCGAGCGTCGTCATCCAAGTAATGCTCCTCAAGAGCTGATTCGACGTGGCCAGCACCCTTAGAACCAAGCATATCAAGTACGGCCTCCCACACCTCACCCACAGTAATTTCATATTTGGGACCTAGAAAGGCGAGACTACCGCGCCCCAAGATGCTGTGCAGGTAGAAGTCAAATAATGTCGAGCTGATGCTGGTCTTCGTTGCCTCATGAGATTCTTCAGCTGCAATTTTACCCGCAACGGCTTCATCACGCTCTCTTTCAGCTTTGGAGAGTTAAAGCTTAAGCATTTCGATCTCCACCTCTTGAGAGTCAGTTTTCTTTCGAAGCTATGCAATATCAGCAATATAGCCCTCATTGATTCTTTTTGGCACTTCGAGCCTGTCTTCGGCGTCTCTTTGGCCGGCATGAGCATCTCTCACTTGTTTCTGAAGCACTTCTTCTTTTTGAGTGTAGGAAGTTGAAGAAGTGGCGAGTTCTTCTTTAAGTTTCTCGACCTTCGCCTCAAGCTCTTCATTATAAGTAGTGATGCTCCTCATCTCGGTATCATGATGCTCAAGAACCTTCTGCCATTCAGCTTTGTCATTTTCCATAGTAAGCATGGCCTCGAGATTCGCACGGTTTACCCTTTTAAGCTCGTGGACAAGCTTTTGCCAGCTCGACATTCTTTCAATATCAAGCCTGACGGCATCGAGATTTCGCAGCATGGCAGGCTTGTCAATTAGAACTAAGTCGAGATCAAAGCGAACCCCCTTTAAGCACCATTGTGGAAACAGGCTTTGCAAAGTGGCTGGGCCTGGTCCAATTTGAAATTTAGGCCTGTTAACTATTGCCTGAATGTCTGTCTTCCCGAGAGCAGGAGAGCCAGAAGGGATGTCGAGTGAAACGGGGGCAGTGGCCTTTTTAGGAGTTGCGGATGCATGCTTCTCACCATGCCGGGCACGCTTGCTTGGATCCTCAACCATATGGCTTTTTCCTCGATCATCATGCCACTTTCTTTTGTGAGAGTCGTCACCTCTCTGGGAAGAATCATGGTGCTCCTCCCTTTCTTTTATCTCATAACGCTCTTCTTGAGCCCTCCTCTCCTGAGCCTTTCGAGCAGCTCTCTCTTCGTCGGTTTCTCTGTGAACGGGAAGGTAGCGCCTATAATCATATTGACTACGCCTCCCGTAGCGCTGAAAGTCGTCATAGTAAGAGCCGCTGCGTCCCAACGGAGAATCTGAAATAAAAAAAGAGACAAGTCTTAAAAGTCTTCAGAGAAAAGAAGCATAACTGTAGAATCTTCAAAGTACAAAGTATTAGGTGCATGAAAGTGCGGAAAGGTTCTAAGTGTGTGTGATGTGCAAACTACATGCATCAAACTACGAACCACTTTTCGATTGCGGAGTAATCGTGGGGGTAGTAGTTAACGTCAACTCTTGGGTCGACGGAGCTTGTTGCAAAGAAGAAGTCGCTTCCACTACTGAAGAAGAAACCCTAGTAGTGACAGGGTCGTCTTTAAAGAGCCCTTGTAAGGTGACAAAGAGGTCGCTCAACCCTTCGAAAGTGTTGTCCCCGCTCTGCTTGGCAGGGCTTGTTTTCCCGACTTCTTCACCAGATTTCTGTGAATGATGGGGAGATCCCTGAGGCTCTTCTTCCTCAATGACTGGGGCAAGTGCGAATTTGCCAGACGACCCCGCAACATCGACAGTAGTAGAGCACTTCACCAGAGAAGCCTCGGAGGCAGGTTCTTTTGGTATGGGTTCGTCAGTGGAAACTGGGGCATCTAATGCTTTAGGTAGGGAGTCTGGAACCTCATGGGGGTGTGTAGAGCGAGAAGCGTGTAAAAGTCCATACTGATGCAAAAATTCGTCCCTCAACAAAAACTTTATACATCTCTCTCTAGCAGTCACAACACTTAATCTTTCAAAAACTTGTTTGTGGCTTGTATCTATAGAGGGGAGAGGAAGTGCTGAAAAGAACAAAGAATGAAATTAGCAATCGGTAATTCGGATCTCGAAAAGTTTGGAAAATGGAGAAAATAGAAACAGGTAATCTTACTTCCTACTCTCCAGATGGCATAAAAACTTGGGGGGCAGCGAGCAAAGAAAAACTGGTTCAAAAATCCATGAACACTTTCGCTAAGATCAGAAATAAGCTTGCGGTTTCTAGCGCTTCTCACAATAATCAAGCAATAAGCAAATATAACTGGAATAAAAACTAGCAAGTATTTGTCAGTTATAAAGTCCAGGGTTCGTTGTTTTAATATGCAAGTGTAATGTTGATGCAAACAAATCAGTTCAAATTAGCGATGCTTTGCATTAATACTTCACTTTAGTTGATTGGTTCACAGCATTTCGTATAGTGTATTTAAGTTGATTACTCTGTGTCGACTAATCTGTCATTTGATGTGGGCAGTCAATGGCAGTATATTCGCCTTGGTTTTCTGTGATTGTTGTTTTCAGCAGGTTGTTAGCCTATAAGTTAATGTGATCTATGAAATAAGGCAGCAAAGTTAAAACAATGTAGGATTTAAGCAATTCAGTCCAGCAGATCAAGTTGAGCATTCAAGTCGAATTAAGTTTTCAAAGTGAGAATTTGAGTTGGGCATCCAAGTCTTAACTCGGCTGCGACCTAAGGAATCTCTCGCGAGTTAAGATTAAGTCTTTGATTCCTTAAATCGGTGGTTGTTTGGGTCGTGAGGAGTGGAAAGGAGAAAGGCTCCGGTTCAAAAAGTGGTGCAAGATTCCCCAAGTGCTAGTTCAGCCATGATTTAAGGGTTAGGTCGGCAAATTTCCCCAATTGCTAGTCTAATCACGATCGAAGGATTAGATCATATCAAATTAGGTCGGCCAAAAGTTAGGTCACCTAAAATCACTGGGTCGTGTCCAAACAAATACCTCACTCCACTCAACCCGTTAACCCGATAGTAGCTCCATCAAGGACGGCCTTCATTTCATTCATGATATCGGATCATCCAATAAAACAGTTTGAAATCATCACAATTTCAATGCTTTGCCACCCTTACGCGAATCAAAATCAACTAGCCTAAAGCAGTAAACCATCTTCATCGTTTCATCAGTCATTTAAAGCCAAATCGAGCAACCTAAGCTTCATCAACTATAGATGTAATGGAATTCATGATGAAGCATTATACAGGGAGGCGGTTTAAGTTTGAGTGACGGAGTTCATGAACCAACAGTAACCTATGATCGAGGAAGAGGAAGACTTACTTACGCGATGAATAACAAAGGTTATCAGTAATTGATTGGAGTGAAATCGCCTTTGGAAGCTCAAGAGAATTCTAATGGCAGAATCAAGCGAAGGAGCAAGTAATGGAAAAGAAGAAGAATATGTGTGACTTATGCCTTGCAGTGGAGGGACCTGAAGCGGCGTGTGTGACCTAACTTTTAGGTCGTACACAACCTACCGACTTAGAAAGTGGACGGGTTAGAGGATGTCGAAGCATACGACCTAACCATTAGGCGTATACTTCGAGGGGCAATTGTTAACTCCGCCCCGGCAATGACTCAGCGACCTAAAAGGTTGCTGACCTAACATGGATGCCGATCTAACTGCCTAAGCCCTAAGAGGGATTCCGACCTAAGTTACTTGAGGGGATGCCGACCTAAGACTTAACAAGAACGCCGACCCAGGACTTAATGGATACCGACCCAACTGTCTAAAATAGGATGCCGACCTAAGATAGCTACCGACCTAACACGGGTGCTAGCCTGAGATAGAAGCCGATCTAACTATCCAGGGAGTTTGCCGCCCTAATTGCTCAGGATAGGGACAAGATCATGAACTATACTTGAGTCGCAACCGACCTACGGCCTATGTTAAGTCGTACATGACCCAGGCAAAGGAAGGAAAGTCAGATGTAGCTACTTAGCACGCGACCTCTTAACTCGTGCACGGTTCAGGACTTGTAGAGTTCAACAAGGATGTCGTTCTTAAGTGTCGACCCAACATTTGAATCGCGACCGTTCCACGACCTAATTTAAGTCGTCCACAACCCAACTTAGGTCAGTGCCGATTTAGGACTTGGCAATATTTTCTGCTCAGAATTCCCTATAAATGGATGGCCATCTCCAACTTTCAGAGGACTTTTGGCCGAGCTCTTTAAGCACCGATACTCTGCTGAATTCTCGACTCACCCGACACTTCAAATACGAAAGGCATCTCAACAAGCTTCAAGAGGAAATCTAACGCAATCAACATGGATTCAAAGAATTCTTCTACATCGAAGTTCTAGTTGTTTGTCTCATCAGTATTGTAATTGGAGATTGTTGTAAAGTTGTAATTGATTCAGTAATAAAGAGGATTAAAGTGGGCGTAGGCTTACTTGAAGCCGAACCACTATAAAAACTTTTGTCTTTTCTGCTTTCTCTGTGACTTTACTACTTGTTTTTAGTTCCCGTGTTCACGGGTGGTGCTTTCACTCAATCTCTATATACACCGGGGTGTTAGCGTTCGATTTTAAGAGTTAACATTTTTGGTGCTTTCACTGAGAAACCAACTCAGGATACTTCCATCATTGCTCCGTAAAGGTCTGTTGAAAGGATCTCTTTTAAAACCAGAAGTTTATTGGAAATAATGGCTCCTGGGAGAATTTGGTGATGATCGAACTTGGTGAGGCGAATCAACGGCAATTGGCTCGATATGGCCGACCGTTCATCCTCGTTTTGCATACACCAGGGACGACGGAGTTTGGCATGGTTGTGGCCGTGTGTCGAGCGTGAGACGAGCTTCAATGTGGCGTATCCTGATCGCTCTGGAAGTCGTCGTGGAGGTCGCAAAAATTCAACCCTAATGGCGGCTAATGGGTTGGATGCGCGTGATGTTTACTGGGAAGGAGATGAAGATAGTGTGTGGCCGAGATTAGCAGGTTGAAGGATGGACGGCTAGGATTCTGTTAGGTTTAAAAATATAATAATGTTGTAAATTTTATATATATAAATTCGTGTAACTTTAAAAATTCATATCTTTTTCATACGAGGTCGAAAATGCACGAAACAAGTTGCATTGGTTTTGTATGGACGAATACTACGCTATGGAATTGGATTGGAGTCGTTTAGAGCTAGCGAAAATTGCGGGTAAAATTAAACGTCCGTTTAATTTTATTCGAAATAAAAACTGAAAACGAAATTGAAATCAAGGTGAGAACTTCTCACTCAATCGAATCGGTTTCGATTTTAATTTTAAATAGTTAGATTTAAAATTCTTGAATGTATGTTTGAATGATGATTGTTATCTATTAATTTTTAAAGCAGACACTACACGCTGTTAGTAAACGGAGGTTATTTATTAAAAACATATACCGCGAATATTTCACGGTACAGTGAAATTGGTATTATTTATGCATTTGGAGTTGATTTCCCGCGTTATATAGCGGATGAGACCCTATTGCCCCGTCTATTAAGCGGATATTGTTTTATAAATCCCATATACCGCGATAATTCTATACTGGAACGGAATTGGTATTGTGATAACATCTTTGGATGCAGGGAAACAGGTTCGAGGGATCCAACTGGATTCCTCAACAGTATTTATTTGATTATGGATATTTTGATATTCGTTGATTATCATATACAGATGTATGATGTCGTTGTGGTCGTGATTGACTATTTGGTGTGTAACATCATTGGGCCAATTTTGGAATTTTAAAAGGATTTTTAAAGTGATTTTTGAAAGTATACGTTTTATAAAATATTTTTGGAATTGATTCATTTTGAATAAATAAACTTTATAATTTTAATGTTATAAAAATTATGATTTTTGAGAAATATAGTTAAAAGTTGATTTTTGAAAATACGTGGTTAATGATTTTATAAAATAGTTTAAATTGGGATTTTTGAATTTATTGTAAAAAGTTTAAAATATAGGATTTATGAAATTTGATTATTTTATAAATCAAAATGATGAAATTATAAAGGAGTTAAAAGACGTTTTAAAAATAATGATATAAATTGATTTATGTAAAGGATTTATAAATTGATATTTATAAATTAAAATATTTGAATTATAAAACGAGTTTTTACAAGTGTTAGAATGAAGTGGAAATGAATTTCATAAATAAATGAAATTTATAGAATTATAACGGTGAAGTTATAAATGGAATTTATAAGCAGTAGGTTTAAAAAATTTGTAAAGTTACTAAAAGAATAGCTTTGGGTGAATAAATGAATCTTATAAGTTATAAGATTTATAATTTGGGAGGTTTAAAAGAACGATTTCGTAAACAAATAAATTATAAGTATTTAACTTATAATATGAACTTTTGGTATATAATTTAGTTATAAATTGAAATAGGTTAATAAAGGAGATTTATAAAAGGAAGTTGTTACAAAATAAACAGAAATGGAATTTATAAACATTGTTTTATAAATCCGCAAACGACTTATTTTGATAAGTAAATTGTTATAACTTATTAATGGAGTAATATTCACATTTTAGACAGTGAATATTCCTTTAAAACGAAATGTATAGAAATGATGAAATTGGTAAACGAAGTATATTCACGTTTTTGAATAGTGAATAATATGTTAAAGAAATTGTTTCGGATGTGATGTTTTACATAAATTAAAGCGATCTAACGATGTTTTTAAAATTTGTTAAGATTCGAAACCATAGATTTCAACATTCATTGTTGAAATAGACGTTTTCGAGAAATAGAAGGAAATGGTGGACTATAACACTGTTGTTATAGTAAATGATTTCCGAAAGGAAATGTTTTGTATAGTATTGGGATTTATATATCTATTTTAATTTCGAATCCCTATACTAGTGATTTTGGGTTGTCGTAACGATGTTTTACGCAACGTTCGTTTTGGCCCAAATAACTATGTTTAAGAGAATGGTTTCCTTAAAGAATGAAATATGTACTTAATTTTGATTTTAGTATATTGAATATTTTCCAAGTGTAGAAAATAAAAAGATTTGTGAATTACTTATTAATAAATAAGTATGGAAATGTTTTTCCAAGGTGAAATGAAACGTTTTGAGAATTTATCTTTTTGAAGATAAATTGAAAATGATTAATTAAAATTGTATATTCATAAATATTTTGGAATATAAATTCATTATGGAATTTATAAAAGATAGGGGAATTTTTTAAAAATAAACGTTGATTTATTTTTGAAGTGTGTGAATAAATTTACCGGTTTGGAACGTAAATATAAAGTAAATCGTTAAGGATTTATTTAATTGGTTGAAATGAACCATGTTGAAATGAAAGTATTTCCGCGTAAGGAAAATGTTTGAAATTTGTTTTCAAAAGTGGTAAAGGTAAAAAGTGATTTGAAAATTGTTTTCAAATGGTTGAAGTGTGGAAAATATATATCTTGTAAAGATATTTTTGGAAAATAAATAATTTTGAAAATTATTTGGAATCTGGTGATGTTGTGCATATCCATTGATAGTTCAATAACCGACTATCAATATTTACCTTTGAATGGGTATTTGTTGTGATTTGCTTGAATTTGAATGCCACACTTATTTTTAAATAAGCGCTCACTATTCGGGTTAGCCGGGAAAGGACTTTGGGGTCGTATAACCCATTCCGAATATGTGATACGTCGTTATGAATTGCATTTGAAGACTGGTGTTGAAGACCGGATATTTTTGAAAACGGAAGGATTGCCGTCGAATGTTTCTGCACCGAATGACCCCGGTATAGAGATTCCATATGTGATGGGAAATCCGGACGTGATTAGTGAATATCCGGATTGCAAGGACTTCCTTGTAAGTGCCTTCGGTTCTGTTCGATCCCGGAACATACTTGTATGGATTGTATGTCTGACATTATTAATTGAGATATAAAGCTGATTTCTTTCAAATACATATCTATTGGTGGAGGAGAATTTATTTCGTTAGCATTAACACCCTTCTCTGAGACGTACGAGCTCAGAGGTTATGTAGTTGAAGGTTATTAGTAATATACTCCCAATTTGGTAGTGTGATATGCTAAGTGCTATTGAGCATTTGTTGAATCAAAGCACAGCTTTTGTGTAAAGCGTAGCTTTGTGGACGAGACTGCGTCGGACCTCACACCCCGGAAATGGTCAAAATAGGAAGGATGCAGCAAGGTTATTAGGGGGTTGCGCCCCTTTAGTGTATGTTATTCCTTTTGGATGGAAGTGGTATCAAGGTATGGAGCCCAGATACTTAACCTATGTTGTTGCTGCAAACTTATTACTTTGTGGTTGTTGGAAATCGAGGATCCTCGGATGTAGATCGGTTACGATCGGGGGATGACATATTCGTGTCAGTGGTTACCCATTTAGGGGTAACCCGGCCTTGTGTTGGCAGAGATCTGGTTTGGTTCTCGGGACGTCATTCCAGAGGCGTTTCCGTGTGGTAATGGGAAGTTCGTTGGCCTGACCATTTTTTAGAAATCCAAAGAAACAATACGAGTCTTGTACGGTTTTAGTTGTAGAACCTGCCATTTAATATGGTAACTATAGTAGGCATAATATAATGGTACCTATGCTGGCTAAGATTTATATTCTACTTTCGAAATTTTTTCTACACTATGCTCTAATAATAATATCAAAAATGATTTGATTTTGCGTAGTAAACATCTTTGACTATCATAAGGAGAAATCTCCCCCAGGTCTGCGTTTACATTGTGTGTGTGCCGGGAGGCCTTATGGTAGTTTCATTTTTAAAAGCATTGCGAATCTATTTTAAAATTATCGTGTACTTTGTTTTAAAAAAATAAACTGTTTTGAGTTCTCACACCAGTCACATGAATGACTCGAAGTTTATTGTTTTCCTTCCTAAACTCTGGGTGCCCACCAGTTTCCACATGGGCAGTCAAGATCAGGTTTATCAGGATATTCTGGAATCCAGGAGTTGCTGGAGGAAAGCTAGATGGCATGGCGTATTACTAGTATATAGTATTTATTTTCCGCTGTTTCTTGTTGTTGTAAACTCTGATAATAAAATGTAATGTGATGTAATGTAATAACTGATGTAGTTCATTGTTTGAAGATTATTCATTTATCTATTATATGTTGTTCCGCTGCGATTGTGAGATTCTGATATTTTCTGTTGTTTTCCTTCTGTTCTGTTCTACTATCTTTTCTCTCTTCTTCTATCTTTTTTTCTTTTTTTTAAAACCCTAAGAATTCGTATTTCCGTTCAACTTGGGTTAATCACCGGAGATTAGTGTCTATTCAAGGAGTACGGATTTGCGGGACCTCACATCTGGTATCGGAGCGTATGGTTAAACGATAACCATGTCTCTGTTGGGTATTACTCATTAGAGATAGAGTTAGTAGTACTCTAGAATGAGTTTGAGTGTAATAATAGCAATGAGTGCGTATTTTTTAGTGAATATAAAATTGTTTTATATTGTGATGATTGGTTTGTTGAGTGGTATACGGATTCTAGCTAATACAAGTAATTAACGTTGTTGATAGGGATCTCTAAACACTTGTACAGAACAATTCGACACGATTTAAGTTGGGTAAATGAAATAATTTTACCTTGATTATTTTATATATAAAGGGATAATTTTTCAGAATTATTAAAGTGTATATAAGTAGATTATTTGTTTGTTGAAAATGTAAGAATATACATAAGTAAATTTAAAAGATGTTTGGATAATCTAAATAAAAGAATAATTGTATAAGTAAAAAGAATTATAAGAATTGAATTATAATTAAAGTGATTTACAATTGTGAAATAAACCTATGTATATAAGAAGTGAAACTATATGAATATATTTATGAATATGAGTTGTAAATAAAAATGAGTTTGAATATGTGATGAAATTTGACTTTGGTAAAGGTTAAATAAAATTTACTTTAGAATGGGAATCTGAATTGGTTTATAAGTGGGAATTTAATTTAAGTAAAGTCAAATAATGTTTAAATGGAATATAACTTAAGAGATGTTGAATGATGTTGATTTTGGTATCGAAGTAAATTAATAAAGTTAAGTGATAAATGTGAATTTGATTTATGTAATTAAATTCAACTTTTGTAATTGAATTGAATTAATGAATTGAATGTAAAATCAATTAAATGTAAATAGTACATATGAAATAACGGATGTAAGTGTAATTCATTAAAAGCTAATGTAATTGGAAGTTGAATAATTGAATGAAAATCAATTTCATTAAACCAATTGAAAGTAAAGGTGTTAAACCAAAATGAATGTAAAGTAAAGAAAAGGAATTTGGTTGTAATTAATATACATTGGTTGATATATGATTGTTAGTTGATTGTATATAATTCATTAAGTATTAATGAAATTGAGTTAATGAAATTGAAAACTAAAGTAATTGAAATCCAATTGGAAGTTAAGTGAATCTTAAATAGAATTGAATTTGATTTGGAAGTGAACCAACTTGAATATGAATTAGTGAATCTAAACTAATTGGAAATGAATGTTAGTAAAAACATCCACTGTTAATGAATCAAATGTGATTAAATTGAAAACCCATTTCATTGAATATTAATGAGAATATGAATGAATATTTATTGGTTATGGATGTTAGTTGGATGATAGTTGGTTGATGGTTGAATATATTGCTTTTACTACATTTGCTATGTTGGCATATATAGTTATTATGTTGCTACATGTTGTATATGGATACTATTGTCTATATACATGTTTCTCATCTGTTTTTTGAGTGTTTAGTAGGTGCGGATCGCGTTTGCTTCGCATTTGGAGCTCGCTTTCGTGCAATATTAGCCGTATAAGCTCGCTAATAAAATATAAGGTACATATCTCGGATTAAATATTGTACTTTTACACTTTTTTCCTTGCGGAATGCCTCATCACTTGATGAGATGTATATTTGTGATATATATACTGTCATTTTTTTGGATCGAGCCGCAAAGGAGACTATGGAGAATTTTTCCGAAAATTTAAGGCGTTGGAAAAATTTGGGGATTTTTGGGAAATTTTTGTAAACTATAATTTTGATTTGGAGTTAAAAGTTAAACAATAGTAGTTGTTTTTGAAAAGATAACTAAGTATGATTTGAAAACTTAGTAAAGTATTGTAAGAAGTTTAACTATGAATTTTGGGAAAGTTAATAGATTCTGTAACTTTTCTTACTTGGTAATTTCGAGGACGAAATTCTTTTAAGGGGGGAAGTATGTAACGACCCAGAATTTCTATTAATTAAAATTCGTATATTTAATTAATTTTAAATACTAATAAGTGAAATTTATAAGTTGAATAAATTTTATTTCGAATAATTGTATTTAATTGGATAATTAAATCGACAATTTAATAGTTGAAATTACCTAAATAATTGAAAATTATGTTAAATATGATTGAAATTGATTTGTATAAATTTTATTTAATCATATTAGAGTTAGAATGATGTTATAGAACTTTTAAAATCGAATAAGAAGTTAAATTGTGAAAATTGAATATTTTAATATTAATTTGACGAGTTAAAATAGCCATTTTTCAAACAGTCTTGGATTTCGACGAAACAAGTTTCATCGGATCCGTAATGTGATATTATTATATGGTTTCAAATTTCATGTCAATCAGATTTACCGTTTGTCCGGGGCAAGCTAAAACACCTAGAAATTTGATTTACCGATTTAATTTAAAATCGAACGTTTATTGCCATAACTCGCACAGATGATCGAATTTGCTTCCAAAACATAATTCATTGTGTCCGGAACGCGGGGTAAACCTTAGAAACGCCAACCATCACGCTTTGTTTGGAGTTCGGAAATTTCGGGATGAATAGTGTTCGTCGTTTTTTCTATAAAAGCCCCCAAATATTTCATTTTGCAAAAAATTCTAAAACCCTAGGTCAAACCATCAGCCGCCGCCTCCATATAAAATTAATGGCCGAAAAACTCTCTCCTTCTCCTCCAATTTTTTTCCAATCCGTAAAGTATTTCAACAAACCTCCAACTGCAAAAAGGTAGGGCTCGACGAGATCTTGAAGATGAACGGTGATGATCGAATTTGGTGAGGCGAATCAATGGCTATTGGCTCGAGATGGCCAGCCGTTTGTCCTCGTTTTGCATGCACCAGGGACGACCGAGTTTGGCGTGGTTGTGGCCGTGTGTCGAGCGCGAGACGAGCTTTAATGTGGCGTATCCTGATCGCTCTGGAAGTCGTCGTGGAGGTCGCAAAAATTCAACCCTAATGGCGGCTAATGGGTTGGATGCGCGTGATGTTTACTGGGTAGGAGATGAAGATAGTGTGTGGCCGAGATTAGCAGGTTGAAGGATGGACGGCTTGGATTCTTTTAGGTTTAAAAAAATATAATAATGTTGTAAATTATATATATATAAATTCGTGTAACTTTAAAAATTCATATCTTTTTCATACGAGGTCGAAAACGCACGAAACAAGTTGCATTGGTTTCGTATGGACGAATACTACGCTATGGATTTGGATTGGAGAAGTTTGGAGCTAGCGAAAATTTCAGGTAAAATTAAACGTCCGTTTAATTTTATTCGAAATAAAAGCTGAAAACGAAATTGAAATCAAGGTGAGAACTTCTCACTCAATCAAATCGGTTTCGACTTTAATTTTATATAGTTAGATTTAAAATTCTTGAATGTATGTTTGAATGATGATTGTTATCTATTCATTGTTAAAGTAGACATTATACGTCGTTAGTAAACGGAGGTTATTTATTAAAAACATATACCGCGAATATTTCACAGTACAGTGAAATTGGTATTATTTATGTATTTGGAGTTGATTTCCCGCATTATATAGCGGATGAGACCCTATTGCGCCGTCTATTAAGCAGATATTGTTTTATAAATCCCATATACCGCGATAATTCCATACTGGAACGGAAATGGTATTGTGATAACATCATTGGATGCAGGGAAACAGGTTAGAGGGATCCAACTGGATTCCTCAACAGTATTTATTTGATTATGGATATTTTGATATTCGTTGATTATCATATACAGATATATGATGTCGTTGTGGTCGTGATTGACTATTTGGTGTGTAGCAACATTGGACCAATTTTGGAATTTTAAAAGGATTTTTAAAGTGATTTTTGAAAGTATACGTTTTATAAAATATTTTTGGAATTGATTCATTTTGAATAAATAAACTTTATAATTTTAACGTTATAAAAATTATGATTTTTGAGAAATATAGTTAAAAGTTGATTTTTGAAAATACGGGTTAATGATTTTATAAAATAGTTTAAATTGGGATTTTTGAATTTATTGTAAAAAGTTTAAAATATAGGATTTATGAAATTTGATTATTTTATAAATCAAAATGATGAAATTATAAAGGAGTTTAAATACGTTTTTAAAATAATAATATAAATTAATTTATTTAAAGGATTTATAAATTGATATTTATATATTAAAATATTTGAATTATAAAACGAGTTTTTATAAGTGTTAGAATGAAGTGCAAATGAATTTCATAAATAAATGAAATTTATAGAATTATAACGGTGAAGTAATAAATGGAATTTATAAGCAGTAGGTTTATAAAATTTGTAAAGTTATTAAAAGAATAGTTTTGGGTAAATAAATGAATCTTATAAGTTATAAGATTTATAACTTAGGAAGTTTAAAAGAACGATTTCGTAAACAAATAAATTATAAGTATTTAACTTATAATATGAACTTTTGGTATATAATTTAGTTATAAACTGAAATAGGTTAATAAAGGAGATTTATAAAAGGAAGTTGTTATAAAATAAATAGAAATGGAATTTATAAACTTTGTTTTATAAATCTGCAAATGACTTATTCTGATAAGTAAATTGTTATAACTTATGAATGGAGTTATATTCACATTTTAGACATTGAATAATCCTTTAAAATAAAATGTATAGAAATGATGAAATTGGTAAACGAAGTATATTCACGTTTTTGAATATTGAATAATATGTAAAAGAAATTGTTTCGGATGTGATGTTTTAAATAGAATTAAAGCGATCTAACGATGTTTTTAAAATTTGTTAAAATTCGAAACCATAGATTTCAACATTCATTGTTGAAATAGACGTTTTCGAGAAATAGAAGGAAATTGTGGACTATAACACTGTTGTTATAGTAAATGATTTCCGAAAGGAAATGTTTTGTATAGTATTGGGATTTATATATCTATTTTAATTTCGAATCCCTATACTAGTGATTTTGGGTTGTCGTAACGATGTTTTACGCAACATTTGTTTTGGCCCAAATAAATATGTTTAAGAGAATGATTTCCTTAAAGAATGAAATATATACTTAATTTCGATTTAAGTATATTGAATATTTTCCAAGTGTAGAAAATAAAAAGATTTGTGAATTACTTATTAATAAATAAGTATGGAAATGTTTTTCCAAGGTGTAATGAAACGTTTTGAGAATTTATCTTTTTGAAGATAAATTGAAAATGAATAATTAAAATCGTATATTCATAAATATTTTGGAATATAAATTCACTATGGAATTTATAAAAGAAAGGGGAATTTGTTTAAAAATAAACGTTGATATATTTTTGAAGTGGCGGGTTTGGAACGTCAATATAAAGTAAATCGTTAAGGATTTATTTAATTGGTCGAAATGAACCATGTTGAAATGAAAGTATTTCCACGGAAGGAAAATGTTTGAAATTTGTTTTCAAAAGTGGTAAAGGTGAAAAGTGATTTGAAAATTGTTTTCAAATGGTTGAAGTATGGAAAGTATATATCTTGTAAAGATATTTTTGGAAAATAAATAATTTAGAAAATTATTTGGAATCTGGTGATGTTGTGCATATCCATTGATAGTTCAATAACCGACTATCAATATTTACCTTTGAATGGGTATTTGTTGTGATTTGCTTGAATTTGAATGCCACGCTTATTTTTAAATAAGCGCTCACTATTCGGGTTAGCCGAGAAAGGACTTTGGGGTCGTATAACCCATTCCGAATATGTGATACGTCGTTATGAATTGCATTTGAAGACCGGTGTTGAAGACCGGATATTTTTGAAAACGGAAGGATTGTCGTCGAATGTTTCTGCACCGAATGGCCCTGGTATAGAGATTCCATATGTGATTGGAAGTCCGGACGTGATTAGTGAATATCCGGATTGCAAGGACTTCCTTGTAAGTGCCTTCGGTTCTGTTCGATCCCGGAACAGACTTGTATGGATTGTATGTCTGACATTATTAATTGAGATATAAAGATGATTTCTTTCAAATACATATCTGTTGGTGGCGGAGAATTTATTCTCTTATCAGTAACACCCTTCTTTGAGACGTACGAGCTTAGAGGTTATGTAGTTGAAGGTTATTAGTAATATACTCCCAATTTGGTAGTGTGATTTGCCAAGTGCTATTAAACATTTGTTGAATCAAAGCACAGCTTTTGTATAAAGCGTAGCTTTGTGGACGAGACTGCGTCGGACCTCACACCCCGTAAATGTTCAAAACAGGAAGGATGCAGCAAGGTTATTAGGGGGTAGCTCCCCTTTAATGTATGTTATTCCTTCTGGATGGAGGTGGTATCATGGTATGGAGCCCAAATACTTAACCTATGGTGTTGCTGCAAACTTATTACTTTGTGGTGTTGGAAATCGAGGATCCTCGGATGTTGATCGGTTACGATCGGGGGATGACATATTCGTGTCAGTAGTTACCCAGTTAGGGGTAACCCGGCTTTGTGTTGGCAGAGATCCGGTTTGGTTCTCGGGACGTCATTCCAGGGGCGTTTCCATGTGGCAATGGGTAGTTCCTTGGCCTGAACATTTGTTGGAAATCCAAAGAAACAATACGAGCCATGTACGATTTTAGTTATAGAACCTACCATTTAATATGGTAGCTATAGTAGGCATAATATAATGGTACCTATGCTGGCTAAGGTTTATATTCTACTTTCGAAATTTTTTCTACACTATGCAGTAATAATAATATCAAAAATGATTTGATTTTGCGTAGTAAGCATCTTTGACTATCATAAGGAGAAATCTCACCCATGTCTGCGTTTGCATTGTGTGTGTGCCAGGAGGCTTATGGTAGTTTCATTTTTAAAAGCATTGCGAATCTATTTTAAAATTATCATGTACTTTGTTTTATAAAAATAAACTGTTTTGAGTTCTCACACCAGTCACATGACTGACTCGGAGTTTATTTTTTCCTTCCTAAACTCTGGGTGCCCACCAATTTCCACACGGGCAGTCAAGAGTCAGGTTTATCAGGATATTCTGGAATTCAGGAGTTGCTGGAGGCGAGCTGGATGGCGTGGCGTATTACTAGTATATAGTATTTCTTTTCCGCTGTTTGTTGTTGTTGTAAACTCTGATAATAAAATGTGATGTGATGTAATGTAATAACTGATATAGTTCTTTGTTTAAAGATTATTCATTTATCTATTATACGTTGTTCCGCTACGATTGTGAGATTCTGATATTTTCTGTTGTTTTTTTCTGTTCTGTTCTACTATCTTTTCTCTCTTCTTCTATCTTTTTTCTTTTTTTTATAACCCTAAGAATTCGTATTTCTGTTCATCTTGAGTTAATCACTGGAGATTAGTGTCTATTCAAGGAGTACGGATTTGTGGGTCCTCACACCCGCCTTCTTTTGTTTTGAAACCTGCGCATGTATAATTTTTTTTATAGTATGGAATAAAATAATTCTTTTACTTGTACAAACTTCTGTCTGTATTTGAGAATGCATTTATTCCCTCTTTTTTTTATACAAGGGTCTTTATTTTCCCCGTGTAATGCTGCAGTAAACCTATGGTATGTTGCTTGAGCTTTGTTTTTATTTTTGTGACTATATTATATTGCCCCCATACCATGGTTTATTGCAATCTCTTTCACATTAGCAGAATTTTGGAGAACAACTCTTCTGTTTCGAGAAGACTTGTGCTCTTTCTTTAGAGAACAGCTTTTCCACTTGAAGGAGGTTTGCATCTGTAATTTATAGGATAATATTTCTGTTTTAAGGAAATATTTTTCTGATTTAGTAGAATGTAACTCGTATTGGAAAAGTTTCCTCTTTTTCGATCGCGAAGTTTTTACACTTCACTTTTGTAGAAAGTCACTTTTATTTTGGCAAGTGAATTTTCCTTCGTGGAGTAGTGGGCCTCCGAAAAAGGGCTTTGACCTGCTTGTGCCTCCGAAGAGGGCTTTTGTTTGATTGTGCCTCTGGGAAGAGGGATTTTTGTTTGATTGTGCCTCTGGGAAGAGGGCTTTTTGTTTGTGCCTCTGGGGAGAGGGCTTCTTGTTTGTGCCTCTGGGGAGAGGGCTTTTTGTTTGTGCCTCTGGGGAGAGGGCTTTTTGTTTCTGCCTCTGGGGAGTGGCTTTTATTTTTTCCCTATCCGTTGGGAAGCGGGCCTCCGAAGAGGGCTTTTCACATTTCGACTCGTGTGAAGTTTTATTTCAGATCACGGTGAAATATGCGCCTCCGAGTAGGGCTTTTGCCTGGAAGTTTGGGGTTTCCTTCTCTCGGTTGGATGGACTCACGGGGCGGACACAAGTTACTTGGATTGTTTGTTTGCACAAACGTTCTCAGCTAGTTAACGAGTGTCCTGTGCCACCGATCAGTCCACAACTTTCTGTCGAGAAAGGGAACTCTCTTTTTCTGGCTAGTCCCATTAAAGGTCTTGTAGCATTTCAACTATGGTGAAATAGGCCTCCGAAGAGGGCTTTTCACATTCCAGCACTTGTGAAGTTTTATTTCAAATCTCGGTGGAATGCGTGCCTCCTAGTAGGGCTGTTGCCTGGAAGTTTGGAGTTTCCTTCTCTCGGTTGGATGGATTCACGGGGAGGACACAAGTTACTTGGATTGTTTGTTTGCACAAACGTTCTCAGCTAGTTAACGAGTGTCCTGTGCCACCGATCAGTCCACAACTTTCTATCGAGAAGGAGGACTCTCTTTTTCTGGCACGTCCTGTTAAAGGTCTTTATCCTCCGAAGAGTTGTGCCTCCGAAGAGGGCTTGTGCCTCCGAGGAGGTCTTTTGCTATTTGCTGCCTTCTCGCCCATGTCTTTTCGTCATTTGCTCATATCAGCGGTTTCCTGTTATCATTTCCAAGCACACATTCCTTTCTTTTTTAAGTATCTTATTCTGTCCAAAGAAGTGTACTTCATTGTTAAAGGAGTTCGCAGGGATAGACACAGGCTAATTAATCGAATGTTTGTTTGCACAAACGATCAAAATTAGTTAGGAAGGGTCTACTTCTGGCGGAACCACTAACTGTTTGCTTGAAGCACTTCTTATATAGGATTTGAATTTGGAATTTTTGTGGCTAGATTCATTTTTTGAGTGATGTTAGGGATCGCTTGGTCTTATGATGGGTAAGCTTTGTTTTAATAGCCTGCAATATTAAATTGACATTTTAGCAATACAATTGAAGTACTTTAAATATCGAAATAAAACAAGCAGTAGAGAACACAAGATTTATAATGGTTCGGCCAAGAATTGGGCCTACATCCACTTTATAGTTCTTATTATTCACTTGCACTGGCTTTACAACGGCTTTCAATACAAGAATCATACACTCATAATTCTTTTCACACACTTAAGCAAAGCTTTTAAGTAAAATATGGACGCAAATGATTGTTGTTCCAAGCTCTTGGAATTGGATCTCCTTCGACAGTTGTCAGTTTGAAAGTGCCATCAAGAAGTTTTTGGCCTATGACATATGGCCCTTCCCAATTTGGTGCAAACACTCCTGTTGCTGTCATGACCCTTTTCAAGACTAGATCCCCAATCTCAAAGCTGCGTTGGCGAACTTTGGAATTGAAATGCCTGGCAATTCTTTGCCGATGTGCTGCAATTCTGAGCTGAGCCTATTCCCTTTTTTCATCAGGTAAGTCAAGTGCTTCAAGTCGCAACTCTTCATTTTCAGCTTGGTTGAAATGAATTCTTCTATGTGAAGGGACTTGTATTTCCACCAGAATCATTGCTTCCGATCCATATGCTAATGAAAATGGAGTGTGCCCGGTCACAGTTTTGTGGGTAGTTCTATATGCCCATAGTGCTAGTGGAAGCTTATCGACCCAACCACCTTTCGCTTTTTCCAGCTGTTTTTTGATGGTTGATTTGATAATTTGTTTACTGCTTCCACTTGCCCGTTTGCCTGCGGATGAGCCACTACTGAGAAGCTTTTCTGGATCTTGAATCGCTTGCAAAAATCTTGGAACTCTTCACTTTCGAATTGGGTTCCATTGTCTGTGATTATCTTTTGAGGCACACCATACCTGCAAATGATATTCTTAGTTACAAAGTTTATCATCTTTTTAGAGCTAATAGTAGCTAATTGTTCAGATTCAGCCCATTTAGTAAAATAATCAACAGCAACAATAGCATATCTAATTTCGAATTTGGCGGTTGGCAGAGGCCCGATGAGATCTATTCCCTAAATAGAAAATGGCCACGAACTGGCCATCTGTGTTATCTCAGTGGAAGGTTCTCTTGGGATCTTTGCGAATCTCTGGCATCGGTCACATTTTCGGGCATAGCTTGCAGCATCACGATTAATATCTGGCCAAAAGTACCCATAATGGAGGATTTTCTTTGCTAGAGTTTGACCACATGAATGGTCTCCGCACTCCCCTCCGTTTACTTCAGCCAGAATCGTTTTAGCTTCTTCATTGGTCACACACCGGAGTAATGGCAGTGAGAATCCCTGCCTGTATAATCGACCATCTTGAATTATGTATCTGGAGGCTTTTCTTAGCAACATCTGTCGTTCTTTTGAACTTTTTGGTAGAGAACCGCTGAGCAGATATTCCACTATCGGAGTCATCCATGATTCTTGCTCTTGAGATATAGTCATGATCCAGTCAATATCCATCTCATCAATGCTTGGGGATGACAGGACTTCCACAGGAACTAATCACAAAAATTGAGCTTCACTAGTGCTTGCGTACTTTGTGAGAGAATCTGCCTTCGTGTTCTCTTCCCGGGTTATATGATTTATCGTATAATGGTCAAGATCGTCGAGAAGTTCCCAAGCTCTTGACAAATAAGCAGGAAGATTTCCTCCTTTAGTCTGAAACTCTTTCTTGACTTGACATACAATAAGTTGTAAATCACTAAAGATCTGCAACACTTTGACATTCAGCTCTTTAGCAATTCTCAAACTGGCAATAAGGGCTTCATATTCTGCTTCATTGTTTGCCGAAGGGAATTCCAATCTCAATGCATAGCACAACGACCGCCCTTCATGGGTTTCAAGCACAACCCCAGCTCCGGAACAGTAATCGTTTCTTGCACCATCAACATATAATTTCTATTGAATTGGGGGATTATCAGTCAGTTCTTCCTCACTATCACCTGTATCTGTACATTCTGCGATAAAATCTGCCAAGGCTTGTCCATTGATTGCTCTCCGGGGATGATGGTAATGTCGTATTGGCTAAGTTCAATATTCCACTTCAGAAGACGACCTGAAGTCTCAGGACGAAACAGGACTTGCTTTAGAGGCTGATCAATGAGGACTTTGATAGGATGTGCTTGGAAATACGGCCTCAACTTCCTTGATGCAATGAGTAAACAATAGGCGAGCTTTTTCAATTTTGAATAATTCATCTCTGTCCCGGTGAATCTCTTGCTGATATAATAGACTGGGCGCTGAATTCTTGCGTCTTCCCGTACCAACGCTGCACTGAAAGCATGAGATGAGATCTCCAAATATATAAAAAGATCTTCACCATTGTCTGGCTTAGAAAGTATTGGAGGCGTTTCCATATGACGAATCAACTCATCGAAAGCTTTCTGGCATTCTGGAGTCCAGTCAAAAAATTTTCTTCCTTTCTTCAGTGCATCGAAGAATGGAATGCATTTATTAGTAGCTTTAGAAATGAATCGACTCAAGGCAGTGACTTTTCTATTAAAACCTTGCAATTCCTTCTTCGTTCTAGGAGCTTTGACTTCTTTTAAGGCCGCAATCTGTGTAGGATTAGCTTCAATACCCCTAGCACTCACAATGAAACCCAGAAACTTTCCGGACTCCACCCCAAACGAACATTTCAAAGGATTAATTTCATTCCATACTTTCGGAGGATTGCAAACATTTGCGCCAAGTGGTCTATATGGTCTACCGCTTTCTTTGACTTTACCAACATATCGTCAACATAAACTTCCATAGTTTTGCCAATCTGCGGTTTGAACATAGCATTGACGAGTCGTTGGTAAGTTGCCCGTGCATTCTTAAGTCCAAAAGGCATGACTCTATAGCAATAGAGACCAACATCGGTGATGAAGCTCGTATCCTCCTGATCTGGCTCATGCATCATAATCTGGTTGTATCCGGAGTAAGCATCCATGAAAGATAACAATTCGTGCCCCGCTGTTCCATCCACCAACTTATCTATCCTGGGTAACGGGAAGCAGTCTTTAGGGCAGGCTTTGTTTAAATCTGAAAAGTTAATGCAAACTCTCCATTTCCCATTAGCTTTCTTAAGCAGTACTGGATTTGAAACCTAATTCGGATAAGTAGACTCCGAAATGAAACCATTCTCCATAAGCCGGTCAACCTCTTCTTTCAACGCTGCTAACCTTTCAAGACCCTGGGTTCTTCTTTTTTGTTTTACTGGTGTAGACTTCGGATCAATATTCAGAGTAGGTACTGCAATTTTTGGGGATATTCCGCACATATCAGCATGAGTCCAAGCGAATACGTCCAGATTTGCCTTCAAGAATGATATTAAGGAATTTTGAACTGCCACATTAAGGTGTGAACCCACATTCACTACTTTGTTCGGATCTTTCGGGTCAACAGGTACTGGCACATTACTTCAACTGGCACCACTCTATTCTCCCCTGCTCTAGCTTTTCTGGAATCCATTTCTCTTCGTGCCCCGCTATGCTCTCCAGTGTAGGGTCCACCCTGTAATTGCTACAAGGTTGGTTCTTTGATGCGGACTGGGGCTGCCACATCTTTTCCCATCTCTCTCTTCCTTGCTTCACGCAACTCTATTAGATAACATTCTCGCCCATCACCTTTAACAACTCCAACACCATTATCTGTAGGAAATTTTGTAGTAAGGCACCACGGGGCGAGAATTGCCTTAAAAGCCGCAAGAGTTGGTCGGCCTAGGAAGGCGTCGTGGGCAGAAAATTCATCAACAATTACAAAAGTCTGTTTCCGAACTACCTTTTTCTGCCCCTCTCCAAGCTCGACGAACAAGTCGATAGTTCCAATGGGCTGTTTCGGTTCCCCAGTGAACCCAACAATCTTCCGAGATGAGGCTTGAACATCAGCCATTGGAATCTTCATTTGGTCGAACGTCCTTTTAAAGAGAATATTGCAAGAAGCGCCGCAATCTACAAGCACTCTTCTCACAATAGTCGGCCCAATGCCTGCAGAGATGACGAAGGGATCCATGGTCGGAGCTTCAGTACCCATAACGTCCCTGGCTCTGAAAACAATATCATCATTAAAAGTTTTCTGCTGCTTCGAAGGTGCAACATCTTCTAGCACAAAAACACTCTCTTCTATTGGTGCATACTTCAAGGCACGGGCATATCTTTCCATCTCCCCCAGCTTCTGCCTGTTGGATGAGGACCTCATGTAATCACATTAATAACAGGTCTTTCTGATTCATGCACAGTGTTCCTCTCACCCGAGCCAGATGGATGAGCAGGAAGTTGTTGACCCTTAGTAGACAAAGTTGGGTCATTTCTACTTCTCTTAACATATTGCTGCAACTTGTTCTTTCTCAATAGTTCTTCAATTAAATTTTTCAGATGGCGACATTCGTTGGTATCATGACCGGTTTGGTTATGAAACCGACAGAATCTCCCACTTTGAGCAGCTTTTCTGCTAACTCTCATCTCAGGCGGTTTAGGATATTCTACCGCATCTTTGGTAGCAAAGAAGATATTCTCCGGAGTGTCAGTCAAAGGAGTGAAATCTGAAGATTTTAAGAAGCGAGCTTTCTTCATATCTTTCTGTTTCTTTCCACCATTATTTTCCCTTTTCTGACTCCTAGATTCTCTTTTGGTAGGAGTAGCAGCATTATCCTCAACCTCTGTCAATGCTACTTTAACTGGTGCCCAAAGGCTTTCCAAGCGCATGAATTCATTAGCTTTCTTATAGAATTTCTCAAGTGAATTCGGTTCTTTCATCTTCAGTGTTAACGTAAAAATCAAACGCTAACACTTCGGTGTATGTAAAGTAAGTGTGAAAGCACCACCTGTCAATACGGGAATCAGAAACATGTAGAAATTAGCAGAAAAGCAGTAAAAGACACAGTTTTTATAGTGGTTTGGCTTATGGTCAAGCCTACGTCCACTTTAATGTTCTTTATTACTGACTTAAGTACAACTTATACAACTTTCTTCAATCACAACACACTTTAGACTAGTAGCTCAAACTTCGATGTAGAATAACCTTTTGAGTTCATATAGAATGATGTAGATTCTCTATTGAAGTTTGTCGTAAGGTCCTTGGTGCTTGATGCGCTCGAAGTGTGGTTTGAGAAAATGGTAGAGTGTTGATGCTACGGAGAATCATCCAAAAGTCCCATGAATATGTGAGCCCATGCTGTATTTATAGGAGATTATGGATGGGCCTTAGGTCGTGAATGACCTAAGGTAGGCCTTAGGTCACAAGTGACCTAAGGTAGGTCGTGGGCGACCTAGAGGATACGACTCTGTGGCTAGACAGTGTTGCATATGAGTGTTTGGGCTGGCAAGTTGTAGGTCGAAGGTTGCGACCTAAGATAGGTCGTGGATCACATATCAGCGACCGAACAGATGGAAACTTCGGCCCTATCCGGTAGCAATGGTCTCTTCTGAATGAAGTACTAGGTCGTGGACGACCTAAGAAAATAGTTGGCGACCTTTACAACGCTGAGGTTATCCAATGTAGCGACCTAGGCTAAGTCGTTAACTCGCTATGTTGCTTAGCTCATTAGGTCGTTAAGTCGTCCCACTTTTAGGTTGTTAGGTCGTCCCACTTTTAGGTCGTTAGGTCGTCCCACTTTTAGGTCGTTAGGTCAGTAGGTTCTCTAGGTCGCTGTGCTTATGTAAGTCGCTAGGTCGTTTCATCTTGTTAGCCTCTTTAGGTCGCTCCGGTTGTTGAGTCGCTAAGTCGCATAACAAAGGAATTAACATTTTCCCCTCGAAGTACAAGCATAGGTCGTAGGTCGTGTGCTTCGACTTAGTAGGGATTTTGCCTGGACGTTTGGAGTTTCCTTCTCTCGGTTGGATGGATTCACTGGGCGGACACAACTTACTTGGATTGTTTGTTTGCACAAACGTTCTCAGCTAGTGAACGAGTGTCCTGTGCCACCGATCAGCCCACAACTTTCTGTCGAGAAGGAGAAATCTCTTTTTCTGGCTAGTCCCATTAAAGGTCTTTTAGCACTTCAACTATGGTGAAATGGGCCTCCGAAGAGGGCTTTTCACATTCCAGCACTTGTGAAGTTTTATTTCCAATCTCGGTGGAATGCGTGCCTCCTAGTAGGGCTGTTGCTTGGAAGTTTGGAGTTTCCTTCTCTCGGTTGGATGGATTCACGAGGCGGACATAAGTTACTTGGATTGTTTGTTTGCACAAACATTCTCAGCTAGTGAACGAGTGTCCCGTGCCACCGGTCAGTCCACAACTTTCTATCGAGAAGGAGGACTCTCTTTTTCTGGCACGTCCCATTAGAGGTCTTTATCCTCCGAAGAGTTGTGCCTCCGAAGAGGGCTTGTGCCTCCTAGGAGGTCTTTTGCTATTTGCTGCCTGCTCGCCCATGTCTTTTCGTCATTTGCTCACATCAGCAGTTTCCTGTTATCATTTCCAAGCGCACATTGCTTCCTTTTGAAAGTAGCTTATTCTATCCAAAGAAGTGTACGTCATTGTTAAATGAGTTCGCCGGGATAGACACAGGCTAATTAATCGAAGGTTTGTTTGCACGAACGATCACGATTAGTTAGGAAGGGTCTACTTCTGGCGGAACCACTAACTGTTTGCTTGAAGAACTTCTTATATAAGATTTGAATCTGGAAATTTTGTGGCTAGATATTCATTTGTTGAGTGACGTCAGGGATTGCTCGGTCTTATGACGGGTAAGCTTTGTTTTAATGGCCTGCAATGTTAAATCGACATTTAAGCAATACAATTGACGTACTTTATATATCGAAGTAAAACAAACAGTTTATAATAGTAGAGAACAAAAGATTTATAGTGATTGTTTTACAATATTTCATACATACAGTTTATAATAGTAGAGAACAAAATTTTGTGGCTAACCTTTCAATACAAGAATCATACATTCATCATTCTTTTACAATATTTCATTAAAGCCTTTAAATAAAATATGGGCGCAAGTGATTGTTGTTCCAAGCTCTTGGAATTGGATCTCCTTCGACAATTGTTAATTTGAAAGTGCCATCAAGAATTTTTTTGCCTATGACATACGGCCCTTCCCAGTTTGGCGCAAATACTCCTGTTGCTGTCATGACCCTTTTCAAGACTAAATCTCCAATCTCAAAGCTGCGTTGGCGAACTTTGGAATTGAAGTGCCTGGCAATTCTTTGCTGATGGGATGCAATTCTTAGCTGAGCCTCTTCCCTTCTTTCATCAAGGAAGTCAAGTGCTTCAAGTTGCAACTCTTCATTTTTTGCTTGGTTGAAATGAATTCTTCTATGTGAAGGGAGTTCTATTTCTACCGGAATCATTGCCTCTGATCCATATGCCAATGAAAATGAAGTGTGCCCCGTCGTAGTTTTATGTGTAGTTCTATATGCCCATAGTGCTAGTGGAAGCTTATCGACCCAACCACCTTTCGCTTTTTCCAGCTGTTTTTTGATGGTTGATTTGATAATTTTGTTTACTGCTTCCACTTGCCCGTTTGCCTGTTGATGAGCCACTGCTGAGAAGCTTTTCTGGATCTTGAATCTCTTGCAAAAATCTTGGAACTCTTCACTTTCGAATTGGGTTCCATTGTCTGTGATTATCTTTTGAGGCACACCATACTTGCAAATGATATTCTTAGTTAAAAGTTTATCATCTTCTTAGAGGTAATAGTAGCTAATGGTTCAGATTCAGCCAATCTAGTAAAATAATCAACAGCAACGATAGCATATCTGATTCCGGATTTGGCAGTTGGCAAAGGCCCGATGAGATCTATTCCCCAAATAGCAAATGTCCACAGACTAACCATCTGTTTTATCTCGATGGAAGGTGCTCTTTGGATTTTTTCAAATCTCTAGCATTGGTCACATTTTCGATTGTAACTTGCAGCATCACGATTAATATCTGGCCAGAAATACCTATAACGTAGAATTTTCTTTGCTAGAGTTTGACCACCTGAATGATCTCCACACTCTCCTCCGTGTGCTTCAGTTAGAATTGTCTCAGCTTCTTCCTCGGTCACACATCAGAGTAATGGCATTGAGAATCCCCGCCTATACAATCGGCCATCTTGATTTATGTATCTGGAGGCTTTTCTTAACAACTTCTGCCGTTCTTTTGAGTTTTCTAGTAGAGAAGCGTTAAGCAGATATTCCATTATCGGAGTCATCCATGATTCTCGCTCCTGTGATATAGTCATGATCCATTGTTCGCCTTAGAAAGTATTGTAGGTGTTTCCATATGACGGATCAACTCATCGAAAGCTTTCTGGCATTCAGGAGTCCAATAAAAATTCTTCCTTCCTTTCTTCAGTGCATCAAAGAACGGAATGCATTTATCAGTAGTTTTGGAAATGAATCGACTCAGAGTAGCGACTTTCCCATTGAGACTCTGTAGTTCCTTATTTGTCCTAGGGGCTTTGACTTCTCTTAAGGCAGCAATTTGAGCAGGATTAGCTTCAACGCCCCTAGCACTCATAATGAAACCCAAGAACTTTCCGGACTCCGCCCTAAACGAACATTTCAAGGATTAGGCTTCATTCCGTACTTCCGGAGGATTGCAGACATCTCCGCCAAGTGATCCATATGGGGTCTACCGCTTTCTTTGATTTCACTAACATATCGTCAACATAAACATCCATAGTTTTGCCAATCTGTAGTTTAAACATAGCATTGACGAGTCTTTGGTAAGTTACCCCTGCATTCTTAAGTCTGAAGTGCACGACTTTGTAGCAGTGGAGACCGAAATCGGTGATGAAGCTTGTGTCCTCTTGATCCGGCTCATGCATCATAATCTGGTTTTATCCGGAGTAAGCATCCATGAAAGATAACAATTCGTGTCCCGCCGTTCCATCTACCAACTGATCTATTCTGGGTAGTGGGAAGCAGTCTTTAGGGCAGGCTTTGTTTAAATCTGAGAAGTCAATGCAAACTCTCCATTTCCCAATAGCTTTCTTAACCAATACTGGACTTGAAACCCAATTTGGATAAGTAGACTCCCTGATGAAACCATTCTCCATAAGCCGGTCTACCTCTTCCTTTAACGCTGCTGACCTTTCAGGACCGTGGGTTCTTCTTTTCTGTTTTACCGGTGTAAACTTTGGATCAATATTCAGAGTATGTACTGCAATTTCTGGGGATATTCCGCTCATATCAGCATGAGTCCAAGCGAATACGTCCAGATTTGCTTTCGGGAATGATATCAAAATATTCTAAACCGCCGTATTAAGTTGTGAACCCACATTCAGCACCTTGTTTGGGTCTTTTGGGTCAACAGGTACTTGTACCGTTACTTCCACTGGCACCACTCGATTCTCCCCTACACTGGCTTTTCTGGGATCCATTTTTTTCGTGCTTCGCTACATTCGCCAGTACAGGGTCCACCCTGTAATTGCTACAAGGTTGATTCTTTGATGCGGACTGGGGCTGCCGAATCCTTTCTCATCTCTCTCTTTCTTGCTTCACGCAGTTCTATCAGATAACATTCCCGCCCCGCATTCTGATCCCCTATAACAACACCAACTCCATTATCTGTGGGGAATTTCATGGTAAGGCACCACGGGGCGAGGATTGCGTTAAAGGCTACAAGAGTTGGACGGCCTAGGAATGCGTTGTAAGCAGAAAATTCATCAACAACTACAAAAGTCTGCCTTTGAATGACCTTCTTCTGCCCCTCTCCAAGTTCCACGAAGAGGTCAATAGTCCCAATCGGCTGCCTGGGTTCCCCAGTAAACCCAACAATCTTTTGCGACGAAGCTTGAACCTCAGCCATTGGTATCTTCATCTGATCGAAGTACTTTTTGAAAAGAATATTACAAGAAGCACCGCAATCAGCAAGTACTCTTCTTACAATAGCTGGCCCAATGCCAGCAGAAATAACCAGGGGATCTATGGTAGGGGCTTCAACACCCATAGAATCCCTGACTCTGAAGACAATGTCATCATTAAATGTTTTTTACTGCTTCGGAGGTGCAGCATCTTCTAACCCAAAAACTTTCTGCTCTACCGGTGCATGCTTCAATGCATAAGCATATCGTTCCATCTCACCCAAGCTTCTGCCAGCTGGATGAGGTCCTCCTGTAATTACATTAATAATGGGCCTCTCTGATTCATAAGCTGCCGCCTTTTCACTTGTGCTAGGACAATGAACAGGAACATGTTGCCCTTGAGTTGACGAAGTTGGGCCATTCCTGTTCCTCTTTACATATTGTTGGAGCTTATTTTCCTTCAATAGTTCCTCAGTTAACGCCTTCAAGTGATGGCACTCGTTAGTATCATGGCCGGGTTGGTTATGGAACTGGCAAAATTTTCCACTTTTCTCAGCTCTCACTCCAACTCTCTGCTTAGCTGGTGCGGGGAATTCGACCGTGTCTTTGTTTGGAAAGTAGATGTTCTCTGGGGTATCAGTCAAAGGGGTGAAGTTGAAGGGACGACTTTTCTTTGCATCTCCTTGCTTCTTCTGCCCATCGTTTCCCCTCTTCTGATTGCCAGATTCCTTCTTATTCGGAGCAGCATTACTGTTTCCAGCCCCTGTCGATACCACCTTAGTCGATGCTTGGAGGCTTTCCAAGCGCATGAATTCATCGGCTTTCTTATAAAACTTGTCAAGTGAATTCGATTCCTTCATTTTCAACCACTTCCCAAACTCACTTGTCTTGTCAATAGCTTTCATCAAGTACGCCATGATCATTCTCGGCTCTGCGTTGTCTACTTCAGCCATAGCTATATTGAAACGATTCAAGAAGGATCTAATGGATTCCCTAGGATTCTTCTCCAAGCCGGATAACGACATTATGCACCTTCGAAGCGTACAATCTGAACTGTCCCTTAAACATTCGAGTCAAATCAGAGAACTGGTCTATCGATCGGACCGGCAGCTTTGTGAACCAAAGTAGAGCAACTCCTTCCAGGTATACCGGAAAATACCAGCATTTGATCTCATCAGAAGCTTTGGCACCCGTCATGTTCCAATCATACTTGTACAGAAATTCATTAGGGTCACTTGTCCCCTTATAAGCCGGAATGGTAGGAGGAACGAACTTCCTAGGAAATTCTGCTTTCAAAATCCTTTCAGTGAATGGAGTCTTGCTCGGAGTGAACCCCCATTCTTTTTCGTCTTCTTCCCTTTGCATACTTTCCTTCATGATTTGTCGGACCATCACTGAGAAATATTCCTCATCGTTGAGGGGCTCAGCAGGATAGGCATCGGCCATCTTCTCGGAAGTTTGCCTCGGCAGATGCTCACAGAAAGTAGGCTGTTGTCCCGATCCTCCAACTTGGGGAGGTGTGTCTTTGACTGGGGAAGCTGCCCTTTGAGGAACATCTCTTTCTTCAACATCATGAACATTATCAGCAAAGTTTGGTTCGTTATTCATCGGTTGATGGCTAGCCCAGAGAAATGCGTTCAACCTTTCTAACATCAGATTGTTTTGGGCTTCCATCTGCTGATATAGCCCAGAAACCACAACATCCAATTCTACTCGTGTTACTCCAACAGTTGGAGTTGTTTGAGTTAAGGAGGAGAAGTTGCAGTAGTCTCGTGAACATCGTCCGATCTAACAGACTTGCGCTTTCTTCCAGGAGCCATTATTTATGATAAACTTCTGGTTTTTAGACAGATCCTTTCCACAAATTTCTGCGAAGCTATGATCACAGTATCTTGAGTTCAATTCTCAGTGAAAGCACCAAAAATGTTAATGTAAAAATCAGATGCTAACACAGCGGTGTATGTAAAGTAAGTGTGAAAGCACCACCCGTCAATGCAGGAATCAGAAATAAGCAGAAATTAGCAGAAAAGCAGTAAAAGACACAGTTTTTATAGTGGTTCAGTTTATGGTCCAGCCTACGTCCATTTAATGTCCTTTATTACTTACTTAAGTACAACTTATACAACTTTCTTCAATCACAACACACTTTCGACTAGTAGCTCAAACTTCGACGTAGAATAATCTTTTGAGTTCATATTGAATGATGTAGATTCTCTCTTGAAGTTTGCCGTAGGGTCCTTGGTGCTTGAGGCGCTTGAAGTGTTGTTTGAGAAAATGGCAGAGTGTTGATGCTACGGAGAATCATCCAAAAGTCCCCTGAATGTGTTAGCCCATGCTGTATTTATAGGAGCGTCTGGACGGGCCTTAGGTCGTGACCGACCTAAGGTAGGCCTTAGGTCGCAAGCGACCTAAGGTAGATAATGGGCGACTTAGAGGATACGGCTCTGTGGCTAGACAGTGTTGCATCTGAGTGTTTGGGCTGGCAAGTTGTAGGTCGAAGGTTGCGACCTAAGATAGGTCGTGGAACACATATGAGCGACCTAACAGATGGAAACTTCAGCCCTACTCGGTAGCACTGGTCTCTTCTGAATGAAGTACTATGTCGTGGACAGCTTAAGAAAATAGTTGGCGACCTTTACAATGCTAAGGTTATCCAATATAGCGACCTAGGCTAAGTCGTTGACTCGTTATGTTACTTAGCTCATTAGGTCTATATGTCGTCCCACTTTTAGGTCGTTAGGTCGTCCCACTTTTAGGTCGTTAGGTCGTCCCACTTTTAGGTCGTTAGGTCGGTAGGTTCTCTAGGTCGCTGTGCTTATGTAAGTCCCTAGGTCGTTTCATCTTGTTAGCCTCTTTAGGTCGCTCCGGTTGTTGAGTCACTAAGTCACATAACAAAGTAATTAACATTCAGCCACTTCCCAAATTCGCTTGATTTGTCAATTGCCCTCATCAGGTATGTCAAGACCATTCGTGGCTCTGCATTGTCTACTTCAGCAAAAGCTATGTTGAAGCGGTTCAAGAAAGACCTGATAGATTCCCCAGGATTCTGTTCCAAGCTTGACAGCGACATAATATCCTTTGCCTTTGAAGCATACAATCTGAATTGCATTTTAAACTGCCGAGTCAAATCGGCGAATTGGTCTATGGATCGGACCGGAAGTCTTGTGAACCAGAGCAGAGCCACTACTTCCAAATATACCGGAAAGTACCGGCATTTGATCTCATCAGACGCACTAGCACCCGTCATGTGCCAATCATACTTATACAGAAATTGATTGGGGTCGCTTGTTCCCTTATAAGCCGGGATGGTCGGAGGAACGAACTTCCTAGGGAATTCTGCCCTTAGAATCTTCTCAGTGAACGGAGTTTTGCTCGGAGCGAATCCCCAATCGTTCTTATCTTCATCTCTCTGCATACTTTCTTTCATGATTTGTCGCACCATGCCCGAAAGATATTCCTCGTCATTTACAGGATCTGTAGGACAGACTTCGGCCATTTTCTCGAAAGTTTGTCGGGAGAAACGTTCGCGGAGAGTTGGCTATGGTCTGGAATCTCCAGGTTGAGGAGGTGTTTCTTTGGCGGGGCTAGCTGGTCTTTGAGGAATATTCCTTTCCCCAGGATCACAAATATCATCTGCAAGGTTTTCTTCGTTATTCACCGGTTGACGGTTTGCTCCGAGCAAAGCATTTATCCTTTCAAGCATTAAAGCATTCTGAGTTTCCATCTGCTGGTATAATCTAGATACTGCAGCATCTAACTCTTCCCGTGTAATTCCGGCACTTGGTGCTGCTTGACTTGACGAAGGAGAAGTGGCAGTATTTTCATGGACATTACTAGGTCTTGTATATCCATGGTTTGTTCCAGGAGCCATTATTTCTGATAGACTTCTGTTTTTAAGAGAGACTTTTTCCACAAACTTTTGCAAAGCAATGATGAAGATAGCCTGAGTTGGTTTCTCAGTGAAAGCACCAAAAATGTTAACGCTGAAAATTGAACGCTAACACCACGGTGGATGTAGAGGTTAAGTGAAAGCACCACCCGTAAACACGGGAATTAGTAACAAGTAAGAAAGTCCAGAGAAAGTAGTAAAAGACAACAATTTTATAGTGGTTCGGCTTTCGATTAAGCCTACGTCCACTTTAATCCTCTTTATTACTGAAATCAATTACAACTTTACAACAATCCTTAATTACAATACTGATGAGACAAACAACCAGGACTTCGATGTAGAAGAATTCTTTGAATCCATGTTGATTGTTTTAGACGTCCTCTCAAAGTTAGTTGAGATGTCTTTCGTGTTTGAAGTGTCGAGTGAGTCGAGAATTCAGCAGAGTATCGGCGTTCCAGGAATGACCAAAAAGATCCCCTGAATGTTTGAGCTAGCGCCGTATTTATAGGAGAGTTTGGCTTTAGGTCGTAGGTCGCGAGCGACCTTGGATAGGTCGTAGGTCGCCAGCGACCTCGGGGATGTGGTTTACAACTTAATAAGGTCATAACGGGTCATCTGAGCGAGTTAGTAGGTAGTAGTGACCTATGGGAGATCGGTCCTGAGGTAGCTTAAGACATCCACGACCTAATGAAGCTCCTTTTCAACTAGGTGCTGGCTGTCAGCGACTTAGCACTTAAAGCATAAATGTTATATCGGCTTGCTTAGGTCGCAAGCGACCTAATGAGAGAGTATACATGCGGCTTTTTTCTGGTGCTCGCTAGGTCGCTTCCTTTTTTGGCTCGCTGGGTCGTTGGATACTTAAGTCACTAGGTCGTTAGATACTTAAGTCGCTAGGTCGTCAGATACTTAAGTCCCTAAGTCGTTGGGTTCTAAAGTCGCTAAGTCGTACATTCTTCAGATAGTTAAACTCATTAGCTTGCTGAGTGGCTTAACTCGTTTAATACTATAGGTCGCTAGCTTGCTGTTGTTCTTGCATCCATGTTAGGTCGCTTGGGTTGTTAGGTTGTGGTCTTCTGCAAGTCGATAAGTCGCTGTACCCCTTAGGTCATTAACCCGCTTCAGCAGTTAGGTCGCTGTTAACTCGTTGATTCACTAGGTTGCTGGACCATCTGCTCCTTTAGGTCGCTGACCCCTTTCAATCCTCTAGGTCGTTACATCGCTGATTCGTGAAAAAGAGGAGTTAACACCGCCTATTTAGGTAACCCTAACCGAATTATCGAGCCCGATCCAACCGCTAGAACTCCAAGCGAATACCACCGATGGCTTCCTCTCGATGATCTCCACCCAATCCTACCCTTGAATCGACGATCGACCACATATCATTCCACGTCAACGAATGGCCGAGATTAAACGCCCAGTTTCTGACCAAACCGAAACCCGAATCGAAAAACGAATTGCACCATTGAAATACGCTCGTTGAGAGCATCGACATATATTTTTTTTGGAAATTTTCCGAGGTGTTTGAATTTTTTACTTTTGATTTGATTTTTGAAATTTGAAAATGGATCTAGGGTTAGCAGCCACGGGAAAGAGGAGGAGTTGATAAAATGAACGCACAGACAAAAGGGAATAGATGGAGGCTATGGTTTATAACTGGGTTTATATAGGCAAAGTTGAAAAATAGATGGATCGAGTTGATAGATATATGTGATACCGTTAACGTGGACCAAAAAGCCCGTTCTGACCCCGGAACGAAATTGGGTGAATCCATATATCGAAATAGGTATTTTAAAATATTCTGAACGCGATGGAAAAAGTTTCAAGTCCAAATTCCATGGTATGAAGAAGTTATGCTGAAATCAATATTTTCAAATTGATTTCAAACTGATTTCAATTAAATTGATTTCAAGGCGTTCCGCGTTCGTACGATCAAACGACAAGTCCGATCGCTACGAAACTTGAAACACAATTATAATTCACCGTTACGGATCCGATAAAACGGGTTTCGTCGAAATCAGAGTTAGTGGCCAAAATGGCTATTTTCCTATTAATTAAATAATTTAATAATTAGTAAATAAATGCAATTTTTTTTCAGTTTTAGAATTGGAAATTTTTATCACTTATGATGCCTCAATCATTTACAATGATTTTAAACAAATTAAAAGTGTAAATTTAGATGATTCATTTATAAATTTAAAAAAAATTCTCAACTTCGTTAAATTCAAAATTTTAAATTAACTTTCTAATAATTCTATTAAATTAAAGGAAACAATGATTATTTCATTTATATATTTCAAATATAAGGGTTTACCATTGGATTTAAAATTATCGCATAAATATTTCCCGTTTTCAACTTAATTTTTAAATTAACGTAATATTTACATATTTGATTTTTATTCATTTGCAATAAATCCAACTGTTATAAATTTAATAAATTAACTCTCGATAAAATTCAAATTCTATAATTCATGAATTTCGTCATCTTGGTTTACTTATTAATTTATAATTCTAAAAGTCAATTCCCATTTCAATGTAAAGTAACTAAATTTGCCAATTATAGTATTTATTTCAATTTCTTAAAATAACCCCTTTACTATAAATTGAATCCAATTTATTTTAATAAGTTTCCAGTTAAACGGATTAGATTCAATTTCAAACTTACACATAAGTTTAGGTTATAATCAATTTATAACGTATTACTTTCATAGTTATTTACATACTTCTCGTATTAATTTCTCAATAAATCATAATTATTAAAATAACGCTTATAATGAATAACAACATTGCAATTACTCACATTCAAATGATCGTTATTTCAAATAAATTTGTCGAGCAATTAATTAGGGAATTTATAATAATTGTTATATACCCTTATATTTACTTCCTAATAACGTACTACCTACTCTCCTTTAATTGTGATTTGAATTCCAACCTTTATTTATCATACTAAATAAAATAAACTACATATAGATTGTTACCTATTTCCTTACATGCCTTTATAGGTTTATTACTTAACAAACATCGTTTAAAATCTCGTGTATACACAAATTATTACTTAACATAAATCTACTCTTTTATTGCTTAACGTTCACACTTCCGTTACTATATAATTAATCCCCAAGTAACGTTATCATCAAACCAACATTAATTTATATATTAAATGCTTACATTTATTTCTCTACATCCAATTGGTTCCAACTTAATTTATATTAATGTTATTCCCTTATATGGTTATTATTTATCCACTTATTCTAACTTTTATTACCTAAATTATCCATTATTGTAAGCCTTTAATATTTCCATTTAAATTAAATATAAATTTCAATTCAATCAACCCTTTTCAACACGCAACTTATAATAACAGCTTATGAATGGAATTATTATTTATTATAATATTTCTCAATTTACATTAACATATAAATAAATTTCCTTTAAATGAATTTCATATCCAGGCATAATACCTACTCCATTTCATTTATTGAAATTTATTCAAATTTCTAGTAATTAGGTTTTAAGCCACCATTTATAAAATTTAATTTAGCGTTTATTTCAATATTTGTTATAAAGTTTCTCTTTTGTTTTCTTTTCTTCTTTCTACTAGATTTAATTACAAAACTTATTAATTTAACCAAATTAAATCCACGAAATTTATGGGTCGTTACAGGGTGATTTCGAGGGAAATGGAAAATTTGTTAAACAAAAGCTTGAATAATTTGAGTTGAATGAAATAAAATCCTTATTCGAATAGAAATAGCTGGATAAGGATGAAATTGAATAAATAAACTTCGATTGCTTATCAAAAGAAATTTTATTGCTTGAAATAAAAGTATGTTTGGCTTAATAAAGGTAAGATCTTGAGTTAAAAGTGAAAAATAAATGTGATTGGGTGTAGATGAATGGAAGCGGGGGGGGGGGGGGGGGGGGGGAGGGAATAAATGAGTGTGTGACTTATAAAATTTTAAAAGTGGAATAAATAAGTCAAAATAAAATATTTTGCATCTTGGAAATGAAATAGACATCCAAACTTGAATTAAAAAATTAGAATTGAACTCAATTAAATATAATGAAGTGATTTTGTGATAAAAATTAATATTTAATTGAAAATGGAAGTAAACTAATTTGGGATAACTTACTAAGTTGAATTGAGAGTTAATAAACTTTGATTATGGCCTAGAATTGAGTTATAAATAATATTCAATGCATATTGTCAGTAAACTAAATTGAAGTATTGTCGAACGAAAGAGTTAGATTATGGATTGAATTACAAATAAATTCAAGAGAGTGGAAATAAAATTTTGAATTGGCCTTATAATTAAATAAATAGATTCAGAAAGGAACTGTGAATGTGAACTAAATTTTTTCAAATGAATACCTGAATAAACAAAGTGAGTTAAGTTAGTAAGTGAAATGGGTTTAGTAAATAAAAATCAAATTATGAATATAAATTGGAGATTGTTTTAAAAAAATATAAACTTAGGTTATAAAGCTGAAAAAAAACAAGTAACTTAAGCAAATAATTGAATGGAAGTTCGGCTTAAATAAATATGTTGAATGGTTGCTTAAGGGAGTGTTTCCAAGCCAAATAAAATGGTTTGAATGAAACCAAGGTAAATATGAAATAAAATGCAAATCTATAGTTTGTAAATAAAAATTGGAATGGAATTAAATATAAATTGAGTCGGAATCAATTTCAAAATGATTATAAAATTAAAGAAATTGTTTATTTAAATATATATCGTCGAGATTGCTTAACTTGGCCGATCAACGTAAACGAAGGAAAATAAAATTCCATGGATTAATAAAAGTAAATAAAATTGATTTTTGAATCAATTATAATAAATATGAGTTGTTTAGACATAAATAAGAATTGAAGATAAGTAAATGAGTTGTAACTCACTTGTGAGGAATGAAAATGGTATATGAATCGGTTAAAAGCAAATTGAACTAGTTTGGAAACTATACAAATTGCTTATGGAAGTATTTATAATGCATTACTTATGTTGTTGATATGTTGTAACAGTTTAAATGAATGAAATGTTATAAATTACATAGATATGTTACATATGTTTTTAAATTGAGTAAGTACAGGTACCGGGAAGCCGTTTGGCTGGATTTTGGTCATGCTAGATGCTAAGAATATAAGTTGTTTGCTTAAAAATGCTAAATAAGGTACGCCTACGCAATAAAAATAGGAAATATGAACTGTTTTTGGTTTTTCCGACCGTGTGGGTCGATGTATATATATTTATATCTTTTGTCAAATTGCAAAAGCTCCTCCGTGCAAAGGAGACTCTGCCAAAAAATTTCTGAAATTTTGCGAGTTAGAATTTTTTTGAAAATTTGGAAAATTTTATTGACGACAAAACGATTTCAAACTGGAAATTGAAATAAATTAGTGAAGAAACTAATTTAAAATAATGACATGAATCAGTATAAATAAAAAATAAAATTTAAATATTCAGAGTTAAAGATAAATTGAATTCATATGGAAATGAAGGAATCAATTTAAATAGAAATAGATATAAACAAAGTGGTAAGATGAAAATAAATATACGAAACATATAAAATGCATATACTAACTTAAGAAGGAATGGTGAATTCTTAAATGAAAGATTGATACTACAAATATAATCTAAGATAATATTTGGGATGAATGAATATTGACATTTCGTAAGGAAGTCGAAGAAATGTTTTTGGAAAATTATGATTGGATATTGGTGCCAAGCAGGATATGCAGGTATTACAAAGGGAAAGGAGAATTGGTTTTGATTTCATAAGATAAAATTGAATTGCTCGACAAAAAGGTATGTATTTAAATTTCTGTATGAAATTTGATTGGGTTTTTGATCGAGCCACTTGGCCTTTTTGTTTTCTTTTGGGATTTGGGAGCCCATAGAGGCCTTTTGTAGTTGTACCGAGCTAGCCGTGCAAAGGAGATGCGGGCGGAATTTTTTAAAAATTTAGATAGTTAGAAAATTTTTGAGAAAATTTTGATAATTCAAAATTTGGTTTTAAATTGAAACTTGAATGGTTAAACAAATAGTATAGTTTGAAACTATGGGAGGGTTGAGAAGTTAATAAGAGTGGTAATGGATCTTTTATAAAAAGATAGTTGGTTAGATGTTGAATTGTTGGTTTCGGGGAATAAGTGAACAAGTATTGGACCATTCTTCCTAATCAGTAATTTCGGGGACGAATTTCTTTTATGGGGAAAGGAATGTGACGACCTGGAATTTTCGGGCATTTAAAATCGGAATATTTAATTGACTTTAAATATTCAATAGAATAATTTTAAATTGAATTACGAATATCACTATTTATTTAATAGAAGTTAATAAGAGTGGTAATGGATCTTTTATAAAAAGATAGTTGGTTAGATGTTGAATTGTTGGTTTCGGGGAATAAGTGAACGGGTATTGGACCATTCTTCCTAATTAGTAATTTCGGGGACGAAATTCTTTTATGGGGAAAGGAATGTGACGACCTGGAATTTTCGGGCATTTAAAATCGGAATATTTAATTGACTTTAAATATTCAATAGAATAATTTTAAATTGAATTACGAATATCACTATTTATTTGATAATTAAATTATTGAATTAAATAAGTGAAGTTGGGTAAAATGTAACGAGCGCGATTTTTCGACGCTAGAAGGTCGACATCAATACGTCCACTGTATCAACTGCCGAGCAATCGAAGGCCGAAAAATCGTACCATTATCGTTAAAGAAGAAGAAAAGGTTAGAAGAAGAGAGAAAAAAAAGAAAACAATATTAGAATCTCACAATCGCAGCGGAACAACATATAATAGATAAATGAATAATCTTTAAACAAAGAACTATATCAGTTATTACATTACATCATATTACATTACATTACATCATCAGAGTGTACAACAACAAACAACAACAAACAACGGAAATGAAATACTATATACTAGTGAATACGCCATACCATCCAGCTTGCCTCCAGCAACTCCTGAATTCCAGAATATCCTGATAATCTAACTCTAGACTGCCCGTGTGGAAATTGGTGGGAACCCAGAGTTTAGGGAGGAAAACTATAAACTCCAGGTCAATCATGGGACTAGTGTGAGAACTTAAAATAGTTTATCTTAAAAACATACCAAGGGATATTTTAAAATAGATTCGCAATGCTTTTTAGAAAATGAGACTACCATAAGGCCTTCGGCACACACACAATGCAAACGCATAATCGGAGGAGATTTCCCCTTATGATAGTCAAAGATGCTTGATACACATTAAAAAGAAACATTTGATATTATTACTAGTGCATAGTATAGGAAAAATCATTTCGTAAGTAAAGGTATAAATCTTAGCCAGCATATGCATTATGCACTTATGCCTACTATAGCTACCATCCAAACAGTGGGGCGACACCATAAGTGAATGATAGGTTCTACAACTAAAACCGTACAAAATCGTATTGTTTCTTTAGATTTCCAACAAATGGTCAGGCCAAGGAACTTCCCATTACCACATGGGTACGCCTCTGTAAAGATGACCCGAGAACCTAACCAGATCTTTGCCAACACAAGGCCGGGTTACCCTTCAAACTGGGTAACTACTGACATGAATATGTCATTCCCCGATAGTAACCGATCTATATCCGAGGATCCTCGATTCCAACAACCACAAAGTAATAAATTTGCAGCAACAACATAGGTTAAGTATCTGGGCTCCATACCATGATACCACCTCTATCCAGAAGGAATGACATACACAAAAGGGGCGCTACCCCTTAATAACCTTGCTGCATCCTTCCTGTTTTGACCATTTTTGGGGTGTGTAGTCCGATGAAGTCTCGTCCACAAAGCCACGCTTTATACAAAAGCTGTGCTTTGATCATCAAATGCTCAACAACACTTCGTATGCCACACCACCAATTTGGGAATGTATCACTGGTAACCATCAACTACATAACCTCTGAGCTCGTACGTCTCAGAGAAGGGTGTTAAGCTAAGAGAATAAATTCTCCACCACCAACAGAAATATATTTGATAGAAACCAGCTTTACATCTCAAATTGTAACGTCAGACACACATCCATACAAGTCCGTTCGGGGATCGAACGGAACCGAAGGCGTTTCCAAAGAAGCCCTTGCAATCAGAATATTCTCTAATCACGTCCGGACTTTCGGTCACTAAGGGTGACAAAACCTCTATATCGGAGATCAGCTGATGCAGAGTCATTCGACGGTAATCCTTCCGTTTTCATAAATATCCGATCTTCGACACCGGTCTTCAAACGCAATCCATAACGATGTATCACATATTCGGAATGGGTTATACGACCCTGTTTGCGTAAAAAATGGCCGCAAACACCCAAAGTCGTATGATTTGGTTGATTTTATGTTGTATTTAGTGATTTGGATGATTTATGCAAATATATGAAAAACAAGGACTAAACTGTAAAAGACACACAGATTTATAGTGGTTCGGCAAGAACGTGCCTACGTCCACTTTATATGTTATTCTCCTTTTTTCCTTCAGATTACAAGTACAAAGCTTTGATTACAAGTATCTAAAGTTGTTTGAGAGTTCCTTCCAGGCTTGAGCTCTCAAACTCGTCTGCCATTGTTGTACCCCTGCCCCTCTATTTATAGAATGAGGTAGGGGGCAGGGGTCTTGGAAGTACATAGCTGCTGGTGGGCCCGGGCTGATGCAATCTGGACTGGCAACTTTCTGGTTCGGCGAAGCTTTGGTTCGGCCGTAGCTGGATGGTTGTCCGGTGGTAGGTTGGTCCGGTTGTGGAGGAGAGGGAACTGGTTCGGTGTGAGGTGGAGATGGTGTTGGACCGGTGGTGTGAAGATGGTGTTTCGGTTCTAGCTAATTCGGTGGGAAGGGAAATGGAGATGGTGATTCGGTGGTAGGGAGGTTTGGTTCGGCGTCCCATGGAGAAGGTCTGGTTCGGCGTGGGGTATTACCGAATGAGCCTTGCCGAGTGAGCCATATTGTCTGAGAATGCCGAACGCTTCTATACTTGGGAGTGCCGAATGTGCTCTTGCATTGGGAACGCCGGATGGGAATGCCGAATGAGTTTGGCCGAATAGAACCTTGGGTTGGGAATGCCGAATGAACTGAGGCACACCGAATGGGATGAGTGCCGAATGAGCTCTGGTATTGCTTGCTGGCTGCTTCTTCTTGTTCCGGTCGTGATGGGAATGCACATAACATTGATATTCCAGTTTTGTCCAAAAAATGGGATAACACTTTGCCCCCCAAAATATGCCTTGCGGTAGGAAGGCGTGTTTTGTAATGCCATGAGCCGGATGTTCATATCCTGTCATCAACCTGTAAAGAATTTGATAGGTTTACATGGCCCCAAATGACGACCGTTCGGGATCGAGCTATTTAGGATGAAGCGCGGCCGTTCATGGTCAAGCGCCTAACTTCAAGTGACGACCGTTCGCGATCGAGTCATTTGAGGTGAAGTGCGACCGTTCGCGGTCAAGCGCATAAATCCGTGCGTCAATCGTTCGGGATCGAGTCATCTGCAGTGAAATGTGACCGTTCAAGGTCAAGCGCTTAACTTCAAATGACGACCGTTCGGAATCGAGTCATTCGAGGTAAAGTGCGACAGTGCACGGTCGAGCCTGTAAGTCCACGCGTCGATCGTTCGAGACCGAGCCATTTGTGATGAAATATGACCGTTCAAGGTCAAGCGCCTAACTTCAAATGACGATCGTTCGTGATCAATTCATTCGAGGTAAGGTGCGACAGTGTGCGGTCAAGTGGCGGTCCTCAAATGACGACCGTTCGCGATCAAGCCATTTGAGGTAAGGTGTAACAGTCAGTGATCAGGTGGCGGACCTCAAATGACGACCGTTCGCGATCGAGCCATTTGAGGTAAGGTGAGTTATGCTGTTCGAGGCAAGTTGTGCCGTTCGAGGCGAGTTGTGCCGTTCGAGGCGAGTTGTGATCGTTCGCGATCGGGTGCCGTTCGAGGCGAGTTGTGACTGTTCGAAGTCGGGTGCCGTTCGAGACGAATTGTGAATGTTCGAAGTCGGGTGTCGTTCGAGGCGAATGAGTGTGCCTGGGGGGACTTAATATTATCAGTGTTGGAGTTATTGTTTGGGGGAGTTTTCGAATCAAAGACTTCGGCAGTTCGTTGCCATGCAATAGGTGCTCGTGGACCGTTCGCGATCCAACGGGCATACAAGTAAATAATTTTTTCCATGGAATTGTAAATGTTAAAGCAATAGTACTTACAGCAGAAATGTCCAAACAGGAAGAATTCAGATGTTCAAATCGAAACAAAAGCAAAGCAAGGATGTCAAAGTGTAAGTTCCTACCCCGAAGCAGTCAATGATCATTCAGAGTATGCCTGGAGATCGTTCGCGATCTCGTACATGTGTAAATGATTTAATTGCTTTAGTGGAAGCTTACGACTTGTTCATCGTTATTTTAATCAAGCAATCAATGGATAATCAAATGGTGCCCTGATCCAGGGTCACCTCTAGCTGATGTGGAGGGTGGTCGCTCTGGCTCCACTGCTGGAGTTCGCCTCCTCACATACTGAAGGAGCATACCGTTCCTGATAAGCCCTTCCACCTCGTCCTTCAAATGCCTACAATCATTAGTGTTCTGACCATTCAATTCATGAAATACACAAAACTTATCTGATTTTCTTTCGTCAGAGGTCGGATCCCTTCGCATTGGTCTACGATACGGAACCTGCCCCTTGGTATTATGATAAATCCGTTCCAAACTCTCATTCAGCTCTGAATAGGAAGTGAATCGTGGCTCTCTTCGTAGCCACTTTGTCCTGTCATCATTATCCTCAGCCTTTATTTTTCCTTTGCTAGTCTCCGCACCCTTTCCAGGTAGGTTTCCGTTCTTGATTGTGTAAACGTCATCTTCTTCCTCTCTTTCTGCACTAGCGTCTTCCAAACGCAGAAACTTTTCAGCCTCATGATAGAACTCTCCCAGATTCATAGGCGGGTCCTTGGTTAATGAATTCTTGAACTCTGTATTACCAGCTATTCCAGATACAGCCGCCATCATGACCATAGATGGATCTGGTCGATCCACTGATGCTACCGCCGCATTAAATCGCGTTAGAAAGCTCCTCAAAGTCTCTCCAGTTTTCTGTTTCAAGGTTGCCAAAGTCATCACATTCTTGGGTCTCGCAATATGAACCCTGAATTGCCTCATGAATCTCTCAGTTAAATCTGTCCATGTTCCTATGGAGCCGCTTTCCAGTTGCCTAAACCATAACGCTGCAATGTCCGTCAAATACAGTGGAAAGCACCGGGCCATAACCTCCTCTGATGCCCCCAGCACTTCCATATGTCTCATATACTTCGTTAGATGGACCGTGGGGTCCGTTTTCCCGTTGTACATGTCCAATGATGGTAGCTTGAATTCTGGTGGATTCCTGGCCATCCTAATCGCAGAAGAAAAGGGACTCCTGTTCACATCTTCCAAATCTCTGTTTACTAAACCGCCTCTCATAGCTCTTCTAACCATCTCTGCTAATCTGTCATTGTCTCCAAGCTGTAGTTCTCGTTCACTGCCTTCGACCTGCCCCTCGAGTCCACGGGAGTTTCCATGTGTATGCCTCCCTGGCTGAACGTTCATTCCTCTATTGCTACCAGGCGGCTCGGATGCCCCCATCTCTCCTCCCGGGGTTGGATCAACATGCTATGTGTAAGTGCCCCCTAGCTCTGGTGCTGTGCCAGATGGTCCTGCTCCGTTCTGAACTCCAGTTGCTCCTTGGATTTGTGCTCCAATTTGCCCAATCTGTTGAAGTAAGTTCTGGATCATCTCTTCTTGTCTTCTCATCATGACCTCCATCTCATCCCTAGTGATGAAGATCGACGCTTGATTCCCTCCTGAGGAAGCCTCTTAACTTCCTTGGTGTTCACTTCTCTCTGGCCTTTGCCTTTTACTTGTTTGTCTCGTCATAACTCTTAGATCTGAACTCTTAGATTTTCAAATTCAACTTCTATCCGATGTAGCGGGAGTTGTTTCCTCTCAATGAAAGCACCAAAATGTTTGCGTAAAAAATGGCCGCAAACACCCAAAGTCGTATGAGTTGGTTGATTTTATGTTGTATTTAGTGATTTGGATGATTTATACAAATATATGAAAAACAGGGACTAAACTGTAAAAGACACACAGATTTATAGTGGTTCGGCAAGAACGTGCCTACGTCCACTTTATATGTTATTCTCCTTTTTTCCTTCAGATTACAAGTACAAAGCTTTGATTACAAGTATCTAAAGTTGTTTGAGAGTTCCTTCCAGGCTTGAGCTCTCAAACTCGTCTGCCATTGTTGTACCCCTGCCCCTCTATTTACAGAATGAGGTAGGGGGCAGGGGTCTTGGAAGTACATAGCTGCTGGTGGGCCCGGGCTGAAGCAATCTGGACTGGCAACTTTCTGGTTCGGCGAAGCTTTGGTTCGGCCGTAGCTGGATGGTTGTCCGGTGGTAGGTTGGTCCGGTTGTGGAGGAGAGGGAACTGGTTCGGTGTGAGGTGGAGATGGTGTTGGACCGGTGGTGTGAAGATGGTGTTTCGGTTCTAGCTAATTCGGTGGGAAGGGAAATGGAGATGGTGATTCGGTGGTAGGGAGGTTTGGTTCGGCGTCCCATGGAGAAGGTCTGGTTCGGCGTGGGGTATTACCGAATGAGCCTTGCCGAGTGAGCCATATTGTCTGAGAATGCCGAACGCTTCTATACTTGGGAGTGCCGAATGTGCTCTTGCATTGGGAACGCCGGATGGGAATGCCGAATGAGTTTGGCCGAATAGAACCTTGGGTTGTGAATGCTGAATGAACTGAGGCACACCGAATGGGATGAGTGCCGAATGAGCTCTGGTATTGCTTGCTGGCTGCTTCTTCTTGTTCCGGTCGTGATGGGAATGCACACAACATTGATATTCCAGTTTTGTCCAAAAAATGGGATAACAGACCCAATGGTCCTTTCCCGGCTAACCCGAATAGTGAGCACTTATTTTAAAAATAAGTGTAGCATTCAAATTCAAGCAAATCACAACAAATACCTATTTAAAGGTAAATATTGATACTCGGTTATTTAACTATCAATAGTCACACACAACATCATCAAATTCCAAATAATTTTCCAAATAATTTATTTTCCAAAATATCTTTACTAGATATATAATTTCCACATTTCAACCATTTGAAAACAATTTCAAATCACTTTTCACCTTTACAACTTTTGAAAACAAATTTCAAATCGTTTCCCTACATTGGATATATCCACAAATCTTTATTCATGTTCATTCAAAGTGGTTCATTTAAATCAATTAAATAAATCCTTACCGATTTACTTTATATTTACTGTAGCGATCCTGACTCAGCCTTCGAAAATCAGCACCGAATACGACACTCGTATTCAAATGCCGAAGATCCAAATGTCGAATCTGGTTCGCCGGAGCTTATAACACATTAAGTATAACACAACGGAAGAAACAGAATATAACAATAAACAACATTGATATAATATCAGATACAATATGATACAACAGATGATACAATGAATATACATCAGAGATATGATATAAGATAATAGCAGGGGAGAGAAAAGATAACATAGCTGCGGAACAATAACTCCAATAGTCTTCAAGAAAGAACTCCATCTTTAAAACACCAATCCAGCAATAGCTCAAACTCCCAATCACATTGCACCAAGCTAAGCAAGTCTCGTCCGCAAGCGATTGCCAAATCCTAGGCTGAAAGCTATCGAATCTACACCTACTATTGATTATCTAGAAAACCCAACTCTAGACTGCCCGTGTGGGAAAATAGTGGGCACCCAGAGTTTAGGAAAGGAACAATAAACTCCAGGTGAGTCGTGGGAATGGTATGAGCACACAAAAACATTTGGTCTTTTAAAAAAAACAAAGGAATTTAAATTTGAAAATCCGCAATGCTTTTTAGAAAATGAAACTATCATAAGGCCTCCCGACACACACAAAATGCAATCGCACACTTGGGTGAGATTTCCCCTTATGATAGTCAAATATGCTTAATACGATAAAATTTCTTTGATATTATTACTAGTGCATAGTGGAAAATCTTTCGAAAGTATAATATTAATCCTAGCCAGCATAGGTACCATGATATTATGCCTACTATAGCTGCCATGTTAAATGGCAGGTTCTACAACTAAAACCGTACAAGGCACGTATTGTTTTGATTGGATTTCCAACAAATGGTCCGGCTAAGGAACTTCCTACTGCCACATGGGATCGCCTCTGGTGGGACGTCCCGAGAACCTAACCGGATCTCTGCCAACACAAGGCCAGGTTACCTCTGTAACTAGGTAACTAATACTCGAGCATGCCATCCCCCGGTCCTTTGGGACCTTGATCCGAGGCGCCTCAAAACCACAAAGCAATCACAAAGTAATAGATCTGCAGTATCCACATGAGTAAGCATCTGGGCTCAATACCATGATACCACCCTTTACCAGAAGGGAATGACACACCCTAAAGGGCGCGCCCCTCATAACCTTGCCGCATCTTTCCTGTTTCGACCATTTCCGAGGTGTGAGGTCCTGATGCAGTCTCGTCCACAAAGCTACGCTTTATACAAAAGCCATGCTTTGATCACAAACGATCAAGAAATGATCATCAACACACAGCAGCACTTAGCATATCACATCACCAAATTGGGAATATATCACTGATAAATATCAACTACATAACCTCTGAGCTCGTACGTTTCAGAGAAGGGTGTTAAGCTAAGAGAATAAATTCTCCGCCACCAAGCAGAAATGTATTTGATAGAGATAAGTTTAATATCTCAAAGTGTAATGTCGGACATACAACCATACAAGTCTGTCCCGGGTTCGAACAGAACCGAAGGCACTTCCGAAGAAGCCCTTGCAAATCCGGGTATCCACAATCCCGATCGGACTTCCCGTCACTTAGGGAGAACTCTATACCGGAGCAACTCAGTGCAGAGTCAATCGATAGGTTATCCTATCGTTCTTGAAGACACCCAGTCTTCCACACCGGTCTTCAAATGTAATCCACAAATTCGTGTCACTATTCGGAATGGGTTATATGACACAAGGTCCTCTCCTGGCTAAACCGAAATAGTGAGCGCAATATTTAAAACGTATGGATATGGGATTTCAGTTAAGTCACAACTTGATAATCCAAAGTTTTTCTTTCAAATGGTTAAAAAAATTACCATTTTAAATCTTTAAATGAAAAAAAATTGATTTCACAAAGTTCACCTAGATTCACAAAGATCTATTTATATATTTCCAAAACAATTTCATTTCGATTGGATTAACTCATTAAATCTTTAAATTAAAGATTAAATCTATCGCTTTCAAAACACGTTTCCAAAGATTTATCTTATAACTTTGACAAACGTTTTTATTTTAGACTTGAAAATCCTTTTAACACAAATTGGAAGTTCATTTCTTATGTGAAAGCTTTTGTTATTTGAAACCAATAGTTTTCGTTTCAGTAAAATCCAATTATATTTACACGAGTTAAAATCTTGGGTAAATTTTTTAAAGTCCCAAAAAATCAGTTTTAAGATGGTTTAAAAACCCATATAAACACATTTATAAGTTGAATAACCTTTTTAAACCCTAGTTCCCAAATCATAGAATTCAATTTCAAATATTGAATTCAAATTTAAATCCAGTTATTTAAATTTCACAACTAAATCAAGTTATTTAAAATAACATTTCCAAAAGCTTCGATTCTAATTCCAAAAATATTTTGGATTCAAAAATACAATTTTTTAATATATTTCAAAATCTGTGACTTAACCCATTTCCACGTGCAATCCATATTTGTGTGTGTATAGTGTGGTCCAGGGGTTTTACACAATAGTGCACTGCATCAATCATCACAGATATGACAATATCAATAAGCGATTTATCTCATAACGCTTATATTCATTTACAAATCGTAGATAAAATAAATTTATGAATCACAAAGATTCATCATTACAATTCGATGTGGGTTTCGGATAACCAACTGGAATCCGACTCCCTGTCGCATCGAAATCCAAATGTCATTTTACGGGTCAAGGGGTTTTTCATATTCATACAACAGTATAAACATCACAAATATAACAGCTCAGCACAAAACATCACATAGCATCACATCATATATCAAATATATCAATTCATCACAAAGCATTCAATAGCAATCAAACGTCTACAATTAAGATGAATAATTGGGTGGTTTTAAATTTCTTACCTACATAATTACTCTAATTCGTAATTTTAAACCAATTATAAATTATTATTAACTACAATTGATTAAGTTTTAATCACCTACATAATTTATCATTCTTTAACTAATTATCTAAATTAATTAACCTTAATTGTAATCTATTAAATCTTAATTACTCATTCTTAATTAATTAGTTTAATAAATAAACCTTTAATTCTTGATCAAACCCTAATTATAATTAATTGTCCTAAATTGATTAATTAATAGATTTATTATTCCTTAATTAATTACAATAATTAATTACTCCTTAATTAACAATGCTTTCTTAATCACTTTGAGTTAATTAACCTTAAATAATAATTTTTGATTAAATTTCCTTAATTAATTAACCACATTAATTAATTATCCTTTGAAGTAATTAACTCTAAATATTAGATTTATCCATCTTTAATCTTTAGTTATCTTCCCTTGATTACTCTCACTAAGTAAACAATTTATTATCTAAATCATTCATTAATTACTTGATTAATTAACTTGAATTATTAATAAATTTCTTTAGTTAATTTAATTACCTTCAATAAGTTTATTATCTTAAAGTAAACTTATTTTAAAACCATTAGTTAATCCCAAGATTAAATAAGAATTTGTTATTTTGAAAGGAAGCGGTTTTCAAGAAAATTATTAAGTAAAAATTGATTTATTTTAAAAGTTCAAAACTGTTTTTTTTTAGAGGAATGAACAGACCCGAGCTATCCTTTATATTACCCGAGCCTTCCTTCGGGTCTTTTACCATTCTACCCGTGCATTCTTTTTTTCTTTTCCCATACATAAAAAAAATGTTTAAAGTGTTAAAATGTTTACCCAGTATGCTCACAAAATCACCGAGTCATACTCCAATCATCGCCCAGTTTGCTTGAAGATCGCTTCGAGCCAAATACCGTACCATTTCGAGTTCGACTCCGAGTCTTCTCCTACGTCTTCCCCCATCAACCAAATATCCTGATACGCAAACCTACGTGTGCACGATGCACAACATTCTCGCCATCTCCGACCTATGCCGAAGCCATCTACAAGTCAATAATCACCACGCCATCTCCCCCAAACCCCCAGTTCCGATGAACTCATCATGAAATCAAATCGAGCCATCACGACCAAAAAGAATGTAAGCACTCCAATCAGAAAAACCCCCTCGCCATCGCCTTGGACCACCGGAATATCTGAAATTCCGGCCATACACTCGTTAATGACCACACTTCCACTACTCCAAACCTTAAAGCACTCGATCACTAGGGAAAAAAGAAAAAAAATAAAATGTTCAACCCAGTAAAACTAGGGTTGCCGACCCAAATCCCCTTCGCACCCCTCCAAAATGATTTGATAAATTTTCTTGCTATTTTTCCCTAAGTCTATGATCATCTAGCGAGCTTCAGATTCAATCGCGAGGTGAATCGACAACGCGATCACCAGAATTTGATAAAAAACCCAAAATTGTTCAACTTTGAATTTCTCTTCAAATACGATATTAAAAATCTTGATTTTAGTTTCAAAATTCACGTTTTCGAATTTTGTTACAGACCCTAACCCTGAAAACAACAAATTAAAAATGTTGAGATTTGATGAGTATTAAATTTCTACTGTTTTTCTTTCCTTTTTCATTTAAAAACTGGCTTCAGACTATCTTGAAATAATATATTTTTTCAAAATTTAGAAACATGTTATAACATCCAAAATTTGTTTATACAACATGTCCTAAGAAAGAATAGAGAGGAAGAACATGATTTTGATCAGATTTAAAACCTGAATAGCAAGAACAGAACAGAACATCATCTTGTAAACAGAGAGGCCTATCTACTCAGTTTAAATGTAAATATACCCATTCATTTTATATCATGCAATAATTATTACATCTGATTTTTCAAGGATTTTATTTCATGCATCCAAGTTAATATAGATTAAGGTTTGGTTTACTCACATTAAAAATGCAGAGAGCCCTTTTTGAAGCTGGAATGAGATATGTAAGGAATTTGTTTTAAAAATCAAGTTTGTAGTTTGAACATTTGATTCATATCTTTGAATTTATAAACCATGACAACTTATTTTTGACATAATTTAAGTTTACACTGTGTTTTCTATTTCCAGAAAACAATACTAAGTTATTTTAACTTAAACAAGTTTTTCTTTTGAATGAATATTAGAGTTTAACCACCAGTTTTTTTTCTAGATATTAGAACCAAAATAAAATTTTGGGATGAGTTTGAACCAAAACAGGGACTGCATATTTATATATATACAGACATGCAACTTCACACTTATTTATTTATAAACATATACACAACAGTTTGCATTGATTCATCCATTCAAACATTCATCACAAATGATCAACAAAATTAGGCTTTAAAGAATCAGTTTGCTCACCTTGTATTGATGAAGATAGAGGAATTTTTCTTTTGAGCCTGAACTTTTTTTCTTCTTTAAATCTTAAAGTTAAATCTGCAACTTAGATTGATACAGTTGGTCTAAATCTTTGCTTTGCTATTAGTTAACCACTTTAGATTCAAATTTTTAAAGAAAATCACTTGCCTTTGAGTTGATTTTCTTTCAGATTGAAAACTTTTGCATTCAATCCTTTTTGAACAGATCTTTTTTTAAATCTGAAATTTTGCTTGTTGTCTTCATTGCTCACTTGAAATTGATGAAGAAAGATAGAAACTGGAATTGGAAAAGAGAAGCAAAATACTTTGCTTTGATTGCCTCAGGAATTCCGGAGTGCATGCAAGCAGATTGAAGAATTGTAGGCTAAAGATTTGAAAGATGAGCTTGCATGCTGATTTTCCAGAATTCAGTTTTGTTTTGATCCTTCTGTTTGATTTTGATGCTACTCCAAAAACAGATTGAAGCTTTAAATTTTGCTTCAAGTTGTTGTTTGAACTTTGTTGAAGCTTTTGCATTCTTGAATTTTTTTTAACTGCAATTTTATTTTCGGGTTTGAGAAATGTAAACATGAGTATAGCCTGGTTTTGAAACCTGTGAAGCCAAATCTTTTTGTTTACTGTTTGTTTAGATTTTGCTGAAATGTTATATGATGGCATATGGGAAGATGTAAAGACTTCTTGTAATTTTGAATCTCATTATTATTTTAAACTTAGTTTATTATATTTCTTAATTATAATTCATTTGTATAATTAAATGAACATATATCTTTATCAAATTTGAAAAATTCAAATATACTCAGAATTTTATTTGCAATATATTTTAATTTTAGAGTTTCCAAATCCAGTATATTTATAAATATTTACATTTTGAATTTTCCAAATCAAAATTTCATTTACAATTTTAACTTTTAATATATATATATATATATTTATTCAAAATTTTCAAATTAAATCCAAAGTCAAATTCATGGTTGATATAATTTTCCCAAAATATTTATTTTTAATTTTCCAATTAGAGATTCTATTTTTAAAATCATATTTGTATTCATTTTCATTAATAAACAAACAAATATCTATTTAAATTTGGAAAATACCAAATTAATCCACAATTAAATTGCTAAAATTAAATAACTTACCAATTTAAATTTGATTTAAAAATGAGAATGTTACATTTACGTTCCAAATCCGTAAATTTATTTCCACACTTCAAAAATAAATCAACATCTATTTTTAAACAAATTCCCCTTTCTTTTATAAATTCCATAGTGAACTTACAATTCCAAAATATCTATGAATATACGATTTCGAAATCGATCTCTAATATTCATTTTCAATTTATCTTTAAAAGATAAAATATCAAAATATTAACTTCATATTGGAAAACATTTCCATACTTATTTTATAATAATTAATTCACAAATCCATTTATTTTCAACACTTGGAAAATATTCAATATACTTAATCGAAATTAAGTATATATTTCATTCTTTAAAGAAAACATTCTTTCAAACACATTCATTTGGGTCAGAACGAATGTTGCGTAAAGCATCGTTGCGACCACCCAAAATCACTAGTAGAGGGATTCGAAATTAAGATGGATATATACATCCCAATACTAGATAAAACATTTCCTTTCGAAAATCATTTACTATAACAAAAGTGTTACAGTCCACCACTTCCTTCTATTTCTTGAAAACGTCTATTTCAAAAATGAATGTTGAAATCTATGCTTTCGACACTTAATGCATTTTAAAAGAACTTCAAATCGTTTTAATTCTATTTAAAATATCACTTTTCCAAAACACTTTAATATATTATTCACTGTCCCTAATTCGTGAATATTCTTCGTTAACCAAATTCAACACATTTTGTTTATAGGATTATCCACCGTCCAAAATCGTGAATATATCTCCTTTAAAAACATAAAATAATTGACTTATCAAAATAAGTCGGTTTCGGATTTATAAAACAATGTTTATAAATTACCATTTATATTTTATAAAGACTTCAATTTACAAATTTTAAAAATCTTACTGCTTATAAAATTCCATTTATAACCCCATTTTCAGCATTAACAGAACTCCTTTTATAATTCCATTATTTCGATTTATAAAATATATATTTTATAAATCTTATCTCTAAACCATTTCTACATATTCGAAAATCTCAATTAAAATGCCAAAATCCGATTTATAAGTTAATTACTTATAAATCTTTTATTTTTCAAAAATCTATTCATTTTATAACTTCACAATTTATAAATCTGTAATTTTCATTCACTTATGAAATCCATTTGTACTTCATTTTAACACTTAATAAAACTGGTTTTATAATTCCTATATTTTTTATTTATAAATATTAATTTTGTAAATCTTTTTATATAAACCGTTTATAAAAATTCAAAAATCCCAATTTAAACTATTTTATAAAATTCATTAACTCCATATTTCAAAAATCACATTTTAACTATATTTCACAAAAATCGTAATTTTTAAAATATTAAATTTTATAAAGTTAATTTATTTAAAATGAATCAATTCAAAAATTTAATAAAACATATACTTTCAGAAATCACTTAAAAAATCCTTTTTAATTCAAAATCGTTACTTTAATACTTTTAAAACTCCAAAATAGGGCCAATGATGCAACAACATCAAATAATCAATCACGACATCCAAACATCATGTATCATCATATGATAATCAACCAATATCACTATATCTGTAATCAAATAAATACTGGTGAAGAATCCAGTTGGATCCCTCCAACCTGTTTCCCTTCATCCATAGATGTTAGCACAACCAATTCCGTTCCAATACGGATTATCGCGGTATATGGGATTTATAAAATATTATCCGCTATTATGCGACGCAATAGGGTCTCATCCGCTATATAACGCGGGAATCAACTCCAAGTACATATATAATACCAATTTAACTTTGCAGTAAAATATTCGCGGTATATGTTTTTAATAAATAACATCTGCTTAATAGAAGGCGTATAATGTCTATTTTAAAACAACATATAATAATTTATCATCCAGGCACACAATCAACAATTTTAAATTTAACTATTTAAAATGTAAATCGAAACAATTCGATTGAGTGAGTAGTTGTCGCCTTTGGTTTTCGATAACAGTTGTAGCATTTTATTTCGAATAAAATTAAACACGCGTTTGATTTTACCCAAAATTCAAACTAGCTCCAAACGACTCCGATCCAGTTCCATTGCGTAGTGCTCGACAAAACGATTGCAACGCAATACGTTTCGTAATTTTTCGACCTCGTATGTAAAAGATATTGATTTTTAAAGTTCATACGGATTATAACTTAATTAAATTACAATTTCTTTTATAATTTTATAAACCTAAGCAAACCAGAGCCATTGGATAACAAGCCCTAGTATCCAGGCTGCATCTCGTTTTCACTCCCATCTTCTCGTAAGCGTTTTCTCACGGTCGAAATAACCCAACCACGCCGCCTTCAAACCTAATCGACGCGACCCCTACAATCGACGAGGAGTCGATCAAACAACTGCAAATGAACGGCCATAGCTTGCTCCATCTTCGACTGTACATTGGTGGAGCTCGGCCTCCTCTATGCCGAGATCTTGGCCCACGAACGTGTGCCCTTTGAGGCCAGTTTGTCGTCGATTCGCTATGTCATACCCCATCATAACCGTATGGATTTGTAGTACTCATGAAGCTCTTCATCTTTCGTGTTGAAAGTTTCTTGAAATATTTCATAGATTGGAAGAGATTAAAGGAGGAAAGAAACGAATTCCTGGTCATTGACACTAGAAGTGGCGGCTAGTTTACAGAATGGAAACCCTAGGTTTTTAATTTTTCCAATGAGCAATTGTGATGTCCTTATATAAAAAATCCTCAATTTACTATTCATCAGGAATTTCCGAACTCCATTTCTCGCGCGGTGACCGGCGTTTCTACGGTTTAACCTGCGTTCCGGACACAATGGAAAAGGTTCCGGAAGCCAATTCAATCATCTGTGCGAGTTACGGCAATAAACGATCGATTTTAAATTAAACCGATTAAACAAATTTCTATGTGTTTTATCTTGCCCCGGATAAACGGTAAATCCGATTGACATGAAATTTGAAATCATACAATAATATAACATTACGGATCCGATGAAACCGGTTTCGTCGAAATTCGAGCTGTTTGAAAAATGTCTATTTTAACTCGTCAATTAAATATTAAAATATTCAATTTTCACAACTCAACTCTAAATTCAATTTTAAAAGTTCTATAACATCAGTATAACTCCAATATGATTAAATAAAATTTTACAAATCATTTTTAATCACATTAAATCAAATTTTCAATTATTTCAGTAATTTCAACTATTAAATTATCGATTTAATTATCCAATTAAATCCAGATATTAATAAAATAAACTATTCAACTTATGAATTTCACTTATTAATATTTAAAATCAATTAAATATACGAATTTCAATTGACAAAAATTCTGGGTCGTTACAAACTTCCCCCTTAAAAGAATTTCGTCCTAGAAATTACCAAGTAAGAAAAAGTTACAGAATCCATTAACTTTTCCAAAACAAACCATTCCAATATGATTTTGCAAATCTCTTAATTGTTTAACTTTCCCAAAATTCATAGTTAAACTTTTTACAAAATCTTTACTAAGTTTCCAAATCCAAGCTTAGTTTTCAAATTTTTCAATTTTCTCAAAAATATTCTTACGCCTTAATTTTCGGAAAAGTTCGCCAGAGTCTCCTTTGCGCGGCTCGATCCAAAATAAAATGAAAGTATATATATCACAAATATACATCTCATCAAGTAATGAGGCATCCCGTAGGAAAAAAGTGTAAAAGTACGATATTTACTCCGAGATATGTACCTTATATTTTATTAGCAAGCATATACAGCTAATATAGCGTGAAAGCGAGCTCCAAATGCGAAGCAAGCGCAATTCGCACCTACTAAACACTCAACAAACCATGAAACATGTACATATGAAAATAATATCGATATACAACATATAGCAACATAACAGATACATGTGCCAACATAGCAAATGCAACAAAAGCAACAAATCCAACCATCATCCAACTATCATTCAACTAACATCCATAACCAAATAAATATTCATTCATATTCTCATTAATATTCAATGAATTGGTTTTCCAATTTAAATCACATTTGATTCATTAACATTGGATGTTTTTTACTAACATTCATTTATTCATATTCAATTAGTTTGCATTCACTAATTTATATTCAAGTTAGTTCACTTCCAAATCAAATTCAATTCTATTCAAGTTCATTTTCTTCCAAGTTGGATTCAATTAGTTTAGCTTCCAATTTCGCTAATTCATTTTCATTAACACTTAATGAATTTATATACAATCAACTAACATCCGTATGACAACCAATGTATATCCAACAAAACCAAATTATTTAATTTACATTCGATTTGGTTCGACAGTTTTAATTCTAACTGGTTTATATTAAATTGATTTTCATTCAATTTTTCAATTTCTCAACTTCATTAGCTTTTAATGAATTAACACTTACATTCATTATCCCTTATCAATTCTTTTACATTCGTTTGATTAATATTCCATCCATTTATCAATTCAATTGCTAATTCCTTTAACAATATAAGGTTGAATTTCATTTATATAACTCAAGTTCATATTTATAATGACTTCATTTCATTAATTCACTTATTAATTTACTTCGACACCAAAATCAACTTCATTTAACTTCACTTAAGTTATATTCCATATATAAATCCAATTCAGATTCCAATTCCAGTTCTATTCACTTACAAATTCGAAATGGATTTCAATTTCACTTCCGTGGACTTGCTAATTTTATTTATTCATTCACAATTTATTTTCCAACTTAATAATTGTATTCCAATCATTTTATATAACATTCCAGAGTCTTTTCAATCTTTGAAAACCATTTTTGAAACCAATTCAATTATCCTTTCAATTTCAAATCCCAAACTCAAATTTTCCAAACAATTTCCATATAACACAATTTGGCGGCAATCCCTCTTTTGGAAACCCGAAAATGAACACCAATGATGTCGCGATCATCATCGGAATTATTTTCCAGCGACCGAAAAGAGTTTAGAGCTTTAATTTCTCCAAAACAATTTTCCAAAATATCAAATCCTTTCAAACACTTCTCTGGAATATTTGTTTTTAGATTATAAATAACATTTATAAATCTTTTACTTATATAATTTCATTCCTTATATATAATATTATTTCACAAGTGTAAATCATTTTAATTATAACTTCATATTTATAACTTATTTGCTTATACAATTCATTCTTTTACAGTTGTTGTTTTTATTTAACTTATTCAACAACCAAACAATCAATTCATATACACTTTAATAATTCTGAAAAATTATTTCCTTTATATATAAAATATAATCGAGGTAAAATTATTTCATTTACCCTATTTTAAAACAATACCGTGTCAAATTGTTCTGTACAAGTGTTTAGAGATCCCTATCAACAACGTTAATTACTTATGCTGACCAGAATCCATACACCACTCAACAAACCAATCATCACAATATAAAACAATTTATATTCACTAATAAATATGCTCTCGTATCTATTATTACACTCACACTCATTCTAGAGTACTACTGACTCTATCTCTAATGAGTAACACCCAACAGAGCCATGGTTGTCGCTTAACCATATGCTCTGATACCAAATGTAACGAGCGTGATTTTTCGACGCTCGAAGGTCGACATCAATACGTCCACTGTATCAACTGCCGAGCAATCGAAGGCCGAAAAAGCGTACCGTTATGGTTAAAGAAGAAGAAAAGGGTAGAAGAAGAGAGAAAAAAACAGAAAACAATATCATAATCTTACAATCGCAGCGGAACAACATATAATAGATAAATTAATAATCTTTAAACAAAGAACTATATCAGTTATTACATTACATCATATTACATTACATTACATCATCAGAGTGTACAACAACAAACAATAACAAATAGCGGAAACGAAATACTATATACTAGTGAATACACCATGCCTTCCAGCTTGCCTCCAACAACTCCTGAATTCCAGAATATCCTGACTCCCGCACGGAAACAAGGGAATGGTGCGCTGAAGGTGTGCCAGGCAGCCATGGGTGACCGTCAAGGTAGAATAAACATCGCAGAATCTATTGTACAACTCACAGCGCATGGATAAAATACAATAGAGAAATATAAAGGTAGTGAAGCTCCATTGAACAGGACATCATCATATAAGCATCATAATAGTTTTATACAAACATATGAATCATCCATACATCAAAGCCTCACTACATAACACTCAAACAAATACAGCAGCGGAACACCCAATACATACAATATGAAATAATATGCAAAAGCCTCCTGCTCGTCCTCGTCATCATCAGCGTAGACCTCCATGAACAGCACCTGTCACCTGCTACCTAGTCTGCCCATCCCAACATGGATGAACAGCCCAAAGTAATAAGAGGAGACATAAAACCTTGAGTCAGACAAAGTCTTAGTGAGCAGTAAATCAACTATCAAACATACCAAAAGAGCATAAGGGATAAAAGAAATAGGAACCAAACTATCCCACTCCACCTCTTTCTACAGTGATAGCCCCAGACACACACTAAGGAGAAGCAAGCATAACATAGCACATAATTAAGGTAAAGCAATAATCACTCGAGTCAAGGTCGATGTTTTCCAAATACAAACCCCCAAGGCCTAAACCAAGATCAGATAAGCACCCAGAAACACCGCTCTTGAGACCGAATGATGATACAACCAATCGTGTAAACATCCATGACACTGGCTATCACTGTTATCATTCCCTTGATTTCACCGTTAGTTGAATGACCACCTGTCAAGGGTTAATGGTAACCCCGGTTCTAGACATAACTCCGCACGTCGTCGCAGCCCGTGCCTATGAATTTTCGCAACTACCCAGAGTACTAGCACGTCGTCGCAGCCCGTGCCTGGAACGTCGTCGCAGCCCGTTCCAACGTACTCTAGCTTTGAGCATGCTAGAACCTTCAATAACGATAAAATCTCAGCCTCCTAGTCATCCTCCTTGATGACTATTTTCATACTAGCTCAAGCGCCTCTCAAGCTAACCATTATCATCAACCCGGATCGCATCACCGAGTTATCAACATAGCTTCGCACGTCGTCGCAGCCCGTGCTTGGAACGTCATCATGACCCGTCCCATCTCATCATCGTGCTTTGCCTCCTCGCATTATGGCAAAGTCCATCTCAACATCATGCTTTGCCTCCTAGTATTATGGCAAAGTCCATCTCAACATCATCTAATCCATACATATGAGCTTCAACATCCACTTCATATGCCACAAGCAGCTTTCACCATTCAAGAGCCTTTCCACTTAGCTTTTGAATCATCTTCGACCATCTTGTCTAGATCTAACTATCAATCAACTAACATACATAGCAATCAATCAAATCAATCATTAGCTTAAGCAATCAAGTAATCAAATATGGTCTAAGTAGGCATTTATAACTACAATGGCAATTTCGTAAATAAATGAGCATAGATATAACATACATAAATCATGGGTTTTTAGCATAGATCTAACAAATATAAATCATGGGTTTTTATCTCTACAACTTGGTAAATGAACTTGCATAAGTAAACATCTTCATAAGTAATGGATCTACACTTGAATCTAAGGAAAAATGCATGAAATAACTATCTACAACACTCCAACAAACCACCAAACCAATATACTCCTTTGGGTCCGCGTGAGAGATAACTACCACTCACCGAATCACCCAAACACTTCAAAACTATCAACTTCAGATCTGGACAGCAAGGATTCAAGCTTGATTCGTCGAAATCCCGCTTGAAACGATGAAATCTAGCTTGGTTGGATGAAGATCTTCAACTTTGGCTCTTGGATCTTCGATCTTGGATGGATGTTAGAACTAGATTGGAATGGAGAAAAGGAGATGAAGAAATGTTGTAGTCGAGCTCTCAAAATGGCAGCACTTCGTCGCTTCGAAATCCGGTGCCAAAAAGTGAGCCAAACCCCTCTATTTATAGGCTGAAAATCACTAACCCGTTCGCCCTAAGTCATTCGCGAGTTAACGACTTAGCCTTAAGTCGCTCGCGACTTATAAACCCACGACTCAAGACTCAACAAAGCCTATGACTTAACGACTCAACAAAGCTCAAGGCAACACGACACAACACACACACGCATCAACACAGCACATGAATCAACACTAAGTCGTTTGGACGACTTAAAACTAAAGCATGCGGCACGACTTACGACTCAGGCCACTTGCCGACTTAACACACACTGGGTCTCACGACTTAAAGCCACTCACCTAACTCATAAGTCGCTGCTTTTCCTAACTCATCCAAATCTACTAGGTCGCTAACATCGTCTACCTCTAACTCGCTAACCCGCTATCCCTACTAACTCGCTAGCTAAGCTAACCCGTTAGTTATGCTAACCCGAAGCCGGCCCATTCTCTTAACTCGCCAACTACCTTAACTCGGCAACCCTTAACTTGTTAACTCCTGTAACTCGGCCAACACACTTAAGTCGCTACACCCGACCTATCACCCTTACGACCCAAGCTACTCACTAACCCGTAAGTCATCCACGACTTAACTTAGGTTGCCTACCCGAGTTAGTCTCCACACGACCTACTCCCCATACGACTTAGGCTAAGGATGAAATAAACAACGCTAACGACCTAGCAATTCTACGATTTATCGACACGTAAAATACGGGTCGTTACATTCTCTCCCCCTTAGGAATTTCGCCCCCGAAATTCCAAACAAACAAGAGCAATCAAAACTATTCTGCATGCCTGCCATCCATAGCAATCAACAAACCATGCATCCAATTACTATCCTGGCATGCAGAATTCTACGATTAGAACAAGTTACAAATTCATGAGATGTCACGACACCTTAGGGCCATACCTTGAAGAGTTCAGGATGAGCTGCCTTCATCCTCTCTTCCTCCTCCCACGTACAGTCGTTAGCATCATCACTCCATTGTATCTTGAGCAACGTAATCGTCTTCCTCCTAAGCTGTTTCATGTCGGTTTCAACAACACAAAGCGGCTTACGAGGTTTCGTAACCACTGGATCAACCTCCAAGTCTTCACAGCTATCAGCAGAAACCACCGTAGTTGGGTCGTGCACATACTTCCGTAGATATGATATATGAAAAACATTGTGCACGCCCGCCATCTTTTCCGGTAACTCCAATCTATAAGCGAGCTTTCCAATTTGCTCGATAATCGGGAATGGTCCAACAAATCTCGGAGTTAACTTTCCTTTCTTTCCAAATCGAATAACATTCTTCAGAGGAGAAATCTTCACAAAAACCATATCACCTACGTCGAATTCCAAATCCTTACGACGATTATCGGCATAACTTTTCGGACGATCTTGGGCTGCCTTCATTCGTTGCCGAATGATCCCTATACAATCCGAAGTTTGTCGAATCGTCTCTAGCCCAAGTATCAGTTTTTCTCCAGTTTCCAACCAACATGTCGGAGAATTAGACGGTCTTCCATACAGTGCTTCATATGGTGCCATACCAATACTTGACTGATAACTGTTATTATATGCAAACTCCCCCAAATGAAGGTGATCTTCCCATGATCCTCCGAAATCCAAAACACAGGCTCTGAGAAGATCTTCCAAAACTCGGTTGACTCTCTCAGTCTGACCATCTGTTTGAGGGTGATAAGCTGTACTCAAACACAACTCAGTTCCCAAAACTTCCTGGAAGCTTTTCCAAAATCCACTAGTGAACAATGGGTCTCGATCGCTCACTATACTCTTCGGAATTCCATGGAATCGAACTATCCACTTAACATAAAGCTCAGCCAACTTCGATGCAGTCCTAGTTGATCGAACAGGAATGAACCTTGCACTCTTAGTCAAACGATCTATGATGACCCAAATCCCTTCATTCCCTGTCCTTGTTCTAGGTAGACCATCGATAAAATCCATCGACACTTGCTCCCACTTCCATGTAGGAACCTCTAATGGCTGAAGTAATCCACTGGGCTTCTTCTGCTCAGCTTTCACCAACTGGCAGTTCATACACTTGGAAATAAAATTTCCAACATCCTTCTTCATACCTTCCCAATAATAGGTTCTCTTCACGTCCCGATACATCTTATTTCCACCTGGATGAATCGTCAACTTCGAGTGATGACTTTCCCTCAGAACTTCATCTCTCAATCCATCTATATCGGGAACAACCAATCGTCCTTGCTTTCAAAGCCAACCTTCTCGGTCGACCTCGAATCCTTTATCCTTCTCTGGGTCCAATCCAGATTCCAAATCACAATTAATCTTGACAAGCTTATCATCTCGCTTTTGGCCCTCTCCAATTCTTTCCACAAGAGTAGGTCTTATCGATAAGTTTGCCAACATCTCAGGTTCCAACTCACATCTAGGCCTGAAATCAAATCCAGCCAAATACTCAAGACTCATCCACTCCGAAAACATGGCTCCTAGTCCTGCATGTCTTCGACTTAACGCATCTGCCACTGCGTTGCCTTTTCCCGGAGTATAGGCTATACCAAAATCATACGATGCTAAAAACTCTAGCCATCGTTGCTGCCGAAGATTCAAATCCTTTTGGGAGAAAAGATACTTCAACGACTTATGATCTGTAAACAATTCGAATCGAACTCCCAAAAGATATTGTCTCCACGTCTTCAAAGCAAATACAATTCCCGCTAACTCCAAATCATGAGTCGGATAATTCCTTTCATGCGGCTTCAGTTGTCGACTAGCATACGCAACAACTTTATCCTTCTGCATCAGCACTGCTCCAAGTCCAGTACCACATGCATCGGTGTAAACCACCATCTCATCATTCCCACGTGGAATAGTCAAAACAGGAGCACTTGTTAGTCGCTCTTTCAGGATTCCAAAAGCTTGTTCACACTTAGCATCCCAACTGAATACCTGATTCTTTTTCGTCAACCCTGTCAATGGTGCAGCTATCTTGGAAAATTCTTTGATAAACCGATGATAATATCCTGCTAATCCAAGAAAACTTCTCACATCAGATGCATTCTTAGGTCTAACCCAATCCTGGATTGCTGCCACCTTAGCGGGATCAACCGTGATTCCATTTCCAGAGATAACATGGCCTAAGAACCTCACTTCACCCTTCCAGAAGTGACACTTCGAAAACTTAGCCTTCAGCTGATGTTTCCGCAAGATTTCCAAAACAATCCTCAAGTGTGTCTTGTGTTCCTCCTCAGTTCTGGAATAAATCAGAATATTATCCACGAACACAAGCACGAACTTATTCAACTGATCTCTGAACACTCTATTCATAAGATCCACAAAATATGCTGGCGCGTTAGTCAATCCAAACGGCATTACCAGCCACTCATAAAAACCGGATGGTGTCCTAAAAGCAGTCTTCGCCACACTATCCTCATCCACTCTCAACTGGTGAAATCCCGTTGCCAAATCCATCTGAGAGAACACCTTAGCCTCGTGAAGCTGATCAAACAAGTCATCTATTCTCGGCAATGGATACTTGTTCTTCTTAGTCACCTTATTCAGCTCACGATAATCCACACACAACCTCAACGATCCATCACCTTTGGTTGCGAACACAACTGGTGCACCCCATTCGGACACACTACGCCGAATGAATCCTTTCCGTAAAAGGTCATCAACTTGCACCTTCAACTCTAGCTGCTCCCTAGGCGCCATCCGCCTAAGAGGCATCACAACAGGTCTGGCTCCCTCAACTAGATCGATACGAAACTCGATCTCCCTATGCGGCGGTAACCCTTTGACTTCGTCAAAGACATCCTCAAATCCATTCACAATAGGCACCGATGACAATCCATCCCGTGGAACAACCAGCGAATACATGAAGCTCATGAAGACGCCTTCTTCATGCGTACATCGTATCACAACCTTTCGCCCTTCCACATTCCCGACTGTCACCTCCAGCCTCTCACAATCAATCCTTGCCGCATACTTCCTAAGCCAGTCCATACCCAAAATAATTCCGAACCTCGCAAAGTTCAGAACAAAGCAATCACAAACAAACGAGCAATCATGACTCGACACAACTAGACCACGACATAACATACACAAACATGACGAACCACCAACTGGATTTGTCACAACCAATGGCCTATCAACATTATCCGGTTTCAAACCTAACCGGCCTACCAAATCATCACAAACAAAAGAATGCGACGCTCCAGTATCAAATAACACTCTAACTGGAACACCACAAATGGAAAGAGTACCTTGAACCACCACACTCTTCCCCTTCTCTTCGGCAGTAGGAGCTTTTGAAGACGACGGCACAGCTCCCATAGCATAAGCTTCCACAATCTGCCTATCCCTCCTTGGTTCCGGACAATCCCTCCTGAAATGCCCTGGCTTATCACAGTTGTGGCACTTCGCCGGTGCCCTAGGATTCTTATAACTCTTGGAAAGATGGCCCTTCTGCTGGCAATTGTAGCAAGTCACTTCGCCCTTCGGCTTCTTCTGGCCATCCTTACCCTTATGTTGCTGCTGCTTCCTCTTCTTGTTTCCACCCTGATGTGGTTTGGACTCTTCCTTGGTCACAGCAACAACAGAACTCTCCTTAGGAAACAAACTCTCATGCCTGAGAGCTTTTTCCACAAGCTTCTCAAACGGATCGTCTAAGTGATCCACCAACCGCCTCCCAAGATAAGTGTCCAAACCGGTCACAAACTTCTCATTCTTCTGATAGGGAGAATCAATATACGATCGAGCATACTTGGACAAAGCTTCAAACTCAGAAACATACTCAAGAACTGGTCTCCCACCTTGCTTGAGCTCCACAAACTTCTTAAACAGAACAGATTTATGAGCCGTAGAGATGAACTTAGCTTCAAATCTAACTTGGAATTGCTCCCAAGTAATCTCTTCCTCTGGAGTATCAATAGCGATAGAACCCCACCAATCAGCAGCTCTTCCCTGAAGCTGTCTCGATGCAAGCTTCCTCTTAGTTGCATCCTCGATTCCCAAGTCACCAAAAATCCTTCTACAGGCATCTATCCATCTCTGAACTTCTATGGTTGATTCTGCTCCCAAAAAAACCTTTCCTCCAAGAGCAGTATAATCTTTACACAACTTAGCCAAATCCACCGGTCTTGGAGCTTGAACTTGAACTCCAACATCTACTGACGGTCCTGAAGTTGGTATCCTTCTCATGATCGAAGTCATCATAGCTTCGAACATTGCAGCATAGTCAGTAGCTCCCCGAACAGCATGGCTTTCCCTAACAGCTTGTCTCTCACTTCGACTCATCCTTAATATCTACAAAAAAGAATGATTTAGAACACCTTGAGAAACAACTACATAAGGAGTTCAAATCCTTCTAAACTACTATATTATATATAGTAATTGTTAACGCTAAAATTTGAACGCTAACACCCCGGTGTATGAGTTATAGTTGTGAAAGCACCACCCGAAAGCTTGGGAACAGATTACAAGCAGAAAACAGTAGAAAAGCGGTAAACGACAACAATTTTATAGTGGTTCGGCTTAAGGGTATAGCCTACGTCCACTTTAAGTACTTTTATTAATGATCTCGTTACAAGCTGATACAACTCTTCTCAAGTACAATATATTTCAAGTTACAAGAGTTTTGGAACAAGTAGCTCAAGCTTCTATGTCGATTAAAATCCTTGAATTCCAATTGAAGATGTGTAGTTTCTTCGTGAAGTTCTTCGAAGTATTCCTTTGATCTCGAAAGCTCTAAGTGTTGATGGAGTTCTTGATGCAGCAATGTAATGGTCTCTCAAGAGAATATGCCCCCCAAAAGTCCTTTGAATGTTGGAGGTAGTTGCCTATTTATAGAGAGTTTCGGTCTGGAATTATTGCCAAGTCCTAAGTCGTGGCCGATTTAAGTTAAGTCGTAGCCGACTTAATATGAGTCGTGGCCGGTCCATGTGGCCCCTTCATGGCTTCACAGGAGTTCACTTGCGCAAGTCCTAGGTCGCCTCCGAGTCAACACTACCCCTTCTTAGTAATACGGCCTCGGGTTTGCATTTAATAGCTTTAAGTCGTTCACGACTCAAATTAGGTCGTGAGTCGTGACCGAGATAACTGGGAGCTGAATCGTGCACGAGTTAAGAGGCTGCTGTGCTGAGTAGCTGCATTGAACTCATCTTCCTTTTCTTGAGTCGTGAACGAGCTAACATTGGTCCTAAATCGGTTGTGACTTGGGTCGGTAACTATTCTAGGTCGCCAACTTGGTAAGACATTAGATCGGTAACTCGGTCAAGTCACTGAGTTGGCATCTCTTTTAGGCCTTAGGTTGGCCTTCCTATTAAGTCGGCATCCTCTGAGTCTTAAGCCAGTACTCACGTTAGGTCGTCCACTGTTTTAGCCTTAACTCGGTATTCCTTAAGTCGGTAACCCTTTGAGCCTTAAGTCGGTCTCCCTGATAAGGCAGTTAGGTCGGTATCTACGTTGAATGTTAGGTCGGCATACCCCTTAGGCCTTAGGTCGGCATGCTTCTAACTGTTGGGTCGGTAAGTCATGGACGAGGCGGAGTTAACATTTGCCCCTCGAAGTATACGCCTAAATGTTAGGTCGTGTGCTTCGATAGTCCTTAACCCGTCCCCTCTTAGGTCGGCAGGTCGTATGCGACCTAACAGTTAGACCGTATGTGCTGCTCCAAATTTTCCACTGCAGGGTATAAGTCACATCTCCTCCTTCCTTCTCATTACCTACTCCTTTGATTCTTCCATTAAAATTTTCCCGAGCTCCAAAAGGTGATTTAACTCCAATCAACTACTAACAACCTCTGCTATTCATTGCGTAAGTAAACCCTCTTCTTCGATCACTGTTGGCTCATGAATTCCGTCACTTAAACCACTTCCTTGCATGATCCTTCATCACGAATCCTATTACACTCATGGCTGATGGAGCTTAGATTGCTCGGTTTGGCTTTAACTGACCGATGAGACGATAAAGATGACTTACTGATTCAGGCTAGTTGATTTTGATTCGCGCTAGGATTGCAAGGCGTTAAATTTGCAGTGATTTCGAAATGGTGTATTGGATGATCCGATAGCATGAAATAGCATAAATGAAATGAGGGTTTCTTGGTTGAGGGAGTGGCTAACGGGTTAACGGGTTGAGTGGGGCGAGGTATTGATTTAGATGCGACCCGGTGATTTGAAGTGACTTAGCTTTTGGCCGACCCAATCCTTAAATCGCGGCCGTGTTAGCACTTGGGGGAAATCTGCCAACCTATTCTTCTGCCGATCTAAGCCTTATACCGTGGCCGAGTTAATCCTTGGGGAAATCTGCCGATTCAACCTTCTACTGATTTAACCTTGAACCGCAGCCAAGTTAACCCCTAAGTCGTGACCGAGCTAAGCCCTTAAACCGTGACCGAGTTGGCTCTTAAACCGCTGCCGAGTTAACACTTAAGCTTTGGGCATGCTGACTTTTTGAGAGCATAGATCCACTTTGAGTTTCTAACTCGAACTGCCAAACTAAGTTGCCTAAATTTTGGACTGCCCCAACTTTAAATTTGCTTGAATCTCAGTGTATTATTTCACAGATCGCATTAACTTATAAGCTGCTAACCTGCTGAAAATAACAAACAAAGAAAACCAAGGCGAAAATACTACCATCGACTGCCCATGTCAGATGACAGATTAGTCAAGACAAGACAAGCAACTTAATTACACTGCATGAAATGTTTGTGAATCAATCAATTAAAGTTAAACATTAATGCAAAGTATCAATAATCTGAACTTATTTATCTGCATCAACATCTTACTTGCATATTTAGGCTTAAAACAATAGTCCCTGAATTTCATAACTAACGAATGCTTGCTAGTTTTCATTCCAGTTATATTTGTTCACTGCTTGATTGATTTTACACAACACTTCACACACTTTAGGAAACGTGCACCTTCATGTTTGAATACCCAGTTGTTTATGTAGAATGACTTCCCACCGAGAAGAAGAAGTGGTAACTCAAGAGGAAGAAACTTTTCCGATAGCTGTTCCCATAGAGAATCCTCCGGAGAGAACCTCGACTATTCTAACTTCGAGAGCGTTTGTCCAGCTGCGCACTCAATTTGGCTTTGCTGAAAGTGATGTTCTTCTTCCTGGGCCAAATGATACTGCTGACAATCCTCCCTATGGCTTTGTTGCAGTCAATCGCCAAATGTGCTTAAGTGGGGCGATTCCTCCTTTTAACGACTTCCTTCGAACTCTTCTCCTTCGGTTGACAATCTCTCCGTTTCAACTTCATCCCAATGGCTATGCCATCTTGACGGGGTTATGTGTTTTGTTTAGAAGAACCCTTGATCGCCTACCGAGTTTTGAAGAAATTCGTTATCTGTGCTCGTTTGCAAAGAGTAAAGATCATCCTTCCCTCATTATTGTGAGAAGTGCCAGAAACCGCAAGCTCATTTCCGATCTTACTGAAAGCGTTCATGGATTTTTGAACCAGTTTTTCTTTGCCCGCTGTCCCTCAGGGTTTTATGCCATCTGGAGAGTAGGAAGTAAGATTAGTGTTTCTATTTTTTCCGTTTTGAAACTTTTTCGAGATCCGAACTTTCAGTTGCTAATTTCATTCTTTGTTCCTTTCAGCACTTCCTCTCCCTTCTAGAGACCCAATTCACAAGCAAGTTTTTGAGAGGTTGAGTGCCGTGGCCACAGAAGAGAGGAGCATAAAATTTCTGTTGAGGGATGAATTTTTACATCAACATGGGCTTCTACACACTTCTCGCTCTATGCATGCTCATGAAGTTCCAACGGAAGTCCCCGATTCTCCGATAAAGACTCCTGAATCTTCGCTGGTGAAGTGCTCCACTTCTGTTGATGTTGCGGGGCCATCTGGTAAACTTGCCCCGGTTATCGAGGAAGAAGAGCCTCAGGGATCCTCTCACCATTCACAAGAATCTGGTGAAAAAGCTAAGGAATCCAGTCCTGTCAAGCAAAGCAGGGACGATACCTTCGAAGGATTGAGCGACCTCTTCGCTACTTCACAAGAGATCTTCAAAGATGACCGTACTACTGCCGGGATATCTTCTTCAGTAGTTGAAGCTACTTCTATTTTGCAACAGTCGTCGTCGACTCAAGAGTTGACGTTAACTATTACACCTACAACCACTCCCCAAATAAAGAGTGGTTCATAGATTAATGCGCGTAGTTTGCACAACACACACACTTAGAATTTCTCATCACTTCTATGTACTTATCTTCTTGCACTTTAAAGATTTCTAAAGCTTATTATTTTAATTCCAGATTCTCCTATGGGGCGCAGCGGCTCGTACTATGACGATTTCCAGCGCTACGGGAGGCGTAGCCAGTATGATTACAGGCGTTACCTTCCTTCTTACAGAGAGTCGGATGAAGAGAGGGCTGCCCGAAAGGCTCATGAAAGGAGGACTGAAGAAGAACATCGTGAAAGAAGGGAGAGAGAAGAGCGCCATGATTCTTGGCAAAAAGGCGATGACTCTCACAAGAGAAAATCTCATGACGATCGAGGAAAAGGTCACATGAGTGAAGACTTAAGCAAACGAGCCCGTCACAGTGAAAAGCAGGCATCTACTACTCCTGAGAAAGTTACTATTCCTGCCTCACTCGACATTCCTTCTGACTCTCCCGCTCTTGGGAAATCAGATATTCAAACGATAATTAGCAGGCCCAAATTTCAAGTTGGACCGGGTCCTGCCACTCTGCAGAGCCGATTTCCTCAATGGTGCCTTAAGGGGGTGAGGTTCGACCTAGACTTGGTCCCCATCGACAAGTCTGCTATGTTGCGCAATATTGATGCCGTCAAGCTCGATATCGAGAGGATGTCAAACTGGCAGAAGCTTGTCGATGAGCTTCAAAGAGTTAACCGTGCCAACATAGAGGCCATGCTTACTATGGAAAACGATAAGGCCGAATGGCAAAAGGTCGTTGAGCAACACGACACCGAGATGAGGAACATTGCTTCTTACAATGAGGAGCTTGAAGCAAAAGTCGAGGAATTGAAACATGAGCTTGCTGCTTCCTCTACTTCCTATTCTCAAAAAGAAGAAGTGCTCCTGAAACAAGTGAGAGACGCTCACGCTAGCCAAAGGGATGCCGAAGACAGGCTAGAAGTACAAAAAAGAATCAGTGAAGGCTATGCTACTGATACTGCTGAGCTCCGAAAGAAAAACAACTCCCAGGAGGCGGAGATACAAATGCTTAAGCTTCAGGTTGCCAAAACTGAAAGGGAGCGTGATGAGGCTGTCGCCGGCAGAATCGCAGCTGAAGAATCTCATGAGGCGACTAAAAACAGCATCAGCTCAACATTATTCGACTTCTACTTGCACAGCGTCTTGGGGCGTGGAAGCCTTGCCTTTCTAGGCCCCAAGTATGAAATCACACTGGCTGAAGTTTGGGAGACAGCACTTGATATGCTCGGTGGTAAAGGTGCTGGATATGCTGAGTCAGCCCTTGAAGAGCATTATCTTGATGACGAAGCCCGTGCCGCTCTTGCCAAGGGTAAGGAGCAGCTTGCCAGAGCGCGGGCCGGGATGGCGGAAGAGGAGCGTTCTGAAAAAGAAGTACCGCCTACCATCTCCGAACGTCCTCTAGTTTCTGCCGAGGTGGACATTACAGGCCCTAGTGCTCATTTGCCGCCTCCTACAAGAACTGGGGTAATCACCCCTACTGATGAAGAGGCTTTGGAGGACATTGGGGCTCAGAATTATGAGATTGAACTGACAAAGCCAATATCTTCAGGTAATTTCGACATTGGTCCGATTCAGGTGGATTGCCTGCTTATCCCTCAAAAATTTGATGAGCTCCTCGATTACCTCTTGAATCTCGATGAACCCATATCTCCCTTCTTTCGGGAAGATACTAACATTTTCAATTTTTCTTCTTCTGCAGTTGAAACAACAAGTGCCGTGCAGACTTCGCCTTCTCTGGTTATTCCTCCTCCATCTCTTCAGGTGACTCCTCCTTCTGCTTCACAACCTGGGTCACAAGAGGAGAAAATTGAGGCTCTTCATGGTTTGGATGACCCTGTTGCCTCGTAGGAGCAAAAAGATGAGGGATTCGAAGGAGGCGAGATCTCTCCGGAGCGGACTCCTTCTGACGACGTAGTTTTGTCCGCTCTCGTTACTCCGGGGAGTGAGTCTTCTTCGCAGAGAAGAAAGAAGCTTGGGACATCGAAGAGGAGGGGGAAGAAAATTATCACCACTGAAGAGGAACCGGAAATTGCGCCAGTTGTACCTCCCTCCCCTTCTTCCCTTATGCCTTCAGACCAACCTGGAATACCCGAAAAGCTAACCACTCGGCCGGGTAAAGGGTCTAAAGGCGGCAAGAAGAAATGAAGAGTTGAGCTTTTTGATTCCGTTTTTGTGTAATGGTCGGATGTTGTGCAGGCACCGGCCCCTGCTTCTTATTTTGAAACCTGTATCTGCAATATCTGCAATTGAATAAAATGATTCTTTATTTGTAAAGACTTTTGTTTGAATTTGAGAATGCATTTATTATTCATTTTTGCACAAGTTCTTTTTTTTTTTTTTTTTTGCACAAGTTTTATTTATACGATGTTGCGGTGAGCTTGTGGTATGTTGTTTGAGCGTACTTTACCGACATAGTTATACCGCTTTGTATGTAACTATACCATGTTGCCCCTATACCATGAGCTTACTGCAATATCGTATACGTTAAGGGGACTTGCACTCTCGTTTTCTAAAGAATAATTACTTCATTCTCGAGAAGAATTTTCGTAGAGTGCAACTTCCTTCATATAAGTTTCTACGCTTTGTCCTTCGAAGAAATCACTTTCTCCTTTTGCGTTTGTATATATTTTGCCAAGTGAATTCTTCTATGTGGCAAAGCGGACCTCTGAATGTACTTTAACCCCCCTTTTTTTTTTTTGAGGAAGATCATTCTCCATAATAGGTAAACTACTCTTCCTTTGGAAGTTAAAGTATGCTCTTGATGAGGATTCCTTTTTTTTATATATATATATATATATATAGAAAGTTGTACCTCTGAGGAGGGATTTTTCACGTTTCAACACTTGGAAGTTTTATTTCAATCTCGGTGAAACATGTACCTCCAAAGAGTTATGCCTTAGAAATCCTTTTCACGTTTCAACACTTGGAAGTTTTATTTCAATCTCGGTGAAACGTAGGTTTCCGAAGAGGTCTTTCTTCTTAATTGCGCCTCCGAAGAGGTCTTTATTTTGTTGGCATTTCAACTCTGGTGAAGTGAAATTCCGAAGAGCGGCTGTTACACTTCAACTCCTGGTGAAATGTGCCTCCGAAGAGGTCTTTCTTTTGTTTGCATTTCAACTCTGGTGAAGTGAAATTCCGAAGAGCGGCTGTTACACTTCAACTCCTAGTGAAATGTGCCTCAAAGAGGGTTTTCATTGCCTGGAAGTTACTCTCTCATGGTTGGAGGGTCATGACTCCTCCAATCTTTTTTGTTGAGTAGAGAACTTTCTTTTTTGTGGCATATGACCCATTAGAGGTCTTTATCCTCCGAAGAGTTGTGCCTCCGAAGAGGACTTGTGCCGCCAATGATGGTTTTTGGTTGTATTCTTGTCTTCTTGCTTATGCCTTTTCAGCGATCCTCTTTTTTCCTTTTCAAGTTTTCATTCCCCTTTTTTTGCAAGTAGCTTGTTTAATCCAAGGAAGTGTACTTCATTGACAAGCAAGTTCGTGAGAACGGGCACTAGCTTCCTAATTGGATGTTTGTTCGTTCAAACAATCTCAATTTATTAGCAAGGGCTCATTTCTATCGAAATCATAAGCCATTCAATTGAAGTATTTCCTATCTAGGATTTGAATTCGGGGCCTTTATGACTTGAAATTTGTTTGTTGAATGATGGTGAGAATCACTCGGTCTTATTATGAGCAAGTTTTATTTCCATTGTCTGCAAAAATTTAAATCGACATTTCAGCAATACATTTTATGTACTTTTATATCGAAAATAAAGCAAACATGTAATAATAATAAAGAACACAAGATTTACAGTGGTTCGGCCAGAAATTTGGGCCTACATCCACTTTATATTCATTCATTATTCACTTGCATTAGTTTTACAATTGCTCTCAATTACAAGAATCATACATCCACAACTCTTTTACATTATTTCAACAAAATTTTCAAGTAAAATATGGACGCAAGTGATTGCTGTTCCATGCCCTTGGAATTTGAACTCCTTCAACAGTAGTGAGTTTGAATGTGCCGTCATGAAGCTTCTGACCTATCACATATGGTCCTTCCCAATTGGGCCCAAACACACCTGTCGCGGTCATAATTCTTTTCAGGACTAGATCTCCAATTTCAAAGCTGCATTGACGAACTTTGGAATTGAAATGCCTGGCTTCCTTTGCTGATGAGCTGCAACTCTGAGATTAGCTTCGTCTCTTTTTTCATTAAGGAGATATAGCGCTTCAAGTTGTAGCTTTTCATTTTCTGCTTGATTGAAATGGATTCTTCTGTGTGAAGGGACCTCCGCTTCAACCGGAATCATTGCTTCCGATCCATATGCTAACGAAAAAGGAGTATGCCCAGTCGCAGTTTTGTGAGTAGTTCTGTATGCCCATAGTGCAAGTGGTAGTTTATCGACCCAACCACCTTTTGCTCTTTCGAGTTGCTTTTTGATGGTTGATTTGATGATCTTGTTCACTGCTTCCACTTGCCCGTTTGCCTGCGGATGAGCTACTGCCGAAAAGCTTTTCTGGATTTTGAATCGTTTGCAAAAATCCTGGAATTCCTCGCTTTCAAACTGAGTACCATTGTCTGTGATTATTTTCTGAGGCACACCGTATCTGCAAATGATATTCTTGGTCACAAAGCTTATCATTTTCTTAGAAGTGATAGTAGCCAATGGTTCAGCTTCATCCCATTTAGTAAAGTAATCAACTGCAACAATAGCATATTTAATCCCTGATTTAGCAGTTGGTAGCGGCCCAATGAGATCCATTCCCCAAATTGCAAACGGCCATGGACTGACCATCTGTGTGAGTTCGGTAGAAGGTGCTCTAGGAATTTTGGCAAATCTTTGGCATTTGTCACATTTTCGGGAGTAATCTGCAGCATCTCGATTAATTTCTGGCCAAAAATATCCGTATCGGAGAATTTTCTTTGCTAATGTTTGACCACCTGAATGATCACCACATTCTCCTCCATGCACCTCAGCTAGGATTGTTTTGGACTCTTCCCGGGCTACACATCGAAGCAATGGCATTGAGAACCCCCGTCAGTACAATCGGCCATCCTGAATTACATAGCGAGAGGCTTTCCTTAGTAGCTTTCGTCTTTCTATCGAATTTTCTGGCAGAGAACCTCTGAGTAGGTAGTCCAGTATTGGAGTCATCCATGACTCTTGTTCTTGAGATACATTCATAATCCAGTCTATATCCATCTCGTCTATACTTGGTGCTGAAAGGACTTCTACAGGGACCAATCCCAATAGTTGAGCTTCACCAGAACTTGAATACTTTGCGAGGGAATCTGCCTTCATATTCTCTTCCCGAGGAATGTGGCTTATTGAATAGTGATCGAGTTCACATAGGAGTTCCCAAGCCTTTGACAAGTAGGAAGGCAGGTTTCCACCTTTTGCTTGAAATTCCTTCTTGACTTGGCATACAATAAGCTGAGAATCACTGAAGATTTGTAATGCTCGAATGTTTAGCTCTTTAGCGATTTTCAGACCTGCAATAAGAGCTTCATATTCTGCTTCATTGTTTGTTGAAGGAAATTCCAATCTTAATGCATAACATAATGATCGACCTTCAGGAGTTTCAAGTACCACTCCGGCTCCAGAACAGTAGTCATTTCTTGCGCCATCAACATACATCTTCCACTGGATTGGGGAATCACTGATCGCTTCATCCTCACCATTATCCTTCTCTGTGAATTCTGCAATGAAATCAGCTAAAGCTTGTCCGTTGATTGCTTTTCGGGGGTGATAAGTGATGTCATATTGACTGAGTTCAATGTTCCATTTTAGAAGGCGACCCGAAGTTTCAGGGCGAAACAGGACTTGCTTTAGAGGTTGATCAGTAAGTACCCTGATAGGATGAGCTTGGAAATATTGCCTCAGTTTCCTTGATGCAACTAGTAGGCAATAGGCGAGTTTTTCCAACTTGGAGTAATTCAGCACTGCCCCAGTGAGTCTTTTGCTGATATAGTAAACCGGATGTTGAATCCTTTTGTCTTCCCGTATCAGCGCTGCACTTAGAGCATGAGATGATACTGCCAAGTATATAAGAAGATCCTCACCATTGCCTGGCCTAGAAAGTATTGGAGGCGTTTCCATATGACGGATCAACTCATCGAAGGCTTTTTGGCATTCGGAAGTCCATTCAAAATTCTTCTTTCCTTTCTTCAGGGCGTCAAAGAATGGGATGCATTTATCAGTGGCTTTGGAAATGAACCGACTCAGGGCGGCGACCTTTCCGTTGAGACTCTGCAATTCCTTCTTCGTTCTAGGAGCTTTAACTTCTTTCAAGGCAGTAATTTGAGCTGGACTAGCCTCAATGCCCCTAGCACTGACGATGAAACCTAAGAACTTTCCGGACTCGACCCCAAATGTACATTTCAGAGGGTTAAGTTTCATTCTGTATTTCCGAAGGACTGCGAACATTTCTGCTAAGTGTTCAATGTGATCTGCTGCTTTCCTGGACTTCACTAACATGTCGTCGACGTAGACTTCCATAGTTTTGCCCAATTGCGGTTTGAACATAGCATTAACAAGTCTTTGGTAGGTTGCCCCTGCATTTTTCAATCCGAAGGGCATAACTCTGTAGCAATAAAGTCCAACATCTGTGATAAAGCTTGTATCCTCCTGATCCGGCTCGTGCATCATGATTTGGTTATAACCGGAGTAGGCATCCATGAAAGATAACAATTCATGTCCCGCAGTTCCGTCTACCAGTTGATCGATCCTGGGTAACGGGAAGCAATCTTTGGGGCAAGCCTTGTTTAGATCAGAAAAATCGATGCACACTCTCCATTTTCCATTAGCTTTCTTGACCAGCACAGGATTTGAAACCCAATTCGGATATGTAGATTCTTTGATGAAGTTATTTTCCATGAGTCGATCGACTTCTTCTTTTAATGCTGCTGACCTTTCTGGACCTTGGGTTCTTCTTTTCTGTTTAACTGGCGTAAACTTTGGGTCAATATTCAGAGCGTGTACTGCAACTTCTGGAGATATTCCACACATATCGGCGTGAGTCCAAGCAAAGACATCCAGATTTGCTTTCAGGAAAGATATCAAGACATTCTGAATTGACACATTAAGCTGTGAACCCACATTCAACACCTTATTTGGGTCCTTCGGGTCAACAGGTACCGGAACTGTCGTTTCCACCGGTACCACTCTATTCTCCCCTGCACTGGCTTTTCTGGGATCCATTTCTCTCCATGCCCCGCTGCGCTCTCCAGTGCAGGGTCCGCCCCGTAATTGCTACAAGGCTGGTTCCTTGATGCGGACTGGGGTTGCCGCATCCTTTCCCATTTCTCTTTTTCTTGACTCTCGCAGCTCTGTCAAATAGCACTCTCGCGCAGCATTTTGATCCCCTTTTATAACTCCTACTCCATTGTCAGTAGGGAATTTAATAGTGAGGCACCATGGGGCTAGGATAGCTTTGAATGCTGCGAGTGTTGGACGGCCAAGAAAAGCATTATAAGCAGAAAACTCATCGACAATCACAAATGTTTGCTTGCGGACCACTTTCCTTTCTGCTTCCCCAAGTTCTACAAGCAGATCGATGGTCCCAATTGGTTGCTTTGGCTCCCCAGTGAAGCCAGCGATCTTCTGTGATGAGGCCTGTACATCGATCATAGGGATTTTCATCTGGTCAAATGTCTTCTTGAAGAGGATATTACATGATGCTCCGCAGTCGATGAGGACTCTTTTGACAACGGCCGGTCCAATACCGGCCGAGATGACCAAGGGATCTAGGGTAGGAGCTTCTATACCTGTGGAATCTCTGGCTCTGAAAACAATATCATCGCTGAAAGTTTTCTGTTGTTTCAGGGGCGTAGTGTCTTCTAAAACAAAGATGTCTTCTTCAGCTGGAGCATATTTCAAAGCCCTGGAATATCTCTCCATCTCACCCCAGCTCTTGCCAGCTGGGTGAGGCCCTCCTGTAATGACATTGATAACGGGCCTTCCAGATTCATGTCCCGTAGCTTTCTCACCTGTCCTAGGCTGATGAACAGGAACCTGTTGCCCCTGACTTGACGATGCAGGATTGTTGCTATTTTTCTTCACGAATTGCTGCAGTTTGTTTTCTCTTAGCAACTCTTCAATCAGATTTTTCAACTGGCGGCATTCATCTGTCTCATGACCGGGTTGATTGTGGAAGCGGCAGAATTTCCCACTCTGTATGGCTTTTTTCCCGGTTCTCAAAGGGATAGGTTTAGGGAAATCGACGGAATCTTTAGTGGCCAGGTAGATGTGCTCCGGTGTATGTGATAATGGAGTATATTCCGATGGCTTGAAGGATCGGGGCTTCTTCAGATTACCCTGTTTCTTCCCATTATTATTCTCCCTTTTTTGCCCCACCGATTCATTCTTGCGTGGAGCGACAGTGTTGTCTTCTGCTTTCTCCAACACTGTCTTTACTGGTAAAGGACGGCTTTCCAAGCGAATGAATTCATCTGCTTTTTTGTAGAACTTTTCGAGAGAGGTTGGCTCCTTCATATTTAACCATTTCCCAAATTCGCTTCACTTATCAATAGCCCTCATCAGATAAGTCAATATCATTCGTGGTTCAGCATTGTCCACCTCAGCCAGCGCTATATTAAAGCGGTTCAAGAAGGATCTGATAGACTCACCAGGATTCTGCTATAAACTCAATAGTGACATAATGTCCTTGGCCTTTGAAGCATATAGTCTAAACTGCTCCTTGAATTTTCTGGTCAAGTCTGAAAACTGATCGATAGATCGGACTAGCAACTTGGTGAACCATAGTAGAGCCACACCTTCCAGGTATACGGGGAAATATCGACACTTTATTTCGTCATAGGCCCTGGCACCTGTCATGTGCCAATCATATTTATACAAAAACTCATTCGGATCACTTGTCCCTTTGTAAGCTGGAATAGTCGGAGGGACAAACTTCCTTGGAAATTCCGCCTTCAAGATTTTTTCAGTAAACGGAGTTTTACTTGGGGCGAAACCCCATTCCTTCTCATCTTCAACCCTTTGCATACTTTCTTTCATGATCTGCCGGACCATTCCAGAAAGATATTCCTCATCATGCCGAGTTCTAGATCCACCAGCCTCAGGAACTTCCTGCTCAAAGGGACTAGTAGCCCTTTCCGGAGCATTCCTCTCACTAACATCATGAATGTTATCAGCATAGTTCCTTTCATTACCAGCTGGTTGATTGTTTGCCCCAAGTAAATCGTTCAACTTATTCAGAATCAGAGCATTCTGGGCACTTTGAGCCTCTAATTGTGCATTTTGGGCGTTTATCTGCTGGTTTAGCCCTAGAATCACAGCATCCAACTCCGCTTTCGTAACTCCAACAGATGGAGTGGGTTGATTAGGCATAGGGGAAGCGGAGGTTCCCTCTTGAATGTTTCCAGATCTGACAGATCTACTTTTCCTTCCAGGAGCCATAATCTCAGATAGACTTCTGGTTTTTAAGGAAATTCTTTCTTCAAATCTCTGTGAAGCAATGATGACAGTTTTCCTGAGTTCAATTCTCAGTGAAAGCACCAAAAATGTTAACGCTAAAATTTGAACGCTAACACCTCGGTGTGTGAGTTATAGTTGTGAAAGCACCACCCGAAAGCTTGGGAACAGATTACAAGCAGAAAACAGTAGAAAAGCGGTAAACGACAACAATTTTATAGTGGTTCGGCTTAAGGGTATAGCCTATGTCCACTTTAAGTACTTTTATTAATGATCTCGTTACAAGCTGATACAACTCTTCTCAAGTACAATATATTTCAAGTTACAAGAGTTTTGGAACAAGTAGCTCAAGCTTCTATGTCGATTAAAATCCTTGAATTCAAATTGAAGATGTGTAGTTTCTTCGTGAAATTCTTCGAAGTATTCCTTTGATCTCGAAAGCTCTAAGTGTTGATGGAGTTCTTGATGCAGCAATGTAATGGTCTCTCAAGAGAATGTGCCCCCCAAAAGTCCTTTGAATGTTGGAGGTAGTTGCCTATTTATAGAGAGTTTCGGTCTGGAATTATTGCCAAGTCCTGAGTCGTGGCCGATTTAAGTTAAGTCGTAGCCGACTTAATATGAGTCGTGGCCGGTCCATGTGGCCCCTTCATGGCTTCACAGGAGTTCACTTGCGCAAGTCCTAGGTCGCCTCCGAGTCAACACTACCCCTTCTTAGTAATACGGCCTCGGGTTTGCATTTAATAGCTTTAAGTCGTTCACGACTCAAATTAGGTCGTGAGTCGTGACCGAGATAACTGGGAGCTGAATCGTGCACGAGTTAAGAGGCTGCTGTGCTGAGTAGCTGCATTGAACTCATCTTCCTTTTCTTGAGTCGTGAACGAGCTAACATTGGTCCTAAATCGGTTGTGACTTGGGTCGGTAACTATTCTAGGTCGCCAACTTGGTAAGACATTAGATCGGTAACTCGGTCAAGTCACTGAGTTGGCATCTCTTTTAGGCCTTAGGTCGGCCTTCCTATTAAGTCGGCATCCTCTGAGTCTTAAGCCAGTACTCACGTTAGGTCGTCCACTGTTTTAGCCTTAACTCGGTATTCCTTAAGTCGGTAACCCTTTGAGCCTTAAGTCGGTCTCCCTGATAAGGCAGTTAGGTCGGTATCTACGTTGAATGTTAGGTCGGCATACCCCTTAGGCCTTAGGTTGGCATGCTTCTAACTGTTGGGTCGGTAAGTCATGGACGAGGCGGAGTTAACAGTAATCATCCATCAAAATACAATTACGTCTCTCTTACGTAGTTACGTCATCGAGCGTTGGCTAAAATCGATTAACCAAAGCTCTGATACCAAATGTGACGACCGCCCATGACTCCCGCACGGAAACAAGGGAATGGTGCGCTGAAGGTGTGCCGGGCAGCCATGGGTGACCGTCAAGGTAGAATAAACATCGCAGAATCTATCGTACAACTCACAGCGCATGGATAAAATACAATAGAGAAATATAAAGGTAGTGAAGCTCCATTGAACAGGACATCATCATATAAGCATCATAATAGTTTTATACAAACATATGAATCATCCATACATCAAAGCCTCACTACATAACACTCAAACAAATACAGCAGCGGAACACCCAATACATATAATATGAAATAATATGCAAAAGCCTCCTGCTCGTCCTCGTCATCATCAGCGTAGACCTCCATGAACAGCACCTGTCACCTGCTACCTAGTCTGCCCATCCCAACATGGATGAACAGCCCAAGGTAATAAGAGGAGACATAAAACCTTGAGTCAGACAAAGTCTTAGTGAGTAGTAAATCAACTATCAAGCATACCAAAAGAGCATAAGGGATAAAAGGAATAGGAACCAAACCATCCCACTCCACCTCTTTCTACAGTGATAGCCCCAGACACACACTAAGGAGAAGCAAGCATAACATAGCAGATAATTAAGGTAAAGCAATAATCACTCGAGTCAAGGTCAATGTTTTCCAAATACAAACCCCCAAGGCCTAAACCAAGATCAGATAAGCACCCAGAAAACACCGCTCTTGAGACTGAATGATGATACAACCAATCGTCTAAATATCCATGACACTGGCTATCACTGTTATCATTGCCTTGATTTCACCGTTAGTTCAATGACCACCTGTCAAGGGTTAATGGTAACCCCGGTTCTAGACATAACTCCGCACGTCGTTGCAGCCCGTGCCTAGGAATTTTCGCAACTACCCAGAGTACTAGCACGTCGTCGCAGCCCGTGCCTGGAACGTCGTCGCAGCCCGTTCCAACGTACTCTTGCTTTGAGCATGCTAGAACCTTCAATAACGATAAAATCTCAACCTCCTAGTCATCCTCCTTGACGACTATTTTCATACTAGCTCAAGCGCCTCTCAAGCTAACCATTATCATCAACCCGGATCGCATCACCGAGTTATCGACATAGCTTCGCACGTCGTCGCAGCCCATGCTTGGAACGTCATCATGACCCGTCCCATCTCATCATCATGCTTTGCCTCCTCGCATTATGGCAAAGTCCATCTCAACATCATGCTTTGCCTCCTCGTATTATGGCAAAGTCCATCTCAACATCATCTAATCCATACATATGAGCTTCAACATCCACTTCATATGCCACAAGCAGCTTTCACCATTCAAGAGCCTTTCCACTTAGCTTTTGAATCATCTTCGACCATCTTGTCTAGATCTAACTATCAATCAACTAACATACATAGCAATCAATCAAATCAATCATTAGCTTAAGCAATCAAGTAATCAAATATGGTCTAAGTAGGCATTTAAAACTACAATGGCAATTTCGTAAATAAATGAGCATAGATATAACATACATAAATCATGGGTTTTTAGCATAGATCTAACAAATATAAATCATGGGTTTTTATCTCTACAACTTGGTAAATGAACTTGCAGAAATAAAGATCTTCATAAGTAGTGGATCTACACTTGAATCTAAGGAAAAATGCATAAAATAACTATCTACAACACTCCAACAAACCACCAAACCAATATACTCCTTTGGGTCCGCGTGAGAGATAACTACCACTCACCGAATCACCCAAACACTTCAAAAACTATCAACTTCAGATCTGGACAGCAAGGATTCAAGCTTGATTCGTCGAAATCCCGCTTGAAACGATGAAATCTAGCTTGGTTGGATGAAGATCTTCAACTTTGGCTCTTGGATCTTCGATCTTGGATGGATGTTAGAACTAGATTGGAATGGAGAAAAGGAGATGAAGAAATGTTGTAGTCGAGCACTCAAAATGGCAACACTTCGTCGCTTCGAAATCCGGTGCCAAAAAGTGAGCCAAACCCCTCTATTTATAGGCTGAAAATCACTAACCCGTTCGCCCTAAGTCGTTCGTGAGTTAACGACTTAGCCTTAAGTCGCTCGCGACTTATAAGCCCACGACTCAAGACTCAACAAAGCCTATGACTTAACGACTCAACAAAGCTCAAGGCCACACGACACAACACACACACGCATCAACACAGCACACGACTCAACACTAAGTCGTTTGGACGACTTAACACTAAAGCATGCCGCACGACTTACGACTCAGGCCACTTGCCGACTTAACACACACTGGGTCTCACGACTTAAAGCCACTCACCTAACACGTAAGTCGCTGCTTTTCCTAACTCATCCAAATCTACTAGGTCGCTAACTTCGTCTACCACTAACTCGCTAACCCGCTATCCCTGCTAACTCGCTAGCTAAGCTAACCCGTTAGTTATGCTAACCCGAAGCCGGCCCATTCTCTTAAATCGCCAACTACCTTAACTCGGCAACCCTTAACCTGTTAACTCCTGTAACTCGGCCAACACACTTAAGTCGCTACACCCGACCTATCACCCTTACGACCCAAGCTACTCACTAACCCGTAAGTCATCCACGACTTAACTTAGGTTGCCTACCCGAGTTAGTCTCCACACGACCTACTCCTCATACGACTTAGGCTAAGGATGACATAAACAACGCTAACGACCTAGAAATTCTATGATTTATCGACACGTAAAATACGGGTCGTTACATAACCTAACTCTAGACTGCCCGTGCAGAAGGTGGGCACCCAGAGTTTAGGAAGGAAAACAATAAACTCCAGGTCAGTCATGGGACTGGTCTGAGAAATTAAAATAGTTTATCTTAAAAACAAACCAAGGGATATTTTAAAATAGATTCGCAATGCTTTTTAGAACATGAGACTACCATAAGGCCTCCAATACACACACACACACACACACAATGCAAACGCAGAATCGGAGGAGATTTCTCCTTATGATAGTCAAAGATGCTTGATACACGTTAAAAAGAAACATTTGATATTATTACTAGTGCATAGTGTAGGAAAAATCATTTCGAAAGTAAAGATATAAATCTTAGCCAACATAGGCATTCCGCACTTATGCCTATTATAGCTACCATCCAAACAGTGGGGTGCCACCATAAGTAAATGATAGGTTCTACAACTAAAACCATACAAGATCGTATTGTTTCTTTGGATTTCCAACAAATGGTCAGGCCAAGGAACTTCCCATTGCCACATGGGTACGCCTCTGGAAAGACGACCCAAGAACCTAACCGGATCTCTGCCAACACAAGGCCGGGTTACCCTTAAAATTGGGCAACTACTGACACGAATATGTCATTCCTCGATCGTAACCGATCTATATCCGAGGATCCTCGATTCCAACAACCACAAAGTAATAAATTTGCAGCAACAACGTAGGTTAAGTATCTGGGCTCCATACCATGATACCACCTCTATCCAGAAGGAATGACATACACTAAAGGGGCGCTACCCCCTAATAACCTTGTTGCATCCTTCCGGTTTTAACCATTTCCGGGGTGTGAGGTCCGAGGAAGTCTCGTCCACAAAGCCACGCTTTATACAAAAGCTGTGCTTTGATCATCAAATGCTCAACAGCACTTCGTATGCCACATTACCAATTTGGGAATGTATCACTAGTAACCATCAACTACATAACCTCTGAGCTCGTACGTCTCAGAGAAGAGTGTTAAGCTAAGAGAATAAATTCTCCGCCACCAACAGAAATATATTTGATAGAAACCAGCTTTACATCTCAAATTGTAACATCAGACACACATCTATAAAAGTTCGTTCCGGGATCGAACGGAACCGAAGGCACTTCCAAAGAAGCCCTTGCAATCCGATATTCTCTAATCATGTCCGGACTTCCCGTCACTAAGGGTCATAAAAACTCTATATCGGAGATCAGCCGATGTAGAGTCATTCGACGGTAATCCTTCCGTTTTCAAAAATATCCGATCTTCAACACCGGTCATCAAATGCAATCCATAACGATTTCGGAATGAGATATACGACCCAATGGTCCTTTCCCGGCTAACCCGAATAGTGAGCGCTTATTTTAAAAATAAGTGTAGCATTCAAATTCAAGCAAATCACAACAAATACATATTTAAAGGTAAATATTGATAATCGGTTATTTAACTATCAATAGGCGAGCACAACATCACCAGATTCCAATTAATTTTCCAAATAATTTATTTTCCAAAATATCTTTACCAGAAATATAATTCCCACATTTCAACCATTTGAAAACAATTTCAAATCACTTTTCACCTTTACAACTTTTGAAAACAAATTTCAAATCGTTTCCCTACATGGATATATCCACAAATCTTTATTCATTTTCATTTAAAATGGTTCATTTAAACCAATTAAATAAATCCTTACCGATTACTTTATATTTACTTCGAAATCCATAAATTTATTTCCACACTTCAAAAATAAATCATCATTTATTTTTAAACAAATACCCCTTTCTTTCATAAATTCCATAGTGAATTTACAATTCCAAAATATCTATGAATATACGATTTCCAAATCGATTTCTAATATTCATTTTCAATTTATCTTTAAAAGATAAAATATCAAAATATCCACTTCATATTGGAAAACATTTCCATCCTTATTTAATAATAAGTAATTCACAAATCCATTTATTTTCAACACTTGGAAAATATTCAATATACTTAATCGAAATTAAGTATATTTTTCATTCTTTAAAGAAAACATTCTTTCAAACACATTTATTTGGGTCAAAACGAATGTTGCGTAAAGCATCGTTACGACAGCCCAAAATCACTAGTATAGGGATTCGAAATTAAGATAGATATATACATCCCAATACTATATAAAACATTTCCTTTCGAAAATCATTTACTATAACAATAGTGTTATAGTCCACCATTTCCTTCTATTTCTCGAAAACGTCTATTTCAACAATGAATGTTGAAATCTATGGTTTCGACACTTAATGCATTTTAAATGAACTTCAAATCGTTTTAATTCTATTTAAAATATTACTTCCCCAAAACACTTTAATCTATTATTCACTGTCCCAAAATTGTGAATATTCTTCGTTAACCAAATTCAACACATTTTGTTTAAAGGATTATCCAACGTCCAAAATCGTGAATATATCTACTTTAAAAACCTAAAATAATTGACTTATCAAAATAAGTCGGTTTCGGATTTATAAAACAATGTTTATAAATTCCCATTTATATTTTATAAAGACTTCATTTTACAAAATTTAAAAATCTTACTACTTATAAAATTCCATTTATAACCCCATTTTCAGCATTAACAGAACTCCTTTTATAATTCCATTATTTCGATTTATAAAATATATATTTTATAAATCTTATCTATAAACCATTTATACTTATTCGAAAATCTCAACCATTTAATCTTTTATTTTACAAAATCTATTCATTTTGTATCTTCACAATTTATAAATCTATAATTTTCATTCACTTATGAAATCCATTTATACTTCATTTTAATACTTAATAAAACTCGTTTTATAATTCCTATATTTTTGATTTATAAATATTAACTTTATAAGTCTTTTTATATAAACCGTTTATAAAAATTCAAAAATCCCAATTTAAACTATTTTATAGAATTCATTAACTCCGTAATTCAAAAGTCACATTTTAACTATATTTCATAAAAATCATAATTTTTATAATATTAAATTTTATAACGTTAATTTATTTAAAATGAATCAATTCAAAAATTTAATAAAACATATACTTTCAAAAATCACTTAAAAAATCATTTTAAATTCAAAATCGTTACTTTAATATTTTTAAAACTGCAAAATAGGGCCATTGATGCAATAGCACCAAATAATCAATCACGACATCCTAACGTCATATATCATCATATGATAATCAACAAATATCACAATATCTGTAATCAAATAAATACTGGTGAGGAATCCAGTTGGATCCCTCCAACCTGTTTCCCTGTATCCACAGATGTTAGCACAATACCAATTCCGTTACAATATGGAATATCGCGGTATATGGGATTTATAAAATATTATCCGCTATTATGCGGCGCAACAGGGTCTCATCCGCTATACAATGGGGGAAATCAACTCCAAGTACGTCTATAATACCAATTTCACTTTGTAGTAAAACATTCGCGGTATATGTTTTTAATAAATAACATCCGCTTAATAGACGGCGTATAATGTCTATTTTAAAACAAAAGATAATAATTTATCATCCAGGCATACAATCAACAATTTTAAATTTAACTATTTAAAATTTAAATTGAAACAATTCGATTGAGTGAGTATTTCTCACCTTGGGTTTTCGATAACAGTTGTAGCGTTTTATTTCGAATAAAATTAAACACGCGTTTAATTTTACCCGAAATTCAAACTAGCTCCGAACCACTCCAATCTAGCTCTATTGCGTAGTGCTCGACAAAACGATTGCAACGCAATTCGTTTCGTAATTTTTCGACCTCGTATGAAAAAGAAATTGATTTTTAAAGTTCATACAAATTATAACTTAATTAAATTACAATTTCTTTTATAATTTTATAAACCTAAGCAAACCAGAGCCGTTGGATCACAAGCCCCAGTATCCAGGCCGCCTCTCATTTTCACTCCCATCTTCTCGTTCTCATTTTCTCATGGTCGAAATAACCCAACCACGGCGCCTTCAACCCTAATCGACGCGACCCCTACAATCGACGAGGAGTCGATCAAACAACTCCAAATGAATGGCCATAGCTTGCTCCATCTTTGGCTGTAAATTGGTCGAACTCGGCCTTCTCTACGCCGAGATCTTGACCCTCGAATGTGTGCCCTTTGAGGCCAGTTTGTCGTCGATTCGCTAGGTTATACCCCATCATAACCATATGGATTTGTAGTACTCGTGAAGCTCTTCATCTTTCGTGTTGAAAGTTTCTTGAAATATTGCGTAGATTGGAAGATATTAAAGGAGGAAAGAAATGAATTTCTGGCCATTGACACTAGAACTGGCGGCTAGGTTATAGAATGGAAACCCTAGGTATTTAATTTTGCAAATGAGCAATTTTGATGTCCTTATATAGAAAAATCCTCAATTTACTATTCATCCGGAATTTCCGAACTACAATTTTCGCGCGGTGACTGGCGTTTTTAGGGTTTAACCCGCGTTCCGAACATAATGGAATAGGTTTCGGAAGCCATTTCGATCATCTATGCGTGTTACGGCAATAAACGAACGATTTTAAGTTAAATCGATTAAACAAATTTCTGTGCATTTTAGCTTGCCCCAGACAAATGGTAAATCCGATTGGCACGAAATTTGAAACCATACAATAATATAAAATTATGGATCTGATAAAACTGGTTTCGTAGAAATCCGTGAATGTTTGAAAAATGGCTATTTTAACTCGTTAATTAAATATTAAAATATTCAATTTTCACAAGTCAACTTTAAATTCAATTTTAAAAGTTCTATAACATCATTATAACTCCAATATGATTAAATAAAGTTTTACAAGTTATTTTTAATCACATTAAATCAAATTTTCAATTATTTCAGTAATTTCAACTATTAAATTATCGATTTAATTATCCAATTAAATCCAGATATTCGAAAAATAAATTATTCGACTTATAAACTTCACTTATTAATATCTAAAATCAATTAAATATACAAATTTCAATTGACAAAAATTATGGGTCGTAACATAAAACGTTGAACCTGAAATTTTGAAGCCTTTTTAAATGATTTGAAGGCTTATAAAATTTATATTGATAAAACTAAGGATAATAGAAGTTTTAAAATTAAATTTAACAGTGAATTATTCAGTTTTGAAAATTTTATAGTTTTAAATTGAATTTAAAAATAGCCTTACGAGGCACAGTCTCGGAATTCGATGGAAACAGTTCCATTGGGTCCGTAATATTGAATTATTATCGGATTTCAAATTTCATAGTGTTTGGATTGTTGTGTGAGCATACCACACATAAATGCGCTTAAATCTATATCGAAGATTCGGGTCGATTTAAATTTAATTTTGAATCAATTTAAGACAAATTATTTTAACAGTCAAATCCTTTCACGTCAAAAACATTCCCATTTCTTTTCAAGGCACTACAGTACGTTTATTCCAACAAACTCCCTTTGGCTTCCCACAAGCAATTCTTATCCTTCTTCTGGAAGCCAAAAATCGAGCCTTCAAGTCAATTCGCGCACGCTTATTCTCATGAATTCGAACGCAAATCAAAAAAAAGGGAGGGCGAAGTTAAGAAAATGGCCGAAGCCTTCATGTTCAAGTCGCATCTCCCTCCTTCTCAAATCAAACCGCATCGTCCAAATTTTTCTCCCAATTCGAAATCGAAGCTTGCCCTCTTCAATACGGCTCAGAAAAATCAAATTCGAGAATAGAAGGTTTTCGCGTGTCTTCAATCAGCGAGCGACGTCGCGATTTTGGAAGCGTGTTTGGGGCAAGGCAATTCGATTAAGGTCGTGTTCGATTCAAAATCATGGAAAGGGGATTAGGTTAGTGCTTCAGCATCGAAGACGAGGCAAGCGAGCGCTTGGAGGAGTCGCGATGGGCTTCGCAACTCGAGGTGCTGAGGTTTGAGCAAGGGTTTGAGAGGAGGCGTGTCACCGAAGTTGAGCTCTCTGGGGTGTAGCTGTCAGGTGAGGCGTTTCTTTTTGTCTTACTTTACATACTGGTAGGATTTTAAAATTGGCAGTAAAATACAAAACAATTTGTTTTAAACGTTTAATCAGTTATATATATAACAGCTAGTTATATTAGCTTACCTATTTGGTACTAAACGGGTTTGATATGTATGGACTAAAAGAAAGAAAAAAATATTATATATACTTTAACTTACTAATCAATTTCAATTTATATATTATGATTTATATTATGATGGTTTAACCTGTTTTATTAATTCATTAAGTTATTTTAGCTCCAACATAAAATAGTTACGAAGAAAAATTAGTTTAAGTAAGGGTATATAAGGATTTTAAATGCCGAGGAATTTTGTAAAAGCTGGATTTTTGAATCTATAAATTTTAATAAAAATAGTGTATTTTGAAGAAATAAATTTATTTAATTGTTTGGTTGGTAGAATAATCCGTAAAAAGAAAATTAGTTTAAATTTTTGATTATTTGTTTAAAATAAAATCATTAGTTGAAAATAAAATTTATTAGCTTGAATTAAATTTCTTAAACGGAAACTAATTGATCGATTAGTCCAAGTATTAATAAATTTTGTAATGTCTATACAAGGTCTAAGATCGAGAGACATGCTAGAATGGAAGTGAATGGGAATGGACTGGAAACTAAAGTAAAAGGTGAGTTAATCTCACTCAGTTAATTTAAATTTAAATTTAAATGATTAAATTCAAATAATTGTTTGAATGGTTGAGATTGATTGATGTGCTATAGTATGGTAATTTTGGAATTGGCATATTATATTGTGCTAACATCTGTGGATGCAGGGAAAATAGGTTGGAGGGATCCAACTGGACCCCTCAACATTTATTATTTAATATTCTCTGTTGTGATTACTTGATATTCAATGTTGAATATATTGGAATATTGAATGACGTGATTTGATTGGATATATATTGGGTATAATGAATTACCAAAAATATATTGGATTTTAGGAAGAAAATAAAGGAAGTAAATTTGTAAACGAAATAATCTTACAGAATTTAATAAATTAAGAATGAATTGAGAAAGAAATGGAAGTATGTTAAATACAAATAAATAACATCGAATATGAGAAGAAAAGGATTTGAATAAACAGTAATTAACGAATTGTAAAATTATGTGATATTAATTTAAAGGAATAAAGAATTATTTTAAAACTTAAAGTTTTAAATTTATTTAAAGGAATAAGAAGTAAATTGAGAAATCTAAATTGATATTTCAATTAAAAGTATTTTAAATCATAATTAGGGACTAAAATCTGAAACTATAGGATTTTTGAATAAATGAAGTAAATTGGAAATCAATTTGGGATTGATTTAAGTGTTGAAATTGGATATTTGGAAGAATAAATTCAAGTGGGAATTTATTAAAGGAATGAGAAAAATTGTTTAAAAATTAGTAGTGATTTATTTTTAAAGGTTGTGAGGAGAAGTATATTTCTCTGGATAGCCAAGCACGTTTTAAGTAAATTTTTAAATATAAGATAAAAGTTTAAGGTTTTTTTTAAAAGCATGTTTTAGAAAATTTATTATTTCTAAATGTTTAAAATTCTTAGATAAGTATTTGTTCAAATCTATTATTGTAATAATTATTTAAAGGTGACTTAGTATTTTTTTTTAAAAAGTGAAAACTAGTTTTATATTTATAAAGTAAACATTATTTTCTAATATTCATATAGTATGTATTTTTAACAAATTTTTGAAATAGTTTTTAACTTAAAGATTTTAAAGTATATTTCAATAAAGTGTTTTTAAATTATTTTAAAAATCTAAAGATTTGTGCTTGGTGATTCCAGTGGAAATAGAAATACTTGGAATTTATTCTGAGAAAGGCAGATAGTTTTGAAAACTATTTTCAAGGAGTTTGAAAAGTGAAATTATATCTTGTGTAGATATTTTTAAGATAAATAAAAAATTTGGAAAATTATATATTGTGTGATGGATGTTGTGAACATTAATTGATAGTTAAATCACCAACTATCAATATTGGCCAAATGCGTTGATCGTTTCGAAGAGACCAGGATCGAGATTTATTTCTCGAAAACCACTTCGATCCGGTTTGTACGTTTCGTGGAAAACGAGGATTCGAAGTTGGAGTAGTGAAGTGCAAGGATATTGTTTCTCTTATTCATGTTGTTTGTGAATTGTCCGACATATTTGAGTCCGTTTTAGGATTACCACCTAAGCGAGCAATTGAGTTCAGAATCAATCTCATCCCTGGAGCTCAACCTATGCCTCGTCCTCCTTATCGCATGTCCAATAAGGAAAATGAGGAGATGCGCAAACAAGTATCCGAATTGGAGACGAAGCAATTTATTCGCTCTAGTTCCTCGCCTTGGGGAGCTTCGATAATTTTTTTGAAGAAATCCGATGGTACACTTAGGCTTTGCGTTGACTACCACAAGCTTAACGATCTTACTATCAAAAATAAGTATCCTTTACCTCGGATTGATGATCTATTTGATCAACTTAGTGGTGCTAGAGTCTTTTCACAATTAGACTTAGCTACCGGTTTTCATCAGCTTCGTATTACAGAGGATAACATTCCTTTGACATCTTTCTGTACTTGTTATGGATCTTATGAATGGCTTGTTATGCTGTATGGTTTAACGAATCCTCCGGCTTATTTCGTCGAACTTATGAATAGAGTTTTCAAAGACTTCCTTGATAGGTTTGTTCTCATCTTTATTGATGATATTCTTGTGTATTCAAAAACCAAGGAGGAGCATGAAAAGCATCTTCAGATTGTGTTGGAAACTCTTAGAAGTAATCAATTGGAAGCTAAATTTTCTAAATTCCACTTTTGGCAATCTCGTGTGAAGTTCCTCGGTCATATTATTTCCGAATCCGGAATTTCCGTGGATCCTTCAAAGATTGAAGCGATTCAAAATTAGAAGAGACCGGAATGTGTGATGGAGATCCGTAGTTTTCATGGATTGGCAGGTTATTACCGCCGTTTCATAAAGGATATTTCAAAAATTTCCATGCCTCTTACTAACTTGACAAAGAAGGAAGTTAAATACATTTGGTCGGACAAATGTGAAGCTTCTTTTCAGAAATTAAAAAACTCCTTTCCGGTGCTCCTATTCTTGTGATTCCCGAGGGAAACCAAGATTTTATTGTTTATACCGATGCTAGTCGCATTGGTTTGGGTGTCGTTCTTATGCAAAGAGAATGTGTTATTGCTTATGCTTCTAGGCAATTGAAGCCAGCCGAGAGTAGATATGCCATTCATGATTTAGAACTCGCGGCTATTGTTTTTGCCCTTCGTATTTGGCGTCATTATCTTTTGGGAGAAAAAATTATTCTTTACACCGATCATAAATCTTTGAAGTATCTATTTTCTCAAAAGGAACTTAATTTGCGTCAACAACGTTAGCTCGAATTTCTTGTAGCTTATGATCTTGATATTATTTATACTCCCGGAAAGGGAAATCATGTTGCGGACGCAATTAGTCGTAAGAAACAAGCGGTTGTTTCTATGATGATATCCGAATGGAATGATCTCAGAATTCTATCCACTTGTGAGATTCGAGATTGTGTTTCCGATTTATGTTCATCTCTCGTTTAATGTAGCCTTGAGGCTCATCCTTATCTTTTCGACCGCATTCTTGAAACTCAAAAGATAGATCCCGAATTGGTTCTTCTTTGCCAAAATCTTAGGGATAAAATTGATATTGAAGTTTTGAAAGACTTTGATATCGATTCTTGTGGCGGTATTTGAAAATATTATAGATTTATCATGCCAAATATTAATAATCTTCGTAAAGACATTTTAGAAGATTCTCATCGTTCTAAATTTACCATTCATCCCGGTAGTAGTAAAATGTACGCGGATATGAAGGGACTTTATTATTGGGAGGGAATGAAATCTGATATTGCTAACTTTGTTAAGTGTTCCATGACTTGCCAACTTGTCAAGGCCGAACATCAAAGGCCCGGTGGGTTGTTGCAACCATTAGAAATTCCAATTTGTAAGTGGGAACAAATCTCCATGGATTTTATTGATGGCCTTCCCCGTTCTCGTTCGGTTCATGATAGCTTATAGGTGATAGTCGATAGACTTACTAAACCCGCCCATTTTATTCCCGTTCGGTCCAACTGAACCGTTCCTCTCTTAGCCAAACTCTTTATCAAAGAAATTGTTAAATTACATGGAGTTCCTTCTTCTATTGTTGGTTATCGTGATCCATTGTTTACTAGTGGATTTTGGAAGAGTCTTCAAAAAGCTTTAGGAACGAAGCTCAATTTTAGCACCGCTTATCATCCCAAGTCCGATGGACAAACTCAGCGTGTGAATCAAACTCTTGAAGATCTTCTTTGTGCATGTGTTCTTGAAATTTCTCTTGTTGAGTTTTCCTATAATAATAGCTTCCAATCTAGTATTGGTATGGCACCTTTCGAGGCACTCTATGGAAGGCCGTGCCGATCTCCTTCTTGTTGGCTTGAGGCCGGTGAGAAACTGGTTTCAGGTCCAGATTTTATTCGTGATTCCACAGAGAAGATTGACCTTATTCGTCATAGGATGAAAGAAGCCTAGAGCAGGCAAAGATCCTATGCCGATAACCGGAGAAGGAGATTAGAATTTTCTGTGGGAGATCTTCTGTTTATTCGTGTTTCACCTATGAAGGGTGTTGTACGTTTCAGTCGATCGGGAAAGTTAGAGCCTCGATATATTGGGCCATTTCTTATAACCTAACATATTGGTTCCGTGACTTATCGCCTTTTATTACCGGCTCAGTTTTCTGCTATTCATGACGTGTTTCGCGTTTCTCAATTATGGAAATGCCTTGGAGATTCCGATTTTATTCTTGAGCCGGGTGTTGTTGAAGAAATTGAAGTTTTACCTAATTTAACTTATGAGCAACATCCTATTCGTATTATTGCTTCGGAGGTCAAGCGCCTTCGAAATAAAGATGTTCCGCTTGTTAAAGTCCAATGGTCCTCAAATCCTAAGGATTGCTCTTGGGAATCTTGAGAGTTCATCGAGCGAACACATCCGGACTTACTTTCTCATGCCCCACGAGGTGAATTTCATATTTCAAAATTTCTTTTGTGTTTATATGCTTTCATGGTTGTTACCATATATTTTCTTCTTAAATATTACAAGGACGCAATTTCTTTAAGGAGGGGAGTCTGTAACAACCCACATATTTTACGATTTTAATATTTAATATTTTATTTAAATATTTTATGGTTAGTTGGATTTTAGTCGAAAAGTTACTTTTTGGATACGATCAAATTAGGACTCGAAACCACTTCCATTGAGTTCAAAACACCGTTTGCGATCTTTTGGAGCATAAACTTTGATATGTTTGGAGTTAGTGGAATTTTTCCGCTTTTTCACTTTGGGCTTTGGGTTTAGTTTAGCCCATTAGCCTAAACTATTTACTCTAGCTCAATCCCCTTCCCTTCATAACTTTACTTTCATTTCCTAACACTCAAGCTTCATCAAAAATGGAGGAGGGAATGGAAAATTAAAACTCCAAGCTCAAGTTCATTTGCAAATTCAACATCCAACTCCAAATCAAAGAGAAGCCATTGATTCTTCCTTTGCTTGCAAGCTTCTCCTTCATTGATTTTGTGTAAAGGTGAGATTTTTATCTCACATCTTTGTCTATAACTATCTTTGATTGTTGGGTATGAATTCCTAACACTTTTACATACGCATTTTCCATTGATTTGGATTGAATTGGTGAAAATCCCAATTTTTAGTGTTTTGAGTTCATATTTTTAAAAATCCAATCTTTGAAGTTTAAACACGTTTTTGGTGATGCATCGAGTAGCCAATATGACTAGGTAGCCGATAGGCGTAATCCCCTAGCGTTCGTGGTCAATCGGTTGCAAAATAAGTGAGTTTTGAGCTTCAAAATCCTTAGGTCGCTTGGGCTGCATATGAAGGATTCTTGGCCTGTATTTAGGTCGTTCCTCCCCCATAGGTTGTTAGGTCGCTCGGCCTTAGGTCGTAAACATAGGTCGCTCGGTCGCTCGGTCGCTCGGCCGTCTTCAGTTCCTTAAACAGCTCGGCAGTGGTTAGGTCGCGTCGTGCTAGGTCGTTGCTCGTCCTTGTTACCCCTTAAGTCGTTAGGTCGCTCGGCCTTCCCACTAGGTCGCTCGGCCTCCTTTTATCTTTTAGGTCGTTCCACCCCTTGGTCGCTCGGCCATGTTATGCCGCTACCCCTTTAGGTCGCAACCCCTATAGGTCGAGGTCGCGCCTTGATTAGGTCACACCACCTAGGCCATGAGTTTCTTAAGTTGCTCGCCTTCCCTAAGGTCGTTTGTACTGATTAAGTCACACATACCCCTTAGGTCGCATGCACCTTAGGTCGCTCGACCTTCATTTCCGCTTAGGTCGCACCATGCAGTTAGGTCGCGCAATTCATTAGGTCTCACCTGCTATGCATGGCACTAATGTTAGGTTGCTCGACCTCTTTGAGCCGCTACCTCCTTAGGTCGTTCCACTGTTAGGTCGCGCCGTGTTGAGTCGCTAGGATATTTCCACTTTGATGAATTTGGAATCATATTCTTTGGATTTTATTCACGTCTTCCCATGTGAATTTTTGTGATTGATCGTTTCTACGACCATTTTTGTGATTTGTCATTTTAAAAATATACAAACCTTTACCTCACTCGAACGAGAAATCTAAATCAAACGGCTTCATAAAAAAAGTGGTATGAAACGCTTGCGTTTACTTCGTCAGTTAATTCGTGGACTTGTTCGATTGAATCTCTTGTGATAATTTTCGAGTGGAGATCTACAATTTGTTCGTAAATATTTAAGTTAAGCTAGTGGTTATGGGACATGAAGCTAAGCTTATATATTTACTAGCTTGCTGTAATTGACACTTCTTGATGATCATTGATGATCATTTTTGTGATTTAGACTAACAAATATGCAATGTCTCTTTGTCTACGAGGGAGACTAAATCCCGTTTCTGTGGAGCTTCAGCTCAATTTGGTGGGGTAGCGACCCATGGTCTTCGGGCCGTTTTGTGGACTTCGGCTCAAAATTAATGGTTAACAACCATGGGAATAGCGTTCCATTTTGTGATACACGTGTTGGTGAGTTTTCATGCTCCCATTTTTAGATAGGCCTCCCCCTTTTTGTTATTTCTGGATTTCCATTGATGATTTCTAGAATTTGTGTTTTCACCAATTTTCGTGATTTACATTGATAAGTTTTTTCAATATTTGTGCATTTTTGAATTTGTGTGTCATTAACTTTTGTGATTGCCATTGATATTATTGTCAATATTTATGGTTTGATGAATAAAAATAAAGAGTGTGACATTCTTTTTTATCTTTGAGAAGGTTCTTGTGATATTGATTAATCTCTTGTTGATTTTCAATTACATACTTATCACAGTATGGCTTTATGGTTATCATATGTTTATGTCATATCTCTTATTCTATATCATTTTATCTGATATTTATAGCTTGACTCATCCGTTTATTATTTTCTTATTAAATAATACTCGGGTCAGACCGAGAAGTTACACGTGCTTCTGCTTGACTTCACCTCTGGGATTATCACCCTAACTTTTGGCTAACTACTTAGATTAGTAGTTTTTGTTGTATACATTTTAGATATAGACTCATTGATGTATCCGTATTATTTTGTCTAACACTTGTAGCTATTCTTTTGTGACATTGTGGATCTTATTTGACCACTACTCTGATGTACACTTTCATGTGTTATACATTCATATCTATTTCCGCCTTTGTGATATGGATGTTTGTCACTGGTTTGTGTTATGTTTATTTCTATGTTTGTTTCCAAAGAATATATATAGCCACGGTGAAGAAGCTTTGAGTTTGTATCTGTATGTCGGATTTCATGTCGTACTATCTGACATATCGTTTCTCACACAAAGCAATTACGCGGATGGTCGCTCCTCAACATCCTTATTCTCCGCGCTAGTTAACGGCATTACCCCGTATTGTCCTTGGCTAGAGTGGGTATAGAGGTGGGCGTCACAGTATTTGTTAGTGAATATAAATTGTTCTAAAATTGTGTTGATTGGTTTATTGAGTGGCATATGAACCTTTGTCGGCACAGTCTGGACTACTATATCGAAGGGGTTTCTAAACACTTGGATAGAACAGTTTGACACGTTATTGTTTTAAATGTGGGTGAATGAAATTGTTTTTCCCAAAAATATATTTTGATATAAAGAAAAGTTTATGTAAACTATTTTAGCTAATATATGGTTGCTTGGATGTTAGGAAGAATAATATTAAATTATTATCATTGTTGAGTGGAAAATTAACTAGAAATTGAAAATATAACTAAAGATTAAGGAAAATAAATTCTTTTATAGAAAAATGTATAAATATAAATTGACAACGTGATTTATAAATTGAAATACGATCAAATGGGAATTTATACAAATGAATTATAGTTAAAATTGTTTTAAGCATGATTTGGAAATTTAACATCCCGGAGATTTTGGAAGTGTTTATCGAAGTGTTTTGAAGATAAATAATAGCATTATTGTTTTAGAGGTATTTCTGAAAGGAAATTTGTTTTAAAGGGATTTTGAAAGTGATATAACATTGAAATCACTTGGATTATTGGGAAATAATTCTGATGATGACGGCCGCATCATCAGTATTCATTTTCGAATTTCTAAGTGACGAATTGCTACCAAATTAATTTTTTCAGAAAAGCTATTTTTTTTTGAAAATTTCAAAGGAAATTTGTTGGGGGTAAAAACCAGGATTGGTTTAAATTTTTGAGAAGTGCGATTTGAAACGTTGGACATTTCAAAATGATTTGGAACCAAAAGCCGGGTGTTTTAAAAATCCTGATGAGATAGGTTGTAAGCTTATAAATTGAGATGGTTTTTAAATTAGGAAGGAAATATAAGCTTTGAATGTTGGAATTTAAATTTAAAGTAAAAAGTTAAAAATAAGATTAACTTGGATTGATGAGGAAAATTGAATCGTTGGAATAAAATTTAGTTGAATTACGGGTGATATTGAATGGAAGTAGATTCTTACCGGAATAAATGGAAGTAAGTTGGATAAGAATTGAATTGGAATAAATAAATTAGAATAGCTCGTAAAAGAATTAAAAATCCATGGAATAAAAATATGCTTGGGTTATAAATAAGCATAGGCTTGAGTTAAAAATAAAGGAAGAATATATTCAAGCGTAGGATGAATGGAAATGTGTGGAATAATAAGTTGTGACTTATAAAATTGAAAAAAATGGAATACAAAATCCCAAAATAAATATTTTTCATGAATTGAAAAATAAAATGAAAATCAAAACTTGAATTTTAAAATAAATTGAACATAAGAAAATTTAATGAAGAGATTTCGAGATTAAAATCAAGTTATGAATTATAAATTGGGGAAAAACTAATTAGATAATAAACTAGATAATGAAATATGTAATTGGGACCTAATGTAGTTAAATAGAAGCTGAATTGTGAGTTAATGATGAAGTTTGGAAATAAAACTCAAGTTATAAATCAAATTCGAGTTGAATTGTTAGTGAAGTAAATGTAATTGAATTGTGAGCCCATAAACTTGGATGGTAAATTGAAAACGAATGGTGGAATCAGAACTCGAGTTATTAATTAAAATTTGACTTGAAGTGTTAACAAATTAAATATAATTGAAAATGTGTCGAATAAAAAAAAAGAAAAAATGAAATTGGATTAAATAGTAATGGTTTGAATTGCAAATAAAATCCGAATAAGTAGAAATAAATTGGAAATGGCTTTGTAATCAATTGAATGAGTGGAATTTGAAAATTTAAATTTTATAATAACTAATCAAATGAAATTGTAGATTTAGAATGAGATTTGATTGAGATAAAATTAAGTTGAATAGAAAAGAAAATTTTACTTGCAAAATGACAATGAGCTTAAGTATAAAATTTAAATAAATTGAAGTAAATTAACTTAACTAAATAGATGGAGGAGAGTTGAATTGAATTCAACTTAAACTAAGTTAATGATATTGGATTTGATATAAATCAAGTGAAAATAAATTTTAACCGAAATAAAATTCGGTGAGTTACAGAATTTTTTATGGAATGAAATTATCCAAGATCACTAAACTTTAGATTAATAGTAAGGAATGTCTTATAACATATACATATAAGAACAACTTTCACAATAGATAAATGAACTTTAATTTAATATAAATTTACTGGAAGGATACATTAAGTTCTTGAGTGCATGTATTCACTATTCTTATTAGCTATTACATCTTCAATTTCATCTAAATAGCAGTAATAAATAATCTATTTTCACCTAAAAGTGGGTTAGACATTAAAAAGCATTGAAACAATATTATTTATGAAATTGCTGAAAGTTTGTATATAAATTGATTGGACTATGGCTTACTGTGATGGTAATATCTATTAAGTAAATTGGTTCCAGTAAGGAAGTGATAGATAAATTTGGTATCAAATAATTGAAAGGTGAATTAGATTAATTATAATCCGACCACAACTATTCTTATTAGCTATTTCAATTCAACAATTCTGATGTTAAATTTTAAATGTAAGTAATTACTTATGTTAATGTAAGTAATTACTTATGTTAATGTAAGTAATTTATGTGTTGTAAACCGTGCAAGTGAATGAAAATGGTATATGAATGTTAACTCCGCCCCGGCAATGACTCAGCGACCTAAAAGGTTGCTGACCTAACATGGATGCAGATCTAACTGCCTAAGCCCTAAGAGCGATTCCGACCTAAGTTACTTGAGGGGATGCCGACCTAAGACTTAACAAGAACGCCGACCCAAGAATTAAAGGATACCGACCCAACTGTTTAAAACAGGATGCCGACCTAAGATGGCTACCGACCAAAGATAGCTACCGACCTATGATAGCTACTGAACTAAGATAGCTACCGACCTAACACGGGTGCTGGCCTGAGATAGAAGCCGATCTAACTATCCAGGGAGTTTGCCGCCCTAACTGCTCATGACAGGGACAAGATCATGAACTATACTTGAGTCGCAACCGACCTACGGCCTATGTTAAGTCGTACACGACCCAGGAAAAGGAAGGAAAGTCCGATGCAGCTACATAGCACGCGGCCTCTTAACTCGTACACGGTTCAGGACTTGTAGAGTTCAATAAGGATGCCGTTCTTAAGTGTCGACCCAGCATTTGAATCGCGACCGTTCCACGACCTAATTTAAGTCGTCCACGACCCAACTTAGGTCGGTGCGATTTAGGACTTGGCAATATTTTCTGCTCAGAATTCCCTATAAATGGATGGCCATCTCCAACTTTCAGAGGACTTTTGTCGGAGCTCTTTAAGCACCGATACTCTGCTGAATTCTCGACTCACCCGACACTTCAAATACGAAAGGCATCTCAACAAGCTTCAAGAGCAAATCTAACGCAATCAACATGGATTCAAAGAATTCTTCTACATCGAAGTTCTAGTTGTTTGTCTCTTCAGTATTGTAATTGGAGATTGCTGTAAAGTTGTAATTGATTCAGTAATAAAGAGGATTAAAGTGGACGTAGGCTTACTTGAAGCCGAACCACTATAAAAACTGTTGTCTTTTCTGCTTTCTCTGTGACTTTTCTACTTGTTTTTAGTTCCCGTGTTCACAGGTGGGGCTTTCACTCAATCTCTATATACACCAGGGTGTTAGCGTTCGATTTTAAGCGTTAACATTTTTGGTGCTTTCACTGAGAAACCAACTCAGGATACTTCCATCATTGCTCCGCAAAGGTCTGTTGAAAGGATCTCTTTTAAAACCAGAAGTTTATTGGAAATAATGGCTCCTGGGAGAAAACGAAGTTCTGTAAGATCCGACAATGTTCAAGAGAATACTACTACCTCTCCTCCTTCAAGTCAAGCAGCTCCAACTGTTGGAGTTACGCGAGCAGAATTGGACACCGTAGTTTTGTGGTTGAATCAACAATTGAATGCTTAGAATGTGCAGTTGGAAGCCCAGAATGCCCTGATCTTAAGTAAGTTGAATGATCTGCTAGGTGTAAATCGTCAACCTGTTAATAATGATGGGAACCCTACTGTGGGAGTTCAGGACGTTGAAGGGAACATTTCTCAAAGAGCCGCAGACCCTGTAGAAAGGACTCCTCCTCAAGCTGGAGGATCAGGGCCGCAGCTGACCCTCCGTGAACGATTGTCAAGACAGAATTCGGAGAGAGTGGCTAATGTGTGCCCTCCAGAGCCTCTAAATGATGAAGAGTATTTTTCGGGTATGGTTCGTCAAATCATGAAGGAAAATATGCGAAGAGATGAAGATGAGAAAGAGTGGGGTTTTGCTCCAAGCAAAACTCCATTTACTGAAAAGATCTTGAAGGCAGAGTTCCCAAGGAAATTTGTTCCCCCGACTATTCCGGCTTACAACGGGACGAGTGATTCTAACGAGTTTTTGTATAAATACAACTGGCATATGACGGGTGCTATAGCGTCTGATAAAATCAAATGTCGATATTTCCCGGTATATCTTGAAGGTGTGGCTCTATTGTGGTTTACAAAGCTGCCAGTCAGGTCCATTGAGCAATTCTCCGATTTGACCAGGAAATTCAAGGAGCAGTTTCGATTATATGCTTCTAAAGAAAAGGATATAATGTCACTGTCAAGTCTAGAGCAAAATTCGGGAGAATCTATCAGATCATTTTTAAATCGTTTTAACATAGCATTGGCCGATGTAGATAATGCTGAGCCACGCATGGTCCTAACATACTTGATGAGGGCGATTGACAAATCGAGTGAATTTGGAAAATGGTTGAAAATGAAAGAACCAAACTCACTTGACAAATTCTACAAGAAAGCGGATGAATTCATGCGCTTGGAGAGCCTCCAAACACCGGCTTATGTGGTATCGGTGGAAGCCGGGAACAATGGTGCTGCTTCGAGCAAGAAAGAACCTAACACTCAGAAAAGGGGAAATGATGGTGGAAAGAAACAGGGAGATGCTAAGAAAGGTCGTCCTTTCAATTTCACGCCCTTGACCGATACCCTTGAGAACATCTTCTTTGCAACCAAGGATGATGTCAATTATCCGACACCGCCTAAAATGAGAGTGGGAAATAAGATGGAGAAGGGTGGAAGGTTCTGCCGGTTCCACAACCAGCCCGGCCATGACAACAACGAATGCCGTCAGTTGAAAGAGGTAATTGAACAACTTTTGAAAGAGAACAAGCTCCAACAGTATGTGAAAAGGAATAGAAGTGCCCTAGCTTCGTCAACTGAAGGACAACAAGTTCCCACTCACCGTCCTAGCTCAAGTGAGAAGGCCGTAGAGCATGAATCGGAAAGACCTGTCATCAATATAATAACTGGAGGGCCTCACCCAGCAGGCAAAAGCTGGGGCGAGATGGAAAGGTATGACCGGGCCTTGAGGTATGTACCAGCTGAAGAGAATGTTTTTGTTTTAGAGAATGACGCGCCTTTAAAGCAACAAAAGACTTCCATAGATGATACTGTATTCAGTGCTAGAGATTCTTTAGGTATCGAGGCTCCTACCATAGATCCTCTGGTCATATCCGCTGGTATTGGGCCGGCTACTGTGAGAAGAGTTCTAGTTGATTGCGGAGCTTCATGCAACATTCTCTTCAAGAAGACCTTTGATCAAATGAAAATTCCAATGGTTGACGTTCAAGCTTCATCACTTAAGATTGCTGGGTTTGCTGGAGAACCCAAACAGCCGATTGGGACCATAGATTTGTTTGTAGAACTTGGAAAGGGACCGAGGAAGGTGGCTCGAAAGCAAACCTTTATAATTGTTGAAAAATTCTCTGCCTACAATGCCTTTTTAGGCCGACCAACTCTTGCTGCATTTAAAGCTGTTCTTGCCCCGTGGTGTCTAACTATAAAATTCCCCAAGGATAATGGAGTTAGCGTGATCAAAGGAGACCAAGATGCGGGGCGAGAATGTTATCTTATAGAGCTGCGTGAATCAAGGAAAAGAGAGATGGGAAAAGGTGTGGCGGCTCCAGTCCACACCAAAGAACCAACCTTGTAGCAATTACAGGGTGGACCTTGCACTGGTGAATGTAGTGCCGCACGAAGAGAGATGGATCCAAGGAAAGCCAGTGCAGGGGAGAATAGGGTAGTACCGGTATAGGTAACAGTGTCGGTATCCGTTGACCCAAAGGACCCGAACAAAGTGCTGAATGTGGGTTCACAACTCAACACGACGGTTCAGAATGTTCTGATTTCGTTTTTGAAGGCAAATTTGGATGTATTCGCTTGGACTCATGCTGACATGTGTGGAATATCCCCAGAGATTGCAGTACACACTCTGAACATTAATCCAAAGTTTACACCTGTGAAACAGAAAAGAAGAATCTAGGGTCCTGAGAGGACAACAGCTTTAAAAGAAGAAGTGGATCGGCTCATGGAGAACGGTTTCATCAGAGAATCTACTTATCCAAATTGGGTACCAAATCTAGTGCTGGTTAAAAAAGCTAACGGAAAGTGGAGAGTATGCATTGACTTTTCAGATTTGAACAAAGCCTGCCCCAAAGACTGTTTCCTGCTGCCCAGGATCGATTAATTGGTGGATGGGGGCAGGGCATGAATTGTTATCTTTTATGGATTCATACTCCGGATATAATCAGATTATGATGCATGAGCCAGATCAAGAGGATACAAGCTTCATCACAGATGTTGAACTCTACTGCTACAAGGTCATGCCTTTCGGACTCAAGAATGCAGGGGCAACTTACCAAAGGCTTGTTAATGCCATGTTTAAACCACAGATTGGCAAGACAATGGAAGTTTATGTTGACGATATGCTAGTGAAGTCTAAGAAAGCAAAGGACCACATGGAACACTTGGCAGGGATGTTCGTAGTACTCCGAAAGTACAGAATGAAGCTTAATCCCTTGAAATGTTCATTTGGAGTGGAGTCCGGAAAATTTTTGGGTTTCATTGTGAGCGCTAGGGGCATTGAAGCCAATCCAGCTCAGATCACTGCCTGAGAGAGTTCAAGGATCCTAGAACGAAGAAGGAATTGCAAACTCTCAATGGAAAGGTTGCTGCCTTGAGTCGGTTCATTTCGAAAGCTACTGACAAATGCATTCCATTCATCGATGCTCTGAAGAAAAAACTTTGAGTGGACTCCTGAATGTCAGAAAGCATTTGATGAGTTGGTTCGTCATGTGGAAGTGCCTCCGATAATTTCAAAGCCTGACAATGGTGAAGATCTCATCATATATTTGGCAATTTCGTCTCATGCTCTCAGTGCAGTGTTGGTGCGGGAAGACGCGAGGATTCAACGCCCAGTCTATTATATCATCAAAAGATTCACTGGGGCAGAGATGAACTATTCAAGGCTGGAAAAGCTCGCCAATTGTTTGTTGATCGCATCAAGAAAATTGAGGCCGTATTTCCAAGATCATCCCATCAAAGTCCTCACTGATCAACCTCTGAAGCAGGTCCTATTCCGTCCTGAGACTTCGGGCCGTCTTTTGAAATTGAATATTGAACTCAGCCAATATGACATCACTTACCATCCCCGGAAAGCAATCAGTGGACAAGCTTTAGCAGATTTCATCACAGAATGTACGGATAAAGGTGATAGTGAGGAAGAAGTTACTGATAATATCCCAATCCAATGGAAATTGTATGTCGATGGTGCAAGAAATGATTACTGTTCTGGAGAAGGAGTTGTCCTTGAAACCCCAGAAGGCGATCGCTACGTTATGCACTGAGACTAGAATTCCCTTCGACCAATAATGAAGCAGAATATGAAGCCCTCATCACTGGTTTAAGGATCGCTAAAGAACTAAACATCAAAGCATTGCAGATCTTCAGTGATTCTCAGCTTATTGTCTGCCAAGTCAAGAAGGAATTTCAAGCTAAAGGAGTGAATCTACCGGCCTATTTATCAAAAGCCTGGGAGCTTCTTCAAAATTTTGACCGTTATTCAATAAACCATATACCCCGAGAAGAGAACATGAAGGCGGATTCTCTCGCAAAGTATTCGAGTACTGGTGAAGCTCAACTAATGGGATTAGTTCCCGTCGAAGCCTTGTCAGCTCCAAGCACAGATGAAATGGATGTTGATTGGATTATGAATGTATCCCAAGAGCAAGAATCATGGATGACTCCTATACTTGAATATTTAATCAATGGTTCTTTGCCAGAAAGTTCAAAAGAACGACAGAAGCTGATGAGTAAAGCCTCCAAATATATAGTTCAAGATGGTCGATTGTAGAGACGAGGATTTACAATGCCATTACTCCGATGCGTGACAAAGGAAGAAGCTAAGACAATTCTGACTGAAGTACACGGAGGGGAATGTGGGGATCATACAGGTGGTCAAACTTTAGCAAAGAAAATCCTCCGTTATGGATACTTTTGGCCAGAAATTAATCAGGATGCTGCCGACTATTCCCAAAAGTGTGATAAATGCCAGAGATTCGCCAAAACTCCTAGAGCACCTTCCACTGAGCTTACACAAATGGTCATTCCATGGCCGTTTTCCATCTGGGGAATAGATCTCATTGGGCCTTTGCCGACTACCAAATTGGGAATTAAATATGCTACCGTTGCTGTTGATTACTTCACTAAATGGGCTGAAGCCGAACCCTTGGCTACTATTACCTCTAAGAAAATGATAAGTTTTGTGACTAAAAATATCATTTGCAGGTATGGTGTGCCTCAGAAGATAATCATAGAAAATGGTACTCAGTTTGAAAGTGAGGAGTTCCAAGATTTCTGCAAACGATTCAAGATCCGAAAAAGCTTCTCAACATTGGCTCATCCGTAGGAAAACGGGCAAGTGGAAGCAGTAAACAAAATCATCAAATCAACCATCAAAAATCAGCTGGAAAAAGAAAAAGGTGGTTGGGTCGATAAGTTACCGCTTGCACTATGGGCATACAGAACCACCCACAAAACTGCGATTGGGCATACTCCATTTTCATTGGCATACGGATCAGAAGCGATGATTCCAGTGGAAACAAAAGTCCCCTCACACAGAAGGATCCATTTTGATCAAGATGGGAATGAAAAATTGCAATTGGAAGCAATTGACCTCCTCGATGAAAGAAGAGAAGAGGCTAGGCTTAGAATTGCAGCTCACCAGCAAAGAATAGCCAGGCACTTCAATTCCAAAGTTCGTCAGCGCAGCTTTGAAGTTGGGGACTTTGTCCTGAAGTGAATTATGACATCGATAGGTGTGTTTGGGCCAAACTGGGAAGGGACATATGTTATAGGCACGAAACTTCTTGATGGCACATTGAAACTCACAACTGTCGAAGGAGAACCAAACCCAAGAGCTTGGAACAACAATCATTTGCGTCCATATTTTACTTAAAAGCTTTGCTGAAATGTTTTAAAAGAATTACGAATATATGATTCTTGTATTGAAAGCAATTGTAAAGCAAGTGAATAATGAAAAGCTATAAAGTGGATGTAGGCCCAGCTTTTGGCCGAACCACTATAAATCTTATGTTCTCTACTATTATAAACTGCTTTGTTTTATTTCGACATATAAAATACGTTAATTGTGTTACTAAAATGTCGATTTAATAATGCAGGCCATAAAAACAAAGCATACCCATCGCAAGACCAAGCGATCTCCGACATCACCCAGCAAGCAAGCGCTAAACCATTCAAAATTTTCATACTCAAATCCTACAAAAGAAGTGCTTCGAACAAAAGTTAGCGATGTGGATGGAAGTGGACCATTTCTAACTAACTGCGAATGTTTGTACAAACAAGCATCCAGTTAAATAGCCCGTGTCTACCACCACCAGCTCGCTTAAATATGAAGTATATTTCTTTGGATAAGGAAAATTATTGGCAACTAAAAAGGGATGACACTTGCAAAGAGACGTGGGCAAGCAAGCATCAAACAACAAAAGATCTCTTCGGAGGCACAAAGCCTCTCCAGAGGCACAACTCCTCGGAGGATAAAGACCTCGAACGGGCCTCGCCAGAAAAAGAGAGTTCTTTCTCGACATAAAGTTGCGGACTGATCGGTTGATACACTCCCGTGAATCCGTCCAACTGAGAGAAAGAAACTCCAAACTTCCAGGCAAAAGCCCTACTCAGAGGCACACGTTTCACCGAGATTGAAATAAAACTTCCAAGTGCTGAAACGTGAAAAGCCCTCCTCGGAGGCCCATTTCACCACAGTTGAAATGCTAAAAGACCTCGACCGGGCCTGACCAAAAAAGTAGAGTTCTTTCTCGACATAAAGTTGCGGACTGATCGGTTGATACACTCCCGTGGATCCGTCCAACTGAGAGAAAGAAACTCCAAACTGCCAGGCAAAAGCCCTACTCAGAGGCACACATTTCACCGTGACCGGTGATACACTCCCGTGAGTCGAAATGTGAAAAGCCCTCTTCGGAGGCCCGCTTCCCAGCGAACAGGGAAAAAAAAAACCTCTCCCAAGAGGCAGAAACAAAAGGACCTCTTCCCAGAGGCAAAAAATAAAAGCCTCTCCCAAGAGGCAGAAACAAAAGGACCTTTTCCCAGAGGCAAAAAATAAAAGACCTCTTCCAAGAGGCAGAAACAAAAAGACTTATTCCCAGAGGCAGAAACAAAAAGACCTCTTTCCCGAGGCGCAATCAAACAAAAAGAACTCTTCCCAGAGGCACAATCAAACAGAAAGACCTCTTCGGAGGCACACGTTTCACCAAGATTGAAATAAAACTTCCCAGTGTTGAAACGTGGAAAGCCCTCCTCGGAGGCACAAATCTTTGGAGGCACAAGTTTCACTGAGATTGAAATAAAAATTCCATGTGTTGAAACGTGAAAAAGCTCTCCTCAGAGGTACAACTTTTCAAAGAAGCATTTCATCAGAAATACAAAGCAAAGATCAGAAAGCCCTTCACGAAGGCATAATAAAAAAAAAGCCGTCTTCAAAGGAACACTTTAGCTCTCAAAGGAAGAATAGTTCATCTATTCTAGAAAATACTCTTCCTCAAAAAGAATTTAAAGTGCCCTTCAAAGACCCGCTTAACCACATAGGATAATTCACTTGGTAAAAATGTGTGTATGCACCAAAGAAAAAGTGATATCTTCGAAGGTTGAAGCGTAGAAACTCATATGGAGCGAGCTGTACTCTATTTTGAGCGGAATAATATTCCTCCAAGTATGGAATAATTATTCTCTAGAAAATAAGAGTACAAGTCACCTCAAAGTATAAAATATTGCAACGAGCTTATGGTATAGGGGCAACATGGTATAACTACATTGGTAAAATTACGCTCGAACAATATACCACAAGCTCACTGCAATATCATATAAAGAAACTTGTACAAAAATGAATAGTAAATGCATTCTCAAATACAGACTGAAGTTTGTACAAACAAAAAGAATCATTTTATTCAATACTGTCAAAATTTTGTACAGGTACAGGTTTCAAAATGAAAAGAAAAAGAAAAGCGGAGGCCGGTACCCGCACAATCTCCGGTCAGTACATGCAAAAAGCAAAAAGCGATATAAAAAGCACAGAACCAAAGCCATCATTTCTTCTTCCTTCCACCTTTTGAGCCTGCTCCCGGCCGGATGGTCAACTTCTTAGGCTGGCTTGTAAGAGTAGGGGATGAAGGAGAAAGGGGCACAATTGGACTTTGTTCTGCTTTTTCCTCGCCGGCTGAAGATTCCCTCTTCTTCTTTGAAACTCCACTTTTCCCCCTCTTCTTAGAAGAAGACCCGCTTCCTGGAGTGAAAAGTGTGGTTAACGGCATATCGTCGGAACCAGTTTGTTCCGGAGTCTTTTCGCCCTCTTCAGTTTCCTCTCCCATGTGTTCTTGTGAAGCAATGGGATCGTCTAAGTCTTGGAGAGCTTCTATTTTCTCCTCTTGTGATCATGGTTGCGAGGCAGAAGGAGGAGTGACCTGAAGAGACGGAGGAGGAATAACTGGAGGAGGGGAAGTCTGAACGATGCTCGACACTTTCTCTACAGAAGAAAAGAAGTTAAAGCCAGTAAAGAGAGGAGATAAAGGCTAGTTGAGGTTCAGGAAATAGTCAAGAAGCTCATCAAACTCATGAGAAGCAAGTGAGTAGTCTACTTGGGCAAGATTAACAGTAGAGTTACCTGGAGAAGTCGGCTTCCTGATATCAACCTCATAAGCCTGTGCTTCAGCGCTCTCTTCGCCTTCATCTCCACCCTGTATGCTTGTGATCTCAATTGTAACTTTAACCAGGGATGGAGAATGAGAACTGGAGCCGACAATGTCGATTTCGGCCGAAGGTGAAGGCTGAACTGGATCAGTTGAAGTAATTTTTCCTAAACGTTCCCCTTTTGCCATTTCGGCTGTTAATTTCGAAGTTGTTCTTTTCCCCTGGCGAGAGCGGTGCGAGCGTCGTCATCCAAGTAATGCTCCTCAAGAGCCGATTCGACGTAGCCATCACCTTTAGCACCAAGCATATCAAGTGCGGCCTCCCACACTTCAGCCAGAGTAATTTCATATTTGGGACCTAGAAAGGCGAGACTACCGCGCCCCAAGACGCTATGCAGGTAGAAGTCAAATAATGTCGAGCTGATGCTGGTCTTCGTTGCCTCATGAGATTCTTCAGCTGCAATTTTACCGGCAACGGCTTCATCACGCTCTCATTCAGCTTTGGAGAGTTGAAGCTTAAGAATTTCGATCTCCGCCTCTTGAGAGTCGGTTTTCTTTCGAAGCTCTGCAATATCAGCAATATAACCCTCATTGATTCTTTTTTGCACTTCGAGCCTGTCTTCGGCGTCTCTTTGGCCGACATGAGCATCTCTCACTTGTTTCTGAAGCACTTCTTCTTTTTGAGTGGAGGAAGTAGAAGAACTGGCGAGTTCTTCTTTAAGTTTCTCGACCTTCGCCTCAAGCTCTTCATTATAAGTAGTGATGCTCCTCATCTCTGTATCATGCTTCTCAAGAACCTTCCGCCATTCAGCTTTGTCATTTTCCATAGTAAGCATGGCCTCGAGATTCGCACGTTTTACCCTTTGAAGCTCGTCGACAAGCTTTTGCCAGCTCGAAATTTTCAATATCAAGCCTGACGGCATTGAGATTTCGCAGCATGGCAGGCTTGTCAATTGGAACTAAGTCGATATCGAAGCGAACCCCCTTTAAGCACCATTGTGGAAACCGGCTTTGCAGGGTGGCTGGGCCTGGTCCAATTTGAAATTTAGGCCTGTTAACTATTGCCCGAATGTCTGTCTTCCCAAGTGTAGGAGAGCCAGAAGGAATGTCGAGTGAAACAGGGGCAGTGGCCTTTTCAAGAGTCGTGGATGCATGCTTCTCACCATGCCGGGCACGCTTGCTTGGGTCCTCAACCATATGGCTTTTTCCCCGATCATCATGCGACTTTCTTTTATGAGCGTCACCTCTCTGGGAAGAATCATGGTGCTTCTCCCTTTCTTTTCTCTCATAACGCTCTTCTTGAGCCCTCCCCTCCTGAGCCTTTCGAGCGGGCCTCGCCAGAAAAAGAGAGTTCTTTCTCGACATAAATTTACAGACTGATCGGTTGATACGCTCCCGTGAATCCGTCCAACTGAGAGAAAGAAACTCCAAACTTTCAGGCAAAAGCCCTATTCAGAGGCACACGTTTCACCGAGATTGAAATAAAACTTCCAAGTGTTGAAACATGAAAAGCCCTCCTCGGAGGCCCATTTCACCACAGTTGAAATGCTAAAAGAACTCGAGCGAACCTAACCAGAAAAAGAGAGTTCTTTCTCGATGTAAAGTTGCGGACTAATCGGTTGACACACTCCCATGAATCCGTCCAACTGAGGGAAAGAAACTCCAAACTTCCAGGCAAAAACCCTACTCAGAGGCACACATTTCACCGTGATCGGTGATACACTCCCACGAGTCGAAATGTGAAAAGCCCTCTTCGGAGGCCCGCTTCCCAGCGAACAGGGAAAAAATAAAACCCTCTCCCAAGAGGCAGAAACATAAAGAGCTCTTCCCAGAGGCAAAAATTAAAAGCCTCTCCCAAGAGGCAGAAACAAAAAGACCTCTTCCCAGAGGCAAAAAATAAAAGACCTCGTCCCAGGGGCAGAAACAAAAAGACTTCTTCCCAGAGGCAGAAACAAAAGAACCTCTTCCCAGAGGCGCAATCAAACAAAAAGACCTCTTCCCAGAGGCACAATCAAACAGAAAGACCTCTTCGGAGGCACACGTTTCACCAAGACTGAAATAAAACTTTCAAGTGTTGAAACGTGGAAAGCCCTCCTCGGAGGCACAACTCTTCAGAGGCGCACGTTTCACCGAGATTGAAATAAAACTTCCAAGTGTTGAAACGTGAAAAGGCTCTCCTCAGAGGTACAGCTTATCAAAGAAGCATTTCATCAGAAATGCAAAGCAAAGATCAGAAAGCCCTTCACCAAGGCACAATAAAAAAAAGCCCTCTTCAAAGACACACTTTAGCTCTCAAAGGAAGAATAGTTCATCTATTCTAAAAAATACTCTTCCTCAAAAAGAAGTTAAAGTGCCCTTCAGAGGCCCGCTTTACCACATAGGAGAATTCACTTGGTAAAAATGTGTGTATGCACAAAAGAAAAAGTGATATCTTCGAAGGTTGAAGCGTAGAAACTCATATGGAGCGAGCGATACTCTATTTTGAGCGGAATAATATTCCTCCAAGTATTGAATAATTATTCTCCAGAAAATAAGAGTACAAGTCCCCTCAAAGTATAAACGAGCTTATGGTATAGGGGCAACATGGTATAACTACATTGGTAAAATTACGCTCGAACAACATACCACAAGCTTACTGCAATATCATATAAAGAAACTTGTACAAAAATGAATAGTAAATGCATTCTCAAATACAGACAGAAGTTTGTACAAACAAAAAGAATCATTTTATTCAATACTGTCAAAATTTTGTACAGGTACAGGTTTCGAAAAGAAAAGAAAAAGAAAAGCGGAGGCCGGTACCCGCACAATCTCCGGTCAGTACATGCAAAAAGCAAAAAGAGATATAAAAAGCACAGAACCAAAGCCATCATTTCTTCTTCCTTCCACCTTTTGAGCCTGCGCCCGGCCGGATGGTCAACTTCTTAGGCCGGCTTGAAAGAGTAGGGGACGAAGGTGAAAGGGGCACAATTGGACTTTCTTCTTCTTTTTCCTCGTCGGCTGAAGATTCCTTCTTCTTCTTTGAAACTCCACTTTTCCCCCTCTTCTTAGAAGAAGACCCGCTTCTTGGAGGGAAAAGTGTGGTTAATGGCATACCGTCGGAACCAGTTTGTTCCGGAGTCTTTTCGCCCTCTTCAGTTTCTTCTCCCCTTTGTTCTTGTGAAGCAATAGGATCGTCGAAGTCTTGGAGAGCTTCTATTTGCTTCTCTTTTGATCCTGGTTGCGAGGCAGAAGGAGGAGTGACCTGAAGAGATGGAGGAGGAATAACTGGGGGAGGGGAATTCTGAACAAATGCTCGACACTTTCTCTACAGAAGAAAAGAAGTTAAAGTCAGTAAAGAGAGGAGATAAAGGCTCGTTGAGGTTCAGGAAATAGTCAAGAAGCTCATCAAACTCATGAGAAGCAAATGAGCAGTCTACTCGGGCAAGATTAACAGTAGAGTTACCTGGAGAAGTCGGCTTCCTGATATCAACCTCATAAGCCTGTGCTTCAGCGCTCTCTTCGCCTTCATCTCCACCCTATATGCTTTTGATCTCAGTTGTAACTTTAACCAGGGATGGAGAATGAGAACTGGAGCCGACAATGTCGATTTCGGCCGAAGGTGAAGGCAGAACTGGATCGGTTGAAGTAATTTTTCCTAAACGTTCCTCTTCTGCCATTTCGGCTTTTAATTTCGCAAGTTGTTCTTTTCCCCCGGCGAGAGCGGTGCGAGCATCGTCATCCAAGTAGTGCTCCTCAAGAGCTGATTCGACGTAGCCAGAACCTTTAGCACCAAGCATATCAAGTGCGGCCTCCCACACCTCAGCCAGAGTAATTTCATATTTGGGACCTAGAAAGGCGAGACTACCGCGCCCCAAGACGCTATGCAGGTAGAAGTCAAATAATGTCGAGCTGATGCTGGTCTTCGTTGCCTCATGAGATTCTTCAGCTGCAATTTTACCGGCAACGGCTTCATCACGCTCTCATTCAGCTTTGGAGAGTTGAAGCTTAAGCATTTCGATCTCCGCCTGTTGAGAGTCGATTTTCTTCCAAAGCTCTGCAATATCAGCAATATAGCCCTCATTGATTCTTTTTTGCACTTCGAGCCTGTCTTCGGCGTCTCTTTGGCCGGCATGAGCATCTCTCACTTGTTTCTGAAGCACTTCTTCTTTTTGAGTGTAGGAAGTAGAAGAAGTGGCGAGTTCTTCTTTAAGTTTCTCGACCTTTGCCTCAAGCTCTTCATTATAAGTAGTGATGCTCCTCATCTCGGTATCATGCTGCTCAAGAACCTTCTGCCATTCAGCTTTGTCATATTCCATAGTAAGCATGGCCTCGAGATTCGCACGGTTTGTCCTTTGAAGCTCGTCGACAAGCTTTTGCCAGCTCGACATTCTTTCAATATCAAGCCTGACGGCATCGAGATTTCGCAGCATGGTAGGCTTGTCAATTGGAACTAAGTCGAGATCAAAGCGAACCCCCTTTAAGCACCATTGTGGAAACTGGCTTTGCAGAGTGGCTGGGCCTGGTCCAATTTGAAATTTAGGCCTGTTAACTATTGCCTGAATGTTTGTCTTCCCGAGAGCAGGAGAGCCAGAAGGGATGTCGAGTGAAACGTGGGCAGTGGCCTTTTCAGGAGTTGTGGATGCATGCTTCTCACCGTGCCGGGCACGCTTGCTTGGGTCCTCAACCATATGGCTTTTCCCCCGATCATCATGTGACTTTCTTTTGTGAGAGTCGTCACCTCTCTGGGAAGAATCATGGTGCTCCTCCCTTTCTTTTCTATCATAACGCTCTTCTTGAGCCCTCCTCTACTGAGCCTTTCGAGCGGCTCTCTCTTCGTCGGTTTCTCTATGAATGGGAAGGTAGCGCCTATAATCATATTGACTACGCCTCCCGTAGCGCTGAAAGTCGTCATAGTAAGAGCCGCTGCGTCCCATCGGAGAATCTGAAATAAAAAAAGAGACAAGTCTTAAAAGTCTTCAGAGAAAAGAAGCGTAACTGTAGAATCTTCAAAGTACAAAGAATTAGGTGCATGAAAGTGCCGAAAGGTTCTAAGTGTGTGTGATGTGCAAACTACATGCATCAAACTACGAACCACTCTTCGATTGCGGACTAATTATGGGGGTAGTAGTTAACGTCAACTCTTGGGTCGACGGAGCTTGTTGTAAAGAAGAAGTCGCTTCCACTACTGAAGAAGAAACCCTAGTAGTGACAGGGTCGTCTTTAAAGAGCTCCTATAAGGTGACAAAGAGGTCGCTCAACCCTTCGAAAGTGTCGTCCCCGCTCTGCTTGGCAGGGCTTGTTTTCCCGACTTCTTCACCAGACTTCTGTGAATGATGGGGAGATCCCTGAGGCTCTTCTTCCTCAATGACTGGGGCAAGCGCAAATTTGCCAGACGACCCCGCAACATCGACAGTAGTAGAGCACTTCACCAAAGAAGCCTCGGAGGCAGGTACTTTTGGTATGGGTTCGTCAGTGGAAACTGGGGCATCTAATGCTTTAGGTGGGGAGTCTGGAACCTCATGGGGGTGTGTAGAGCGAGAAGCGTGCAAACTGATGCAAAAATTCGTCCCTCAACAAAAACTTTATACTTCTCTCTCTAGTAGTCATAGCACTTAATCTTTCACAAACTTGTTTGTGGCTTGGATCTCTAGAGGGGAGAGGAAGTGCTGAAAAGAACAAAGAACGAAATTAGCAAACGGTAATTCGGATCTCGAAAAGTTTGTAAAATGGAGAAAATAGAAACAGGTAATCTTACTTCCTACTCTCCAGATGGCATAAAACCCTAGGGGACATCGAGCAAAGAAAAACTGGTTCAAAATTCCATGAACACTTTCGGTAAGATCAGAAATAAGCTTGCGGTTTCTAGCGCTTCTCACAATAATAAGGGAAGGATGGTCTTTACTCTTTGCAAACGAGCATAAGTAGCGAATTTCTTCAAAACTTGGCAAGCGATCAAGAGTTCTCCAAAACAAAACACACAACCCCATCAAGATGGCATAGCCATTAGGATGAAGTTGGAACGGAGAGTTTGTCAACCGAAGGAGAAGGGTTCGAAGGAAGTCGTTAAAAGGAGGAATCGCTCCGCTTAGGCACATTTGACGATTGACTGCGACAAAACTGGGGGGAGGACTGTTGGCAGTATCATTTGGCCTGGGAAGTAGGGCATCGCTTTCAGCAAAACCAAATTTAGTACGTAGCTGAATAAACGCTCTCGGAGTTAGGATAGTTGAAGTTCTCTCTGGAGGATTCTCTATGAGAATAGCTGTCTGAAAGATCTCTCCCGCTTGAGCTACCACTTCTTCTTCTTGGTGGGAAGTCATTCTACACAAATAACTGGATATTCAAACATGAAGGTGCACGTTTCCTAAAATATGTGGAGTGTTGTGTAAAATCAATCAAGCAATAAGCAAATATAACTGGAATAAAAACTAGCAAGTATTTGTCAGTTATAAAGTCCAGGGTTCGTTGTTTTAATATGCAAGTGTAATGTTGATGCAAACAAATCAGTTCAAATTAGCGATGCTTTGCATTAATACTTCACTTTAGTTGATTGATTCACAGCATTTCATACAGTGTATTTAGGTTGATTACTCTGTGTCGACTAATCTGTCATTTGATGTGGGCAGTCAATGGCAGTATATTCGCCTTGGTTTTCTGTGATTGTTGTTTTCAGCAGGTTGTTAGCCTATAAGTTAATGTGATCTGTGAAATAAGGCAGCAAAGTTAAAACAATGTAGGATTTAAGAAATTCAGTCCAGCATATCAAGTTGAGTATTTAAGTCGGAATTAAGTTTTTAAGTGAGAATTCGAGTTGGGCATCCAAGTCTTAACTCGGCTGCGACCTAAGGAATCTCCCGTGAGTTAAGATTAAGTCTTTGATTCCTTAAATCGGTGGTTCTTTAGGTCGTGAGGAGTGGAAAGTAGAAAGGCTCCGATTCAAAAAGTGGTGCAAGATTCCCCAAGTGCTAGTTCGGCCACGATTTAAGGGTTAGGTCGGCAAATTTCCCCGAGTGCTAGTCCAGTCACGATCTAAGGATTAGATCGTATCAAATTAGGTCGGCCAAAAGTTAGGTCACCCAAAATCACTGGGTCATGTCCAAACAAATACCTCACTCCACTCAACCTGTTAACCCAATAGTAGCTCCATCAACGACGGCCTTCATTTCATTCATGATATCGGATCGTCCAATAAAACAGTTTGAAATCATCACAAATTCAATGCTTTGCCACCCTTACGCGAATCAAAATCAACTAGCCTAAAGCAGTAAACCATCTTCATCGTTTCATCCGTCATTTAAACCCAAATCGAGCAACCTAAGCTTCATCAATTATAGATGTAATGGAATTCATGATGAAGCATTATACAGGGAGGCGGTTTAAGTTTGAGTGACGGAGTTCATGAACCAACAGTAACCTATGATCGAGGTAGAGGAAGATTTACTTACGCGATGAATAGCAAAGGTTATCAGTAATTGATTGGAGTGAAATCGCCTTTGGAAGCTCAGGAGAATTCTAATGGCAGAATCAAGCGAAGGAGCAAGTAATGAAAAAGAAGAAGAAGATGTGTGACTTATTCCTTTCAGTGGAGGGACATGAAGCGGCGTGTCTGACCTAACTTTTAGGTCGTACACGACCTACCGACTTAGAAAGTGGACGGGTTAGAGGATATCGAAGCATACGACCTAACGTTTAGGCGTATACTTCGAGGGGCAATTGTTAACACCGCCCCGGAAATGACTCAGCGACCTAAAAGGTTGCTGACCTAACATGGATGCCGATCTAACTGCCTAAGCCCTAAGAGGGATTCCGACCTAAGTTACTTGAGGGGATGCCGACCTAAGACTTAATAAGAACGCTGACCCAGGACTTAAAGGATACCGACCCAACTGTCTAAAACAGGGTGCCGACCTAAGATAGCTACCGACCTAAGATAGCTACCGACCTAACACGGGTGCTGGCCTGAGATAGGAGCCGATCTAACTATCCAGGGAGTTTCCTGCCCTAACTGCTCAGACAGGGACAAGATCATGAACTATACTTGAGTCGCAACCGACCTACGGCCTATGTTAAGTCGTACACGACCCAGGCAAAGGAAGGAAAGTCCGATGCAGCTACTTAGCACACGGCCTCTTAACTCGTACACGGTTCAGGACTTGTAGAGTTCAACAAGGATGCCGTTCTTAAGTGTCGACCCAGCATTTGAATCGCAACCGTTCCACGACCTAATTTAAGTCGTCCACGACCCAACTTAGGTCGATGGCGATTTAGGACTTGGCAATATTTTCAGCTCAGAATTCCCTATAAATGGATGGCCATCTCCAACTTTCAGAGGACTTTTGGCCGAGCTCTTTAAGCACCGATACTCTGCTGAATTCTTGACTCACCCAACACTTCAAATACAAAAGGCATCTGAACAAGCTTCAAGAGGAAATCTAACGCAATCAACATGGATTCAAAGAATTCTTCTACATCGAAGTTCTAGTTGTTTGTCTCATCAATAATGTAATTGGAGATTGTTGTAAAGTTGTAATTGATTCAGTAATAAAGAGGATTAAAGTGGACGTAGGCTTACTTGAAGCCGAACCACTATAAAAACTGTTGTCTTTTCTGCTTTCTCTGTGACTTTACTACTTGTTTTTAGTGCCTGTGTTCACGGGTGGTGCTTTCACTCAATCTCTATATACACCGGGGTATTAGCGTTCGATTTTAAGCGTTAACAATGAATCTATTGAAAACAGCAGAATTAGTATGAAAATTATATAAATTGTTACGAAAAGTGTTTAATGTGCATTGCTGTTAGAATTCATGTGTTTAAGTATTGCAAATAAGTGAAATGTTGTTAAACTTCATAATTATGTCACTTACATGTTTAAGTTGAGTAAGTACAGGTTCAGGGAAGTCATTCGGCTGGATTTGATTTCGCTAACTGCTAATTAAATGAGTCGCTTGCTTAAAAATGCTAAATAAAGGTACGCCTACACAATAAAAATAGGAAATATGAACTGTTTTTTGTTTTTCCGACCAGGTAGGTCGATGTATATATAACTATATCTTTTGTCAAATCGCAAAAGCTCCTCTGTACAAAGGAGACTCTATCAAAATTTTGCGAAAATTTTGGAAGTTAGAAATTTTTTGAAATTTTTTGTTAATGACAAAATGATTTCACACTAGAAATTGAAATAAATCAGTAAATTAAAATAATAATATGAATCAGTTATGAATGGAAGATGAAATTTTATATTCAGAGATAAGAATAAATTGAATTCATATGGAAATGGGAAAACTAAATTGAATAGAAGTAGATATAAACTAAAGTGGTGAAGTGAAAATAAATAGAGGAGTGTATAAAATGCTTATAGAAACTTAAGAAACGAATGGTGAATTCTTGATTGAAAATTGATATTACAAATATATTCTAAGTTAATATTTGAATGAATAAATATTGACATTTTGTAAGGAAGTCAATAAAATGTTTTTGAAAAGTTGTGATTGGATATTAGTGCTAAGCAGGATATGCGGGTATTATAAAAGAAAAAGGAAAATTTGTTTTGATTTCAGATGATAAATTTGAATTGCCAGACCAGAAAGGTATGTATTTAAATTTCTGTATGAAATTTGATTGGGTTTTTGATCTGGCCACTTGGCCTTTTATTTTCTTTTGGAATTTGGGAGCTCGTAGAAACCTTTTGTACTTGTACCGAGCTAGCCATGCAAAGGAGACATTGGCAAATTTTTTTGGAAATTTAGAGAGTTAGAAATTTTTTGAGAAGTTTTGATAATTTAAATATGGATTTAAATTTAAATTTGAATGGTTTAATAAGTAAAGTTATTTGAAAACCATGGAAGGTTTTGGAAAGTTGGTTGAAGTAATAGTACGTCTTTAAATAAAAGTTATGTTATGGCAAATTGATAAAACTGTTTGGTTTTGGAAAATAGTGATGGGTATTGGACCATTCTTCCTATTAGTAATTTCGGGGACGGAATTCTTTTAAGGGGGAAGGAATGTGACGATCCAGAATTTTTGAGCATTTGAAATTGGAATATTAATTTGGCTTTAAATATTTCAAAGTTAATTTTTAACTTGAATTCAAATATCAATATTTATTTGATAATTAAACTATTGAATTAAATAATTTGAAATTGAGTAAAATGTTGAATTTGGAATTTTAAGCCTGTTAAAAATAATTTAAAGGCTTATAAAATTTATATTGATAATACTGAAAATAGTAAAAGCGATGAAATTGAATTTGGAATGTTTTGTTAATTTTTAATAATGTATCATTTAAATCGATATTTAAAAATAGCCTTCCGAGGCACAGTCTCGGAATTCAACGAAACCAGTTCTATTGGATCCGTAATATTGTACTATTATCGGATTTCAAATTTCGTAGCTTTTGGAGTTGTTGTGTGAGCGTATTTTATAAATGCCTAGCGGCACACCTCGATAGGAGGTCAAAATTTTATATTTGCATGATAGAGATGATTTGAATTTAAATATAATATATATCTGTTGACTCGACAAAAAATATCACATCAAAACTTTTTCAACATTTCTAATCACTGTATACAAGCCTTAGCCGACACGCAACTTACCCTTTTCTTTTTTCCTTTCCCATCGATTTACAACAGCAGCAAAGTAATAATGATAATCTCGTTTTAACAAGAAACCAAAATGGCTGATTTTCTTTCAATTCAAATCGAGTCCTAAAAAAAAGAGGGATTTCACGTATGCGAGGAAGGAGCGGATCACGTGCAGGTGGAGTAGATCTCTTCGATCGGCTCTGCGAAGCTCCCGTTCGAAAGGAAGGGGATGAAGCAGTTTCGGCTAAGGTTTGGCTCGCGATGGCGATTGAGGCGATTGTGCGAGATCGGCGACTAAGAACGACTGGGAGGCACACAGCCTGAGGTGAGAGTGTCGATGGATTCGAGAGGGAAGAGGCGATTTCTGATAGGAGCGCGAGCTACGGTTTGGATTTGTGCACAAGGATGGTTTGGAGTCGCCGCGAGCTCGTGTGGATGGCAGCGGTTCATGCACGAGGCAGAGGAGTAGTTCGCTGTAAGTTACTCTTTTTATTAAATTTTATATATACACATAAAAATTTTAATTTGAAATTGGTTAATTAAGTTTAATTACTGATAATAGTAAACGGCTAAATTAATTTTTCATAAGAATAAAAATAATAATTAGGTTATGTATTGTTTAAAAATAGTTTGGGTAACTGGCATATTACAGTGTTTGTTTTAAAATATACACACACACACACACACACAGGGGTTTTAAAACGTTTAAAGAATTTATCAAAATTTGTATTTTCTAAATCTGTAACCTATTTTATAAATATGTATGTAGTTCAAAAAAAAAATATACATATATGTTTTCACTTACTAAAATAATAATAATGATGATGATGATGATAATGATAATGATAATGATAATAATAATAAAATATAAGTATTAGGGTGATTAACTCGTGCAATTAACTTATTAAATCATTTTAGTTATTAAAGGAAATTAGTTTAGATTGATTATTTGTTTAAAATTTAATCATTGGCTAAAATTAAAACTAGTAAACGATAAATGATTTTTCGATTTGTTCAAACATTAATAAAATCCTCTAATGTTATTCAAGGTCCAAATTTTGTGAAGGAAATATCCAGTTGAGTCGGACTGCAAAACGATAAAGGCGAGTTAATCCCACTCAGCTTAATTTTAGTTTAAAATTTAAATAGTTAAATTTAAACAATTGATTAACTGGTTTGATTTGGTGTGTTATATTATATATAGTAGTATATAGTACATTTTGGAATGTTTGATTTCCCGCATTTTATAGCGGATGAGACCCTATACGCTACATAATAGCGGATTAATTTTATATTCAGAACCCATATACCGCGATATTCCACCTCGAAGTGGAATTGGTATTTTATATTGTGTTAACATCTGTGGATGCAGGGAAACAGGTTGGAGGGATCCAACTGGATTCCTCAAAATTATTTATATTGTTTAATATTCTCTGTTATGAATATTCTGTATTCTGTAATGAATATTATTAATAGTTGTGATATTGGACGCTATCATTTACTTGAATATATTTTGGTGCATTGAGTTATTAAAATATATAGAATTGAATTTTTGGAAATAAAAGGAAGAGAATTGGTAAGTAAAATAATTATTAAAAATTTAAATAAATTAAGAATGAACTAGATAAGAATATTAGTGGTTTTAAAATTCTGATAAAGAAATTCCGTATATGAAAAGGGAAATTGAATAAACAGAAAGTTAATGAATTTTAAACTTCAACATTATTATTTAAAAGAACAAAACATTTATTTTAATTTAAGATTTAATGCTTGAATGGAATAAAGAAGAAATTGGGAAGAATCTGAAATTTACATATTTCAGTTAAAAGATTTAAAATCAAACGGAAAATAATAATAATAATAATAGTAATAATAATAATAATAATAATAATAATAATAATAATAATAATAATAAAGTCTATAATTAATGAATTATGAAATGAATTGAGCGAGTAAAGAAATTTAATTCAAATGGAGTAAATTGGAAATCAATTTGGAAAATTGATTTAAGTAGTTAAAATTGGAAATTCTCTCTGGATAACCAAGTACGTTTTTCAAAGTAAATTTTTAAATATAAATTAAAAGTTTTAAAGTTGTTTTAAAAAGCCAGTTTTGAAAAATTTATTATTTCTAAATATTTAAATTCTAAAGTAAGTATTTTCTTTTAATCTATTATAGCAGTAATTATTTAAAAGGTGACTTAGTATTTTGTTTTAAAAAGTGAAGACCTAGTTTTATATTTTATAAAGCAACTTTATTTTCAATATACTCATATATTATGTATTTTGACAAGTTATTGAAGTAGTTTAACTTAAATGTTTTAAAATATATTTCAAAGTAAAGCATTTAAATTATTTCAAAAATCTAAAGTTTTGTGCTTGGTGATTTCAGTGGAGATAGAAAATATTTGACAAAAATTATTCTGAGAAAGGAAGATAGTTTGAAACTGTTTTCAAAGGGGGTTTGAAAGTGAAAATATATCTTGTGAAGGTATTTTTAGGATTAATAAATAATTTGGGAAATTATTTATTCTTTGGTGATTGTTGTGAATGTTAATTTATAGTTAAATAACTGACTATCAGTATTGGCCAAATGCGCTGATCGTTTCGAAGAGACCGGGATCGTGATTTATTTATCGAAAACCACTTCGATCCAGTTTGTACGTTTCGTGGGAAATGAATTTGGATTCGAAGTTTAAGCAGTGAAGTGCAAGGGCTAGTCACTACTAATCCTGAGGATATTTCCAAAAAGGATGTAGTAGGAATAGTGCCTTCGGTTCCTTTCGAACCCGAGATGGACTTGTATGGATGAATGCTTTTAGAATATCGTCAGATGGACGATGAGCATTCTCAGTGAACGATCTAAAAGGTAACCCTTAGCCTCGAGTCTCATCAACCGAGAATGACTGAAAATCAGGGGTTATGGAGCAAGGCTAGGTGGGTAGCACCCATTCAGGGTAAGGTCATCTCTGTCCAGATGTCTCTTTTATTTCGGCTTAGTGGTGCGGTTGCTGATCCCAACCGTTGGGTGATCTCACTCTGGATTATCCAGTAAGGGGTAGTCCAGATGTTGTGTTGCAGGGGGTCGGGAGTGATCTTCGGTACTATGATCTAGGCAACGTACCGTGATAGGTGGTACCCAGTGCCTAGTCATTTGTTAGAAATCCATTCTCCCTACGAGCTGTTACGAGTTTTGTATGTGTTACACACTCTGTACCTAGTAGCTGGAATTTAATCATGTAACAATTTCGGCTATTTTATAAGTATTTGTATATATACCTTATTACAATATCAGAGGATTTTAATAAAAAATGTTTTAGCTGTCGTAAGGTAAAAACCCGACATGTTTATTTGTGGCGTGGTCTTACGAGATGCTTTTGTATTCAAAGGACTTTTCAAACTTTAATAATAAATTGTGTGTGATTTCTCACGCTGGTATATCTAGACTGACTCGGGTGTTATTTAACTATAATGCTTGGGTCAGACCGAGTATTATAGGATACATGATATGATGCTGTGGAGCTCACAAGATGAGCTGGATGACGATACGTACTTCCATACTTGTTTATATATATTCCGCTGTGTTGATTAGTTGTGTACTCAGTTGTGTGAGGACAGGTTATGATTACTGTCTAACTGTATGTTATGTGATTGATGTACTCTGATAATGTAACGTATAAACAGATATATTTGTTTTTGAGTAAAGATCATTTATTATCGATTATATTTTATTCCACTGCGATGGTTGGATTCTGATGTTGTTTTTTTCTATTTTCTTCTTCTACCTCTTCTTCTTTAACCCTAATGGTCCGTATTTCTGTTCAACTTGAGTTGATTGATTTAGAATAGTGTTGACTCAAGGGGTACGGATTTGCGGGTTGTTACTATTACTTAAGCTTATAATCATTTTAAATTAATTCCAACATAATTTATATTAAATTTTATTATATTCTAACCTATTTACATTCACTCGCATTTCATTCATTCCCGCGTTGGTTTCTTTTAAACCCAACATTCCATGCTAATATTAATAACCATTTTCCAAATTAATTTAACCCAAACTTTTATTTAACGGGCTTTCACCCTTAGTCGAAGCCAAGCTTCTATTATTTTTAAACTGAAGTTAATTTACTTTCTTCGAACCTTTTCGACTTCATAACTTAAGTTTACTTCTATTTAAGTTGATTCTCATCAAATTCAATTACCCATTCTCTTTGTCCATTTAAATTTTAATCCCATTCTCCGTCTGTTAAAATAATATCTAAGTTTATATTTCAATCATTTACACTTGAATTGGATTTCTATTTTATTTGCAAAATACAAAACAATTTTATTTTGGCTTACTATTTTACGTCACCATTTTTTTGGAATCAATTATACCCAAACCAAATATTCCTTTGTACTACAAATCAAAATGGTTTCACCAAACCAAAACTTCAACATTTAAAAAACCATTTTTTGAAATCCATAATTCAAATGCATATCCAATTATTCCTTGAATTTTTAAAACCAACCCAATTTTTCAAACAATTCCAATTCAAAATATTTTCGAATAATACTCCTATTATTCCTCCCCAAAATCACTGAAAATCATTTTCAACCCAAAGGAATTAAACTTCCCCAAAATTTCAAGTTCCAAATTGTTTCAATTCATATTCAAATATTACTCTGAAATGTTATTTTAAATTATAAATTTTATTTATAATTCTCACTTACAATTTAATTATGCAATATGAAATTACTTTCTTAGATTTAGTTATGATTTCCAATTTTCTTACTCAGTTTCTACAAAATAATGATAATAATTTAGTATTATCATTCCCTAACAGCCAAGCGACCATATATAACTATAATAATTTACGGAAAATTATTTCTTTCATATAAAAAAATAATTTGGGTAAAATTATTTCATTTACCCTATTTTAAAACAATACCATGTCGGTTTATCTGGTTTAAGAGTTTAGAAATTCCTATCAATAACGTGGCGTCCCACACATGGACTAAAATCCATAAACACTCAACCGATAAGTCAACACAATATAAAAAAAAATTACATTCACTAACAAATAGCTCTCATACTATCATTACACTCAAACTCATTACAGAGTACTATACACTCTATTTAATGAGTAATCCCCACTAGAGCCAAGGTTATCACCAACCTATGCTCTGATACCAAGTGTAACGACCCGCAAAACCGTACCCCTTGAGTCAATGCTATTTACCAACATATCAACTCAAGGTGAACGGAAATACGAACCGGTAGGGTTAAAGAAGAAGGAGGTAGAAGAAGAGAAAACAAAACAACATCAGAATCTAACCATCACAGCGGAATAAAATATAATAGATAGTAACAGATCTTTACACAAAAGTAAACTATATCTGTTTTATACGTACATCACTTGAATACATCATCTGTTAACTCCGTTTAGGCAACGAGTCAAGGTCTGGGCCGACTCATGACTTAAGGTTCTTAACGGTTCACAAGGGATCCACTACTCAATAAGCAACCGACTCAACAAGCTACCGACTCAACAAGCTAACAAGTTAAAGCTTAAGGCGACTTAGAGGAGTGGAGCGACTCAAGGGATTAACGGTGTATGGGATAGACCGACTCAAGTTCTCTAACGACTCAACGACCTAAGGTGTCAAATGACCTAACTGACTAAAATCCCAAAACAACAAAGGACCGACCTACGACCTATGGTAGGTCGTTCACGACCTATGGTATGTCATTCATGACCTAAGCAAAAGAATTCGGCACCGCTTCATTTTACATCGTGGCCCATTGACTCGTACACGACTCGGTAAGCAAGCTAACCGGTTAGGCCACGACTCACGACCTAGCTTGAGTCGTCCACGACTTAAAGCTACTAAGTAGAAATCCAATGCCGACTCATTTTGGACCACGACCTTTTAACTCGCAGACGAGTTAGGACTTGTGCTATATACAGAGGACCGGAGACGCTCTGATACGAAGTCTGGGCTCAACCAGTCGAGTCGCCCACGACTTACGACTCATCCTGAGTCGGTCACGACTTACGACTCATCTTGAGTCGGTCACGACTCATGACTTAACAATTCCAGCCTAGAAATTTGCCTATAAATACATGGCCACATCCAGCATTCAAGGGACTTTTGGCTCATTCTCTTCAAGCGTCGTTACTCTGCTGCATTCCAAACCAATCCAACACTTAAAGCTCTCAAGATAGGAAGAACGCTACAAACAACTTCGAGAAAAGATCACACACATCCAACATGGATTTGAAGACTCTAATCTCCATTGAAGTTTAGGCTACTTGTTCTAAGTGACTTGTAATCCAAAGTGTATTGTAATTGGAAAGAATTGTATCAGCTTGTAACGAGATCATCAATAAAAGTACTTAAAGTGGACGTAGGCTATACCCATAAGCCGAACCACTATAAAATTGTTGTTGTTTACTTCTTTTCCGCTATTATCTACTTGTAATCTGTTCCCGAGTTAACGGGTGGTGCTTTCACAACTATAACTCATACACCGGGGTGTTAGCGTTCAAATTTTAGCGTTAACATTTTTGGTGCTTTCACTAAGAATTGAACTCAGGCGATTTATCATCATTGCTTCACAGAGGTTTGTAGAGAGAATTTCCTTGAAAACCAGAAGTCTATCCGAGATTATGGCTCCTGGAAGGAAGAGTAGATCTGTCAGATCTGGGAATATTCAAGAGGGAACCTCCGCTTCCCCTATATTGAATCAAGCCATTCCAGCTGTCGGAGTTACAAAGGCAGAGCTGGATGCTGCAATTTTAGGGCTGAACCAACAGATCAATGCCCAAAATGCACAACTCGAGGCTCAAAATGCCCAGAATGCCCTAATTCTAAATAGGTTGAACGATTTGCTTGGGGCAAACCGTCAACCAGCAGGTAATGAGAGGAATTTTGCTGGCAACCTTCATGATGCTGAAGAAAGAAATGCTCCTGAAAGGGCTGCTAGCCCTTTTGAACAAACACTTCCAGAAGTTGGTGGATCTAGAACTCGACATGATGAGGAGTATCTTTCTGGAATGGTCCGACAAATCATGAAAGAGAGTATGCAGAGGGTTGAAGACGAGAAAGAATGGGGTTTCGCCCCAAGTAAGACTCCAATTACTGAGAAAATCTGAAAGGTTGAATTCCCAAGGAAGTTTGTCCCTCCAACCATTCCAGCTTACAAGGGGACAAGTGATCCGAACGAATTCCTATACAAATATGATTGGCACATGACAGGTGCCAGAGCCTCTGATGAAATAAAGTGCCGATATTTCCCTCTGTATCTCGAAGGCGTAGCTCTGCTGTGGTTCACCAAGCTGCCAGTCCGATCTATCGATCAGTTTTCTGACTTAACCCGGAAGTTCAAGGAGCAGTTCAGACTATATGCCTCAAAAGCCAAGGACATCATGTCGCTGTCGAGTTTAGAACAGAATCCGGGTGAATCTATCAGATCTTTCTTGAACCGCTTTAATATAGCATTAGCTGAGGTGGACAATGCAGAACCGCGAATGATATTGACTTATCTGATGAAGGGTATTGACAAGTCGAGCGAATTTGGGAAATGGCTAAATATGAAGGAACCAAATTCTCTTGAAAAATTCTATAAAAAAGCAGATGAATTCATACGCTTAGAAAGCCGTCCCATACCGGTAAAGGCAGTGTTGGAAAAACCTGAAGATAACACTGTTGCTCCACGCAAGAATGAATCTGTAGGGCAAAAAAGGGAAAATAACAATGGGAAGAAGCAGAGTAATCTGAAGAAGCCCCGATCCTTCAAGCCATCAGAGTATACTCCTTTATCAGATATGCCGGAGCGTATCTACCTTACCATTAAAGATTCTGTTGACTTTCCTAAACCTCCTCCTCTAAGGACCGGGAAAAAAGCTATACAGAGTGGGAAGTTCTGCCGCTTCCATAATCAACCCAGTCACGAGACCGACGAATGCCGCCAGTTGAAAAATCTGATTGAAGAGTTGCTAAGGGAAAACAAACTGCAGCAATTTGTGAAAAAGAATAGAAACAATCCTGCTTCATCTAGTCAGGGGCAACAGGCTCCTACTCAACAGCCTAGGACGATTGAGAAGGCTGCAGGGCATGAATCTGGAAGGCCCATTATTAATGTCATTACAGGAGGACCTCACCCAGCAGGCAGAAGCTGGGGCGAGATGGAAAGGTATACCCGAGCTTTAAAGTATGTACCGACCGAGGAAGATGTATTTGTTTTGGAAGGTGCTACGCCCTTGAAGCAACAAAGAACTTTCGATGATGATATTGTGTTCAGAGCTAGGGATTCCGCAGGTATTGAAGCTCCTACTTTGGATCCTCTAGTCATCTCGGCTGGTATCGGACCAGCTATTGTCAGAAGAGTTCTCATTGATTGTGGCGCATCCTGCAATATTCTCTTTAAGAAAACATTCGACCAAATGAAGATCCCTATGGCTGATGTGCAAGCCTCATCGCAGAAAATTGCTGGTTTCACTGGGGAGCCAAAGCAGCCAGTAGGGACCATTGATTTGTTTGTGGAACTTGGAGAAGGAGAGAGAAAAGTGGTCCGCAAGCAAACTTTTGTGATTGTCGACGAATTTTCTGCTTACAATGCTTTCCTTGGTCGTCCAACTCTGGCAGCGTTCAAAGCTGTTCTTGCCACGTGGTGCCTCACTATTAAATTCCCTACAGACAATGGAGTAGGAGTTATAAAAGGTAATCAAAATGCTGGGCGAGAGTGCTATCTGACAGAGCTACGAGAAACCAGAAAAAGAGAAATGGGAAAGAATGCGGCAGCCCCAGTCCGCATCAAAGAACCAGCCTTGTAGCAATTACAGGGCGGACCCTGCACTGGCGAGCACAGCGGAGCAAGGAAAGAGATGGACCCTAGAAAAGTCAGTGCAGGGGAAAATAGAGTGATACCGGTGGAAACGACAATACCAATACCTGTTGACCCAAAGGACCCAAACAAAGTGTTGAATGTGGGTTCACAACTTAATGCGCCAATTCAAAATATCTTAATATCTTTTTTAAAGGCAAATCTGGATGTTTTTGCTTGGACTCATGCCGATATGTGCGGAATATCCCCTGAAGTTGCAGTGCATGCTCTAAATATTGATCCAAAATTTACGCCTGTGAAGCAGAAAAGGAGAACTCAAGGTCCAGAAAGGTCGGCGGCATTAAAAGAAGAAGTTGATCGGCTCATGGAGAATAATTTTATCAAAGAATCTACTTATCCGAATTGGGTTTCAAATCCAGTGCTGGTTAAGAAAGCCAACGGAAAATGGAGAGTATGCATCGATTTTTCAGATCTAAACAAGGCCTGCCCCAAAGACTGCTTCCCATTATCCAGAATCGACCAACTGGTAAATGGAACAGCGGGACACGAATTGTTATCTTTTATGGATGCTTACTCCGGATATAACCAGATCATGATGCATGAGCCAGATCAGGAGGACACGAGCTTTATCACCGACACTGGTCTTTACTGCTACACAGTTATGCCCTTCGGGTTGAAGAATGCAGGGGCAACATACCAAAGACTCGTTAATGCTATGTTCAAACCGCAACTGGGCAAGACTATGGAAGTCTACGTCGATGACATGTTAGTAAAGTCTAAGAAAGCAGTGGATCACATAGAACACTTAGCAGACATGTTCGCAGTCCTCCGAAAATACGGAATGAAGCTCAATCCTTTAAAATGTTCATTTGGAGTGGAATCCGGCAAGTTTTTAGGTTTCATCGTGAGCGCTAGGGGCATTGAGGCCAGTCCAGCTCAAATTACTGCATTGAAAGAAGTCAAAGCTCCTAGAACAAAGAAGGAATTGCAAAGTCTCAATGGAAAAGTCGTCGCCTTGAGTCGGTTCATTTCCAAAGCCACAGATAAATGCATCCCATTCTTTGACGCCCTAAAAAAAGGAAAGAAAAACTTCGATTGGACTCCCGAATGCCAAAAAGCTTTTGATGAATTGATTCGCCATATGGATACGCCTCCAATACTTTCTGGGCCTGGCGATGGCGAGGATCTTCTTATATACTTGGCAGTATCATCTCATGCTTTAAGTGCAGCGCTGATACGGGAAGACAAAAAGATTCAACATCCAGTTTACTATATCAGCAAAAGACTCACTGGGGCAGAGATGAATTACTCTAAGTTGGAAAAACTCGCCTATTGCTTACTAATTGCGTCTAGGAAATTGAGGCAATATTTTCAAGCTCATCCTATCAGAGTCCTCACTGATCAACCTTTAAAGCAAGTCCTGTTTCGCCCTGAAACTTCGGGTCGTCTTCTAAAGTGGAATATTGAACTCAGTCAGTATGACATCACTTATCATCCCCGGAAAGCAATCACTTAGCGGATTTCACTTAGCGGATTTCATTGCAGAATTCACAGATAAGGGTAACAGTGAGGAAGAAACGGTTGACAATTCCCCGATCCAGTGGAAGTTGTATGTCGATGGTGCGAAAAACGACTGCTGTTCTGGGGCCGGAGTTGTACTTTAGACCCCTGAAGGTCGATCATTATGCTATGTACTAATATTGGAATTTCCTTCAACAAACAATGAAGCAGAATACGAAGCCCTTATCGCTGGCTTAAGGATTGCCAAAGAATTAAACATCCGAGCGTTACAGATATTCAGTGATTCTCAGCTTATTGTATGTCAAGTCAAAAAGGAATTCCAAGCAAAAGGGGGGAATCTGCCCGCTTACTTGTCAAAGGCTTGGGAACTCCTGGGTGATTTCGATCATTACATGATAAGTCACATTCCTCGAGAAGAAAACATGAAAGCAGATTCTCTCGCAAAGTATTCGAGCACAGGCAAAGCTCAATTTCTGGGGCTAACTCCAGTGGAGGTCCTGTCGACTCCTAGCATTGATGAGATGGACATTGATTGGATCATGAGCATGTCTCAAGAGCAAGAATCATGGATGACTCCAATAATAGAATATCTTCTCAATGGATCCTTACCAGGGAACTCAAAAGAACGACAAAAGCTACTGAGAAAAGCCTCTCGATACATAATCCAGGATGGCTAGTTATACAGACAGGGATTCTCAATGCCATTAGATGTGTATCCAGGGAAGAGTCTAAAGCAATCCTAGCAGAGGTACACGGAGGAGAATGTGGTGATCATTTAGGTGGCCAAACATTAGCAAAGAAAATTCTCCGATACAGATATTTTTGGCCAGAAATTAATCGAGATGCAGCAAAGTATTCACGAAAATGTGACAGATGTCAAAGATTCGCCAAAATTCCCAGAGCTCCTTCCACTGAACTCACATAGATGGTCAGTCCATGGCCGTTTGCAATATGGGGGATAGACCTTGTAGGACCGTTACCAACTGCCAAATCTGGAATTAAATATGCCATTGTTGCTGTAGATTATTTTACTAAGTGGGCAGAAGCTGAACCACTGGCTACTATCACCTCAAAGAAGAGGATAAGTTTTGTGACTAAAAACATCATATGCAGATACGGTGTGCCTCAAAAAATAATTACAGACAATGGAACTCAGTTTGAAAGTGAAGAATTCCAAGATTTTTGCAAGCGATTCAAAATTGGAAAAAGCTTCTTAGCAGTAGCTCATCCACAGGCAAACGGGCAGGTGGAAGCCGTGAAAAAAATTATTAAGTCAACCATCAAGAAGCAACTTGAAAGAGCAAAAGGTGGTTGGGTCGATAAGCTACCACTGGCACTATGGGCATACAGAACCACTCACAAAACTGCGACTGGGCACACCCCGTTTTCATTGGCATACGGGTCAGAGGCAATGATTCCGGTAGAAATAGAAGTCCCTTCACACAGAAGAATCCATTTCAATCAAGTAGAAAACGAAAAGCTACAGCTTGAAGCGCTAGATCTCCTTGATGAAAAAAGAGATGAGGCTAATATCAGAATTGCAGCTCATCAGCAAAGAATAGCCAGACATTTCAATTCCAAAGTTCGCCAACGCAGCTTTGAGAATGGAGACCTAGTCCTGAAGAGAATTATGACAGCGACAGGTGTGTTTGGGCCAAATTGGGAAGGACCATATGTCATAGGTCAGAATCTTCTTGACGGCACATTCAAACTCACCACTGTTGAAGGAAATCAAGTTCCAAGGGCATGGAACAGCAACCATTTGCGTCCATACTTTACTTGAAAACTTTTTGAAATATTGTAAAAAGAATTATGAATGTATGATTCTTGTAATTGAAGGCAATTGTAAAACTGATGCAAGTAAATAATGAAAGAATATAAAGTGGATGTAGGCCCAATTTCCTGGCCGAACCACTATAAATCTTGTGTTCCTTATTATTATTACATGTTTGCTTTATTTTCAATATAAAAAGTACATAGAATGTATTGCTGAAATGTCGATTTAAATTTTTGCAGACAATGGAAGTGAAACTTGCACATAAAAAGACCAAGTGATTCTCGCCAAATTTCAAGTCACAAAAGCCCCGAATTCAAATCCTAGATAGGAAGTACTTCAATTGAACGGCCTATGATTTCGACAGAAACGGGTCTTTGCTAAAAAATTGAGAACGTTTGAACAAACAAACATCCAATTAAGAAGCTAATGCTCGTTCTCACGAAATTACCTGACAATGAAGCACACTTCCTTGGATTAAACAAGTTACTTGTAAAAAAAAAAAAAAGAGGGCAGAGGATCATTGAAAAGGCATAAGCAAGTGGACAGAGGAACAACCAAAGCCATCATCGGCAGCACAAGTCCTCTTCGGAGGCACTACTCTTCGGAGGATAAAGACCTCTAATGGATCATACGCCACAAAAAAGAAAGTTCTCTACTCAACAAAAAAAGATTGGAGGAGTCATGACCCTCCAACCATGAGAGAGTAACTTCCAGGCGATGAAAACCCTCTCTGAGGCACATTTCACCAGGAGTTGAAGTGTAACGACCGCTCTTCGGAATTTCACTTCACCAGAGTTGAAATGCAAACAAAATAAAGACCTCTTCGGAGGCACATTTCGCCAGGAGTTGAAGTGTAACAACCGCTCTTCGGAATTTCACTTCACCAGAGTTGAAATGCAAACAAAATAAAGACCTCTTCGGAGGCACATTTCGCCAGGAGTTGAAGTGTAACAACCGCTCTTCGGAATTTCACTTCACCAAAGTTGAAATGCAAAACAAAATAAAGACCTTCCTGGAAGCCCATGTTTCACCGAGATTGAAATAAAACTTCCAAGTGTTGAAACGTGAAAAGGCTTTCTTCGAAGGCACAACTCTTTGGAGGTACACGTTTCACCGAGATTGAAATAAAACTTCCAAGTGTTGAAACGTGAAAAATCCCTCCTTAGAGGTACAACCCCCTCCCGGGGACACAATTAAAAGGAAAGACCTCTTCAGAAGCCCACGTTTCACCGAGATTGAAATAAAACTTCCAAGTGTTGAAACGTGAAAAGGCTTTCTTCGAAGGCACAACTCTTTGGAGGTACACGTTTCACCGAGATTGAAATAAAACTTCCAAGTGTTGAAACGTGAAAAATCCCTCCTTAGAGGTACAACCCCCTCCCGGGGACACAATTAAAAGGAAAGACCTCTTCAAAAGCCCACGTTTCACCGAGATTGAAATAAAACTTCCAAGTGTTGAAACGTGAAAAGGCTTTCTTCAAAGGCACAACTCTTTGGAGGAACACGTTTCACCAAGATTGAAATAAAACTTCCAATGTTGAAACGTGAAAAAATCCCTCCTCAGAGGCACAAATTTCTATTTAAAAAAAAAATCCTCATCAAGGGCATACTTTAACTTTCAAAGGAAGAATTAAAGTTAAAGTACCCTTCAGAGGCCCGCTTCACCACATAGAAGAATTCACTTGGGAAAATGTATACATACGCAAAAGGAAAAAGTGATTTCTTCGAAGGACAAAGCGTAAAAACTTATATGAAGGAAGTTGCACTCTACGAAAATTCTCTTCGAGAATGAAGTAATTATTCTTCAGAAAATGAGAGTGCAAGTCCCCTCAAAGTATACGATATTGCCGTAAGCTCATGGTATGTGGGCAACATGGTATAGTTACATACAAAATGGTATAGCTACATCGGTAAAGTACGCTCAAACAACATACCACAAGCTCACCGCAATATCATATAAATAAACTTGTGCAAAAATGAATAATAAATGCATTCTCAAATTCAAACAAAAGTCTGTACAAATAAAGGATCATTTTATTCAATTGCAGATACAGGTTTCAAAATAAAATAAAAAAGCAGGGGCCGGTGCCTGCACAACATCCAACCATTACACAAAAAAGGAATCAAAAAGCCCAACTCTTCATTTCTTCTTGCCACCTTTAGACCCTTTACCCGGCCGAATGGTTAGCTTCTCAGGTCTTTCAGGTCGGTCTGAAGGCATAAGGGACGAAGGGGAGGGAGGTGCAACTGGTGCAATTTCCGGTTCCTCTTCAGTAGTGATAATTTTCTTCCCCCTCCTCTTCGATGTCCCGTGCTTCTTTCTTCTCTTCGAAGAAGACTCACTCCCTGTAGTAACAAGAGCGGACAAAACTACGTCGTCAGAAGGAGTCCGCTCCGGAGAGATCTCGCCTCCTTCAAGTCCCTCATCTTTTTGCTCCTGCGAAGCAATAGGGTCATCCAAGCCATGAAGAGCCTCAATTTTCTCCTCTTGTGACCCGAGTTGTGAAGCAGAAGGAGGAGTCACCTGAAGAGATGGAGGAGGAATAACCAGAGGAGGCGAAGTCTGCACAGCACTTGTTGTTTCAACTGCAGAAGAAGAAAAATTGAAAATGTTAGTATCTTCCCAAAAAAAGGGAGATATGGGTTCATCGAGATTCAAGAAGTAATCGAGAAGCTCATCAAATTTTGAGGAATAAGCAGGCAATCCACCTGAATCGGACCAATGTCGAAATTACCTGAAGATGTTGGCTTCGTTAGTTCAATCTCATAATTTTGAGCCCCAATGTCTTCCAAAGCCTCATCATCAGTAGGGGTAATTACCCCGGTTCTTGTAGGAGGCAGTGAATGAGCACTGGAACCTGCGATGTCAACTTCAGAAGAAACTAGAGGACGCTCAGAGGTAGTAGGCGGTACTTCTTTTTCAGAACGCTCCTCTTCCGCCATCCCAGTCCGCGCTCTGGCAAGTTGCTCTTTTCCCATGGCAAGAGCGGTGCGGGCTTCATCGTCAAGATAATGCTCTTCAAGGGCTGACTCAGCATATCCAGCACCTTTACCACCGAGCATATCAAGTGCTGCCTCCCAAACTTCAGCCAGTGTGATTTCATACTTGGGGCCTAGAAAGGCAAGGCTGCCACGCCCCAAAATGCTGTGCAGATAAAAATCAAATAATGTGGAGCTAATGTCAGCTTTGGTCGCTTGATGGGCCTCTTCGGCCGCAAGTTTACCAGCAACAGCCTCATCACGCTCCTTTTCGGCCATAGCAAGTCGAGTTTTTAACAACTCTATCTCCAAGCTTTGAGAGCCGGTCTGTTCTCGCAGCTGCACAGTTTCAGCACGATATTCTTCTATGACCTTCTCCTTGTGTGCAAGCTTATCTTCGACTGCCCTTTGACTGGCATGCGCATCTCGTACTTGTTGCTGAAGCATGCTCTCCTTTTGAGAATAGGAAGTTGATGAAGTAACTAATTCTTCCTTAAGCTTTTCCATTTCCGCTTCCAGCTTTTCGTTATAGGAAGCAATACTTCTCATTTCGGCAACATGCTGTTCGAGAGTCTTCTGCCACTCAGCCTTATCGTTCTCCATTGTGAGCATGGCCTCGAGATTGGCTCGGTTAACCCTTTGAAGCTCATCGACAAGTTTTTGCCAGTTCGACATTCTTTCAATATCGGTCCTGATAGTATCAAGATTTCGCAGCATAGCCGATTTGTCGAGAGGAACCAAGTAGAGATCAAACCGTACCCCTCTCAGGCACCACTGAGGGAATCGACTTTGAAGAGTGGAAGGACCTTGCCCAACTTGGTATGCGGGCCGGTTGATGATTGCTTGAATGTCGGAACGAACAGGGGCAGGAGATTGAGCAGGAACATGTTCAGAAACTGTCGGCATTGTTTCTTCAGTAAGTCTAGCCCGCTTGCTAGAAGAATCGTCCATGTGACCTTTACCTCTCTCATCGTGAGCTTTTCTCTTTTGAGTATCATCATCTCTGTGGGGAGGGTCATGTCTTTCTTGTTCCCTTCGGTGACGTTCTTCATATGCTCGTCTCTCGTCGGCTTTCCTGATGGCCCTCTCTTCATCCGATTCTCTGTAAGAGGGGAGGTAACGCCTGTAATCATACTGGCTACGCCTCCCGTAGCGCTGGAAATCATCATAGTACGAGCCGCTGCGCCCCATAGGAGAATCTGGAATAAAAATAATAAGCTTTAGAAAACTTTAAAGTATAAGAAGATAAATGCATAGAAGTGATGAAGAATCCTAAGTGTTGTGTAACGTGTAAACTACACGCATCAAGTTACAGACCACTCTGTGGAATAGAGGTATTGATAACTTGAGTAGGAGGAGTTGACATCAGTTGTAGAGAAGATGTCGCCTCGATTACAAAAGAGATGGTTTTGGAAACATCATCTTTGAAAAGTTCTTGAGAAGTCACAATTAAATCGCTCAACCCCTCAAAAACATCATCGCCATCATGTTTTTTGGGACTTGCTTTCTTAACTCCTTCGCTAGTAGATTTTCTGGAAAATCGTGGAGGTTCTTCCTCTTCGGTAATTGGGGAAAGTACAGACTTGTCAGACGGCCCCACAACATCCTTCGGAATTGAACACTTTACTAGTGAAGTTTCTATAGAAGCTCCTCCCTGCATGTGCTCTTTAATAGGGACCGGGGCATCAGGAGTTTCCGTCGGAGAATCAGGAATTTCAGTTGGGACTTCACGAGGCTGAGTGAAGCGAGAAGAATGAAGAAGCCCATATTGATGTAAAAATCCATCATTTAACAAGAACTTTATACTACTCTCTTCTGCCGCCACGGCGTTCAATCTCTCAAAAATTTGTTTATAGCATGGATCTCTAGAGGGAGGAGGAAGTGCTAAAACAGGGAAAAGAAGCAAAGTTAGCATTCAGCAACTCAAATTTTGAAAAGTCCAAGATTGGAGAAATAAAAACAGGAAAATCTTACTTCCTACTCTCCAGATGGCATAAAACCCTGGAGGGCAACGAACAAAGAAATACTGATTTAGAAATCCATGAACGCTTTTAGAAAGATCGGTGATGAGTTTTCGGTTTCGAACACTCCTTATGATTACGATTGTTAATTCCTCTTCATTAGCGACCTAAAACCTAAAGACATGGAGCGACCTAACTACAGGAATGGCATGGCAACTTAACTCATCAAGCGACCTAAAAGTATCTGCGACCTAAGGGAAGCACCGACCTATAGAATTCTGCGACCTATAGCACTCAAACGACCTAATTGTGTGCTCAGACCTAAGGAAGGCCGCGACCTAGCAGAACCCAGCGACCTAAGAGTAGCTGCGACCTAAAGTGTTGCGACCTAAGATTGTCTCGACCTAAAGGCAGCAGCGACCCAAAAAGGCCGCGACTTAAAAGTGAGTGCGACCTGAAGATGGACTCGACCTATGGAACTCCGCGACCTAACTATCCACCGACCTAAGAAGCTCCGCGACCTAAGGAAGGTCGCGACCTAAGGGACTCAGCGACTTAAGATTAACTATGGCTGCAGGAAAGTACTCACGACCTAGGTTAGGTCGCTAACGACCTAAATATCAGAATACAGAAGACTATGCAATGCCACAAGGGGATAGGTCGCTCACGACCTAGGACTTGTGCAAATCAGCATGCGTGAGGAAGGAGGGGCCAACACTCTTCAGGTCGAGTGCAACCTTACTTAGGTCGGTCACGACCTACGACCTTACTTAGGTCGGTCACGACCTACGACCTTATTCTGAAAAATGCCTATAAATATGATCCTAACTCCAACTAGAGGAGGACTTTTTGCTCATTCTACTGAAGCACCGTTACTCTGCTGCATTCCAAACCAATCCAAAACTTAAAGCTTTCAAGACACGAAGAACGCTACAAACAACTTCGAGAAAAGATCACACACATCCAACATGGATTTGAAGACTCTAATCTCCATTGAAGTTTAGGCTACTTGTTCTAAGTGACTTGTAATCCAAAGTGTATTGTACTTGGAAAGAATTGTATCAGCTTGCAACGAGATCATCAATAAAAGTACTTAAAGTGGACGTAGGCTATACCCTTAAGCCGAACCACTATAAAATTGTTGTTGTTTACTGCTTTTCCGCTATTACCTGCTTGTAATCTGTTCCCGAGTTATCGGGTGGTGCTTTCACAACTATAACTCATACACCGGGGTGTTAGCGTTCAAATTCTAGCGTTAACATTTTTGGTGCTTTCACTGAGAATTGAACTCAGGCGAGTTATCATCATTGCTTCACAGAGGTTTGTAGAGAGAATTTCCTTGAAAACCAGAAGTCTATCCGAGATTATGGCTCCTGGAAGGAAGAGTAGATCTGTCAGATCTGGGAATATTCAAGAGGGAACCTCCGCTTCCCCTATATCGAATTAAGCCACTCCAGCTGTCGGAGTTACAAAGGCAGAGTTGGATGCTGCAATTTTAGGGCTGAACCAACAAATCAATGCCCAAAATGCACAATTTGAGGCTCAGAACGCCCAGAATGCCCTAATTCTGAATAGGTTGAACGATTTGCTTACGGCAAACCGCCAACCGGCAGATAATGAAAGGAATTTGGCTGGCAACATTCGTGATGCTGAAGAAAGAAATGCTCCTGAAAGAGCTGCCAGCCCCTTTGAACGAACACTTCCAGAGGTTGGTGGATCTAGAACTCGACATGATGAGGAGTATCTTTCTGGAATGGTCCGACAAATTATGAAAGAAAGTATGCAGAGGGTTGAAGACGAGAAAGAATGGGGTTTCGCCCCAAGTAAAACTCCTTTTACCGAGAAAATCTTAAAGGCTGAATTCCCAAGGAAGTTTGTCCCACCAACCATTCCAGCTTACAAGGGGACGAGTGATCCGAACGAATTCTTATACAAGTATGATTGGCACATGACTGGTGCCAGAGCCTCTAATGAAATAAAGTGCCGATATTTTCCTGTGTATCTCGAAGGTGTAGCTCTGCTTTGTTTCACCAAACTTCCAGTCCGATCTATCGATCAGTTTTCTGACTTAACCCAGAAGTTCAAGGAGCAGTTCAGACTATACGCCTCAAAAGCTAAGGATATCATGTCGCTGTCAAGTTTGGAACAGAATCCAGGGGAAACTATCAGATCTTTCTTAAACCGCTTTAATATAGCGCTAACTTAGGTGGACAATGCAGAACCGCGAATGATATTGACTTATCTGATGAAGGGTATTGACAAGTCGAGCGAGTTTGGGAAATGGCTAAACATGAAAGAACCAAATTCCCTTGAAAAGTTCTATAAAAAAGCAGATGAATTCATACGCTTAGAAAGCCGTCCCGTACCGGTAAAGGCAGTGTTGGAAAAAACCGAAGATAACACCGTTGTTCCACGCAAGAATGAATCTGTAGGGCAAAAAAGGGAAAATAACAATGGGAAGAAGCAGGGTAATCTGAAGAAGCCCCGATCCTTCAAGCCATCAGAATATACTCCTTTATCAGATACGCCGGAGCATATCTACCTTGCCACTAAAGATTCTATTGACTTTCCTAAACCTCCTCCTCTAAGGACCGAGAAAAAGGCTATACAGAGTGGGAAGTTCTGCCGCTTCCATAATCAACCCGGTCATGAAACCGATGAATGCCGACAGTTGAAAAATCTGATTGAAGAGTTGCTAAGGGAAAACAAACTACAACAATTTGTGAAAAAGAACAGCAACAATCCTGCTTCATCTAGTCAGGGGCAACAGGCTCCTACTCATCAGCCTAGGACGATTGAAAAGGCTACATGGCATGAATCTGGAAGGCCCATTATCAATGTCATTATAGGAGGACCTCACCCAGCAGGCAGAAGCTGGGGTGAAATGGAAAGATATACCCGAGCTTTAAAGTATGTACCAACCGAGGAAGATGTATTCGTTTTGGAAGGTGCTACGCCTTTGAAGCAACAAAGAACTCTTGATGATGATATTGTATTCAAAGCTAGGGATTCTGCAGGTATTGAAGCTCCTACCTTGGATCCCTTAGTCATCTCGGCTGGTATCGGGCTAGCTATTGTCAGAAAAGTTCTCATTGATTGTGGCGCATCCTGCAATATCCTCTTCAAGAAGACATTCGACCAAATGAAGATCCCTATGGCTGATGTGCAAGCTTCATCGCATAAAATTGCTGGCTTCACTGGGGAGCCAAAACAGCCAGTAGGAACCATTGATTTGTTTGTGGAACTTGGAGAAGGAGAAAGAAAAATGGTCCGCAAGCAAACTTTTGTGATTGTCGACGAATTTTCTGCTTACAATGCTTTCCTTGGTCGTCCAACTCTGGCAGCGTTCAAAGCTGTTCTTGCCCTGTGGTGCCTCACTATTAAATTCCCTACAGACAATGGCGTAGGAGTTATAAAAGGTGATCAAAATGCTGGGCGAGAGTGCTATCTGACAGAGCTACGAGAAACCAGAAAAAGAGAAATGGGAAAGAATGCGGCAGCCCCAGTCCGCATCAAAGAACCAGCCTTGTAGCAATTACAGGGCGGACCCTGCACTGGCGAGCACAGCGGAGCAAGGAAAGAGATGGACCCTAGAAAAGTCAGTGCAGGGGAAAATAGAGTGGTACCGGTGGAAACGACAATTCCAATACCTGTTGACCCAAAGGACCCAAACAAAGTGTTGAATGTGGGTTCACAACTTAATGCGTCAGTTCAGAATATCTTTTTTAAAGGCAAATCTGGATGTTTTTGCTTGGACTCATGCCGATATGTGCGGAATATCCCCAGAAGTTGCAGTGCATGCTCTAAATATTGATCCAAAATTTACGCCTGTGAAACAGAAAAGGAGAACTCAAGGTCCAGAAAGGTCGGCGGCATTAAAAGAAGAAGTTGATCGGCTCATGGAGAATAATTTTATCAAAGAATCTACTTATCCGAATTGGGTTTCAAATCCAGTGCTGGTTAAGAAAGCCAACGGAAAATGGAGAGTATGCATCGATTTTTCAGATCTAAACAAGGCCTGCCCCAAAGACTGCTTCCCATTACCCAGAATCGACCAACTGGTAGATGGAACAGCGGGACACGAATTGTTATCTTTTATGGATGCTTACTCCGGATATAACCAGATCATGATGCATGAGCCAGATCAGGAGGACACGAGCTTTATCACCGACACTGGTCTTTACTGCTACAGAGTTATGCCCTTCGGGTTGAAGAATGCAGGGGCAACATACCAAAGGATCGTTAATGCTATGTTCAAACCGCAACTGGGCAAGACTATGGAAGTCTACGTCGATGACATGTTAGTAAAGTCTAAGAAAGCAGTGGATCACATAGAACACTTAGCAGACATGTTCGCAGTCCTCCGAAAATACGGAATGAAGCTCAATCCTTTAAAATGTTCATTTAGAGTGGAATCCGGCAAGTTTTTAGGTTTCATCGTGAGCGCTAGGGGCATTGAGGCCAGTCCAGCTCAAATTACTGCATTGAAAGAAGTCAAAGCTCCTAGAACAAAGAAGGAATTGCAAAGTCTCAATGGAAAAGTCGCCGCCTTGAGTCGGTTCATTTCCAAAGCCACAGATAAATGCATCTCATTCTTTGACGCCCTAAAGAAAGGGAAGAAAAACTTCGATTGGATTCCCGAATGCCAAAAAGCCTTCGATGAATTGATTCGCCATATGGAGATGCCTCCAATACTTTCTAGGCCTGGCGATGGCGAGGATCTTCTTATATACTTGGCAGTATCATCTCATGCTCTAAGTGCAGCGCTGATACGGGAAGACAAAAGGATTCAACATCCAGTTTACTATATCAGCAAAAGACTCACTGGGGCAGAGATGAATTACTCTAAGTTGGAAAAACTCGCCTATTGCTTACTAATTGCGTCTAGGAAGTTGAGGCAATATTTTCAAGCTCATCCCATCAGAGTCCTCACTGATCAACCTTTAAAGCAAGTCCTGTTTCGCCCTGAAACTTCGGTTCGTCTTCTAAAATGGAATATTGAACTCAGTTAGTATGACATCACTTATCATCCCCGAAAAGCAATCAATGGACAAGATTTAGCAGATTTCATTGCAGAATTCACAGATAAGGGTAACAGTGAGGAGGAAACAGTCGACGGTTCCCCAATCCAATGGAAGTTATATGTCGATGGTGCGAAAAACGACTACTGTTCTGGAGCCGGAGTCGTACTTGAGACCCCAGAAGGCCGATCATTATGCTACGCACTAAGATTGGAATTTCCTTCAACAAACAACGAAGCAGAATACGAAGCCCTTATAGCTGGTTTAAGGATTGCTAAAGAATTAAACATCCGAGCGTTACAGATATTTAGTGATTCTCCGCTTATTGTATGCCAAGTCAAAAAGGAATTCCAAGCAAAAGGGGGGAATCTGCCCGCCTACCTGTCAAAGGCTTGGGAGCTCCTGGGTGATTTCGATCATTACATGATAAGTCACATTCCTCGAGAGGAAAACACGAAAGCAGATTCTCTTGCAAAGTATTCTAGCACAGGTGAAGCTCAATTTCTGGGGCTAACTCCAGTGGAGGTCCTGTCGACTCCTAGCATTGATGAGATGGACATTGATTGGATCATGAGCATGTCTCAAGAGCAAGAATCATGGATGGCTCCGATAATAGAATACCTGCTCAATGGATCCTTACCAGGGAACTCAAAAGAACGACAAAAGCTACTGAGAAAAGCCTCTCGATACATAATCCAGGATGGCCGATTATACAGACGGGGATTCTCAATGCCATTACTTCGATGTGTATCCAGGGAAGAGGCTAAAGCAATCCTAGCAGAGGTACACGGAGGAGAATGTGGTGATCATGCAGGTGGTCAAACATTAGCAAAGAAAATTCTCTGATACGGATATTTTGGGCCAGAAATTAATCGAGATGCAGCAGAGTATTCCCGAAAATGTGACAGATGTCAAAGATTCGCCAAAATTCCAAGAGCTCCTTCCACTAAACTCACACAGATGGTCAGTCCATGGCCGTTTGCAATATGGGGAATAGACCTTGTAGGACCGTTGCCAACTGCCAAATCTGGAATTAAATACGCCATTGTTGCTGTAGATTATTTTACTAAGTGGGCAGAAGCTGAACCACTGGCTACTATCACCTCAAAGAAGATGATAAGTTTTGTGACTAAAAACATCATTTGCAGATACGGTGTGCCTCAAAAAATAATTACAGACAATGGAACTCAGTTTGAAAGTGAAGAATTCCAAGATTTTTGCAAGCGATTCAAAATCCGAAAAAGCTTCTCAGCAGTGGCTCATCCGCAGGCAAACGGGCAAGTGGAAGCCGTGAACAAAATTATTAAGTCAACCATCAATAAGCAACTTGAAAGAGCAAAAGGTGGTTGGGTCGATAAGCTACCACTGGCACTATGGGCATACAGAACCACTCACAAAACTGCGACTTGGCACACCCCGTTTTCATTGGAATACGGGTCAGAGGCAATGATTCCGGTAGAGATAGAGGTCCCTTCACACAGAAGAATCCATTTCAATCAAGCAGAAAACGAGAAACTACAGCTTGAAGCGCTAGATCTCCTTGATGAAAAAAGAGATGAGGCTAATCTCAGAATTGCAGCTCATCAGCAAAGAATAGCCAGACATTTCAATTCCAAAGTTCGCCAACGCAGCTTTGAGATTGGAGACCTAGTCCTGAAGAGAATTATGACAGCGACAGGTGTGTTTGGGCCAAATTGGAAAGGACCATATGTCATAGGTCAGAAGCTTCTTGACGGCACATTCAAACTCACCACTGTTGAAGGAGATCAAATTCCAAGGGCATGGAACAGCAACCATTTGCGTCCATACTATACTTGAAAATTTTGTTGAAATGTTGTAAAAAGAATTATGAATGTATGATTCTTGTAATTGAAGGCAATTGTAAAACTGATGCAAGTAAATAATGAAAGAATATAAAATGGATGTAGGCCCAATTTCCTGGCCGAACCACTATAAATCTTGTGTTCCTTATTATTATTACATGTTTTCTTTATTTTCGATATAAAAAGTACATAGAATGTATTGCTGAAATGTCAATTTAAATTTTTGCAGACAATGGAAGTAAAACTTGCACATAAAAAGACCAACTGATTCTCGCCAAATTTCAAGTTATGAAAGCCCCGAATTCAAATCCTAGATAGGAAGTACTTCAATTGAACGGCTTATGATTTCGACAGAAACGGGTCTTTGCTAATAAATTGAGATCGTTTGAACAAACAAACGTCCAATTAAGAAGCTAGTGCTCGTTCTCACGAAATTTCCTGACAATGAAGCACACTTCCTTGGATTAAACAAGTTACTTGTGAGAAAAGGAAATGAAAGATAAAAAAAAAAAAAGGGCAGAGGATAATTGAAAAGGCATAAGCAAGTGGACAGAGGAACAACTAAAGCCATCATCGGCAGCACAAGTCCTCTCCGGAGGCACAACTCTTCGGAGGATAAAGACCTCTAATGGGTCATACGCCACAAAAAAGAAAGTTCTCTACTCAACAAAAAAGATTGGAGGAGTCATGACCCTCCAACCATGAGTTAGTAACTTCCAAGCGATGAAAACCCTCTCTGAGGCACATTTCACCAGGAGTTGAAGTGAAACAACCGCTCTTCGGAATTTCACTTCACCAGAGTTGAAATGCAAACAAAATAAAGACCTCTTAGGAGGCACATTTCACCAGGAGTTGAAGTGAAACAACCTCTCTTCGGAATTTCACTTCACCAGAGTTGAAATGCAAACAAAATAAAGACCTCTTCGGAGGCACATTTCACCAGGAGTTGAAGTGAAACAACCGCTCTTCGGAATTTCACTTCACCAAAGTTGAAATGCAAAACAAAAGAAAGACCTTCCTGGAAGCCCACATTTCACCGAGATTGAAATAAAACTTCCAAGTGTTGAAACGTGAAAAGGCTTTCCTCGAAGGCACAACTCTTTGGAGGTACACGTTTCACCAAGATTGAAATAAAACTTCCAAGTGTTGAAACGTGAAAAATCCCTCCTCAGAGGTACAACCCCCCTCTCCGGAAGCATAATCAAGAAGGAAGACCTCTTCGGAAGCCCACGTTTCACCGAGATTGAAATAAAACTTCCAAGTGTTGAAACGTGAAAAGGTTTTCTTCAAAGGCACAACTCTTTGGAGGTACACGTTTCACCAAGATTGAAATAAAACTTCCAAGTGTTGAAACGTGAAAAAATCCCTCCTCAGAGGTACAAATTTCTATTTAGAAGAAAAATCCTCATTAAGAGCATACTTTAACTTTCGAAGGAAGAGTGATTTACCTATTCTAAAAGAAAAAAAAAGAAGGAAAAGAAAGTTAAAGTACATTCAGAGGTCCGCTTTACCACATAGAAGAATTCACTTGGCAAAATGTGTACATACGCAAAAGGAAAAAGTGACTTCTTCGAAGGACAAAGCGTAAAAACTTATATGAAAGGAGTTGTACTCTATGAAAAATCTTTTCACGAATGAAATATTCATTCTACAGAAAATAAGAGTGCAAGTCCCCTCGAAGTATAGAAAATTGCAGTAAGCTTATGATATGGGGGCAGCATGGTATAGTTGTATACGATATGGTATAGCTACATCGGTAAAGTACGCTCAAACAACATACCATAAGCTCACTGCAATGTCATATAAATAAACTTGTGCAAAAATGAATAATAAATGCATTCTCAAATTCAAACAGGAGTTTATACAAAGAAAGAGGAATCATTTTATTCAACATTACTTTATATACAGGTACAAGTTTCAACAAAAGGAAAGCGGGGGGGCCGATACCCGCACAATTCTCGACCAATACATGCAAAAGACGAGAAGCTAAAAGCTGAAGTCTTCATTTCTTCTTGCCACCCTTGGACCCTTTGCCTGGCCGAATGATTAGTTTTTCAGGTCTATCTATAGGAATAAGGGAAGAAGGAGAGGGAGGTGTAACCGGTGCGACTTCCGGTTCCTCTTCAGTAATGATGATTTTCTTCCCCCTCCTCTTCGATGTTCTGTGCTTCTTTCTTCTCTTCGAAGAAGACTCACTCCCTGGAGTAACAAGAGCGGACAAAACTACGTCATCAGAGGGAGTCCGCACCGGAGAGATCTCGCCTCCTTCAAGTCCCTCGTCCTTCTGCTCTTGCGAAGCGATAGGGTCATCCAAGCCATGAAGAGCCTCAATCTGTTCCTCTTGTGACCCGGGTTGTGAAGCAGAAGGAGGAGTCACCTAAAGAGACGGAGGAGGGATAACCGGAGGAAGTGAAGTCTGCACAGCACTTGGCGTCTCAACTGCAGAAGAAGAGAAATTAAAAATATTAGTATCTCCCCGAAAGAAGGGAGATATGGGTTCGTCGAGATTCAAGAAGTAATCAAGAAGCTCATCAAACTTTTGAGGAGTAAGCAAGCGATCCACCTGAATCGAACCAATATCAAAATTACCTGAAGATGTTTGCTTCGTAAGTTCAATCTCATAATTCTGAGCCTCGATATCCTCTAAAGCCTCATCATCAGTAGGGGTGATTACCCCGGTTCTTATAGGAGGCGGCGAATGAGCACTAGAGCCTGTAATGTCCACTTCGGGAGAAACTAAAGGATGTTCAGAAGTGGTAGGCGGTATTTCTTTCTCAGAACGTTCCACTTCCGCTATTCCGGCCCGTACCTTGGCGAGTTGCTCTTTTCCCTTGGCAAGAGCGGCGCGGGCATCTTCGTCGAGATAATGCTCTTCAAGAGCTGTCTCAGCGTAGCCAGCACCTTTGCCACCTAGCATATCAAGTGCTGCCTCCCAAACTTCAGCTAATGTAATTTCGTATTTAGGGCCTAGAAAGGCAAGGCTGTCACGCCCCAAAATGCTATGCAGATAGAAATCAAATAATGTGGAGCTAATATCAGCTTTGGTTGCTTGATGGGCCTCTTCAGCCACGAGTTTACCAGCAACAGCCTCGTCACGCTCCGTTTCGGCTATAGCAAGTCGAGCTTTTAGCATCTCTATCTCCAAGCTTTGAGAGCCGGCCTGTTCTCGCAGCTGTAAAGTTTCAGCACGATATTCTTCTATGACCTTCTCTTCGTGTGTAAGCTTATCTTCGACTGCCCTTTGACTGGCATGCGCATCTCGTACTTGTTGCTGAAGCATGCTCTCCTTTTGAGAATGGAAAGTAGATGAAGTAGCTAATTCTTCCTTAAGCTTTTCTACTTCCGCTTCCAGCTTTTCATTATAGGAAGCAATACTTATCATTTCGGCGTCATACTGTTCGAGAGTCTTCTGCCACTCAGCCTTATCGTTCTCCATTGTGAGCATGGCCTCGAGATTGGCTCGGTTAAACCTCTGAAGCTCGTCGACAAGTTTTTGCCAGTTCGACATTCTTTCAATATCGGTCCTGACAGTATCCAGATTTCGCAGCATAGCCGGTTTGTCGAGAGGAACCAAGTCGAGATCAAATCGAACCCCTCTCAAGCACAACTGAGGAAATCGACTTTGAAGAGTGGGAGGACCTTGCCCGACTTGGTATGCGGGCCGGTTGATGATTGCTTGAATGTCGGAGCGAACGGGAGCAGGAGATTGAGCAGGAACATGTTCAGAAGCTGTCGGCATTGTTTCTTCGGTAAGTCTAGCCCGCTTGCTAGAAGAATCGTCTATGTGACCTTTACCTCTCTCATCGTGAGCTTTTCTCTTTTGAGTATCATCACCTCTGTGGGGAGGGTCATGTCTTTCTTGTTCCCTTCGGTGACGTTCTTCATATGCTCGTCTCTCGTCGGCTTTCCTGATGGCCCTCTCTTCATCAGATTCTCTGTAAGAAGGGAGGTAACGCCTGTAATCATACTGGCTACGCCTCCCGTAGCGCTGGAAATCATCATAGTACGAGCCGCTGCGCCCCATAGGAGAATTTGGAATAAAAATAATAGGCTTTAGAAATCTTTAAAGTACAAGAAGATAAGTGCGTAGAAGTGATGAGAAATCCAAAGTGTCGTGTAACGTGTAAACTACACACATCGAGTTACAAACCACTATGTGGAATAGAGGTAGTGATAACTTGAGTAGGAGGAGTTGACATTTGTTGTAAAGAAGATGTCGCCTCGATTACAGAAGAGATAGTTTTAGAAACATCATCTTTGAAAAGTTCTTGAGAAGTCACAATTAAATCACTCAACCCCCCGAAAACATCATCACCATCGTGTTTTTTTGGACTTGCTTTCTTGACTCCTTCGTTAGTAGATTTTTCGGAAGATCGTGGAGGTTCTTCCTCCTCGATAACTGGGGCAAGTACAGACTCGTCAGTTGGCCCTGCAACATCTTTCGGAATTTAACACTTTACTAGTGAAGTTTCTGTAAATGTTCCTCCCTGCAAGTGCTCTTTAGTGGAGACCGGGGCATCAGGAGTGTTCGTCGGAGAATCAAGGACCTCCGTTGGAACTTCATGAATTTGAGTGGAACGAGAAGGATGTAGAAGCTCGAAATGATGAAGAAGTTCTTCTGTCAATAGAAATTTTGCACTTCTTTCTTCAGCAGCCACAGTGCTTAGCCTTTCAAAAACTGGCTTATGACTGGAATCTCTAGAAGGAGGAGGAAGTGCTGTAAAAATAAGGAATGGAGTCAGCATCTAGCAATACGAACCAGGTAAAACTTAGAATAAAATTAAAGAAAGAAGAGAAAAAAGATCTCACTTCCTACTCTCCAGTCTGCGTAAAATTCTGCGGGGCAACGAATGTAGAAGTATTGATTCAAAAAACCATGTGCACTCTTCGGCAAATCCAAAATTAGTTTACGGTTTCTCGCACCTCTTACAAGTACAATCGAAGGGTGGTCCTTGTTCTTCGCAAAAGTGCACAGGTAACAGATTTCCTCAAAACTCGGAAGACGGTCAAGAGTTCTCCTGAACAGAACGCACAATCCCATCAAAATGGCATAGCCATTGGGATGCAATTGGAAAGGAGAGATCGTCAGTCGAAGAAGGATTTGTTGAAGAAATTCATTAAAGGGAGGAATTGCTCCACTTAAGCACATTTGGCGATTAATGGAAACAAAACCGAAAGGTGGTCTATCAACAAAATCATTTGGTCCAGGGAGTAAAACTTCTGCCTCGGCAATGCCAAATTGATTAAGCACCCGCTGTTTCAGAAGGGTAGTAGTTCTTTCCGGAGGGTTGTCTAGTGGAATAGCAACTGGGAAAGCCCCTTCGACGTGTTCTATCATCTCTTCTTGTTGAGACGTCATTCTACATGAGTAACTGGATGTTCAGGTGTGAAGGTGCACGTTTCCTAAAAGTGTGAAGTGTTGTGCGAAACTAATAAAAATAACAAGCGAAATAACTGAAATTAAACTAATTGACAACTGGTCGATTGTGAGATTTCAGGACCTGTTAATTTAAAACTCAAGCGCAGTGTTAATTCAAACAAAATTTAGCTTTGCTTTAACACTTCCTTTGAGTCGGTTGATTCACAGCATTTCACTCACACAGTTCATTTAAGTTGATTATTCTTTTTCGACTAATCTGTCATTCGATGTGGGCGGTCAATGACAGTATATTCGTCCCATTTTTCTGCAAATATTATGTTTAAACAGGTTGTTAGCATTAGAGATAATCTGCAAAGAAATACGACAAAATTCAAGTCCATATAGTTCAAAGTTCAAACAGTTCAATCAAAGTTGTCTCAGGATTTCACAAGTCCTAGGTCGTCCAGCGACCTAGCATAGGTCGGTGCCTTCTTAGGTCGCGCTGTGCAAAGTAAAGGATAAGGCTTTACAAATTCGTCCTAGTGTTAGCTCGGCCGCGACCTAAAGCCTATGTCGCAAGGAAGTTAGGTTGCGCAGTTCATAGCTCGAGTAACTCTTAACTCATGCAAAGTCTTAGGTCACATGAATATTAGGTCGTTCAGCGACCTAGTATAGGTCGAAACTATTCCTTAGGTCGCAAGGATCATTAGATCGCGAATTATTTTAAGTCGTTCAAATCCGCTAGGTCACTAACTTCCTCTCCACGCAATGCTTCACCAGACCCAATAACCCGCCATCAACTACCCGAAGAGATTCATCATCCTCTCCATGAAATTTACCATCTCTTCATACCACCAGATCATTCCAAAAACTAACCAAAAAATCCTCAATCCATCATAAATTCAACGCATTGCCATGACTTCCTAAATCAACCAAATAACGACCAAAAAAAAATCGATCGCAACAATCACTCGAGATAAAGCGTGATAGATGGAGTTGAGCTAAGGTCAGAAAGTGAGAATTCATGATTTAACGGCGATTATGATGGGATGAAGACCAGGTTTACTTACGAGACGTAATGATGAGAGTGAATCGGTGACTGGATGGGTCGAATTCGCCTTTGGAAGCTCAGAGAATTGTTAATGGCAGTAGGAGGTTAGAGCAATGGAATGAGGAAGAAGTAGCGACCTAACAGTTTTATATGAGGCAAAAATGGGAAAACAAATAGACACGCGTATTGGCACAAGTGTTAGGTCGCTCACGACCTAGCTAAGTCAGGTCGAAGCACGCGACCTACGACCTAGGCACGTACTTCGAGGGGCAAATGTTAATTCCTCTTCATTAGCGACCTAAAACCTAAAGACATGGAGCGACATAACTACAGGAATGGCATGGCAACTTAACTCATCAAGCGACCTAAAAGTATCTGCGACCTAAGGGAAGCACCGACCTATAGAATTCTGCGACCTATAGCACTCAAACGACCGAACTGTGTGCTCAGACCTAAGGAAGGCCGCGACCTAGCGGAACCCAGCGACCTAAGAGTAGCTGCGACCTAAAGTGTTGCGACCTAAGATTGTCTCGACCTAAAGGCAGCAGCGACCCAAAAAGGCCGCGACTTAAAAGTGAGTGCGACCTGAAGATGGACTCGACCTATGGAACTCCGCGACCTAACTATCCACCGACCTAAGAAGCTCCACGACCTAAGGAAGGTCGCGACCTAAGGGACTCAGCGACTTAAGATTAACTATGGCTGCAGGAAAGTACTCACGACCTAGGTTAGGTCGCTAACGACCTAAATATCAGAATACAGAAGACTATGCAATGCCACAAGGGGATAGGTCGCTCACGACCTAGGACTTGTGCAAATCAGCATGCGTGAGGAAGGAGGGGCCAACACTCTTCAGGTCGACTGCAACCTTACTTAGGTCGGTCACGACCAACGACCTTACTTAGGTCGGTCACGACCTACGACCTTATTCTGAAAAATGCCTATAAATATGATCCTAACTCCAACTAGAGGAGGACTTTTTGCTCATTCTACTGAAGCACCGTTACTCTGCTGCATTCCAAACCAATCCAACACTTAAAGCTTTCAAGACACGAAAAACGCTACAAACAACTTCGAGAAAAGATCACACACATCCAACATGGATTTGAAGACTCTAATCTCCATTGAAGTTTAGGCTACTTGTTCTAAGTGACTTGTAATCCAAAGTGTATTGTACTTGGAAAGAATTGTATCAGCTTGCAACGAGATCATCAATAAAAGTACTTAAAGTGGACGTAGGCTATACCCTTAAGCCGAACCACTATAAAATTGTTGTTGTTTACTGCTTTTCCGCTATTACCTGCTTGTAATCTGTTCCCGAGTTATCGGGTGGTGCTTTCACAACTATAACTCATACACCGGGGTGTTAGCGTTCAAATTCTAGCGTTAACAACGATAGAGGGATGATCTTTAATCTTTGTGAATGAGCAGAGGTAGCAGATTTCCTCAAAGCTCGGTAATCGGTCCAGAACTTTACTAAAAAGCACACATAACCCCATCAGAATGGCATGGCCATTGGGGTGCAATTGGAATGGAGAGATAGATAATCGAAGCAGGAACTGCCGAAGGAAGTCATTAAAAGGTGGTATGGCACCGCTCAAGCACATTTGGCGGTTGACAGCAATAAAGCCAGAAGGGGGCCTATCTACAGTATCATTTGGCCCCGGCAGTAAGGCATCAGCTTCGGCAATGCCAAACTGGGGGAGCAGTTGAGTAAACACCCGCTGATTCAGAGTGGTGGGATTTCTCTCCGGAGGATTATCCAACAAGTTGGCTACTGGGAAGACATCTTCAGCCTGGCCCATCGGTTCTTCTTGTTGAGATGTCATTCTACACAAGCAACTGGGTGTTCAAATGCGAAGGTGCACGTTTCCTAAAAGTGTGAAGTGTTGTGCAGAACTAATGAAAATAACAAGTAAATATAACTAGAATTAAACTGGTTGACGATTGATCGACTATGGTAATTTCAGAACTTGTTAATTTAGAGTTCAAGCATAATATTAGTGCAGGCTGGTCAGTTTCAATTGATTGTTTCAGTGTTGCTTTAATATTCTACTTGAAATCGATAGCACTTCGTTCACACGATTTGTTTAAGTTAATTATCTGTTATTAACTAATCTGTCATTTGATATGGGCAATCAATGATAGTATATTCGTCCCAGTTTTCTGTGAATGTTGTATTGAACAGGTTGTTAGCCTGCAAGTCAAAATAACCTATGAATGAATGCAATAAAATTCAACAGTTCAAAGTTAATGCAATGGTCCAAAGTTCAAACAGAATTCACACAAGTCATAACTCGTCAACGGTTCAACAGTTCTGAGTCGGCAGTACCCTAAGCCTTGAGTCGTAGAAATAAGGATATTATCTCCAAGTCTTATCTCGGCCACGACTCAAGGTTTAGGTCGTGGAGTATGTTAAAGAAGCTCTGGTTCAAAATAATAAGAAAATCTCCAAGTCTTATCTCGGCCACGACTCAAGGGTTTTATCTCGGTCACGACTCAAGGGTTTTATCTCGGCCACGACTCAAGGCTTAGGTCGTGGAGCATGTTGAGTCGTATCATGGTTAAATCGCAAAGGTCGCTGGATCATACAAAAATAGCCGAGTCAAACCTACGACAATGTTCGAATCAATCTGACCCATTAACCATCTAACTCCTAACCCATTAACCATCTAATCCATAACCCGATAACCCAATAACCTCGCAATGGTTAACCCCAGTTCCATCACACCACTAGGTCGCCTCAAATCTCGAATCGTTACAAGTAAGATCAAACCGCCTGCCTTTAATCCATCAATGTCCGATGTAATAGTATTCGCAAGGATCAAGGGGGAAAAACAGAGGCGGAGATCGGCAATCATCAGCAATTGAAAAAAGATGCAAAATCTCTTACACGGTGTGATGCTAAAGATGATCGAAAATAAATCAGGTTGGAATCGCATTTGAGAGCTCGAAGATGCGTTAATGGCAGACACGGTTCAAAGGATAAGAAATGAGAAGAAAGAAGTAAGGGGAACGACTCAATTCTTTTATAGCTTTGAGCAGTGGCAGTTGAATCGGCACACGAGTTAAGATGAGTCGAAGCACACGACCTACGACTTAGGCGTGAACTTCGAGGGGCAAATGTTAACTCCGTTTAGGCAACGAGTCAAGGTCTGGGCCGACTCACGACTTAAGGTTGTTAACGGTTCAGAAGGGATCCACTACTCAACAAGCAACCGATTCAACAAGCTACCGACTCAACAAGCTAACGAGTTAAAGCTTAAGGCGACTTAGAGGAGTGGAGCGACTCAAGGGATTAACGGTGTATGGGATAGACCGACTCAAGTTCTCTAACGACTCAACGACCTAAGGTGTCAAATGACCTAACTGAATAAAATCCCAAAACAACAAAGGACCGACCTACGACCTATGGTAGGTCGTTCACGACCTATGGTAGGTCGTTCACGACCTAAGCAAAAGAATTCGGCACCGCTTCATTTTACATCGTGGCCCATTGACTCGTACACGACTCGGTAAGCAAGCTAACCGGTTAGGCCACGACTCACGACCTAGCTTGAGTCGTCCACGACTTAAAGCTACTAAGTAGAAATCCAATGCCGCCTCATTTTGGACCACGACCTTTTAACTCGCAGACGAGTTAGGACTTGTGCTATATACAGAGGACCGGAGACGCTCTGATACGAAGTCTGGGCTCAACCAGTTGAGTCGCCCACGACTTACGACTCATCCTGAGTCGGTCACGACTTACGACTCATCTTGAGTCGGTCACGACTCATGACTTAACAATTCCAGCCTAGAAATTTGCCTATAAACACATGGCCACATCCAGCATTCAAGGGACTTTTGGCTCATTCTCTTCAAGCGCCGTTACTCTGCTGCATTCCAAACCAATCCAACACTTAAAGCTCTCAAGACACGAAGAACGCTACAAACAACTTCGAGAAAAGATCACACACATCCAACATGGATTTGAAGACTCTAATCTCCATTGAAGTTTGGGCTACTTGTTCTAAGTGACTTGTAATCCAAAGTGTATTGTACTTGGAAAGAATTGTATCAGCTTGTAACGAGATCATCAATAAAAGTACTTAAAGTGGACGTAGGCTATACCCATAAGCCGAACCACTATAAAATTGTTGTTGTTTACTGCTTTTCCGCTATTATATGCTTGTAATCTGTTCCCGAGTTATCGGGTGGTGCTTTCACAACTATAACTCATACACCGGGGTGTTAGCGTTCAAATTTTAGCGTTAACATCATCAGAGTTCAACAACACCAATAATATACAACTGGACGGTCATATAAACTAGTCCTTAAAACTAAATATACTACGGAATAATAATCAAGTACGAAAGTACGTATCGCCATCCTGCTCTTCTCCTGAGCTCCATAGCAACATATTCTGTATTCTATAATACTCGGTCTGATCTAAGCACTATAGTTAAATAACACCTGAGTCAGTCTGGAAAACCAGCGTGAGAAAATCGCACTAAAATTGATTATTAAAGTTTCAAAATTCTTTTGAAAACAAAAGCATCTCGCAAGACCACGCCACAAATAAACATGTCAGGTTTTTACCTTACGATACTAAAACACTTTTTATTAAAATCCTCTGATAATATAATAGGGTCTATATACGAATACTTATTCAAATAGCCAAAATTGTTACATTTATTAAATTCCAGCTACTAGCCACAATCGTGGGTAATACAAACAAAAATCTTAAAAGGCGCGTTGGGAGAATGGATTTCCAACTATTGACTACGCACTGGGGTAACACCTGTCACAGTACGTGGCCTAGATCACCGTACCGAGGATTACTCCCAATCCCCTGCAACACAAGACCGAGATTAGCCCTTACTGGATAATCTCGAGTAAGATCACCCAACAGTTGGGAACAACAACCGCACCACTAAGCCGAATAAAAAGGGACACCTAGACAGGGATGACCTCACCCTAATGGGCCCTACCCACCTAGCCTTGCCGCATAACCCTTGATTTTCAGTCATTCCTAGTTGATGAGGCTTGTGGCTAAGCATTACCTTTAGAGAACTCATCTCTGAGAATGCTCATCGTCCACCCGACGAAGTTCTGAAAACATGCAATCCATACAAGTCCGTTCGGGTTCGAACGGAACCAAAGGCACTACTCCGACTACATCCATTTTGGAATCACCTCAAGATTAGTAGTGACCAGCCCTTGCACTTCATTGCTCCATCTTCGAATCCGAAATTTTTTTTCCACCCAAAAACGTACAAACCGGATCGAAGTGGTTTTCGAGAAATTAATCCCGATCCCGGTCTCTTCGAAACGATCAGCGCATTGGCCAATATTGATAGTCGATTATTTAACTATCAATTAGTATTCACAAACAATCAATAAACAATAAATAATTTCACAAATTATTTATTTATCTCAAAATATCTTCGCAAGATATATTTCCACTTTAAATCCCTTTTGAAAACAGTTTCAAACCATTTTCTCTCACGGAATTAATTTCCTAAATATTTCGATTTCCCACTGAAATCACCAAGTACAAACACTTTAGATTTTAAAATAATTTATAACAATTCATTATAAAAGATTCTTTAACATTTAAATTTAGAAAAACTACTTTAATACTTTATTAAAAATATATACTTTAAGAATATTTAAAATAAAGCTACTTTATAAAACATAAACTAAATTTTTTTCTCTTTAAAACATAATGCTCGTTCTCCTTTAACCAATTATGACTAAAATAAATTTGAAAAGACTTACTTTAAAATTTAAACATTTAAAAATAGTAAATTTCCTAAAACATACTTTTTGAAATAACTTTAAATTTTAACTTATATTTATACATTTGTTTTGAAAACATACTTGGCTATCCAGGGAAATACGCTTCTCTTTCACTTTTTTTTAAAAATAAACCACTATTTATTTTTAAACGAATTCACCCATTCCTTTAATGAAATTCCCACCGTGAATTTATTCTTCCAAATATCTAATGATATCTATTTTACATTATAAACCCATTTTATAAATTTCATAGTCACATTCTTCCTTAAATTCCCAATTTCAAACACTTAAATCAATTTCCAGATTGATTTCCAATTTACTCCATTTTGAAATAAATTCCTTTACTTGCTCAATTTATTTCAAAATCCATTAACTTCAAATTTTGTTTCTTAATTATGATTTAAAATTTTTTAACTGAAAATACCAATTTCAAATTTCCCCAAAATCCTTCTTTATTCTTTTAAATAAATTCAGACCTTGAATATTTAAAATAAATTCCTTATTTCATGATACAACATCACTTAAGTTTAAAATTCATCTATTTTCTATTATTTAAAATCAGTTTTTCATACCCAGAATTTATCAGGATTTAAAAATCACTTTTATTCCTTTCGAATTCCTTCTTATTTTTATTCAAATTCATTATAATTATTTTACTTAAAAATTCATTTTTTTATTTCCAATTATCAATATAACTCCTCAGAGGATATCAAATAATCATAACAAAGAATATTAAATTATCTAAATAAATGTTGAGGAATTCAGTTGAATCCCTCCATCCCGTTTCCCTACATCCACAGACGTTAGCACAATACCAATTCCACTTCGAGGTGGAAGATCGTGATATATAGGATTAACCTAATATCATCCGCTATTATGCAGCGCATAAGGTCTCATCCGCTATAAAATGCGGGAAATCAATCACTCATCAAATCAATTCAATCATTCAACCAATTATTTAAATTTAACGATTTAAATTTAAACAACCCAGATTAGTGAGATTGACTTACCTTTGACCTTTAGTTTGCAATCCACTTCGATCATGACTCAGTTTCATGATTTTTGACCTTGTATAAACATTAGATGATTTTATTAATATCTTTGGTTAACCAAAAAATCTATTAATGTTTAATAAGTTTAAATTTAACAAATTCTCCTTACATAAATTATCTTTGGTGACTTAAATAAATTAAATCAGTTTATTACCCAAGTTATAAGCTAGTAAAGTAAAATGTGTACATGCATGTTTGTTATCATTTTTGAAAACACTTACACTTATAAAAGTAATTTATATTGATTAAAAGTCAAGTTTTATATAAACCCCTCTTTTTTTCAAAACCTTAGCTATATATATATATATATATATATATATATATATATTTATGTCTATCTATATATTTTAAATAAAGATAGGTACATGTAATATATATATATATATATATATATAATTCTATACTTATATTCAACTCTTACTTTACCGTATACTCATATACATATATATTAAAAACTACTATGCATCAATTCTCTTCTGCTCAAATAGTTTACAAAATCATAATCATTTAATTTTTCCCTAACTGTTTAACTTTTATAACCTAAATTAGATTATATCATTAACTAAAAACAATAACACCAAATCTCACCAGATTACGACCCTACCTTCCTTTCCAAAGAAGCAGGCTGCATACGCAGTGTCAAAGAGCCCATCTTCCTCCACGAATACGCTGCCTAACATGCTGTCGCATCCAGCACCTCACCCAGCCAAGCACGTCATCGACCCTATCCACAGCAAAACCCTAGCCGTCATCGCATAAGAAACCCAAGCATTCATCTCCCACAATCGCGACCACCACCACCTCTGAAAATTCCCACTTGACGCCGCGACCTCCCTCCCTAAATCGTCTCGCGATCCTTATTCCTTTGCAAAATTCGATCGCCATCACCTTAGAACGAAACCCCTTTGGACCTCGAACGACCCATGGCCTCTATACTTGGATTCGAACACGGCTTCGGCCTGTCTAAATTTCTTCAACGCAAACATACGATTCTATTTTTCTCAGGCATCGACATTTTCATTTAATTTAGGGAGAAATTGATTAGTGAATTGAATTAAAGAGGGGAGTTCGATTTGAATAGGCTTCGGCCATTTTCGATTGGACGAGTTGTTTTATTTTCCTTTGCTTCATCGTGTTCAGTTTTTTTCGATCTGAATTCGAACCTGGGAAGCGAAGTAAGGAAGGAACAGATAAACTAAAAAGGAATGGGAAGCGTGAGATTGAAGATAAGGGTAGTGTGCTTTGAATGTTTTGCGTGCTGGGATAAATTTACTACAGTAATTCGAAGTGAATAAAAAAACAGCTGGTGCAAAAAGAATTTCAGCTAATGGTTGACAAATATATATGTATATATTTAATTAAATTCAAATTCAAATTGCCTCGATAATTGCTACTTAAAATTATGAACTCCTCTCAAGGAGTGCATCTAGGCGTTTATAATGTTAAACCCCTATTTCAAACATAATGGAAAAGTTTTCGAGTCCTAATTCGATCGTAATAGCTTTTGGACCAGTTATAATATTAAATTTCGATATGAATTCTAGCGCGTTTATTAATCGTACGATCACACGATCACTCCAAACATCACGAAAATTGAAATCTGATAATAATACAATATTACAGATCCAATGGAACTGGTTTCGTCGAAATCCGAGACTGTTCCTCGGAAGGATATTTTTAAATTCAATTTAAATGATAAAATTCCAAACTTACCAAAACACTTCCAAATCCAAGTTTAACGCCTTTACTATCTTCAGTACCATCAATATAAATTTTACGAGCCCTTAAATTATTTTTGACAGGCTTAAAACTCTAGATTCAACATTTTACCCAACTTCAAATTATTTAATTCAATAGTTAAATTATAGAATAAATAGTGATGTTTGAATTCAAGTTAAAAATTAACTTTTAAATATTTAAAAATAATTAAATATTCTAACTTCAAATATTCAAAAAAATTGGGTCATCACATTTGTAGCTTTAGCATTTGAAGTACCATATGGTTTTTGTGCAGCAGTCCAAGTTGAAAAATCTTCTGTTGGCATGGTATATTCTTTTTGGGTAATATTCCAAGTTTTAAAACCATTATCTTGCATATATGTTCTCATTCTAGTAGACCAGTAATTATAGTTAAGACAATTAAATAGTTGTGGTCGTGTAGTTGACTGTCCTTCAATGAAAGTAGTGTTAATGTTAATGCTAGAGTTGGTGTTACTTTCCATATTACTAAATATATCAAATAAGTATGTTACGTTTATTGGATGTCCTTGCTCTGATACCAAATGAAGGTGTGTAAGCTATGTGGCTGGATAACACTTAGGATCGTGTAATATGGAATATTATATTAGTGCGAATATATAAACTAGGTAAAAGATAATGGTAATAAAGTAAATGAAATAAGCACACCAGGAGTTTTTATACTGGTTCGAACTTCCCGTTCTATGTCCAGTCCCAGACTATACTCTGTATTTAAACTCTATAAATCCCTGTCTTAACCCGGAGAAACAGGTGTACAATAACTGGGCAGCCGAACATGATTTTTCCACCTCAAACAGCCGAAGAGGACTTTTACTGCTTGAACAAACAAACATGACTTCTACTAGTACAAGTAAATAGTTGACGCTTATGTTTTGAATAACCAGACACATCTTTAATAGTACACCCTTCCTATAATCAAATCCTCAAGTATATATTTTGTGTGTGAAGATATGAAAGGAAGATATTGCTTAGAATCGAAGAATATATTAATTAATTCGGAGATTCAAGCAATATATAGATCGTGGTTGCTTTTAGATTACAAAGATAGATAGTAGAGAATAGAAAGAAATCAAAATAAAATTCAATGATTTGAGAAGTGATTGTAACGTGTTTATATAGTGAACAAATAGTTACAACTATTCACCAAAAGTTTCAATCAAAAGTTCATGGATTTGTTCAAGGAGACATGTCAGTGGTCGAATACGCTGCTAAGTTTAATGAGCTATCTCAATATGGATATGCTTTAGTTGACATTGATGTTAAAAGGAGTTAAAGGTTTATTTGAGGACTGGACTTGAGCTTGCCAGAATAAATCTGACCCATATCCAAGAACCTAGTAATGTGGTAGTGGAGATGGTCATTCACCATGAAGAGATGCTAGTTATTTCTGCTAGAGAAAAGATAATTGAGTCCTTGGATCCTCAAGGAAAGAATAGGAAACTCATTAAGATGAAGGAAGCCCAAAAAGGGGATGTTACTAAGAAGGCAAAGGCTGATTTGGCATGCTACGAATGTGACAAGGAAGGTCATTAAGCGAATGAATGCCGTTCAGGCAAGAGAAAGAAGGCTGCAGATAAGAAGAATGTGAATTGCTTTAACTGTAGTCAAGTTGGGCATTATAAGAACCAGTGTCCAGAGCCAACTAGGGCAGACAAGGGTGAAACTTTTGCTGTTGGATCATCAGCTAAGCCCACTATAGTTGATAAAGGAAAGATTGTGATGGAAGGTACGTTTTAGATTTAGAGTATACTTGTTAGGAAACTTTTTGATCCCGGTGCATCACATTCATTTATATCATAGTGTTTGGTTGATAGGTTATGCTTAGAATCAACATACCTTATGACTTCCTTAAGGGCTGCGAATACAATAGAAGGGTATGCAACTTTGGGGATAAGATGTGACCAGTTAGAACTTGATTTCTTAGGTCATAAATTTTCAAGCAGTTTGTATGTTTATGATTTCGTAGATTTCGAAATCATTTTGGGTATGGATTGGTTGAGAAGGTATGAGGTCGGGTTATTCTGCCAAGATGGGGAGATATCTTTGAGACACCCGAATAGCGATAACCAAATTGTATTATCAATAGAGAATTCTAACAGGAGTTGTTGTGCTTTATTAAGTGCAATGGAAATGGGTGAAGAGCTAAGTCAGGTTCGAGTTGCAAGAAAGTTTATAGATGTCTTTGGGCCAGTCACATGACTACCACCGAAATAAGCAGTTGAGTTTCAAATAGACCTTGTGCCAGGAGCTGAACCTGCAAGTAAACCACCTAGTAGAATGACAGCGATAGAGATGAAGGTACTGAAGGCGCACCTTGTGGATGTAGAAGGAAGGAATTTTATTAGACCAAGCAGTTCGCCTTGGGCAGCGGCCACATTATTCGTGAAGAAACAAGATAGTTTGTTGAGGATGTGTATCGACTATCGTAAATTGAAGGAAAGGATGATAAAGAATAATTATCCTTTGCCAGGAATTGATGATATGTTTAATCAGTTGAGTGGAGCAAGAGTGTTTTCCCAGTTGGATTTGGCGATGGGATTCCATCAGTTGAGAGTGGCAAAGGGTAATGTTCCTTTGATAGCATTTAGAACTAGATATGGTTCGTATGAGTTGTTAGTGATGTCATTCGGATTGACGAATGCGCTTGCTTTCTTTATGGATTTGATGAATCGAGTCTTCCAAGAGTACTTAAATAGATTCTTGTTGGTGTTTATAGATGACATTTTGGTGTACTCTAAGGATGGGAGAGAGCATGAAGATCATCTTAGTGTTGTGCTAGAGGCGCTAAGGCAGAACCAGCTAAAGGCGAAGTTTTCCAAATGTCATTTTTGGAAGAAAGAGGTTAAGTTTCTTGGTCATATGGTTTCAGAGAAGGGATTGTCAGTCGATTTAGATAAGATCGATGTTGTGAACAATTAGAAGAGACCAGAGACAGTGACCGAGATCAGAAGTTTTCTTTGACTTGCTAGCTACTATCGGAGATTCATCCAGAATTTCTCACGGATAGCAATGCCTTTGACTAAGCCTATCAGGAAGGAAGTGAAGTTTTTTTTGTTTGACAAATGTGAGGAAGCATTCCTTAACCTAAACCATTTGTTGACCAATGCTCCGTCGTTAGTAGCTCCAGGTGGAAACCAAGGGTTGGTAGTATACACTTATGCATGTGGAACAGGATCGGGGGCAGTGATGATATAGAAGGGCAAGGTCATTGCTAATGCATCTATGCAGCTTAGACCATACAAGATATCCTACTCATGATTTGGAGTAGGCATTGGTGATTTTTGCCTTTAAGAATTGGAGACATCATCTCTTGGGGGAGAGATTTGAGTTGTATACCGATCATAAGTCTTCAGGATATCTATTATCTCAAAAGGTGTTGAATATGCGATAGCAGAGGTGGTTGGAATTTTTGGCTGTTTATGATGTTGGCAGAGTGGAAAGAACTAGAAGCTTTGTCCAGCTGTGGTGTGCGGTTAAAATCGATTGCTAGTTCTAGTCAGAGTGCTACCATGATTTCTTGTTTAGAAGTTCGATCAGTTTTGGTCTAGAGAATTGCTTCTAAGCAGAAGGAGAACCCATTTCTGGCCAAGAGGATCAAAAGGCTTGAGATTGGAACTGAGATCGATGATTTGAAAGATCTTTGTCTTGATTACAGCGGATGGTTGAGAAAGAAGGGACGTTATGTATTCCATATGTGGAGAACATAAGGAGAGAAGTTCTTGAGGAATGTCATCGGTCTAGGATTATGATACATCCTGGAGGGACCAAGATGTATCAGGATATGAAGAGGATCTTCTATTGGCAAGGCATGAAAAGAGATGTTGGCTTATGGGTTAGGGAGTATGCAAACTATCAACAAGCGAAAGCCGAACATCAGAAGTTCAGTGGGTTGCTTCAGCCTCTAGATATTCCAGTATAAAAATGGGATTCATTATCCATGGATTTTATATATGGGTCGCCAAGGTCAAGGGGAAGAAATGAGAATATATGAGTTATTGTGGACAAATTGACAAGAGTGCCCATTTCATTCCAGTAAAGTCGAAGAGGACGACACCTATGTTGGTAAAGTTTTTCATAAAGAACATAGTTAGACTTCATGGAGTTCCAAGTAGCATAGTCAGCGACTGAGATGCTTTATTTACTAGTGAATTATGGAAGAGTCTATAGGATGTGTTAGGCACTAAACTCAAGCTGAGTACTGCATATCACACACAGACAGATGGGCAAACAGAAAGAGTCAACAAGATGCTTGTGGATTTGTTGAGAGCTTGTGTGTTGGACTTTGATGGATCTTGGGAGGATCACCTACATTTGGTTCAGTGTTTCTATAATCATATTTATTAGACTAGTATAGGAATAACGCCTTTTGAAGATTTGTATGGAAGGCCATGCAAATCCCCTACATGTTGGTTAGAGATTGGAGATCATCTTAGGTCTAGATTTTGTAAGGGAGGCATTAGAAAAGACTGAGTTGATTCGAGAATGGATGAAGGATGCTCAATCCACACAGAAGAGTTACGCAGATAAAAGGCGTAAAGACCTAGAGTTCTCAGTGAGAGATAGGGTTTTCATTAAGGTATCATCGATGAAGGATGTGATACGACTTGGAAATTGGGAAAGTTGGCCGTGAGATATGTTGGTCCATTCCAGATTATAGAAAGGATTGGAAAGTTCGCATACAGAGTTGAGTCACCAAGTAGTATGGCAGGTGCCCATAATGTATTCCACGTGTCTTATCTTCATAAGTATGTGCAAGACCCAAAGGCTACTATTCCTTAGATAGATTTGGAGGATTTAGTGGTAGAGCTTGATTTTAATTTTGTTAGACAATTAGTTCGAGTTGTTGTGAGGGATGAGAAATTTTTTAGAACAAGACAGACAAGTTGGTGAAAGTTCAGTAGAGTGACAACGAGAAGGACTGTACATAGGAAATAGAGGAAGAGAATCGAGATACTTATCCTGATCTTCTTTGAGGGTATATCTATATTAGATTTATATAGATATTTCCTTGTCAGGTAGACTAGTATGGTACTTAGGCATCGTTACAGATTGTTGCAATGTTTAGTATTTAGTCCTTACTGAATTTCAAGGTCAAAATTCTTTAAGGAGAGGAGCCTGTAACATCCCTAATTTTTGATAGCATTACAGGAGATTTAATTAGATAAATTAAATAGAATAATGTAAATGTTAAGTGATAAGCGGTTTGGGACTTGAATTAACTAATTGAGGCCGAGCCTAATAAATTAATTAATTGGCTTTTGAATGGTAGTTAAACAAATTACATAAGGGTATAATTGAAAATTACCGCCCAATGACCCTTACCTGTATATATTTTCGTTCCTATCATCTTGCTTCCCATTCACGTCATTTTAAATTTAAAACGCAAGAGAGAGGACGACCATTAGCGAGAAGAACTCAAAGTAAAAGCTAGAGAATCAAGCTAAGGGGAAATCAATCTAAACGCAATCTCCTTATCTAGACCAAGGTGAATAATAGTTCCATCTCTATTTTGTTTTGAATCATATATTTTCGAATTTACAGGTAAATCAATTTTATGATAAACTGGATGATCATATGCCTGATTTAAAATTTATATGGATTAAACATGCTTGTTTAAATGAGTAAAAGCATGATTTTAGGTCAACACCGAGATTTAAGGATGTTTTAATACCATGGAAATTTTTTATGTTATGATAAAAATGGTCTTGGAGTTGGGTTTCAATTATTATAATTTTCCAAGCTATGGAAAGATTATTATGAATTTTCAAAGGAAAATATGGTTATTTGGATTTTTAAATTTATTTTGGGAAATATATTGAGAATTTGGGTCTGGAATTTTGATATTTTAGATAACACGATTAATGTGAATTTATGAAATTTTTGGGGATTTTTCCAAAGTAATTTGCAATGAAAAATAAATTATTTTAGAAGATGAATTTTTCGCAAAAATTGGAAGGGCTTAGTTGATTAACTTAACCATGTTTAGACCTGGAATAGCGGCAGTAATTTTTGAAAAAGAGTATGAGAAAGTTAAGGCAACCAATCTTGTGTTGACACGTGGTAGGTTCGTTAGGGAAAAGTGTACTTTATAAAGAACTAAATCAGGCTTATTCAGAAAATAGGTTCCGCCTACCTTAGAGAGAACCTTTCGACAAAGCTTGCTCCGCCTTTACCTTATTCGAAACCTACCATGCCAAATCCAATGCACAAGGTATCACAAAGATGGTATGCAGTGGATTGGAGGAAGGCAGAAGGTAAGATGTCAAAGCATAGCTTCTGAAGGAGTCGAAACCATGGTTTGTTTTTAAAATGAAAAGCGCCTGCCTTGTTTTGTTTTTGCCTTTGACAGAGTCGAAGCCGATGGTTTTGAAAGAAGTTTTAGAAAGGTTTCGAAAGTGTTTCCATTAACTTAAGATTGCTGTCGAATAGATTCCTTACTTATGAAAGAAAGTTTTGAAAGAAGGGGTTCCGACCTAGTCAAAACCCTACTACTGTTCTATAGCCTTTCGATGGTGTTGAAGATACCAATACGGTCGGAAGGTACTTTGTTTTATAAGTTCAATCTACTTCCTATAGCTTTTAAAAGGTGTTAGGATTTTGAAGGTGATGGTTTCCAAAGGGGTTTCGACGCCAATCTTCCAATGTTTTACGTGGAAGTATTATGCTTTCGAAAAGGATGGTGCCGACGCCATCAAGTTTTCCCCAATATTTTTATATGTTAAAGGATGGTTTTGAAAGAAATGCTTTCTCCTATATCCATTTTGACCCAAATAATATTTTAAGTATAAACCTAATGATTTCGAAAGGGGTGCTTTCAATGATTTCCAAAGGCTTACTTCCAATGGTGTCGAAAGGGGTACTTTCAACCGATTTCAAAGCTAAGCTTCTAAATGTTAAATATTAATACTTTAATATATTCCAAAAGTTTCGAAAGGTAGATTTTAAAAATTAAAAGGCACAAACCTAATATTTGAAGATAAAATTTTAAGGCTTCCGAAGGAGGTCATCCTATAAAGTCGAAAGCTAGGTTTCGAAGGTATCGAAAGGTTTTATAGCCCAAGCTCTATTTTTTAAAAATAAAAACCCATGGCAATATTAAAGGATTTTTTATAATGGTTTGAGAAAAAGCTATCTTTGATAAAGTAATAGGTTAAAGGGACAAACCATGTTTTGTTGTAAACCCACAAGAGTGGTATTGCTATCTTGTTATGTTGCTTCTTCTAATATGGATATGTTCACTTTATAATGGACCCATAACTGAATTTTAGGGATTAATGGTAGAAGAACCAGTTAGGTTAACCCAGTAGTGAATATAAATCGAATAAACTAATTAATGAGTAGAGTTGCATCCAAGAGGTCCAGAAGACTAGAATATAGGATGCTAAAAGATAAAAGAAAGATACTGGTAGGGGCCAATAGGTTCTCAGTAAGCCTATGAAAACTGTGTATAGTAAAAGATATTGGCATGGACCATTAGGTTCATTGTTAGCCCATGAAAACAATGTATAAATGAAGAAGTCAAAAATACAGGTTCATAGTATTCCCAGGAAAACTATGTATAAAGGAAGATGTCGGAAAGACAGATTCATAGTAAGCCCATGGAAACTATTATTGGGTACTAGTAGGGACAGTAGGTTTGTAGTTAGCATATGAAAACTATATCCAGATGAAATATTGACATATGAGAATGGTTTCCTAGTCAACCCCTGAAAACTAGGGTAAGAAGAAAGGATGTTGAGGTTACCAATAGGTTCACATTCAACCCATGAAAACTAAGATAAGAGTAAGATATTGGAGTTACCAATAGGTTCACAGTGATCTCATGAAAACTATGTAATTATACAGGGATTTCCTAAATATTTAACCTGTTTTTAGTCAGCCTATGAAAACTTATACGATAAAAGTAGTCCTAGAAACTATAATTGAGACAGATAGTCTAAAAATGAATAGGGATGGGTAATCAAGAATTGATTCATTTATTTTACATATCATCATATTAAACCTTTTTCGAATTGTTCTAACCATTGTGCATATGGTTTTATAACGATTTTGAGATACTAGTGAGGGGAAACCATTCTACTAAGCAGCGTGGTCTCACTAGATATCTATATGATTTTAGATGGTAGATTATTATTCATTCCAGGCTTTATCTCTGACTCGAATTTTATGTTTTCCTCTTAAACTCTCGGGTACTCAAATGATTTTGAGTAGTTCGAGAGTTGCGGTTTTTCAGGTACCTCTTAAGACGAATAAGCTTGCGGAGACGTGTAGGAGGCATGATAGCTATTTATAGTTCTTTTTTCTTTTTATTTTGATGTGTTGTTTGTAATGGAAAAGTTGTTATATTGCCTGTATATACTCTGGTTATCTAGGAGGGCATCTTCATATTTCGCTCTTGGGCGTATGTTGTAATAAATATATTTTCTCTGAATATGAATTGCAAATTTAGGATTATGTGATGAATTGAAAATATTTTGGAATGACGTGTGGTTTTGTTTCAAGTTTAATTTTTTTCCATATTCATGTGTTTTTTTGTATCAATGAATCTAATACCGTCGTATTTAGTCACCGAGGATTAATAATTATAGATGACTGCATCATCCATACCTATTAGTTTTGGGCCTCCAAGTAAGGGGACGTTACACATGGAAGTAATGAATCTTGATTTTTTGGCAAGAAAAATATAGTGTGGTGATTGATTATGCTTATAGGGTTGCACTATTGTAACAAGTGAGTTATTGTGAAACTGGGGAGTTAGCATGTACGAAGGATAGTTTTGTACAAAGTATTTTCATGTATGTGATGGAAGAGACAAGTTGGAGCTTATAGGGCTATTTGTTGTGTCTAAACACAAATATTTGATTCAAGAAGAAGATAACTAATCTCCAAAGAAAGACGTGGAGGTCAAGATCAGTCTGGCTGAGATTGCGAGACCTTATATGCTATCACCTAATAGCATGGCACTATGAGAGTTGGTAGAGATGAAACAAAAAATGGATGAACCATTGCAAAAGGGTTTTATTAGGTCCAATGAAACAACATAAGGAGTGTCTATTGTGCTCGTGTGAAAGCGTGCTGGGTCATTAAGGTTATGAATTGTTATAGGAAGCTGAATTAGATGACCATGAGAAATTAGTTTTCGTTACCAAGTATAAATGACTTGTTTGATCAACTGTGAATGCCGAGTAGATTTCATCTTGGGTTTCAAAAAGTTTAAGTGTCCGAGGAGAGCATATCATTGACTGCTTATCGACTTGCCATAGTTTTTTTCATTACTTGGTTATGTCATCCGAGTAAACTAACATACAACATAGTCTATAAGCATATTGAATTTGTTATTGTATGAGCATTTGGATAAGATTGTACTCATATTCATTGAAGAAATCATGGTCAATTTGAAGAATGAATGAGAGCATGAAGGGAATATGAGGATTGTTCTTGGTAAGCTTTACACGTACGGATTGCCAGTAAAGTTTAGTTGCTTTTCGAAAAGGAAAGTTAAACTTTTTAGTTGTAGTCTATACAGAAGGAATTTCTATTATCCAAGTGAAAGTAATGACTATTGAAGGCTGGGAAAGGTTGAAGACAATTGAGGAAATAAGATATTTGCTTATGTTAGCTAGTTGGAGAAGATTCATTCTAAACTTCTCAAAAATACCCGCACCTTTAACGAAGTTGGTAAGGAAGAATATGGAGTTTAGTTGGGCAAAAGAATGCAAGCAAGCACCCTTGTCATTGAAAAAATGGTTTAAATAAGTGTCTTTACTAGATATATCATAGAATGAGAAGACGTTATAGTATACACGGAAGCGAGCAAGTTAGGCAAGAGCGCTTTACTAATGTAAAAGGCCAAATGGTTGCACTTTCTTCTCAATAACTACGAGCACATAAATTCTGTTATGCCACACAAAACTAGGAGTTAGCCGCCACTGTTTATGCATTGAGGATCCACAGACATTATTTAGTCAGCAAAATGTTTGGGCTCTATTCTAATCGTATGTACCTGAAGTATTTTTCTTGCTAATGGATTTGAACATGAGACATCGTAGATAGTTGGAGTTGATAACCGACTATGATTTTGAGATAGCTCGCATACTAGTGAAGGGAAATATGGTTGTAGACACTATAAGTAGAAAGTATATCGGCATAGCGGCTTCACCAATAAGAGAAAAGATGTGTTTAGAGTTGCTAACTACATGTAGCCTACATTGGAAGGAATAAGTGACTAAGACAATCTTAGGATGCACAGAGCTGTGGACACTGTTATTTGGGTGGATTTGAGAAAGGGATATAGATGGTGAACGGTTAAAGGAAATAAAGAGGAAAGTTAACGTGCCGAGGAAAGCATAATAACATTTTCATGATAAATGTACAAGGATGTTTAAGAAAAGACATGCAATTATGAATTCCTAATATTTAAGCATTAAAGGCAAAGTAATGTATGAGATCTATAAATCAAACTTGACCATTTGCGCAAGATGAGAAAAGATATATCAAGATATAAGGAGAAGTTTTGGGTGATCGGGCATCAAGGTCGATCTTCCCCACATGAAACCTTCAGGACTATTACAACCATTGGAGACACTAACTTGGATGTAGGAGTATATTTTTATGGATTTTGCAGACTTGTAGTTGAGATCCAGTAGTGGAAATGTTAGTATATGGTTAATAGTATATCTATGACGAGGGCCCTAAATCTTCAACACCCAAAATATATGTATAGTGCACTGCAATGGTGCCTACCCAATATAAGACAATTTTCAACGGTTGTAAAGTTAGCAAACAATCAGAGTACTTATCATGTATCTCACCACACATTAAATAAAATATAAAATCAATCACAAATACAAAACATTTGAGGCATAAATATAACTAAATGAACCACAAAATCAAAGTGCATAGGTTCAATAAAGTTATACAACGTAATGTTTACAAAACTTTAAACAAACTCAAATGTCAATCTCTAAAAAAACAAGCCAACACTTTCAAGGCTTTATAGCATCGCACAATGTAATAAGCAATACCGAGTCCAAAATAAAGTATGAGAATATGTCACCTCCTGCTAGTCCATTTGCATAACTCCATGCCATCTCTATCTACTACGTGGTATACACATTTAAGAGCGTCAGAGATATAAGAAGAAAAGAATAAAACCTTGAGTGGGACAATATAATGGTGTAACCAATAAACAATCTCAAAATACTATGAAAATTGATATAATAAAGGACAATGGTATGAAGAATCATAACTGACCCATCCCTTCATCCAAAGAGTTAGCATATAACATATGCTAATCTAATATCATCGTAAAGGTGTACAACATCCTAAGTACAATATCGGGTGTTTAGGTGCCCATGTCCATAATATCAACATCATGTGTAGTGATCCCAATTTTTAGTAACATTATTAGGATATTTGGTTAGCTAAATAAAACAAAATAATTTGATTATTAGGGGATTGAGATTTGTAATTAATAAGGGGTAGCCATGCCATGACAACAAATGAATTAAAAATAAATGGTCAAGTATAATAGGTGAGGGAAAAGTAGGAAAATGAGCATTATAATACCCTAAACACTTAGCCATGTATCCTCACTTTCAAATCATTTGCAAAAGTTAAAGAAAGAGGTCGACCACCATTAGAGGCAACTAGAGGAAGATAAAAGAATCAAGGGGAAGCTTAATCAACTTAAACCCATACAAATCTCAAAATCTTTAATCTCAAAAGCTAGGGTGAATAGTGACTAAATCACAGTTTTTCCTATTGTTTTTGATTTTAAGATGAATTCGAAATATTTTGCGTGATTATGCTATGTTTTTGAATGGTTAAATGTTTATATATGCTTGTTGATGATTTATGCTTATTCATATAGATTTTATGAAACGTGTTAATGGAGAACCCTATTAAATGACATCCAAATTCCTTGCGATTTTAGATATAGATTACAAATGATATTTTAGAGATGGGTTTCAATTTTCATAATTTTCTGAACTAATGAGGATTTTATATTAATTTTCTAGTGTAGAAAATGATTATTTGGGTTTTGTATTATTTACGGCTAAATAATTAATATTTTTGGTTTGGAATTAATATATGTTAGAAAACATATTAAAAACATTTCCTGGATTTTTTTATGTGTTTGATGAATATGTAAAATTGTGTAAGGTGTGGGAATTAAATGTCTTATATATTTATAAAAGGATAAGGGGTATTTTATAAATAAATTAAATTGGTTATTTTTGAGATATTGGCAGCACTTTTAGAAAAAAAACTTAGCAACCAATAATATTTAAAAAATAAGGCAGGTTAGTTGAAAAGAAATTCATTTTAAGGTAAAAATTAGTTTTTACATGCTTTTAGCATGTTTTGCCACTTTCGGCATAGGGATCCGACCAAGTACTACCGCCTCCATGCCATCTAGACCAATCCAACTAGTATTAATGACTTGGTATAGAGTGAATGGGACTAAGGTGAAAGACACTAGGTCGAGGCCAAAGGTTCCGAAGGGGTCGATGTGTGTCTTTGATTTTAAACGAAAGCGCGCCTCCTTTGCTTTCCGAGGGTATGCTTTCAGCTTGGTTGGCCTTCGAATGGGTCTAGTTGATTTACGGAAAAGTTTCTAATGGTTGAGCCTTTTGTTTGAAGTAAATGCTTTCATTGGGGTCGAAACCCCTTGTTGCTGCCTTTTTATCTTTCAAAGAAATGGCTTTAGAAGTTATACTTTGCTTTAAAACCAAGCCGCTTCTTCAATGCTTTCAGAAGTTTGTTTCAACACCATCACTTCTTTGCTTAGAAAATGTTTTTGAAAGGTTTCTTTGGAATTATATGTTTTATGACCCTTTTTCCCTATTGAAGGTAGGACCGAAATGGTTTCGAAGGAGTTAACTTTTAGTGGTTTTGAAAGGTGTTTCCACATGTTTTAAATTGATCCCAAAGGCTTTCAAAAGGTTTGTTGTTTACAAAGGTTTCGATGCTTTTGAAAGTTTTATAAGAATGGTTTTGAAAGGGTGGCTCCCTAATGGTCTCAAAAGGTTAGAAAGGAAAGGTTTTCTAATGCTTCGAAAGGAAAAGTTTAAATGCTTAAAGATAGGATGCCTAAGGTTTTAAAGCTTTCGAAGGAATGATTTTTAAACGTTTCGAAAAGAAGATTGAATGGTTTCAAAAGGAATGTTTTGACCTTTCGGCCTTGGTTATAAAGAAGGGTTTACTTGGTTTCGAACGGGGCACTTTCAATGGATTCGAAAGGGGTACTTTCAAAGGTTTAATTGTTTTCATCAACAAAAATTTGTATAATATGGCAAGGTATTTTGAGTAAAGCATATAGCATATATTTTCCTTATTTAAGTTCAGCTTAAAGGTTTTAAATCAATTTGGGATGAAAAGGTTTTCAAGAAAAATTTAAGGGAAGATTACCCTAAGTCAAATTACTTAGATATTCGAATACCAGATGGAACTGGTATAGGGTCGCGCCCTATACATTAGCTATTAGACCTAGCTAATTTAGTCCAAATTTCCAATGTGTAGGGCTTTGTCATAAGTAAGATTAAAATTTTGATTACACATAGAAGGGATTATATATTTGTATATAGATTTCTTATTGGTGTACCCGCAAAATCATTAGGTTCAATTGACCTTGGAAGATGTTAAGTTAGGGACAAACCGCCCAAACGAGGAGTATTTTGAAGGTAGTTAAGGACAGACCGTCCAGAAGAGGAGTGTCTAATAGGTCTTAGATTATTCTGATTATATTGTTTGGTAGGGCCGAGTCAACCAAAGGTTACTAGTCAGCCAAACAAAATTATAATGTTCGAACAGATAGTTCATTTGTTACCTAATACGTATGTTTACACAATAGTGCTTTATAGTTTTTAACCAGTTTTGGTTGCAGGAATATATTTGCAAAAGATATGTTTTAAAAAATGTTAGTGAGGGTAAACCTGTTCGGCTAAGCGACGTGGTCTTACTTAATGTTAAATAACTGAGATGTATAGTATTATTCCCACTAGGCTTTATGTCTGCCCCAAATTTTATGCTTTTCCCCTTAAATCTCGGGTGCTCAAAATTAATTTGAGTAGACTGAGGGTTGAGGTTTACAGGTTTTTAGTAGGTTAGCGAAAAAAGCCTCTAGAGAAGAGTAGGTGGCTAACAGATAGTTATTTAGGAGTAGCTGTTTTATTTTTTTTGAATCCAACGTGTTGTGTTTAAGACAGTTATGTCTATATATTACTCTAGTCAACCAAGGGGGCATATTTATATGTCGTCTTGGCATATTTTTTAATAATTTTATTTTATTTAAACTTAGGAAACGATTATGGGATTATGTAAATGGATACGAAACATGTTTTGTGAAATTTAATGAGAAAAGTTGTTTTTGAAATTTGTGATTTTATGCCATATTCATGTGCTTCTGATATTATGGTTACCATTAACATTACCATATTTGGTTATCAAAAGTTAATATTGCAGATGACTACAGCATCTATAATGCTTAGGTTCGGGCCTCTAGATAGGGGATGTTACAACTTGGTATTAGAGCATAGGTTTATGAAAAACATAAAAAAAAAATTGAGAACATATTACAAAGGAATTAGAGTAAGACTGGTGTAAGAACCCGATTCTTCGACTTTCGAAAACCGACATCAATACGTTCACTGTATCAACTGTCGAGCAATCCAATGCCGGAAAATCGAACACTTAGGGTTTTAAGAAAAAGAAAGAGGTAGAAGAAGAAAGAAAAAGATAGAACAAAACAATATCATAATCTCACAATTCACAGCGGAACAACATATAATAGATAAATGATTATTCATTAAAACAAAAAAACTGTATATTTTATACATTACATCACATTACATTCATTGTCAGAGTTTACAACAACAAACAGGGGAAAAGAAATACTATATACTTAGTAATATGCTACGCCATCCGGCTCGCCTCCAGATTTCTGTAGAAACTCCTGAATTCCAGAAATTCCTGATAACCTTAACTCTAGACTGTCCGTGTGGAAATTGGTGGGCACCTAGAGTTTAGGAAGGGAAATAATAAACTCTAGGTCAGTCATGTGACTGGTGTGAGAACTTAAAATAGTTTATCTTTAAAACAAAGAATAGGATAATTTTAAAATAGATTCGCAATGCTTTTTAGAAAATGAGACTACCATAAGGCCTCCCGACACACACACAATGCAAGCGCAGACTTGGGGGAGATTTCTCCTTATGATAGTCAAAGATGCTTACTACGTAAAATCAAATCATTTTTGATATTATTATTAGTGCATAGTGTAGGAAAAATCATTTCGAAAATAAAGATATAAATCTTAGCCAGCATAGTACCATTATATTATGCCTACTATAGCTACCATATTAAATGGCAGGTTCTACAACTAAAACCGTACAAGGTTCGTATTGTTTCTTTGGATTTCCAACAAATGGTCAGGCCAAGGAACTTCCCATTGCCTCATGGAAATGCCTCTGGAAGACGCCCAGAGAACCTAACCGGATCTCTGCCAACAAAAGGCCGGGTTACCTCTGTAAAAATAGGTAACTACTGACGCGCGTATGCCACCCCCCGGTTGTAACAACCTTTATATAAAGATCCTCAACCAATAACAATCGCAAAGTCATATAAATTTGCAATATTCACATAAGTTAAGTATCTGGGCTCCATACCATGATACCACTTCTATCCAGAAGGCAATGACATACACTAAGGGGCGCTAATCCCTAGAACCTTGCTGCATCCTTCCTGTTTTGACCATTTCCGGGGTGTGAGGTCCGGCGATGTCTCGTCCAAAAAGCCACGCTTTATACAAAAGCTGTGCTTTGATCATCAAATGCTCAACAGCACTTCATATGCCACATTACCAATTTGGGAATGTATCACTAGTAACCATCGACTACATAACCTTTAAGGGTGTTAAGCAAAGAGAATAGATTCTCTGCCACCAACGGAAACATATTTGATAGAAACCAGCTTTACATCTCAAATGGTAACGTCATACACACCTCCATACAAGTCCGTTCCAGGATCGAACGGAACCGAATGCACTTACAAAGATGCCCTTGCAATCTGGATATTCACTAATCACGACCATACTTCCCATCACAAAGAGTAATAAATTTCTATATCGGGGATCAGCCGATGCAGAAACATTCGTTGGTAATCCTTCCATTTTCACAAATATCCGTCTTCAACACCGGTCATCAATGCGATCTATTACGATGTATCACATATTCGGAATGGGTTATACGACCCCTAGGTCCTTTCCCGGCTAACCCGAATAGTGAGCGCTTATTTTTAAAAATAAGTGTAGCATTCAAATTTAAGCAGTCACAACAAATACCTATTTAAAGGTAAATATTGATAGTCGGTTATTTAACTATCAATAGGTATGCACAACATCACCAGATTCCAAATAATTTTCCAAATTATTTATTTTCCAAAAATATCCTTACAAGATATATATATATATGTATAATTTCCATACTTCAAAAATAAATTGATATTTATTTTTAAACCAATTTTCCCAATTTCATTTATAAATTCCATATTGAAATTACATTTCCAAAATATCTGTGAATATACGATTTTCAAATCGATTTCAAATATTCACTTTCAATTTATCTTTAAAAAGATAATTCTCAAAACGTTCATTTCATATTGGAAAACATTTCCCTACTTATTTAATAATAAGTATTTCACAAATCTATTTATTTTCAACATTTGGAAAATAGTCGATATACTTAAATTAATATTAAGTACATATTTCATTTCTTAAGGAAAACATTTTCTTTAACACTTTTATTTGAGTCCAAACAAATGTTGCGTAAAACATTGGCATAGGGATTCGAAATTTAGATAGATATATAAATCCCAATACTGTATAAGACATTTCCTTTCGGAAATTATTTGTTATAACAACAATGTTATAGTCCACCGTTTCCTTCAATTCCTTGAAAACGCCTATTTCAACAATTAATGTTGAAATCTATGTTTTCAATACTTAATACATTTAAAACATCTCTAATCATTTTAATTCTATTTAAAATATCATTTTCCCAAAACATTTCCTTAATGTATTACTCCTTATCCAAAATCGTGAATATACTTTGTTAATCCCAATTCAACATTTTCTACACGTTTTATTTAGAAGGTTATCCACTGTCCAAAATCGTGGATATACATCGTTTACCAAATTCAACACTTCCATATATTTAATTAAAGGATTTTCCACAGTCCAAAATCATGGATATAATTCCTTTAATAATTTCTTTGTTCAGTTATCAAATTTATTTGATTATGGATTTATAAAACAACGTTTACAAATTCCATTTCTATTTCATAACTACTTCGATTTATAAATCTCCTTTAATAACCAATTCTATATATATTTCGTTTACATGCCGATTCCAACTTATAAGTAAATTTCTTATAATCCATTTATTCACAAACCCATTCTTTTATATCATCATTTATTTATAAATCTAAAATTCTTAATTACTTATAAAACTAGGTACAACTTTATTTTAATACTTATAAAAGCTCGTTTTATAATTCCGATATCTTTAACTTATAAAATATCAATTTTATAAATCTTTTATAGAAACCGTTTATAATAATTCAAAAATCCCAATTTAAACCATTTTATAAATTCATCAGCTATTTATTTCAAAAATCACATTTCGATTATATTTCCCAAAAATCCTAATTTTTATAACATAAAAATTTATAACATTATAATTATTTAAAATGAATCAATTCAAAAATTTAATAAAACGTATACTTTCAAAAATCACTTTAAAAATCCTTTTAAAATCAAAATCGTTACTTTAAAATTTAAAAGTGGATCCGATGATGCAACAACACCAAATAATCAATCATGGCATCCAAACATCATATATCGATATGATAACCAATCAAATATCACAATATCTGAAATCAAATAAATGCTGGTGAGGAATCCAGTTGGATCCCTCCAACCTGTTTCCCTACATCCATAGATGTTAGCACAATACCAATCTCGTTTTAAGATGGGATATCGCGGTATATGAGATTTATAAAATATTATCCACTTAATAGGCGGTGCAATAGTGTCTCATCCGCTATATAATGCGGGAAATCAACTCCAAGTACATATATAATACCAATCCCACCTCAAGGTGGAATATCATGGTATATGAGTTTAATAAATAACCTTCGCTTAATAGGCGGCGTATAGGGTCTATTTCAATATAATAGATAATACTATATTATCCAAACAAACAATCAACACAAGCAACAAATTTAAATCTAACTATTTAAAATTTAAACAAAACCCTTTTTGAGTGAGAAGTTCTCACCTTTGCTTTTAATTTGCAATCCATTTCCATCTTGACTTGGTTTTCTTGATTTATACCTTGTATAAATATTTACACAGTTATTAATATTCGAATCAACTGAACAATTAATTTTCCGTTTAATAGTTTTTGATTAGCTGATAATTCTTTTTAAATCAATTTTCCCCTTTAATAAATTTATTTAATTAATTATTGAAATTCCTTTAATAACCAATTTCTTTTAATAATTTATTTAACAAAAATTTAAAATTCGGACTGATTCCTTTTAAATAAATCTATCCAACTAAGATTTTATTTTAAATTAATATCTTTATTTTAAATCAATTTCTTTTAATGATTAAATTAACAAAAGTTCAATTAAAACAAAATTTCCTTTAAATAAATCATTTTACCTAACAAATTTTCTTTTATAGATTATTCTTAGGGATTATAATTTTTTTAAATGAGCTAAAAACAAAATAAATCACTTAAAATTTTATTTCCAAAATTAAATCGTGCGTGTGTGTATATATAAAGACTGAAAACTACGTATATATATATATTTTTATTTTTCCATTTTCAAAATCTTATTCCCATAAAATATGTTTACAATTTTAGTCACTGCAAAAAAATAAAACTTAACTTTACTCTAAATATATACCCATACACACGCTTATGTATTTATTATAAGATTTAACTAAATAATTTAAATTAAATTATTCAAATTATACCTTCGCTGCCGTACCCACACCCAAACTGACGACCTCGTCACCAATCGTCAACACGGTCCTGATGTGCGCCATCACCCCCATCGCGACTTCCAGAATTCGTCCCATTCACCACTTGAATCGCTGCCCTAGCCATCGCCTCTACGCAAACTCGCTGCAACCTGAATCGTCGCTTCCAGCTGCGACATGAATGAGCTCGACTGCAAATCAACCGGAGCCATGGCCTCGCGCGAGCGTGCGCGCCTCGTCGATGTGCGATTGCCTCGCCTGGAAACGATAACCCAAGTCGCGATTTCGACTTAATCCCCTTCGATCGTGCTTACAATCGATCGATTGTTTTGAGGAGGATGTGATTTCGTTGTTTTGAACGGAAGGGAAAAGAGGAACTGTTCTTTTTAGGAAGTGTCAGCCATTATTCTTGTTCTTGATTGATTTTTTTAATTTCTAATTGAGGAACTTCGAAATGAAGTTGCGTGATTACTTAAAAAGAAATGGGAAATGGGGAGGATACAAGAGTACGCGATGTTTCAGGGATAACGTGTTTGCACGATTTTGTTCCATGATCTTCTGCGTAACTTAAGGAAGGAAAGTAGCTGATGTTGACAAATTTTAAAAAATTAAATTTAAATTGAATCCGATTTAAATTTCAACGCGTTTATACGTCGTATGTTCGCATAACAACTCCGATAAATACGAAATTTGAAATTCGGTAATAATTCAATATTACGGACCCAATGAAGCTGGTTTCGTCGAATTCCGAGACTGTACCTCGGAAGGCTATTTTCAAATATGGACTCAAAGGATATAATTTCAAAACTGATCAAAACACTTTTAAATTCAATTCTAAAGCTTCCATTATCTACAGTATTATCAATATGAATTTTACAAGCCTTTGAAATATTTTTAATCAGCTTAAAATTGAGGATTCAAATTTTTATTCAACTTTCAATAGATTAAACTTTATAATTTAATCGCCAAATTCATTCTAAAAATTTGAAATTCAAGTCAAACCATCATTCAAATATTTAAAATTAATTAAATATTTTTGTTATCCCGCCTTTTTCAACAAGGCCGTGATATCGAAAGATCGACCGAGAAAACCAAAGATAGCTCGTCTCAAAGATTGGTCAACTTAGCATCTCAATAAGGCAAGTTCTGTTGAAAGATTTCTCATCTAAGATCCCCTACGGAGGGGGAGTTCGGGGGGGGGGGGAGGTGCCAACCCCCCAAGGTGGGGTGCGGGGGCAACGCCACCGCTACGGTGTTCGACCTGACCGGTCAGGTCGCAGGGGTCCAGGTGGCAGCACCCTCGGCGGGGTGCGGGGCAACGCCCCGTCCAAAACGGTATGCGACTTAGAGCATGGAGTCTCCAACGAGCTAAAGCTTCCAGCGAGTTAACGGGTTGGAGCTTCCAGCGACCTAACTGCTTGAAGGAGTTCGTGACCTAAGCTACAACGAAAACCTCACGACCTAAAGCATGACCGACCTAAGCGGCTCAGCGACTTAAGGCATAAAGTGGTCCAGCGACCTAAAACTAAACGAGTTAACGCCTTACGACTTAAAGAATAGAGCGACCCAACCATTTCGAAAGCTACAGTAACCCTGCGACCTAAGAAAGTACACGACTTAGCGACCTATCTCCCTCCAGGTTAAGTCGCTCACGACTTAAAAAGACACCTCAACAAAGTTAGGTCGCTTGCGACATAACTCCTCTCCTTAACTCATAGGTCACTCACGACCTAAAAGATACCTCGTTTTTCCCTTAGGTCGCACCATGCCATAGCTCCTAATGCCAATCTCCCTAGGTCGTCCCTACCGACCTACGACCTACCTTGCACCATTACCATTTAGGTTGCTCCTCATACCTCAACATGTTAAGCCGCTTACCACTCTCCTTAAGTCGCTCTATGACCTACTGCTCCATTGAGAAGAGATCAAGTGTTGTAAGATCTCCACCACTAGGTCGTCCCATGACCCACGACCTACCTTAGGTCGCTCACGACCTATACCCAGCCGACCTAACTCCGAACTCTCCTATAAATACTTCGCCTACTCCAACGACAAGTGGATTTTTCCGGATTCCAAGGCGCCTATACTCTGCCATTTTCTCGGCTCTTCCAGCACTTCATCCATCGAAGAATCTTCATCAAGAGATCTACTTCATTCAACATGAATCCAAGAAGCAATACATCGTTAAAGTTCTAATCTCTTTCTTCGATCATGTTGTAAATCCTGTTGTAATCTTGAAATCGTGTAAAGTGCTGTGATCTTGTAAAAGTGTGCTCGAAGAAGATAATGGAGAATATAAAGTGGATGTAGGCTTGTTAGAAGCCGAACCACTATAAAAAATCTCTGTCTCTTTTACTTTTCTGCTATTTTTTCTTTTTACTTTGTTTCCTGTGCAGACGGGTGGTGCTTTCACTTGATTACGACTCACACCGGGTGTTAGCGTTAAAGTCATTTTTACCGTTAACATTTTGGTGCTTTCACTGAGAACCGAACTCAATAATTCTACTAATCAAGACTTGAATCCGAGAGATTGAGAAATATGCAGAATTATGGTGAGGCGATCCAGTAGATTGCAAAGACCGGAGGATAGTCATCACAAAGTGGTTAAGAGGCTTCTTCGAGGGAAAGCCACACTTCAGCCTTCGTTACGAGAGAGGAGATGGAGGCAATGATGAAAAGGCAAGAGGACTTGATCCAGAATTTGTTCCATCAAATTGGGCAACTTGGACCACAAAGTCAAGAGGAACAGAAGCTCAACCAGAGGAACAGATTCCACCATCCCCTCGTGAACTCGAGGGGCAAGATGAAAGCATTGGGCGAGGACAATCACTTGGCAACAACGATAGATTGGTGGAAATGGTCAAAAAGGCTATGAGAGGTGGTTTGGTAAACAAGGACTTAGAGGACGTGAATAGGAGTCCTTTTACCACAGCAATCAGGTGAGCTAAGAACCCACCAGACTTTAAGCTACCATCGTTGGATATGTACAATGGAAGGACAGACCCTACAGTTCATCTGACAAAATATATGAGGCATATGGAAGTGCTGGGGGCATCAGAGGAAGTTATGGCCCAGTGCTTTCCGCTGTACTTGACAAATATTGCATCATTATGGTTCAGACAATTGGAAAATGGATCGATTGAAACATGGAATGATTTGATTGAGAAGTTTATGAGGCAATTCAGGGTCGACAACTCGAGGCCCAAGAATATTATGAGTTTGACAGTACTAAAGCAAAGAACCAGAGAACCTTTGAGAATCTTTTTGGCACGATTCAACGCAGCTGCGGCATCGGTGGATCGACCAGATCCATCCATGCTTCTGATGGCAGCCGTGTCGGGCATAGCAAATGGCACAGAGTTCAAGAATTCATCAACCAAAGATCCTCCTATGGATTTGGGAGCATTTTTTCATGTGGCCGAAGGGTTCTTACGATTAGAGGACGCAAAGGCTGATATAGAAGAAGGAGAATGGACCGATGTTTCTGTGGTCAAAGGTGGGAATCCTCCTGAGAAAGGTGCAAAAACCGGCAAAGGTAAACGAAAAGCTGAGGATAACAATGATAAATCAACACGACAACAAAGAGGATCAAGATTCACCTCGTACATAGAATTGAATCAGACTTTGGAGCGAACCTATCAGGACACTAAAGGACAGATTCCTTATCGAAAGCCCTCGAGGAGAGATCCAACCAACAACGAGAAAAAGTCGAAAATGTATTGCTTGTTCCATGAGCTAAATGGCCATAGCACGAATGAATGCAGACACTTGAAAGATGAAATTGAGGGGCATATCCCGGAAGGTTTGCTATCTCAATATGTGAAAAAGAAGGCTGCAACGGTGGAACAAGAACAACCACCTGCACCAACTGGAGACACCTCAGGATCAAAGTGTCGACCCATCATTGAATAATTGAGGTTACGACGAATGAGTGGAAAATCTATATCAACACAATTAAGTTGTTCACACATGTATGGGACCACGATCGATCCCCAGGCATGCTCTGATACAACTATAAATCATACTGATGTAGATGTTTGCACTTGGACGTCAATTCTTTATTTTTGTATTTCACTTCTGATGACTGATTACTTTGCCTTCTATGTTTGGACTAGGCTTCACATTGCTTTCATGATTTGTTTCCGACGATTGAGTTTGACTCTACATGGCTTACGTGTTTTGCTTCTGATGTTGAGTTTGACTCTACTGTGCTTTCATGATTTGCTTTCGATGTTTGGATTTGATTCCACATTGCTTTCACGATTTTCTTCGAATGTTTGGATTTGACTTTTTCAGACATTTCTACTTGACAACTTTTCAGTTGAACATTTGATTTTTCATGATTTTGAAACGTGTAAGCCCTACGAACAGGCATCATCAAGCCCTATGAACAGGCACCCAACTTCGAACATTCTCAATGATTAAGTCCTATGAACAGGCACCCGACTTTGAACAGTCAAAAACTAATGGATTTAAGTGCTTGACCACCAACAGTCGCTTGACTGTGGTCGGCCGCGCTTCAATTCATAACTCGATCCTAAGCGATCGTCGGATAGATTTAAGTGCTTGACCGCGCAGGGCCGCACTTGACCTCAAATGACTCGATCACGAATGGTCGTCGTTTGAAGTTAAGCGCCTGACCATGAATAGCCGCGCTTCACACCGCCAACAGTCGCACTTTCACCTCAAATGGCCTGACTCCGAATGGTCGTCGTTTGAAGTAAAGCACTTGACTGTGGATGGTTGCATTTCAGCTCACTTGGCTTGATCCTGACCATCATATATAGTTGAGTGCTTGACCATGGACGGCCGTGCTTCACCTCAAATGAATCGATCACAAATGGTCGTCATTTGAATTAAGCGCTTGACCGCGAGCGACCGCGCTTTACCACTTGATCACTCAGGGCCGCACTTTACTACAAATGACTCGACCCCGAATGGTCGTCATTTGAAGTAAGGCGCTTGACCATGAACGGTTGAGCTCTACCACTAGACCGCACAAGGACGCACTTTACCACAAATGGCTCGATCTCGAATGGTCGTCAATTGATGTAAAGCGCTTGACCATGAACGGTTGTCATTTTGATCGCACAGGGTCGCACTTTACCACGAATGGCTCGACCCCCGAATGGTCGTCATTCGAAGCAAAGCGCTTGACCATGAAAGATCACCAGTCACTACAAATGACCCGATTTCGAACGATCGTCGCATGGATTTAGACGCTTGACCGCGCAGGGCCACACTTCACCTCAAATGACTTCACCACAAATGGTCGCCACTTGAAGTTAAGCGCTTGACCATGAACGGTCGCGCTTCATCCCAAATAGCTCAATCTCGAACGATCAACATTTTGGGGCCATATGAAACTGTCAATTCCTTTACAGGTTATCAACAGGATATGAACGTCCGGATTATGGCATTACAAAACAAACCTTCCTACCACAAGGCATGTTTTGGGGGGCAAGTGTTATCCCGCCTTTTTCAGCAAGGCCGTGATGTCAAAAGATCGACCGAGAAAACCAAAGATAGCTCGTCTCAAAGATTGGTCAACTCAGCATTTCAATAAGGCAAGTTCTGTTCAAAGATTTCTCATCTAAGATTCCCTACGGATGGGGGGTCCGGTAGGGTGCCAACACCCCAAGGTGGGGGTGCGGGGGCAACGCCATCGCTACGGTGTTCGACCTAACTGCTTGAAGGAGTTCGTGACCTAAGCTACAACGAAAACCTCGCGACCTAAAGCATGACCGACCTAAGCGGCTCAGCGACTTAAGGCATAAAGTGGTCCAGCGACCTTAAACTAAACGAGTTAACGCCTTTCGACTTAAAGAATAGAGCGACTCAACCATTTCGGAAGCTACAGTAACCCCGCGACCTAAGAAAGTACACGACTTCGAGACCTATCTCCCTCCAGGTTAAGTCGCTCACGACTTAAAAAGGCACCTCAACAAAGTTAGGTCGCTTGCGACCTAACTCCTCTCCTTAATTCATAGGTCGCTCACGACCTAAAAGATACCTCGTTTTTCCCTTAGGTTGCTCCATGCCATAGCTCCTAATGCCAATCTCCCTAGGTCGTCCCTACCGACCTACGACCTACCTTGCACCATTACCATTTAGGTCGCTCCTGATACCTGAACATGTTAAGCCGCTTACCACTCTCCTTAAGTTGCTCTACGACCTACTGCTCCATTGAGAAGAGATCAAGTGCTGTAAGGTCGCCACCACTAGGTCGTCCCACGATCTACGACCTACCTTAGGTCGCTCACGACCTATACCCAGCCGACCTAACTCCGAACTCTCCTATAAATACTCCGCCTACTCCAACGACAAGTGGACTTTTCCGGATTCCAAGGTGCCTATACTCTGCCATTTTCTCGGCTCTTTCATCACTTCATCCATCGAAGAATCTTCATCAAAAGATCTACTTCATTCAACATGAATCCAAGAAGCAATACATCGTTAAAGTTCTAATCTCTTTCTTCGATTGTGTTGTAAATCGTGTTGTAAAGTGTTGTAATCTTGAAATAGTGTAAAGTGTTGTGATCTTGTAAAAGTGTGCATGAAGAAGATAATGGAGAATGTAAAGTGGATGTAGGCTTGTTAGAAGCCGAACCACTATAAATATCTCTGTCTCTTTTACTTTTCTGCAATTTTTTCTTTTTACTTTGTTTCCCGTGCAGACGGGTGGTTCTTTCACTTGATTACGACTCACACCGGGTGTTAGCGTTAAAGTCATTTTTACCGTCAACAATTTTTAAACTAAATTGTTCTAAATTTTGGGTCGTTACAACTGGGGTATGAGATAACGCTATACTAACATACTTGTATTTGCTATAAGTATATGTCATTTCTCTATTCTCCTATCTCTCTTAGGATATTCTTTTATATCTTACGAGGCTTAAATATAGATATGGATGCTTGAAGTGGAATAGTGAATCTTGGAGGAAGCACCAGCATAAATGGAAATACCAGACTGAATATTAGAAGGAACTAAGGTCAGGCACAAGTGGGGAATGTTGGTGCTGGAGTCCCACAAGTGGATATGAGAGCTACGTATCAGTTTTTCGTGAATATGATGCAGACAAGTGTTGCTGCTGGAATGGTCGAAGGAAATGCTGGAGTAGGAGCTCAGGATGCTCTAGTGTTCAAAAATTATGCTATCTTGAGCATAGATTATGCTAGGCTTGGAGGAAAACCATTTATTGGAACTAAGGATGCTATTGAGGTGGAGCACTGGTTGCTGTATTGTGAGACGTTTTTTTGCTGAGTTGGGGCTCAATGATAAGCAGAAGAGAAGGCTTTCTTTGAAATAGCTTCAAGGAGCAGCTTTATTTTGGTGGAATAGTGTGATGGCTGAAGTTAATGAATAGGGGATGACATGGGCTGAGTTTAAGAGTGGGTTCGAGGATAGATTCATGCCAGTGACGATGCAGCTGCTTTACTCGAATAGTTTGCTGATTTGGAGCAAGGGGAGATGTCTATTTTAGAGTATGCTAAGATTTGAGGAGTTGGTTAGGTGTGGGTATGCTACTGTGGATACCGTGATGAAGAGGAATGAGAAGTTTATAAGAGGGTTGAAACATGAGTTGGCAAGGGTACATTACCTCATATTAGGGATCCTTGCGATGTTGTAGTGGAGATGGCTCTATGGCACAAGGAGATGCTTGCTTCTTTGGAGAAGAATAAGACAAAGGAGGTCCATGTTACACCCCACATTTTTAGATAATTAAATAACCAAAATAATTATAAGAAGTGAAAATGAGCATTTTTGGAATTGTCAGAATATGGCCTCAAAACTTATAACATCGTCTTCGTGGTGATTTTCTGATTGATTTACATATATAATATGCGTCGAATGGACTTCTTATAAAAAAGTTATCGACGTCCGAAGTTCCATATCAAAAAATAGTTATACGTGTAAATGCATATGAATATATTTGTTTATAAATATATGCACGTATAAATTCCAAAAATAATGCACATTTGTATTTCAAAATAGATGCACGTCATGAAGGAAAATTAATTGACATCAACAACTAGAAGTAATTAATTAATATTAGTAGGCAATGTTAATTAAATCAGCAAATTAAGTAAATTAATTTATATTAATTAGCAACGTTTGAATTTCAAAATAGACATGTGTTATGAAGGGAATTAAATTTGCAATTGATGGAAATTAATTGGAATTAATATGCAATGGTTAAAAACTAATGTTTAATAATTTGATTTACGCGCAATCTCGAGCATTGTTTTCTGGATCCAACGATTTGCGGAAGCCTGTGATGTTGGTGCACTAGACTCAATCCTAAAATCCGACGATCTAATATCCCAAAACTTCACTATAAATAAAACCCTAGCCCTTGCTATTTTCTCACAATTATTCTCCAATTAGATTTTCTCCCAATTGGGTTCATTGCATGAGGCTGATCCCTAATCAGAAAATATTTCTATTGAGGATATCTTTTTAATAAAAGTATTAGACACCTTAGAAAGGGATCCAGGAAGGCCATGGAGCAAAGCTAAGGACGACGGGTCAGTGGATTAAAATTATATCTCTTTTATGTTTATGATATAATATCGTTAGATTCCCGTTAAATATTATATTCAGCATTTATTTCAGTAATTTGTTCTACTAATTGGTTATGTTAGAACTGTAAATGTTGTAATGGAGGTGTACTTATTTTTAAATGTTATTTATATAAAAAAGAAAGGAATCCAATTAAATATATGCAATATTAAGCTTAAAAGTTGTAGAGAAAGGCATAAGCCTAAAAGCGAGAAATTTACAGTAAATTGTGCTAAAACGGGAGAAATGAATTAAAAAAGGGAAAATTTAGTAACTTGATTTGAAAGTTAGTGATATATTAGTTGGTTGGTTAATAAAACAAGAATACATTTCCATAGTTTAATATTGCAAGAAGAATGATAAACGTAATTGCAAGAATAAAAGAAAGAAAAAGAGAATTAGTGTAAAATAGAGACATTGCTATATTTTGCATTATCCAATAATTAAAGAGACAATAAAGGAAATAACTTTCCATTAAGAGTTATTGTTTATAGCATTATTTAGTATTAAAATATGAAAATGGATTTATAGCACAATTTTTGCAAACAACCAAATAGAATAGAACTACTTCCTAGAATAAAAGAGAATAAAGTAAAGAGTTAAGGAAATTGAAGAAGACATCAAGTTAATTATTTGACAAGGCTAGAAATAATAAACAGAAATGTGCGTAGATCCACATTTACTGTGCAGATAGTAAAATAAAAGTAAAGCAGTTATTATGATAAGTAGTTTGTGAGAATTGGACGTATTCCCAAGCTAAGATGTCATATAATATAAGAGAACTAAAAGGAATATTGTATCATAATAAAAGAGGACATACTAGAATAGAAGAGAGGCACTTGTAATTGGACTTATAACATGCAAGTTATAAAAAAAGGAAATGCATAAGTTATAATTAAAAAGAAAGAAATAGAAAAGGATTATTTTATCAACTTAGACATTGGATTAAGTTAATAAGCAAAAATGATAGAAGTGGCCCATACCGGTAGCATTCCCTTTCAGTCAGGAGCCGATGGTCTCAAAATACTTAGGTAGGGCTAGGTTTGCAGATTAGGTTAAATACGTAGCCAACAGAATAAGAAAAGTAAACTAAACGCATAATAAAAGATTAGATGTAGGGTCCAATATTGGTAAGATGCGTTTGGAGCAGCCCAAAGGATGAAGAGCCTAACGAAGCAGTTCATCGTAGATTTTTCAGCATAGAAAGAGCACATCAAACCTAGTTAATTTGGGCTTAAAGAAAGTACGAGACTTCAACGGGACGTGAGGGTACTCTACGATGGCCCCCTGGGGTAGGCCTAACCAAGCAGCACCCACGGGGTAGGTCTGTAGGTGTTCCATCAAGAGGGTACACCTTGACTGCTTTTGCATTGTAGGCCTAACGAAGAGAACCTTTGTAGACAGCCAAAAGGTTGATGATGGAGTTGGATATTTGTATGACACCATACTCCTACTTGTGAGTAGGTTTTAGTGGGCAGGACTCAAAATGATAGTCGCATGCGGAGATCAAGCCATCATCAATCAGAGCAAGTTCGGGAAAGACTACAGTTAAACCAATAGGCCAATGATTCTTTCACTATTGAGACATTGGATGAGGGGCACAGGCCAATTGAGTGTTTAGGTTGTTCGTAGTAGAGAATGACCACTTAGTTCTTGAAAGGTCTTTCGATTTGTTGTGGGCAGGCTGTGTGGGGCCATAAGCATGATGAGAAAAGAAACAGACCAAATATAATATATGTATTGTAAGCCCAACGAAGATGGCCTTTACAGATACAAAAAATCCCTTACCGAGTTCCCTACAAGGTAGACCTTGTTAGCGAAATTCAGAGAGTAGATAGAACGATTACATATAATCATCAAGGTACGCACTGGTTGGTACATTGCGGATGTCCGAGTACTTGTAAGCTAGTGTGGACATAGTGTTAAATTTTCATAGCACACAGAACATATGTATTGTAGGCCTCAAAAAGCTGTCCTTTACAGGTATAGTTTCAGTATGCTCTAACAGTGAGACGATGGAGTCCTTTTCAAAGTGGATAAAGAAGGTATTATGGGTAGTACCTAGGACTAATGTAGTATTTGGGCATATGGCCGCATATATTAGTTATTAGGTTTTAATCTATTAGGGAGTAGATGGGTACGATTCACGCACAAGGCCAAGAGTATTATAAGCCCAATAAACCTAATATGACGGAAAATGGAAATAGAACGGTATTTATAAAATTATGCTTAGAAGTGTATAATTTATCCATTCTCCAGAACTTTAGTTCTGAATCCCTCCTCATAACATCCCACAAGTTAGAAGATGGTAGAGATTTCCCAGTTTTGTGACACTTGTACAGAAAGTGTTTTACCTTGGTGAGTATTTACTTACAATTATATTTTTAGTTAGTTCCGCTGTGAGATATTTACTTAAACTCTGATATATTTGTCTTTGCTTATTTGGAGGATACCAAATAAACCACTTGGGCTTTAGTGGGCTGGGGTTTTAGGATTTTTGTGAAAAATTCGGACCTGTTGGAATACTGGTTGTTATATTTGGTATCAGAACCTACGTTTAAGGTTCCAAGGTAAATATTGAGTGAACGTATTTGTATTTTTGAATAAAATATAAAAATATTATGTACTAAAATCCAAATAGTCTCCACTTATATATTTGAACATATGGAAAGTCTTTAGTAGTACATTTGTACATAGTTTGCTAGTTGGGTTTGGGATGACCCAAGAGTGTTGAGCCACATGTTATTACCAATGTATAATGTACAATATGCTATGTTTTGAGAGAAGATTAAGAAGAATGCCTTAGGCCGTGACCACCATCTCTTATAAATCAAAACATGGCCATGACCAACATGTTTTAGTAATTTATAATGTAAAATATGCTATGTTTTGCTAGTTGGGTTGGTTATTTATAAGAGATTTTAGTAAGGGAATGAGATTTTAGTAAGAAGAAATTCACTTTCTGTCTAGCCCAATAAAATGTGTAACGACCCATAATTTTGTTATTACTTTTAATTAAATTTTTATTCGAAAAATTTGATCTTCAAATCGGTAAAAATTGAATTTCTGGAATTTTTCGGATGTAAGTTTGGAATTTGTTTGAAATTTATTTTCCACATTCAATAAATTAAACATTTTCTAAAAAATTTATATTTTTGGTCAAACTTTGACTTTTATTTGAAAAGTTTAAAAAATTTAAAATTTAAAACTCTAATCTTTTATTTGAAGTGGATATAATCATAATATCCGTTCCTCTTTTTGTTTCATTTAATTCTGATTTATACTTTTCAAATTGAATAAAGTACAGCATTTTACAAACAATTAATTTCTGTGTTTACTTTATATTTTTCCTATGTCCGTCGTTTATTTTATTTTTTATTTTGTTTCCTCCAGACTTTATTTATTTATTGGGGTTCATTTGTGCATATTCTTTTATTTAATGGCTTGGAAACAAATCAATTAGACATACATTACTTTGTTTAATTAGGCATAGGTTACATTTGTTTTAATTTCATGCCTTTTCATTTGCATCGCCACTTTATTACTTGTTTTAGCCATACAAACTCTTTTCCTAGCCGTGTATTTCTCACTTGCAAATCACGTACAAGATCTACTTCTCACTTCAAACTCCCCAGTTTCATTTGCATTTATGAATAAATTTTGTACAGGATTCTTTCTCCTTAAATTCTGCCCTTTTAATTTCCTGGCCACTCATCTACACATCTTTAGCCGTTCAAATATTATAATCCTAGCCGCCATCTACTTTGTGAATCACATACAAAATTTGTTTCTCATCTCATTTGCGTTCCAGAGAAAGAAAAAAATTTAGATAGTTATTCCATGGCTTCTCCTTGCTTTCTTCTTCCATATTTATTTGTTTTTCTCTTTTGCCTTCAAGATAGGCTCGGCCTCCAAGCTATAGCCGACCGCATCACCATCTCCTCCACCTCCATGCCTACCATCACCACCTCTACATCACCTCATGCCTTAGGTCGTGACCACCATGAAGTCCAATCACCAAAACATTGAACAAAACCTAGCCTAGATGACATATTCAGCTCCTCTTCACTTCTTAACCTCGGCCAACACAATTCCATTCACCTCCTTGCTTTTCCATGACCACTACATCACCATAGCCGTGCTTCATGTTTCCTTGACCTATGCCATAGCGATGGACGAGCCAAACAAGCATAGGGACGAGCCTATGTTGCTTGTGACCTTCCAATTTCCAAGCTTTTTCCTTCCTAGTGTTTGTAACGTGCTTTTCTCCAAATTCCAAGCGATAGCCGAGCCTAGCCTTGTACAAAACCATCTTGGTTGAGCATGCTTTGTAGTGATCTAGCCTATTAATGATGTAGCCAAACCCATGGATTGATTAAAACAAAGGTTGTCATTTCTATCCCATATTTTCCGTTGTTGTAATCTCTATTCTTTGTATTGAATAATGTCTTATGTTTGGGATATTTGTTTGCATTGTTTTGTTATGTACAAGATGTGGATCTTAGCTCTCTTTTCACTCAAGTTTGCATCTTGCTATCAAAAGGTTATGTCCCTTTTATCCATATTGTTCATTGATTGATTCATAATCTTGTATGTTTAATTATACACTTATGTTTGTGTAATTGTTTGTATACAAGATTTGGTTTCGACTCTTCATCCACTCAAAAGAATATAGTAGTTCTTTGTCGTGCCTTTTCGTGCTTTGCGGAGTTTAAATTTGGGTTTGAATTTCAATTCTAGCTTTAAAAGGTGAGTTTCATCACTCTTGACATATATACTTATATTATTGTGAAATGATGACAAGTGGATCTGTATAAATTGATATGTTATTGATACAAGCCTGTGATATATTTATATGATGTTAAATACTGTTTACATACCTGCTACATCATCCGTTATGATATTATATGCTATACTGTTATTTTATTTCCCGTGTATCACACTGCACGTTCCCTATCACTATGGGTTGAAATGATACATACTCGAACAGATATTATGTAACAACCCAGGGTTTTGCACATTTTATAATCGTCATGAAACGATTAATGTAGCTAGCTAATTGTTGTTTGGAGTTTAATCGGGTTGTAATTCTTTTGAAAATTCATTGAATGTTGTGTGTGCTTTAAAGCAATCTCGTCCCACTTTTCTTTTATTATTTTGCTGTTGCGTTACATTGAAGAGAATACCCGATCCCCCTGATTCTCTTCATAAACCCTAAACACAAACGAACGAAAATAAATGGTGGCTTCAATTCTCATGCTCGTTCGTTCCTAAAAAATTAGGGCTTCTGGAATTCGAAGATGCCGACCTACAGTTGCTCGATCGAAGTGATTTAGGCCCTTGCTTGTCGATCGACGAAAGTTGCTCACGGCTGCTTCTTTTTGGTCGAGTTCGCCTTCGCTTCGATCATGGTGAGTGATTTTTCACCCACATCTTATTCACTCTACGGTTTGAATATAATTAGAGATGCTTGATTTATCTTGGCCATTCAATTTTGTCTCAGTTGTGATTACGTGATAATGTTTCGATGATTGATGTTTCTCTGACTTTATCGAGTCTTATAATTTGATGAATTTCCGGCTTTGATGATTTTTGAATTTGAGATTGACGATGTTGTTTTGTTCGATTATGGCTATATCGTTACCGCCTCTGGTAGCACTTTGATCCTTGTTCAATTTTACCTACAAGAATTGTTCGGCATTGTCTACATATGAATTTGACTGTTGTGTTTTGTTTGAAAATGATATTGGCCTTGACCTTGTTTATTTGAAAGGATTCCTGGTCTGTTGGCTTTGCTGCCTTCATACATTTGCAGCTTTTATTTTTTTAGTTGTTGCACAATATATATGAACGTGGTTCGTATTTATGTTGTGCATTAAGCATTTCCTCGTATTTTGGATTGCCTGACCACTTTGATTGTCTTTGTGGTATGGTCCCTTCAAATTGTTGTACTTGACTCACTACTGTTGTGAGTTGTTATATTTTTGGTTCTTTCACCTTCATTCAGTTGTATTCATGTGCTGTCTACAGTTCTTATTTGCAGTTACCCCTTTAATTCGTGTACACTCTGGCCTTTGTGCCTCGTTCCTATTCCTTTATATGCTACGCAGTGTCACTTTATGGATTTCATGAATATTTGGATGTTCAGGTTGCGTACACAATTCATGTGTTGCCCATCTGTGTCCATTGTGCATTGTTTGGTCTGATGCTCCAGTTCCACTTCTTGAAGTGTGTTTGATCGTTGATGCAATTGGATTAGTTTTTCTAATTGCATTTGAGTTAAATCCAGTATGTAGCTCGAATCTGACCTTACGCTGATTCCTATTTCATCACTGTAATGGCGAGGCAGTGCACAGTTGGTGTACTACAGCCACATAGAATTGACGTTTTGAATTGATATTTCAATTACTTGAATTGTTTTGGGTGTCCAATTCAATATTTTGAAATGGTATTTTGATTTGGTTTGATTTGATCATTTTGGTGTTGTCTAATTATCTATTTGATAATTAGATTATGAGTTTCTAATTATTTATTTAATAATTAGATTTTTTAGGTGAATTTCCATTTAGGCAATTCTGTTGTTTTCTAAGTTATCTTCATTGATAATACTTTCATTTACCTTTGTTGAAAATTCGAATTTGCTGATTTGTTGTTTAACACTGTTACGTGTTATATTTATTGTTATCCAATTTCCTTATGATAGGATTGGGTAGGTGAGATTTATTGTGACTGTCGTCTATTTGATTATTTATTTATTATTGCTTCCATGCATTAATAACTGAGTTTGAATTAGACTGACCCGTGTATTATTTTCTTTTAATTTAATACTCGGGTCAGATCGAGTTATTTAAAGGTTGTTGATATCTTACTTTGGGTTGCTGCTTGAGCTATGAAGTCTCTTTATATCATTGGAATGGTCTTTGTCATAGTATAGGAAGATATGTATTCATGTATATTATTCACGATGATGTACTTGTATATGTAACTTCCAGAGTCGACGGTTATAGTTGTATCATATGTATTGTATCACGTGTATTGTAACTGACTTTAGTTATATATATATATACATATATATATATATATGAGATTTGATGTTATCTGTGTTCTGCATTTAGCTTATCTGTATCAGTATTATATATATTGTCCAAAACTATTATGAACCATCGTAGTTCGTTTTATACTGGAATTGGGTATGTCGATGGAATAAATAAATAAGAGATGAAAAATAAAAATACGTACCACTCCTATCGAGGTAACCAATACTAGTGTAAGGCCCAACTATGGATGGCCGCTCCTATCCAACCTTATTCTTCGAAATAACAGATGTTATTCTTTTAACACTCTTTGTTATTGTGAGCATAGAGGTGGGGCGTCACAGTTGGTATCAGAGCTAGGGGTTTATAGACATAATATAGAACATAACTTTGATGGAACATGTGTTACAATTATTTGTTGATGTTTTATTTTTGACTTGAATCAAAACAAAAGTTTTGAAATTATGATGAAATTTTTGAATACCTTTATTTAAAAAAAAAGAGAGAAATTATGTTTCGATGATTGAGTAAATTGTGTTCTGTTTATCAGAGTGCGCGGCAGAAACAATGAGACTGCCACCGCTGAGTACAGCTGATAACCTTTTTGATTCTAAAATCAAAATATGAAAATGAAATAAATTTCATTGTGTTGTCACATAGATGTGTTTATTTCTGATTTGTTTGAAAATTTCGAATCCGATTTGAGGATCCGAAGCGAATGCAGTTATGTGATTTTTTTGAGATTTTTGCTGTTTTGAATTATCTTCATTGAAGATATAATCAAGTGATTTATTTGTTCATTTTGTAGTATGCGTGCAAAATTTAAGTTGCACGTTACTACATTAAATTTTACGTTGAACCGATGTTTGTTTTAAACGTATTTTGTTGCCGCTATTTTTGTAACGGGATTTTTATGCCGGTGCTAAATTTTTGAAGCACGGTGTTTTGTTGACAATTTTAATGAATGAAAATTCACTGGTATTATAGTTTGATGCGAATTATTTTGATGAGATTTTGACTTATAAAAATTACCGTCGCTTCGACTTTAGTAACCGTCAAATTTAAAGTGAGTTTTCAAGTGGTTATCCTGCAATGATGATTTTGAGATCCGTTTTTTCAGTGTTTTAAGAAGTGCAATTTCCTTATCGAATTTGCTACAGATGTTGTTGTTTTAATCACGTATTTTAAAAATCGTTCTAAAGTAAAATTGTTTTCCAATATTTCTACAGTTTGCGCTTTCAAAAGAATGAGGAAGTGATTTAAATGCTTCAGCAAAATTGAGGACTATGAACCCTTACTTTTACTGGTTCGCTTAATTCCGGACTTGTCCGTTTGAGAATGTAGAATGTTATTTATTTAAAATACACAAATTTGCACTTTCAAGGAAACGATAAAGAGAATTAAACAATTTAGTAAAACTCGTGGTACGGGACATGTGTGTTTGCTATTTTGGTTAATTCTAGACTCGTTAATTGAAATATTTGCCGTTTGATGATTTTGATGGTTTTCGTGTGCTTTTGAGCAACTATGATGGACCTTCGGGTCATATGTTGGACCTTCGGGTCATTTGTTGGGTGCCAAAATTATGATGACGGTAGTCGGTAGGCTTCGGCCATATGTTGTTGCACGTGCGGCGTAGCTTAGACTCGCCATATGATGGGATCGATCCACCTTTTATGTTGATTTTCTTAATTATCTTAATTGATTTCTAGATATTTGTTGTTTCTAATTATCTGCAAGTAATTAGATATTTGGTATTATGAGATTTAATTATCGTTTTTGATAATTATATATTTGTTGATTTGAGATTTCTGATTATCGTTTCTGATAATTTGATATTTGTTGATTTGAGATTTCTGATTATCGTTTTTGATAATAGATATTTGTTGATTTGAGATTTCTGATTATCGTTTTTGATAATTAGATATTGTTGACTAGAGATTTCTGATTATCGTTTTTGATAATTAGATATTTGTTGGTTTGATATTTCTGATTATCGTTTTTGATAATTAGATATTTGTTGGTTTGAGATTTTTGATTATCGTTTTTTGATAATTAGATATTTGTTGCTTTGATATTTCTGATTATCGTTTGTGATAATAAGATATTTGTTGATTTGAGATTTCTGATTATCGTTTTTGATAAATAGATATTTGTTGATTTGAGATTTCTGATTATCGTTTTTGATAAGTAGAAATTTGTTGATTTGAGATTTCTGATTATCGTTTTTGATAACTAGATATTTGGTGATTTGAGATTTCTGATTATCGTTTTTGATAATTAGATATTTGCTGATTTGAGATTTCTGATTATCGTTTTTGATAATGAGATATTTGGTGCTTTGAGATTTATGATTATCATTTTTGATAATTAGATATATGTTGATTTGAGATTTCTGACTATCGTTTTTGATAATTAGATATTTGTTGATTTGAGATTTTTGATTATTGTTTTGATAAGTGGATATTTGTGTTTTCTGATTATCTATTTGATGATTGAATTTTGTTGGGAATTTGCGAATTTCTTTTATGGAATTAAAAGATTTCTTTGGTGCCTGTGTTCTTGACCTTTATTTTTCTAGCTTAACCAGTTTATGTTAGAAAAGTAACAGTTATTGACGATTTTGATTATGAAAATTGCGGGGACGCAATTTTTATAAGGAGGGGAGTCTGTAACAACCCGGGGTTTTGCACCATTTTATAATCATGATTAATCGATTAATGTGGCTAGCTAATTGCTGTTTGGAGTTAATCGGGTTGTAATTGTTTTGAAAATTCGTTGAATGTTGTGCGGCCTTTAAATCGATCTCAGCCCACGTTTCTTTTATTATTTTGGTGTTGCGTTATATTGAAGAGAATGCCCGATCCCCTTGAATCTCTTCACAAACCCTAAACCCAAACGAACGAAAATAAATGGGGACTTTAATTCTCGTGCCCGTTCCTTCCTCAAAAATTAGGGATTCTAGAATTCGAAGATGCCGACCTTTGGTTGCTCGATCGAAGTTATTTAGTCCCTTGCTTGTCGATCGACTAGAGTTGCTCACGGCCGTTTCTTTTCGGTCGAGTTCTTCTTCGATTCGATCAAGGTGGGTGATTTTTCACTCACATCCTATTCACTCTACGGTTTGAATATAATTCATGATCCTTGATTTATCTTGGCCATTCAATTTTGTCTCTTTTGTGATTATGTGATAATGTTTCAATGATTGATGTTTCTTTGACTTTATCGGGACGTATAATTTGATGAATTTTCGGCTTTGATGGTTTTTGAATTTGAGTTTGACGAAGTTGTTTTGTTCGACTTTGGCTATATCGTTACTACCTCTGGTAGCACTTTGATCCTTGTTCAATTTTACCTGCAAGAATTTTTTGGCATTGTCTACATATGAATTTCACTGTTGAGTTTTGTTTGAAAATGATATTGGACTTGACCTTGTTTATTTGAAAGGATTCCTGGTCTGTTGGCTTCCCTGCCTTCATACATTTGCAGCTTTTATTGTTTTAGTTGTTGCACAATATATGTGAATGTGGTTCATATTTATGATGTGCATTGAGCATTGCCTTGTATTTTGGATTGCCTGACCACTTTGATTGTCTTTGTGGCCTAGTCCCTTAATGTTATTGTACTTGACTCACTACTGTTGTGAGCTATGTTGTTATATTTTTGGTGCATTCACCTACATTCTGTTTTATTCATGTGGTGGCTGCAGTTCTTGTTTGCAGTTTTGCCTTGAATTCGTGTACACTCTAGCCTTTGTGCCTCATTGCTATTCCTTTATACGCTATGCAGTGTCACTGTATGGATTTCATGAACATTTGGATGTTCAGGTTGTGTGCGCAATTCATGTGTTGCCCATCTGTGTCCATTGTGTATTGTTTGGTCTGATGCTCCAATTCCTACTTCTTGAAGTGTGTTTGATCATTGATGCAATTGGATTGTTTTCTAATTGCACTTGAGTTGAATCCGGTTAGCAGCTCAGATTTGACCTTATGCTGATTCCTATTTCATCACTGTAGTGGCGAGGCAGTACACGCGTGCGTGTACTGCAGCCACACAGAATTGATGTTTTGAATTGATATTTCAATTACTTGAATTTTTTTGGATGTCCAATTCAATATTTTGAAATGGTATTTTAATTTGGTTTGATTCGATCATTTTGGTGTTGTCTAATTATCTATTTGATAATTAGATTATGAGTTTCTAATTATTTATTTAATAATTAGATTTTTGTTGTTGATTGCCATTTAGGCAATTCTGTTGTTTTCTAAATTATCTTCATTGATAATACTTTCATTTATCTTTGTTGAAAATTGGAATTTGCTGATTTGTTGTTTAACACTGTTACGTGTTATACTTACCGTTATCCTATTTCCTTATTATAGGATTGGGTAGGTGAGCTTTATTGTGACTGTCGTCTATTTGATTATTTATTTATTATTGCTTCCGTGCATTAATAACTGAGTTTGAATTAGACTAGCCCGTGTATTATTTTCTTTTGAATTTAATACTCGGGTCAGACCGAGTTATTTACAGGTTGTTGATATCTTACTTTGGGTTGCTGCTTGAGCTATGAAGTCTCTTTATATCATTGGAGTAGTCGTTGTCATAGTATAGGAAGATATGTATTCATGTATATTATTCACGATAATGTACTTGTATATGCAACATTCAGAGTCGACGGTTATAGTTGTATCATATGTATTGTATCACGTGTATTGTAACTGACTTCAGTTATATATATACGAGATTTGCTGTTATCAGTGCTCCACATTTAGTTTATCTGCGTTAGTATTATATATATTGTCCTAAACTATTATGAACCATCGTAGTTCGTTTTATACTGGAATTGGGTATGTCGATGGGAGCAAATAGATAAGAGATGAAAAAAAAAAAAATACCACTCCTATCGAGTTAACCAATACTAGTGTAAGGCCTAACTACGAATGGCCGCTCCTATCCAGCCTTATTCTTCGTAATAACAGACAGTATTTCTTTTAATACTCTATGTTATTGTGAGCATAGAGGTGGTGCGTCATAGTTGGTATCAGAGCAAGGGGTTTATGGACATAATATATAACATAACTTAGATGGAACATGTGTTACAACTATTTGTTGATGTTTTATTTTTGACTTGAGTCAAAACTAAAGTTATGAAATTATGATGAAATTTTTGAATATCTTTATTTAAAAATAAAAGAGAAATTGTGTTTTGATGATTGAGTAAATTGTGTTCTGTTTATCAGAGTGTGCGGCGGAAATAATGAGACTGCCTCCGTTGAGTACAGCTGATAAACTTTTTGATTTAAAAATCAAAATATGAAAATGAAATAAATTTCATTTTGTTGTTACATAGATGTGTGTATTTCTGATTTCTTTGAAAATTTCGAATCCGATTTGAGGATCCGAAGCGATTGCAGTTATGTGATGTTGTTGAGATTTTTGCTGTTTTGAATTATGTCCATTGAAGATATAATCGAGTGATTTCTTCGTTCATTTTGTAGTATGCGTGCAAAGTTTAAGTTGCACGTTACTACATTAAATTTTAGTTCAACCAATGTTTGGTTTTAAACGTTTTTTGTTGCCGCCATTTTTATAACGGGATTTTTAAACTGGTGCTAAATTTTTGAAGCACGGTGTTTTATTGACAATTTTAGTGAATGAAAATTCACTGGTATTATATTTTGATGCGAATTATTTTGATGAGATTTTGGCGTATAAAAATACGGTCGCTTCGACTTTAGTAACCGTCAAATTTAAAGTGAGTTTTCAAGCGATTATTCCGCAATGCTGATTTTGAGATCCGTTTTTTTAGTATTTTGAGAAGTGCAATTTCCTGAATTCGCTACAGATGTTGCTGTTTAAATCACGTATTTTAAAAATTGTTTTAAACTAAAATTGTTTTCCAAAATTTGTACAGTTTGCGCTTTCAAAAGAATGAGGAAGCGATTTAAACGCTTCAACAAAATTCAGGACTATGAACCCTCACTTTTACTGATTCGCTTAATTCCGGACTTGTCCGTTTGAGAACGTAAAATGTTATTTATTTAAAATACACAATTTTGCACTTTCAGTGAAACGATGAAGAGAATTAAACAATTTAGTAAAACTCGTGGTACGGGACATGTGCTTTTGCTATTTTGGTTAATTCCGGACTCGTTAATTGAAATATTTGTTGTTTGATGATTTTCGTGTGCTTTCGAGCTACTATGATGGACCTTCGGGTCATATGTTGGACCTTCGAGTCATTTGTTGGGCGCCAAAATTATGGTGACGGTACTTGGTAGGCTTCAGCCATATGTTGTTGCACGTGCGGCGTAGGTTAGACTCGCCATATGATGGGATCGATCCACCTTTTATGTTTATTTTCCAAATTATCTTAATTGATTTCTAGATATTTGTTATTTCTAATTATCTACAGGTAATTAGATATTTGCTGTTATGAGACTTAATTATCGTTTTTGATAATTATATATTTGTTGATTTGAGATTTCTAATTATCGTTTTTGATAATTAGATATTTGTTTATTTGAGATTTCTGATTATCGTTTTTGACAATTAGATATTTTTTGATTAGAGATTTATGATTATCGTTTTTGACAATTAGATATTTGTTGATTTGATATTGCTGATTATCGTTTTTGATAATTAGATATTTGTTGATTTGAGATTTCTGATTATTGTTTTTGATAATTAGATATTTTTTGATTTGAAATTTCCTGATTATCCTTTTGATAATTATATATTTGTTGATTTGAGATTTCTGATTATCGTTTTTGATAATTCGATATTTGTTGATTTGAGATTTCTGATTATCGTATTCTATAATTGGATATTTGTTGATTTGAGATTTCTGATTATGTTTTTGATAATTAGATATTTGTTGATTTGAGATTTCTGATTATCGTTTTTGATAATTCGATATTTGTTGCTTTGAGATTTCCGATTATCATTTTTGATAATGAGATATTTGTTGATTTAAGATTTCTGATTATCGTTTTTGATAATTAGATATTTGTTGATTTGAGATTTCTAATTATCGTTTTTGATAATTAGATATTTGTTGATTTGATATTTCTTATTATTGTTTTGCTAATTGGATATTTGTGTTTTCGGATTATCTATTTGATGATTGGATTTTGTTGGGAATTTGTGAATTTCTTTTATGGAATTTAAAGATTTCTTTGGTGTTGTGTTCTTGACCTTTATTTTTCTAGCTTAACCAGTTTATGTGAGAAAAATAATTGTTATTGACGACTTTGATTATGAAAATTGCAGGGACGAAATTTTCATAAGGAGGGGAGTCTGTAACAACCCGGGGTTTTGCACCATTTTATAATCGTCACTAAACGATTAATGTGGCTAGCTAATTGCTGTTTGTAGTTTAATCGAGTTGTAATTCTTTTGAAAATTCGTTGATTTTTGTGTGGGCGTTAAAGCAATCTCAGCCTATGTTTCTTTTATTATTTTGGTGTTGCGTTATATTGAAAAGAATGCCTGATCCCCCTGATTCTCTTCACAAACCCTAAACACAAACGAACGAAAATAAATGGCGGCTTCAATTCTCATGCTCGTTCGTTCCTAAAAATTAGGGCTTCTGGAATTCGAACATGCCGACCTTTGGTTGCTCGATCGAAGTGATTTAGTCCCTTGCTTGTCGATCGACTAGAGTTGCTCACGGCCACTTCTTTTTGGTCGAGTTCTTCTTCGCTTCGATCAAGGTGAGTGAATTTTCGCTCACATATTATTAACTCTACGGTTTGAATATAATTCGAGATTCTTGATTTGTCTTGGCCATTCAATTTTGTCTCTGCTGTGATTACGTGATAATGTTTCGATGATTGATGTTTCTCTGACTTTGTCGGGTCGTATAATTTGATGAATTTCCGGCTTTGATGGTTTTTGAATTTGAGTTTGACGATGTTGTTTTGTTCGACTTTTGCTATATCGTTACTACCTCTAATAGAACTTGATCCTTGTTCAATTTTACCTGCAAGAATTGTTCGTCATTATCTACATATGAATTAGACTGTTGAGTTTTGTTTGAAAATGATATTGGCCTTGACCTTGTTATTTGAAAGGATTCCTGGTCTGTTGGCTTTGCTGCCTTCATACATTTGCAGCTTTTATTGTTTTAGTTGTTGCACAGTATATATGAACGTGGTTCATATTTATGCTATGCGTTGAGCATTGCCTTGTATTTTGGATTGCCTGACCACTTTGATAGTCTTTGTGGTATGGTCCCTTCATGTTGTTGTACTTGACTCACTACTGTTGTGAGTTGTGTTGTTATATTTTTGGTGCTTTCACCTTCATTCTGTTGTATTCATGTGGTGGCTGCCGTTCTTGTTTGCAGTTTGCCCTTGAATTCGTGTACACTCTGGCCTTTGTGCCTTGTTGCTATTACTTTATATGCTATGCAGTGTCACTGTACGGATTTCATGAACATTTGGATGTTCAGGTTGCGTGCACAATTCATGTGTTGCCCATCTATGTCCTTTGTGCATTGTATGGTCTGATGCTCCAATTCCCACTTCTTGAAGTGTGTTTGATCATTGATGCAACTGGATTTTTTTTTCTAATTGCACTTGAGTTGAATCGCGTTAGTAGCTCGGATTTGACCTTATGCTGATTCTATTTTATCACTGTAGTGGCGAGGCAGTACATGCATGCGTGAACTGCAGCCACACAGAATTGATGTTTTGAATTGATATTTCAATTACTTGAATTGTTTTGGGTGTCCAATTCAATATTTGGAAATGGTATTTTGATTTGGTTTGATTCGATCATTTTGGTGTTGTCTAATTATCTATTTGATAATTAGATTATGAGTTTCTAATTATTTATTTAATAATTAGATTTTTGTTGTTAATTGACATTTAGGCAATTCTGTTTTTTTCTAAATTATCTTCATTGATAATACTTTCATTTATCTTTGTTGAAAATTGGAATTTGCTGATTTGTTATTTAACACTATTACGTGTTATGTTTACCGTTATCCGACTTCCTTATTATAGGATTGGGTAGGTGAGATTTATTGTGACTGCCGTCTATTTGATTATTTATTTATTATTACTTCCCTGCATTAATAACTGAGTTTGAATTAGACTGACCCATGTATTATTTTCTTTTGATTTAATACTCGGGTCAGACCGAGTTATTTATAGGTTATTGATATTTTACTTTGTGTTGCTGCTTGAGCTATGAAGTCTCTTTATATCATTGGAGTAGTCGTTGTCATAGTATAGGAAGATATGTATTCATGTATGTTATTCACGATAATGTACTTATATATGTAACTTCCAGAGTCGACAGTTATAGTTGTATCATATGTATTGTATCACGTGTACTGTAACTAACTTCAGTTATATATATATGAGATTTGATGTTATCTGTGTTCTGCATTTAGTTTATCTGTGTTAGTATTATATATATATTGTCCTAAACTATTATGAACCATCTTATTTCGTTTGATACTGGAATTGGGTATGTCGATTGGAGCAAATAGATAAGAGATGAAAAACAAAATATATACCACTCCTATCGAGGTAACCAACACTAGTTTATAGCCCAACTACGGATGGCCGCTCCTATCCAGCCTTATTCTTCGTTATAATAGACAATCTTTCTTTTAATACTCTTTGTTATTGTGAGCATAGAGGTGGGGCGTCACATATTAGAATAGGGAAAAATCATTATGAGCAGAAATGATAGGCTTGAGTGATTTTTATTGTATTTATTTTACTTTGGATTGCGGGTTTGAAATGATAGAACCCGGATTTTCTTTTCAATTATGAATTGAAATGATACACATCTGTATCACTTGGCCTAGGTTAGAAAATATTGTACAGGCCCATGGTTAATATTTTTAAAATAATATTTTCCTACAATTTATTAATTATTTGAATATATGATATTTTAACAAAAAAATTTGATTTAATAGCTTTAATATAAAGAGATATTGATTTTCAATAAGTTAAAATTTTATAAGTTGACAATTGGGTTAAAGTGTAAATCAAAATCTTTAATTAGTATTAAAGTTGTAATTTAAAGATCTTTATTGATGATAAATAACTTAATAAATTTATTTGATTTAATGAGGGATTTTAAATCTAACCTAGTGATTGTAATAGATTTTAGTTTATTAAATGGGTATGTTTGAATAATAAATAACGTATTTTGAACGGTTAAAATGGAATACGGTTAAATTGGACATTTCGTAATAAAATTTATTTAACTTGAAATCATAGTTAATTGATGTAATGAATAGATTTATATGGAGAATTAGATTATTATATTAACTATGATAAAATATTTATTTAGGGTTAAGTTTTGTAAAAAGAAATGATTTTGATTTAAAAATGAAAAAATGTAACATAAAGACGACTTAACTTGAAATTGGGAATTTGATTTTTAAATTGAAATTTTATGTTAAGTAAATAAACGAAGATTTTATTTTATTTAGGAGATGGTTATGTTAAAAAAAATATTAAGTTATCTGTAGAAATAAAAGTTAAGAAATTTATAAAGTATTTCCATAATAAATGAATTTTAATTTAAATTGGATATTTATTAATAATATGTTATTCTATTAAATTTATAAGTTAAGTAATATCTAAATAATTTTTTTCGAAAAGTGGAATAAATTTGATAAGTTAAAATGAGAAAAATTGAAGATATATTGTTTTACAGGGTATAATAGGAATTATAGCATTCCTGAAATGCTGTGGTTTAAATGCACTATGGCTAAATATAGTAAAGACACCTTTAACAGCATTTCTGAAGTGCTGTAATTTCTGAAAATATGAACTATGTGTTGAAATATACTAAAGAGACCTATACCTACATTTCTGAAGTACTTTAACTTTTGAAATTTGAACCGTATGGTGAAATTACTAAATGGACCTATAACGACATTTCTGAAATGCCGTAGTTTCTGAATTTGAACTATGTTTTGATATATACTAAATATACCTACCGCAACACTTTATAATTGCTGCTGTTTTGAAAATAACAATGTTTGAAAAGTTGAAATTGAATAAATGAACTTAGAAATTGCTGAAATTTTGGAAATTTAATATTTGATTAGGAAGAATAACTGCTTCATATTTAATGGTTTAAATGAAGGTCATTTTAAAGGCGTTAAGAGTTGGAAATTGTATTTAATTAAGAATTGTCTTTAAATATAGTGATTTGAAACTCATTGAAATTAATAATTTAAGAGTATGATTTTATAACCTGCTTTTAGTTTAAGGTGATTTTAAAGGAATATTTTAAGTTAATAAATTGAAGGAATATTCAATGATTTAGAAATTTGGGTTTTTTTGAACGATATGTTGATTTGGTTTGAAATTTAAATGATATATTATTAATCTTTTTTGAAATGGATATTATTTTGGAAAGGAAATAGATATTATTTTAGAAAGTATATGAATTTGGAAACATTACCAATTTTGAAAATGGATATTATTTTGGAAAGAAATGGTATGCGATTTTAAATGGTTTTGGAATAGAAAGGTTTTGAAATAAATATCCACGGGCTATAATAACGGTTGGTTGTTAAAGAGACGGGATCGGATAAGGGCATACTCTCGGTCGATATCGGAAACCGCTTTAACAACCGTGTACGCGGTGGAGATTTCCTGAATGAAGTAGGATGGTGGCGGCGTTCCTTTAAGCTACATACGTGGACCCGACTCCCGTGAGTTGGCATAAGGTGGCTAAAATAGGAGCGCTAACGGGCCAGCGAGGTAACCCCTCTTATCGGACACACTCATTCGATATTATGTTCTGACTTTGAGGTTGATTTGGTGGCCAATTTTGATTTTTGATTTTTGGGAGTGTGTCACGAGGTGGGCTGTAGCTGTGCGCTATGCATCACCACCAGTCCGGATACCTAATTGGTATATCTACCTTGGCATTGCCTAGTTATGTCGTGTCACCTACCATATCGCGCCCTGCACGAGTTTGACTTTCTCCCGTAGCCCATGGAGTATCCTCTAACATCCTCCCGATCAGGAGGTATTATGATACTGTATGGACTAATGGGACTATTATTGTGTTAATGGGGAGATTGGGTAACTCATTAATGCTATTTAAAAGTATGTTTATTTTACTATTTACATTATTATAACAATGAAATATTTTTACATAGTAAATAGTTTAACGGATCCTTATAGGATGGACTGTCCCAGGCATCCTTTAAGTTACTTGTACCTTATAATATAGCTCACTTGAGCTGGTTTACATTGTATAGGTGTGTATGTCCTGACTTGAGTGTTTTGTGTATTGCTTTACGCTCGGGTCAAACTGAGTGATACAACATCAAGAATTACCTTCGGAGTTGGAGCTTTGCTTGAAGATCCATCTATCTATTTCATTTCATTTATCCAGTTGATTCCACTTACCCAGCTGATTCCAGTGATGTATTCTGATTGTACTTGATTATCATATTGAGACTTCTGTTGTATCTTGCTTAACTCTGATGTATATATTTATATAGTAGCTTCATGAACTACTATTTCTTTACTTCTGCTACATTATATTACTCTTTGTCTGTGATTCTGTGATTTATTTATTTGCTATATATTATGAGATTTTCCAAATTTATTTTACAATTTGGTATTTTGAGCAATTCAAGTCCGACATGTGCGGATGCGAATGGTTGATGTAACGACCCTGAATTTCCGACCCAATTTAAATTTTAAATCCATCGTTTTAGTATAAAATTTTTGAAATTCATAAACGATCTCAACTTACGTCCAAACTTTATTTATGACATAAGTCTAGTTAGATATGGACATAGAAAAAGTTTCGTTGCAAATTATTACAGTAAACTTCATTCGTGTTTTACTGTATATCAGTCCATATAAAGCTGTGTAAAATTTATCTTTCAAATCCAAATATTTTTACACAGTTATCTTGTAAAAATTATTCTGATCAAGATTATGTAATTCGTTTCATCAAAAACCGTCATCACCTATTCCGTTTAAATTGTTTTGCAAAACGTACAATTTAAGCGGCGTAAATGCGAATTTTATAAAACCATCGTTTCGCAATAATCTGTGTACCGTTGCAAGTGCCTCGTCGCACTGGTCAAAACGGTATATTTATTTGTGCTAAATCAGAGTCCGACGGATATTGTCGCGTTGATTTAACCGTTCCGGACAACCAGTTAAATAATAGTCAGCCCAAATTGTTGCCCATATACATTCAAAAATTTGAAAATAATATCTTAGTTGAAGCACTAAAGAGGGTAGTTGGAAGCTGGGGTTGACTTTGGGAAGTGTTGTGAGGTTTCGTTATTTGAGGAATGGAATTTATGTATACGAAAATTTAAAGGATAAAAGAAACAGCCACTTACGTTTTATTCATTCACTGTTTCCACTTTCAATTCACAAGCCTCAGGTAACTTCTCTCCTCCTCCTTCTTCTGCTCATTCCTTTTACTGCAAATTAGAAAAAAGGAAAGAAAAAGCACGCACAGATCATTCTTCCCTCTCTCTCCACTCTCCTCCTTCTTTCATCTTGTATTTATTTTTTATTTTTCTGGAAAAAATAAAAGATGGACGAACAACACAAACACTTCCACCTCACGAGTCATCTCCTTCCCCTCTCGTGCGTACGTGAGTGTATGGCGTGTGTGCTAGGTGCTTGTGTGTGGGAATTGAGTGCATGTTAGTATGCGTACTGCATGCCAGTAAAAAAAATGAAATAAGGTTTGTGCTTTTGGAGGGAAGCATATTGAGGAGGGGGAAAGAAGTGGAAACGTGCATGTGTGAAGAGCAGTGAAGTAAACAAAAAAAAAGACGTGAGGCGTGCATGGATTGTGAGGGATGTACGCATGGGGTAAACAGCATGATGAAGGAGGATGCTGCATTTTCAAGTCCTGGTAGAAAAAAAAAAGAAATATGGGTTGAGTTGAGTTGCAACATTCTGGAAGTGCAACATGCGTACGGGGGGGGGGGGGGGGGGGGGTTGGGGTTTCATGTGTATTTCATGCATTGAGTCTCGGCTTGTGATATAAAAAAACGAACTGGTGATGCGTGCGTGTGTATGGGGTGAATATGGGGTGCATGCGTGTGTATGGGGTGCATGCGTGAGTTGGGATGCTTCATGAGGAAAATAAAAGAGAGAGGTGGATACATGAGTTGTAGTAGATGGGGAAGGTGATGGTTGTAGTAGAAGGGGTTTGTTAACGCTTAAAATTGAACGCTAACACCCCGGTGTAAGTAGAAATTAAGTGAAAGCACCACCCGTCAATACGGGAACCAGAAGTAAGTAGAAAAGCCACAGATAAGGCAGCAAAAAGACAATAGTTTTACAGTGGTTCGGCTTCAAGTTAAGCCTACGTCCACTTTAATCTCCTTTATTGTTGAATCAATTACAACTTTACAACAATATTCGATTACAACAATGCTAGGACAAATAGGTAGAACTCCGATGTAGAAGAACTCTTTGAAACCATGTCGAATGTGTTAGATTTCTTATTGAAGTTCACCGAGATGTCTTTCGTGTTTGAAGTGTCGAGTGAGTCGAGAATTCAGCAGAGTATCGGTGTTCTAGAAATGAGCCAAAGATCCTCTTCCAGTTGGAGTAGAAGGGGTATTTATAGGAGAATTCTAAATTAGGTCGTAGGTCGCGAGTGACCTTGGATAGGTTGTAGGTCGTGAGCGACCTAGTGGGAGCGATTTACGGCTTAACTAAGGTGTACTTGATCACCTCGAACAATCTAGCAAGTCATTGGTCTTGACCGACCTAGGGAGGAAGCGGCATAAGATGTTACTTCGATATTGTTTAGGTCGTAAGGGACCTAGGGGAGGTTGGTTGGCGACCTAAGGTTGGGAGCGGCCTATAAGAAAGCGGCTTCATTCTGTGATAACTCGCTAGGTCGCTGGATCTTCTAGGTTGCTAGGTCGCGATATCTTTATCTCGTTAGGCCGTGGGAGACCTTCTGGAGCTAGTTCGCAGGAGACCTTCTTGAGTTAGGTTGCAGGAGAACTTCTGGAGCTAGGTCGCAGCTTTCTTTATCTCGTTAGGTCTCTATCTTGTTATAGATTGTTAAGTCGTGTGCCTTAGGTGGCTAGGTCGTTAGGTCGTTTGGTCATTAGGTCGTCGGGTCGCCAAACCATTAGGTCGTTGGGTCGCTGAATAAAAGAGGGTTAACACTAGCCCCTCGAAGTATACGCCTAGGATCTAGGTCGTGTGCTTCGATATCTCTTAACCCGTGCTACTTTAGATCGTTTAAGTCGTGAGCGACCTATGAGGGAGTTAGGTCGCTTGTGCCGATTCGTGTTCCTCTACTCCTGTATATAAGCCGCTGAGACCACCTCTTCCTTTCTTTACCTGCTCTAACGCTCTAACTTGCTCTCAAAGGATTTTTCAAGCTCTTAAAGAAGAAATCAATCAGACGCCGATCATCTCTACAATCACACTACGTAAGTGAATTTCGATCATCCTCCAACCACGATCACCGTTGAATTATGAACTCCTCATTTTTTGACCCTAACCCGATTTCACATTCCATATTTTGCTACGAATCACATTAGGATAGATTTTTGACCGCTATTGTACATGTCGTCACTGTAATTCATGTGAGCACAGCAATGTATCGGGTTTATTATGGATCGGAGGCGTTTTAAGTTGGTTTTCGATGATCTGGTGGTGTGGGGAGACGGTGGAATTTACTCTAGAGAGGATAACGGGCTATTGGGTTAACCGGTTAGTGGGTCAGGCGATTTGTTGAAAGAAAAGGAGTCTGCGAGTTAAGGAGAGTTAGGCTGTGCTCGACCTAAGAGCCTTGAACGACTTAGGGCTTCAGCAGTGTGGACATGAATCGCACGTCTTAGCTCTGTGAACGACTTAGTGACTTAGCCATAAAACTCCAAACAACATAAGGGACAGCGACTTAACTTGCCAGGATTGCATACGACCTAAAGTTGAACGACCTAAAGGACCAGCGACCTAATTTACCAGAATAGCAAACGGCTTAAAACTAGGCGACTTAAAGAATCAGCAACCTAACTTAGCTCGCAGCATAGCTTTAACTTGTAGGAAGATAACTGATAAACTTCATAACTTGAACAGAGTGACCTAGGGAGAATAGTTGACTTAACTTCTTGCGGCATAGGTCGTAAGTCGCGTATGCATAGGTCGTAGGTCGGGTATGCATTTGAGCGACCTAGGACTTAGCCTGTTTTGCATTGCCTTGAACTCCTTTCAACTTGAATGAACATGACGTTGCTGAATTGAATTCCCAACTTGAACTGCCGAGAAAACATGCTTGAACTTCTTGTACTTCTTTACAGATTTCATTAACTTTAATGCTAATAACCTGTTAAATACAACATTTGCAGAAAATGGGATGAATATACGGCCACTGATCGCCCACATCGAATGACAGATTAGTGGATAAAAGATAATCAACTTAAAGAAATTATATGAAATGCCGTGAATCGACAAATTCAGGTGAAGTATTAAAACAAAGCCATATTAATACATTAAGACTGACTTGTTTGCATCAAAACTACACTTGTATTTGGACTGAAAACAACAAGCCCTGAAACTTTATAATTGGCAAACGCCTGTTAATTTAATTTTAGTTTTATTTGCTTGTCATTTTGTTAGTTTTTCACAACACTTCACATTTAGGAAACGTGCGCCTTCATATTTGAATATCCAGTTCCTTGTGTAGAATGTCTTCTCAAGTAGAAATAATAGAGCAAGCTGAAGAGGTCTTTCCGATAGCCAATCCACTGGATGATCCCCTAGAAAGGACTCCAACTACTCTGAGTCAGCGGGCATTCAACCAACTACGTATTCAGTTTGGTATTGCTGAAGCTGATGCTTTACTTCCTAGACCAAACGATACTGCTGACAGGCCATCTCTCGGTTCCATCGCTGTCAATCGTCAGATGTGCCTATGTGGTGCTATTCCTCCTTTTAATGACTTTCTTCAGCGAATCCTCCTCCGATTGACTATCTCCCTTTCCAATTGCATCCCAATGGACACGCCATCCTAATGGGACTTTGTGTGCTGTTCAGAGGACACTTGATCGTCTTTCGAGTTTTGAAGAAATTTATTACTTGCGCACATTTGCAAAGAACAAAGATCATCCCACTATCACACTCATGAGAAGCGCCAGGAACCGTAGATTGATTGTCGATCTTCCAGAAAGCGCGCACGGGTTCTTAAATCAATTCTTCTTTGTTCGTCGCCCTCCAGGATTTTGCGCCATCTGGAGAGTAGGAAGTAATATTTCTCAATCCCACTTCTTCCATTTGAGCTTTTCAAAGTCCGAGTTGCTCGGCGCTAATTTCGTTCTATTCTTTTACAGAACTTCCTCCTCCTTCTAGAGATCCTAGCCACAAGCCGACTTTTGAAAGATTAAGTGTCATGGCGATTGAGGAAAGAAGCATTAAATTTTTGCCGAAAGATGAATTTCTTCACCAATTCGTACTTCTGCATCCTTCCCGATCTACTCAGCCTCATGAAGTCCCTGATTCTCCATTACAGACATCGAATGCCCCAGTTTCCGTCGGTGAACATACACCGAAAGAACATACTATTGAGGCATCACTGGTGAAGTGCTCTGCATTTATTGACGTTGAGGGGTCGTCCGGCAAACTTGTGCTTGCCCCGATCATTGAGGAAGAGGATCCTCCTCACCAATCCGGGAAGACTGTTGATGAAGGAGCTTAGGGAAAGGTCCCGTCGGGCACAATGGTGACGACATTTTTGAGGGATTAAGCGATTTGATGATCACTTCACAGCAGCTTTTTAAAGATGATACTGCTGCTACTAAAGTTATTTCTCCAGTAGTTGAAGCGACATTTGTCTTGCAACAAACTCCGTCAGCCCAAGACTCGACACTTGTTGCAAAATCCGTCATCACCCCCCAACCGAGGAGTGGTTCGTAATTTGACGCGCGTAGTTTGCACGTTACACACAATTAGGATTTTTCAGCACTTATATGCATTCAACTTCCTTCCTTTGAAGATTTCTGAATTTATATTTTCTTCGTTTTCAGGTTCTCTAATGGGACGAAGTGGCTCTTACTATGATGATTTCCAGCGTTATGGGAGACGTGGCTCTTATGACCCCAAGAGGTATCTTCCTGCTTGCTGGGAAACCGATGAAGAAAGAGCTGCGAGGAAAGCTCGTGAGAAGCATGCTTACGAAAAAAGCTACGGGAGACGTGACAAACGTCATGATTCTTCCCAGAGAGAGGATGACTCCCACAAACAAAAATCTCATGACGATAAAGGGAAAAGCCATGTCGTTGAAGATCCGAGCAAACGGGCCAAACTTGGTGAGAAACCGACATCTGAATTTTCTAAAAAACCCGCTGCTCCCGTCTCTTTGGAAATAACTTCCAGCTCTCCTGCCCTTCAAAGAGCTGATATTCAAACAATTATCAGTAGGCCTCCGTATCAAGTTGGGCATGGTTTGGCAACTCTTTAAAGTCGATCTACGCACCGGTGCTTAAAGGGAGTGCATTTCGATCTTGACTTGGTCCCAATCGATAAGAAAGCCCTGTTGCGAAATCTTGATGTCGTCAAACTCGATATCGAGAGAATGTCTGGTTGGTAGAAACTTGTTGACGAGCTTCAAAGAGTAAACCGTGCAAATCTCAAAGCCATGCTGGCTATGGAAAATGACAAGTCCAAGTGGCAGAAAACACTCGATCAACATGATGTGGAGATGAAGAGTATTGCCGCTTATAATGAGAAGCTTGAAGCGGAAGTTGAAAAACTTAAAGAAGAGCTTGCCACTTTTTCCACTTCCTATTCTCAAAGGGAATAAGTGCTTCAAAAACAGGTGAGAGATGCTCACGCTGCATAAAGAGATGCTGAAGCTAAATTTGAAGCACAGCAGCAAGTTGTGAAAAGCTACCGAGCTGACGTTGCTCAGCTGCGAGAAAAAGCCAACTCCCAGAGCTTGGAAATTGAACTGCTAGAAGCTCGACTTTCTGAAGCTGGAAAGGAGCGTGATGAAGCTATTTCCGGCAAACTAGCAGCCGAGGAATCTCATATCGCAACTAAAGCCGAAGTCAGCTCTACTTTATTCGAGTTTACATTCATAGTGTTCTAGGGCGCGGTAGCCTTAGATTTTTGGGGCCGAAGTACGAAATCACTTTGGCCAAAGTGTGGGAAGACGCACTTGATATGCTTGGAGGAGCTGGATATGCTGAAGTAGATTTAATGGCGCACTACCTAAATGATGATGCATGTGCCACTCTTGCTAGGGGAAAGGAGCAACTCGCCAAAGAGAGAGCCGAAATGGCAGAAGGAGAACATTAAGGGAAGGCAACTTCAACCGACCCAGTTCAACCTTCGGTTTCTGCCGACATCGATATTGTATGCTCCAGTTCCTATTCTCCACCACCTTCTAAAGCCGTTTATTGAAAGTGCAACCGCCCGCACTGGAGACGAGACTCAAGAAAGCACTGAGGCGCAGGACTTGGAAGTTGACATAGTAAAGCCTACTTCTCTAGGTAACCTCAATGTTGATCTCACTCAAGTGGACTGCTTGTTTACTTCACATGAGCTTGACGAACTTTTTGATTATTACTTAAATCTTGACACGCCACTTTCTCCTCTTTTTATGAGGGATACTGACTTTAACTTCTCTTCTCCTGTAGTGAAAGCACCAAGTGTTGTTCAGTCTTCCCCTCTTCCAGCTGTTTCCTCTCCGCCTCTTCAGATTACTCCCACTTCCGTTTCTCAACCGGGGTCACAAGAGGAGCAGATAGAAACTCTTCAAGGCTTGGATGACCCGGTCGCTTCACAAGAGCAGAAGGCCGAAGAACCTGAAGAAGGCGAAAGAACCCCGGAGAAAACTATTTCTGATGACACAAAGTTGTCCGCACTTTTCTCCCCGAGCAGTGAGTCTTCTTCAAGGAAGAAGGGGAAGCGTGGAGTCTCGAACAAAAAGAGAGAAGCTTCTGCCGGCGAAGAAAAAGCAGAAGAAAGTCCAATTGTGCCCCTTCCTCTTTCCTCCCTTACTCTCACAAGCCGACGCAAAAAGTTAGTCATCGGGCCAGGCGAGGGGTCGAAAGGTGGCAGGAAGAAGAAGTGGTTCTCTTCTCCTATGCTTTTTGCTTTTTTGCTTGTATGCATAAAAACTTGTGTTGACCGGAGATTGTGCGGGTACCGGTCCCCGCCCTCTTTTGTTTTGGAACCTACACATGTATAAAATTTTCATAGTATGGAATAAAATGATTCTTTCACTTGTACAAATTTTTGTAGTATTTGAGAATGCATTTATTCTTCTTTTTCATACAAATTTCTTTTTTTTCTCTGTGTGATGTTGCAGTAAACCTATGGTATGTTGCTTGAGCATTACTTTTATTTTTGTAACTATATTATATTGCCCCTATACCATGGTTTATTGCAATCTCTTTCACGTTGGCAAAATTTTGGAGAACAACTCTTCTGTTTCGAGAAGACTTGTACTCTTTCTTTAGAGAACAACTTTTTCATTTGAAGGAGGCTTGCATCTATACTTTAGAGAATAATTTTCCCATTTTAAGGAAATATTTTTTTGATTTAGTAGAATGCGCCTCGTATTGGAGAAGTCTTTTCTTTCTATTTTTTTTAAAAGAAGTTTTTACACTTCACTTTCGGAGAAAGTCGCTTTTATCTTTGGCAAGTGAATTTTCCTACGCAATAAAGTAGGCCTTCGAAAAAGGGCTTTGACTTGTTGGTGCCTCCGAAGAGGGCTTTTGTTTGATTGTGCCTCTGGGAAGAGGGCTTTTTTGAGTGTGCCTTTGGGAGAGGGCTTTTGTTTTTCCCTGCACGCGGGGAAGCGGGCCTCCGAAGAGGGCTTTTTGTTTCTGCCTCTAGGGAGAGGCTTTTGTTTTTTCCCTGTTCGCTGGGAAGCGGGCCTCCGAAGAGGGCTTTTGACATTTCGACTCGTGTGAAGTTTTATTTCAGATCACGGTGAAATGTGTGCCTCCGAAGAGGTCTTTTAGCATTTCAACTCTGGTGAAATGGCCCTCCGAAGAGGGCTTTGCACAGTCCAACACTTGTGAAGTTTTATTTCAGATCTCGGGGAATGCGTGCCTTCGAAGAGGTCTTTTCACATTTCAACTCGTGTGAAGTTTAATTTCAGATCACGGTGAAATGTGTGCCTCCGAGTAGGGCTTTTGCTTGGAAGTTTCCTTCTCATGGTTGGAAGGATTCACGTGGTGGACACAAGTTACTTGGATGTTTGTTTGCACAAACGTTCTCAGCTAGTTAACGAGTGCCCTATGCCTTCCACTTGGGTAGGTGCCACCGGTCATTCCGCTAATCTTTTTTGGTTGAGAAAGAGAACTTTCTTTTTTTGGAAAGTCCCAGTAGAAGTCTTTATCCTCCAAAGAGTTGTGCCCCCGAAGAGGGCTTGTGCCTCCGAAGAGGTCTTTGGTTGTTTCCTTCCTGCTCGCCCATGTCTTTTCGCCATTTGCTCATATCAGCGATTCCATGTTATCATTTTTCAAGCACACATTCCGTTCTTCTGCAAGTAGTTTATTTTATCCAAAGAAGTGTACTTCATTGTTAAATGAGCTCGCAGGGGAAGACATAGGCTAGTTAATCGGATGTTCGTTTGCACAAACGATCACAATTAGTTAGCAAGGGCCCACCTCTGGCGGAACCATTAACTGTTTGCTTGAAGCACTTCTTTTATAGGATTTGAGCATGGAATTTTTGTGGCTGAACATTCATTTTTTAAGTGATGTGAGGGATCGCTTGGTCTTGTTATGGGTGAGCTTTGTTTTAATGGCATGCAATATTAAATCGACATTTTTGCAATACAATTAAAGTACTTTTCATATATCGAAATAAAATAGGCATTTTGTAATTGTAGAGAACACAAGATTTATAGTTGTTCGGCCAGGAACTGGGCCTACATCCACTTTATAGTTCTTATTATTCACTTGCACTGGCTTTACAATGGCTTTCAACACAAGAATCATACATGCATAATTCTTTTACAGTATTTCAATAAATCTTTTAAGTAAAATATGGGCGTAAGTGATTGCTGTTCCAAGCCCTTGGAATTGGATCTCCTTCGATAGGTTTCAGTTTGAAAGTTCCATCAAGAAGTTTTTTTCCTATGACATAGGGCCCTTCCCAGTTTGGCGCCAACACTCCTGTTGCTGTCATGATCCTTTTCAAGACTAGATCTCCAATCTCAATGCTGCGCTGGCGAACTTTGGAATTGAAGTGCTTGACAATTTTTTGCTGATGTGCTGCAATTCTGAGCTGAGCCTCTTCCCTTCTTTCATCAAGGAAGTCTAATGCTTCAAGTTGCAGCTTTTCATTTTCAGCTTGATTGAAATGGATTCTTCTGTGTGAAGGGACTTCTGTCTCCACCGGAATCATTGCTTCTGATCCATATGCCAATGAAAATGGAGTGTACCTAGTCGCAATTTTATGGGTAGTTCTATATGCCCATAGTGCTAGTGATAGCTTATCGACCCAACCACCTTTCGCTTTTTCTAGCTGTTTTCTGATGGTTGATTTAATAATTTTGTTTACTGCCTCCACTTGCTCGTTTGCCTGCGGATGAGCCAATACTGAGAAGCTTTTTTGGATCTTGAATCGCTTGCAAAAATCTTGGAACTCTTCACTTTCGAATTGGGTTCCACTATCTGTGATTATCTTTTGAGGCACACCATACCTGCAAATGATATTCTTAGTTACAAAGTTTATCATCTTTTTAGAGGTAGTAGTAGCTAATGGTTCAGATTCAGCACATTTAGTAAAATAATCAACAACAACTATAGCATATCTGATTCCGGACTTGGCGGTTGGCAAAGGCCCAATGAGATCTATTTCCTAAATAGAAAATGGCCATGGACTGACCATGTGTGTTATCTCGGTGGACGATGCTCTTGGGATTTTTGCAAATCTCTGGCATCGGTCACATTTTCGGGCATAGCTTGCAGCATCACGATTAATGTCTGGCCAAAAATACCCATAACAGAAAATTTTCTTTGCTAGAGTTCGACCACCTGAATGATCTCAGTTTGACCACTTGAATGATCTCCACACTCTCCTCCGTATACTTCAGCTAGAATTGTCTTAGCCTCTTCCTTGGTCACACATCGGAGTAATGGCATTGAGAATCCTCGCCTGTACAATCGACCATCTTGAATTATATATCTAGAGGCTTTTCTTAGCAACTTCTGTCGTTCTTTTGAATTTTCTGGTAGAGAACCGTTGAGAAGATATTCCATTATCGGAGTCATCCATGATTCTTGTTCTTGAGAAACAGTCATGACCCAATCAATCTCCATTTCATCAATACTTGGGGCTAACAAGACTTCTACAGGAACCAATCCCAGTAATTAAGCATCACCAGTGCTTGCGTACTTTGCGAGAGAATCTGCCTTTATGTTCTCTTCTCGAGGTATATGACTTATCGTATAATGATCGAAATCATCGAGAAGTTCCCATGCTCTTGACAAGTAAGCAGGCAGATTTCCTCCTTTAGTTTGAAACTCTATATTGACTTTAAGCTATGAATCACTGAAGATTTGTAACACTTTGATATTTAGTTCTTTGGCAATCTTCAAGCCGACAATAAGAGCTTCATACTCTGCTTCATTGTTTTTCGAAGGGAATTCCAATCTTAATGCATAACACAATGACCGCCCTTCAGGGGTTTCAAGCACAACCCCAGCTCCGGAACAATAATCGTTTCTTGCACCATCAACATACAATTTCCATCGAATTGGGGTATTATCAGTCACCTCTTCCTCACTGTCACCTTTGTCTGTACATTCTGCGATGAAATCTGCTAAAGCTTGTCCATTGATTGCTCTTCGGGGATGATAAGTGATGTCGTATTGGCTGAGTTCAATATTCCACTTCAGAAGAAGACCCGAAGTCTCAGGGCGAAACAGGACTTGCTTCATAGGTTGATCAATAAGGACTTTGATAGGATGAGCTTGGAAATATGGCCTCAAATTTCTTGGTGCAATCAACAGACAATAGGCGAGCTTTTCCAACTTTGAATAATTCATCTCTGCCCCAGTGAATCTTTTGCTGATATAATAGATCGGGCGCTGAATTTTTGCGTCCTCCCGTACCAACGCCGCACTGAGAGCATGAGATGGGATTGCCAAATATACAAAAAGATCTTCACCATAGTCGGGCTAAGAAAGTATTGGCGGCGTTTCCATATGACAAATCAACTCATCGAAAGCTTTCTGGCATTCAGGATTCCGGTCAAAGTTTTTCCTTCCTTTCTTCAGAGCATCAAAGAACGGAATGCATTTATCACTAGCTTTGGAAATGAATCGACTCAAGGCAGCGACTTTTTGATTGAGACTTTGCAATTCCTTCTTCATTCTAGGAGCTTTGACTTTTCTTAAGGCATCAAATTGAGCAGGATTAGCTTCAATGCCCCTAGCGCTCGTAATGAAACCCAAGAACTTTCCAGACTCCACCCCAAACGAACATTTCAAAGGATTAAGTTTCATTCCGTACTTTCGGAGGACTGCAAATGCTTCTGCCAAGTGATCCATATGGTCTACTGTCTTCTTTGATTTCACCAGCATATCATCAACATAAACTTCCATAGTTTTTCAACCTGTGGCTTGAACATAGCATTGACGAATCTTTGTTAAGTTGCCCCTGCATTCTTACGTCCGAAGGGCATGACTCTATAGCAGTAGAGACCAACATCGGTGACGAAGCTCGTGTCCATCCGGCTCATACATCATGATCTGGTTGTATCCGGAGTAATCATCCATAAAAGATAACAATTCATGCCCCGTTATTCCATCCACCAACTAATCTATCCTGGTTAACGGGAAGCAGTCTTTGGGGCAGGCTTTGTTTAAATCTGAGAAGTCGATGCATACTCTCCACTTCCCATTAGCTTTCTTAACAAGTACTGGATTTGAAACCCAATTCGAATGAGTAGACTCCCTGATGAAACCATTCTCCATGAGCCGATCTACCTCTTCTTTCAACGCTGCCGACCTTTCAGGACCCTAGGTTCTTCTTTTCTACTTTACAGGTGTAAACTTCGGATCAATATTCAGAGTATGTACTGCAATTTCTGGGGATATTCCACACATATCAGCATGAGTCCAGGCGAATACGTCTAGATTTGCTTTCAAGAATGTTATCAAGGAATTTTGAACTGTCACATTAAGTTGCGAACCCACATTCACCACTTTGTTCGGATCTTTAGGGTCAACAGGCACTGGTACCGTTACTTCCACTGGTAACACTCTATTCTCCCCTGCACTGGCTTTTCTAGGATCCATTTCTCTATTGCCCCGCTATGCTCGCCAGTGCAGGGTCCACCCTGTAATTGCTGCATGGTTGGTTCATTGATGCGGACTGGGGCTGCCGCATCTTTTCCCATCTCTCCCTTCCTTGCATCACGCAACTCTATAAGATAACATTCTCGCCCTGCATTCTGATCCCCTTTAATAACACCAACTCCATTATCCGTGGGGAATTTCATAGTGAGGCACCACGGGGCGAGAATTGCCTTGAAAGCCGCAAGAGTTGGTCGGCCTAGGAAGGCGTTGTAGGCAGAAGATTCATCAACAATTACAAAAGTCTGTTTTCGAACAACCTTTTTCTGCCCCTCTCCAAGCTCGACGAACAAGTCAATATTTCCAATTGACGGCTTCGGTTCCCCAATAAACCCAACATTCTTTTGAGATGAAGCTTGAACATCAGCCATCGGAATTTTCATTTGATCGAATGTCTTTTGAAGAAAACGTTGCAAGAAGCGCCGCAGTCTACAAGCACTCTTCTCACAATAGCCGGCCCAATGCCTGCAGAGATGACCAAGGGATCCATGGTTAGGGCTTCAATGCCCATAGAGTCCCTGGCTCTGAACACAATATCTTCACTAAAAGTTTTCTGCTGCTTTAAAGGTGCAGCATCTTCTAGCCCAAAAACACTTTCTTCTACTGGTGCGTATTTCAAAGCACAGGCATATCTTTCCATCTCGCCTCAGCTTCTTCCCGCTGGGTGAGGACCTCCCGTAATCACATTAATAACAGGCCTTTCTGATTCATGCACAGTGTTCCTCTCACCCAAGAAAGATGGATGAGCTGGAAGTTGCTGGCCCTTAGTAGATGAAGTTGGGTCATTCCTATTTCTTTTAACATATTGCTGCAACTTTTCTCTCTCAACAGTTCTTCAATCCAACTTTTCAGATGGCGACATTCGTTGGTATCATGACCGGGTTGATTATGAAACCGACAAAACATCTCGCTTTGAGCAGCTTTTTTGCCAAATCTCATCTCAGGCGGTTTAGGATATTCCACCTCATCTTTAGTAGCAAAAAAGATATTCTTCAGGGTGTCAGTCAAAGGAGTGAAATTTTAAGGTTTTAAGAAGCGAGGTTTCTTCACGTCCTTCTGCCTCTTTCCACCATTATTTTCCCTCTTCTGACTTCTGGATTCCTTTTTGGCAGGAGCAGCAGTATTATCCTTAACCTCTGTCAATGCCACTTTAACTGGTGCTCGAAGGCTTTCCAAGCGCATGAATTCATCAGCTTTCTTATAGAATTTCTCAAGCGAATTCGGTTCTTTCATCTTCAGCCGCTTCCCAAATTCGCTTGACTTGTCGATTGCCCTCATCAAGTATGTCAAGACCATTCGTGGCTCTGCATTGTCCACTTCAGCCAAAGCTATGTTGAAGCGGTTCAAGAAAGATCTAATAGATTCCCCAGGATTCTGTTCCAGGCTTGATGGTGACATAATATCCTTTTCCTTTGAAGCATACAACCTAAATTGCTCTTTAAACTTTCGAGTCAAATCGGTGAACTGGTCTATGGATCGGACCAGAAGCTTTGTGAACCAGAGTTAAGCCACTCCTTCCTAGTATACCGAAAAGTACCGGCATTTGATCTCATCAGATGCTCTAGCACCAGTTATATGCCAATCATACTTATATAGGAATTGTTAGTGTCGCTTTTTCCCTTATAAGCCGGGATGGTAGGAGGAACAAACTTCCTTGGAAATTCATCTTTTAGAATCCTTTCAGTGAACGGAGTCTTGCTCGGAGCAAATCCCCATTCCTTCTCATCTTCTTCCCTATGCATGCTTTCTTTCATGATTTGTCGCACCATGCCCGAAAGATATTTCTCATCATTTAAAGGCTCTGCAGGACAAACTTCAGCCATTTTCTCGAAAGTTTGTCTGGACAAACGTTCACGGAGAGTTGGTTGAGGTCTCGATCCTCTGGCTTGGGAAGGTGTTTCTCTGGTGTGACTAACTGCTCTTTGAGGAATATTCCTTTCTTCAGGATTACGAACATCATCAGCAAGGTTCTCTTCAATATTCACTGGTTGACGGTTAGCTCCGAGCAAAGCATTTAACCTATCAAGCATTAAAGCATTTTGAGTTTCCATCTGTTGGTATAACCAGATACTGCAGCATCTAACTCTGCTCGTGTAACTCCAACACTTGGTGCTGCTTGGCTTGATGAAGGAGAAGTGGTAGTATTCTCATGAACATCATTGGGTCTAGTAGATCCGCACTTTCTTCCAAGAGCCATTATCTATGATAGACTTTTGGTTTTGAGAGAGATTCTTTCAACAAACTTTTGTGAAGAAATGATGAAAGTAGCTTGAGTTGGGTTCTTAGTGAAAGCACCAAAAATGTTAATGCTTAAAATTGAACGCTAACACCCCGGTGTAAGTAGAAATTAAGTGAAAGCACCACCCGTCAATACGGGAATCAGAAGTAAGTAGAAAAGCCACGGATAAAGCAGTAAAAAGACAACAGTTTTATAGTGGTTCGGCTTTAAGTTAAGCCTACGTCCACTTTAATCTCCTTTATTGCTGAATCAATTACAACTTTGCAACAATCTTCGATTACAACACTTCTAGGACAAATAGCTAAAACTACGATGTAGAAGAACTCTTTGAATCCATGTGGAATGTGTTAGATTTCTTCTTGAAGTTCACTGAGATGTCTTTCGTGTTTGAACTGTCGAGTGAGTCGAGAATTCAGCAGAGTATCGGTGTTCCAGAAATGAGCCAAAGACCCTCTTCTAGTTGGAGTAGATGGGATATTTATAAGAGAATTCTGAATTAGGTCGTAGGTCGCGGGCGACCTTGGATAAGTCGTAGGTCGTGAGCGACCTAGTGGGAGCGGTTTACGGCTTAACTAGGGTGTACTTGATCACCTCGAACAATCTAGCAAGTCATAGGTCGTGACCGACCTAGAGAGGAAGCGGCATAAGATGTTACTTCGGTATTGTTTAGGTCGTAAGCGACCTAAGGGAGGTTGGTTGGCGACCTAAGGTTGGGAGAGGCCTATAAGCAAGCGGCTTCATTCTATGATAACTCGCTAGGTTGCGGGATCTTGTAGGTCGCTAGGTCGCGATATCTTTATCTCGTTAGGTTGCAGGAGACCTTCTGGAGCTAGGTCGCAGGAGACCTTCTGGAGTTAGGTCGCAGGAGAACTTCTGGAGCTAGGTCGTTGCTTTCTTTATCTCGTTAGGTAACTAGCTTGTTATAGATTGTTAAGTCGTGAGCCATAGGTGGCAAGGCCGTTAGGTCATTTGGTCATTAGGTCGTCGGGTCGCTGAACCATTAGGTCGCTGGGTCGCTGAATAAAAGAGGGTTAACAGGGTTGGAACTGTTATAGAGAAGAAAAATGAGCGTGCGCGTGTATATGTGTTGGTGATGTGTGCGTGTCCAGCATGCTCAAGGGATGGGTAACCGTGAAAAAGAAAGAAAAATAAAACTGTGATTTTTAAAATAGTTTTTAAATATTGCAGTATAGTATGATGCCAATATCTATTATGGTTGCCAAAATAATAACCGATTTTTCTTTTTCGTTGTGTGCAGAAGCAACCGGCTAAGCTTTTTCCAACAGCATCGATCTCTCGGCTTTTGTTTTTCTCCGTCGTTGGTAAGCGCATTTATATGAATTTATAAATTTTATATAAACGTCCATTGTATTAATATCGCTTTCTTTTGTCGATATTACAGTGTCCGTTGTTCGCATTGTACCGACTCTATTCGAGCTTCTTCTTGCTTTGGGCCAATTTCTTTATCCACGAAAGGTAAAATAAATTTTCACGACATATATTCTTATGCTAGTTTGGTTGATAACTGATTTCTATGTGATAATTAAGTTGAATGTTAATTGCTATTATTAAGTGATAAATATGCAAGTTGAAAGTGATATAGGATATTTAACAATATTAAGTGAATTATTTATGTTGAATGTTGATTAACTTGACCCCTGTATATGTTGAATATGGACTAGTTAAATATGACCTCTTAATTGTTAAGATTAATTGACACGTATAATTTGATTTATTCACTTTGAACCTTTGAACGTACATCTGATTTATTGTTGTAGTATTGAAATTGAATTGAACGACAAGTGAAAAACCGTAATGTAATAATCTTTAATCTACATGAATGATAGTGTAGATTCTAGAAATAACTATATTAATTTACATAAATAACAAATGTAAATTAATACGATTATTTCGGGATTATTTAATTAAATTGTTAAATTGTTACGTATGGAGGCTACTGCTTGTTTATTTACTTTGACACCATCCCTGTTATCACACTGCAAGTACCCTTTGTATGCTTTGACTTTGAATTGAAATGGAATCAGGTTGAAATGATTAATACCCAAACAACTTTGACTTAGGATAGAAAATTTAATTAAAACTGATTGGTCAAAAGTTTTGATTTAAAATAAAATAAAGTTTTATTTGACTAATAGCAAGGTTTTGAATAAAATTGGAATTTAAATTTGAATGAATTGTAAATGTGAATATTTAGATTTGAAATACATATGAATGTCGTAATTACAAAAGAATATTGATAAAAAATTAATTATGTAATAATTAAATTTAGAATTAATTGCTAATTAATTTTGGAGTAGTAACTAATTAAGTTGAAGTTGGTAATAATTGATTTGGAACTATTAATAATCAAGTCTTGAAATTTATTAATAATTAAATTTGGACTTATTAATAGCGAAGTTTGAAATTATTAAAAAATTAAGTTTTGAAATTTTTGATAATTAAGTTTTGGAATTGTTAATAATTAAGTTTGAAATGATTAATAAATTAAGATTTGAAATTATTGATAATTTGAATAGATTGAATTATTTAATGATTAAATTAAATTAAATTGGATTTTCTTATTAAGAGAAATCGAACTTTGAATAAGGGAAACTAACTTCTTTAATTGAGTTGAAATTGGTAACGAAGGTAGTAAATTAATGAATCGAATTTCTTTAATAAGAAATAGAATGCGTTTATCGAACAAATGAAAGATTTGAAATTTAAGAATTGGATTTGACAAATTTTAATTTCAATTTAATGTGTAAGCTTGATATAATAAGTAGAACTTAAGAAAGTAATGTAATGTATTGAAAATTTAATAGAAATTGTTTAATGATAAATAAATTTAATGAGTATCGAATGAAATCGATAAATGAGTTTAATTTAATTTGAACGTTAAATTAAGTCAAATAATTATGGAATGAACTTATATACGGAATCAAATGAATATTTGAATGGTTTAAATTTAACTTTGAAATTGAATTATAGAAATTTGAAATGAAATTGTGAATTTATGAAATGCAAATTTTGGAACTTGACTTAGAATGACTAACGAAATGTTGATTTACGAATTATAATTGAAATTGAAATTGAATTGGTTTTGAAATATATTAAACGACCAATAGGTAAATTTATTATGAAGGTTATTAAAGGAACCGGAATCGGTTAGGGACATACTCACTATCTAAACCAAAAACCACTTTAATAACTATACGTGGAGTGTGATCCAGAATGAAGTGGTTGGAATGACGTACACGATGACTGAAGAAAGAGAACGATAATGGATAACCTTGACACCTGTGTCAAATTGGAAATGACTAAAACAGGAGCCATGCCGGGCCAAATGGGGTTAGCTACCTCGAGCGAACACACTTCTTCGTAAACTACTCATTTACTTTGTGATTGACTGGTGCGCACCCTTTAATTTGGAGTGTTGTTTCGCAGTGCTGCGATCATTGCGGCGATGCGTTCTCACCAATCCATATCAGGCAAACGGTAGTTTCACTACCTTGGGTATTGCCTCATGTGCCTTGTCATACTTGTATTCCCATATACGCGACCACTACGAATTTGTTTTGTATTGTACCTATGGACTACTCCCTTATATCCCACTAGTTTACGATGGAGTTTATAGTGCTGTATAGTCTATAATGCTATATGAAATGTGTTAAGGGGGACAATGGTAACGCCTTAACACTATTTTGATATTTTACTTTACTATTGGACATTATCTATGTATCGTAAACTATTATGTATAAATAGTTTAACGGATCCATAAAGATGTTATTCCATTCATATTTGAGTTATTGTTATTTGAGTTTGAACCATATTATCTGTATAAGAATATATGCCCTGATTCGAGTGTTTGTTTGTGCATATGCTCGGATCAGACTGAGGATTGCTGTTGCTGTTCTACTTGGAGCTGAAGACCAAAGACTATCATTATCATATCTTATCAGTATTGCCCTTTCTGTTCAGACTATTTGGACATCTATGTTGTTCTATTTTATTTTATCTGAGACACTGTTGTATTTTTGGGTAGCTTCATGAACTACTCTTATGGCTATGTTGTATTTCCGCTGCACTATTCTGTGATGTTATATTTCTGTGATTCTGTGATGAATATCATTTATATATATACTCCATTATTGATTCGTGTTTTGTATTATTTAAGTTGACAAGTTGGAATATCGTCAATTTAAATGGTAGAAATATACGGGTTGTTACAGTTGGTATCAGAGCTTTGGTTCCTGATAACCTTAGCCTGTGGAGTTTAAAGCTTATTAGAGATAGGGTAAACATACCCTAGAATGAGGAGCATCATTTTAGAATCCATATCCTTTGATTCCATTCTTCTTATTGTATTCATTCGATTTGAATTTATTTAATTTCCATAAATTTCTATCTTTGATTCTAAAATCACTTCTGGTATTCCAGGATAGCTGCTAGAAGAAATGTAAGAGGCAGGGGTAGGGGAAACGTTCCCGAACCATATGCCTCGGCTCCCGCAGTCAGATTTTCAACTCTTTGCAAGGAGTACACTCAGATTGGCGGAGTCAAATTCACTGGCTCCGAGAGTATCATCGAAGCACAGCAATGACTAAAGAGTTTGGAGAGGATCTTTACTGGCTTGGAGATCACAGATGCTCAGAAGCGCAAGTTGACCGCTTGGCAGCTTCAGGATGCTGCACAGGATTGGTGGGAGTCAGTCACTTCTCGTACTAATGAGGAAACCATCACTTGGGCCCAGTTTAGTTAGTAATCTATCTAAATTTTAATAAAAATTCCTTTTATCTCGTTTGATTTTGACTCGTTTTCATATCACTTGTGAATAGGGATTCCTTTATGGCTCAGTGGATGCCAACTGCTGGGAAGGCCCAACTCTAACGGTCTTTTATGGATCTCAAGCAGGGCAACATGACCTTCACTGAATACAAAAGGAAATTCAACGAACTATCTACGTTCGGAATGGGTTGATTGATACACCTCTGCTTAAGAATGAGAAGTTCATACATGGCGCACATCTTGAGTATTACGAGCTCCTCACCGCTCATGTCCATGGAACTTTCACTGGGTTGATGGATTTTTCTCTTCGATATGAGGGAAAGCCAAAGGCAACTTCAGTCACTAAGGCTCCAGCTACTCAGCCATCCTCTAGTCAGACTGGGAAGAGGAAGCCAAATTTTGCACAACAGAAGAAGAACTGGCAGAAGAAATCCGGGCTTAGCTATTCTCTGAAGAAGCCCATTTACATATCATCTATTACTTTCTTCAACTGCAACCAAAAGGGTCATTACGCTAGTAGCTGCCCATCTCCAAAGGGCACAGCTGTTCCGCCACCAGCACAGAAGACTAGGAGGGATGTGTGTCATATCTGCTAACAACCTGGACACTACAAGAAAGACTGCCCAACACAGAAGAGAGGTACACCATCCGGAGTCTTTGCTCTTTCCACACCTTCCCCGGAAGTTCCTGCCCCAGAAGTTCCAGATCATCAAGGTACTTTGCAAAGTACTTTTATGTTGCATACCTTGCCTGTTAGAGTTCTACTAGACACCGGAGCTACACACAGCTTCATATCTATTGATTTATGTGATAAACTTGGGTTAGAACCCACTCTTGCATCTATTTCCTTATGTGTATCTAACCTTACTGGAGGGCCCGTTAACCTCAAAAGGGTTTGCAAATATGTCACTCTTATGCATGGCATTCACCGATTCACTTGGGATTTCTATGTCCTTGGATTCGAGGCATTTGATATTCTATTAGGCATTGATTGGCTGCGAAAGTTCGAAGCCGTTATCTCTTGCAAAGCTCGAACCATCTCTCTTATTGACGACAAGAGCTTACCTTTAGTCATTAAGGGCAAATCACCTTAAGAATATGCTGGAGTTTTATATTCTCTCTTGACTCCCATCTAACTGAACTTAGCTCTACACCAGTTGTCCAATTCTTTTCTGATGTGTTTGGAGAATTCAATTCTCTACCACCTCCGCGGAAAATCGAATTCTGCATTGACCTTATTCCTGGTGCACAACCAGTAGTTCTTCCTCCTAGGAGAATGGCTCCTAAAGAAAAGGCAGAGTTGAATGTTCAAATTGAAGATTTATTTTCTATAGGCTTGATTCGACGTAGTCATTCAGAATAGGGTGCTGCAGTTGTATTTGTCACCAAATCTGATGGCTCACTCAGAATGTGTGTGGACTATAGAGAGCTAAAAAAGCTCACACACAAGAACAGGTACCCGATGCCCCGCATTAACGATCTATTCGATCAGCTTCATGGAGCTAAAGTCTTCTCTCAACTTGATTTGGCTACTGGCTTTCACCAACTCAGAATTGCTGAGGATAGTATTCCTAAAACGGCATTCTGCATAGAAAATGGTTTCTATGAATGGCTAGTTATGCTGTTCGGTCTCACTAATGCTCCAGCTTATTTTGTTGACTAGATGAATAGAGTTTTCCGTGATGTTCTTAACAAATTCGTTCTTGTTTTCATCGATGATATTCTCGTCTTCTCTAAAGATGAGAAAAAGCATAGGTCACATTTGGCTCTTGTTCTCGAAACTCTTCGCAGACACCAGCTTAAAGCCAAGTTTTCGAAATTCCACTTTTGGCGAGATGAAGTTCGTTTTCTTGGCCATATTGTTTCGGAGAATGGGATTTCGATCGATCCAGCCAAGATCGCCGTAATCAATGTAAGTTATATTCTTACTTGTCAATTCTATATAAACAATTTATCAATATCTAAATTCGAATCCTTGGAATTTGCAGGATTGGGAGACTCCCAAAACTCCTACAGATATATGCAGTTTCTTGGGTTTGGCCGGCTATTATCGCAGATTCATAGAAAACTTTGCTCGTATCGCTTCCCTACTTACCGCACTGACTAGAAATAATGTGAAATTTATTTGGAGTGAAAAGTGCGAAGCAGCTTTCAATGAGATGAAGCGAAGATTGACGTCTGCCCCAGTTCTTACAGTTATTGATGGTAGCATAGGATTGACTGTCTATACTGATGCATGCCGTGATGGACTTGGAGCAGTCTTAATGCAAAAAGGAAAGGTTATTGCCTATGCGGGTCGTCAGTTAAAGACCCATGAAGCAAAAAGATGTGAGGCGTGCATGGATTGTGAGGGACGTACGCATGGGGCAAACAACATGATGAAGGAGGATGCTGCATTTTCAAGTCTCGGCAAAAAAAAAGAAAAAAGAAATATAGGTTTAGTTGAGTTGCAACATTCTGGAAGTGCAACATGCGTACGTGGGGGGAGTTTTTCATGTGCATTTGATGTGTATTTCATGCATTGAGTCTCGGCTTGTGATATAAAAAAATGAACTGGTGATGCGTGCATGTGTATGGGGTGCATGCGTTTGTATGGGGTGCATGCGTGAGTTGTGATGCTTCATGAGGAAAAAAAAGAGAGAGAGGTGGATACGTGAGTTGTAGTAGATGGGGAAGGTGATGGTTGTAGTAGATGGGGAAGGTGATGGTTGTAGTAGAAGGGGTTGGAACTGTTACAGAGAAGAAAAATAAGCGTGCACGTGTATATGTGTTGGTGATGTGTGCGTGTCCAGCATGCTCAAGGGATGGGTAACCGTGAAAAAGAAAGAAAAATAAAACTGAGATTTTTAGAATAGTTTTTAAATATTGCAGTATAGTATTACTCCAACATCTATTCTGGTTGCCAAAATTGTAATCGATTTTTCTTTTTCGTTGTGTGCAGAAGCAACCGGCTAAGATTTTTGCAGCAGCATCGATCCTCAGCTTTTGTTTTTCTCCATCGTCGGTAAGCGCATTTACATGAATTTATAAATTATATACAAACGTTCATTGTATTAATATCGTTTTCTTTTGTCGATATTACAGTGTCCGTTGTTCGCATTGTACCGACTCTATTCGTGCTTCTTCTTGCTTTGGGCCAATTTCTTTATCCACGAAAGGTGATATAAATTTTCACGACATATATTCTTATGCTAGTTTGGTTGATAACTGATTTCTATGTGATAATTAAATTGAATGTTGATTGCTATTTAAATATGCAAGTTGAAAGTGATATACGATATTTAACAATATTAAGTGAATTATTTATGTTTAATGTTGATTAACTTGACCTCTATATATGTTGAATATGGACTAGTTAAATATGACATTTTAATTGTTAAGATTAATTGACACGTATAATTTGATTAATTCACTTTGAACCTTTGAGCATACATCTGATTTATTGTTGTAGTATTGAAATTGAATTGAACGACAAGTGAAAAACCGTAATGTAATAAACTTTAATCTACATGAAATAATAGTGTAGATTGTAGAAATAATTATATTAATTTACATAAATAACAAATGTAAATTAATACGATTATTTTAGGATTATTTAATTAAATTGTTAAATTGTTATGTATGGATGCTAATGCTTGTTTATTTACTTTGACACCATCCCAGTATCACATTGCAAGTTCCCATTGTATGCTTTGACTTTGAATTGAAATGGAATCGGGTTGAAATGATAAATACCCAAACAACTTTGACTTAGGATAGAAAATTTAATTAAAACTGATTGGTCAAATGTTTTGATTTAAAATAAAATAAAGTTTTACTTGACTAATAACAAGGTTTTGAATAAAATTTGAATTTAAGTTTAAATGAATTGTAAATGTGAATATTTAGAATTGAAACAAATATGAACGTCGTAATTGACAAAAGAATATTAATAAAAATTTCATTATGTAATAATTAAAATTTAGAATTAACTGATAATTAATTTTGGAGTAGTTAGTAACTAAGTTGAAGTTAGTAATAATTGATTTGGAACTATTAATAATCAAGTCTTGAAATTTATTAATAATTAAATTTGGAATTATTAATAATGAAGTTTGAAATTATTAAATAACTAAGTTTTGAAATTTTTGATAATTAAGTTTTGGAATTGTTAATAATTAAGTTTGAAATGATTAATAAATTAAGATTTGTAATTATTGATAATTTGAATAGATCGAATTATTTAATGATTAAATTAAACTGAATTGGATTTTCTTGTTAAGAGAAACCGAAATTTGAATAAGGGAAACTAACTTCTTTAATCGAGTTGAAATTGGTAACGAAGGTAATAAATGAATGAATCGAATTTCTTTAATAAGAAATAGAATGCGTTTATCGAACAAATGAAAGATTTGAAATTTAAGAATTCGATTTGACAATTTTTAATTTCAATTTAATTTGTAAGCTTGATATAATAAGTATAACTTAAGAAAGTAATGTAATGTATTGAAAATTTAAAGGAAATTATTTAATGATAAATAAATTTAACGAATACCGAATGAAATTGATAAATGAGTTTAACTAAATTTGAACGTTAAATTAAGTTAAATAATTATGGAATGAACTTATATACGGAATCAAATGAATATTTGAATGGTTTAAATTTAACTTTGAAATTGAATTATAGAAATTTGAAATGAAATTGTGGATTTATGAAATGCAAATTTTGGAACTTGATTTAGAATGACTATAGAAATGTTGATTTACGAATTATAATTGACATTGAAATTGAATTGGTTTTGAAATATATTAAACGACCAATCGGTAAATTTATTACGAAGGTTATTAAAGGAACCGAAATCGTTAGGGACATACTCACTGTCTAAACCAAAAACCACTTTAATAACTATGCACCGAGTGTGATCCAGAATGAAGTGGTTGGAGTGACGTACGCGATGACTGAAGAAAGAGAACGATAATGGATAACCTTGACACCTGTGTCAAATTGGAAATGACTAAAACAGGAGCCGTGCCGGGCCAAATGGGGTTAGCTACCTCGAGCGAACATACTTCTTTGTAAACTACTCATTTACTTTGTGATTGACTGGTGCGCACCCTTGAATTTGGAGTGTTGTTTCGCGGTATTGCGATCGTTGCGGTGATGCGTTCTCACCAATCCAGATCAGGAAAACGGTAGTTTCACTATTCGGACATCTATGTTGTTCTATTTTATTTTATCTGGGACATTTTTGTATTTGTGGGTAGCTTCATGAACTACTCTAATGACTATGTTGTATTTTCGCTACACTATTTTGGGATGTTATATTTCAGTGATTCCTTGATGATTCTCATTTATATATACAAGTACAAAGGCACGTCCGTTGGACGTGTGCATAGAAAACGGTGGCTCCATTTTGTTAGGTTACAATATTGGAAGGTTGAACAAAGGTAGAGGAAGAAAATAAACAACGGGTGTACATTGAAAAATTTAAGAGTAGCAGTGGCATGCGAAGTTTCAGGTACAAGCAGGTACAAGTAGGTCCAAGCTTAAAATGTTTAACGTTTATAATTCTTTGTAACGATGATCAAGTACCTTATCTGTGAAGCCTTTGAATGGGAAAAAAATTTTTGGAGCAACATATCTCTAAAACACATTATTTATGGAGATGTTTGTAAAACCATAAAGCTAATTAAGTTGTTGGAAATGTATATAGGTAAGGTGAGATAAAACTGGACCGTCATTGTAGAATTGAAATCAAGCCATTTTGAACAAAGCTGTAAAATTATTCATTTATTATTCAGTTTAAAAAAATATCGTGGTTTTACAGTGAATATGATTGCATAAAAATTGTATATCATAGAAAATGTATCACATAAAATCGGTTTATAAAAGATTTACTATGTTTGAAGTGAAAATGTATTTCAAAATGAAAATCAAGCGAAATGTTTGTACATGTGGAGCACATGGTCAAATGTTATCTTATAACTTTATGAATATAATGAACTAATAGCAGTGTTATCATCGTTGAAGCATACATTGGTATGCATTTTCTATGTGCATACATGCAACATTTTATAATCCAATGGTGGAAAATGAGGCTCTAGCGTTGGGCGTATCCTATTTTAATACTGTTAATTAATATCTTAATCAGTAAATTTAATTTTTTGTAGAATTCAAAAATTTATAACTTATGCAAATGTGGTGTGTTGGATATGCGGTTTTTTGGGTTGCGATTGTATCAAAGTGTTCTACAGTATGAAGTTGGTTTGAAATAAATTTGAGCAATTCAAAATTTTACGATTTATTTATTTGAATTTAAAATTTTACAATTTTGTTTAGGTTATTTTTTGTAAAACCTATTCCAATGTTTTTGTGGGGTAGATTTGAAGTAAGAATAAGCCTTATTGGGAGTATTATTTTTTGGGAGTATTGTAGTGTGTAGGAAACTTTGTAGGAGCAAAAATAGGAAACCTTCTCACTTCGATCGGATCATGAGACATTCAACTAATAAAAAGAATGAAAATTCAGTAAAAACTAATACAACCGAAAGTGAGAAAACAATTGGTTTATAACGATGATACAAACAAAACTTTGGTGTATTTTGTTTTTGTAGTGACAAAGCTAGTGCGTCAGACAAATTTGTTTATATAATGATGACGATGACTAATTTTGTTGTTGCAATCTTAAGCATTTAATATAACTATCAAACACGTTGAAAACACGTTGTGACGTCTATAAATAACACCATTTGGTGAATCCAATTACCGTATCAAATTCTAGTACGAATGGAACTTTTGATTAGCAAATAGAAACAGGAATATCATAATTATATTTACATCCCCATCTGCGGTAATAAAAATATATGTAGTCAACCACCCAAAAAAAGAGTGAAAAACCAAGAAATACATATAGCATGCAAATTCAATGTACTTTGATAATATAATAGTGTGTACAACTTGTTTCGGGTGAAAAGGCATGACAAATGAGCAATTCAGGACTATAAAAATCAACAAACTTTTGCAAAATACATATATGATACCAAGAACAGATGAGAAAATATTTAAATAAATAGAAGGCAATATCTTATTAATAATACAATCTAATGCATTGTTGCAGCTGATCCAATCTGATGCATTATTAGTCATGTTGGCTAACCTGATTCATTCGCATACAACTTATCCCTATAGTCTTTTAGTCCAGCCCTACAGAGTTATCTCGGTCAATGTTAGCAGCTCAGTCAGATGCACTTCCAAAATCATTCATCTTAGATCCTTCATTTCAGCCCTAAAGCTTAACATACTCTAGTGCACGTTCTCAAGCAAGAAACAACCATGTAGCTTCCCATTCAGCACACATGATTCTTTATCTTAGCCCTATAGATTTAGTTTCTGCATATACACAGCCATGCTAAGCTTAGGTAATCCATTTTAGGGTCCAATCTTTGTTAGGAAATAATCAGAAAGTAGGCACTCCTTTCAATCTCGACAGTTGTAGCATTAGGACATCATTTCAGTAAGCATTCAATAAGCACATTGATAATATTAGCAGCTGTAAAAAGGATCATTTCAGTTAAATTAATATTTACTTGAAACGTGGGGATGTGATAATTTTCTGAAATGAATCACCTCTTTTTCAGTCAAAAATCCATATGAAATGAGTGGACAATGGGTTAAAGAAAACTGCCTATTCATGTATTGTTACGGTCGAGTGCAATTAAACAATTGAAATTTGAAAATTAGTTCCTAGGTATATGAAAAACTGAGGTACTACAACCACATGAGGTACATAAAATACATAGTGCATGAAAAAAGTAATGTCACATGCCGTTCACTAAATGTTGAAGCAAATTGCATTAAGATAAAGCCACTACATCAAAAACCAAAAAATTTGACAAAATATTAGTACATGTATGATATGTTGCATATGAATTGAACTTTGGAACCATAATTGTGTTGAACAATAAAAGTACTTAATGAATGCAATGTTAAGCATTTTCTTTAACTTCCCTCTTAATCCGTAGATAAAAAATAAAAATAGCTAATGGATTTCTAATCCTGCAGATAGAAAATTTTGGTATTGAAGGAGGATGTATCTTTGACCATTGAAGGTGCTTGATAGTAAAGAATGTGACAGTAGCAAGTTCAGAGGGATGTACTATGACTACCACTACTACATACGCATTATCAAAAGTTGAAAGGAGCAACTTTTCTAAACACTTGCAAAGTAATACAAAGAATCATATCAAAATGTATAATTAAAACCTCTTTCAGTGAAGAGCTGTTCGGACTTTTCCTTTTGTCATCCTCTAAGATAACACGCCCTTCGAATTATGTTGTGAAACCATAAAACTTGCACATGAAACGGTCTAGTGGTATTCAATATGTCCTGCATTATCAAAAACTAAAAAGAGAAAAATTCTCCAAGCATGTACAAAGTAATACGAACTGTCGTCAAAAAATCATGTAGAAAATTATTCAAACCTCTTGCAGTGAAGAGCTATTAGCATGTACTATCCTTTATCCATCCTCTAAGACAATGCCATGTAATGAAACTATAAAGCATGTGCATCTAATAGTGCATGGTAAAGTTAGTTAGCGTTAACAGTAGATAATATATAAAAAAGAAAACTCTAAAAGTATACAACTTGGCAATTCACTTTCATAAAAAAAGAATAAGAGCCAAGTTCACCTATCCTTGACATGTTCTTAGAAACTACGTTAATATGATTTTCATGTCCCTACCTGCAAAAGACCTCCAACTACATTAAAAAAAGTTTATTACCATTTCGTATATTACAACCTTAATGGATAAAATAATTGGGAGGCAATGTTCCTATAGGAAGTTATCAAACATAGATTCCTAATAGCGTAGTAAGGAAAAACTTTAAACTGTACAAATTGAACTTTCATATATAAATCTTTTTTAAGTAGCTTCGATTCTATATAATATATTTATAGCAAATTATGAAATTTATGGACATTAAAAATCAGTTCCCCTATTAAGCAAACCCAAAAGAAAAGCAATAAATCTCAAAATCAAACACAATAAAATCTAGCAACCAAACACAATAGCAATTTGAGAAAAATTGTAAAACGTACAATTTGAACTTTCATATATAAATTTCTTTAAGCATCTTCGATTCTATAAAGTATATTTATAGCAAGTTATGAAATTTGTAGACAATAAAAATATGTTCCTCTTTTAAGCAAACTCACAATCAGAGCAATAAATCTCAATATCAAACATAGTAAAAGCTAACAACCAAACATAATAGCAATTTACATTACTCACAACTTGTTGTTATCTCGTCGATTTACATCTCAAACCCTAAATTTCAAAATCTGACCGATAAATCACAATAGGTACAACTCTAATTTCTGTATGAAACCTCACCAACTTGGAGGAAGAAGAGAGCATAGTCCAGCCGTCAAAGCTCTAAACTGTTCGTCGATCCATTTATTCTCCTTCCATTATCCTTTGCGCCCATTGTCGACCGAATTACAGCATCCAATTGAATCATTCTAACCCCCGAAAAAATTCGAGGCGAGTCCAAGCCTAACTTCAAGTCATTTCTTGATTATGCGACCTTTTAACTTGCTTCGAATCACATACAGGTGGGTTTGTATGAAGAAATAGAAGTGGGATTGGCAGCGATGAAGTGGACTTTGGGCTTTGGAAAGGATTCACATTGGTGGTTGTGATGTATGGGATCGGTATTGATGTGGATGGATCTGGGTCCATAGGATTGGTTATGGCTTAATGGGGCTATGATGGACAGATTCAACCTGATAGGATTGGCCATGGCATGTTAGAGGGATTGGTATGGTTGGAAGTGAAGGATCAGTTATAGAATAGGGGGAGAAGTGGTTAAGTATAGTGGTGATCAGAACGTGCGCAAAAGAAATGACACATATGCCCCCTTCCCTTTTTTCTGTTTAATTCTTTTGTGTGTATACGTAAGGGCCGGTTTGGAAGATCAAAAAAGATTCACCAGATGGAAGTATTTGTATTATTAGTAGAGATATACTCCATTATTGATTCATGATTTGTATTATTTAAGTTGACAAGTTGGAATATCGTCAATTTAAATGGTACAAATATACGGGTTGTTACAGTTGAAAATATCGGGTCATTACATTTGGTATCAGTGCCTTGGCTCTAGGCAAAACTTAGCATATATGGTAAATGTATTTACAGATTCACTTTCATTCGTGTGCGAAACTCTTTCTCTTTGACTCTGTTTCCTTTGAATTTTGGAACGTTCCCTCAGTTTCGAAATTCTTTCTTGCGCCTCACTCTTCTTATTCTTCTAAATTCTAGAGAATCCCATAGCTCTACTAAATGACTTGTAAAGGGGTGAAACTACTTTACAATAAGCATTTATTCGCCGGAGATTTCTATAACCGTGGTTTAGATGATAGTACCTCTTGTTGTCGCGAATTCTACATCTTGAGATCAATTGTAGGTTTCATCAGAATTCTACATCGACCTAATTCTTATAGTAACGGTCCAACCGGTTAAAGTTGTCTGTGATTTATATAAGCTTATCTATCTCCTTATTCGGTTAGTTGATTAATCATCTTACCTTTGTTCCAACTTAGCCAGAAATCAAAATTTTCTTTGTTTTGATTTTATCAAATTTGAACCCCTCTTCTTGCTTTGTAAAGCTATATTTAAAATGTTTTATATATTTTGTTGTTTGAGTAGTTGATGTTGAATTGGGTTTTCGATCAATTTGTCGGATCAACACTATCGATAGGATCTCCATAAAACTTGAACTTAGCAAACTGACACGATATAGTTTTCAAATTTAGTAAATGAAATAGATTTTATATAATTATATTGTATATGTATATAAGTATAATTTTGTGAACTTGATAGTTAATTGAATTGGATGTTAAGTAATAATATCTGACTTTGTGTGTAGCTTGTAACCATTGGCTTTTGTTTCATATATAAATAATTGGACTAGAAAACATGGTTTTAAATTAATTAGGAAACCAAATGAATTTAAAACAAGGAACTAAGAATTTAATTTTCGATGGGTTCAAACTTTGTGTTTAAAATTTTAAAGGTTATATTATTTATAGTATTTCAAGTAGAAATTGTTCCAAGGAATTTTTAATTTGTAAACCGGTGCTCTTTTCTTTATCGCTGGAAAATAATAACAGTGATGACTGCAGCATCATCGACTTTCATTTTTGGGTTTCGAAGTGAAGTGACCATCCTATAGTTCTGCTACAGTCTTGCTTTGGAAAATTAAATTGATTTGGATTTCTAAAATATGACTTTATTTATAATATATGTGATATATGATTTAAGATTTTATGTGATATATATTGAGCATATATATTTATTTATCTCTAAATTGTTTGAAGTTGATCGGAAGTTTAATTCCTAAAATTTTATCTTAGAGGATAATTTCAATTATAAAACGAAATCAAACTTTTGAATAAATGTGTAAACTTGAATAATTGAATTGGGAAATTTTTTATTTGTATAATACTCAATTGCATTCCAATATAACTTACCTAAATCATTCAGAGGTTAACTATGTAATTTGATAATATACAATATGAAAGGGATTTTATAAATAAAATTTGAGTGGTTATAATAAATGTTATACACTTAAATTTTAAGTATAATGAGATTTATAGAGGTAAATAGAATAAAAAGTTAATTGAATAAAATACAATACAAATGGCGTTAAAAGAATTTATAAATAAACTGTAAGAGTTATAATAAATGTAATTATACTTAATATGTGTGATTAGATATATATTAAGTGGAAAATTTAATAATAATTGAGAACAAATAAGAATGAAATTTATTGAATAAATTACGAGTATAATAATGATTTTCAAAATCCATAATTTTAGAAATTGTTAATTTGATAACAAGATAATGAATAAATGAGATAAATTAAATAAATTTTGCTTTGAAGGAATTAATAAATTGACAATTAAACAAACTTAATAAAATACTTTGAATCAGAAAAAATCAATTACTGAATATTAATTGATTTAAATTGAAATTTATATGATTAGAATTAACAATTTGAACTAAAAAATTTAAAGTGAATGACTATTCATTGATTTAATGTAAATGGATTTAACCAAATTGTTAAATATATAAATTAATTTAAATTGGAATTTATATGGATTATTTTAATTATTTTCTTTTCTTTTAAATCTATTTCCTTTCTGGTTGTTTCTATTCTCCTACTTCCTCCCTTTTCGGAGATGAAAAGTTTTGAGTGGGGGAGAGTGTAACAAACCATAATATTGTAATTATTTTTAGTTAAATTTTTATTTGAAAACTTTGATCTTTAAATCATTAAAAATTGAATTTCTAGAAATTTTCCAATATAAGTTTGGAATTTGTTCGAAATTTAATTTTCATATTCAATAACTTAAACATTTTCTGAAAATTTTATATTTTTTGTCAAACTTTGACTTTTATTTGAAAAGTTTAAAAAATTTAAAATTTAAAATTCTAATCTTTTATTTGAAGTGGATATAATCATAATATCCGTTCTTCTTTTTGTTTCATTTAATTGTGATTATACTTTTAAAATTGAATAAAGTACAGCATTTTACAAACAATTAATTTCTGTGTTTACTTTATATTTTACCCATGTTCGTCTTCTATTTATTTTCTATTTTGTTTCCTCTAGACTTCATTTATTTATTTCGGTTCATTTATGTATATTCTTTTCTTTAAAGGCTTAGAAACAAATCAATTAGACATGCGTTACATTGTTTAATTAGGCTTAGGTTACATTTTTTTAAATTTCTTGCCTTTTCATTTGCATGGCCTCTTTATTACTTGTTTTAGCCGTATAAACTCTTTTCCTAGCCGTGTATTTCCCATTTGGAAATCAAGTACAAGATCTACCTCTCACTTCAAACTCCCCATTTTCATTTGCATTTATGAATAAATTTTATAAAAGATTCTTTCTCCTTAAATTGTGCCCTTTTAATTTCCTAGCCACTCATCTACACATTTTAGCTGTTCAAATTTTGTAACCCTAGCCGCCATCTACTTTGTTAATCACATACAAAATTTGTTTCTCGTCTCATTTGCGTTCCAAAGAAAGAAAAAATTTCGAAAAGTTATTCATGGATTCTCCTTGCTTTTTTCTTCCATATTTATTTGTTTTTCTCTTTTGTCTTCAAGATAGGCTCAGCCTCCAAGCTATAGCCGACCCCATCACCATCTTTTCCACCTCCATGCCAAGCATCATGTAACAACGCTGTATTTTTTAATTGTTTTAATTGTTTATTTTAATTATTATAATTGAATTCTTGATTTAAATACTTTATTTTTATCTATTAAAATGAATAATTTTGTTATTTTAAATATGAATTTTTATTTTAATGTAAATTATAATTTCAAACAAGTATAAATTGATTATTTTACAAAAAAGTGAATTTTGGTCAAAATGGTCAAACTTTGACTTTATAATTTAAAATTTAAAATTTGGAAAATTATAATTTTATCTTCTATTATGAAAATAAATAAAATTTTAAGAACACTGCTTTTTTTTCGTTGAAATCTGATTTATAATGTGAAAGTTATGCCTTTTTAACTATTGTGTGAAATGTGTTGTATTTAACAAAATTGTTTATTTTAAATTATACAAATAATATGTTATTTGGTCAATTAATGTTCTAATTTATGTTTATATGGACAAAATAACATGTTATGTATATATTTTGGTTTAAAAACATTTTCAAAAGTGTAATTGACATTTTACAGTGTTAGTTGTATTTTGTTTACCATTTCTAATTCCAGCTTCAATTAATTTAAAAAAAATTCTGTATTTATTTTTCTGTTTTCTTAAGATCTTATTTTTTCTCACTCCCACTTTATTTTGTTCCTCATTTATTTTAATTATTTGATTTTTATTTGTTTTACAGTGAAATATAAATTCTCTAAGGCTAAATGGTATTTTATTTGTAATTTTCATGTCCCGTTTCCAATTTTTAAACAATTTCTTTAATTATTTTTCTATTTTCTCATTTCAAAATTTTTCTTTAGAATATTTCTAAAATGAATTAAATATTTTTCCAAAGCCAATGATGATTTAATTGTAATTTTTGAACACTGTTCTTGAATTTTAAGCAATTTCTTTAATTCTTTTTCCATTTTCTTTAAAATTTATTATTTGTTTTTATTTTATATCACTTTGTTTCGGTTTTTGAAGTCAAATTACTGAAATTCTAGTTTGTTTTTATTTAATTAAAAGAAAGTGGAAATTTGAAAGGACTTAAGCTTTAAATCTTGTGACTTTTCATTGCCTAGTCTTTTCACTTGCCTTGGCCTTTCATTTTCTAGCATAGCCGTGCATTTCTTGTTGATAATTCACGTTATAACTTCTCATCCTCCACACAACTCATGGCCAAATTCATTTCTGAAATTATTTTCATGTTTTTCCAATGGCTTCTTTCCTCCTTTTCTCCTCTCTTTCATTGTATTTTGCCTTCCTCCTCTTCTAGCTTTGCTTGGCATCTACCACCTTCATCACCACCAACCACCTCCTCCACCATCTATAGCAGCTACTCCTCCCCCTCCTTTGACTTTAACAAAGCCTTGCCCATCCATGGAGGTTAGCATCGCAAACAATGCACCAAACCTTTCCAAATTGCCTAACCAAGCTTCATACTTCACCATTTCCGTTCCTATTCACTTTGGCCACCCCTTAGACACCACCACCAGCTGCTAGTTCACCTATGGACACCTCTAACCATCAGCTCTAGATCTGACCTGACACATTTATGACATGGCCGAGCCTTGTTGTACCCAAAAAACTCCAACTTTTGCACTTGACCCTTTGTATGCTTCATGTTGTATCTCCTGCCATCATCATTTCCATGTTGTTGTGCATATATGATGCATACCCGAGCCTATAACATGGTCATGGTTGAGACATGTTGACACCTAGGCTGAGCCTAGTGTGGTGTGATCAAGCCCATTTGATCAAGTGTCAAGCCATGTTGTCATCGTCAAGCAATTTGTGTTAAAGCTAGGTAATGTTCTTTGTTGATTCATTTCCATTTCGTTTCAATTCATATTTTTATTGTTTATATATATTTATATTAGCTTGTTTATTTGTTGTATACAAGATCAATATCAAGGCTCACCATCCATTCGAATCAAATCGTGTGTGTCGTGCCTTTGGAATCGCTCTTGTGTGTGTTGTTTGTCTCTAGATTTGATAAAGGTGAGTCTTTCTCACTCTGACATATTTACTTATGAAATGGTAATCGGTAACAAGTGTTAGTAATTAAAAATATTTATGCAAGTTGATGATGATTATATGATATGCTATGCTTTGTTATTACCATGTTAAAACTATTAATTATCACCTGACATCTGATATATGACATTATATTGTGACATTGACATTATTTATACTGTTTGTGCAAATGATCACACTGCAAGTTCCCTGTAGAATAGAATCACTATGGGTTGAAATGATACATACCCGAACAGACTTTATAATAAGGAAAAAATCGTTATGGGCCGAAATGATAGGCCTGAGCGATTTTTATTGTATTTTATTTGACTTGGGATTGCGGTTTGAAATGATAGAACCCGGTTTTCTTTTTAAATTGCGGATTGAAATGATATATATCCGTATCAACTGACCTAGGTTAGAAAATTTTATACAGACCCCATGGTATATTTTTAAATGATTTTTATTAAGATATGTATTTTTTAAAAGTATGAATTTTGATTTAAAAATATATATTTTATAGTTTTAAGAAAATTCAATATTAAGTCTTGAAATTGTGAATTTAAGTACGTAAATTTGAAGTAAATGTGATTTTTTTGACTTTAAATTTTATATTAAAATGTAAATAAATAATGGAAATTTAAATTTAAAGTTTTGAAATGATATTTGAAATAAAATGTTAAGTTTTATTAAATTTACAAGTTAGGAAAAACGACGAAGTTTGACTTAACAAATGAATTGAGTTTTAAATTTGATATTTAATTATAAAATTTTATTATGATAAATCATATGTTAAAATGATTTAAATGTGAAATTTTGAAGTCTAGAAATATGATTTATAAATTTAAATAACAAGAATTTGGAGTTTTATTATTTTTGAAAGGTTATAATAAAAGCTAGAATTTTATAGCATTTCCAAAATGCTGAAGTCTTTTGACACCATTTCTAAATGCTGTTGTTTTTGAATTTAACTATGTTTGAAATAATTAAATATCTATTACGGTATTTTATAAACGCCGTTATTCGTGAACTAAACTATTTTGAAAATTATAAGCTACGATAGCACTTTGTAAATGCCGTCGTTGCTATAATTTGACAATGTTTTGAAATGTTATAGATTTTAACACTGTTTGTGTTATATTTTAAAGTGATAAATGATTTTACATTTGAAATGGATTTATTTGTAAAATTTTATAAGTTTTTAATATATTTTAATATTTAAATTTGAAATTTTATGGAATTTAAATTTGAATTACATAGGGTTTACTTGGTTGTGTGTTAAATGTAATGAAATGTAATGAGATAAATGAATTTTTGAATCGAATTTTTAATGTATTTTGGTAATGATACTTCAAATAATAAATGAATGAATTATTTGATTTAAGAATGGTATTTAAATTTGAATTTGAACTCAAATAATGATTTGAAAATGAGGTTTTTAAAGGATATGATATTTTTATGATTTGAAATAGTTGGAAATGATTGGATCTTTATTTTGATAAAGAATATGAATTTGGAATGATATTTGATTTTGATAAATGAATATTTGAAGTTTATATTAGTATGAAAGGATATTTGGTTTAATTGTAATTTAAGTTTATTTAAATAATATTGGATTTATGAAATGAATATTTCAAAACTAAATAGTGATAAAGTTAAATTTGAGATATATGAAATATTAAAATTTAGTTTTGAAATGTGTGGTATTAAAGCTTTGAATTATATTGAAAGATTTAACAGTTTATTTTGTGGATCAAATCTATATTTGAAATTTATAAGATTTAAAATGTTTTGTTGGGAAACTAAATTTAATTGAAACTGATGGTTTGAATTGAATTAAATTGGAAATTTGAAATTTTGGTTTAATTAAATAAATTTGTAAAGTGTAAAGAATTAAAGGATGATTTCAAATGTATGATTTTGGAATGTTATGATTTTCAAAGTGTAATGATTTCAAGTATTTTGGTTTCGGAAAAGTTATACTTTTAAAGTATTATGAATTTTTTTTAAGGTGAATATATGTTTGAAATGGAAATGATAAACTATTTTGATTGAATAAATAGTTTTGAAATAAAAAAGGTTTTGGTTTCGAAGTATAAACTATCGTGAAAGGAATATAGTTTGAAATGAAATGATTTGATTTTTGAAGTATAAACTATTTTGAAACGACCACGGCGTTGTAATAACGTTTGGTTGTTAAGGAGACCGAGATCAGAAGTTGTCATTCTCTCTGCCAACTCCGAAAAACACTTTAACAACCCTGTACGCGGTAGAGATTTCAGAATGAAGTAGGATGGTGGCCACGACCTTGAGGTACATTACGTGGACCCAACTCATGTGAGTTGGCATAAGGTGGCTAAAACAGGAGCAATCTCGGCCCAAGTGAGGTCATTCCTCCGATCGGACACTTTCCTTCGATGTTATACTCTTACTTGTGATTGATTAGATGGCCACCCTTCGATTTTGATATGGGAGTTTGTTCCGAGGTGGGCGTATGTGGCTGCTGTGTTACCACCAGCCCGTGTGCGTAATTGGTATATCTACCCTGGCATTGCCTTGTATGTCATGTCACCTACCATATCGAGCCTTTACTTCGAGTTTGTTTTTCTCCCGTAGCCCGTGGAGTATTTAAGGTAGTCTCCCGATCTGGAGATATGCTGATACTGGATGGACTACTGGGACTATTATGTGTGAAGGGTGATATGGGTAGCCCGGAACTCTATTTAAAAGTATGTTTATTTTACTGTAGACATTATTATAATAGCGAGATTTTATTACATAATAAATAGTTTAACGGATCCTTAAAGGATGTGCGATCCCAAGCATCCTTTAAGTTACTGATGCATTTTTGTTACTGTTCACTGGAGTTGATTTACAATTCATAAGTATTTATGTCCTGACTCGAGTGTTTTGTGTTTTGCTTTACGCTTGAGTTAGATTGAGTGATTCAGCATTCAAGGCTCAACTTCGGAGTTGGTGCTTTTCTTAAAGATCCATCCATATATTCTGCTTTTAGTATTCAGTAATTTTTGTGATTTATTCTGATTTGTACCTGATGTATCTTGTTACTCTTCTAATGTATTTTGTTTAACTCTGATGTATCTTTTTTTTATATAGTAGCTTCATGAACTACTATTCCTTTACTTCCGCTGCATTATTATTTACTCTGTCTCTATGATATGTGACTATTTATTTATTATACATTTTGAGATTTGCCAAATTTTATTTACAACATGGTATTTTGAGCAATTCATGTCCGACATGTATGGATGTGAATGGCTGAAAATATCGGGTTGTTACATTTGGTATCATAGCTTTGGTAGCTCTAGGCAAAACTCAGCATGTATGGCAAATGTATTCACAAAATCACTTTCATTTGAGTTCGAATCTTTTTTTACTCGATTCCTTTGAATTTCTAAACGTTCCTTGTGGTTCCAAAAATCCATTCGTGTCCCTCACTATTTATCTTCTTTTGATTCTGGAGTATCCCATAACTCCACTTCAAAAAAATTTATAATGACTCGGCGGTCTCGCCAATCTCAAATTTATTTGTAGAGGGGGAAACTCCTTTACAACACATTGATTCACCAAAGATTTTATATTCTCGGTTTAGATGCTAGTATCTTTTATTATCCCAAACTCTATCTCTTGAGATCGAATGTTTATTTACCCTAGTAATCCACATCGATCTTATTCTTCAAGTCACGGTTGACCAGGTTATGGGTGCCCACGATTTAAGCTTATCCATCTTCCTATTCTGTTATTTAATTATCTCATCTTTGTTTTCCAACTTATCTTCAAATCATTCTTAAAGTGTAATTGTAAACTAATATATAAAATGTTTTATATATTGTGTTGTTTGAGTTGTTGATGTCGATTTGGGTTTCCGATTGATTCGTCTGATCAACATTATCGATAAAGATTTCTAAAACACCTTGACAGAACAAATTTACACAATATTATTTTAAAATTTGGGTAATGAAATAAATTTTGATATAAGTAAAGTTATGAAACTTTGTAAATTAATTTAAATTAATCATTTGAAGTGATAATACTTGATTTATCATTTATTGTTCTATAAACGAAATTATAATAGCTGTTTATAGATTGATTTGGGAACTGAAATGAGTTTAAAACAAGAAATTTGAGAATTTAATTTTCGATGGCTTCAATCCTTGTGTTTAAAGTTTTAAAAGGGGTATATTATTTAAACTATTTTCTAATAAAAATTTATTTGCAAGAAATTTTAAAGTTTAAAATTAGTGCTCTTTTCTTTGTCGTTGGAAAATAACTTCGGTGATGACTGTAGAATCATCGACATTAATTTTCGAGTTTTCAAGTGAAGAGACCGTTCTGTAGTCTTGCTACAGTGTTGCTTTGAGAAATTAATAGATTTGAATTTTCTAGAATTTGACTTGATTTATAATATATATAGATATACGATTTAAATTGATTTGACATATTATGTACATATATATTTATCTCTAAATGGTTTGAAGGGAATCGGAAATTTAATTCTTAAATTTTTCTTAAATAATAATTTCAAATATAAAAAGAAAATCAAACTTTTTGAATAAATGATTCAAACTTGAGATGATTGAATTAGAAAGCTTTATTTGTATAATACAGTTGCATTCAAATATAACTTACCTTAATTTTCAGAAGTTAATAATGTAATTGGATAACATACAATATAAAAGGATTTTATAAATAAAATTTGAGTGGTTATAATAAATGTTATACACTTAAATTTTAGTTAAAAAATATTAACAGAGGCAAATAGAATAAAAGGTTAATTGAATAATTTACAATATAAATGATGTTAAAGGAATTAAGAATAAATTAAAATAGTTATAATAAGTGTAAGTATATTTAACATAGGTGATAAAATACATTGAGAGGAATAAATTTAATTATAATTAGGAATAAAGAAGAATTATTTTATTGAGTACATTATGAGTATATAAATGATTTTTCAAATCCATGATTTAAGAGATTGTTTATTTAAGATAATTTGATGATAAGATAACGAAATTAGAGATGGTTAAGATTTATTTAACTTACATAAAAATTTAATTTTAAATTTAAGTTGAAATTTCCATGGTTCCAAACTTGTGATCTTATGTTATTTTTCAAACTATCTTCTGATTATCCTTATTTTCCTTATCTTGCTACAGAATGGGGAAGCTACTGCTTATATCAGTCTATTTAGAAATTTCTCATAATCTTTGAAAACCTTTGGTACTCATCTTGAATATGAGCACTGCTTGCCATCCACAGACCGTCGGTCAAGCGAAAAGGGTGAATCAGATTCTAGAAGATCTTTTTCGTGCTCATGTTATTGATTTTGGAGGATGTTGGGAAGATCATCTCCACCTTGTTAAACTTACGTATAACAACTATTATCAGGTATAAATTTAAATCTTCTTGCCATCTTGTCTTAATCCTATTTCATTCTATCTTTTTTTTGTTTTTCCCCTACCTCATTTCTTTTCGGGGACGAAAAGTTTCGAGTAGGGGAGAGTGTAACAACACTGTATTTTGTGATTGTTTTAATTGTGTATTTTAATTATTATAATTGAATTCTTGGTTTAAATACTTTATTTTTATCTATTAAAATGAATAATTTTGTTATTTTGATTTTAATGTAAATTATAATTTCAAACATGCATAAATTGAATATTTTCCAAAAAAGTGAATTTTGGTCAAAATGGTCAAACTTTGACTTTTAAATTTAAAATTTGAATGTTTGAAAAATTATAATTTTATCTTTTATTATGAAAATAAATAAAATTTTAAGAACACTGCTTTTCGTTTCGTTGAAATCTGATTTATAATGTGAAAGTTATGCCTTTTTAACTATTGTTTGAAATTTGCTTTATTTAACAAAATTGTTTATTTTAAATTATACAAATAATATTTTATTTGGTCAATTAATGTTCTAATTTATGTTTATATGGGTAAAATAACATGTTATTTATATATTTTGGTTATAAAACATTTTTAAAAGTGTAATTGACATTTTACAGTGTCAGTTGTATTTTGTTTACCATTTCTAATTCCAGCTTCAATTAATTTAAAAAAAATTCTTTATTTATTTTTCTATTTTCTTAAGATCTTATTTTTTTTATTTCCACTTTATTTTGTTCCTCTTTTATTTTAATTATTTTACTTTTATTTGTTTTAAAGTTGTTAACGCTAAAATTTGAACGCTAACACCCCGGTGTATGAGTTGTAGTTGTGAAAGCACCACCCGACGACTCGGGAACAGATTATAAGCAGATAATAGGAGAAAAGCGGTAAACAACAACAATTTTATAGTGGTTCGGCTTAAGGGTATATCCTACGTCCACTTTAAGTACTTTTATTAATAATCTCGTTACAAGCTGATATAATTCTTCCCAAATACAATACACTTTGAATTACAAGAGACTTAGAACAAGTAGCTTAAACTTCGATGAAGATGAGAGTTTTCGAATCCATGTTGGATGTATGTGATCTCTTCTTGAAGTTGTCTGTAGCGTTCTTAATGTCTTGAGAGCTTCAAGTGTTGGATTGAATTGGTTTGGAATGCAGCAGAGTAACGTTGTTTGAAGGAAATGAGCCAAAAAAAAGAGTCCACCTCTAGTTGGAGCTAAGGTCGTATTTATAGGCAATTCTAGGCAGGAAACATTACCAAGTCCTAAGTCGTAACCGACCTAAGTTGGGTCGTGGACGACTTAAACTAAGTCGTGGGTCAGTTGTCACTTAAATGCTGGGTCCAGACTTCTTAAAGGCATCCTTGCTGAACCCTAGATATATCACAAGTCCTAAGTCGCAAATGAGTTAACCGGTCCTCTCATAAGTGATGCGGCATTGAACTGATTCTCGTGTACGACTTACCATAGTCTTAAGTCGTGTACGACTTACCATATGTCGTAGGTCGTGACCGACCCAAACTGATTCTCGGCTTGTGGCTTAACTGGAGTTAACGAGTCATGGTGCAGTATTGAATTTGCCTCTGTAGCCTTAGGTCGTGAATGATCTAGCAAAGGTCATAAGTCCGTCACGACTTAGGTGCAGTCGTCTTAACTCCTCGTCCCTTGAGTCGTTAAGTCATAGTCCCTTTAAGTTGTTGGACCGTTACTCCCTTGGGTCATTTAGGTTGTAATTTCTTAAGTCGTAAACTTCCTTAAGTCGTGTCATCCTTAACTAGTAAGATTATGCAGACCTTAGGTCGTCAGGCCGTAATGTTCTTAGGTTGTGAAGGCCTTAAGTCGTAGACCTTATCTCGTAGACCCTTTAACCCGTGGAGGCCTTAAGTCGTAGATCCCTTAACTCGTAGAGGCCTTAAGTCGTAGATCCTATCTCGTAGATTCCTCAACTCGTAGAGGCCTTAAGTCGTAGATCCTATCTCGTAGATTCTTTAACCCGTAGAGGAAACTGGGTTAACACTTGCCCCTCGAAGCACATGCCTTAAGTCGTAAGTCGTGTGCTTCGACTCATCATAACCCTGGTGTGCCGATTCGAGTTCCACTTCCCTGAGGTATAAAATGCTTGGGTCGTTCCTCCTATTTCCTTCTTCTCATTACTTACCTCTGAGCTATTTCTGCCATTAACACGTCCTCGAGCTTTCGGAAACGAATTCAACCAGTTCATCTTACCGTTGAATCAGTCCCTATAATCCTCATCATCGCATCGCGTAAGTAAATCCGCAGTTCATTTGATTCCGCGATAGCTATTAACTTGCGAATTTAATCCAGTTCCTTATACCACGCTTCATCACGATTGTTGCCACGATCGATTGCTGGTGAGCTCGAGGAAGTTTAATTAGGTTTTGGATAATTCGCGAGGAGAGGATAATGGGTTTCAATCTATTTATATTTTATTTTTATCAGGCTGTTAGGGGTTTGGAGAAGACGAGATAATAGTTAGTGGGTTCATCGGTTTAGGGGTGAGACGGTTTATGGGTTTAGGAGTGGAGATAAGGTTATTCGTCTAGTTGAGGCATGAGTTTTAGGTCGTAACTGAGTTAAGACTTAGAAGAATTCGTATCTTTCTGACTTGAAGTCTTGTCTCTCTTTTATGACTCACGATTCAAAGGACTACCGACTCAAAGCCTCAACGACTCAAAAGTGAAGCGACCTATCCTGTTTCTCCTCATAATCCTTTAGGTCGTGGACGAGTCAACCAGAGAACCAACGACTTAACTTAAACCGAAGGAAAAATTCTTAACTCGTAGACGAGTTAGCACTTGAGTTGTTGTCGAGTTATCACTTGAGTCGTTTACGACTTAGCTCTTGAGTCGTCTACGACTCAGCACTTGCATTTTTAAACTCTGCTTAGACCTTGAACTGTTGCATGGATTTTGAACTGTTGAACTTTGCTGCATTCTTTTACAGATTACTTTAACTTGTGGGTTAACAATCTGTTTAATATGATATTTACAGAAAATTGGGACGAATATACTGCCATCGACCGCCCACATCAAATGACAGATTAGTTAATAACAGATAATTAACTTAAGTAAATTGTGTGAACGAAGTACTATCGATTTCAAGTAGAATATTAAAGCAACACTGAAATAGTCAATTGAAACTGACCAGCCTGCACTAATATTATGCTTGAACTTTAAATTAACAAGTTCTGAAATTACCGTAGTCGATCAATCGTCGACCAGTTTAATTCTAGTTATATTTACTTGTTATTTTTATCAGTTTTGCACGACACTTCACACTTTTAGGAAACGTGTACCTTCATATTTGAATATCCAGTTGCTTGTGTAGAATGACTTCTCAGGAAGGAGATGCAACAGTTTAGACGGGAGAGGCAACTGTTCTTCCAGCTCCACTAGTTAATCCTCCCGAAAGAGTTCCTACTACACTATCATATAAAGTTTTTCGCCAGTTGTGTGCTCAGTTTGGCATTGCTGAATCAGATGCCATTCTTCCTGAGAGAAGTAACACTGCTGACATAGCACCTTCTGGCTTTGTGACAGTTAACCGGCAAATGTGCCTAAGTGGGGGCGTTCCTCCTTTCAATGACTTTTTCCAACAACTTCTTCATCAATTGGCCATTGCTCCATCCCAACTACACCCCAATGGCTACGCCATTCTAATGGGGTTGTGTGTGCTATTTAGGAGAACACTTGATCGACTTCCGAGCTTTGATGAAATTTGTTACTTATGCTCCTTTAGCCGGACCAAAGATCATCCTTCTATTATCGTTGTGAGAAGCGCCCGAAACCGCAAATTAATTGTTGGCCTTCCTGACACTGCTCACGGGGTTTCTAACCTAGTTCTTCTTCGTTCGTTGCCCCCCGGGGTTTTATGCTCTGTGGAGGGAAGGAAGTAAGATCACCCATCCTTGCTTCGTTTGTTATCTGGCCTTTGTGAGACTGACCTGCTAAGTGTTAACTCTGCTTCTTTTATTTTCAGCGCCGCCTCCTCCCTCTAGGAATTCCAGTCACAAGTCGACTTTTGAGAGGCTTAAGGCCGTGCCGGTTGAGGAGAGAGATATTCAATTTCTGTTGAAAGATGAGTTTCTGCATCAGTACGGACTTTTGCATACTTCTCGTTCTACGCGTCCTCATGAAATTCCAGACTCCCCAGCTAGAGTGTTGGATGCCTCAGTTTCTACTAGCACATCCATATCTAAAGGACCTGCTCCTGAGACTTCGCTAGTGAAGTGTTCCACTTCTGTTGATGCTGCAGGGCCATCCGACAAACTTGCCCCGGTTATCGAGGAAGAAGAGCCTCAGGGATCTTCCCATCATTCACAAGAATCTGGTGAAAAAGCTGAGAAATCCAGTCCTGTTAAGCAAAGCAGGGACGATACATTCGAAGGACTGAGCGACCTTTTTGCTACTTCACAAGAGATCTTTAAAGAAGATCCTATCACTGCCGGGATTTCTTCTTCAGTAGTTGAAGCTACTTCTTCTTTGCAACAGTTGTCGTCGACTCAAGAGTTGACGCTATCTATTACACCCACAACTACTCCCCAATTAAAGAGTGGTTCGTAGACTGAAGCGCGTAGTCTGCACATCACACACACTTAGAATTCCTGGCACTTTTATGCTCTTTCTTTTCTTTTCTAAACGTTTGAAGGATTCTCAAGTTTTATTTCTTCTTTTTAAATTTTAGGTTTACCAATGAGGCGAGACAGCTCGTACTATGATGACTTTAAGCGATATGGGAAACGCAGCCAGTATGGCTATCATTCCTATCCTCCTATTCATAGAGAGACTGATGAAGAAAGGGCAGCCCGGAAGGCTCGGGAAAGACGTGATTATGAAGAACGCTTTGGAAGACCAGATAGTCGACACGATTCCTCCCACAGAGAGAGTGACTCCCTTAAACGCAAATCTCATGATGACAGAGGGAAGAGTCACACAACTGATGACTCGAGAAAACGAGCCAAAGTTATTGAGGAACCAATGCCTGTGCCTTCAGAGAAGATTACTGCTCCTACTTCTTCTCAATCTCCTGCCCCTTCCCCTACTGATATCCAAGCAATCATTAATAGGCCATCTTACCAAGTTGGACCAGGTCCAGCCACTCTTCAACGCCGATTTCCTAATTGGTGTTTAAAAGGAGTTCGCTTTGACCTCGATCTGGTTCCCATAGATAAAAGTGCTATGCTACGGAACCTTGATGCAGTCAGAACCGATATTGAGAGTATGTCATCTTGGCAGAAACTCGTTGATGAGCTCCAAAGGGTGAATAGGGCCAATCTCGAAGCTATGCTTACCATGGAGAACGACAAAACTGAATGGCAAAAGATCCTTAAACAGCATGATGCAGAAATGAGGAGTATCGCCGATTATAATGAGAAACTTGAGGCAGAAGTTGGGAAACTTAAAGAGGAGCTTGCTACTTCTTCCACTTCTTATTCTCAAAGGGAGAGTGTGCTTCTTCAACAGGTGCGGGATGCTCATGCCGCGCAAAGGGATGCTGAGGCCAAGGCTGATGAGTTGGAGCAGGTTATAGAGGGCAACCGTACTGACATTACTCAGTTACGAGGACAAACTGGCCTTCAGGCTGCAGAGATTGAAAAATTGAAAGCCCAGTTATCCAAAGTCGAGAGAGAGCGGGATGAGGCTGTTGCGGGTAGAATTACAGCTGAAGAGGCCCATGAAGCTACCAAAGCTGATATTGGCTCGACACTCTTTGATTTCTACTTGCAATGTATATTAGGGCGTGGCAGTCTTGCATTCCTGGGCCCCAAGTATGAGATTACCCTGGCCGAAGTGTGGGAGGCCGCACTAGATATGTTTAAAGGGGCCGGGTACACTGAAGAGGAGTTGTAGGTGCACTACTTAGACTTTGAGGCTCGCGCAGCCCTTGCCAGAGGGAAGGAGCAACTCGCCAGATCGCGGGTTGAAATAGTGGGGGAAGAGCATCAAGAAAAAGAAACAAATTTGACCGTTCCTGTCCCTCCTTCAACTTCGGCTGATGCTGGCATTATTGGCTCTAGCTCTTATGTACCGTTCCCTGCTCAAACTGATACCGTGGCCAAAATTACTCAAGTTACAGATGAATCGCAAGAGAGTGCTGAAGCCCCGGACTATGAAATTGACGTAATAAAGACAACTTCTGCAGGTAATTCCACTGTAAATTTCGCTCAAGTGGATTGCTCATTTATTTCACATGGGTTTAATGAGCTCCTTGACTATTTTCTCAACCTTGATGAGCCTTCATCTCCTCTCTTTACTGACTTTAACCTCTTTTCTTCTACAGAGAAAGTATCTAGCACCGCTCAGATTTCTCCTCCTCCGGTTATCCCTCCTCCGTCTCTCCAGGTGGCTCCTCCTTCTGCTTCTCAGCCCGGGTCGCAAGAGGAACAAATAGAAGCCCTTCACAGTTTAGACGATCCCATCGCTTCGCAAGAGCATAGAGACGAGGGACTTGAGGGAGGTGAGATATCTCCGGAGCGGACCCCTTCTGATGACATAACTTTGTCTAAACTTGCCACTCCGGGAAGTGAGTCTTCCTCAAAGAGGAGGAAAAAGCACGGAACGTCAAAGAGGAGGGGGAAGATAATCACTGTTACTGAAGGGGAGCCAGAAGTTGGACCAGCTGCACCTACCCCTCCTTCTTCCCTTGTGCCAACTGACCGGCCTGAAAAGCTAATCATTCGGCCGGGAAAAGGGTCCAAAGGCAGTAAAAAGAAGTGAACATTTTAGCTTTTTGCCTTTTATATGTACTGGTCGAGAATTGTGCGGGTACCGGCCCCCGCTTTTCTTTATTTTGAAACCTGTACCTGCATTTCAATTGAATAAAATGATCCTTTGTTTGTACAGACTTTTGTTTGAATGCATTTATTATTCATTTTTGCACAAGTTTATTTATATGATATTGCAGCGGGCTTATGGTATGTTGTTTGAGTATTACTTTACTGATGCAGCAATACTATTATACCATGTTGCCCCCATACCTTAAGCTTGCTGCAATATTTTATACTTCGAGGGGACTTGCACTCTTATTTGCTAAAGAATAATTATTTTATTCTTTTTAAAGAAAATCTTTATAGAGTACAACTCCCTTCGTATAAGTTTCTACGCTTTGTCGTTCGAAGAAATCACTTTTTTCTTTTACTTATGTGCATATTTTACCAAGTGAATTCTTCTATGTGGTAAAGCGGACCTCTGAAGGGCACTTTAACTTCTTTTCTTTTTTTATATACAAAGTTGTACCTCTGAGGAGGGATTTTTCACGTTTCAACACTTGGAAGTTTTATTTCAATCTCGGTGAAACGTGTACCTCCAAAGAGTTGTGCCTTTGAAGAAAGCCTTTTCACGTTTCAACACTTGGAAATTTTATTTCAATCTCGGTGAAACGTGGGCTTTCAGGAAGGTCTTTTATTTTGTCTCTGCATTTCAACTTTGGTGAAGTGAAATTCCGAAGAGCGGTTGTTACACTTCAACTCCTGGCCAAATGTGCCTCCGAAGAGGGCTTTTATTTTGTTTGCATTTCAACTCTGGTGAAGTGAAATTCCGAAGAGCGGTTATAACACTTCGTCTCCTGGTGAAATGGGCCTCCGAAGAGGGCTTTTATTTTTGTTTGCATTTCAACTCTGGTGAAGTGAAATTCCGAAGGGCGGTTGTTACACTTCAACTCCTGGTGAAATGTGCCTCAAAAAGGGTTTTCATCGCCTGGAAGTTACTCTCTCATGGTTGGAGGGTCATAACTCCTCCAATCTTTTTTGTTGAGTAGAGAACTTTCTTTTTTGTGGCGTATGACCCATTAGAGGTCTTTATCCTCCGAAGAGTTGTGCCTCCGAAGAGGATTTGTGCTGCCGATGATGGCCTTGGTTGTTCCTTTGTCCACTTGCTTATGCTTTTTCAGTGATCCTATTTTTTTTTTTTTTTTTTTTTTTTTTTTTACAAGTGACTCGTTTAATCCAAGGAAATGTACTTCATTGTCAGGCCAGTTCGTGAGAACGAGCATCAGCTTCTTAATTGGATGTTTGTTTGTTCAAACGATCTCAATTTATTAGCAAAGGCTCGTTTCTATCGAAAGCATAGGCTGTTTAGTTGAAGTATTTCCTATCTAGGATTTGAATTTGGAGCTTTTGTGACTTGAAATTTGGCGAGAATCACTGGGTCTTGTTATGTGCAAGTTTCACTTCCATTGTCTGCAAAAATTTAAATCGACATTTCAGCAATACATACTATGTACTTTTTATATCGCAAATAAAGCAAACATGTAATAATAGTAAGGAACACAAGATTTATAGTGGTTCGGCCAGGAAATTGGGCCTACGTCCACTTTATATTCTTTCATTATTTATTTGCATCAGTTTTACAATTGCTTTCAATTACAAGAATCATACATTCATAATTCTTTTTTACAATATTTCAACAAAATTTTCAAGTAAAGTATGGACGCAAATGGTTGTTGTTCCATGCCCTTGGAATTTGATCTCCATCAACAGTAGTGAGTTTGAATGTGCCGTCAAGAAGCTTCTGACCTATTACATACAGTCCTTCCCAATTTGGCCCAAACACACCTGTCGCTGTCATAATTCTCTTCAGGACTAGGTCTCCAATCTCAAAGCTGCGTTGGCGAACTTTTGAATTAAAATGTCTGGCTATTCTTTGCTGATGAGCTGCAATTCTGAGATTAGCCTCATCTCTTTTTTCATCAAGGAAGTCTAGCGCTTCAAGCTGTCGCCTTTCATTTTCTGCTTGGTTGAAATGGATCCTTCTGTGTGAAGGAACCTCTGTTTCTACCGGGATCATTGCTTCCGACCCGTATGCTAATGAGAAAGGAGTGTGCCCAGTCGCAGTTTTGTGAGTGGTTCTGTATGCCCATAGTGCAAGTGGTAGCTTATCGACCCAACCACCTTTTGCTCTTTCAAGTTGCTTTTTGATGGTTGATTTGATGATCTTGTTTACTGCTTCCACTTGCCCGTTTGCCTGCGGATGAGCAACTGCTGAAAAGCTTTTCCGGATTTTGAATCGCCTGCAAAAATCTTGGAATTCCTCGCTTTCAAACTGAGTACCATTGTCTGTGATTATTTTCTGAGGCACACCATACCTGCAAATGATATTCTTGGTCACGTAACTTATCATCTTCTTAGAGGTGATAGTAGCCAATGGTTCAGCTTCAGCCCATTTAGTAAAATAATCAACTGCAACAATAGCATATTTAATCCCTGATTTGGCAATCGGTAGCGGCCCAATGAGATCCATTCCCCAAATTGCAAATGGCCATGGACTGACCATTTGTGTGAGTTCAGTTGAAGGTGCTCTAGGAATTTTGGCAAATCTTTGGCATTTGTCACACTTTCGGGAATAGCTTGCAGCATCATGATTAATTTCTGGCCAAAAGTATCCGTATCGGAGAATTTTCTTTGCTAATGTTTGACCACCTGAATGATCACCACATTCTCCTCCATGTACCTCAGCTAGGATTGTTTTGGACTCTTCCCTGGACACACATCGAAGCAATGGCATTGAGAATCCCCGTCTGTATAATCGGCCATCCTGAATTACATAGCGAGAGGCTTTCCTTAGTAGCTTCCGTCTCTCTATCGAATTTTCTGACAGAGAACCTCTGAGTAGGTAGCCCAGTATTGGAGTCATCCATGACTCTTGTTCTTGAGATACATTCATAATCCAGTCAATATCCATCTCATCTATACTTGGTGCTGAAAGGACTTCTACGGGGACCAATCCCAATAGTTGAGCTTCACCAGAACTTGAATACTTTGCGAGGGAATCTGCCTTCATATTCTCTTCCCGAGGAATGTGGCTTATTGAATAGTGATCGAGCTCACACAGAAGTTCCCAAGCCTTTGACAAGTAAGCGGGAAGGTTTCCCCCTTTCGTTTGAAATTCCTTCTTGACTTGGCATACGATAAGCTGAGAATCGCTAAAGATCTGAAATGCTCGTATGTTTAGTTCTTTAGCGATTTTCAGTCTTGCGATAAGAGCTTCATATTCGGCTTCATTGTTTGTTGAAGGAAATTCCAATCTCAGTGCATAGCATAATGACCGACCTTCAGGAGTCTCAAGTACAACTCCGGCTCCAGAACAGTAATCATTCCTTGCACCATCGACATATAACTTCCATTGGATAGGGGAATTGTCGAACGTTTCTTCCTCACTGTTACCCTTATCTGTAAATTCTGCAATGAAATCAGCTAAAGCTTGTGCATTGATTGCTTTCCGGGGATGATAAGTGATGTCATACTGACTGAGTTCAATATTCCACTTTAGAAGACGACCCGAAGTTTCAGGGCGAAACAGGACTTGCTTTAAAGGTTGATCAGTGAGGACTCTGATAGGATGAGCTTGAAAATATTGCCTCAATTTCCTAGACGCAATTAGTAAGCAATAGGCGAGTTTTTCCAACTTAGAGTAATTCATCTCTGCCCCAGTGAGTCTTTTGCTGATATAGTAAACTGGATGTTGAATCCTTTTGTCTTCCCGTATCAGCGCTGCACTTAAAGCGTGAGATGATACTGCCAAGTATATAAGAAGATCCTCGCCATCGCCAGGCCTAGAAAGTATTGGAGGCGTCTCCATATGGCGAATCAATTCATCAAAGGCTTTTTGGCATTCGGGAGTCCAATCGAAGTTCTTCTTTCCTTTCTTTAGGGCGTCAAAGAATGGGATGCATTTATCTGTGGCTTTGGAAATGAACCGACTCAAGGCGGCAACTTTTCCATTGAGACTTTGCAATTCCTTCTTTGTTCTAGGAGCTTTGACTTCTTTCAAGGCAGTAATTTGAGCTGGACTAGCCTCAATGCCCTTAGCGCTGACGATAAACCCTAAGAACTTTCCGGACTCGACCCCAAACGTGCATTTCAGAGGGTTAAGCTTCATTCTGTATTTCCGGAGGACTGCGAACATTTCTGCCAAGTCTTCAATGTGATCCGCTGCTTTCTTAGACTTTACTAACATGTCGTCGACGTAGACTTCCATAGTTTTGCCCAATTGCGGTTTGAACATAGCATTAACAAGTCTTTGGTAGGTTGCCCCTGCATTCTTCAAACCGAAGGGCATAACTCTGTAGCAATAAAGACCAACATCGGTGATAAAGCTCGTGTCCTCCTGATCCGGTTCATGCATCATGATCTGGTTATATCCGGAGTAGGCATCCATGAAAGATAACAATTCATGTCCCGCTGTTCCATCTACCAGTTGATCGATCCTGGGTAAAGGAAAGCAATCCTTGGGGCAGGCCTTGTTCAGATCTGAAAAATCGATGCACACTCTCCATTTTCCATTAGCTTTCTTAACCAACACAGGATTTGAAACCCAATTCGGATATGTAGATTCTTTGATGAAGTTATTTTCCATGAGTCGATCAATTTCCTCTTTTAATGCTGCTGACCTTTCTGGACCTTGGGTTCTTCTTTTCTGTTTTACTGGTGTAAACTTTGGGTCGATATTCAGAGCGTGTACTGCAACTTCTGGAGATATTCCACACATATCAGCATGAGTCCAAGCGAAGACATCCAGATTTGCTTTCAGGAAAGATATCAAGATATTCCGAATTGGCACATTAAGTTGTGAACCCACATTCAACACCTTATTTGGGTCCTTCGGGTCAACGGGTACCGGTACCGTCGTTTCAACCGGCACCACTCTATTCTCCCCTGCACTGGCTTTTCTGGGATCCATCTCTTTCCGTGCCCCGCTATGCTCGCCAGTGCAGGGTCCGCCCTGTAATTGCTACAAGGCTGGCTCTTTGATGCGAACCGGGGTGGCCGCATCCTTTCCCATTTCCCTTTTTCTTGACTCTCGCAACTCTGTCAAATTGCACTCTCGCGCAGCATTTTGATCCCCTTTTATAACTCCTACTCCATTGTCTGTAGGGAATTTAATAGTGAGGCACCACGGGGCTAGGATAGCTTTGAACGCTACGAGCGTTGGACGGCCAAGGAAAGCATTATAAGCAGAAAATTCATCGACAATCACAAATGTTTGCTTGCGGACTACTTTCCTTTCTCCTTCCCCAAGTTCTACAAGCAGATCGATGGTTCCTATTGGTTGCTTTGGCTCCCCGGTGAAGCCAGCAATCTTCTGCGATGAGGCTTGTACATCGACCATACGGATTTTCATTTGGTCGAATGTCTTCCTGAAGAGGATATTACATGATGCTCCGCAGTCAATGAGAACTCTTCTGACAATGGCCGGTCCGATACCAGCTGAGATGACCAAGGGATCTAGGGTAGGAGCTTCGATACCTGAGGAATCTCTGGCTCTGAAAATAATATCATCACTGAAAGTTTTCTGTTCTTTCAGGGGCGTAGTGTCTTCTAAAACAAAGACGTCTTCTTCGGCTGGAACATATTTCAAAGCCCTCGTATATCTTTCCATCTCTCCCCAGCTCTTGCCAGCTGGGTGAGGCCCTCCTGTAATGACATTGATAACGGGCCTTCCAGATTCATGCCCCGTAGCTTTCTCACCTATCCTAGGCTGATGAACAGGAGCCTGTTGCCCCTGACTTGACGATGCAGGGTAGTTGCTATTCTTTTTCACGAATTGCTGCAGCTTGTTTTCTCTTAGCAATTCTTCAATCAGATTTTTCAACTGGCGGCATTCATCAGTCTCATGACCGGGTTGATTGTGGAAGCGGCAGAACTTCCCACTTTGTATAGCCTTTTTTCCGGTACTCAAAGGGATAGGTTTAGGGAGGTCAACAGAATCTTTAATGGCAATGTAAATATGCTCCGGCGTGTCTGATAAAGGAGTATACTCTGATGGTTTGAAGAATCGGGGCTTCTTCGGGTTACTCTGTTTCTTCCCATTGTTATTTTCCCTTTTTTGCCCTACAGATTCATTCTTGCATGGAGCAACAGTGTTATCTTTAGCTTTTTCCGACACTGCCTTCACCGGTACAGGACGACTTTCCAGGCGTATGAATTCATCTGCCTTTTTGTAGAACTTTTCGAGCGAGGTTGGCTCCTTCATGTTTAGCCATTTCCCAAATTCGCTCGACTTATCAATAGCCCTCATCAGATAAGTCAATATCATTCGCGTTCAGCATTGTCCACCTCTGCCAGCGCTATATTAAAGCGGTTCAAGAAAGATCTGATAGATTCACCAGGATTCTGTTCTATACTTGATAACGACATGATGTCCTTGGCCTTTGAAGCATATAGTCTAAACTGTTCCTTGAACTTTCGGGTCAAGTCTGAAAACTGATCAATAGATCGGACTGGCAACTTGGTGAACCACAGTAGAGCCACACCTTCAAGGTATACGGGGAAATATCGGCACTTTATCTCGTCTGAGGCTCTGGCACCTGTCATGTGCCAATCATATTTATACAAGAATTCATTCGGATCACTTGTCCCTTTGTAAGCTGGGATAGTTGGAGGGACAAACTTCCTTGGAAATTCTGCCTTTAAGATTTTCTCAGTAAATGGAGTTTTACTTGGGGCGAAACCCCATTCTTTCTCATCTTCAACCCTTTGCATACTTTCTCTCATGATTTGCCGGACCATTCCAGAAAGATACTCCTCATCATGTCGAGTTCCAGATCCACCAACCTCAGGAAGCGTTTGCTCAAAGGGACTGGCAGCCCTTTCTAGAGCATTCCTTTCATTAGCATCATGAATGTTGCCAGCATAATTCCTTCCATTACCAGCCGGTTGATAGTTTGCCCCGAGCAAATCATTCAACTTATTCAGAATTAGAGCATTTTGGGCACTCTGAGCCTCTAATTGTGCATTCTGGGCGTTTATCTGCTGGTTCAGCCCTAATATTACAGCATCCAACTCCGCTTTCGTAACCCCAGCAAATGGAGTGGGTTGATTAGGTACATGGGAAGTGGAGGTTCCCTCTTGAATATTCCCAGATCTGACAGATCTACTCTTCCTTCCAGGAGCCATTATCTCGGATAGACTTCTGGTTTTCAGGGAAATTCTTTCTACAAACCTCTGTGAAGCAATGATGATAACTTGCCTGAGTTCAATTCTCAGTGAAAGCACCAAAAATGTTAACGCTAAAATTTGAACGCTAACACCCCGGTGTATGAGTTGTAGTTGTGAAAGCACCACCCGACGACTCGGGAACAGATTATAAGCAGATAATAGGAGAAAAGCGGTAAACAACAACAATTTTATAGTGGTTCGGCTTAAGGGTATAGCCTACGTCCACTTTGAGTACTTTTATTAATAATCTCGTTACAAGCTGATACAATTCTTCCCAAATACAATACACTTTGAATTACAAGAGACTTAGAACAAGTAGCTTAAACTTCGATGAAGATGAGAGTTTTCGAATCCATGTTGGATGTATGTGATCTCTTCTTGAAGTTGTCTGTAGCGTTCTTAATGTCTTGAGAGCTTCAAGTGTTGGATTGAATTGGTTTGGAATGCAGCAGAGTAACGGTGTTTGAAGGAAATGAGCCAAAAAAAAGAGTCCCCCTCTAGTTGGAGCTAGGGTCGTATTTATAGGCAATTCTAGGCAGGAAACATTACCAAGTCCTAAGTCGTAACCGACCTAAGTTGGGTCGTGGACGACTTAAACTAAGTCGTGGGTCAGTTGTCACTTAAATGCTGGGTCCAGACTTCTTAAAGGCATCCTTGCTGAACCCTAGATATATCACAAGTCCTAAGTCGCAAATGAGTTAACCGGTCCTCTCATAAGTGATGCGGCATTGAACTGATTCTCGTGTACGACTTACCATAGTCTTAAGTCGTGTACGACTTATCATATGTCGTAGGTCGTGACCGACCCAAACTGATTCTCGGCTTGTGGCTTAACTGGAGTTAACGAGTCATGGTGCAGTATTGAATTTGCCTCTGTAGCCTTAGGTCGTGAACGATCTAGCAAAGGTCGTAAGTCCGTCACGACTTAGGTGCAGTCGTCTTAACTCCTCATCCCTTGAGTCGTTAAGTCATAGTCCCTTTAAGTTGTTGGACCGTTACTCCATTGGGTCATTTAGGTTGTAATTTCTTAAGTCGCAAACTTCCTTAAGTCGTGTCATCCTTAACTAGTAAGATTATGCAGACCTTAGGTCGTCAGGCCGTAATGTTCTTAGGTTGTGAAGGCCTTAAGTCGTAGACCTTATCTCGTAGACCCTTTAACCCGTGGAGGCCTTAAGTCGTAGATCCCTTAACTCGTAGAGGCCTTAAGTCGTAGATCCTATCTCGTAGATTCCTTAACTCGTAGAGGCCTTAAGTCGTAGATCCTATCTCGTAGATTCTTTAACCCGTAGAGGAAACTGGGTTAACAAAAGTGAAATAGAAATTCTCTAAGGCTAAATGGTATTTTATTTGAAATTCTCATGTCTTGTTTCCATTTTTTAAAACAATTTCTTTAATTATTTTTCTATTTTCTCTAAATATAATTATTAGTTCACTTTGAATATGTTTAATAAATTATTTTATTTCAAAATTTTTCTTTAGAATATTTTTAAAATGAATTAATTATTTTTCCAAAGCCAATGATGATTTAATTGTAATTTTTGAACCCTGTTTTGGAATTTTAAGCAATTTCTTTAATTCTTTTTCCATTTTCTTTAAAATTTATTATTTATTTTTATTTTATATTACTTTTTTTCGGTTTTTATAGTAAAATTACTTGTTTGCGCCAAAATTGGCCACAAACCCCAAATACCGTGAAAGCACCAGTGTATGAATACAAATCAGCGATATTCAAACACAAATCACAGATCTCAGCAAATAACCCAAATATGTTTGCAAAAAAAAAGGGCAAACACCTCCAAGTCGTATCATTTAGTTGATTTTCTGTTGTTCGTAGTGATTTGGGTGGTTTATGCAAATATGTAAAAAACAGGGACTAAACTGTAAAAGACACACAGATTTATAGTGGTTCGGCCAGAATGTGCCTACGTCCACTTTATATGTTATTCTCCTTTTCCGATCCGATTACAAGTACAAAGCTTTGATTACAAGTATATCAAAGTTGTTTGAAAGTTCCTTTCAGGCTTGAGCTCTCAAACTTGTCCGCCATTGTTGTACCCCTGCCCCTCTATTTATAGAGTGAGGCTGGGGGCAGAGGTCTTGGATGTATATAGCTGCTGGTGGGCCTGGGCTAATGCAATCTGGCCTGGCAAAGTTGGTTCGGTAGCTCCTTGGTTCGGCGGTGAGTCGAGTGTTGACTGGACCGGTAGGGTATGGAGCGTGGGTTGGTTCGGTAGCCCCGGTCCGGTAGTGGTTGGTTTGACTCGGTGGTGAATTGGTTCGGCGAGGCCTTGGACCGGTGGAGCTTGGTTCGGTGGTGAGAGGAAGTGGAGTTGGTTCGGTGGGAAGGGAAGATGGCTGGTTCGGCTATGCTTTGGACCGGCATTGTTTAAAGATGGAGCTTCGACCGGCATTGTTTTGGACCGGTAATAGGTAAAAACGTGCCCAGCAGATCATATCTCCTTCATACGAACTCTGATTATCCTGAAAATTGAAACATAGCCTTTCCTAGTCCTTATCGTCATTTCCAATCAATTTCGTCCCGATCGGAACTCAACCAAATTTTAATAATATCGACCGTAGCCTTGATCCCAATCGATTTCTAATCCCGACATCCATCATTCCTTGCGAATTTGTTGATATTCTGGTTTTTACCCAAAAAGTGGGATAACACTTTGCCCCCCAAAACATGCCTTGTGATAACAAGGCGTGTTTTGAATAATTCCGAATCTAATATTTGAAGTCCATAACCATATTGCCAGAGTATATCATCCTTGACTGCTCCGAGTCGATATCCAATCCCAAATCCAATAACCAAAGCTTGAGCCAGTTCCATGTCTATTCGAACTCGACAACCGAGTCCCAAACCATCCTTATCCAATAGCCAATAACTGAATCCAGGACCTCTCCGGGTCGATATCCAAATCCATAACCTCTCCGGGCTCTTGCCAAGCGCAATCTACACCCGACGGTCGTGATCCAGTGTCCCTAGATGTTAAGCTAGCATCATCGCGTTCTTGTTGAGCGTAATCCACACTAGATGGCCTTGGTCCAGTGTCCCTGGACGTTGAGCTAACCTCTCCGGGTTCTTGCCAAGCGTAATCCACACTTGACGACCTTGGTCCAGTGTCCCTAGATGTTGTACAATGCAATGGCTTAAGTCCTAAGACGAATCCTGGTCTCTCCAGACCCTTGTTGAGCATAGTCCATACTCAACGACCTGAAAATAACAATTGATAATACAAGGCCTAAGTCCTAGGCCGAATCCTGGTCACTACGGACCCTTGCCGAGCATATTCCATACTCGATGACCTGAATGAGTTAATTTACCACATTCGGGCAAAGCGACTCACCCCTTGCCAGGCATAATCCATACCCGACGACCGTTTATCAAAAATCAGATAACAATCCAATCAAAATCCAATCCAAAATCCACATCCAAAATCCAAATCAAAACCAAAAATCCAAACCAGCATCCAAAACCGAAAACAATCATCCAAAGGAAAATCCAAATCAAAAGGCAAGAAAAACCAGGAGCTCAATCCAAGCTCCAAAACCGAAAACCAAAAAGAAAAGCAGTGTCCAATCCAAAAGCAAAAGACAAATTTCACAAACCACAGCATTGCAGTTTATCATCATTCAGAGCATGCCTAGAGGCTATCTCCGTCCCCGTACATGTGTAAATGACTTGGTTGCTTGCCAATAGTTCGCTACTTATTTCATACTAACCTGGTCAATGGATGATCAACCGACCATCATTCCTGGGCCTCCCACCATCGTAGCTTGAGGTAGGCGGCGGTTGCTCCTACCCCGCCGTTGCATTCCGAGGTCCAACATATTGTGGCAGTTGTCCATTCCTTACATGCTCCTCAATTATGTCCTTTAGGTGCCTGCAGCTGTTGGTGTCGTGTCCATCCAAATCATGAAAGAGACAGTGCCTTCCTGATGTCCTTTCCCGTTCTGTTGGTTCTCTCCTAGCCGGCCTCCGGTAGGGAAGGCGATTCCGAGTATCCAGGTATATCCGCTTCAGCGTCTCGTTCAATCCTGTGTACGTGGAAAACTTTGGATCCTTCCATTGCTTCCTAGCATTTCCAGAACCATCGTCCAACTTCCTTTTTTCCTTTGTCTTTATGCAAACCTTTGCTGGATGGTCCTCCAACCTCCACTGCATTAACCTTTTTAACTTTAAATCCGTACTCGCATCTTCTTGCCGAAGGAACCTTTCTGCCTCGTGAAAGAATTCGTCGAGATCCCATGGGGGATCTCGTATCAGAGATACCTTGAAATCCGAGTTATCCCTGACTCCTGATACTGCTTCCATTAAAACCATCGATGGATCGGGCCGATCCACCGAAGCAACTGCGGCACTGAATCGAGTTAGAAAGGCTCTAAGCGATTCATCGATCCTTTGCTTTACCGATGTCAATGTCATCACGTTCTTCGGTCTCTTGACATGAACCCGAAACTGTCCCAAAAACCTTTCCACCAATTCCCTCCAAGTCCTGATAGATCCTTCTCCCAGCTGCCTAAACCACATCGCGGCTAAGTCTGTCAAGTACAAAGGGAAGCATCGGGCCATCACTTCCTCCGATGCCCCCAGCACCTCCATGTGTCTGGTGTACCTCATCAAGTGATCCGTAGTGTCTGTCTTGCCATCGTATACCTCCACGCTAGGTAGCTTGAACTTAGGTGGATTCCGAGCCATCCTTATTTCCCGAGCAAACGGATTCCTGTTCACTCCTTCCAAGTCTCCGTTGGTCAAACTACCTCGCACGGTCTTCCTGATTATATCCACCAATCCAGCGTTGTCTGTCGGGGGTTGCCCCCGAGGGAATTCCGGTACATACTCTTCATGTGGCTCGCTAGCAGCAACGTTAGTTCTAGCCAGTTGAACTCCTTCCAAAGGTCCTCCTGTGTTGGATCCTACGGGCCTGCCCCCAGGTCCTTGTCGATTGCCCTCTGGCTCTGCATCCTGTCCTCCATTGGGTTCCATTACCCTAGCTCCTTGTCCTGCATCCACGGCTGCTGTAGCCGTTCCTAAGTTTTGGGTCCCTGCAGCTCTCATTTGCTCCAAGAAAGTCTGCATCATCTCCTGTTGACTCTTCAACAACCTCTCTTGCAGTGAATTTGTTATGGCTTCCATTTCATCCCGGGTTATGTAGATCAAAGCTGGTACTTCCTCACCTCCGGAGGATGCTTGTTGACTTCCTTCCTGCTGGCTTCTCTCAGCCCTTAGCCTTCTACTGTTTTGCCTAGCCATTGTCTTCCAAATCCAAACTTCTATCCGATGCAGCAGGTGCTAGTCCTTCTCAGTGAAAGCACCAAAGTGTTTGCGCCAAAGTTGGCCACAAACCCCAAATACCGTGAAAGCACCAGTGTATGAAAATAAATCAGCGATATTCAAACACAAATCACAGATCTCAGCAAATAACCCAAATATGTTTGCACAAAAAATGGGCAAACACCTCCAAGTCGTATCATTTAGTTGGTTTTATGTTGTTCGTAGTGATTTGGGTGGTTTATGCAAATATGTAAAAAAACAGGGACTAAACTGTAAAAGACACACAGATTTATAGTGGTTCGGCCAGAATGTGCCTACGTCCACTTTATATGTTATTCTCCTTTTCCGATTTGATTACAAGTACAAAGCTTTGATTACAAGTATATCAAAGTTGTTTGAAAGTTCCTTTCAGGCTTGAGCTCTCAAACTTGTCCGCCATTGTTGTACCCCTGCCCCTCTATTTATAGAGTGAGGCTGGGGGCAGAGGTCTTGGATGTATATAGCTGCTGGTGGGCCTGGGCTAATGCAATCTGGCCTGGCAAAGTTGGTTCGGTAGCTCCTTCGTTCGGCGGTGAGTCGAGTGTTGACTGGACCGGTAGGGTGTGGAGCGTGGGTTGGTTCGGTAGCCCCGGTCCGGTAGTGGTTGGTTTGACTCGGTGGTGAATTGGTTCGACGAGGCCTTGGACCGGTGGAGCTTGGTTCGGTGGTGAGAGGAAGTGGAGTTGGTTCGGTGGGAAGGGAAGATGGTTGGTTCGGCTATGCTTTGGACCGGCATTGTTTTGGAACTGTAATAGGTAAAAACGTGCCCAGCAGATCATATCTCCTTCATACGAACTCCGATTATCCTGAAAATTGAAACATAGCCTTTCCTAGTCCTTATCATCATTTCCAATCAATTTCGTCCCGATCGGAACTCAACCAAATTTTAATAATATCGACCGTAGCCTTGATCCCAATCGATTTCCAATCCCGACATCCATCATTCCTTGCGAATTTGTTGATATTCCAGTTTTTACCCAAAAAGTGGGATAACATTACTGAAATTTTATTTTGTTTTTATTTGATTAAAAGAAAGTGAAAATTTGAAAGGAATTAAGCTTTAAATCTTGTGACTTTTCATTGCCTTGTCTTTTCACTTGCCTTGGCCTTTCATTTTCTAGCATAGCTGTACATTTCTTATTGATAATTCATGTGAAAACTTCTCATCCTCCTCACAACTCATGGCCAAGTTCATTTCTGAAATTATTTTCATGTTTTTCCAATGCCTTATTTCCACTTTTTCTCCTCTCTTCCATTGTATTTTTCCTTCCTCCTCTTCTAGCTTTGCTTGGCATCTACCACCTTCATCTCCACCAACCACCTCCTCCACCATCTACAGCAGCTACTCCTCCCCCTCCTCTGACTTTAACCAAGCCTTGCCCATCCATGGAGGTTAGCATCGCAAACTTTGCACCAAACCCTTCCAAATTGCCTAACCAAGCTTCATACTTCACCATTTCCCTTCCTTTTCACTTTGGCCACCCCTTAGACACCATCACCAGCTGCTACTTCACCTCTGGCCACCTCTATCCATCAGCTCAACATCTGACTGACCCATTTATTACATGGTCGAGCCTTGTTATGCCCAAAAAACTCCAACTTTTGCACTTGGCCCTTTGTATGCTTCATGTTGTATCTCCTGCCATCATCATCTCCATGTTGTTGTGCATATATAATGCATACCTGAGCCTATAACATGGTCATGGCTGAGCCATGTCGACACCTAGGCTGAGCCTAGTGTGGTGTGATCAAGCCCATTTGATCAAGGGTCAAGCCATGTTGTCATCATCAAGCAATTTGTGTTAAAGTTGGTTAATGTTCATTGTTTATTCAAAATTTCCATTTCGTTTCAATTCATATTTTTATTGCTTATATATGTGTGTGTGTGTGTGTGTGTGTGTGTGTGTGTGTGACGACCCGGAATTTTCGAACATTTAAAATTAGAATATTTAAATTAATTTTAAGTATTCAATAGAGCAATTTTAACTTGAATTACGAATATCACAATTCATTTGATAATTTAATAATTGAATTTAAATAATTTAAAATTGGACGAAATGTTGAATCTAGAATTTTAAGCCTATTAAAAATAATTTGAAAGCTTAAAAAATTTATATTGATAATACGAAGGATAATAGAAGTTTTAAAATTGAATTTAACACTATTCAGTTTAGAAATTTTATAGTTTAAATTGAATTTAAAAATAGCCTTCCGAGGCACGTTCTCGGAATCCGACGAAACTGGTTCCATTGAGTCGGTAATATTGGATTATTATCGGATTTGAAATTTCGTATTGATCGGAGCTAGTGTGTGAGTATATGATATAAAAACGCGCTGAGATCTTATATCAAATTTTCCTTTTATTCCGGGTTTTCCTAATCGAATCGAATAAGACTTATAACTTCGTCCCTTCCTTTGCAAGCCTAAAAAAATATGTATTACTCGCGTCTTCTTCTGAAAGCCAAGACGAAATGTTTCTTTATATAATCACGCTACTTTTTCCCCTCTTTTATAAACCGAGCTTCATCTCTCTCCGGAACAAACAAAAAAAAAAAATGTAATAAATCAACAATGGCGACCGAGTTAAATCACGTATACATCAATTCGGTAAACTCGATAATCCATTAAGGGCAACTCGAGATCACACGCATGGGAGGCTCGAATTAGGGTTTTCGTCTCGAGAGATGGAGTATCGCTCTGGGCCAATCGCAAGTAGCTCGCGAGGATCAACTCGAGTTCGGCGGCGGCTCATATAGGGTCGAACGGCGATGATCTCTCGCGATCGATTTTAAGATAAAGGGGCTACCATTGTTCGAGTTAAAGGCTTAGGTTCGCGAAGAGACGTCGTAGCAGTTTGGGGCTTGGTTAGGGTTGCGACGGCGGTCAAGCTGGGATGCGTGCTGGGATGGTGCTCGGTCGAGGCAGAGAGGTATTCGATTTTCTTGTTTTATTTTTTTTTAAATTAATCTGTTTTATGGGTAATTTTCACTGTAAGGAGTGATTTATTTTAAACAGTTTGAAATTTTTCAAGTTGATTGCTGTTTTTATTTTTACAGATTGGAATTTTATTTTTTTAAAGTTAGTATGTATATAAGTAAGACCGAAAATACATATACATTGTAAACAGTAGGAATAACTATATATATAGATAAGGTTTAACATAGGAATGTCGAAATTTATCTAAATTTTATTTTTTATGGAATCTATAGAGTTTATTTTATAAAAATATATGTAGTTCCTAAAGGAAATTAATATACCTTTACATATTTCCCTTTTACCAGTTTATTCTAACATAAGGTAATTTATTCCGTTAGTTAACTTATTTAATTTATTCATGTAACTAAAAGATTTGTAAAAGGAAAATTAGTCTAGAATTTGAAAATATACGAAGTTAGGAAAAAAATAGGGGATTACAGAAAGGGGGAAATTTATTTGTAAACGGTTTCTTAAATATTAAGCTAATCTTAATTTAAATTAAGCTATTAATAAGTTAAATTTGTTAAATGATAATTAATTCAAATATTAATAAATTGTAAATGGTCATGCAAGGTTGAGAAATCATGGACTTAAATCGAGAATGGAGGGGAAGTGTAAATTTAAGAGCAAAGGTGAGTTAATCTCACTCAGTTAAATTTAAATTCAAATTTAAATTTAAATGATTAAATTTAAATAATTGCTTGAATGGCTAAATTGATTGATGTGTTATAATATGGTATATTTTGGAGATTGATATTTATGTTGTGCTAACGTCTGTGGATGCAGGGAAAACAGGTTGGAGGGATCCAAATGGACCCCTCAACTTTTATTTAAATTATTTAATATTCTCTGTTCTGATTATTTGATATTCTATAATGAATTATGTGGAAGTATTGAATGCTATGGCTTGGTTAGTATAATAAGATATAATGAATTACCAAAAAATATAAATATTATTTTGGAAATGAAAATAAAAGAAGTGAAATTGCAAGTAAAATGATTATAGAATAAATTTAAGAATGACTTGGAAAATAAAAAAAGTGACTTTAAAATTCTAATAAATGAATCCTGAGAAATGGAAAGGAAAATTTGAATAAGCAGAAAGTTAATGAATTTTAAAATGTAGTATTATTAATTAAAAAGAACAAACATTTATTTAGAATTTAAGATTTGAATTATTAAAAGGGTAAAGAAGAAATTGGAAAAAAATAATATAAAAATAATGTAACGACGCAGATTTTGCCCGCTCGAAAATCGACATCCATACTTCAAATCGTATTCGAATGCCATAGATTCGATCGTTCAAATCCGATTCGCCGGAGCTTATAACAATCATTAAGTATATAACACAGCGGAATAAAAGAATAATACATTGATATACAGCTTTGATACAATATCTAATACAACAGATAATCCAATAGATATCAATATACATCAGAGATATGATACAATAAATGGCAGCGGAAAAGAAAAATAGATAACATCTAGCATAAGAACAATATAACTCTGAGATAGTCTTCAAAAGAGAACTCCGAGAACTGCAACTCCATTTCCAAGAATCAATCCAGCAATAGCTCGAACCCCCAATAACGATTCACCTAGCATAAGCAAGACTGGTGCGATCCAAAGATTGAACTAACTCCAGATAATCTACTAAACCTAGCTATCTGAAAAACCCAACTCTAGACTGCTCGTGTAGAAAATAATGAGCACCCAGAGTTTAGGAAAGAAACGATAAACTCCGAATCAGTCGTGGGACTGGTGTGAGCAACAAAAACAGTTTATTTTTCTTTAAAATCAAAATAGAGGAATATTTTTAAAATCAATTCACAATGCTTTTAAAAATGAGACTACCATAAGACCTCCGGCCACACACACAATGCAAACGCAGACTTGGAGGAGATTTCTTCTTATGTTAGTCAAAGATGCTTGATACGCATTTAAAAAGAAACATTTGTTATTATTCCTAGTGCATAGTGTAGAAAAAATTCATTTCGAAAGTAGAATATAAATCATAGCCAGCATAGGTACCATTATATTATGCCTACTATAGCTACCATATTAGATGGCAGGTTCTACAACTAATACCGTACAAGTCTCGTATTGTTTCTTTGGATTTCCAACGAATGATCAGGCCAAGGAACTTCCCATTGCCACATGAGAATGCCTCTGGACATCCCCGAGAACCAAACCGGATCTCTACCAACACAAGGCCGGGTTACCCCTAACTGAGTAACAACTGACCGAATATGCCATCCCCCGGTCCTTTGGGACCTTTATCCGAGATCTCGTAATCAATTCACACAATCATAAAGTGTTTTCAACATGAGTAAGTATCTGGGCTCCATACCATGATACCACCCTTTTCCAGAAGGAAATGCACATATCCTAAAGGGCGCTACCCCTTATAACCTTGCTGCTTCTTTCCTGTTTTGACCATTCACGGGGTGTGAGGCTCGACGAAGTCACGTCCACAAAAACATACTTTATACAAAAGCTATGCTTTGGGTCAAACAAATGATCATAGAAATGATCACCAAGATAGACGATCAAACAAATGATCCTATCACAAATAATCAACACAATGATCATTTACAGCCACACTCAGCATGTCACATTACCAAACTGGGAATATATCGCTGATAACATTCAACTACATAACCTCTGAGCTCGTACGTCTCAGAGAAGGGTGTTAAGCTAAAAGAATAAATTCTTCGCCACCAACAGAAATATAATTGAAAGAAATCGGCTTTATATCTCAATTTGTAATGTCAGACATACAATCCATACAAGTCTGTTCCGGGCTCGAACAGAACCGAAGGCACTTCTTACGAAGCCCTTGCAATCCGGATATTCACAATCCTGATCGGATTTCCCATCACATATGGAGAACTCAATACCGGAGCAACTCGGTGCAGAGTCAATCGACAGGTCATCCTATCGCTCTCGCAAATACCCGGTCTTCAACACCGGTCTTCAAATGCTATCCATAACGTCGAATCACATATTCGGAATGGGTTATATGACACAAAGGTCCTTTCCCGGCTAAACCGAATAGTGAGCGAAAATATTTTAAAAATATATGGATATTGGGATTTCAATTAAGTCACAACTTATTTCCCAAAACTTTTCTTCAAATGGTTTAAATAAATTACCATTTTCAATCTTTAAACAAAAAGATTCATTTTACAACCTTTAACGGTTTAAACAATTTTCACATTTTAATCTTTTAAATAAAAGGTTCATTCACAGATTTTCCAAATCAATTTTCGTTTCAATTTGATTAACTCGTTAAATCTTTAAATCAAAGATTTAACTTATAGCCTTCAAAACAATTTCATTTCAATTTGATTAACTCGTTAAATCTTTAAATCAAAGATTTAACTTATAGCCTTCAAAACAATTTCATTTCAATTTGATTTAAACAAATCATCAATTTAAATCTGTTAAAAATAAACAGATTTAATTCATAGCTTTCAAAAAGAATTCATTCATAACTTAGGAAAATCATTTCTCTATTTAATCTTGAAATTCCCCTAATTAACTGGAATCTCAGTTCTTATCTAAAAGTGTTTATCATTTGAAAACAACAGTTTTCATTTTGGAAATCTGATTCATTTATACGAGTTGAAATCCTTGGGTTAAATTCAAATTACCAAAACCATACCTTTAAAATGGTTTAAATTCATACAAACATGTTTATAATATCTTTAACCATAATTTCCAATCATTAAATTCAATTCCAAATATCGAATTCAAATTTAAATTGAATTATTTAAATTTCAAAACTTAATCAAGTAAATTAAAATAAATTTTAACTTGAAATTTCATTTCAAAAGCTTTTCACATTTATTCCGATTCTATTTCCGAAACATTTAAATTCAAATATTCACTTTAAAAATCATTTTAAAATCTGTGACTTAATCGATTTCCTCGTGAAATCCATATTTGTGTGTGTATGGTGTAGTCCAGGGGTTATACACAGTAGTGCACATCATTCAATCATGACAGATCAAATACAACAATATATCTGATAAGCGATATAAATTATAACGCTTATCTTCATTCACAGATCACAGATAATATATGGATGCAAATAAATATACACAGCTCAAAACAAAGCATCACATATCAGATAGGACAATCAATTCAAGGCATTTCATACAATATAATCATTCATAAGTAAGGTCAAGCATTCAATAATCATTTATAAACAGGATTGTTTAATCCTAATTAATACAATTTATCTCCAATTAAATTAATTACTTGTGAATTTATTATCCAATTCTGATTTATTAATTCCAAATCATTTGATATAAATTAATTTATCAGACACTTTAATTTATTAAATTATTCTTAATTTATCACATTAATTAAATCAACTCTTAAACCAATTTCCTAATTAATTAACTCTAATTAATTAGTTAAAGAAATTTAACCTTTAATTACTTACCATAAAGTAATTATACTTACACCATTTATAATTGGTTATCTAAACTAATCAATCCACTTTATTATTAAAATTTATCGCCTTAATTAATACTTAATAATCCTTAGTTAATTATCTTATTAACTAATAATATTTCTTGATTACTTTCTTAAGAAATTATCTTAGATAAATTCATTATTAATCATTTCTAACTAAAATTTAATCTAATTATTTATTTATAAATTAAATGAATCATTCTTTAATTACTTATTAATTAAATCATTTTATTACCTTAATTATCCCTTAATTAGTTAACTATTATTTATTATATAACTTTAAGAAATTAAATTAAATTAACTTTTAAACCAATTTCATAATTCATTAACCTTACTAAATCAAAATATCCAACATTAATTTCAATAAGTGATTAATCCTTAAAATCATTTCTTGATCACTTTCATTTATTAATCAACCTTTAGTGAATAAATTCTTCTCAAATTAATTACTTTAATTAATTAACCTTTAGTTACTTATTAAATTACAAGTCATTAATTAATTTAAATGATTAAATTATCCATTTTAAATTCACATGTTAAAGTAATATTTGGTTATGAAAGAATTTTAAAACAGTTTAAAATCAAATCTTTTTTAAATTTAACATTTTTAGAGATTTACTTTAAAATCTTAACTTATGTAAACATTTAAAGTTATAAAACTATTTAATTTCAAAATCTGGAATTTGTAAAACAGGATAACAGGTTTCCTGTAAAACCTGTAACCGAACCATCAACCCGAAGCAAAACTCATCTGCTTCGAGTTCTACCCCTCAAATTCTCGAGTAAAGCCTCGAGTCAACACACGCGAGTTCACCCTGCTTCTTCCCCACTTCCCAAAATTTCCAGACTTCAAAACAAATGCACGGTGCACGTGCACGTCGCCTCTAGCGATCTTCCGACCCCGTCACATTGTCGAACACGTCGACAATCCTCCCCAGATCCAACTCCAACCATCAAATCCACACCACCACCTTGAGATCGAAATTCGAATAAACATTCGAATCCTGGAACACTCAAACCCATATGACCTCAACCTGTCATCACCAATTTATCGATGCACCGACCGTCGTGGGCCATCAAACTCCGGCCATAGCATCGTCTACGACCCATCCACCATCCCTCGAATCTGCGTCGAACTCGATGCTCTATAGACGTCGAACGAGACGAAATTCTCGACCTCACAAAAACTAGGTTTAGGAGAAAAAACCCCACGCCGCCGACGCCACGACCAACTTCACCACCTCCGCCCATTTTTCCAAGCATCCCTGTAGCCTCCTCCATCATTTCCCAAAATCCCGTCCTCTCCTAATCCTTGGATCACCAGAGATCATCAAAAGCCCCTATTTTGATGAACCCAAAATTTCACCATAACCCCTTTTCTAAAAATTATAATTTTAGTTTTAAAAATCATGTTTTGATTTTAGTATGCCATCTATGTTCCGGAATCATGAAAACAGGATGATTGAATTTTCGATAAATTTGAACTTGCTCAGTGGTTTGGTTTTCCAGAGCAACATACAGACCTATTTAATTAAATTTTTGAACCTTACTTTGTACCTAAAAAACATGATTTGTTCAAATCCTAAGTTCTATTAACACCAAGATTTATAGAACATAAATTTTGAATGAATCTGAGTCTGGGAACACAACAGGAATTACATAGTATACACACACTTGCATATATACTCAGATAATGCCTGATATTCTTACAAACATATTTACAATTTATTTTCAGACTTAAATCAAGCAACCATATAGCAATACACTTAAGCATAAAAAAAATGAAGTTACTCACTTTAACTTGAAGAACAGAGGGCAACTCTGTGCTTTGAATCTGTAGTATTGATCTTGTTTAAATCATGTTTTGCTTCTGTGATCTTACTTTTGTTTTGATGCCCATGAATCTTGCATCCAGGCCTTGATTCTGGTTTTAGTTGTAACTGAAGCTTTCCAGTATTTTTCTATTTCCCAACTGTTTTGATTTTTATACTGCGTTCAGATTTTTTCTTTTTCTTTTTTCTTTGTTTAATAAGGATGGATGAGATGTATTATTTTATTTTGTACAACTAAGTGATGTTACTTTGTACAATATCAGTTCATGGCTGAAGATAACTCTCTGATATCTTGCTTTAACATACTTGTATACATATTGCTTTTTGCCTTACTTCATCCCCTACCTACCTGCCCTTGTTCATAGCTTTGTATTTTTTTTATTTCAGCCTTACTTACTTTATTTATATTTGTTTTATAAACTTGTACAGTTTGTTTATGTTTTTTTTATACTTACTTTCTATTTGCCTTGCCTTACCCAGGTTGATGCTGCATTACTTGCTTTAACATGCTTGTCTATACTTTGCATTATGAATAAATTTCTATTGTTAACTTAAAATATTATTTTACTTGTTTTGTAATATGAATGACAATAAATGTTATTATATTTTATTAAATGTGTTTAATTTATATTTTATAATTCATCTTGTATGAATTTATTTACACTTCTAACTTAATTATTTCATTGACTTGTATGTCTTGTTATACATAGATTTATATTTTATAAATATACTTTATTTGTAGTTCATATTTCCTATATATTAAATTCAAATTTACTCAAACATTTATTTCTTATTTTATTTCAAATCCAATATATGCACATATACATATATATTTTGTTTCTTATTTTATTTCAAATCCAATATATGCACATATATATATATATTTTGTTTCTTATTTTATTTGTTTGAATACTTATTGATTATATTTTATATATCAATGTTCTTATTTTTATTCATAGCTTAAGTATGAATTATTTTACTTTACAAAATAAGTGAACTTCTATTTTTATTTTACTCTTATTACTTTTGTATTGATTTATTAATATGAGATTAAGATATATATATATATATATATATATATATATATATATATTTACTTTATATTGTTATATCTTATCTTTTATTTATTTCTTATTTATTGTCTTGTATTTATTATATATATTTTAACCATCAATAATAAATTAACAATTCACTTATTTATTCATATCGTACTTGTGTCAATGTATATACTTTAATATATATTTTTCAAACCACTAATATAAGAATTTATTAAAAAATCCAATATATACATATTTTCAAACCCATATGACTTAATATATTTTCTATTTGAATGGGGGAAACTCGCATCATTAATAATCAATTTTACAAATTTTAATTCATAATTTCAATTTAAATTATCAATTTAAATTAAATTAAAATCTAGGGTCGTTACAAACTTCCCCCCTTAAAAGGATTTCGTCCTCGAAATTCGCAGGCACGAAAACAACACAGAGATAGATGAAAGATAGAGAAGTATCTTTCCAGATTAAATTGGATATCAATTCTGCATTTGGCTTACCAAATCAGAATATCAACAATAGATACAAGAAATTATAATAGAATTTCAAATTTAGTTTTAAACAAAATCATTTTATCGATACAATTCTAATTATTCTTCATATTCTATTAATCAATTTTAACTCAATTTAAAATTTCCAATTTATTTTCATTAAGGTTTAAATCCAAAACTGATAAGAATCTGATGAAATACGAAGTAAGAATCTTCTACAACGATTCGTAGAGCATCACCACACCAAAACTTCTTCTTGAAACTGCCACGAAGAAATCAAAAGAATTTGGAAATGAATCAAAGGAATTTGATGAAAAAAAAAAGAAGATTGTTTCCACTGTTGTTACAGAGTATCGGCCATTTATAGCTGTATTTCCCTGTCCCCTATCTCGTTTTGTTCTTGCACTCATACTTACTATCGGTGAATAGCAAGAGAATTTACTGAGGCTTTCAAACGGATATCTTAGGAATACACTCATTCTAGGGTTTACTTCCCCCTATCTCTAATGAGTTACTTAACGTGTTATACTCCTGAGCTAAAGTTTTAACCCTTAGCTCTGATACCAAATGTAACGACGCGGATTTTGCCCGCTCGAAAATCGACATCCATACTTCAAATCGTATTCGAATGCCATAGATTCGATCGTTCAAATCCGATTCGCCGGAGCTTATAACAATCATTAAGTATATAACACAGCGGAATAAAAGAATAATACATTGATATACAGCTTTGATACAATATCTGATACAACAGATAATCCAATAGATATCAATATACATCAGAGATATGATACAATAAATAGCAGCGGAAAAGAAAAATAGATAACATCTAGCATAAGAACAATATAACTCTGAGATAGTCTTCAAAAGAGAACTCCGAGAACTGCAACTCCATTTCCAAGAATCAATCCAGCAATAGCTCGAACCCCCAATAACGATTCACCTAGCATAAGCAAGACTGGTGCGATCCAAAGACTGAACTAACTCCAGATAATCTACTAAACCTAGCTATCTGAAAAACCCAACTCTAGACTGCTCGTGTAGAAAATAATGAGCACCCAGAGTTTAGGAAAGAAACGATAAACTCCGAATCAGTCGTGGGACTGGTGTGAGCAATAAAAACAGTTTATTTTTCTTTAAAATCAAAATAGAGGAATATTTTTAAAATCAATTTGCAATGCTTTTAAAAATGAGACTACCATAAGACCTCCCGCCACACACACAATGCAAACGCAGACTTGGAGGAGATTTCTTATTATGTTAGTCAAAGATGCTTGATACGCATTTAAAAAGAAACATTTGTTATTATTGCTAGTGCATAATGTAGAAAAAATTCATTTCGAAAGTAGAATATAAATCTTAGCCAGCATAAGTTCCAATATATTATGCCTACTATAGCTACCGTATTAGATGGCAGGTTCTACAACTAATACCGTACAAGTCTCGTATTGTTTCTTTGGATTTCCAACGAATGATCAGGCCAAGGAACTTCCCATTGCCACATGAGAATGCCTCTGGATGGACATCCCCGAGAACCAAACCGGATCTCTACCAACACAAGGCCGGGTTACCCCTAACTGAGTAACAACTGACCGAATATGCCATCCCCCGGTCCTTTGGGACCTTTATCCGAGATCTCGTAATCAATTCACACAATCATAAAGTGTTTTCAACATGAGTAAGTATCTGGGCTCCATACCATGATACCACCCTTTTCCAGAAGGAAATGCACATATCCTAAAGGGCGCTACCCCTCATAACCTTGCTGCTTCTTTCCTGTTTTGACCATTCACGGGGTGTGAGGCTCGACGAAGTCACGTCCACAAAAACATACTTTATACAAAAGCTATGCTTTGGGTCAAACAAATGATCATAGAAATGATCACCAAGATAGACGATCAAACAAATGATCCTATCATAAATAATCAACACAATGATCATTTACAGCCACACTCAGCATGTCACATTACCAAACTGGGAATATATCGCTGATAAAATTCAACTACATAACCTCTGACCTCGTACGTCTCAGAGAAGGGTGTTAAGCTAAAAGAATAAATTCTTCGCCACCAACAGAAATATAATTGAAAGAAATCGGCTTTATATCTCAATTTGTAATGTCAGACATACAATCCATACAAGTCTGTTCCGGGCTCGAACAGAACCGAAGGCACTTCTTACGAAGCCCTTGCAATCCGGATATTCACAATCCTGATCGGACTTCCCATCACATATGGAGAACTCAATACCGGAGCAACTCGGTGCAGAGTCAATCGACAGGTCATCCTATCGCTCTCGCAAATACCCGGTCTTCAACACCGGTCTTCAAATGCTATCCATAACGTCGAATCACATATTCGGAATGGGTTATATGACACAAAGGTCCTTTCCCGGCTAAACCGAATAGTGAGCGAAAATATTTTAAAAATATATGGATATTGGGATTTCAATTAAGTCACAACTTATTTCCCAAAACTTTTCTTCAAATGGTTTAAATAAATTACCATTTTCAATCTTTAAACAAAAAGATTCATTTTCACAACCTTTAACGGTTTAAACAATTTTCACATTTTAATCTTTTAAATAAAAGGTTCATTCACAGATTTTCCAAATCAATTTTCATTTCAATTTGATTAACTCGTTAAATCTTTAAATCAAAGATTTAACTTATAGCCTTCAAAACATTTTCATTTCAATTTGATTAACTCGTTAAATCTTTAAATCAAAGATTTAACTTATAGCCTTCAAAACAATTTCATTTCAATTTGATTTAAACAAATCATCAATTTAAATCTGTTAAAAATAAACAGATTTAATTCATAGCTTTCAAAAAGAATTCATTCATAACTTAGGAAAATCATTTCTCTATTTAATCTTCAAGTTCCCCTAATTAACTGGAATCTCAGTTCTTATCTAAAAGTGTTTATCATTTGAAAACAACAGTTTTCATTTTGGAAATCTGATTCATTTATACGAGTTGAAATCATTGGGTTAAATTCAAATTCCCAAAACCATACCTTTAAAATGGTTTAAATTCATACAAACATGTTTATAATATCTTTAACCATAATTTCCAATCATTAAATTCAATTCCAAATATCGAATTCAAATTTAAATTGAATTATTTAAATTTCAAAACTTAATCAAGTAAATTAAAATAAATTTTAACTTGAAATTTCATTTCAAAAGCTTTTCACATTTATTTCGATTCTATTTCCGAAACATTTGAATTCAAATATTCACTTTATAAATCATTTTAAAATCTGTGACTTAATCGATTTCCTCGTGAAATCCATATTTGTGTGTGTATGGTGTAGTCCAAGGGTTATACACAGTAGTGCACATCATTCAATCATGACAGATCAAATACAACAATATATCTGATAAGCGATATAAATTATAACGCTTATCTTCATTCACAGATCACAGATATTATATGGATGCAAATAAATATACACAGCTCAAAACAAAGCATCACATATCAGATAGGACAATCAATTCAAGGCATTTCATACAATATAATCATTCATAAGTAAGGTCAAGCATTCAATAATCATTTATAAACAGGATTGTTTAATCCTAATTAATTCAATTTATCTCCAATTAAATTAATTACTTGTGAATTTATTATCCAATTCTGATTTATTAATTCCAAATCATTTGATATAAATTAATTTATCAGACACTTTAATTTATTAAATTATTCTTAATTTATCACATTAATTAAATCAACTCTTAAACCAATTTCCTAATTAATTAACTCTAATTAATTAGTTAAAGAAATTTAACCTTTAATTACTTACCATAAAGTAATTATACTTACACCATTTATAATTGGTTATCTAAACTAATCAATCCACTTTATTATTAAAATTTATCGCCTTAATTAATACTTAATAATCCTTAGTTAATTATCTTATTAACTAATAATATTTCTTGATTACTTTCTTAAGAAATTATCTTAGATAAATTCATTATTAATCATTTCTAACTAAAATTTAATCTAATTATTTATTTATAAATTAAATGAATCATTCTTTAATTACTTATTAATTAAATCATTTTATTACCTTAATTATCCCTTAATTAGTTAACTATTATTTATTATATAACTTTAAGAAATTAAATTAAATTAACTTTTAAACCAATTTCATAATTCATTAACCTTACTAAATCAAAATATCCAACATTAATTTCAATAAGTGATTAATCCTTAAAATCATTTCTTGATCACTTTCATTTATTAATTAACCTTTAGTGAATAAATACTTCTCAAATTAATTACTTTAATTAATTAACGTTTAGTTACTTATTAAATTACAAGTCATTAATTAATTTAAATGATTAAATTATCCATTTTAAATTCACATGCTAAAGTAATATTTGGTTATGAAAGAATTTTAAAACAGTTTAAAATCAAATCTTTTTTTAAATTTAACAGTTTTAGAGATTTACTTTAAAATCTTAACTTATGTAAACATTTAAAGTTATAAAAATATTTAATTTCAAAATCTGGAATTTGTAAAACAGGATAACAGGTTTCCTGTAAAACCTGTAACCAAACCATCAACCCGAAGCAACACTCATCTGCTTCGAGTTCTACCCCTTAAATTCTCGAGTAAAGCCTCGAGTCAACACACGCGAGTTCACCCTGCTTCTTCCCCACTTCCCAAAATTTCCAGACTTCAAAACAAATGCACGGTGCACGTGCACGTCGCCTCTGGCGATCTTCCGACCCCGTCACATTGTCGAACACGTCGACAATCCTCCCAAGATCCAACTCCAACCATCAAATCCACACCACCACCTTGAGATCGAAATTCGAATCCTGGAACACTCAAACCCATACGACCTCAACCTGTCATCACCAATTTATCGATGCACCGACCGCCGTGGGCCATCAAACTCCGGCCATAGCATCGTCTACGACCCATCCACCATCCCTCGAATCTGCGTCGAACTCGATGCTCTACAGACGTCGAACGAGACGAAATTCTCGACCTCACAAAAACTAGGTTTAGGAGAAAAAACCCCACGCCGCCGACGCCACGACCAACTTCACCACCTCCGCCCATTTTTCCAGGCATCCCTGTAGCCTCCTCCATCATTTCCCAAAATCCCGTCCTCTCCTAATCGTTGGATCACCAGAGATCATCAAAAGCCCCTATTTTGATGAACCCAAAATTTCACCATAACCCCTTTTCTAAAAATTATAATTTTAGTTTTAAAAATCATGTTTTGATTTTAGTATGCCATCTATGTTCCTGAATCATGAAAACAGGATGATTGAATTTTCGATAAATTTGAACTTGCTCAGTAGTTTGGTTTTCCAGAGCAACATACAGACCTATTTAACTTAATTAAATTTTTGAACCTTACTTTGTACCTAAAAAACATGATTTGTTCAAATCCTAAGTTCTATTAACACCAAGATTTATAGAACATAAATTTTGAATGAATCTGAGTCTGGGAACACAACAGGAATTACATAGTATACACACACTTGCATATATACTCAGATAATGCCTGATATTCTTACAAACATATTTACAATTTATTTTCAGACTTAAATCAAGCAACCATATAGCAATACACTTAAGCATAAAAAAAATGAAGTTACTCACTTTAACTTGAAGAACAGAGGGCAACTCTGTGCTTTGAATCTGCAGTATTGATCTTGTTTAAATCATGTTTTGCTTCTGTGATCTTACTTTTGTTTTGATGCCCATGAATCTTGCATCCAGGCCTTGATTCTGGTTTTAGTTGTAACTGAAGCTTTCCAGTATTTTTCTATTTCCCATCTGTTTTGATTTTTATACTGCCTTGAGATTTTATTTTTCTTTTTTCTTTGTTTAATAAGCATGGCTGAGATGTATTATTTTATTTTGTACAACTAAGTGATGTTACTTTGTACAATATCAGTTCATGGCTGAAGATAACTCTCTGATATCTTGCTTTAACATACTTGTATACATATTGCTTTTTGCCTTACTTCATCCCCTACCTACCTGTCCTTGTTCATAGCTTTGTATTTTTTTTATTTCAGCCTTACTTACTTTATTTATATTTGTTTTATAAACTTGTACAATTTGTTTATGTTTTTTTATACTTACTTTCTATTTGCCTTGCCTTACCCAGGTTGATGCTGCATTACTTGCTTTAACATGCTTGTCTATACTTTGCATTATGAATAAATTTCTATTGTTAACTTAAAATATTATTTTACTTGTTTTGTAATATGAATGACAATAAATGTTATTATATTTTATTAAATGTGTTTAATTTTTATTTTATAATTCATCTTGTATGAATTTATTTACACTTCTAACTTAATTATTTCATTGACTTGTATGTCTTGTTATACATAGATTTATATTTTATAAATATACTTTGTTTGTAGTTCATATTTCCTATATATTAAATTCAAATTTACTCAAACATTTATTTCTTATTTTATTTCAAATCCAATATATGCACATATACATATATATTTTGTTTCTTATTTTATTTCAAATCCAATATATGCACATATATATATATATATATATATATTTTGTTTCTTATTTTATTTGTTTGAATACTTATTGATTATATTTTATATATCAATGTTCTTATTTTTATTCATAGCTTAAGTATGAATTATTTTACTTTACAAAATAAGTGAACTTCTATTTTTATTTTACTCTTATTACTTTTGTATTGATTTATTAATATGAGATTAAGATATATATATATATATATATATATATATATATATATATATTTACTTTATATTGTTATATCTTATCTTTTATTTATTTCTTATTTATTGTCTTGTATTTATATATATATTTTAACCATCAATAATAAATTAACAATTCACTTATTTATTCATATCGTACTTGTGTCAATGTATATACTTTAATATATATTTTTCAAACCACTAATATAAGAATTTATTAAAAAATCCAATATATACATATTTTCAAACCCATATGACTTAATATATTTTCTATTTGAATGGGGGAAACTCGCATCATTAATAATCAATTTTACAAATTTTAATTCATAATTTCAATTTAAATTATCAATTTAAATTAAATTAAAATCTAGGGTCGTTACAAATAAAGTCCATAATTAATGAATTTTGAGATTAACTGATAAGTAGAGAAATTTGTTTAAAATAAAATAAATTGGAAATCAATTTAGGGAAATTGATTTAAGTGATTGAAGTTGGAATCTTCTCTGGATAGCCAAGTACATGTTTTTAAAGGTAAGTTTTTAAATATAAATTAAATGTTTTAATGTTGTTTTTAAAGAAAGCAAGTTTTGCAAAATTTATTATTTCCAATATTTAAAGCCTAAAGAAAGTATTTTCTTTTAATCTATTTTAGAAGTAATTATTAATAAGTAACTTAGTATTTTGTTTTTAAAAGCAGAAATCTAGTTTTATATTTTATTAAGTAACCTTATTTTCAAATATTCATATAGTATGTATTTTTAACAAATTATTAAAGAAATTTTAACTTTAATGTTTTAAAGTATTTTTTTTTAAAAGTAATGTGTTTTAAATTAATTTAGAAAAATCTAGTTTTGTGCTTGGTGATTGCAGTGGAAATAGAAATACTTGGAATTTATTTTGAGAAAAGGAAGATAGTTTGAAAACTATTTTCAAAGGGATTTGAAAGTGAGAATATATATTGTGAAGATATTTTTGAGATAAATAAATAATTTGGGAAATTATTTATTATTTGATGGATGTTTGTGAATATTAATTGATAGATAAATCATCGACTATCAATATTGGACACAAATGCGTTGATCATTTCGAAGAGACCGGGATCGAGATTTATTTCTCGAAAACCACTTCAATCCGGTTTGTACGTTTTGTGGAAACGATTTTGGGTTCGAAGATGGAGCAGTGAAGTGCAAGGGCTAGTCTCTACTAATCCTGAGGATATTTTCAAAATGGATGTAGTAGGAATAGTGCCTTCGGTTCCGTTCGAACCCAGGTGGACTTGTATGGATGACTGCTTGCAAAACATCGTCAGGTGGACGATGGGCATTTTAAGGGATATATTCTAAAAAGGTAATGCTTAGCCTCAAGCCTCATCAAATGGGAATGACTAAAAATCAGGGGTTATGCAGCAAGGCTAGGTGGGTAGCACCCAAGCAGGGTGAGGTCATTCTATTCTAGATGTCCCTTTTTATTTCGGCTTAGTGGGCGTTTGCTGATCCCAACCGCGGGGTGATCTCACTCGGGATTAACCAGTAAGGGGTAGTCCCGTTCTTCTGTTGCAGAGGAGCAGGCGTACTCCTCGGTACGGTGATCTAGGCCCAGTACTATGACAGGTGGTACCCCGGTGCCTAGTCATTGGTTGGATATCCATTCTCCCTACGAGCCTTGTACGAGTTTTGTTTATATTATCCACTCTGTGGCTAGTAGCTGAAATTTAATAGATGTAACAATTTCAGCTATTTTATAAGTATTTGTATATAGACCCTATTATAATATCAAAGGATTTCTATAAAAATGGTTTTAGCTATCGTAAGGTAAAAACCCGACATGTTTATTTGTGGCGTGGTCTGACGAGATGCTTTTGTTTTCAAAGGATTTTTGAAACTTTAATAATCAGTTGAGTGTGATTTTCTCAAACTGGTATTCCAGACTGACTCGGGTGTTATTTAACTGTAATGCTCGGGTCAGACCGAGTGTTATAGGATATACAGGATATGATGCTGTAGAGCTCAGGAGACGAGCAAGATGACGATACGTACTACCCTACTTGTTTATATATGTATATTCTGCTGTGTTGAGTTGTTGTGTATCCATTATATGATATTGATGTTGAGCTGTGATTGATCTACTCTGATGATGTAACATATAAACAGAGATATTTGATTTTTTTTTGAGTAAAGACCATTTATTATCTATTATATTTTTGGTCGCTGCGATGGTTAGATCCTGATGTTGTTTTCTATTTTCTTCTACCTCTTCTTCTTTAACCCAAATGGTGTGTATTTCTGTACAACTTGAGTTGATTGTTGTAGAATAGTGTTAACTCAAGGGGTACGGATTTGCGGGCTGTTACAATAAATTTATATTATCTTGTTTATTTGTTGTATACAAGTTCAATATCGAGGCTCTCTATCCATTCGAATCAAATCGTGCGCGTCATGCGTTTGGAATCGCTCTTGTATGTGTTGTTTGTCTCTTGATTTGATAAAGGTGAGTCTTTCTCATTCTGACATATTTACTTATGAAATGGTAATCGATAACAAGTGTTTATTAATTAAAAATGTTTATGCAAGTTGTTTATGATTATATGATATGCTATGCTTTGTTATTACCATGTTAAAACTGTTAATTATCAGCTGACATATGATATATGACATTATATTGTGACATTGACATTATTTATACTGTTTATGCATATGATCACACTGCAAGTTCCCTGTAGAAAAGAATCACTATGGGTTGAAATGATACATACCCGAACAGACTTTATAATAAGGAAAAAATCGTTATGGGCCGAAATGATAGGCCTGAGCGATTTTTATTGTATTTTATTTGACTTGGGATTGCGGGTTTGAAATGATAAAACCCGGTTTTCTTTTTAAATTGTGGATTGAAATGATATATATCCGTATCAATTGACCTATGTTAGAAAATTTTATACAGACCCAGTGGTATATTTTTAAATGATTTTTATTAAGATATGTATTTTTTAAAAGTATGAAATTTGATTTAAAAATATATATTTTATGGTTTTAAGAAAATTAAATATTAAGTCTTGAAATTGTGAATTTAAGTACGTAAATTTGAAGTAAATGTGATTTTTTTTTACTTTAAATTTTATCTTAAAATGTAAATAAATAATGGAAATTTAATTTAAAGTTTTGAAATGATATTTGAAATAAAATGTTAAGTTTTATTAAATTTACAAGTTAAGAAAAACGACGAAATTTGACTTAACAAATGAATTGAGTTTTAAATTGGATATTTAATTATAAAATTTTATTATGATAAATCATATGTCAAAATGATTTAAATGTGAAATTTTGAAGTCTAGAAATATGATTTATAAATATAAATAATAAGAATTTGGAGTTTTATTATTTTTGAAAGGTTATAATAAAAGTTAGAATTTTATAGCATTTCCAAAATGATGAAGTCTTTCGACACCATTTCTAAATGATGTTGTTTTTGAATTTAACTATGTTTGAAATAACTAAATATCTATTACGGAATTTTATAAACACCGTTATCCTTGAAGTAAACTAATTTGAAAATTGTAAGCTACGATAGCACTTTATAAATGCCGTCGATGCTATAATTTGACAATATTTTGAAATGTTATAGATTTTAACACTGTCTGTGTTATATTTTAAAGTGATAAATGATTTAACTTTTGAAATGGATTTATTTGTAAAATTTTAGAATATTTGAATATATTTTAATATTTAAATTTTAAATTTTAAGGAATTTAAATTTGAATTTGAATTTAAATAGGGTTTACATGGTTGTGTGTTAAATGGAATGAAATGTAATGAGATAAATGAACTTTTGAATCGAATTTTTAATGTATTTTGGTAACGATACTTAAAATAATAAATGAATGAATTATTTTATTTAAAAATTGTATTTAAATTTAATATTTGAATTCGAATTCAAATAATGATTTGAAAATGAGGTTTTTAAAGGATATGATAATTTTATGATTTGAAATGGTTGGAAATGATTGGATCTTTATTTTGATAAAAAATATGAATTTGGAATGATACTTGATTTTGATAAATGAATATTTGAAGTTTATATTAGTATGAAAGGATTTTTGGTTTAATTGCAATTTAAGTTTATTTAAATAATATTGGATTTATGAAATGAATATTTCAAAACGAAATAATAATGAAGTTAAATTTGAGATAAATGAAATATTAAAATTTAGTTTTCAAATGTGTGGTATTAAAGCTTTGAATTATATTGAAAGATTTAACAGTTTATTTTGTGGATCAAATCTATATTTGAAATTTATAAGATTTAAAATGTTTTGTTGGGAAACTGAATTTAATTGAAACTGATGGTTTGAATTTAATTAAATTGGAAATTTGAAATTTTGGTTTAATTGAATAAATTTGTAAAGTGTAAAGAATTAAAGGATGATTTCAAATGTAAGATTTCGGAATGTTATGATTTTCAAAGTGTAATGATTTCAAGTATTTTGGTTTCGGAAAAGTTATATTTTGAAAGTATTATGGACTTTTTTTAAGGTGAACATATGTTTCAAATGGAAATGATAAACTATTTTGATTGAATAAATAGTTTTGAAATAAAAAATGGTTTTGGTTTCGAAGTATAAAGTATTGTGAAAGGAATATAGTTTGAAATGAAATGATTTGATTTTTGAAGTATAAACTATTTTGAAATGACCACGGCGTTATAATAAAGTTTGGTTGTTAAAGAGACCGCGATCGGAAGTTGTCATACTCTCTGCCAACTCCGAAAACCAATTTAACAACCGTGTACGCGGTGGAGATTCCAGGATGAAGTAGGATGGTGGAAACGATCTCGAGATATATTACGTGGACCCAACTCCCATTAGTTGGCATAAGGTGGCTAAAACAGGTGCGATCTCTGGCCAAGTGAGGTCATTCCTCCGATCGGACACATTCCATCGATACTATACTCTTACTTGTGATTGATTAGATGGCCATCCTACGATTTTAATATGGGAGTGTGTTCCGAGGTGGGCGTATGTGGCTGTTGCGTTACCACCAGCCCGTGTGCGTAATTGGTATATCTACCGTGGCATTGCCTTGTGTGCCGTGTCACCTACCATACCGAGCCTTTACTACGAGTTTGTTTTTCTCCCGTAGCCCGTGGAGTATTAAGGGTAGTCTCTCGATCTGGATATATGCTGATACTGGATGGACTACTGGGACTATTACGTGTGAAGGGTGATATGGGTAGCCCGGAATGCTATTTAAAAGTATGTTTATTTTACTGTAGACATTATTATAATAGCGCAATATTACTACATAGTAAATAGTTTAGCGGATCCTTAAAGGATGTGAGGTCTCAAGCATCCTTTAAGTTACTCATGCGTTTTTGTTACTGTTCACTGGAGTTGATTTACAGTTCATAAGTGTTTATGTCCTGACTCGAGTGTTTTGTGTTTTGCTTTACGCTCGAGTAAGATTGAGTGATTCAGCATTCAAGACTCACCTTCGGAGTTGGAGCTTTTCTTGAAGATCCAGCCATATATTCTGCTTTCAGTATTCAGTAATTTCATTGATTTATTCTGATTTGTACCTGATGTATCTTGTTACTCTTCTACTGTATTTTGTTTAGCTCTGTTGTATCTTCTTTTTATATAGTAGCTTAATGAACTACTATTCCTTTACTTCCGCTGCATTATTATTTACTCTGTGTCTGTGATCTGTGACTATTCATTTATTGTATATTTTGAGATTTGCCAAATTTTATTTACAACGCGGTATTTTGAGCAATTCAAGTCCGACATGTGTGGATGTGAATGGTTGAAAATATCGGGTTGTTACACATCACCACCTGTACATTACCCCATGCCTTAGGTCGTGACCATCATAAAGTCACATCACCAAAACATTAAACAAAACCTAGCCTAGATCACGTATTCACCTCCTCTTCACTTCCTAGCCTCGGCTAATACAATTCCATTCACCTCCTTGCTTTTCCATGCCCACTAGATCACCATAGTCGTGCTTCATTTTTCTTTGACCCATGCCATAGCCATGGCCAAGCCAAACAAGCATAGGGCAGAGCTTATGTTGCTTGTGTTCTTCTAATTTCCAAGCTTTTTGCCTTCCAAGTGTTTGTAACTTGGTTCTCTTCAACTTCCAAGCCATAGCCGAGCCTAGCCATGCACAAAACCATCTTGGCCAAGCATGCTTTGAAGTGATCTAGCCTATTAGTGATGTAGCTATAACGACCCGGAATATTAGCAGTATTATTTTAATAAATATTTAATCCAATTAAATAAAATGTAAACTGATCATTTTAAAGTGAATAGGATTTTTTGAAATATTTGCCATTTGTTTATATAGATTTGTATTTGAAAAGGAAATTTGATTTGGGAATTTAAAATAAATTCTCTTAAAAATATTTATAATAAAATTTATCTTATACAATTGAATTAAAATGTTGTACCCTGTTAACGTTTGGTGTAAATATATATAGATGATAATGTTTAAAATAAAATCAAATTCTTTCAATATTAGATATAAGTAAACCATATTGAATATAATTTAAATAGTGAGAGTCAAAATAGAAATAAAAGTAAAAACAAGTTATCTTCATACAAAAGCCAAATGAATAAGTATGTATGCAACATAAGTTTAAAATTGTAAGAACAAAGTATAAAATTAAATAACACAATCATAAGGTATATTGTGAAAGCTAGAGAATAATGAAACAAAATATCTTCATACACAAAAAATAAATCTATAAAATAAAACCTGACACAAACGTACGTTTATAAATTATTCAAAGTAGAGGTTAATAAAACAAACATCTTTATACAAAATATGAACTAAAACCTACCTAAAGTGGATATTTACACACAAATATTTATACACAACAAACATAATAACAGTGTGTAAACATACTAAGAAACCTTGGCATTAAATGCCATCATCTCAGCCTAATATAAGTCTATTCAAAATATTTAAAAATTTACCTTTCAGTAATAAAAATCTGAGTAAACCAAAATAAAAGAAGGAAACAACTTAACCAGTTAATACCTTCCTTTATACATCCTGTGTTCTCTTCTATATATATGTATACATCTTTCTATTTAGTTCGTTCAGTAAAAAAAAAAACTTAGCTAACCTGAGAAAAACATAAAGAAGAAAAAAAGAAGCAAACTCAAATTTAATTCAACAAAAACAAACAGGGATTTAAGAGCATATTCAAAGGCATTTCCAACTACAGGTTTTCATAACATCAGAATTGTTATTTGTTCAGCAACCTTGGAAATGAGTAAACGTCAAATTTAAAGCTTTAAGTTTAATTAAAAACAGTTTAGGATTTATTGATAATATGGTTTGCATATGTTGTAGTTTGAATATAACTCTGTGTTGCTTTAATCTTCTTTATTATTTGTTACAGGGTTGAATTTTTTCTTCAAACTCAAATTATTCTCATCAGATTATTGTAAAGATTTAAGTTTTTTCAACTGAAACAAGATGTTGAACCTAAATCAAGATTTGAAAAACTAATAAAATCATGTTTGTTGGAATATATCACTGTAATCTTGTTTACAGGAAATCAAGTGATAATTTGATAAAATTCGATTGTTGTAAAATATTGATTCATGTTTATAACTTGGATTCTTACTGCAAATTGTGATTTTAAAAACTAAAATGTAGATTTTCAGTTTAGTATTTCAAGAGCAGTTTGTATTTGAATTTTTTTTGCATTTTTCTCATTTTCAGACAATTGAATCAATTTAAAATGTTGAAACTTGAATTGAAGCAAGTATAATCATCTGTGATCTCGTGGAAAATATGGAATTATTTTATATTGCATGAATTAAAGGAGCGAGGCCAAGTTAGGGTTTTTGTTAGAGTTTCTGGACATCTCTGTAATGTGACTTCTTCGTCTTCGCTGCGTGATCGAGTTCCATGAGATTATGGAGAATGGTAGCTTTACGTGTTGTCATCATGTGGGCGAAGTTTGGACGTCGCAGGTGGCTTGAGCAGCGGTGACGAGGCATTGTGCTGAGGGGAAGTTGATTACAGTTTTTCGAGGGAATGTCTAAATTTCGATTTGAAATGTTTGGAGGCGATTCGAGTTTGGTTTTTGAGATTTTGGGTTTATTTGTGACTTGCCTGTGGTCTTGGGGTTTGCCGGAGCTACGGCACATCGCCGTGCACGTGAACGGCGAGGAGATGGGTGTCAGTGTCAATGTTGCCATGTGCCTCGAGTCGTTACTCGAGTAAACGTGTCGATTGCTTCGGGTTTGTGTTCGAGCGTTAGAGCGAGTTACCTGATACTTTAACTTATGTTTAAAAATTAACTTAACTGCAGAAAAAAGAAGAAGAAGAGGATGGATTTCGAGAGGGAGAGAGTGACTCGGGGGAAAAGCTGGAGGAACTCGAAATGATACTGTAGTAAACGCATGAGAATCATGGGTTTGTTCTTCAAACAGCTGTATTATAAAAAGAAATATAGTTAAGCAATTTGTGTTTCAGCAGGTTTTAAGCATTGAAAACTAAACAAGTGTTTAACAAGTTAAGTTAAAAACCTAAATACAAGTTTAATTATTTTAGTTAATTCTTAACAATGTTTTTAACTCTTAATTATTATTTTAATTAAGTAATTAGTTTAAGTTGAGTATAAAATTTATTAACATTTAAACTTTGTAGCCAGTAATAAACTGATTTTCAAAGTTTAAAGAAAAAGATTTATTTTAAATGTTAATTAAGATAAATAATTAATATTAATTAATTATTTTGGAAAGCAATTAAGAATAATTAATTTATAATCGTAATTACTGATGGATTAATTAATTATTAAGTAATAAATAAATTTGTAATTAACCACTTAAAGTTAATTAATGTATGATTAGTAGTTAACTAATTAAGCAATTCAATTAAGAATTAATAATTTATTAATTAAGTAATTAGTGGTTAATAAATGGGTAAGTTTTATTAAGTAATAGTTAAGATTATTAATTAATAATTAAGGGTATTAATTAAGTAATTAAGGTTAAATAAATTGATTAAGAAGTAATTAATTAATTTGTGTGAAATGAAGAAATTAATTAATTAAGTGATTAATTCTCAAGTAACTGATTTAAATTGAATTAATTACAATTAGAATTAAAGATGTTTGCTTATGGATAATTGTATATGTAGAATATCTGATTTTTAATATTTACTTGGTGATATTTTGTGATGTTCTATGTTACGCTTTTGATATATCTATGATGATTGTGTATGATTTATCTATGATAAATGTAATATGAATTCAAAGTGTTGAATTAAATTGTTTAAATTAATTAAACAACTTGACCTTTAAAATGGCGTTTGGATTTCGATTAGACCGGGATCGGGTGTCAGTTATGATTATCCGAAAACCACATCGATCCAAATAAAACGTTAGGTCATGAAAATCTCAAGTGAAGATCGAGATGGTGTTTCAGAATGGAAGGGTTATTGTGGTTAACTCTAAGGGTGATTCCAAAATGAGTGTAACGAGATCATGCCTTCAGTTTCATTCGAACCCAGAATGAACTTGTATGGATTGAATGCTTTCAGAATTCGTCAAGCGGACGATGAGCATTCCATGAGATATGTTCTGTTAAGGTAAACGCAGCCTCAAGCCTCATCGACCGGGAATGGCTAAAACAAGGGATGTGCAGCAAGGTTAGGTGGGTAGCACCCAAGCACGACGAGGTATACCCCTGTCTAGATGTCCCTTTTTATTTAGGCCGTGTGGGCGGTTGCTAGCGACAACCGCGAGGTCATCTTGTTCGGGACTGTCCAGTAAGGAACGGCTCCGGCCTCTTGTTGAGGGGGAATTAGGGTGGATCCTCGGTACATTGATCTACGCCACGTACTGTGACGGGAGGTACTCCGGTAGCCCTGCCATTGATGGAAACCCATTTTCCCTATGAGACCCTACGGTTTTGATTTGTATTACCCACTTTTGTGGCTAGTAGCTGGAATTTAATAGATGTAACAATTTCGGCTATTTTCTATTTACTTGAAAACCCTAGACACTACAATAATATCACCGGATTTCCTATAAAATGTTTCGGTTAGCGTAAAGTAAAAGCTTACCCATGTTTATGTGTGGGAAGTCTTATGTGATACCTTTATCTTCAAGTTAATCAATTTTAAACCGTTTACTCATACCAGACCCATGTATGACCCGAGTTTATTTTGTTTTCATAAACTCTTGAGTATTCAAATTTTATGGGTAGCCTAGTGATGGGTTTTGGATTGTGGAGTTTCTGGAAGAGCTACTGTAGCGAACCACCTTTCTATCACCAGAAAGACGCATCATTACTTAAGAAAGAAAGGGATAGAAGAAGAAAAGAAAGAGAAGAAAGAACAACAACACATCAGAATCGCACAGCGGAACGAATGAAATATAATATATAACTATATATTATATATAGTTTCATATACATCAGAGTACACAATTATACATCTCAATTTAGACAGTTATAACATTTCTGTCTAATGTACAAAACAAGAACATCCATATAGAGTAACGTCACAATGGAAACTCTATCTATATATCTACACGCTGAAGCCTCCTGCTCTAAAGCCCCTCCAGAATTTGTCACGGATAACCTGAATCACTTGACTACTCATACATAATATGAGTACCCAAGAGTTAAATGAAACAGAAAATAAACACTTGGGTCAGACAGGGGTCCGGTGTGAGTAAATGGTTTAAAATTTCTTAACTTTAGAAAATTCTTTGAAAAGAAAAGTATAACATAAGACTTCCCACACATAAACATGGAAATGTTTTTAGCTTACGCTAACCAAAATATTTGATAGGAAGTCCAGTGGTATTATAATAGTGTCTAGGGTTTCAAGTAAATAAGAAATAGCCGAAATTGTTACATTATTAAATTCCAGCTACTAGCTACAAAAGTAGGTAATACAATCAAAACCGTAGGGTCTCGTAGAAAGAATGGGTTTCCATCAATGGCAAGGCTACTGGGGTACCGCCCGGCACATTACATGGCCTAGATTACCGTACCGAGGAGCCACCCTAACTCCCCTGCAACACAAGGCCGGGACCGTTCCTTACCAAACAGTCCCGAATAAGACAACTTCGCATTTGGCTGTAGGTCCAACTGCCTACACAGCCGAAATAAAAGCGAGATCTAGACAGGGGTAAACCTCGTCCTACTTGGGCATGACCCACTTAACATTGCTGCATCTCCCCTATTTTAGCCATTCCCAGTTGATGAGGCTTGAGGCTGTGATCACCTTTATAGGACACATCTTTCTTAGAATGCTAATCGTCCACCTGACGATGTTCTGACAGCATTCAATCCACATAAGTCCATTCCGGTTCGAACGGAACCGAAGGCACTATCTCCTTACACAACTTTTGGAATCACCCTCAGAGTAAATGACAATAGCCCTTGCACTCTGAATTTTCATCTCGAAACTGAATGTACTATCTTCAATAAACTCATTCTGGAATCACCCTCGGAGTTAAAACGATATATAGTTCTTACACTTCGAGTCCCCACTTCACTTCACTTGGATTTACGACCTAACAATAATTTGGATCGATGTGGTTTTTGGATATAAAATTCGATCCCGGTCTCATCGAATACAAAACGCCATTTTATTGTCTAAGTTGTACTTAAGGATTTAAACAGTAGATATTCAGAATATCACTTACAATAAATGGATGATTCATAACACATAGATAGATAATCCACTATTATCAAATTCATCCACATATATCACATCTCAGATATATCACATTCATCCACATATCAACTAATGACATCCTATATCATCCAATATCATTAATCATCCATAAACAAGTTTGAACTACTCTTAATTAATTTAATTAATTCTTAACTAAATTAATTCCTTACTTAATCACTTGGAGTATCATCAATCCAACTTACTTATTCACAAATTAATTACAAATTAATTAATTAAACATCACTTAATTATCCACTTTAATTAATCAAACTTGATTAATTATTACTTAATTACTTTAAGTAATTATTTCTTAATTAAAATTTAATTAATCATCTTGATTAATTACTTCTTAATTATACCATGAAATTATCTCATAATTACCCTTTTAAATTAATCATCCTTGATTAATTATTCTTTAATTACCCTGATAATGATTTATTAATTATCCTTTTTAATTAATCACACCTGATTAGTCACCTTTTTAATTAATCATACTTGATTAATTACTTTTAGTTAATCACATTTGATTAGATACTTTTTAATTACATTTTGTAATCAAAACTTAATTATAGATTAATTATCGTTAATTATTAATTACTAATTAATTATTCAATTGATAATCACTTCCATTAATCAAATTCTTCTATTTAGTTATTTAACAAGTAATTAACCACTTTATTAATTACTCTTAATCCTTTCATAAATTAATTGGTCTTCAATTAATTAATTAATTTAAACCTTTAATTAATTATATTAACTAATTCTTTAATTAATAACACAAGTGATTAACCCTTAATCGCTTCCACCTAATTACTTTCATAAAGTAATTAACCTCTAATTACTATGTTAAATAATTTCCTTTTACTTAATTACCTCTAGTAATTAATTACTTAATTACTTCACCAAGTAATTACACTTAATCAATTTAAATCATAAGTTATTTCTCTAATTAATCACTAATTAATTTCTAAATAAATTATTTAACTATCATTGAAGTTTAATTAAATAATTCTTTAACTTCTAACTAATCATTATCTTAATTAAACCATTTATATTAACCAATAACACTTTAATTATTAATAATAATTGAATTATCTTAATTATTTTCACAAATTTATTTATCTTCAATTAATCAAAACTCTTAATTTCTTAAGATAAATCTTCATTATAATGGATCTCTAAATCTTTATCATTTAACTATATTTAAGATAAATTACTTTAGAAATCAATTATATTTTAATCAATTTGAACATTCAAATTTATATTTAAATCTTTGAAACTTTTCTAAGTTATTAAATAAATTTAAATATATAATTCATTTTGAAAAATCTAATTTTCGATCTTTAAAAAAACTTTATATTTTCAATATATAAACTTATCAAAACTTATACTTGGGACAAATATATCTTATAAGTAAAATTTGTTTTTTGTTTTAAAAACTGGGAAACAATTTAAAAGTACAATTCCTTTGTTTTAGAAAAACTTAAGCATCCTGTAATCTAAGCCTGAACATATTAAACCCGAGCAAACCCCTCTTGAATCGCGATGCAAACTCGAGACCCTCCCCCCCTCCCCCCCGCTACTCCCCTGCTTCGAGGAAAAACTCGATCGTTCCCGGGGATAACGCCAAGTATGCGTACTATTTCCCAAAACCAAATCCAGATACATATAACCATGCATGTTCACGTGCACAACGCCCCGGCCGCCGACAATCTCCACTCCGGTCTCCGACACATCGCTCTCGACCACGGCAACAACACTCGACAACCCAGAATCCACGATTCACACGAGAAACTAAATCGACGAAAACCCATTAAACCTGCAACATACATCCTCGTTATAACTCCGCCTCGATCCCCTGCATCCCCTGAACAACTCGCGATCGATTCCGATCGCCTCTTAGCATCGCGAAAACCATCAGTACCTTGTCGACCTAAACAGATATGAAAACCCTATTCTGCCCTCTCTGATCATCACAACCATCAGTAAATTCCCGAAGTATTTTCTCAATGATCATCATCCTCCCCTCAACCCTCAAAACGAAGAACGTCGGCAAGTTTGTTGCCGATCGATTAAAATCTACTAAAACAGTTGATTCGTTCAACTCCAGCAACCCAATCAATTTTCCTATTAAAAATCGAGATAATCGCACTAAAATTCACGATTTTCTATTACTATATCAATCATGAAGTCAAAACTAAAAATTTAATTCATAAATTTTTGACCCAATTTATATTTTCACTGTAAAATTTTAAATTTTCGAACCAAAGATTGATTTTAAATTCCTATAATTATTTTAGGAAGAATGTTATTTGATCACAAACAATTTTAATTTACAATCATAAATTGATTTGAATTCAAAGTTGAAATATTGAATTTATTAAATAATCTAAGCCTGTTATCTTCACACAGAAACTATATTATCACTATACAGGCATTCAAACACACATATCCAGACATGCACTTAATTCAATTCAGGTATTTCAGATAACAACATGATATTTATTCACAATAACAAGATGAAATTCAGGATTTAAAACTGTTTTTTTTTTAAATTCGTTTACTCACCGATTTAAGCAGAAGTCAAAGAACATGCGTTTGTTTCCAGGCTCTTGAATTTTCCTGCATGTTGAATATAATCCTACTATAGTTAATTTCTTTTTTTCTTGTTGATTAATCCTGATTGCATTTGAAAATTTGAAGATTTATGTAGTAATTTCCCCTGGCTTTGATTTAAGAACTTGAACTGTTGATAAATCTTCTTGCCTCTGATTTCTTTGATTTCCTTGTTTCAAATTTTAGATTTCCAGGTTTCATTTTTTTGATCTTTAATTTCTTGTGTTCAGATTTCCAGATTTTCCAGTTTTTATGGTCTCTTCTTTTGATCTATTTAGTTTTAATTGAAAATAAAGAAAAGGGTTTGATCTGAAAGTAAAAACAGATTTTCTTCTTCATATTTTTAAATTTTTTAAATTTAACTATCAAAGAGGAAAATGCCATTTGTCCTCTTATTGTTCTAATTTGCTTACACATATACACATTGATTTACAATTGTCTTTAATAGGCTTAATACACCTGCAAGTGTTACTACTTATTTATATTATTATTATTAGTATTTTACTTATTTAGGCCTTGTATATATAAGTATGTAATATGTATATGTATGTAATGTATTTCATTGATTAATTATTGATTTACAAGTGTTACTTTTCCTATTATAATTTATTTAAGTTATTTATATCAAATTATGAAATATTTACATGTATATAATGTGTATTTTTTTTATAATTTATGCTTTAGATTTTAGTAAATATATATGTGAATTTATGTAAACAATTATAAAATACTTATGCCTTTGATCCAATAATGTATTATTGTTTATAAACTTGAGAAATTTATTTTAACTCTATATATATAAAATTTCTAAACCAATTTTATCTTATGTTAAAATTTTAAAAGGAAAGAATATTAAAAGCAATTGAACTTTTAAATTGAAATCTTATTTAAAACTCAAGTTTAAAATATATATATCTATATCAAATAAGAAATTATCTTTGTTATTAAAATTTAAATCTCAAATATCACTTTTAAAAGTATTTTGTCAAATTTAAATTTTCAAATTACAAATTATATATAATAAGGTTTGGGAACACTTAATTAAGTTCAAATTAATATTTTTTCCATTTCTAATATATATACAAATATATATATATATATATATATATATATTTCAAATGGAAAACATTTTTAATCATTAGGTTTGATAATTACTATATTAATTTTAAAACACAATTTCAAATCACAATATATATATATATATATATTATAGTTTGAATACATAGCTTTTATTACATTAGAGAGTTCCTATTTACAATATATATCAATATATATCAATATATATATATATATATATATATATATATTATAAATAGAAAAAAATTTGATTAACTTTTGAAAAATAAATCTTAACAATTTTAAATTGCTAAAATAAGTATTTCCAAATTAAAATATTATTATTTTTCAAAAGAATTAAACTTGCCAATTTTATGTTGTTAGGAAAAATGTTAATAGGTATTGTCAAATTAAATATTATTAGCTTTTTAAAAGAATAAGCATGTCAATTTATGATATAAAATTATCAAATCAATTTAATTATTAACAAAGACTGTTAAATTGATATTGCTCAAAATTCCGAGTCATCACATTGCTTCTCCCTTAAAAGAATTTCGTCCTCGAAATTTAAAACAAAGATAATTTAATAATCTGGCAAAAGTTTTAAATTTCAAACAGTTATCGCACATACAAATAAATCATACACTATCAATCATAGCAACCATAGCAACCAATTCAAACAAACAATTTTAATTATCCACACAAAATTCTGCATAGAACTTCCTAATATTATCAAGGGTTTCCTTGTACCTATTCTGGAATACTCGCTCTACAGAATCTTAAGTAACTACACTACTATAACCCAGAACTCCCTCACAAATGGATCTACAAATCTGAACAAGATATCAGACTAAACTCAAGACCAGCTCAACTACCAGATCCCTTGGAACTGCTAATCCATCACTTGATGAATCATACACATATTCCAGAAATACGTGAAATACAATGAATTCCAGCTATCCGAACTGGCAATTCAATCCTGTAGATCAAAATCTAATCTCTAGAGAATACAGGAAAATCTCAAAATACCTCTGGAGCTAGCTCTCTACTTTTGCCCAATCTTATATCTCCTTTGATCGGATAAAATTAAAGCAATATCCAAATTCCAACTTCACATTTCAAATCTCCTTAATTCTTAACTACATAACCCTTTTGACAACCCTGGGTCCTCCATCTTTCCTGATCAGCTTAACCCTTGCTGATTGCTTTATGGACAAACTGAACCAAAATAAAACCAATTTCCATATCCTAATCAATAAAATGGCTCTCTTAAAAATTTGCCGAATTCCAAAACACAACTCTAATCTACATGCATCATGGACTTCAAGCCTACATCTCTTATCTGGAACAGCCAAACAGTTGCACTTGACAACCTTGCCTTCCAAATCCTGAATATTCCTTCATACTTGAATTTCCTGTAGAAATCCGCTAATCCAAGAAAACTACAACTCCTAGTTGCTCCCATTCTAGAATAACTGCTATCTCGCTTCCGCTGCACAACTCTGATCTAGAGTAGATGAGAATGCTATCGAAGAACTCGAGCACAAACTTTCTCCATATATTGTTCATTAGATCCTAAAAATCTTAGTGACCATTCCACTTGGTCAAAACATTCCAATAGAATCTTAACTAGAAACTAGATGATTAATCCCTCCTCCAGAATCCTGAGCTGCTTTATCAAATTCTTCTAATTCTAAGAGTCATTCCTCCACATGGTCAAACCATCAGTATTCCTCCTATAATCCAAATCGGTAAGGAGACTCAATCTCTGATTCGGGTAAACTTCTGATTTCCTTAAAACATCTGGAAAATCTCTGATTACTTTAATAGCTTTTACCTCCACTTGAGATGCCTCAATTCCCAAACCAAAGAAGACTCCATGAATTCCCAAACTAATCGCAAGTCACTTTTGGATCCTACTTTGTTCAGATTTCAAAGAAACTATTCTCCCTTCGCCAACTAGAACAACATTCCTAATCGAGATCTATCTTTCCAGAATGGCTTATTTATCAGAAAAACTGATAGATCACTTCCAACAAATATCCTGATATGCTGAGCCTCTCGAAGAAATAGATAAGCCTTCACTATGTTCCTGGTCTGTCGATAGTAGAATCCCAAAGATTTCTGAACCATCGAAGAAACAGGTCCACGCTGCTGCTTCCAAACTTCAGTTCAACTGCTAAGCCAAAAGATCATCCTTAACCAAAAGTTCCTTGAAACACAAAACTATCACCCAATTCCACTAAAAGATCTTTGAGACAGGTAGACATCTTCTCAAGAAACTCGGCTCCAAACCAACATCAACCACCTGTTCTTCTTAAGGAAAACAATGAGACCATGTCCGAAATGAGGTAACTCATCGACCTTAGTCTCATACTTCAATATAGATAAGAGTCCCTTACTTGAGATCCAGAAGATTCCTAAATATCCGAATCTTCCTTGCAGAAGGCGTCACTATTCCTCTAATACCATCTTAATCTTGCTCCAAAAGGAACATCTTTAGAACAATCTATGGATACTTCATCCCATCACACAGCTATTCTTTTCTGAAGTTGCCTAGATACCATCACCTGCTTCTGCTCAGTTGACAGATTCAACTCTTGGAAATTCCGCTCACTCGAGAGAAAATCAACCTCACACTTCAAGAATATACACCAATCCTTGAAAAGATTTTCTCTTGAATCAATGAAATCATTTCACCGATCTACAAGCTTATTCGAGACGATATTAGGTCTATAATCTCGATAGATATACCTCCAACCACAACATACGAGCATCTTCCATTTGTGGTAGTCATGTTACACACACTCCTACCTTATCTACCTTTATAACCTATATTGGAAAATCCGAACAGATAACCCAACAGATTAGGTAGATTTAAATATATAAATATATATATATATAAATTACAAGTACGCTTCCTCAAGAATGAATTCACTCCAAAGCCTCGGTATTCACTCAACCTACCGCTCTGATACCAACTGTAGCGACCCGCCTTTCTATCACCATAAAGACGCATCATTACTTCAGAAAGAAAGGGATAGAAGAAGAAAAGAAAGAGAAGGAAGAACAACAACACATCAGAATCTCACAACAGAACGAATGAAATATAATATGTAACATATATATATATAGTATCATATACATCAGAGTACACAACTATACATCTCAATTTAGATAGTTATAACATTTCTGCCTAATGTACAATACAAGAACATCCATACAGAGTAACATCACAGCGGAAACTCTATCTATATACCTACACGCTGAAGCCTCCTGCTCCAAAGCTCCTACAGAATTCGTCAAGGATAACCTGAATCACTTGACTACTCATACATAATATGAGTACGCAAGAGTTTAATGAAACATAAAATAAACGCTTGGGTCAGATAGGGGTCTGGTGTGAGTAAACGGTTTAAGATTGCTAAACTTTTTAAAATCCTTTGAAAAGAAAGGTATTACATAAGACTTTCCACACATAAACATGGAAAAGTTTTTACCTTACGCTGACCAAAACATTTGATAGGAAATCCAATGATATTATAATAGTGTCTAGGGTTTTCAAGTAAATAAGAAATAGCCAAAATCGTTACATTATTAAATTCCAGCTACTAGCCACAAAAGTGGGTAATACAATCAAAACCGTAGGGTCTCGTAGGAATAATGGGTTTCCATCAATGGCATGGCTACTGGGGTACCGCCCGTCACAATACGTGGCCTAGATCACCATACCGAGGACCACCCTAACTCCCATGCAACACAAGGCCGGGACCATTCCTTACTGAACAGTCCCGAACAAGACAACCCCGCATTTGGCTGTAGATCCAACTGCACACACAGCCGAAATAAAAGGGACATCTAGACAGGGGACATCAAGACAGGGGTAAAAGGAAAGAATATTAAAAACAATTGAACTTTTAAATTTAAATCTTATTTAAAACTCAAGTTTAATATATATATATATATCTGTATTAAATAAGAAATTATCTTTTTTATTAAAATTTAAATCTCAAATATCACTTTTAAAAGTATTAAGTCAAATTTAAATTTTCAAATTACAAATTATATATAATAAGGTTTTGGAACACTTAATTAAGTTACAATTAATATATTTTTCCATTTCTAATATGTATGTATATATACATTTCAAGTGAAAAACATTTTTAATCATTAGTTTCGATAATTACTATATTAATTTTAAAACAAAATTTCAAATTACAATATATATACATATACATACATATATGTATGTATATATTACATTTGAATACATAGCTTTTATTACGTTAGAGACTTCCTATTTACAATATATATCAATGTGCATATATATATATATATATATTATAAATAGAAAATATTTTGATTTTTGAAAAATAAATCTTACCAATTTTAAATTGCTAAAATAAATATTTCCAAAATAAAATATTACTAGTTTTCAAAAGAATTAAACTTGCCAATTTTATGTTGTTAGGAAAAATGTTAATAGATATTGTCAAATTAAATATTATTATCTTTTTAAAAGAATAAGCTTGTCAATTTATCATATAAAATTAGTAAATCAATTTCATTATTAACAAAGATTATTAAATTGATATTGCTCAAAATTCCGGGTCGTCACAGTTGGAGCAGGAATCCAGAAGTATCTATCTATCTATCTAGTTCCGTTGTGTTAGTTGATGTAATCTGTATTTTGGGATATATGTATTGACAGATGTATATACGATTGTCATGTGTACGATATTGTATAATTCTGATATATGTAAAACTATGTAATAGTTATGCGATGTATCATATTTTGTTCCATTCCGTTGTGATATTATGATGTTGTTAATCTTTCTTTCTATTCTTTTCTATTTCTTTCCCTTTCTTTTCTTATTGATGATACGTCTTTTTGTAACTAGAAGGGCGGGTCGTCATAGTAGCTAAGCCTATGGATTGATTAAAACTAGGTTGTCATTTCTATCCCATATTTTCCATTTTGTAATCTCTATTCTTTGTATTGAATCATGTACTTATGTTTGGGATATTTGTTTGCTTTATTTTGTTATGTACAAGATGTGGATCTTGGCTCTCTTTTCACTCAAGTTTGCACCTTGCTATCAAAAGGTTATGTCCCTTTGATCCATATTGTTCATTGATTGATTCATAATCTTGTATGTTGAATTATACACTTATGTTTGTGTAATTGTTTGTATACAAAATTTGGATCCGACTCTTCATCGACTCAAAAGAATATAGTCGTGCTTTGTCGTGCCTTTTCGTGCTTTGCGGAGTTTAGATTTGGGTTTGAATTTCAATTCTAGCTTTAAAAGGTGAGTTTCATGACTCTAGATATATATACTTATATTATTGTGAAATGACGGCAAGTGGATATGTATAAATTGTTATGTTATTCATACATGCCTGCGATATATTTATATGACGTTAAATGCTATTTACATACCTGATACATCATCCGTTATGATATTATATGCTATACTGTTATTTTATTTCCCGTTTGTCACACTGCAAGTTCCCTATCACTATGGGTTGAAATGATACATACTCGAATGGACATTAGAATAGGAAAAAATATTATGACCTGAAATGATAGGCTCGAGTGATTTTTATTGTATTTATTTTACTTGGGATTGCGGGTTTGAAAAGATAGAACCCGTATTTTCTTTTAAATTATGAATTGAAATGATACATATCGATTTCATTTGGCTTAGGTTAGAAAATATTATACACGCCCATGGTTAATATTTTTCAAATAATGTTTTCATACAAATTTATAAATTGTTTTGAATATATGAAATTTTAACCAAAAAATTTGATTTAATGGCTTTAATATAAAGAGATATTGACTTTCAATAAGTTAAAATTTTATAAGTTGATAATTGGTTAAAGTGTAAATCAAAATCTTTATTTCGTATTAAAGTTGTAATTTAAAGATCTTTATTGACGATAAATAACTTAGTAAATTTATTTGATTTAATGAGGGATTTTAAATCTAACCTAGTGATTGTAATAGATTTTAATTTATGAAATGGGTATGTTTGAATAATAAATAATGTATTTTGAACTAATAAAATGGGATACAGTTAAATTGGACATTTCATAATAAAATTTACTTAACTTGAAATCATAGTTAATTGATGTCTAAATGAATTGATTTATAAGGAGAACTGGATTATTATATTAACTATGATAAAATATTTTATTTAGGGTTATGTTTTGTAAAATGAAATGATTATGATTTAAAAATGGAAAAATGTGACTTAAAGATGACTTAATTTGAAATTGGGAATTTGGTTTTCAAATGGAAATTTTAAGTTAAGTAAATAAATGGAGATTTAATTTTATTTAGGAGAAGGGTATGGTAAATAAAATATTAAGTTATTGGTTGAAATAAAAGTTAAGAAATTTATAAAGTATTGACTCAACAAAAGAATTTTAATTTAAATTGGATATTTATTAATAAAACTTTATTCTATTAAATTTATAAGTTAAGTATTATCCAAATAATTTATTTTGCAAAGTGGAATAAGTTTGATAAGTTAAAAATGAGAAAAATTGAAAATATATTGTTTTAAAGGGTATAACAGAAATTATAGCATTCTTGAAATGCTGTGGTATAAATGCACTATGGCTGAATATACTAAAGGCACATGTAACAACATTTCTAAAGTGCTGTAATTCCTAAAAATATGAATTATGTGTTGAAATATACTAAAGGGACCTATAACAGCATTTCTGAAGTGTTGTAACTTCTGAAATTTTAACTATGTGCTGAAATTACTAAATGTACCTATAACAGCATTTCTAAAATGCAGTAGTTTCGGAATTTGAACTAAGTTTTGATATATACTAAATATACCTACCATAGCACTTTATAAGTGCTGCTGTTTTTAAAAATTATAATGTTTGAAATGTTGAAATTGAACAAATAAACTTAGAAATTGCTGAAATTCTGGAAATTTAATATTTGATTTGGAAGAATAACTACTAAATATTTGATGGTATAAATGTAGGTCATTTTAAAGGCGTTATGAGTGGGAATTGTATTTAGTTAAGAATTGTCTTGAAATATGGTGATTTGAAACTCATTGAAATTGATGATTTAAGAGTATGATTTTATAACCTGGTTTTGGTTTAAGGTGATTTTAAAGGAATATTTCAAGTTAATAAATTGATGGAATATTTAACGATTTGGAAATTTGGGTTTATTTAAATGATATATTGATTTGGTTTGGAATTTAAATGATATTTTATTACCCTTTTTTGAAATGGATATTATTTTGGAAAGGAAATGGATATTAATTTGGAAAGTATATGGATTTGGAAAAATTGCCAATTTTTAAAATGGATATCATTTTAGAAAGAAATGGTATGTGATTTTAATTGGTTTTGGAATAGAAAGATTTTGAAATAAATATCCATAGGTTACAATACCGATTAGTGGCTAAAGAGACCGGGATCGGATATGGACATACTCTTTATTGATACCGAAAGCCACTTTAACAACCATGTACGTGTTTGAGACTTCCAGAATTAAGTAGAATGGCAGCGGCATTCCTTTGTAGGACATACATGGACCCGAATCCCGTGAGTTGGCATAAGGTGGCTAAAACAGGAGCGCTAACGGGCTAGTGAGATAGCCCCTCTTATCGGACACACTCCATCGATATTATATTCTGACTTTGAGATTAATTTGGTGGCCACTTTTGATTTTTAATTTTTAGGGATGTGGCTCGAGATGGACGGTAGTTGCGTGCTATGCGCCACCACCAGCCCGGATGCATAATTCGTATATCTACCTTGGCATTGCCAAGTTGTGCCATGTCACCGACCCTATCGCGCCTTGTACGAGTTTTGTTTTCTCCCGTAGCCCGTGGTGTATCCTCTAGCAGCCTCCCGATCAAGAGGTATTATGATACTGGATGGACTAACGGGACTATTATTGTGTTAAGGGGGAGATTGGGCGATTCCTTAACGCTATTTAAAATAAGTTTATTTTACTATAGACATTATTATGATAGCGAAACATTACTACATAGTAAATAGTTTAACAGATCCTTAGAGGATGGACGGTCCCAGGCATCCTTTAAGTTACTTGTACCTTATATTACATTTCACTTGAGTTGGTTTACATTGTATAAGCATGTATGTCCTAACTTTAGTGTTTTGTGTTTTGCTTTACACTCGGGTCAGACTGAGTGATACAACATTCAAGACTCACCTTCGGAGTTGGAGCTTTGCTGGAAGATCCAGCTATCTATTTCATTTTAGTTATCCAGTTACCCAGCTTATTTCAGTGATGTATTCTGATTGTACTTGATTATCATATTGAGACTTCTGTTGTATCTTGCTTAACTCTGATGTATATATTTATATAGTAGCTTCATGAACTATTATTTCTTTGCTTCCGCTGCAATATATTACTTTATGTCTTTGATTTTGTGATTCTGTGATTTATTTATTTGTTGTGTATTCTGAGATTTGCCAAATTTATTTTATAATTCGGTATTTTGAGCAATATAAGTCCAACATTTGCAGATGCGAATGGCTGAAAATATCAAGTCGTTACAAAATGAAACTTTTGGAATTGAAAAGTAGAAAAATATAATTGTTGATATGTTTGAAGTAAATGTTTGGTTTTTGAAAAAAAAAGTGGTATGAAATTTAAATTGGTTGCTATATGATGTGAATTTTAATTCTTTTTGAAGAATTATAAAGCATATATAGCTCGCAGGGTATACAAAGATTTTAAAGTATAAAAACTTAGAATGTGTTAAGTATCAAAACCGTAGGTTACAACATTTATTGTTGTAATAAGTGTTTTCGTGAAAAATAAAGGAAGCATAGAGTATGTCACCCTTGTTATAGTAGGTGACTCACGAAGGAAATGTTTTTGCATAGCATATGGGATTTAGTAATATTTATTTTAATTGAATCCATGTACTAATATTTTTTGGTTGTAGTAACGGTATTTTACGCAACTTCTGTTTCCACCAAAATAAAAATGTGTCTTGAAGATAATTTCTAAGAATAGAAATAAATTGGTTTGTAAGTACACTTATTATTTAAAAAAGTATATGGAAATGTTTTCTAGTTATGAAAATATTAAAACAGCTTTGAAAATGAGTTCTTCTAAAAAAAATATAAGTTAAATATTAGGAAATTAATAAATTTCGTAGCAAGTATCTATTGAAAGTGAATTTGGATTAAACATACTTTAATCTATTGGAATGAATGAATAATGATATAATTTTCTATGAAACCAAATCACAAATAAAGATGTTTTGTGCAAGTTAGAAGGAATACGTGAAAAAGATGTACAAGGTATGTAAAGCACCATATTTTATATAGACTATTTGAATAAAATATAAAATAAATTCCTTTTAATTTCACACAAACATGAAATCCTCTTTTAAAGGATTCATAGAAGTTTTTAGCTTTAATGGTTTCTCATAAGAAAAGTTAGTTCCAATACAGTATGATATAAAACTATTAGGTGTAATGAGAAGTGTGACGACCCGGAATTTTGAGCAATATCAATTTAATAATCTTTGATAATAATTAAATTGATTTGATCATTTTACCTTTATAAATTGACGAGTTAAAATTATTTTTAAAAGGTTGATAATAATAATTTGTTAATATCTATCAACAATTTTCTTAAACAGTATAAATTGGTAAGTTTAATTCTTTTGAAAATTTATAATATTTTAATTTGGAAATATTTATTTTCGCAATTTAAAATTGGTAAGAATTATTTTTCAAAAGATAACCAAAATATTTTCTATTTATAATATATATGTATTGATATATCTTGTAAATAGGAAGTTTTTAAGTAATAAAAAAAACTTTATACTCAAATGTAATATGTATAAATGTATGTATTATGATTTGGTTTGTATTTTAAAATTCAACACAGTAATTAACAAATTTAATGTTAAAATGTTTTTCTATTTGAAATATGTATACATTTGTGTATATATATATATTTGAAATAGGAATTTTATTAATTTAAACTTAATAAGTAATTTTCAAACTTTAATAAATATATAGTTTTGTAATTTGAAATGTTAATTTGATTTAATGTTTTTGAAAATGATATTTGAGAAATAAATTTTAATAACAAAATTTAATTTCTTATTTATTATATATATATGTGTGTGTGTGTGTGTGTCTCTATATATATATATATATATTTTGAGCTTTGGTTTTAAATAAGATTTAAATTAAAGTTTCATTTGTTTTAATAGTCTTTTATTTTAATTTTATCGTAAGATATAAATTTTTTATATAAGGAGTTAAATTTAATTTCTCAAATTTATAAACACATGTTATATAGAATTGAATCAAAATATAAGTTATTGTCAATAAATGTTCACATGAATTTGCTTTTGTATTTATTAAAATCTAAAACTTGTTTATTAAGAAAGATAAATACTTAATATTACATAATTACTTATATATATAAACTTAAATAAATTATAAATAGGAAAGTAACATTTAAAAACATTTATTAAACATTAAAACAACACTTGTAAACATTATAATACATGTTAAAAACACTTGTAAGCATATATGCTTAGGTGTAAGGAAATTAAAGCATCCAAGGGACAAATGTCAAATTCTTTTAATAATTAAATTTAAAACTAAATTGCAAAGGAAAAGAGGAGTTTCATTTTCAGCAAATTCTTTCTTCATTCTCAACAAAATTACAGCACAAAACAAATGATCAAAGGAAGTAAAATCTGGAAAAACTAAAACCTGGATTTCAATCTGAAACAAGAGGATGAAAAGCAAGTTCAGGCACAGAATATGCACGACATTATAATAGCAAGAGCAAGATGTAAATTTCAAATGCAGGATCTTCAAGTACAATTAAACAACTCAGTAATCAACAACAAGATGTAAAACTTCAACATGCCAATCTGGAAATACACCAGCTAGATTAGAATTCAACATGCAAGAGAAATTTGAAGAGCTGATCGAAATTATAGAACCTGGAAAGCAAATCAATTTACTGTCCATCTGCTCCCTGTTCTTTGCTAAATCAGGTGAGTAAACAAATCTTAAAAACAAATTAAAAAGTTTTATTTTGGATGTGTGAATATAAAAACCATGCTGTTATCAAATGCTTAGAATTAAATGTATGCATGCATGCGCATTAGGGATGAATGGTTGTGTTAACTTAAAAGAACGTACTCTGTTGTTTTTACAGGTTTTAAATTTCTCTTTTGATCCAATATCTCATCTGTGATATTAAATTAGCTTTGATTTGTAGAAGAGAAAATGTTTGAAATTATGTAAAGACACTATTAAAAATAATTACTATTTTTTAAACTTGAATAATTTGTTATAAATATTCTAATTTATAGTAAATTCTAAATTGGGTCAAAATTTTGTCATTTCAATTTTTAATTTTGACTTCATTATTGAATTGAAAGTAGTAGACCATGATTTTTAAGGCTTGTACCATGATTTTTTAGATCAATAATTAAAGAGAATTTTCGAATTCTATGTTTTGGGGTTTTTGGCCGATTCACGGTGAACGACGACGAACTGGGCATCTCGGTTGAGCACGAAGGTGAAGGAGAGGACGTGGATTATGGGAAAAATAATTTGGGAATTTATAGTGGTGGGGGTTGGCCGGAATTCAATCTTGTAGGGTTTTGAAACCGTTTTTTGACGACTCCGTTCATTTGTGAATCACGACATCAATAGGCAACTTGAGGCAACCGTAGTTGGTTCTGGGGGTGCTGGGGAGTGAGGCGGAGCTTCGAGGAGGATCGCTTGGCTTATCGATTCAGGGATCACCGGCGGTAGTAAAGGTCATGTGCGACTTGGGGAAGGCCTCCGTGAAGTTCGTCGTCGACCATCGGTGACGTGCACGTATACGTGCACGATTTCGTGTCTCTGTGTGGGCTTTGGGAAGACGAAAGGTTGGGCTCGGGATTTACTTCGGGAATTTGCCGAGTTTTCTCGAAGTAGGTATAAGAGTGGGAAAGCTCGGGGTTGGCGCGAGATTTTGTAGGTTTTACTCGAGTTTGATGAGCGAGTTTTGTTTGCTGCAGAAGTTTTAAAGTGTTGAAGAAATTTTTAAAGATTTTGAAACAAAAGAAATTTGACTTTATAAATAATTAAAGTTTTAAACAAAAATAAAACAACGTTTTTTCTTATAAACTAATTTGATATCAAAGTTAAGTTTTTCACAAGTTTTAATATTTTGAAATATAAAAGTTTTAAAAATATAAATATTTGAAATTTAATAATAGGTTTGTATTAAATTTTCTTTAATGACTTAGAAAGTTCAAAAGTTTTTATTTGGATGTTTAAAATTATTTTAATTTTAATTGATTTCAAATACAATTTATTTTAAATTAGTTTAAAGATTAAGAATTCGATAATCTATTATAATAAAGATTTAACTTATGTAAATTAGAATTTTGATTTATTTAAAGATAAATAATTGTGAAAATAATTGAGATAATTCAATTATTTTTAATAATCAAGAGTTATTGGTTAATATAAATGATTTAATTAAAATGATGTTTCTTAATTAAGAATTTTTATAATATAAGAAGTTAAGAATCATTTAATTAAATTTAAATAATTAAGTTAAGTAATTAATTAAGTAACTAATTAATGATTAATTTAAAGATAATCAATTTGTAGTTAATTAAGTATAATTATTGGTAAAGTAATTAAGTGATTGATTACTGGATGTAATTAAGTAAAAGATAATTACTCTATGAAAGTAATTAAGTGGATGTGATTAAGGGTTAATCATCTATGTTATTAATTAAAGAATTAATTAATAAATTAATTAAAGGTTTAAATTATTTAATTAATAAAAGATTAAGAGAATTTAATAATGTGATTAATTAATTGTTAAAGTTAATAATTAAAAAGAAATTTAATTAATGAAAGTAATCATTAATTAATGGAAATAATTAATTAATTGTTAATTAATAATTTAAGGATAATTAAGTTTTAATTACTAAATGTGATTAAAAAGTAATTAATCAAGTGTGATTAATTAAAGGTAAGTAATTAAATATGATTAATTATAAATGATTAATCAAGTGTGATTAATTAAAGGTAGTTAATCAAGAGTAATTAATCAAGTATGATTAATTAAAAGTGATTAATCAGGTGTGATTAATTAAAGGATAATTAAGGAATAATTATCAGAATAATTTAAAGGATAATTAATCAGGTATGATTAATTTTAAAGGGTAATTAATAGATAATTACATGGATAATTAAGAAGTAATATGATTAATTAATATTGTAATTAAGGAATAATTACTTAAAGTAATTAAGAGATAATTAATGGAGATTAATTAAGGTGAATAATTAAGTGATGTTTATTAATTAATTTGTAATTAATTAATGAATAGTAAGATGGATTGATGATAATCCAAGTGTTTAAGTAAATAATTAATTTAATTAAGGATGAATTAAATTAATTAAGTTGAATCAAACCTTGTTATGGATGATGAATGATTGGTTGATAAGTATCATTGGATGAGTTAATGATATTGGATGATATTGAATGTCATTAGTTGATTTGTGATGATATGAATGTGATATATCTGAGATGTGATATATATGCTGCTTTGTGATATATATATGGATGAATGTGAAAATAGTGACTTATCTATCTGTGTAATATGAGTCATTCATTTATGTTAAGTGATATTTATGAATATCTACTGTTTAAATCCCTTAAGTACAACTTGGACATTAAAATAGCTTTTGGTTTCGGTGAGACCGGGATCGGGTTTCCATATTTGGATATCCGAAAACCACACCGATCCAAAATAAACGTCAGGTCGTGAATCCAAGTGGAGCTTAGTGAAGACTTAAGGTGTAAGAACTATACGTCAGCATAACTCTGTGGGTGATTCCGTAATGAGTTTGACGAATAGTACTTATAGGATCGAGATGGTGATTGAAAGTGCAAGGGCTATGGTCGTTGACTCTAAGGGCGATTCCAAAATGAGTGCAACGAGATAGTGCCTTCGGTTCCGTTCGAGCCCGGAACGGACTTGTATGGATTGAATGCTTTTAGAACATCGTCAAGTGGACGATGAGCATTCTAAGATTAATGTGTCCTTTAAAGGTAATCGCAGCCTCAAGCCTCATCGACAGGGAATGGCTAAAACATGGGAGGTGCAGCAAGGCTTCGTGGGTAGCTCCAACTGGAGAGCGAGATTTACCCCTGTCTAGAAGTCCCTTTATATTCGGTTGTGTGGGGCGGTTGATTGCAACAACTGACGGGGTTATCTTGTTCAGAGCTGTTCAGTAAGGAATAGTTCTGGCCTTGTGTTGCAGGGGAGTTAGGATGGCTCCTCGGTATGGTGATCTAGGCCACGTACTGTGACGGGCGGTACCCCAGTAGCCCTGCCATCGTTGGAAACCCATTTTCCCTACGATACCCAACGGTTTTGTTTGTATTACCCACTTTTGTGGCTAGTAGCTGTAATTTAATCATGTAACAATTTTGGCTATTTCATATTTACTTGAAAACCCTAGACACTGTTATAATATCACTGGATTTCGTATCATATGTTTTGGTTAGCGTAAGGTAAAAACTTTTCGATGTTTATGTGTGGGAAGTATTACGTGATACCTTTTCTTTCAAAGGATTTTCTAAAGTTAAGCAATTTTTACCCGTTTACTCACACCAGACCCCGTCTGACTTGAGTGTTTATTTTCTGTTTTATTAAACTCTTGGTTACACATATTATGTATGAGTAGTCAAGTGATTCAGGTTATCCTTGACGGATTCTGGAGGAGCTTTGGAGCAGGAGGCTTCCGCGTGTAGATATGGATAGTGTTTCCGCTGTGTGTTATTCTGTATTGTTGTTCTTGCAACGTAGATTAGACAGAAATGTTATAACTGTCTAAATTGAGATGTAAGTTGAGTACTCTGATGTATATGATACTATGTATATGTTATATATTATATTTCATTCGTTCCGTTGTGAGATTTCTGTTGTGTTGTTGTTCTTTCTTCTCTTTCTTTTCTTCTTCTATCCATTTCTTTCTTTAATAGTGATGCGTCTTTCTGGTGATAGAAAGTCGGGTTGCTGCAAGAAGTGTAATAATTAGAGATAGCGTCAGTTAGGAGTGATATTGTAGAGAGCCTTAGTAGGAAACCTAAGCAATGGAAATTTCATATTTTTTTCATTGATTATGCGTAGGGTTCTTGCCTTTGTAGAAAATCCTTATTTGTATTAAATTAGAAACTCCTCTACGGTTAGTTAATTGAAAGTTAAAGAATTTTTGGTAGAATAATTGTTCTTATCCACTCTAGTTTTTGTAAATTTAAAAATCTATAAAATGAAGATGTTTTGAAAACATTTGAGGATATTTTTTTAAAGTCAAGAAAAGAAAATGTATTAAGGACAAGCAAGGCATGTTTTAAAGAAAAATGGTTTGGTGAAAAAATAAATAAGTTTTTGGAAGAGAAAAACTTAGCAAGCGGTTAGATTAAAAAAATCCAATTTTTTTATGGAATCTGTAAAGATCTTTAAAAGGCAAAGAGGAATAAGTTTTAAACTTAGAATTTGTAAGTTATCCCCTCTAGGTTTAGGGAATAATTTAAATTCAAAGAGCTGTAAAGATGCAAGTCTAGAAAGATAAAATGTTAAGTAACCAAGTACTTTTGAATTTAATAGAAACTTCAAAGTAACACTTTTAAAGGCAAGAATTTTGGTATTTAATGTTTTAAAAATTTAGAAGCTTTAATTTTTGAAATGAAAAAAATGAATACCAAACCAAACTTTTAAATATGAAGTAGATAGGAATCGTTTCCTAGGTGTGACAGGAAAAGTGTAAGGCTATGTAGAAGATAGTAGTGATTACTTCTAGTAGTCATAATAAAAGCTCCCGTAAAGTCTATAAGACACCGGCGAGAACCTAAGAATGTTGCTTCATGTGTGTAGACTATAGAAGAATAGTGAAGTGAAGTTATTAAGATAGTAAGACACATGTGCTTGCCATAGGTAGACCTTAGTTAGGGAAAAATGAACATTAAAGATAAAGAGAAAATTTCCACAAGCTTAGTGGCCTTTTTACATAGAGACCACATAGATTGAAATCCTTATTCGTTGTAGTAAATGAGACTTGGTTGTACCATCTTGAGTTTAGAATGGAACAAATGAATAGATCTTATTCATCGTGAGTAATATACCATAAATTAGTAAAAAGTAATAGGCGGTAGGAGGAGCATATGAGTTACTTGGATTCCTACAGTATGACCTTTCTATGCCAGAGTGGACATGGTCCTAGGCCTTCTAGCCCTAGATGATAGATGTCTTTAGATGCTATATTTACCTATCTAGTATCACATTGTAGTAGACTTATTCTCTCTTTTAGTTATGAGATTATACTCCTATGTAAGCATTTAGTTCCGACTGTAGTAAATCAGTGATGATTAGTATGATGCACTTTTTCTGTGATGTTCATAAGAAGAGAATAAAAACATAGGATGCAAGTAGTAAAAGAAAGGGGCATTTCACTAGAAGGACAAACTTTGCAGTCCAATTAGTTTCTAGGACACACATCCACAAAAATTAATATCAAGGCCAAAGTAAGTAGAGTAATTACTTTTAAGGACAAAGTCAGCAGTCCAATTACTTTCAAGGACATAGTTTCATAGGTTTTTAGGCCGTAGAAACTAAGTATTTTTCATTTTGTCCTTAAATGTAATTATTTCAGTTCTGTGTCCTAGAAACTAATTAAACTTGCTAAAGAGGCCATTGTGGCTAATTTCCACTAAAAGAAAAGTAAAAGCCAAAAATAGAAATTAAAAGGAAAACAATAATTTAAAGAAAGCGACAGAAACTTCAATAAAAAAATGAGAATTGCAAAAGAAAAATAATTTTTTTTCCAAAAATTAAGCTTGGTAAAAAATTTGGAAAGGAAGATTTTCTTATGTAAACCATGCTTGGGAAAGAAAATAAAGATTTTTATGGAATAGCGGCATAAGTTCCAAGTACAGAGAAAGAGGTGCGCAAAAGTAAAAGGGTAAATGTGAGGTTTTCCGTTTTCTACCTTCTTTCGTGACATAAGAAATCGAGTTTGAAAATCAGATTTTTCTGAAATTTGAATAATGAATGCTGTGTGGTAGGATTTAGATGAAAATTTAGTTGAACTACGCCCCTATTCAGTAGGAGTGTAGGAAAAATTGGATGAAAAATGTTTTGAGTTTCAAAAGTTTACACTCATAAAAATTGCTATATTTAGGATGTGTGCATATTTTAAAAAAGAATTTTTAAAGAAGAAAAGCATTCATATAGGAGGTACCGCTTAGAAATTCATGTACATGCATGTATTTTATATTGAATGACACTTTGCACAAGGACACGAATGGTCGCAACATTGGATGTACACAAAAATGGATGCGATTGATGCGAGGAATTACATAGTTTTAACCTTATCGAATTTCGGGGATGAAATTTCCTAGGGGTGGGAGAATGTAACACGCCGCATTTTTAGATAATTAAATAACCGAAATAATTATAAATAGTGAAAGTAAGCATTTTCTGAATTTTTAGAATATGGCCTCGAAACATATGCCATTGTGTTCGTGGCGATATTCTAATTAATTTACATATATTATATGCCTCGAACGGACTTCGTATGAAAAAGTTATTGACGTTCGAAGTTCCATATCAAAAATAATTATACGTGTAAATGTGCGTGAATATATTTGTTTATAAATATACGCGCGTATAAATTCCTGAAATAATGCGCTTTGAATTTCAGAATAGACGGGCGTCATAAAGGAAATTAATTGACATAAGTAATTAGAGGTAATTAATTAACATTAGTAGGGAATGTTAATCAAATCAACAATTAAAGGAAATTAATTTACATTAATTAGCAACGTTTTAATTTCAAAATAAACATGTGTTATAAAGGGAATTAAATTTGCAGTTGATGGAAATTAATTAGAATGAATAGGCAATAGTTAAAAGTTAACGTTTAATAATTTGATTTACGTGCAATCTCGAGCGTTGTTTTCTGGATCTAACAATTCACAACAAGCCTATGATGTGGTTGTACAATATTTAATCCTAAAATCCGACGGTCTGAGATTCCCAAACTCCACTATAAATAGAATCATAGGCCCAGCTATTTTCTCACAATTTGATTTTCTCCCAATTAGGTTCATTGCCTGAGGCTGAACCCTAACTAGAAAATATTTCTAGGAACGATATCTTTTTAATAAAAATATTAGACAGCATAGAAGGGGATCCGGGAAGGCCATGGAGAAAAGTTAAGAACGAGAGGTGAGTGGATTTAAATTATATCTTTTTTATGTTTACGATATAATATCATTAGATTCCCGTTAAAAATTTAATTCAGCGTTTATTTCAGTAATTACTTCTACTAAATAGTTATGTTGCAATTGTAAATTTTATAAGGGAAGTGTACTTATATTTAAATGTTATTTACATGGAAAAAAGAAAGGAATTCAATCAAATATAAGAAATAATAGGCTTAAAAGTTATAGACAAACGCATAAGCCTAAAAGTGAGAAATTTACAGTAAATTATACTAAGATGGGAGAAATAAATTTAAAAAGGGAAAATTTAATAACTTGATTTGGAAGTTAGTGATATATTAATTGGTTGGTTTAGAAAAAAATACATTTCCATAGTACAATATTGTAAGAATAACGATAAATGTAATTACAAGAATAGAAGAAATAAAAAGGGAATTATGTAAAATAGAGACATTTCTGTATTTTGCATTATCCAATAATTAAAGGGCCAATAAAAGAAATAACTTGCAATTATCAGTTATTGTTTATAGCATTATTTAGTATTTTAATATGGAAATGGATTTTCAGCACTGTTTTGTAACCAACCAAATAGAATAGAACTACTTCCTACAATTAAGAGAATAAAGCAAAGAGTTAAAGAAATTAAAGAAGAAATCAAGTTAATTATTTGACAAGACTAGAAATAATAAACAAAAATGTGCCTAGATATGCATTTATTGCGCAGATAGTAAAATAAAAATAAAGCCGTTATTATGATAAGTAATTTATGACAATTGGACGTAGTCCCAAGCTGTAACGACCCGTAAATGTTAATAAATAAATTGGTTAATTTAATTGGATCTTTGTAATTGAACTTAGAAAGTAATAATTTTTTTATAATAATGCTAAAAAGAAGTGTAGCAATGGTAATTAAAAGTTAATTATTGATAATTGGAGTGAAATCCCAATAAAGAAATAGTGTTAACTGTTGCACTTGAGTATAAAATTTAAAATAAGTAATTAAAAGTAAGCATTAAATTAACCAATGTAATAATATTAATTAATAGTAACTGTATGTAAATTAAGGTAGTAAGGTTAATGGCAGTTGATGAATAAACAATTCAATGCAATCCCAATGGATTGAAACAACTATTTGAGTTAAAATTGATTAAATAGGAATATTCAGTAATAAATTAAAATAAGAAAATAAATGGAAATATTGAATTTATCGATAAATTAGTAATGAATAAATAGTGATTTAATTAAATCAATGTGCGGATTGTTTGAAAATAATAACTAGAATGAATTACAACAGTATAAATGTAAGTTAACTGTTAATAACTTGGATGTAATTCCAATAAGTGAAACGATGTAAATGTTATAACTTGGTTACAAAATTTATATACGGAAGTGGATATAAATATGAATTAATTAATGAGATAATACATTGTCAATAGTAATTGAATGTAAATTAAGGAAATATGTAATGCAAGTTAATAATCTATGAACTTGAACAAACATTCCAATTTAATAAAATAATTTAAAAGCTATGACTTAGTTGTAAATGGAATATAATAAGAACAATTGCAATTATTGTACTAATGGGTGAAATAATATAATAGATAGTAGTTGTTGTGAAGGATAAACATACAAGTACTATAAAGAGGTATAATGGTGACAAATGTTGTCGTTACCAGTAATTTACCGAATTATAAATAAGAGTAATTAAATGTCGCTTTAATGATAATTAATATAATAACGGAAAGTGTGAACGTAAATTTAAAATAGAAACGTAAAATTTATTTTAAGGTAGTAATCGGTGAATTGGGAATTAAGTTCAAATTATGGTAATTGATAAATTGACACGTAACGTATGTAAAGTAATAAACTGGTATAAAAAATGGAATTAAGGTGAATTCATTAATTAGTTAAAAAAAAAACCCTTAATTAATGTGTTCAATTGATAAAAGTACACATTTAGAAAAGTAATATTTATTCAAATTAAGATGTGAATAGGCGTATATTAATGTAATAAAATTAGCGTTATATATGGAATTAATGTTAAATCTATTTATGAAATGACTATTAGTTGAATAAAAAAGAATGCGAAATAAAGTTTTGCCAATATGGGAATTTAATGTATGATATATTGGATTTATTGCAATTAAAGGTAATTAAATAGTACGTTAATTGGAATTAAGTTAAAATGGGAGAATATTAAGAACCAAGATCTAAAAGCAATGTTAGCAATATTCTTATAAGACTCGAATAACAAGGGTTAAGAATTTAATAAATGGATTTTGTAGTTTTATTTTATAATTTCTAAATTTAATGAGATTGAAATTAAATATTGAAATAGAGGTTAACATTGGAATTGATGAATTAATCAACTCAAAATTGATATTTAAATTTGTTTAAATCATTGTGAATGATTGAGAAAATTAAAAATGATGAAATTTGTCAATTTAAGAATTGAAATTGAAAAGTTTTATTTAACTAATTAACTTTTAATTTATTTAATTAATTGGAAAATAGCCATTTTGGTCACTGACTCAGATTTCGACGAAACCAATTTAAACGGATCTGTAACGGTGAATGTAGGATTCCAAGTTTCATAGCGATCGGGCTTGTCCTTTGATCGTATAGACTCAAAACGCGTTGAAATAAATGAAATTGAAATCAATTGAAATCAGTTTGAAAAATATTGATTTTAACATGACTTATTCATACAATGGAATTTGGACTTGAAACTTTTTCCAGCGCGTTTATAATATTTAAAAACAACTATATTGATATATGGGTTAACCCAATTTCATTCTGGAGTCGAAACGGGCTTTTTGGGCCACTTTGTCGTTAGTGCATAAATCTATCTTATCCATCCATTCAAATTTCAACCCTGCCTATAAATACCTCATTATAAACCCTAAATGTCCATCATTCTCATTTGTTTGTGCGTACAGCTTCTTTCACCACCTTAGTTCATTGGTAGACAGACACCTGATTCCAACCGCAATTCAAAATCAAAGCCAAATTTCAGACTCCATAAAATATGCCAAATTTTATATCAATTCGAAGCTCTCGAAGAGCGTAACTCAGATCTACAACTCGTTTTTCGATTCGACACATTGTTTGTCCAGAAATTGATGGTTAATTTTCAGCCGTTCTTTTGCGTCACAATCAACTGCAGCCGATCGACGAACATTTCTGGGTTTTGTAGAGTGGGCGGAGGGAAGCGCATTTATATGGTTCGTTCGTCGATTCGACAGTTAGATTGTGAACAATAATTGATTGGAATTTCGGCATAGGGTGCTGGCTGGGCAGTTTTTGGTCGCCGATCGATGACACGGCAAGTCTACGGTGGGCTGCGTGACCTGGGGAGGTGCGGGGATGTTGCCTCGGCGGCGCGACAGTGTGTTGCTAGGGCCGCATGCAGCATTGGTTGAGCAAGGAGTATCGGCTTGTTCGAACGAGAGCTGTAGCATCTCGTGCGTGTTTGCTGTGTGGGAGGGAGCACTAACGTGACGAGGTAAAGTTGGTTTGTTTTTTATTTTTATTTTTATTTTCAACGCGTTCTAATCTCTATAATTTTTATATGCAATATCCATTTTATGCGCGATTTCTTTTGTTAGGATCGTATCTGAATTCCGGGGTGATGTTTTGGATGAATTCGAAGACTGTCCAATTTTTGGGTTTAAATTGGATTTAAATTCAATTTAAATTCAAAAGGTGAGTGCTTTAACCCACTCACAACTTTTAAAATTTCTTATGTTTGTTAATTTTTTTTTTGTGATTATGCACTTATTTATAACTTTTTTGCATATTTTTAATCATCATCTTAGTTATTGCATTTATTTAAATTAAATCGTTGTTTAATTTTGTGACGCCCCACCTCTATGCTCACAATAAGAAAGAAAATTAAAGGAAATACTGTCCGTTATCACGAAGAATAAGGATGGATAGGAGCGGCCATCCGTAGTTAGGCCTTACACTAGTATTGGTAATCTCGATAGGAGTGGTATATATTTTTATTTTTTTCATCTCTTATTTATTTACTCCCATCGACATACCAAATTCCAATATAAAACGAACTACGATGGTTCATAATAGTTTAGGATAATTAATGTTAACGCCGAGCGACTCAAGGGGGCTTACGACTCATAGGAGTTACCGACTCATCAGGGAGCGACTCAATGCTTCCAGCGACCTAAAAATGGGAGCGACTCAATGCTTCCAGCGACTTAAGAAAGGGAGCGACTAAATGGCTTAACGACTTAAGGTGCCTTGTGACTTAACGAGTTAAGATGTTCACGACTCAAGCATATGGAGCGGTTCAACGACTCAGTGGTCTACTGACTCATGGCATACCGACTTAGCGACTCATCATATTAAGCATTGCAAACTGCTTCAACCACAACTCAAAGACGTGATCTACGACTTATCATGAGTCGTTGCCGACATATGCCTCATCCTTCTAAGTCGCGTGCGACCTAGCACTTAGGGAAAAAATGGTGCCGCTTCTTATAAGACGCGGGTTGGTACTTGTGGCCCTGGGAGGAGATAAGGGAAATGCTTAAGTCGTGACTCGTTGACCCGTGACTCGCCAGCAACCTAGTACATGAAATGAGTCGCATGCGACTTATAGGGGGCGGCTCAACTCCGAGAATTCCTATAAATAGGCAGCCACCGCCAACATTCAAGGGACTTTGGGGGCTCATTCTCTTCAAGCGCTGATACTCTGCTGCATTCCAAACCAATTCAACACTTGAAGCTCTCGAGACACTAAGAACGCTACAAACAACTTCAACAAGAGATCGCGTACATCCAACATGGATTCAAAGACTCTCATCTCCTTCGAATTTTAAAATACTTGTTCTAAGTTTCTTGTAGTTCAAAGTGAATTGTACTTGGGAAGAATTGTATCAACTTGTAACGGGATCATCAATAAAAGTACTTAAAGTGGACGTAGGCTATACCCATAAGCCGAACCACTATAAAATTGCTGTTGTTTACTGCTTTTCCGCTATTATTTGCTTATAATTCTTTCCCGATCTATCGGGTGGTGCTTTCACAATTATACTTCACACACCGGGGTGTTAGCGTTCAAATTTTAGCGTTAACATTTTTGGTGCTTTCACTGAGAATTGTACTCAGGAGATCTACCATCATTGCTTCAGAAAGATTTGTAGATAAAGTTTCTTTAAGAACCAGAAGTCTATCCGAAATCATGGCTCCTGGAAGGAAAAGTAAATCTGTGAGATCTGCAAACGCTCAAGAGGGAACCTCCGCTTCCCCAACACCAAATCAAGCCACTCCAACTGTCGGGGTTACGAAAGCAGAGTTGGATGCCGCAATTTTGGGGTTGAACAGACAGATACATGCTCAAAATGTGCAAATGGAAGCCCAGAATGCCCAAAACGCCTTAATCCTGAATAAGTTGAACGATTTGCTCGGGGCAAACCGTCAATCAACAGCTAATGAAAGGAATTTTGCTGGTAATATTCATGAAACTGAAGAAAGGAATGTTTCCGAAAGGGACACTAACCCCGCTGAGCAAATACTCCCTGAGGTAGGTGGATCTAGGGCTCGCAATGATGAAGAATATCTCTCTGGAATGGTTCGCCAAATTATGAAGGAGAGCATGCAAAGAGTCGAAGATCAGAAAGAATGGGGCTTTGCTCCAAGCAAGACTCCATTTACTGAAAAAATTCTAAAGGCTGAATTCCCACGAAAATTTGCTCCTCCAACTATCCCAGCTTATAGGGGGACAAGTGATCCAAACGAATTTCTGTACAAATATGATTGGCATATGACGGGTGCCCGAGCCTCAGATGAAGTAAAATGCAGATATTTCCCCGTATATCTGGAAGGCGTAGCTCTGCTTTGGTTCACAAAGCTACCTGTCCGGTCCATCGATCAGTTTTCAGACCTAACCAGGAAATTTAAAGAGCAATTTAGGCTATATGCTTCAAAGGCCAAAGACATCATGTCGTTATCTGGTTTGGAGCAGAATCCGGGGGAAACTATCAAGTCTTTCTTAAATCGCTTTAATATAGCGTTAGCTGAGGTGGATAATGCGGAACCTCGCATGGTCTTGACCTATTTGATGAGGGCCATAGATAAATCTAGTGAGTTTGGAAGATGGTTGAATATGAAGGAACCAAGCTCTCTCGAAAAGTTCTACAAGAAAGCAGACGAGTTCATGCGTCTGGAGAGCCGCCCTGTATCGACAAAAGCAGCATTGGAAAAGGTTGAAGCTAACGCCAATGCTCCACGCAAAAATGAGTCTGTGGGACAGAAGAGGGAGAACAACAATGGAAAACAACAGAATAATCAGAAGAAGCATAGATCCTTCAAGCCATCAGAATACACACCTTTGTCAGATACTCCAGAACGAATCTACCTGGCTACCAAAGATTCTGTCAATTATCCTAAACCCCCAGTCTTGAGAACCGGGAAAAAAGCCGTGCAAAGTGGGAGGTTCTGTCGCTTCCATAATCAGCCCGGTCATGATACTGATGACTGCCGCCAATTGAAGAATCTAATTGAAGAATTGTTAAGGGAAAATAAGCTACAGCAATTTGTGAGAAGAATGATAATAATAATCCTGCTTCGTCAAACCAGGGGCAGCAAACTCCTGCTCATCAATCTGGGACTAATGGCAAGGACGCGGGTTTTGAGTCTGGAAGGCTTGTTATCAATATCATTACAGGAGGACCTCACCCAGCGGGCAAAAGCTGGGGTGAGATGGAAAGGTATTCCCGGGCCTTGAAATATGCACCGGGGGAAGAAAATGTTTTTGTTATGGAGGACACTACGCCTTTAAAGCAACGAAAGACATTCAATGATGACATTGTATTCAAAACCAGGGATTCCATCGGTATTGAAGCCCCGACCTTGGATCCTTTGGTCATCTCGGCCGGCATTGGGCCAGCCATCGTCAGAAGGATTCTTATCGACAGCGGCGCATCCTGTAATATCCTCTTTAAGAAAACCTTCAACCAGATGAAAATTCCTATGGTTGAAGTGCAGGCATCATCGCAAAAAATTGCTGGCTTCGCCGGGGAGCCGAAGCAACCAGTAGGAACCATTGACTTGCTTGTGGAACTCGGGGAAGGAGAAAGAAAAGTAGTTCGCAAGCAAACTTTTGTGATAGTAGATGAATTTTCTGCTTATAATGCTTTCTTTGGTCGTCCTACTCTTGCAGCGTTCAAAGCTGTCCTTGCCCCATGGTGTCTTACTATTAAATTCCCTACAGACAATGGAGTAGGAGTTATTAAAGGAGACCAGAACGCTGGGCGAGAATGTTATATGACAGAGCTGCGAGAAACAAGGAAGAGAGAGATGGGAAAAGATGCGGCAACCCCAATCCGCATCAAAACACCAACCCTATAGCAACTACAGGGCGGACCCTGCACTGGTGAGCATAGCGGGGCACGAAAAGAGATGGATCCTAGAAAAGCCAGTGCGGGGGAGAATAGAGTGGTACCAGCAGAAACGACGGTACCGGTGCCCGTTGATCTGAAGGACCCAAACAAGGTGCTAAATGTGGGTTCACAACTCAACGCATCAGTTCAGAATGCCTTGATATTTTTTTTGAAAGCAAATCTGGATGTTTTCGCTTGGACCCATGCCGATATGTGCGGAATATCCCCAGAAGTTGCGGTACATGCTCTGAATATTGACCCAAAATTCACGCCCGTAAAACAGAAAAGAAGGATCCAAGGTCCAGAAAGGTCAACAGCATTGAAAGAGGAAGTTGATCGGCTCATGGAGAATAACTTCATCAGAGAATCTACCTATCCATATTGGGTTTCAAATCCAGTGCTGGTTAAGAAAGCCAACGGTAAATGGAGAGTGTGCATCGACTTTTCAGATCTAAACAAAGCCTGTCCCAAAGACTGCTTCCCATTACCCAGGATCGATCAACTGGTAGATGGAACAGCGGGTCATGAATTGTTGTCTTTTATGGATGCCTACTCCGGATATAATCAGATCATGATGCATGAGCCAGATTAGGAGGACACAAGCTTTATCACCGATGTCGGTCTCTACTGTTACAGAGTTATGCCCTTCGGGTTGAGGAATGCGGGGGCAACATACCAAAGACTGGTCAATGCTATGTTCAAACCGCAGTTAGGAAAGACTATGGAAGTTTACGTTGATGACATGCTAGTAAAATCTAAGAAAGCAGTGGATCACATCGAACACTTAGCAGAAATGTTCGCAATCCTCCGAAGATACGGAATGAAGCTTAACCCTTTAAAATGTTCATTCGGGGTGGAATCCGGGAAGTTCTTGGGTTTCATCGTGAGCGCTAGGGGCATTGAAGCTAGCCCAGCTCAAATCACTGCCTTAAAAGAAGTCAAGGCTCCTAAAACAAAGAGGGAATTGCAAAGTCTCAATGGAAAAGTTGCCGCCTTAAGTCGGTTCATATCCAAAGCTACTGATAAATGCATTCCATTCTTCGACGCTCTAAAGAAAGGAAAGAAAAACTTTGACTGGACTCCCGAATGCCAGAAAGCTTTTGAAGAATTGATTCAACATATGGAAACGCCTCCAATACTTTCTAGGCCAGGCGATGGCGAGGATCTTCTTATATACTTGGCAGTTTCATCTCATGCTTTAAGTGCAGCGCTGGTACGGGAAGACAAGAGGATTCAACATCCAGTTTACTATATCAGCAAAAGACTCACTGGGGCAGAGCTGAATTACTCCAAGTTGGAAAAACTCGCCTATTGCCTACTAGTTGCATCGAGGAAACTGAGGCAATATTTCCAAGCTCATCCTATCAAAGTACTCACTGATCAGCCTCTAAAGCAAGTCCTATTTCGCCCTGAAACTTCAGGTCGTCTTCTAAAATGGAACATTGAACTTAGTCAATATGACATCACCTATCACCCCCGAAAAGCAATCAACGGACAAGCTTTAGCTGATTTCATTGCAGAATTCACAGAGAAAGATAATGGTGAGGAAAAAGCGGTCAATGATTCTCCAATCCAGTGGAAGATGTATGTTGATGGCGCAAGAAATGACTACTGTTCTGGAGCCGGAGTGGTACTTGAAACTCCTGAAGGTCGATCATTATGTTATGCACTAAGACTGGAATTTCCTTCAACAAACAATGAAGCAGAATATGAAGCTCTTATTGCAGGTCTGAAAATCGCTAAAGAGCTGAACATTCGAGCATTACAAATTTTCAGTGATTCTCGGCTTATTGTATGCCAAGTCAAGAAGGAATTTCAAGCAAAAGGTGGAAATCTGCCTTCCTACTTGTCAAAGGCTTGGGAACTCCTATGTGAACTTGATCACTATTCAATAAGCCACATTCCTCGGGAAGAAAATATGAAGGCAGATTCCCTCGCAAAATATTCAAATTCTGGTGAAGCTCAACTATTGGGATTGGTCCCTGTAGAAGTCCTTTCAGCGCCAAGTATAGACGAAATGGATATAAACTGGATTATGAATGTATCTCAAGAACAAGAGTCATGGATGGCTCCAATACTGGATTACCTACTCAGAGGTTCTCTGCCGGAAAACTCGATAGAGAGACGAAAGCTATTAAGGAAGGCCTCTCGCTATGTAATTCAGGATGCCCGATTGTACAGACGGGGATTCTCAATGCCATTGCTTCGATGTGTATCCCGGGAAGAGTCCAAAACAATCCTAGCTGAAGTGCATGGAGGAGAATGTGGTGATCATTCAGGTGGTCAAACATTAGCAAAGAAAATTCTCCGATACGGATATTTTTGGCCAGAAATCAATCGGGATGCCGCAGATTACTCCCGAAAATGTGACAAGTGCCAAAGATATGCCAAAATTCCTAGAGCACCTTCTACCGAACTCACACAGATGGTCAGTCCATGGCCATTTGCAATTTGGGGAACGGATCTCATTGGGCCGCTACCAACTGCTAAATCAGGGATTAAATATGCTATTGTTGCAGTTGATTATTTTACTAAGTGGGCTGAAGCTGAACCATTGGCTACTATCACTTCTAAGAAAATGATAAGCTTTGTGACCAAGAATATCATTTGCAGATACGGTGTGCCTCATAAAATAATCACAGACAATGGTACTCAGTTTGAAAGCGAGGAATTCCAGGATTTTTGCAAACGATTCAAAATCCAGAAAAGCTTTTCGGCAGTAGCTCATCCGCAGGCAAACGGGCAAGTGGAAGCAGTGAACAAGATCATCAAATCAACCATCAAAAAGCAACTCGAAAGAGCAAAAGGTGGTTGGGTCGATAAACTACCACTTGCACTATGGGCATACAGAACTACTCACAAAACTGCAACTGGGCATACTCCTTTTTCGTTAGCATACGGATCGGAAGCAATGATCCCGGTTGAAACAGAGGTCCCTTCACACAGAAGAATCCATTTCAATCAAGCAGAAAATGAAAAGTTGCAACTTGAAGCGCTGGATCTCCTTGATGAAAAAAGAGATGAAGCTAACCTCAGAGTTGCAGCTCATCAGCAAAGGATAGCCAGACATTTCAATTCCAAAGTTCGTCAACGCAGCTTTGAAATTGGAGATCTAGTCCTGAAAAGAATTATGACCGCGACAGGTGTGTTTGGGCCAAATTGGGAAGGACCATATGTAATAGGTCAGAAGCTTCTTGACGGCACATTCAAGCTCACCACCGTTGATGGAGATCAAATTCCAAGGGCATGGAACAGCAACCACTTGCGTCCATACTTTACTTGAAAATTTTGTTGAAAAATTGTAAAAAGAATTATGAATGTATGATTCTTGTAATTGAAAGCAATTGTGAAACTGATGCAAGTAAATAATGAAAGAATATAAAGTGGATGTAGGCCCAATTTCATGGCCGAACCACTATAAATCTTGTGTTCCTTATTATCATTATATGTTTGCTTTGTTTTCGATATAAAAATACATAAAATGTATTGCTAAAATGTCGATTTAAATTTTTGCAGACAATGGAAATAAAACTTGCGCATAATAAGACCGAGCGATTCTCACCATCATTCAACAAACAAATTTCAAGTCACAAAGACCCCGAATTCAAATCCTAGATAGGAAATACTTCAATTGAACGGCTAATGATTTCGATAGAAACGAGCCCTTGCTGATAAATTGAGATTGTTTGAACAAACAAACATCCAATTAGGAAGCTAGTGCCCGTTCTCACGAACTTGCCTGGCAATGAAGTACACTTCCTTGGATTAAACAAGCCACTTGTGAGAGAAAGGGGAATGAAAAAAAAAAAAAAAAAAAAAAAAAAAAAAAGAGGATCGCTGAAAAGGCATAAGCAAGTGAACAGAGGAACCACCAAAGCTACCATCAGCGGCACAAGTCCTCTTCGGAGGCGCAACTCTTCGGAGAATAAAAGACCTCTAATGGGTCATACGCCACAAAAAAGAAAGTTCTCTACTCAACAAAAAAGATTGGAGGAGTCATGACCCTCCAACCATGAGAGAGTAACTTCCAGGCGATGAAAACCCTCTCTGAGGCACATTTCACCAGGAGTTGAAGTGTTATAACCGCTCTTCGGGATTTCACTTCACCAGAGTTGAAATGCAAACAAAATAAAAGCCCTCTTCGGAGGCCCATTTCACCAAGAGTTGAAGTGTTTTGACCGCTCTTCGGAATTTCACTTCACCGGAGTTGAAATGTAAACAAAATAAAAGCCCTCTCTGAGGCACATTTCACCAAGAGTCGGAGTAGTTACTCTTCGGAGTTTCACTTCACCAAAGTTGAAATGCAAACAAAATAAAGACCTCTTCGGGGGCACATTTCACCAAGAGTCGGAGTAGGTACTCTTCGGAGTTTCACTTCACCAAAGTTGAAATGCAAGCAAAATAAAGACCTCTTCGGGGGCACATTTCACCAAGAGTCGGAGTAGTTACTCTTCGGAGTTTCACTTCACCAAAGTTGAAATGCAAACAAAATAAAGACCTCTTCGGGGGCACATTTCACTAAGAGTCGGAGTAGTTACTCTTCGGAGTTTCACTTCACCAAAGTTGAAATGCAAACAAAATAAAGACCTCTTCGGAGGCATATTTCACTAGGAGTCGAAGTGTAACAGCCGCTCTTCGGAATTTCACTTCACCGGAGTTGAAAGACAAGCAAAATAAAGACCTCTTCGGAGGCACAATCAAGAAGAAAGACCTCTTCGGAAGCCCACATTTCGCCGAGATTGAAATAAAACTTCCAAGTGTTGAAACGTGGAATAGCTTTCTAAGGCAAAACTCTTTGGAGGTACACGTTTCGCCGAGATTGAAATAAAACTTCCAAGTGTTGAAACGTAAAAAATCCCTCCTCAGAGGTACAACTTTCCATATAAAGAAAAAAAAGAGAGAAGAGAAAAGGAGTTAAAGTACCCTTCAGAGGTCCGCTTTGCTACATAAAAGAAATCACTCGGCAAAAAAGAAAATGTACTTAAGCAAAAAGAAAGAAGTGATTTCTTCAAAGGACAAAGCGAGTAGAAACTCATACGAAGGGGGTTGTACTCTACAAGAATTCTTTTTAAAAATAAAAATAAAATAATTATTCTTTAGCAAATAAGAGTGCAAGTCCCCTCGAAGTATAGAATATTGCAGCAAACTTATGGAATGGGGGCAATATAGTATAATTACACACGATATGGTATAACGAAACCAGCAAAAGGTAACGCTCAAGTGACATACCATAAGCTCGCTGCAATATCAAATAAACTCATGCCAAAACGAATAACAAATGTATTCTCTAATTCAAACAAAAGTTTGTACAAACGAAGAATCATTTTATTCAATTATAGTGCAGGTACAGGTTTCAAAATAAAGAAAGGCGGGGGCCGGTACCCGCACAATTCTCGGCCAGTACATGCAAAACACAAAAAAAAAAAAACTAGAAACTGAAGATTTTCACTTCTTTTTGCTGCCTTTAGACCCTTTACCCGGCCGGATGATCAGCTTTTCAGGGCGGTCAGTGGGCATAAGGGAAGTAGGAGAGGAAGGCGCAACCGGTCCAGCTTTCAGCTCCTCTTCAGTGGTGGTGACTATCTTCCCCCTCCTCTTTGGTGTCCCACGCTTCTTTCTCCTTTTTGAGGAAGACTCACTCCCTGGAGTGACAAGTTTAGATAAAACAATGTCGTCAGAGGGAGTTCGCTCCGGAGATGTGTCACCTCGCTCAGGCCTTTCATCTTTCTGCTCTTGTGAAGCGATGGGATCATCCAAGCCGTGAAGAGCCTCTATTTGTTCTTCCTGTGATCCAGGTTGCGAGGCAGAAGGAGGCGCCACTTGAAGAGATGGAGGAAGGATAACTGGGGAAGAAGAAGCTTGAGTTTGGCTCGGTGCTTTCACTACAAAGGAGAAAAAACTTAAAATATCAGTATCTTTCGAAAAGAGAGGGGATGACGGCTCGTCAAAAGTCGGGAATTCATTGACATTTGAAGAATAATCAAAAGTCGGGAATTCATTGACATTCGAAAAATAATCAAGAAGATCGTCAAGTTCACAAGGAGCAAACGAGCAGTTCACCACTTGGGCTGGTCCGGTGTCAAGTTTACCTGGGGCAGTTGGATCTCTGATGCTGATTTCATATCGCTGCGCTTCGTTGCTTTCACCGCCTTCATCCCCGCCTTGTGCACTTGTAGTTTCAGTTACTATCTTAGTCGCAGGCGGAGTGTAGGAGCTAGAACCCGTGATGTCAACCACGGGAGAAACTGGAGGTTGGACAGAGGGAGTAAGTGGTAATTCCTTTCCAGAATGTTCCTCTTCCGCCATTCCAGCTCTCATCCTGGCAAGTTGTTCTTGCCCCTTCACAAGAGCAGCGCGAGCTTCCTCATCCAGGTAACGCGCCTCAAAATCTTCATCGCCATACCCGGCGTCTTTAAACATGCTAAGAGCAGCTTCCCACACCTCGGCCAGGGTGATTTCATATTTAGGACCAAGAAAAGAGAGGCTGCCGCGTCCCAAGACACAGTGTACATAAAAATCGAATAAAGTCGAATTGATGTCGGTTTCCATGGTCTGAACAGTTTCTTCGGCTGCAATCTTACCAGCCATGGCCTCATCTCGATCTTTTTCGGTCTGAGCAAGTTGGGCTTTTAGCGCTTCAATCTCCATGTCCCGGGCGCTCAGTTTATTCTGCAACTGGGTGACATCAGTGCGGTGGTTCTCTACAGCTTGCTCTAGCCTCTCAGCTTTAGCTTCGGCGTCCCTCTGGCTGGCGTGCGCATCTCGCACTTGTTTTTGCAATACCTCTTCTCTTTGGGTGTAAGTATTAGTAGAAGAGGCAAGATCATCTTTGAGCTGCTTTACTTCGGCTTCGAGTTTTTCATTGTATTTGGCTATCTCCTTCATCTCAACGTTGTGTTGATCAAGAATCTTCTGCCATTCTGATTTATCATTTTCCATGGTCAGCATTGCTTCGATGTTAGCCCGATTAACTCTTTGAAGTTCATCAACAAGCTTTTGCCATCCAGACATTCTATCAATATCAAGCCTGACAGCATCGAGATTTCTGTACATGGCTTCTTTGTCGATGGGGACCAAATCAAGGTCGAAGCGTACCCCCCTCAAACACCAGTTCGGGAATCGGCTCTGCAAAGTCGGGGGGCCCCTTTCAACATGGTATGAAGGCCTGTTGAGGAGTGTTTGAATGGCACTTCCTTCAAGAGCAGGAGATTTGGAAGGGATGTCAATAAAAACTGAGGCGCCAGGTCTCTCAGATGTCACAGGCGCGTGCTCCTCGCCAAGTTTGGTCCGCTTTCTCGAATCCTCAATATGGCTCTTCCCCCTATCATCATGCGTTTTACGTTTATGGGAATCATCACCCCTTGGGAAGGATTCGTATCGCGTGCCTGCTCCCTCGTGGCGTTCTTCATACTTTCTCCTCTCTTCAGCTTTTCGCGCAGCTCTCTGCTCATTGGTCTCTCTGGAATCGGTATAGTATTGCTTGTAATCATAGCTGCCACGCCCTCCATAGCGTCGAAAGTCTTTGTAATAAGAACCGCTGCCGCTGCGCCCCATAGAGGAATCTGAAAGGCAAAAATAACAAGTCTTAAAAACTTCCAGAGAAAAGAAGTTAAATGTGAACAAATGCCAAAAAATCCTAAATGTTGTGTGATGTGCAAGCTACATGCATTAAGCTACAAACCACTCTTTGGTGTAGAGGTGACGATAGCTTGGGTATGAGGAGTTGATGTTTGTGCTGGTGTTTGTCGAAGAAGGGACGTCGCCTCAATTACAGGAGAGATAGTTTTGGATACGTCATCTCTAAAAAGCTCCTGCGAAGTCACTATTATGTCACTCAACCCCTCATAAACATCGTCACCATCATGCTTGGTGGGACTTGTTTTCTCAATTCCTACATCAGCTAATCCCCCGAGAGGCTGTGAAGGTTCTTCTTCTTCCTCGATCGGGGCAAGCGCCGTCTTACTAGATGACCCCATAATGTCGGTAGGAGTGGAACACTTCACCAATGAAGCTTTAATATTAGACTCTTTTGATGCGAGTTGTTCGACAGTAACCGGGGCGTCATAAGTTTTCGTCGAAGAATCGGGAACTTCTGTTGGAGCTTCATGAGCATGCGTAGAACGAGAAGCGTGTAGAAGCCCGTATTGGTGTAAAAATTCATCCTTCAGCAGAAATTTTATGCTCCTTTCTTCCGCAGCCACGGCACTCAACCTCTCGAAAACTTGTTTATGAATCGGATCTCTAGAAGGGAGAGGAAGTGCTGAAAAGAGCAAAGAATGAAATTAGCAGCTGAGAGTTCAGATCTCGAGAAAGTTTCAAAACGGAAAAAGTAGAGACAGGAAATCTTACTTCCCACTCTCCAGATGGCATAAAACCCTGGAGGGCAGCGAACGAAGAAAAACTGATTCAAAAATCCGTGAGCGCTTTCGGAGAGATCAGTAATAAGTTTGCGATTTCGAGCGCTTCTTACAACCACGATGGAGGGATGGTCTTTAGTTTTCGTGAATGAGCAAAAATAGCAGATCTCCTCGAAGCTTGGTAACCGATCCAAAACTCTCCTGAATAGAACACATAACCCCATCAGAATGGCGTAGCCATTGGGGTGTAATTGGAATGGAGAGATAGACAACCGAAGCAGGAACTGTTGGAGAAAGTCGTTAAAAGGAGGAATCGCCCCACTTAAGCACATTTGGCGATTGACTGCAACAAAGCCGTAGGGAGGATTGTCAGCAGTGTCATTTGGCCCCGGAAATAAGATGTCAGCATCATCAATGCCAAACTGGACGCGTAGTTGGTTAAATGCCCGCTGATTCAAAGTTGTGGATGTTCTCTCCGGAGGGTTGTCTATAGGGATGGCTACTGGAAAGACATCTTCAGCCTGGCCCATCGGCTCTTCTTGATGAGAGGTCATTCTACACAAGCAACTGGATGTTCAAATGCGAAGGTACACGTTTCCTAAAAGTGTGAAATGTTGTGCAGAACTAATGAAAATAAACAAGTAAATATAACTGAAGTTAAGCTAGTTGGCAGTTGGTTGACTACCAAATTTCAGGACTTATTAACTTAAAAGTTCAGGTGTGGTGTTAGTGCAAACCGGTCAATTTCAGTTGACTGTTTCAATATTGCTTTAGCATTCTACTTGGATTCGTTGATTTAGAGCACTTCTTTCACACAATTTGTTTAAATTGATTGTCTATTATTAACTAATCTGTCATTCGATGTGGGCAGTCAGTGGCAGTATATTCGTCCCGCTTTTTTGCAAAGGTTATGTTTAAACAGGTTATCAATATTAAAGATCGCATAATCCAGTAACAAAGCATAACAGAGTCATTGGAGTTGTCTCAGCAATTCAAACTTCAAGATGGAAATATAAGCAAGTTCTACCAAAATTTTAAAAGTTCTCAAAGTTGCTTAAAACCCAGGATGTTCGGATCGAGTTAAGAAACACAAGGCACGGCATTATGCATCCTAATCTTAAGTCGTTCATGGCCTAACAGGAAGGTCGCTATTACTTAAAGTCGCATTGTATGAGTCAAGGGGCCCCAGTTCAGGGACATGCAAAATTGTCTAAGTCCTATCTCGGCAGCGACTCAGGTTGTCTCGGCCACGACTCATGGTCCCAAGTTGACTCGGCAGCGACTCAAGACCTGATTTGCTAACTCGCAGACTTCCTCTCCACGCCACATCTTACAGCCCCCTTATCTTCCTCAATCCTCTAACCCGCTAACGCTCAAGCAAGAAAGGTTCACCATCTTCTCAATGAAACCCATTATTTACCCATACCATCAAAATCGCCCAACACCGATTCGAACCACTTCGAGTCTATCATAAATTCAATGCATTGTTATGCTCTCATTAGCCGCCATAGCAACACAGCCAATGGCAAACGAAAACCGACTGCAACATGGCCCGAAGGTGGGATGTGATGTATGGATTTGAGCTGGGATCAAAAGTTGGATGTTCATGGTTTAATGGTGATCGTGAGTTGGATAAAGGTTGAATTCACTTACGCAATATAATAGCAGGAATGAATCGTCGATTGATTAACTCGAATTCGCCTTTGGGAGTTTGGAGTTTCGCTAATGGCAGAGCTGGATATTGAAGTAGTTAAGTGAGGAAGAAGGGGCGACTTAATTGCTTATATACAGTATGGAGGAGAAGAGGAAGGGACTCGCGAGTCATAAGCCGCTTTGAGTCGTTCACGACTCAAGCAGAAAGTCGAAGCACACGACTCATGATCTAAGCGTATACTTCGAGGGGCAATTGTTAACGCCGAGCGACTCAAGGGGGCTTACGACTCATAGGAGTTACCGACTCATCAGGGAGCGACTCAATGCTTCCAGCGACCTAAAAATGGGAGCGACTCAATGCTTCCAGCGACTTAAGAAAGGGAGCGACTAAATGGCTTAACGACTTAAGGTGCCTTGTGACTTAACGAGTTAAGATGTTCACGACTCAAGCATATGGAGCGGTTCAACGACTCAGTGGTCTACCGACTCATGGCATACCGACTTAACGACTTAAGGTGCCTTGTGACTTAACGAGTTAAGATGTTCACGACTCAAGCATATGGAGCGGTTCAACGACTCAGTGGTCTACCGACTCATGGCATACCGACTTAACGACTTAAGGTGCCTTGTGACTTAACGAGTTAAGATGTTCACGACTCAAGCATATGGAGCGGTTCAACGACTCAGTGGTCTACCGACTCATGGCATACCGACTTAACGACTTAAGGTGCCTTGTGACTTAACGAGTTAAGATGTTCACGACTCAAGCATATGGAGCGGTTCAACGACTCAGTGGTCTACCGACTCATGGCATACCGACTTAGCGACTCATCATATTAAGCATTGCAAACTGCTTCAACCACAACTCAAAGACGTGATCTACGACTTATCATGAGTCGTTGCCGACATATGCCTCATCCTTCTAAGTCGCGTGCGACCTAGCACTTAGGGAAAAAATGGTGCCGCTTCTTATAAGACGCGGGTTGGTACTCGTGGCCCTGGGAGGAGATAAGGGAAATGCTTAAGTCGTGACTCGTTGACCCGTGACTCGCCAGCAACCTAGTACATGAAATGAGTCGCATGCGACTTATAGGGGGCGGCTCAACTCCGAGAATTCCTATAAATAGGCAGCCACCGCCAACATTCAAGGGACTTTGGGGGCTCATTCTCTTCAAGCGCTGATACTCTGCTGCATTCCAAACCAATTCAACACTTGAAGCTCTCGAGACACTAAGAACGCTACAAACAACTTCAACAAGAGATCGCGTACATCCAACATGGATTCAAAGACTCTCATCTCCTTCGAAGTTTAAAATACTTGTTCTAAGTTTCTTGTAGTTCAAAGTGAATTGTACTTGGGAAGAATTGTATCAACTTGTAACGGGATCATCAATAAAAGTACTTAAAGTGGACGTAGGCTATACCCATAAGCCGAACCACTATAAAATTGCTGTTGTTTACTGCTTTTCCGCTATTATTTGCTTATAATTCTTTCCCGATCTATCGGGTGGTGCTTTCACAATTATACTTCACACACCGGGGTGTTAGCGTTCAAATTTTAGCGTTAACAATTAATATAATAATAACACAGATCATATAATTGCGGAACACAGATAAAACAAAAAGTCTCATATATATAATAACTTATGTCAGTTACAATACATGTGATAGAGTACATATAATACAACTACAACAGTCGACTCTGGAAGTTACATATACAAGTACATTATCGTATATAATATACATGAATACATATCTTCCTATACAAATACAGTGTCTCCTAAAAATGACGACGACAACTCCAAAAGGTATGAAAAGACTTCATATCTCTAGCAGCAACCCAAAGTAAGATATCTACAACCTGTAATAACTCGGTCTGACCCGAGTATTAAATTCAAAAGAAAATAATACGTGGGTCATTCTAATTCAAACTAAGTTATTAATGCATGGAAGCAATAATAATTAAATAATGAATAGACGACAGTCACAATAAATCTCGTCTATCCGATCCTTAAATAAAGAAATCGGATAACGATAAATATAACACGTAACGGTGTTAAACAACAAATCAGCAAATTAAACCAATTCAGAATATTGAATTAAATAAACAAAACAGTTCAAACCATTGAAATATCAATTAAAATATTAATTCGAGTAGGGCTGCAGTACACACACGCGTGCACTGCCTTGCCACTACAGTGATGAAATAAGAATCAGCACAAGGTCAAATCCGAGCATTTAAGCTGGATTCAACACAATGTACAAATTCAATTGAAATGGTCAAGACATAAAAATCAAATCTCGACCCAAGTTCAAATCAATTAACAGAAAACAGTGGCTGCAACAAAGACAAACGAGATTCAACATGCCTCGAAGTCACACACGAAAACAAGCAGATAGGTACAGGTATCAGGATTCAAAAAGTATCACACTCAAGCATGCAGGAAGATGCAACATGAATCTGCAACTCAAACTACAAGTCCAAACCAGTGCACAGTGCAAACTAATGCCCTAAGCAAATGACGCAGCTGAACCAAATTACTTCAAATGAAACAAGGTACAGATTGTATCGAAACAGTAACAAAAATACCAATAAACACCGATGAATGCTATTGCATGCAAACTGTCTCAACTCGAGCAAATGCATATTGGACGTTGCCAATAGGACTAGGGCGACAATGTCATAGTGCAGAAGTACACAAGTGCAACAGGTCAAGGGTGTGTACCAACAATTGCAACAATCAAAACTGTGATTGTTAAAGAATTCGAACAGGCTAAAATTAGATCAAGCTCACTGTGAAAAGAGTCTAAGCAACTGACAACAAATACAACTACAGGAAGACAGTGCATAAACATGTATATACACATGTAGGAATACATGTAGTAACATCAAAACCCAAATCAGGCAAGATAGGGAAGCAAGCAGAATTCAAATGGACGAACAGAGGCAACAACTGGTGATGCAATATCATGCAATACAGTGATACACATCAACAATGAAATGTGGTCTGGGTGCCTAAAAGGTCAGAGGCAATTATAAATGCAGGCTGTACATAACAAAGACCACACGAGCTCAATGCATCAGTGAAACAAGTTCAAAGGGGGTGGCAACAAATTCGAACCGAGTCAAAGTCACAAATACTATGCAGTAAAGACTAACACAATAAAACATGGCAGAGTGCACTCATGCTAATGACACTTTTTATCCAAATCAAAGTCAAGTCAGTGACTCAATTCAACTACAGCATCCAAAACACAAAGCAGTGGGGCAACTACAAAAATAGGAGGAGGGTAAGGGCACCATGGGTATGGCACCACACACGCAAGCACAAGGGCAGACTGCAACTGAATTGCATCCACCACAAGGTCACAGAGCAATGGTTCTAACATGAAATGAACCAGAGGAATGAAACTGTTTTTAAGTGAATGGCTACGAGTATATGAAATATACTTGTAAAAACTGGGTAGTGTAAACATATGAATGCAAAGTGCAGCCACATCAGACAGTGCCGAAGCAAAAAGGCAATATGTTGCTTCTTCATACAAAATACTGGACAGTGCAAACACCTAAATGTAAGTCAATGAAAACCCAGTGTACAGCCACCTCAAAAGCTACATGAAGTCAATGCAGACAAATGAACCATTGTCACGATAAATATACAGTGTAATGAGAACTACAAGGAGATGAACCAATATACTATGTAGTGGGTAATGCAAATACAACATCAAGTGACACAACTACACATGACTGCATAGTAAAAAAGTGATCAGTGAAGCCAAAGACTACATGAATTAGGTAGGCAAGCTGTCTCAAATGGTCAAGGCATCAAGCATTGATGAAATACAAATACAAACTAAATAATTAATGTGGTAAAAGTGATATGCCCAATGCACAATGAAACTCAAGTGTCCAGTAACGCAACTCGAAACAATGCACCAATTTCATATGTACAGCAAACAACACAAGGGATACAACTGCCTAATATCAACCTATTGCAAGTGCGACAGGTAAGGGGTAAGCATAGAGATGGTTAGAGCCGAAGCTCACAGGGACCAAGAGATATCAAAGTCAGTGACAAAGTGAAAACAAATCAAAGTAAATCTTCATTTACCAAAGACAACAGAAAAATGCTCAAAGCCGAATCCAAGTCAAACAAAGAGTCGGACAAGTCAAGCCATAATTAAAACCAACAGCCCCAAAATCAACTCGAGGCAGAAAAGTTTCAACAACGAACAAAATCAAATCATAGCCGAAACAACGAAAACAAATTAAGCAAACAAAGTCGATCTATTTCGAATTAGATGTGAGTAATATAAATTACTCACCTTGTTGCCAAATCGAAGCAGAGACCATCGTCGTCGAACACGAACGAATAGAAGAAGCCGATTGCCGAATCCCTAATTTGCAAAAGGAGAACGAACGAGATAGAAGCCGCCACCATTTTCTCTCGTATGCTTTTGTTAGGGTTTTTAAAAATGAATATTGGATAATGGTAACCGGATATAACACGATAATTAACAAGGCAGGCCAATTAAATCGTGGACCAAGATTAAATTTTTAAAGCCCATAAAATTCTTAAACAAATTTCAAAAGAATTTTAACCCAAATCAAAACTCCTAACAGCAAATATCTGCCAACATTAATCGCTTAACAACGAAAATTAATTATAAAATCTCAGGGTTGTTACAAATTTATTATTGAATATAACTACCAGTTAAATACCTGTTATATATATTATCAGTTATCTATTGGTATTGATTCATTGTTTTGGATGATGATTGTGATGGATGTGTGATCTGCTGGTGGATGAATGGATGTTGTATTATATATTATTTAAACTGCAAGTTGTTATGCATTATATTTCATTCGAGATTGCGGTTTGAAATGATATATAACCGTAATTTTATTTTAAATTACGGATTGAAATGATAAATATCCGTATCACTTGACCATTGGATAGAAAATTATATGCGGGCACCGCATTCTGTATATAAAAATATTTTGAAATGATTTTCTATGGTTGTAAAGAAATATACGATTTTATGAGGTATGGATTTGGATAGTGTATAAATGTATTTTATAAATAGTAAAATTCTAGGGTTTAAGCTATGAATAAGATTTGTTTAAAGCATAAATAAGTTAAATAACAAAGCTGGATTTTATTAAAATATAATATGGTTAAGTATTTACTTAAAGTATATTTTTTTTGTAGAATTTACATTGATTTTTATAAATCAAGGTTGAGAAGATAGTTTTGAAATTAATTGGAGATTTTGTTTAATTAAAGAATTATATTTAATAAGAATCCTTTGGAACTTATTGGAATTGATATTTTTAAAGAATATGGTTTTATAACTTAATTCGGGTTTAAGGTGTTTTGAGTGAATAAACTGAGGAATATTTCGTTATTGAAAGTTGAAGTTTTATTTTAAAGGATACTGGATTTAGCAAGCAAATATTTCAAACTAAATAGTAGGAAAGTGAAACTAGTTTGTTTATATATATATATATATATATATATATGAATTATAAAATTTAGTTTTGAAACATTAAATATTTAAAATTTTGAAATATACGAATTGAAATGGTTTATTTGGTGGTTCAAATCGCTATTTGGAATTTATTTATGAAATTAAAGAAGCTATTTTAATTTAGTATTTAAACCATTTATGTGATGTAGTTATATTTCAAAGTTATGAAATCCAAAGTTTTATGTTTTTGGAAGGCTTTATTTCAAGCGTTTGGTTTTGAAATATTATAACTTTGAAATGTTATGGTTTAGAAAATGATATTTTTGAAAATGATATCATATTTATTTGGTTTTAAAGGGGAAATGATATCGTAATTATATAGCTTGAAATGAATATTATATCCTGGTTTGAAGTATAAATTATTTCGAAATGACCGCGGTGTTATAATAATGTTTAAATGTTGAAGGGACCGGGATCGGGAGTTGTCATACTCTCTACCAACTCCGAAAACCACTTTAACAACCATGTACGCGGTGGAGATTCCAGAATGAAGTAGGATGTCGACGGCGTTTCCTTTGAGGAAAATACGTGGACTCGACTCCCGTGAGTTGGTATGAGGTGGCTAAAACAGGAGCGATTCTCGGGCCAATGAGGTAGCACCTTTGATCGTACACATCCCTTCGATATTATACTTTGACTTTTGGATTGATTCTGTGGCCAGTTTTGATTTTTTTATTTGGTGGGGTGGCTCGAGGTGGGCGGTAGCTGCGGCTATGCGTTACCACCAGCCCAGATAGCAATTGGTATATCTACCTTGGAATTGCCTAGTTGTGCCGTTTCACCTACCCTAGCACGCCTTATACGATTTTGTTTTGTACCATACCTATGGAGTGCCCTTTGATGACGCCCAGTACGGGGTAGATTACGGTACTGTATAGACTGTGGGAATATAAAAGTGTGTTAAGGTGGAAAATGTAAAGCCTTAACGCTATTTTCAATATATAATACTTTACATTAGACGCTATTATAATAGCGGATATTACTACATAGTAGATAGTTTAACGGATCCTTAGGAGATGTGAATCCCGAATATCTCTTAAGTTAAGCACTCACGTTAGACACTGGGTAGGAGATGTCAAATCCCGTAAACAACTCTGACGCCGTTCCACTCAAATTTATTCTTGTTGATTTAACTTACATAAGATCTTTTAGCTCTGACTCGAGTGTTTTGTCTTTTCAATTCGCTTGGGTCAGCCTGAGCATTTCAGAATTCGAAGACTTTAGCTTTGGAGGGCGAAGATGAAGATTTATATTATTATTATTTATTGTAGTATCCCACCACCTTCATACTATTTCCGCTAAAATTTTAAAATTCCCTAGTATGTGTAACTCTGATATTTATTATATAAGTAAATCAAATGTTTTGTGAAAAAGCTTCCTCAATTGTATATTTTATTATTATATTTTAACGTTCCACTACTAGATTCTATTTTGTTTATTTTCCTTCTCTACTTTTTCTTATTTACCCCATAGCAATCCGCCCTATGTATGGTTTAAGTCTGACGTGTGTGGCTTATCGTCGATATAAAGCGTGCGAAAAGGCGGGACATTACATCTGGTATCAGTTCAAGGTTTAGCGATAAGTCTTAGCTTTGTGGAGTCTGACTCATATTTAATAGGTAGTAATACCCTATGATGAGTCGCCGAGCGTATATATATGAGAGAGCGTATTTGTTAGTGTTATAGAAAGGTTTTATATTGTGTTGATTTGTTTCGTTTTTTATTTATAAATTCTGGTTGATGCATGTGACGCTATGACATCAATAGGGATTTCTAAACACTTAATAGGACAGACCGACACAATATTTGTTTTGAATATGGGTGAATGAAATAATTTTGCCTATTATATTTTCTATATATATAAATTAAATTTTTATAAAGGTTATATTTGGTTGTATTATATTGGTTCTTAGGTAATGAAATTTATAAATAATAGTTGAAATGAGGATGAAAACAAAATAAATGGAAATTGGAAAATTTTGAACTTAAATTTCGGGGTTTTGAAAATTTCGTTCAATTGATTTTGTAATATAATAATAATATTATTAGAAGTATTTTCTGATATTAATATTTCAATATAATTTGAAAGATTTGTTTTGAAGAAATTTTGAAAAGAAATAAGTTATGCACTCCCCTCTTTGTCGTTGGAAAATAATTTGGTGATGAGCGCACGCATCATTGACATTCATTTTCGAGTTTCGAAGTGGGAAGGCCACTGTAGTAGTTTACTGCAGACTTATTTTGATAAACATGTATAAATTTTTAAATTGTTTTAGTTATAATTGAATATATAAATTGTAAGTATATATTTATCTGTTATTTTAAAATGATTTGAAAATTTAACCCGGTATTTAAATTCTTAAGTTTCTGTTAATTGATAGTTTCAGTTAGTGCAGTGAAGTGGAATTTAACTAATAACTGAAACCCTAAATGAAATAAGGGATTTAATGCTAGGTTATAATTGATATTAATGAAATTTGAAATTGGAACCTATGAAATAAAGGATATAATTATTGAACATTAAATTAATTAAAAGAAATGGGATAAACTTGTATAATTTTCAATTACATTCTTAAAGAGAATATACATAACTTACCAAATATTAAAAGTTGAAATGTTTAATAAGAAAATGTAATGGAAATCGTACAAGTAAAAGTATGTAATGAAATGTTCAATAAATTGCTTTTATTAATAAGAATTGAGGTTATAATTGGTATATACTTAAGTAATTAATTATAGACTTAAGTAAGTGATTGATGTTATTTATTTTGAAAATAAGCAGAAAGATGAATACTGTAATAAATGAAATTAAGTAGTGAATAATGAATGTAATATAATAAAAAGGAAAATTTCATGATGTGAATAAGTGAAAATGAGACTTTGTTAAAAATGAATAAAAGTAAATGAAATAGTAAGAAATAAAAGGCAGATTAAAAAGATAAATTATTATATGAATGAAATTAATAAACTTGATCTATTGTTTGAAATTTTTGTTTGTTTGGTTTATGGTTGTTTGGGCAAGGATACTTTAAAATTGTTTAGATGAATGAATAATCTATTTAGTTTCATCTAAGACTATTGAGGAATTGATGCACTTAGTAATTATTTTTCATTTTGTACAATTTAAAGTTTTAAACCTGGACAACTATTTGTTTGTTTGATATGAGTGAATAATTGATTTGTATTGATTTTTATTTGGTAGTTGTATGCCTTGTTGCAAATGGTTGTTGTTTGTATTGATTTGTTGTTTATGGTTGAAGCAACTTTAAATGTTTCATTTATATAATTGTTAACTCTTTGCAGATTATACAAGTGAAGTATAGTTATGGAAGAAATTGCTACTGCTTTTGGTTTCATAATGAAGCGTTATTTGCTAAACAAATAGGTACGTTTTTCGGATTATGGTTTTATAGCGTTATTATATTGTTTTCCAGTGTTGGGATATATTTTTTTTTGGAAAATATGTTATATATTGTTATGTTGATATTATATTTTCTCTCGAGTCTCCCTGTACGAAGGAGACTCTGCCGAAATTTTTTCGTGAATTTTGGAGTTAGAAAATCTAAAATGTTTTCCCAACTTTATAAATTTGAAAATAAAAAGATTTAATTATTTATAAATCTATATATTTTATTTAAATTATCCAATTCTGTAAACTAATTGTTATGAATATAATGTTTTGAATAATATATATTGATTTATAAGTTCCACTATTCCCTTTTTTTTTCCTTTTCGGGGACGAAAAGTTTCAGTGGGGGAGAGTGTAATGACCCGTAAATGTTAATAAATAAATTGGTTAATTTAATTGGATCTTTGTAATTAAACTTAGAAAGAAATAATTATTTTATAATTTATAATGTAATGAATGCTAAGAAGAAGTGTAGCAGTGGTAATTTAAAAGTTAATTATTTATAATTGGAGTGAAATCCCAATAAAGAAATAGTGTTAATTGTTGCATTATAGTATAAAATATAAAATAAGTAATTAAAAGTAAGCATTAAATTAACCAATGCAATAATATTTATTAGTAGTAACTGTATGTAAATTAAGGTAGAAAGGTTAACGGCAGTTGATGAATAACCAATTCAATGCAATCCGAATGGATTGAAACAACTATTTGAGTTAAAATTGATTAGATATGAATATTCGGTAATAAATTAAAATAAGAAAATAAATGGAAATATTGAATTTATCAATAAATTAATAATGAATAAATAGTGATTAAATTAAATCAATGTTGTGACATCCCAGAATTTTGACCCCATTATTATTATAAATTTTTGATCTAATTTAAATAAAATATAAGATTTTCATTTTATAAATAAATAAGAATTTGGATGTTATTAGTTGTATCTGGGTTATAAAGGGATATAAATTTAAATATAAAATAGATTCTTTTAACAATATTCAGAAATGAATCTGTGTTATTCAATTAAATTAAAATTGATGTATTAATGTCATTTAATATCAGATATACGAATGCAGTTAATAATAGGAACAAGTTCAATAACACAATTCTTTTCATATTAAATACAAATACATTAATGCAAATATAATATACAAATCAAATATTTGTAATATTTAACTTTAATGAATAATAAGATTAATCTGTGTTTCTCATAACAGTTTTATAATTAAATTAAATATAAGCTTATATAAGTAGCATAAGTATAACATAATTATATGTTAACATAAGTTTGAAGACAAACATATAATCTGTCAAAATCAATGTATAGTTTGTGTTTAAAGTATAGGATAATAAAATAAAGAGAAAAATCCATTCTAAAGCAAGGCCTGCAAATATGTTTACAAAATAAAATACATTAGTATAAATTAACCTGCAAGCTAATTCTTATGCATCAGAAAACATATCTGCAATACATCTTTGAAATAAATCTTTATGTCAGTCAACATTAATTGTGTGATAGCATAAATAAAGCACATTAGTACAAATAATCCTGTAAACATCTTTGGACAAATAATTTGGTCAGCAAAGCATCTAATTTATGTTAACTTAAAGAAGACATAACTATTAATTAGCACACATCTTTGTCTGGAAAAAATATCTCCTAACCGAAATTTGTAATACATCTCAGGTTTTAGTACAAAACAAATAAAAAAAAAATAGAGTAAGATATTTTATCAAGTGAAGCTTGTGCAAGAAGACTCCATTGTTGCAAGTTATAAATATTTGTATTTATCATTACACTAAGTTTAGTCATTAACTCAAGGAAACAAAACTGAGCAGAAGTAAGAGAAGAATAAATAAAGCTTTATATCTGCAAGTTCAAAATAAGTTCAGAAAGTAAAGAGGTTACTGGAATTCAAATCTTGCAAAACAGCAGTCTTCTCAATAGCCTCTGTTTTCAAATTGCAAACAATCAGGTGAGTAAACATATTTTGAAATTTAACTCTTAATATGAATTTATGAAGTATTATTGATATGTGAAGTTCTGGATTGTGTTGCTATGTATTGACAGTGATGCATATGAAGGTCTTTTTTCAGCTTTCAAATTTTCTGTAGAGTCAAAGAAACCAAAGAATATATCATTCTTCTTATATAAATTCATTTACTTTAATTAGTAACTAACCTAAAAAAATTTCTCTTTATGGTAAAGATCAAGATTTGGGAAATTTACTATATAACAGTGAATTGTAAAACACTGTAAAACCAAATTTTTCGGTAAAAATAAAATAAGGATCAAAATTTGAACAACTCGAATTGGAAACTTGAATTGATATATGGTATCTACATCCAAAAATATGATTTTTAGGGTTAAAATTATAATTTCTAGTTAATAATTAGCAGTGCAGTTTGATGATGAACAGAAAGTGCATTTTCATGAAGTTTTGTTAATTTCTTCAATTATAATTATTGTAATTTTACATGAAGTTCGAGTATTGATGTATGAATAACAGAAAATTGTTAGAAATTTTTTCGAATACATAGGTTTGGAGATTATGGTTAAAGTAGGGTTTATGGTTCTGTTTTTCGAGCCCTGTTCGTTTGATGGTTGCGTCGCCATGGCGCAACCGAGTGCTATGTAAGTTTGGGAGGAGTTAGTGTGTGTTGATGTCGTCGTATGGCCGAAGCGTTGTCGAGTTAGGTGGCGGCGTTCACTATCGCGAGGCGATTTTATGAATTGGGTTTGAGTTGCAGTTCGAACTTTAGGTCGAATTTTGATTTCTTAACTTTGGGGTTGATCTGGGTTTCGATTTCGTGTATGGCGAAGAATTGTGATATGTTGGTGGCGTCGCGAAGCGTAGGCGCGGTGGTGGACCGCCGTGCACGTGCACGGCAGCGGAGATGATGGTGTTTTTGGGTCGACTCGAGGAGAACTCGAGTATTGTAGTTCTCTGCTTCGAGTTAGATGCTGGGTCGAGTGTGATTATGCGCGTGGGTTTATATGTTTGTAACAGTTAAACTGTAAGCTTTTTTTTAAAAAAAAGAAATAAGCAGAAGAGAAAAAGAATCAGGGAAGAAGAGGAGAGACAGGGGGGTTTGAACGCAAGAATTTGCTGGGTAGTCTCGAGTTCTACCCGAGGTAGGCACGTGGGTGTCTTCGGATTTGAGATTGCAGAAATTGGGCTAACTGTAATATGATAGTAAAAGTAATTAAGTTGAGTATAAACTATGTTATTAAGTATGAAACAATTTGTGATTAAACTTTGATAATCTTGAATGTTTTGCTGAAACAAAATGGATTAGTTAATTTAAAATGGAAGTTAATTATGTAGGTAATAAAATTTATAATTGTGATTTAAAAAGTAATTTCAAAATTAATTCAAATTAATAATTAAAGATTTTATTAATAATCTTGTGTAAACCATTTGTAATCAAGATTTAGTTAATCATTTGAAGTTGGTTAATTAACAAATAATAGGTAACTGATTAAATAATTAATTAATGATGGAACGAATAAGTTAATTGTTAACTAAAGATTAATTAAGCAATTAATAATAATTAAATGTGTAATTGAATTTTATAAATCAATATTAAGGTTATTGATTAGTAATTAAGAATTAATTGCTTAATTAAGTGAATAATTGATAAATAATTAATGAATCGAAATAAGTTAATTAATTGATAATTAATTAAGCAAGAATAAAATATAATTCACTCTTAAATATGCAATTGAGTTTAAACAAATCAAACTTGTTGATATAAATCGATGGTTCTATTTGATTGAACTGATGTTTATTATTTCCTGTGATGTTCTGTGAGATATCTGTGATAATTGTATATGATTATCTGTGTTAAATTGTGATATGGTTTATCTGATGTTATTTATCAGTGTTAAATGGCTATATGAATTCAATTGTTAAATTTAAACTGTTAAGTTAATTAGACAACTTGGACTTTAAAATGGCGTTTGGATTTCGATGAGACCGGGATCGGGTATCCAATTGATATTCCGAAAACCACATCGATCCAAATTAAACGTTAGGTCGTATAATCTCAAGTGAAGATCGAGATGGTGCTTTCAGAATGCAAGGGTTATTGTCGTTAACTCTGAGGGTGATTCCAAAACGAGTGTAACGAGATAATACCTTCGGTTTCGTTCGAACCCGGAACGAACTTGTATGGATTGAATGCTTTCAGCACATCGTCAGGCGGACGATGAGCATTCTAAGTGATATGTTCTAAAAAGGTAATCGCAGCCTCAAGCCTCATCAACCGGGAATGGCTAAAACAGGGGAGGTGCAGCAAGGTTTGGGTCATGCCCAAGCAGGACGAGATATATCCCTGTCTAGATGTCCCTTATTTCGGCTGTGTGGGCGGTTGGATGTACACCAACTGCGGGGTTATCTTGTTCGGGACTGTTCAGTAAGGAATGGTTCCGGCCTTATGTTGCAGGGGAGTTAGGGTGGCTCCTCGGTACTGTGATCTAGACCACATACTGTGACGGGCTGTACCCCAGTAGCCCTGCCATTGTATGGGATCCAATTTCCAATAAGTGCCGTACGTTTTGATTGTGCCCAACTATGTTGAAATGTGAGATGTAAGCATTTCAGCTATTTCTGTATTTTACTTGAAAACCCTATACACTATTATAATATCACTGGATTTCCTATGAAATGTTTTGGTTAGCGTAAGGTAAAAACTTACCCGTATTTATTTGTGGGGAGTCTTACGTGATACCTTTCTTTTAAATGATTTTCAACGTTAAACAACTTTAACCTATTTACTCATACCAGACCCATGTCTGACCCGGAGTTTATTTTCATTTTCATAAACTTTCGGGTACCCAAATTTTTTACGGGTAGCCAAGGGATTCAGGTTAGCTTTGACGACTTCTGGAGGAGCAATGGAGCATGAGGCTTCAGCGATGTAGACATATATATCTATTAGTTCCGTTGTGTTAGTTAGTTTATGATATTTGAGATGTATGTTCTGACAGATATGTATATGACCGTCATGTTGTATGATATTGTTTAACTCTGATGTATATATAACTATGTAATATTTATGTTGATATATTATATTTTATTCCATTCCGCTGTGAGATTCTGATGTTGTTGTTCTTTCTTTCTTTTCTTTTCTATTTCTATCCCTTTCTTTCTTATTGATGACACGTCTTTCTGGACGTAGAAAGCCGGGACGTCACAGCTGGTATCAGAGCGCTAGGTTGAGTGAATACCTAGGCTCTTGAGTGATTTATTTCTTGAGAGAGCGTATTTGTAATTTGAGATATATATATATATATATATATATATATATATATATATATATTTCTACCTATTTATTTGGGTTACCTGTTCGGGTATTCCAATATAAGTTATAAGGTAGATAAGGTAGTGGTGTGTGAAACACGACTACCGATGGTTGGAGATTTGAATATTTGTAGTTGGAGTGTATCTGTCGAGACTGTAGATCTATTACCGTCTCGAGTGAGCTTTGGATAATGTGAGGATTTCATTGTTGGAATGTGATTTTGGATGAGCTTGAGTTTGGATCTATCGGATGGACATGACCAAATCATGATATCTTGATATCTCAAGGTGTTGTAGCTGTGTGATGAGACACAGAGAGTTTGGATGTCTCCGAAGATGTTTCTTTGGAACAAAATTAGGGAAGTATGTCCGTTTCGGAATGGTGACCAAGTTCAGTAGGGTATTTTTGTTTGATTGAGGCCCGAGTTTCTCGAAGAGCTTTAAATAGAAGACTTTGGACATTGAGATTAGTCCTATAGTTAGAAGTGTTCTGTGTGCTGTTGAGAAGGTTTGTTGATTAGCAGTTTTCTTAAGGTGATTTCAGAAGTAGCAGAGTGGATTTATTTCTTCGATGGATTGACCTGAACAGTATATGGCTGTTCTGGATTATGAAGAGAGAACAAACTTATTTGGGTAGAATTGCCAGAGTGTTGTGCAACAATTCTGGAATTCATTTGTGTAATCTTTTGCAAGGAGTTGAGACTTCTCAAGAGAAAGTTGAGGAAATCGAAGTGGTTCAAGATTTTTCTGATGTTTTTGATGAAGTTAAGTGTCTTCCGCCACATCGAGAGATTGAGTTTCGTATCGATTTGATTCCAGGAGCTGTGTCGGTGATTCAGCCAAGTAGGAGAATGCCTCCTAGAGAGAGAGAAGAGTTGGTTAAGCAGACGCAGGATCTTTTGGAGAAAGGTTTGATTAGACCCAGTTTTTCTTGTTGGGGCTCCGCTGCTGTGTTTGTCACCAAATCGGATGGTTCACTAAGGTTCAGTGTTGAATAAGTATGTGCTGGTATTCATTGATGATATCTTGGTTTACTCCAAATCGAAAGAAGAGCACAGACAACATTTAAGAATTGTATTAGAGACTCTGAGGAAGCATGTGTTGAACGTAAAATTTTCGAAGTGCCATTTCTGGAAATCAGAAGTTAAATTTTTGGGGCACATTTTTTTGGGTAAAGATATCTCTGTAAACCCAGCAAAGGGAGAATCTATTCTAGAATGAAAGTAACCGATGGGAATTCATAGTTTTCTGGTTTGGCTGGCTACTACAGAAAATTTATTAAGGATTATTCCAAGATTTCTTCACATCTGACCAAGCTAACAAGGAAAGGAACCAAATTCATATGGGCACCTCATTGTGAAGAAGATTTTCAAGAATTGAAGACAAGGCTAACTAGTGTACCAGTACTTGCCATTCCGGATGGAAGTGCAAATTTGAAGTATATACGGATGCATGTTTAGTTGGATTGGGTGCAGTGTTGATGCAGAATGGCAGAGTGATTGCGTATGCTAGTCGGCAATTGAAGTCTCATAAGAAGAACTATGCTACGCATGATTTAGAACTGTTAGCTTTTGTTTTTGCTGTGAAGATCTGGAGACATTATCTTTTAGGAGAAAAGTTTGAGTTATTCACGGATCACAAACCGTTGAAGTATAATTTCTCTCAAAAAGATCTTACTTTGAGACAGCAAAGATGGGTCGAATTTTTGTCATCTTATGATCTAGATATTTTGTATACTCTAGGAAAAGTAAATGTCGTGACTGATGCTCTTAGTAGAAATGCAGTTTTATCTCTTTTGGAAGTCGTTCCATCTCTCCTAGAAAAAAATCATTAGTGAGCAAATGGAGGATAAATCTTTTGAGGAAATGATTCTTAGAACTAAGGTCGGTAGTCGGTTTTCAATGTGGGCGATCAAGGTGTTCTAAGGATTAATAATTGTTTGTGTGTGCCTAAAATTGATAGACCGAGACAAGAAGTTTTAGCTGAGTGCCATCGCTCCAAATTGAATATTCACTCGGGAATTTCGAAAATGTATAAAGATACGAGGAGAGTTTTCTGGTGGCCAAATATGAAGAAGGATGTAGTTGCTTTTGTAAATAGTTGTGTCATCTGCCGACAAGTGAAGGGAAAGCAACAAAGGTCTACTGGACTATTGCAACCTTTGGAAATTCTAGATTGAAAAGGGGAAATGATCTCGATGGATTTTATTGATGGTTTGCTTAGGACCAGGAAAGGAAATGAAGGAGTATGGGTTATTGTGGATCGTTTAACGAAGAGTGCCCATTTTATTCCAGTTAAGGCGACTCGTACTGCAGTTTCCTTGGCGAGAATTTTCTTGAAGGAGATAGTCAGATTGCATGGTGTTCCTATCAGCATAGTAAGTGACCGTGATCCTATTTTCACTAGTAAACTTTTGGAAAGCTTTGCAATCAGCAACGAGAACTAGTTTGAGATTAAATACAGCCTATCATCCTCAGACAAATGGAGAGACTTAATTGTATTTTGGAATATGTTTCGAGCTTGTGTATTGGACTTTGGTGGATCATGGGAAGACCATCTTCATTTAGTGGAATTTTCTTATAACAATAGTTATCAAGCGAGTATTAGGATGACTCCTTATGAAGCTCTGTATGGAAGACCCTGTAGATCCCCACCTTGTTGGATTGAATCGAATAATCGACTTGTACTTGGACCCGATCTAATTCATGAAGCTTTTGCGAAGGTGAGCTTACAAAGAAAAGAATGAAAGCTGCTCAAGATCGTCAGAAGAAATATGCAGATAAGAGACAAAGACCATTGGAATTTGAGATCAGAGATTTAGTTTTTATTAAATTTTCCTCAATCAAAGGTGCTATAAGACGGGAAAAACTTACACCGAGATATAGTGGTCCACTCTGAGTATTGGAAAGAATTGGAACTGTAGCCTATAGGATTGAATTGCCAGAATGGATGTTTGGAATTCACAATGTATTTCATGGGTCTCATTTAAGGAAATTTGTTCATGACCCATCATTAGTGGTAGAACCAGCTGTTCAGAAGATTTAGAAGTAGAACCCGACCTAACTGTGGTTAGAAATCCTATTCAGATTGTAGATCATGTCGAGAAGCAACTCAGGAACAAAGAGGTGAAACTCGTCAAGGTGCAATGGTGTGAGGATCCCAGAGACTGTACCTGGGAAACTCTTGATTGTTTTAGGAAAGCTTATCCAGATTTATGTCCGGATAGCTAGTAATGTTGTTAGGATTAACTGTTTGATTGTTTGTTTTGTATGGATGTAATGTATGTTTAGAATTAATATTAAGCTTTTGAATTAACTGTTGTTTAAAATTCGGGGACGAAATTCTTTTAAGGGGGGAGGAATGTGACATCCCGGAATTTTGACCCCATTATTATTATAAGCTTTTGATCTAATTTAAATAAAATATAAGATTTTCATTTTATAAATAAATAAGAATTTGGATATTATTAGTTGTATATGGGTTATAAAGGGATATAACTTTAAATATAAAATAGATTCTTTTAACAATATTCAGAAATGAATCTGTGTTATTCAATTAAATTAAAATTGATGTATTAATGTCATTTAATATCAGATATACGAATGCAGTTAATAATAGGAACAAGTTCAATAACATAATTCTTTTCATATTAAATACAAATACATTAATGCAAATATAATATACAAATCAAATATTTGTAATATTTAACTTTAATGAAAAATAAGATTAATCTGTGTTTCTCATAACAATTTTATAATTAAATTAAATATAAGCTTATATAAGTAGCATAAGTATAACATAATTATATGTTAACATAAGTTTGAAGACAAACATATAATCTGTCAAAATCAATGTATAGTTTGTGTTTAAAGTATAAGATAATAAAATAAAGAGCAAAATCCATTCTAAAGCAAGGCCTGCAAATATCTTTACAAAATAAAATACATTAGTATAAATTAACCTGCAAGCTAATTCTTATGCATCAGAAAACATATCTGCAATACATCTTTGAAATAAATCTTTATGTCAGTCAACATTAATTGTGTGATAGCATAAATAAAGCACATTAGTACAAACAATCCTGTAAACATCTTTGTACAAATAATTTGGTCAGCAAAGCATCTAATTTATGTTAACTATTAATTAGCACACATCTTTGTTTGGAAAAAATATCTCCTAGCCGAAATTTGTAATACATCTCAGGTTTTAGTACAAAACAAATAAATAAAAATAATAATAAAATAGAGTAAGATATTTTATCAAGTGAAGCTTGTGCAAGAAGACTCCATTGTTGCAAGTTATAAATATTTGTATTTATCATTACACTAAGTTCAGTCATTAACTCAAGGAAACAAAACTGAGCAGAAGTAAGAGAAGAATAAATAAAGCTTTATATCTGCAAGTTCAAAATAAGTTCAGAAAGTAAAGAGGTTACTGGAATTCAAATCTTGCAAAACTGCAGTCGTCTCAATAGCCTCTGTTTCAAATTGCAAACAATCTGTTGAGTAAACATATTTTGAAATTTAACTCTTAAAATGAATTTATGAAGTATTATTGATATGTGAAGTTCTGGATTGTGTTGCTATGTATTGACAGTGATGCATATGAATGTTTTTTTTCATCTTTCAAATTTTCTGTAGAGTCAAAGAAACCAAAGAATTTTTCTGTAGAGTCAAAGAAACCAAAGAATATATCATTCTTCTTATATAAATTCATTTACTTTAATTAGTAACTAACCTAAACAAATTTCTGTTTATGGTAAAGATCAAGATTTGGGAAATTTACTATATAACAGTGAATTGTAAAACACTGTAAAACCAAATTTTTCGGTAAAAATAAAATAAGGATCAAAATTTGAACAACTCGAATTGGAAACTTGAATTGATATATGGTATCTACATCCAAAAATATGATTTTTAGGGTTAAAATTATAATTTCTAGTTAATAATTAGCACTGCAGTTTGATGATGAACAGAAAGTGCATTTTCATAAAGTTCTGTTAATTTCTTCAATTATAATTATTGTAATTTTACATGAAGTTCGAGTATTGATGTATGAATAACCGAAAATTGTTAGAAATTTTTTCGAATACATAGGTTTGGAGATTATGGTTATAGTAGGGTTTATGGTTCTGTTTTTCGAGCCCTGTTCGTTTGATGGTTGCGTCGCCATGGCGCAACCGAGTGCTATGTAAGTTTGGGAGGAGTTAGTGTGTGTTGATGTCGTCGTATGGACGAAGCCTTGTCGTGTCAGGTGGCGGCGTTCACTATCGCGAGGCGATTTTATGAATTGGGTTTGAGTTACAGTTCGAACTTTAGGTCGAATTTTGATTTCTTAACTTTGGTGTTGATCTAGGTTTCTATTTCGTGTATGGTGAAGAATTGTGATATGTTGGTGGCGTCGCGAAGCGTAGGCGCGGTGGTGGACCGCCGTGCACGTGCACGGCGGCGGAGATGATGGTGTTTTTGGGTCGACTCGAGGAGAACTCGAGTATTGTAGTTCTCTGCTTCGAGTTAGACGCTGGGTCGAGTGTGATTATGCGCGTGGGTTTATATGTTTGTAACAGTTAAACTGTAAGCTTTTAAAAAAAAAAGAAATAAGCAGAAGAGAAAAAGAATCAGGGAAGAAGAGGAGAGACAGGGGGGTTTGAACGCAAGAATTTGCTGGATAGTCTCGAGTTCTACCCGAGGTAGGCACGTGGGTGTCTTCGGGTTTGAGATTGCAGAAATTGGGCTAACTGTAATATGATAGTAAAAGTAATTAAGTTGAGTATAAACTATGTTATTAAGTATGAAACAATTTGAGATCAAACTTTGATAATCTTGAATGTTTTGCTGAAACAAAATGGAGTAGTTAATTTAAAGTGGAAGTTAATTATGTAGGTAATAAAATTTATAATTGTGATTTAAAAAGTAATTTCAAACTTAATTCAAATTAATAATTTAAGATTTTAATAATAATCTTGTGTAAACCATTTGTAATCAAGATTTAGTTAATCATTTGAAGTTGGTTAATTAACAAATAATAGATAACTGATTAAATAAATAATTAATGATGGAACGAATAAGTTAATTGTTAATTAATGATTAATTAAGCAATTAATAATAATTAAATGTGTAATTGAATTTTATAAATCAATACTAAGGTTATTGATTAGTAATTAAGAATTAATTACTTAATTAAGTGAATAATTGATAAATAATTATTGAATTGAAATAAGTTAATTAACTAATAATTAATTAAGCAAGAATAAAATATAATTCACTCTTAAATATGCAATTGAGTTTAAACAAATCAAACTTGTTGATACAAAACGATGGTTCTATTTGATTGAACTGATGTTTATTATTTCCTGTGATGCTCTGTGAGATATCTGTGATAATTGTATATGATTACCTGTGTTAAATTGTGATATGGTTTATCTGATGTTATTTATCAGTGTTAAATGGCTATATGAATTCAATTGTTAAATTTAAACTGTTAAGTTAATTAGACAACTTGGACTTTAAAATGGCGTTTGGATTTCGATGAGACCGGGATCGGGTATCCAATTGATATTCCGAAAACCACATCGATCCAAATTAAACGTTAGGTCGTATAATCTCAAGTGAAGATCGAGATGGTGCTTTCAGAATGCAAGGGTTATCGTCGTTAACTCTGAGGGTGATTCCAAAACGAGTGTAACGAGATAATACCTTCGGTTTCGTTCGAACCCGGAACGAACTTGTATGGATTGAATGCTTTCAGCACATCGTCAGGCGGACGATGAGCATTCTAAGTGATATGTTCTAAAAAGTTAATCGCAGCCTCAAGCCTCATCAACCGGGAATGGCTAAAATAGGGGAGGTGCAGCAAGTTAGGTGGGTCATGCCTAAGCAGGACGAGATATACCCATGTCTATATGTCCCTTATTTCGGCTGTGTGGGCGGTTGGATGTACACCAACTACGGGGTTATCTTGTTCGGGACTATTCAGTAAGGAATGGTTCCGGCCTTGTGTTGCAGGGGAGTTAGGGTGGCTCCTCGGTACTGTGATCTAGACGACGTACTGTGACGGGCGGTACCCCAGTAGCCCTGCCATTGTATGGGATCCAATTTCCAATAAGTGCCGTACGTTTTGATTGTGCCCAACTATGTTGAAATGTGAGATGTATGCATTTCAGCAATTTCTGTTTTTACTTGAACACCCTAGACACTATGATAATATCACTGGATTTCCTATGAAATGTTTTGGTTAGCGTAAGGTAAAAACTTACCCGTATTTATTTGTGGGTAGTCTTACGTGATACCTTTCTTTTAAATCATTTTCAACGTTAAACTACTTTAACCTGTTTACTCATACCAGACCCATGTCTGACCCGGAGTTTATTTTGATTTTCATAAACTTTCGGGTACCCAAATTTTTTACGGGTAGCCAAGGGATTCAGGTTAGCTTTGATGACTTCTGGAGGAGCAATGGAGCAGGAGGCTTCAGCGATGTAGACATATATATCTATTAGTTCCGCTGTGTTAGTTAGTTTATGATATTTGGGATGTATGTTCTGACAGATGTGTATATGACCGTCATGTTGTATGATATTGTTTAACTCTGATGTATATATAACTATGTAATATTTATGTTGATATATTATATTTTATTCCATTCCGCTGTGAGATTCTGATGTTGTTGTTCTTTCTTTCTTTTCTTTTCTATTTCTATCCCTTTCTTTCTTATTGATGACACGTCTTTCTAGGCGTAGAAAGCCGGGTCGTCACAAATGTGCTGTATGTAATTGTTTGAAAATAGTAACTAGAATGAATTGCAACAGTATAAATGTAAGTTACCTGTTAATAACTTGGATGTAATTCCAATAAGTGAAACGATGTAAATGTTATAATTTGGTTAGGAAGTGTATATAAATATGAGTTAATTTATGAGATAATAAATTGTTAACAGTAATTGAATGTAAATTAAGGAAATATGTAATGCAAGTTAATAATTTGTAAACTTGAATGAACATTCCAATTTAATAAAATAATTTAAAAGCTATGACTTAGTTATAGATGGAATATAACAAGAACAATTGCAATTATTGTATTAACGGGTGAAATAATATAATCGATAGTAGTTGTTGTGAAGGATAAACATACAAGTACTACAAAGAGGTATAATGGTGACAAATGTTGTCGTTACCAATAATTTACCAAATTATAAATAAAAGTAATTAAATGTTACTTTAATGATAATTAATATAATAACGGAAAGTGTGAATGTAAATTTAAAATAGAAACTTAAAATTTATTTTAAGGTAGTAATTGGTTAATTGGAATTAACTTCAAAGTATGGTAATTGATAAAGTAATACGTAACGTATGTAAAGTAATAAACTAGTATAAAAATGGAATTAAGGCAAATTCATTAATTGGTTTTTAAAAAAAAAACCTTAATTAATGTGTTCAATTGATAAAAGTACACATTTAGAAATGTAATATTTATTCAAATTAAGATGTGAATAGGCATATATTTATGTAATAAAATTGGCAATATATATGGAATTAATGTTAAATCTATTTATGAAATGAATGTTGGTTGAATAAAAGGGAATGAAAAATAAAGTTTTGTCAATATGGGAATTTAAGTATGATATATAGGATTAATTGCAATTAAAGGTAATTAAATAGTACGTTCATTAGAATTCGGTTAAAATGGGAGAATATTAAGAACCAAGATCTAAAAGCAATGTTAGCTATATTCTTATAAGACTCGAACAACAAGGGTTAAAAATTTATTAAATGGATTTTTGAGTTTTATTTTATAATTTCTATATTTAATGAGATTGAAATTAAATATTGATATTAAGGTTAACATTGGAATTGATGAATTTATTAACTCAAAATTGACATTCAACTTTGTTTAAATCATTGTGAATGATTGAGAAATTTAAAAATGATGAAATTTGTCAATTTAACAATTGAAATTGAAAAGTTGGATTTAACTAATTAATTTTTAATTTATTTAATTAACTGGAATATAGCCATTTTGGCCACTGACTCGGATTTCGACGAAACCAATTTCATCAAATCCGTAACGGTGAATTATTGTAGGATTTCTAGTTTCGTAGCAATCGGGCTTGTCGTTTGATCGTACGGAGTCGTAACGCCTTGAAATAAATGAAATTGAAATCAATTGAAATCAATTTGAAAAATATTGATTTTTGCATTACTTCTTCATACGATGGAATTTGGACTTGAAACTTGTTCCAGCGCGTTTAAAGTATTTAAAAACATCTATTTTGATATATGGATTGATCCAATTTCATTCCGTAGTCCAAGCGGGCTTTTTGGGCCATTCTCGTTTGCGCGTAAATCTATCATATCCGTCTATTCAAATTTCAACCCTGCCTATAAATATCTCATTATAAACCTTAAATGTCCCTCATTCTCATTTGTCTGTGCATACAACTTCTTTCACCTCCTCAGTTCAATGGCAGACAAACACCTAATTCCAAATGCAATTCAAAATCAAAGCCAAATTTCAAACTCCACAAAATATGCCAAATTTTATATCAATTCGAAGCTCTCGAAGAGTGTAACTCAGATCTGCAACTTGTTTTTCGAATCTACACATTGTTTGTCCAAAAATTGAAGGTTTATTTTAGGTCATTCTTTTGCGTCGCAATCAACTGCAGTCGATCGACGAACCATTTCTGGGTTTTGTAGAGAGGGCGAAGGGGAGTGCATCTGTATGGTTCGTTCGTTGATTCGACGGTTAGATTGTGCACAATAATTGATTAGAGTTTTGGCATAGAGTGGCGATTGGGCAATTTTTGGTCGCCAATCGACGATGTGGCACATCGAGGGTGGGCTGCGTGACCTGGGGAGGCGTAGGGATGTTGCCTCTGCGGCGCGACGGTGTGTAGCTAGGGCGGCATGCGACGTTGGCTAAGCAAGGAGTATCGGCCTGTTCGAACGAGAGTTGTAGCATCTTGTGCGTGTTTGCTATGTGGGGAGGGAGCGCTGATGTGGTGAGGTAATGTGGGTTTGTTTTTTTATTTTTATTTTAATTTTCAACACTTTCTAATCGCTACAACTTTTACATATGACGTGGTTTCTTTTGTTAGGATTGTACCTGAGTACCAGACATTATGGCGCCAGTTTGGACGAATTTGGAGATTGTCCAATTTTTGGGTTTAAATTGGATTTAAATTCAGAATGTGAGTGTTTTAACCCACTCACAACTTCTAAAATTTCTTATGTTTGTTAAATTTAATTTTGTTGTGATTACGCATTTATTTATGACTTTTTCGTATATTTTTCAACGTCATCTCAGTTATTGCATTTATTTAAATTAAATCGTTATTTAATTTACTATTGAACATAACTGCCAGTTAAATACCTGTTATATATATTATCAGTTATCTATTGGTATCGATTGATTGTTTTGGATGATGATTGTGATGGATGTGTGATTTGTTGATGGATGAATGGATGTTGTATTATATATTATTTTAAACTGCAAGTTATTATGCATTATATTTCATTCGGGATTACGGTCCGAAATGATATATAACCGTCATTTTATTTTAAATCATGGATTGAAATGATAAATATCCGTATCACTTGACCATAGGATAAAAATTATATACAGACACCGCAGTCTATGTATAAAAATATTTTGATATGATTTTCTATGGTTGTAAAGAAATATACGGTTTTATGAGGTATGGATTTGGATATTGTATAAATGTATTTTATATATAGTAAAATTCTTGGGTTCAAGCTATGAATACGATTTCTTTAAAGTATAAATAAGTTAAATAATAAAGTTGGATTTTATTAAAATATAATATGGTTAAGTATTTACTTAAAGTATATTTTTGTATAGAGTTTACATTAATTTTTATTAATCAAGGTTGAGAAGATAGTTTTGAAATTGATTGGAGATTTTATTTAGTTAAAGAATTATATTTAATAGGAATCCTTTGGAACTTATTGAATTTGAGATTTTAAAAGAATATGGTTTTACAACGTAATTCGGGTTTAAGGTGTTTTGAGTGAATAAACTGATGAATATTTCCTTATTGAAAATTGAAGTTTTATTTAAAAGGATATTGGATTTAGCAAGCACATATTTCAAACTAAATATTAGGAAAAGTGAAACGGGTACATATATGAATTATAAAATTCAGTTTTGAAATATTAAATATTTAAAATTTTGAAATATATGAATTGAAATGGTTTATTTGGAGGTTCAAATCGGTATTTGGAATTTATTTGTGAAATTAAAGAAGCTATTTTATTTTATAAAGTAATTTAGTTTTTAAACCATTTAAGTGGTGCAGTTATATTTCAAAGTTATGAAATCCAAAGTTTTATGTTTTTGGAAGGCTATATTTCAAGCGTTTGGTTTCGAAATATTATAACTTCGAAAATGTTATGGTTTAGAAAAGGATATATTTGAAAATGATATCATATTGATTTGGTTTTAAAAGGGAAATGATATCGTAATTATATGGTTTGAAATGAATATTATATCATGATTTGAAGTATAAATTATTTTGAAATGACCGCGGTGTTATAATAACGTTTGGTTGTTGAAGAGACCAAATCGGATGTTGTCATACTCTCTGCCAACTTTGAAAACCACTTAAACAACCGTGTACGCGTGGAGATTCCAGAATGAAGTAGGATGGCGGCGGCGTTTCCTATGAGGTAAATACGTGGACCCGACTCCCGTGAGTTGGCATAAGGTGGCTAAAACAGGAGCGATTCTCGGGCCAATGAGGTAGCACCTTTGATCGGACACATCCCTTCGATATTATACTTTGATTTTTGGATTGATTCGTTGGCCACTTTTGATTTTTTTATTTGGGGACGTGGCTCGAGGTGGGCGGTAGCTGCGGTTATGCGTTTCCAACAGCCCGGATAGCAATTTGTATATCTACCCTGGCATTGCCTAGTTGTTCCATGTCACCTACCCTAGCACGCCTTATACGATTTTTTTTTGTACCATACCTATGGAGTACCCTCTGACGACGCCCAGTACGGGGGAGATTACAGTATTGTACAGACTATGGGAATATAAAAGTGGTTAAGGTGGAAAATGTAAAGCCTTAATGTTGTTTTCATTATATTATACTTTACTTCAGACACCATTATAATAGCGTATATTACTACATAGCAGATAGTTTAGCAGATCCTTAGGAGGTGTGAATCCCGAAATCTCTAAAGTTACTGCACTCACGTTCGACACTGGATAGGAGATGTCAAATCCCGGAAACATCTCTGATGCCGTTCCACTCATATTTATTCTTGTTGATTTAACTTACATAAGATCTTTTTGTTATGAATCAAGTATTTTGTCTTTTCAATTCGCTCGGGTCAGCCTGAGCATTTCAGGATTCGAAAACTTTAGCTCTGGAGGACGAAGACGAAGATTTATATTATTATTATTTATTGTAGTATTCCACCACCTTCATACTGTTACCGCTGCATTTTTAATATTCTCTAGTATGTGTAACTCTAATATGTATTACATAAGTAAATCAAATGTTTTGTAAAAAAGCTTCCTGAACTGTATATTTGATTATTATATTTTATCGTTCCGCTGCAAGATTCTACTTTGTTTATTTTCCTTCTCTACTTTTTATTATTTACCGCATAACAATCCGCCCTTCTGTATGGTTTAAGTCCGACATATGTGGTTTGTCGTCGATTTAAAGCATACGAAAAGGCGGGATGTTACACAAGCGAAGATGTCATATAATATAAGAGAACTAAAAAGAATATAATATCATAATAAAAGTGGACAAACTAGAATAGAAGAGAGGCACTTGTAATTCCGCTTATAACATGTAAATTGAAAAAGAAAGAAAATAATATAAAAGTTACAATTGCAAGTACAATTGTACACATAAGTTATAATTAAAAAAAAGAAATTGAAGAGGCTTATTTTATCAACTTCAATCTTGGATTAAGTTAATAAATAAAAAATAGAAGTGGCCCTTGCCGGCAGCATTCCCTTTCAGTCAAGAATTGATGGTTTCACAATAGCCAGGTAGGGCTGGGCATGCTGATTAGGGTAAATAAGTAGCCAACAGAATAAGAAAAGCAAACTAAACTCATAATAAATTATTAGACGTAGGGTCTAATAAAATGGTAAGATGTGTTTGGAGCAGCCCAAAGGATGAAGAGCCTGACGAAGCAGTTCGCGCTAAATTTTTCAGCATAGAAAGAGCATGTCCAACTTAGTTAGTTTGGGCTAGAAGGATGTTTGAGACATCAACCAGACGTTAGGGTACTCTAGGATGGCTCTCTGGGATAGGCCTAATGAAGCTGCACCCTCGGATGCAGGTCTGTAGGTGTTCCATCAAGAGAGTATGCCTTGAATGCTTTTGCATTGCAGGCCTAACGAAGTAGGCCTATGTAGGGGGTCAAAAGGTTGATGATGGAGTAGGATATTCGTATGACATCGTACTCTGAAATACGAGTAGGTTTTAGTGGGCAGGACCCAAAAGGTAGTCGCATGAGGAGATCAAGCCATAAATCAGAGCGAGTTCGGGAAAGACTTGAGTTAAACCAACAAGCAAATAATTCTTTCACTCTCGAGACATTGGAAATCAGGGGTTAGGCAGCAAGGCTAGGTGGGTAGCGCCCATTCAGGGTGAGGTCATCCCTGTCTAGATGTCCCTTTTATTTCGGCTTAGTGGTGCGGTTGCTGATCCCGAACGCGTGTTGATCTCACTCGAGATTATCCAGTGAGGGGTAGTCCCGGTCTTGTGTCACAGGGGAGCGGGCGTAGTCCTCGGTACTGTGATCTAGGCCATGTACTGTGACAGGTGGTACCCCAGTGCCTAGTCATTAGTTGGAAATCCATTCTCCCTACGAGCCTTGTACGAGTTTTGTTTGTATTACCCACTCCGTGGCTAGTAGCTGGAATTTAATCATGTAACAATTTCGGCTATTTTATAAGTATTTGTATATAGACCGTATTATAATATCAGAGAATTTCTATAAAAATTGTTTTAGCTATCGTAAGGTAAAAACCCGACATGCTTATTTGTGGCATGGTCTTACGAGATGCTTTTATTTTCAAAGGATTTTTGAAACTTTATTAATCAATTGAGTGTGGTTTCTCATGCTGGTATATACAGACTGACTTGGGTGTTATTTAACTGTAATGCTCGGGTCGGACCGACTATTATAAGATACATGATTTGATGCTGTGGAGCTCAGGAGACGAGCTGGATGACGATGCGCATTCTAGTACTTGTTTCATATATATATTCCGTTGTGTTGAGTAGCTGTGAATCCAGTTGTATGTTATCGATGTTGATGTACTCTGATGATGTAATATATTAAACATATATAGTTTTCTTTTGTGTAAAGACCTGTTATTACGTATATTATATTTTATTCCGCTGCGATGGTTAGATTCTGATATTGTTTTCTATTTTCTTCTTCTATCTCTTCTTTTCTAACACAAATGATTCGTATTTTCGTGCAACTTGAGTTGATTGATGTAGAATAGTGTTGACTCAAGGGGTGCGGATTTGCAGGTCGTTTTCACTTGGTATTAGAGAGAGGTTGGTGATAACCTTGGCTCTGGTGGGAATTACTCGTTAAATAGAGTCCGAAGTACTCTAGAATGAGTTTGAGCGTATTGATAGATATGAGTGCGTATTTGTTAGTGAATATAAAATTGTTTTTATATTGCGTTGATTTATCGGTTGAGTGTTTATGGATTCTGGTGGATATATGGGAGGCCATGTTATCTGTAGGAGTTTCTAGACTCTTAAACAAGATAAACCGACACAATATTGTTTTAAATAGGGTAAATTGAATAATTTTACCCAAAATTATTTTGTATATAAAAGGAAATAATTTTTCGTAAATTGTTATAATTATATATGGATGTTTGGTTGTTAGAAAGTGATAACATTAAATTATTATCATTGTATGAAAATTGAATAAGCAACAGAAACAATAACCAAAGATTAAGGAATCAATTAGTAAATAAATGGAATTTGTAAATGTGGTTCATAATTGAATAAGGAATTTAAATCGTAATTAAAAACTAAGAAACAAATTCATATATAAATGAAATTTGTAAATGTAAACGATAAATGACAATTATGGTGTGATTAATAATTAAAACAAAATAAAATTACAAACTAATGTTTGAATATAAATTTAAAGAGTTTGGAATTTGAAAATGATTCCCAAAGGTTGGGAAAAAAATAATATATAGGTGAGAAATATTTTTGAATCAGATGTGAAATCTAGAGAAATTTGGAATTTAAAAATATTTGAAGGGTTTTAAAAGAGATAAAAGCGTTGAACTCTTATGGTCGCTGGAAAATAACTTCGGTAATGGCTGCAGCATTATCGATGTTCATTTTAAAGTTTCCAAAAGAGGGATTGCTACCAGGATGTTTTGGATTAATGTTTGTTGGAGGAATTTGGTTGATTCTGAAAATGCAAAGGAATAGTTTGGTGAGATATATATGTTTTCAAAATTGAATGTTGAACTTAAGTTTGAAAAAAAAATTAATTTGGATTAAATAAACAAGTTTTAAGATTAAAATTTATAAGTAACTGATTAGTTACTATGGTATGCAAATGAAATGAAATTCAATATTGGATGATGCTTGATTTAAATATTTTAAATAAGGTGCAGAATAAGTTCAAATGGACTAAAGATAACTAATGTTTGAAAACAAAATTTATTGGTTGAAAATGAATTGGTGAATAAATATATGGATCAACTATTGTACTTACAAAGTAAAGTTGATATTAATAGGAAGAAATGGAAAATTTTAATCCGAGAATTAAAATTTAACTTAAGTGAATGAAAGGGAAGAAAGTATATTTGAATTTAACTTGAGATAAGTTAAATAAAATTGAAATTGAAATTGAATTAAATTGGATATAAAGTTGAAAGGTAAAATGATTATAATTGTGAAATGAAAATTTATACCTTGAGCTAGTAAGTGTTATATATAATTTGAATTTGGTTATAAGATGAAATGACTTAATTGAGCAATATAAGCTTTTAAGTAAATAAATAAGTTGTAAACTCACATATATTGAGAAATAAAATTTAGTTAAATTTGGATTAAATTGAATCAAAAGTCAGTTGTGTCATGAATGTTATTAAATGGAATTAAGTCCTTGCTTAACAAAAAATTCAAAGGAATGGTATGTAACAATATTTAACTGGGATTACGTCAAATAGAATTGAATTGGAGTAGAATTAAATTGAGTTATGGGTGTTATTAAATGGAATTAGATTCTTACCGGAATAAATTCAACAATGAATTGTTAATGTAAATTAAAATTTAAGATGGATAAAAGAATAAACTAATCGAATAAATTAGTGAAAAGGTTGGGATTTGATCAAAGGAAAATCAAATCAAAGATTGTGAATAGGTAATAGAGTTTGGAAATAAAGCTTGAGTTGTGTGGAATTAGATTAAAATAAAAATGATTTCAGATGAAAATAAATCCAATTCCAATATGAATAAATTAAAAAAAAAAGGGCATGAACTTAAGTTATAAAATGGTAGTGAATTGAAGTAAATTAACTTAAGTTTAAAATTAATAGAAGCATGGGATGATGTCGTGTATAATAAAATGGTTTGGAATCAAATCTTTTTGGATATTAATGAAATGCAATGGAAGTTTGTGAATAAATTAAAATGGGATGGGATTAAGTGTAAATTGAGTTGGAATCAATTTAAAATTGGTTATAAAGCTTATGTTATTATTTATTCGCATTAATATTATCGAATTGCCTTAGTAAATGGGTCGTTCGACGTAAACGGAAGTAAACAAAATAATATGAATCAATAGCAGTTTGATAAATTGATTTTTGCATCAATTGGAAATAAATATGAGTTCGTTTCATTTAAAAATGAGTTAAATGGAATGGTATGTAATTTGGATGCAAACAATTTAAAACTAGTGTTGAAACCTTGCATATGTACTTATGAATGTATATCACATGCATTACTTATGAAATCTATGTGTTAGCTATTTGCATTTAAGTGAAATGTTATTAAATTGCATATATTTAGTACTTACATATTTAGATTGAGTAAGTACAGGTTCAGGGAAGCCGTATGGATGGATTTGATCGTGCAAAATGCTAAAATAATAAGCCGCTTGCTTAAAAATTCTAAATAAGGTATGCCTACGCCGTAAAAATAGGAAATATGAAATGTTTTTGGTTTTTCTGATCGTGTGGGTTGATATATATATATTTACATCTTTTTTCAAATTGCAAAAACTCCTCCATACAAAGGAGACTCTGGCAAAAAATTTCAGAAATTTTTGGAGTTAGAAATTTTTTTGAAATCTTTTGGGAAAAATTTTAGTTAGCGACAAAACGATTTCATAATTTGAAATCGAAATAAATTAGTGAATGAAACTAATTTAAAGTAATGATATGAATCAATTAAATGGAAGATAAAATTAAATATACAGAGTTGAAGATAAATTGAATTCGGATGGAAATGAAAGAATCAATTTGAATAGAAGTAGATATAAACTAGAATGGTAAAGTGAAAACAAATAAAGGAACATATAAAATGCTTATACTAAACTTAAGAAAGGAATGGTGAATTCTTAATTGGAAATTGATATTACAAATATATTCTAAGTTAATATTTGAATGGATAAATATTGACAATTTGTAAGGAAGTCGTTAAAATGTTTGAATATTGTGATTGGATATTATAGCTATGTAGGATATACAGGTATTATAAAGGAAAGGAAAATTGGTTTTGATTTCAAAAGATAAATTTGAAATGCTCGACAAAAAGGTACGTGTATAAATTTCTGCTAAATTTGATTGGGTTTTTGGATCTAGCCACTTGGCCTTTTGTTTTCTTTTGGAATTTGAGAGCCCGTAGAAGCCTTTTGTAGTTGTATCGAGCTAGCCGCGCAAAGGAGACGCTAGCGAAATTTTTCGGAAATTTAGGGAGGTAGAAAATTTTTGAGAAAGTTTTGATAATTTAAATTTAAATTTAAAGTTGAATGAATGAAGCAAATAGTATTGTTTGAAACTATAGGAGAGTTGAGAAGTTGGTAAAAATGTTAATGGGTCTTCTACAAATAAGATAGTTGATAGGATGTTGAATTGTTGGTTTTGGGAAAAGTAAACGGGTATTGGACCATTCTTCCTAACTAGTAATTTCGGGGACGAAATTCTTTTAAGTGGGTGGAATGTGACGACCTGAAATTTTCGAGCATTTAAATAGGGATATTTAATCGATTTTGAATATTTAAAAGTTAATTTTAACTTGAATTCCAAATATCACTATTTATTCGATAATTAAATTATTGAATTAAATAATTTGAAATTGGATAAAATATGAAATCTGAGATTTTTAGCCCGTTAAAATATAATTTGAAGGCTTATAAAATTTATATCGATAAACATTGAATATAAAAGAAGTGTTAAAATTGAATGTAACACTGAATTGTTCAGTTTTAAAATTTTGTAGTATAAATTGAATTTTAAAAATAGCCTTCCGAGACACAGTCTCAGAATTCGATGAAACCAGTTCCATTGGATCCGGAATGTTGCATTATTATCGGATTTCAATTTTCATTGTGTTTGGAGTTGTTGTGTGAGCATATGATATATAAATGCGCTGAATTTCATATCGAAAATTTAATATAATAATTGGATCCAATTTGCTATCTTCTCCATACGATCGAATTAGGACTCGGTACCTTCTCCATTTTGTTCGACATAGGGGTTTAAGATTATAAACGCCTAGCGGCACGTCTTCGTAGGATGTCGATAAGTTGCGTTTTTGAGACGATTTACATTTGAAATTTAAATATAATATGTAAGTTGTTAACCAATCTAAACCATCGGCCTACTTTCTATCTCCGTCAAACCCTTTTCCTTTACATCAGAGTTTTGTCCCCTTTTTTCAGCTTTAAGTACAATAACGTCTATTCTTGTTCCCCGTTCCCTTCTTAAACACGCTTTTCTTTTTCTTTATATTACAGCCGAAGCCTTTTTTACTCTCTCGTCTTCTTTATTTCGACATTCCAAATCGAAGTAGTTCGATTCTTAAAAAATAAAAAGAAATAAAATACTAAATAAAACCCTCCCTCTCCTTTCGAATTCATTCTCGTCGCCTCTCCTATTTATTTCAGCTTACAGTATAAGAGCAGCGTCGAATTCGACTCGAATTCGACTCGAATTCGATTTTGAAAATAAGGGTTGGCATCGCATTCGCTTAATCGCGAGGCTCGGCGGCAAGCAAGTGAAGAAGAGGGGATTGAATCGCGAGTGATTGGAGTTGCCGTAGGCAGGGTAGGGTGCTCGCGAGTAGATGGTTGCGCTCGATCTGGGTGAGTTAGGGCTTGGTGGATGGGTGCTTGGATTGCAAATTAGGAGGCGGCAACATAGGAGGGTCGGCGTCGCGATTTTGGATGGAGCTTTGGAAGCAACAGCAATTCGCAAGGCCAGAAGGAGGGGGCCTGTGCTCGTAAGGGGTAGGTCAAACAACCCTAGATTTTTGTATATTATTTAAATTGACTTTCTTTTATTTTTAAATTATTTTAAATTTGTTTTATTTAAAACATTTCATTTTTAAATATAAATGATGATTATTAAATGATTTATAGTTCAAACCAGTATAATTTGAATATTTTACTGTAAAGTGGATTTCTGGTCATGCTGTTCAAACTGTGACTTTTAAACTTCAAATTTAAATTATTTAAATTCTTAAATTATATCTTTTATTATGAAAATAGATGTAACAACTTGAACACTTCTTTTCGTTTTGTTGAAAACGGAGTTAAACTGTAAAAGTTATGTACATTTCGATTTTGAGTGTAATTTGATTTATTTAACAATTTTGTCTATTATAAATTATATAAAAAAATTCTTTTTCATATTTATTTTAATATGTTATTTTATGTATATTTTTGTATTATAATAATTTTAAAATGAAGTAAACAATTTTTCAAAGTCAATGGTGATTTATCTGTAATTTCTGGACACTGTTTTGGATTTTTAAGCAATTTCTTTTAATCATTTTCTATTTTCTTTAAATTTAATTTTTTTTTATGTGTTAATGGGTTATTTTAAGTATATTTTGTCTTTTAATATTCTTTTAAAGTGATGTTATAATTTTTCCAAAGTTTACTGTGTTGATTTCTTTTTTTTTTTCAAAAGGTTGTTTTCTTATTTTCTGCTATTTTCTTCATTAAAATTATATTTAAATTTAATTTTTTTTAATGTACTTTTATTTTATATTATTGTTTATGTTTAAAAATATATTACAAGATCATATGAATTTTCTAAAATTTATTTCAGGTAATTTCAAATTTTCTAGACTAGTTTACTATTTTTAGCTATTTTCCTTAATTTAAATTTATATAATTAATAAATATCATATATATTTTTATATTTTAGTAAATTTTCGAAATTTTATCTGGGATTATTATTATTTCCAGAAATATCAAGTTATATAAAAAAAAATTAAGGAAGTTTGAAAGGTTTTAAAAGCTTTGAAATATAAAGTCGTTTCACCTCCTAAGTCGTTTCTTTTACCGTTTCCTCATTTACTCTTTGACCATTTTTTTTCTTTTTCTATTGAATATCCATGTATTTTCCTTTCTATTCACGTGAGAAACTTCTCACTTTCCATCATCAAACTCACGGCTAGAAGTATTGAAGGAAATGGCTTCCATTTCATCTTCTTCTTCCTTTGTTTTTCTACTTTTCTATTTAAATTTTGTACTTGTTCTCACCTTCATAGCTTGGCTCCTCCTCAACCAGATCTGAACTAACCTCCACCACCCCCTTCCTCTGACCATCTCCCATCCTACTACCTCTCCATTTCAGGCCAAGCAAATCCAAGGGGAAGACCACCACAAAAACCATCACAAACTATCACTTATGGCCTTGAATTGTCATCTCCTCCTTCTACCACCATTTGCCGCCACTACCACCACCACCACCACCTCTGACCTGAACTCACCCTCTGCCACATCAACCACCACCACCATCACCACTGGTTGGGCCCACCTATCCTCTGGCCGAGCACAATAGGAACATAGAGATGAAGTTGTTGCCTTGTAGTTTCCTTGAAATTGTATAGTTTTGCACCTATACCATCTCATCACTTTTACACCTTGATGGCCGACTAATTTGGACCCCAAACCTAACCCAATCCTCTACCTTAGCTGAGCTTATTCGATGTCTAACTAAAGCATATGAGGTTGAAAACAAGTGCAATTTTTTTAATGTTGTTTTGTGGTTTTGTTTCTAATGCTATTTGGTGATAACTTGCGTTGAAACTTACATATATTTGTATTGTTTGGTGTAAATATTTGAACAAGTCTAATTGCTTTGGCTCTCCACTCTCTTATCGTATCTGTGTTGTCATGCCTTCGTATTGTCGGTATGTGTGCTTTGGCAGCGATCTCCAGCTTTGAACATGTGAGTATTTCTCACCAAACATTATGTACTTATATAAGTAGTAAATTGACACCCTGTGAATCTGTAGAACTATATGATCATGTTATAACTGCTTATATTATTATCATATGATGTTCACACCTGCTATTACACCTATTATGTTATATGTTACTGTTATTTCATGCTATTCTCCTTATTTTATCTGTCCATCACACTGCAAGTTCCCTTTAGATTAGAATCACTATGGGTTGAAATTATACATACCCGAACAGACTTTAGAATAATGGAAAATTGGGCTGAAATGATAGGCCTGAATGATTTTCATCTTATTTTATTTACTTGGGACCGTGGGTTTGAAAGGATAAAACCCGGATTTTTCTTTGTAAATTACGGGTTGAAATGATATATTACCCGTATCACTTTACCAAACGTAGAAAATTATATACAGGCCCGTAGTTAAAATATGTTTTCTAAAAATTTTAAAATATTTTATAAATTTAATTATTATAATATTTTGATTTAATAATATAATTTTGCAAAGTATTATTGATTTTCTGGAAATCTATAAGTTAAATAAATTATGGAAAAGTTAGAAAATCTGAATGTAAGTTATTTTGGAAATTTTGATTTAATTTTTAATGGAATTTAAATTTACTTTGAAAATACGATAAATTTATGATATTTTGAATTTTAAATTAATTTAAAATGATTTGTATAACATATTAATGATTTTTTAATAAAGTTGAAATGTTAATGAGTGAATATTGAGTTGAATTTGGAAATATAACTTAATTGGAATTTATGAATTTGGTTTAAAAGTGAAATTTTAAGTTAAGTTAAATAAAATGGAATTAATTTATATTTTAAATTTTAAACTTATTTTTTAATTTTAAATTTAATGTAATGAATTTAAATTTGAATGTTGAAATTTAATAAGTGAATTATTAATAAATATTGATTTTTGGAAGGAAACTTAACATTATAAAATCATGAATTTAAGGAAAATTAAATGATGCTTATAAATCTGAAAATGTATGATTTTATAAGTTAAAAAATGATTTAAATAAAAATATAAGTGTTTGTGAAATTCTATTGAATATTTAAAGTTAATTAACAGCATTTTTAATACTGTCTGTTGTTAAATTTAATTGTTTTTTGAATGTAACTTTCTGTAGCATTTTCTAAATGCTGCGAGACTTGAATTTTCATTGTTTTAATAAATTTAAGAGCATAAGTGAACATTGAAAAGTTTAAACTTTTGGCATTTAATAATTTAATTATTAAATGTAATAACTTCATTTTTATGATTTAATAATGAAGTAATTTGTTTTATAATATAACTATTTGATATATTAAAATGATTGAAATGCGGTTTCGAAAGATATGATATTTTAGTATATTAAAATGATTGAAATGTGGTTTCGAAAAGATATGATATTTTGATATATTAAAATGATTTGAAACGAAGTTTGGAAAGATATGATATTTTGATATTAAATGATTTGAAAAATGGAGTTTTGAAAGATATGATACTTTGATATTAAAAATGATTTGAAAAATGGAGTTTTGAAAGATATGATATTTTGATATTAAAATTATTTGAATAGAAGTTCTGAAAGATATGATCTTTTGGAAATGAAGATTTGAAAGGTTATGATATTTTGATATATTAAAATGATTTGAAAGGATGTTTTGAAAGGATATGATAATTTAATATATTGAAATGGTTAGAAATGACTTGATATTTATTTTGATACATATTTGAATTAAAAGATATGGTACGATGATACATTGAAATGGTTTGGAAATGATTTAATCTTTATTTTGATAAAGATTTGGGTTGAAATGATATTTTATTTTGAAATATATAATATTGTTTTAAAGTTATAACTACGGGTTATAATAACGATTGGTTGTTAAATAGACCGGGATCAGATATTGTCTTATAGCCGGCCAATACCGAAAACCACTTTAACAATTGTGTACGCGGTGGAGATTCCAGAATGAAGTAGGATGGTGGCGACGTTCTCGAGGTATATTACGTGGACCCAACTCCCATGAGTTGGCATATATGACTAAAACAGGAGCTATACCGGGCTACAAAAAGGGCCGCACCCTTTCATCGAGCATGCTCCATCGGAAACAATTCTAGTACTTTTGTGATTCGATACGTGGCGCCACTTTGATTCAGGGGGTATGTCTCGAGGTGGGCGGAAGCTGCTGGTTTGCCGTCACCACCGGCCCGGGAGTACAAACGGTGTATCCACCCTGGCATCGCCTCGCGTGCCTTGTCATATCTTATATTGAGCCCACTACGATTTTGGTTTTAAAGATCCGACCGTGTTAAGGTTCACCATCCCCTTAATGCTATTTTCTGTGTGATTATACTTTACTGATTAGACACTACTGTATACAACGCAATATACTACATGGTAAATAGTTTATCGGATCCTTAGAGGATGGGCGGTCCCAAGCATCTTCTAAGTTACTTGTACCTTTACTTCAGTTCACTTGAGTTGATTTACGTTGTATAAGTATGTATGTCCTGACTCGAGTGTTTTTATTTTATTTGCGCTCGGGTCAGTCTGAGTTATTCACAGATTTGGATTTCCACTTTCTGGAGATTGAAATCGCTGGAGATTATCTACTTGTGAAGTTTTATCTTTTGCAGTCTGTTGTTCCTTTCAGCTCTTGTATTAGTAGACTTCTATTTAGTGAGACTTCCTTTGTACTTTATTTCTTCTGTTGTATTTTATGTAACTCTGAAATTTTTATATAGTAGCTTCATGAACTACTATTTCTTTTACTTCCGCTGCATTATTATTACTCTGTGTCTATGATCTGTGATTTTTATTTACTGTATATTCTGAGATTTGCCAAATTTTTATTTACAACGCGGTATTTTGAGCAATTCAATTCCAACATGTGTGTCTACCTATACACTTATAATGGATGCGAATGGTTGAAAATATCGGGTCGTCACAGCAGAGCTTTGGTAGCCCTAGGCAAAACTCAGCATATGGAGTGAATGTATTTACAAAATCACTTTAATTCGAGTTTGAATCTCTTCCTTTTTGACTCGATTCCTTTGAATTTTGGAACATTCCCTGCGGTTCCAAAATCCATTCATGTCCCTCACTATTTATCTTCTTTTGGTTCTGGAGTATCCCATAAATCCACTTCAAAATTATATTTATAATAAGTTGGTAGTCCCGCCAATCTAAAAAAAATGAATTGTAAAAGGGTGAAACTCCTTTACAATTAGCATCGATTCACCAGTATATCAATCCTTGGTTTAGATGCTAATATCTTTTGTTATCCCAAACTCTAACTCTTGAGATCGAATGAAGATTTACCCTAAAAAAATCCACATTGATCTCATTCTTTAAGTCACGGTTGACCCGGTTAAGGTTGCCCGCGATTTATTTAAGCTTACCCACCTCCCTACTTTGTTATTTAATCATCTTGTCTTTTGTTTCCAATCTATTCTTCCAAACATTATGAATTGCACTTCTATATCTATGTTTTATTTTATATATTGTGTTATTTGGATTGTTGATGTTGATAGGGTTTCTGATCGATTCGTCTCGATAGGATTTCTAAAACACTTTGACAGAATAAACTGACACAATATTATTTTAAAATTTGGTTATGAAATAAATTTTGATATATAAGTAAATTTATGAAACTTAATAAACTGATTTAAATTGATTATACTTGATTTGGGAACTGAAATGAATTTAGAACAAGAAATTTGAGAATTTAATTTCCGATGGTTTCGTGTTTAAAGTTTTAAAGGGTTATATTATTTAAAGTATTTTCGAATAGAAATTTGTTTTCAAAGAACTTGAAAGTTTAAATATTAGTGCTCTTCTCCTTGTCGCTGGAAAATAACTTCGGTGATGACTACAGCATCATCGACATTCATTTTCGAGTTTCGAAGTGAAGAGACCACTCTGTAGTCTTGCTACAGCTCTGTTATGGAAATCAATTTGATTTGAATTTCTAAAATATGACTTGATCTATAGTATATATAGACATATGATTTAAATTTTATTTGATAAACTATGTACATACCTTTAGTTATCTCTAAATGGTTTGAAGAAATCGGAAATTTAGTTCTTAAATTTTATTTTTAAGAATTATTTCAATTATAAAAGGAAACTAAAATTTTTGGATGAATATTCAAGCATGAAATGATTTAATTGTATAATACAATTGCATTCAATACAACTTACCTTAATTTTTCAAATGTTAACAATGTAATTGGATAATATAAAATATAAAAAGATTTTTTTTAATAAAATTTGAGTGGTTATAATAAATGTTATACACTTAAATTTTAATTATAAAATGATTAACGAAGGTAAATATAATAAAGGGTAATTGAATAACTTACAATATAAAATAATGTTAAAAGAACTAAGAATAAAAGAAAGCGGTTATAACAAGTGTAAGTATATTTAACATAAGTGATAAATATATTGAGCGGAATAAATTTAATTTTAATTAGGAATAAAGAAGAATAAGATTTATTAAGTACATTGTGATTGTAATAAATGATTATTTTTCAAACACATGGTTTAAAGAATTGTTAATTTAAGGTGATTGGATAATAAGATAATGAAATTTGGGATAGTTAAGATTTGTTTAACTTGTGTAAAGATTTATTCTCTATTTAAGATTAAATTTCCATGCTTTCAAATTTATTTCATTATTTTGTTTTTCAAACTATCTTTTTGTTGCCCTTATTATCCTTATCTTGCTATAGACTGGTATAGGCATCTTTCTATAATCTTTCTGTTTAGAAATCTTTCTATAATCTTCGATAATTTTCACCTTGCGAAACTTACCTATAACAACACTTATCAGGTATAATTTTCAATCTTCTTGTCATCTTATCTTCATCCTATTTCACTCTATCTTTTTCTATGCTTTTCCGTACCATATGCCTTTACGAGGACGAAAAGTTTTGAGTGGGGGAGAGTGTAACATCCCTAGATTTTTGTATATTATTTAAATTGGACTTTCTTTTATTTTGAAATTATTTTAAATTTTTTTATTTCAAACATATCAATTTTAAATATAAACGATGGTTATTAAATGATTTATAGTTCAAGCTAGTATAATTGGAATATTTTACTGTAAAGTGGATTTCTGGTCAAGCTGTTCAAACTATGACTTTTAAACTTCAAATTTAAATTATTTAAAATCTTAAATTATATCTTTTATTATGAAAATAGATGTAATAACTTGAACACTGCTTTTCGTTTCGTTGAAAACGGAGTTAAACTGTAAAAGTTATCTACATTTCCATTTTGAGTGTAATTTGATTTATTTAACAATTTTGTCTATTATAAATTATATAAAAAAAATTCTTTGTCGTATTTATTTTAGCATGTTATTGTATGTATATTTTTGTATCATAATAATTTTAAAATGAAGTAACAATTTTTCAAAGTCAACGGTGATTTATTTGTAATTTCTGGACACCGTTTTCGATTTTTAAGCAATTTCTTTTAATCTTTTTCTATTTTCTTTAAATTTAATATTTTTCTTATGTGTTAATGGGTTATTTTAAGTATATTTTGTCTTTTAATATTTTTTAAAGTGATGTTATAATTCTTCCAAAGTTTACTGTGTTGATTTCTTCTTTTTTTTAAAAGGCTGTTTTCTTATTTTCTGCTATTTTCTTTATTAAAATTATATTTAAATTTAATTTTTTTTGTGAACGTACTTTTATTTTGTATTATTATTTATGTATAAAAATATATTACAAGCTTATTAACGCTAAAAATTGAACGCTAACACCCCGGTGTATGTAGAGGTTAAGTGAAAGCACCACCCGTGAACACGGGAATTAGAAACAAGTAGGAAAGTCACAGAGAAAGCAGTAAAAGACAACAATTTTATAGTGGTTCGGCTTTAGATTAAGCCTACATCCACTTTAATCCCTTTTATTACTGAATCAATTACAACTTTACAACAATCTTCAATTACAATACCGATGAGACAAACAACTAAAACTCCGATGTAGAAGAATTCTTTGAATCCATGTTGATTGTGTTAGATTTCCTCTCGAAGTTAGTTGAGATGCCTTTCGTGTTTGAAGTGTCGAGTGAGTCGAGAATTCAGTAGAGTATCGGCGTTCCAGGAATGAGCCAAAAAGATCCCTTTTTAGTTGGAGTAGGTGGGGTATTTATAGGAGAGTTCGGCTTTAAGTCATAGGTCGCGAGCGACCTTGGATAGGTCGTAGGTCGTCTGCTACCTAATGGGAGTTGTCTACGGCTTATACATGGAACACTCGATCGCTCTGGAGAAACTAACAAGTCATAGGCCATGGCCGACATAGGTAGGAAGCGGCATAGGAAGCTCCTTTAGTTTGTTTAGGTCGTGAGCGACTTAGGTATAGGTCGTAGGTCGTGGGCGACTTAGTAGATACGATTTACGACCTAACAGGAGCACCCTTGATCATTCAGGTCATAGATTGTAGGCGACCTAGGGAAGGAACGACATAGGGAAGACAAGTTACCTTGGCTTTTTGTAGCTCGCTAGGTCGCTAGGTCGCGTATACCTTTAGGTCGCTAAGTCACCTCCGTCCATAGGTCATTTATGCTCTAGGTCGCTCAGTCTATTTAGCAACTAGGTCGTTTAACTTGCTGGGCGCTTTATGTGTTAGGTCGCTTACTCCCTTAGGTAGTTAGGTCGCGTTCTTCTGTAAGTCGTTAAGTCGTAGTACCCTTTAGGTCGTTAACCCGCTTCAGCAGTTAGGTCGCTGTTAACTCATTGATTCATAGGTCGCTAGACTATCTACTCCTTTAGGTCGCTGAGCTCTGTAGGTCGCAGGATCGTCGATAACTTTAGGTCATTGAGCCTTTCAATCCTTTAGGTCGTGAGTCACGGAGAAGAGGAGTTAACACTTGCCCCTCGAAGTATGGCCTAAGGATTAGGTCGTGTGCTTCGATATCTTTTAACCCGTGCAAGCTTAGATCGTTAAGTCGCGGGCGACTTATGAGAGGGTTAGGCCGCTCGTGTCGATTCGTGTTCCTTTCTCTCCCCTATATAAGCTGTTAGGTCGTTTTCTTCTTCCTTCACCTTACTGACTGTTCGAAACCGCCATTAACGAATTACTGAGCTCTCGAAGGCAAGAATTCAACCAAGTAGCCACCGATCATCTTCATCGTGTAAGTGGATTTGCTCACTATTCGACCCTTGATCATCATCGAGTTATGAACTCCACATTTTCCTTCCCTAACCCAAATCCTTAAGCTGTGCTTCACCAAAAGTCGTATTACGGTTGATTGTTGCTTGTCATCGGTCGCACTATCATTACGATTCCCGCGCTCATGGCAATGTATCAAGTTCATGATGGATTTGAGATAACTTGGCTCGATTTTTAGGTTATTTTGGTGATGAGGGGTTATCGGGTTAATGAGTTAGTGGATAGCAAGCTGTGCTGTGACGCCTCTGAGCGATACACATGAAGTAGACGCGTGGCAGAATGTAATTGGAGAGAAGGATTAGGGTTGTTGGTTTGAATGTGACTCACGCGACCTATCTTGCTCGCGACTTTTCTTACTGGAACAACTCAAAGCTTAAAGTATAACGACCTAACAGATTAACGACCTATCTTCCGGCGGCTTAGGTTTTAGGTCGCGGCCAAGTTAGAATAGCTGACTTAACTTTTAGATCGCGTGAGCGACCTAGTCTTTAGGTCGTGTGAACGACTTAGTGCCTAGGTCGTTCGAGCGACTTAGGACTTAAACAAATTTTGAGTTGCTTCTTGCGACCCAAACCAATCTCAATCCAACCTGTTAGGTCGTGAGCGACCTAGAACTTAGAGAATTTTTTGACTTGGATTGTGACTTAAGGACTTGAACAAAACTTGAAAGCTTCAGAATTTTGATAGAACTTGAATGAATTTCCAACTTGAACAGCTAGAATGAACTGCTTGAACTCATCGTACTCTTTTACAGATTATATTAACTTTAATGCTATTAACCTGTTAAATACAACATTTGTATAAAATGGGACGAATATACTGCCATTGACAGCCCACATCGAATGACAGATTAGTCGATAAAAGATAATCAACTTAAAGAAAATATATGAAATGTTGTGAATCAACAAACTCAAGTTAAGTATTAAAGCAATGCTGAATTAATCAACCAAAGCTAATCTGTTTGCTTCAACACTGTACTTGAACTTAAAACAACAAGCTCTGAAGCTTTTTAACTGAAAACTATTAACTAGTTTAATTTCAGTGATATTTTCTTGTTGTTTTATTAGTTTTGCACAACACTTCACACATTTAGGAAACGTGCACCTTCATATTTGAATATCCGGTTCCTTGTATAGAATGTCTTCTCAAGAAGAGATCATAGAGCAATCTGAAGGAGTCTTCCCGATAGCTATCCCATTGGATAATCCTCCGAAAAGAACTTCAACTACCCTCAGTCAGCGGGCATTCAGCCAATTACGTATTCAATTTGGGATTGCCGAAGCGGTTGCTATTCTTCCTGGGCCAAACGATACGGCTGATAGGCCGCCTCTCGGTTTTGTCCCTGTCAACCGTCAGATGTGCGTTTGCGGTGCCATTCCTCCTTTCAATGAATTTCTTCAACAACTCCTTCTCGACTAACCATCTCTCCCTTTCAACTGCATCCCAATGGCTACGCCTTCCTGATGGGATTGTGCATTCTACTCAGGAGGACACTCAACCGTCTTACGAGCTTCGAAGAATTTTTCTATTTATGTACATTCGCAAAGAATAAAGACCACCCCTCCATCATGATCGTGAGAAGTTCCTGGAACCGTAAACTTATTACCGATCTCTCCGAGAGTGATCACGGTTTTCTGAATCAGTTCTTCTTCGTTCGCTGTCCCCCAGGGTTTTATGCCATTTGGAGAATAGGAAGTAAGATTTCTCATCCCTGTTCTTTCCATTTCAAATTTTCAAGATCCGAATTGCTAAGTGCTAACTTCATTCTTTTCTTTTACAGCACTTCCTCCTCCCTCTAGAAATCCCAGTCACAAGACGACTTTTGATAGATTAAGTGTCGTGCCGATTGAAGAAAGAAGTATTAAGTTTTTGCTGACAGATGAACTTCTGCACCAATACGAGCTTCTGCACCCCTCCCGTTCCACTCAACCACATGAAGTACCCGACTCTCCAGTAGAGACAATGGATGCCCCAGTTTCCGTTGGATAACCTATGCCGAAAGAACGCACTGTTGAGGCTTCATTGGTAAAGTGTTCCACTTCAACTGATGTTGCGGGGTCATCCGTCAAACATATACTTGCCCCGATCATCAAAGAAGAGGAGCCTACTCAACAACCGAGGAAATCCGGTGACAAAGGGGCTGAGAGAACAAGTCCCGCTAGCCACAGCGGTGATGATATTTTTGAGGGGTTGAGCGACCTGATGATTACTTCACAGGATCTTTTCAAAGATTATCCTATCACTGCTAAAGTTACTTCTTCAGCAGTCGAAGCGACATCCGTTCTGCAACAAACTCCGTCAGCCCAAGAGTTGACACTAGCTGTTAAATCCATCATCACCTCCCAACCCAGGAGTGGTTCGTGATTTGACGCACGTAGTTTTCACGTTACATACACTTGGGACTTTTTAGCACTTATATGCGTTCAACTCTCTTGCTTTCAAAATTTCTGAGTTTATCTTTTCTTCATTTTCAGATTCTCCAATAGGAAGAAGTGGCTCCTACGATGACGATTTCCAGCGTTATGGGAAGCGCGGTGCTTATGACCCTAGGAGGTATCTTCCTGCCTCTTGGGAAACTGACGAAGAAAGAGCTGCGAGGAAAGCTCGTGAAAGGCGGGACTATGAAGAACGCCACGAAAGACGAGATGAGCGACATGACTCTTCCCAGAGGGAAGATGATTCTTATAAACTTAATTCCCGTGATGATAAAGGGAAAAGCCACATCCCTGAAGATGCTAGTAAAAGGGCGATACATGGCGAAAAGCCGGCGTCCGAACTTCCTGGAAGGCCCGCTGCTCCTGTACCTTCTCAACTTCCTGCCCTTACTCGTAGTAATATTCAAACAATTATTGGCAAGCCTCATATCAGGTTGGAAAAGGTCCAGCCACTCTTCAAAGTCGGTTTCCGCACTGGTGCTTGAAGGGAGTGCGCTTTGACCTTGATTTGGTTCCGACTGACAAGCAGGCTATGCTCCGCAATCTTGATGCCGTCAAACTCGATATTGAGAGAATGTCGGGTTGGCAAAAGCTTGTCAACGAGCTTCAGAGGGAAAACCGCGCAAATCTTGAGGCCATGCTAACAATGGAAAACGATAAATCTGAATGGCAGAAAACTCTTGAGCAGCATGACGTAGAAATGAGGAGCATAGCCACTTACAATGAAAAGCTTGAAGCAGATGTCGAAAAATTTATGAAAGAGCTCGCCACTTCTTCCACTTCTTATTCTTAGAGAGAAGAAGTGCTTCTAAAACAAGTGAGAGATGCTCACGCGGCACAGAGAGATGCCGAAGCTAAATTTGAAGCACAGCAACAAGCTGTAGAAAACTACCGGGCTGATGTTGCTCCACTTCGAGAGAAAACCAATGCCCAGAACTTGGAGATTGAACTGTTGAAAACTCGACTTTCTAAAGCTGAAAAGGAGCGTGATGAAGTTGTTGCCGGCAAAGATGCAGCCGAAGAATCTCATACGGCAACCAAAGCTAAAGTCGGCTCCACTTTATTCGAGTTTTACATCCACAGTGTTTTGGGGCACGGTAGCCTTAAGTTTTTGGGGCCGGCATATGAAATCACTTTGGCCAAAGTGTGGGAAGCCATACTTGATATGTTTGGAGGAGCCGGGTATGCCGAAGTAGATTTAATGGCGCAATACCTAGATGATGATGCGTGTGCCGCTCTTGCCAGAGGAAAGGAGCAGCTTGCCAAAGAGGGAGCTGAAACGACAGAAGGAGAACTTTTGGGAAAGGCAATTTCAACCGACCCAGTTCTACCTTCAGTTTCAGCCGATATCGATATTGCTGGCTCCAGTTCCCATTCTCCTCCTCCTGCTAAAGTCGTTACTGAAAGCGCCACTGCCCACACTGGAGATGAGACTCAAGAAAGCGCTGAAGCGCAGGACTTCGAAGTTGACATAGTAAAGTCCGCTTCTCCAGGTAACCTCAACGTTGTTCTCGCTCAAGTGGACTGCTTGTTCACTTCGACCGAGTTCGATGAGCTTCTTGCTTACTTCTTAAGTGTCGATGAGCCATTATCCCCTCGTTTTATGAGGAATACTGACTTTTACTTTTCTTCTCCTGTAGAGAAAGCACCAAGTATTGCTCAGCCTTCCCTCTTCCAATTGTTTCCTCTCCACCTCTTCAGATTACTCCCCCTTCCGTTTCTCAACCCGGGTCACAAGAGGAGCAGATAGAAGCTCTTCAAGGCTTGGATGACCCGGTCGTTTCTCAAGAACAGAAGGCCGAAGAACCTGAAGAAGGCGAGAGAACCCCGAAACAGACTGCTTCTGATGACATAACATTATCCACTCTTTTCTCTCCGGGCAGTGATCCTTCCTCAAGGAAGAAGGGGAAGCGTATAGTTTCAAAGAAAAGGAGAGAAGCTTCTGCTGGCGAAGAGAAAACAGAAGAAAGTCCAATTGCACCCCTTCCTCTTTCTTCCCCTACTCCCACAAGCCGGACCAAAAAGTTAATCATCCGGCCAGGTGAAGGCTCAAAAGGTGGCAGGATGAAGAAGTGATCAGTTTAGGACTTATGCTTTTCACCTTGCTTTTTGCTTTTTTGCTTGTGTATACATAAAGACTTATGTTGACCGGCGATTGTGCGGCTACCAGTCCCCGCCTTCTTTAGTTTTGAAACCTAAACATGTATTAAAAAATTTATAGTATGGAATAAAATGATTCTTTTACCTGTACAAACTTCTGTTTGTATTTGAGAATGCATTTATACTTTTTTTTATACAAGTTTCTTTATTTTCCTTGCGTGATGTTGCAGTAAACCTATGGTATGTTGCTTGAGCATTGTTTTTATTTTTGCGTCTATATTATATTGCCCCCATACCATGGTTTATTGCAATCTCTCTCACATTGGTAGAATTTTAGAGAACAACTCTTCTGCTTCGAGAAGACTTGTGCTCTTTCTTTGGAGAACAACTTTTCCATTTGAAGGAGGTTTGCATCTGTACTTTATGGGATAATATTTCCGTTTTAAGTAAATATTTTCCTGATTTAGTAGAATGTGACTCGTATTGGAGAAGTTTTCTCTCTTTTTTTGTGTTGCGAAGTTTTACACTTCACTTTTATTTTGGCAAGCGAATTTTCCTTCATGGTACAGTGGGCATTCGAAAAAGGGCTTTGACCTGCTTGTGCCTCCAAAGAGGGCTTTTGTTTGATTGTGCCTTTGGGGAGAGGGCTTTTTGTTTGATTGTGCCTCTGGGAAGAGGGCTTTTTGTTTGATTGTTCCTCTGGGAAGAGGGCTTTTTGTTTGTGCCTCTGGGGAGATGGCTTTTTGTTTGTGCCTCTGGGGAGAGGGCTTTTTGTTTCTGCCTCTGCGAGAGGCTTTTATTTTTTCCCTGTCCGCTGGGAAGCAGGCCTCCAAAGAGGGCTTTTCACATTTCGACTCGTGTGAAGTTTTATTTCAAATCACGGTGTAATGTGTGCCTCTAAGTAGGGCTTTTGCCTGGAAGTTGGAGTTTCCTTCTCTCGGTTGGATGGGTTCATGGGGCGGACACAAGTTACTTGGGTTGTTTGTTTGCACAAATGTTTTCAGCTAGTTAACGATTGCCCTGTGCCACCGGTCGGTCCACAACTTTCTGTCGAGAAAGAGAACTCTCTTTTTCTGGCTAGTCCCATTAAAGGTCTTTTAGCATTTCAACTATGGAGAAATGGGCATCCGAAGAGGGCTTTTCACATTCCAACACTTGTGAAGTTTTATTTCAAATCTCGGTGGAATGTGTGCCTCCGAGTAGGGCCGTTGCCTGGAAGTTTGGAGTTTCCTTCTCTCGGTTGGATGGATTCACGGGGCGGACACAAGTTACTTGGATTGTTTGTTTGCACAAACATTCTCAGCTAGCTAACGAGTGTCATGTGCCACTGGTCAGTCCACAACTTTTTATCGAGAAGGAGGACTCTCTTTTTCTGGCACGCCCCATTAGAGGTCTTTATCCTCCGAAAAGTTGTGCCTCCGAAGAGGGCTTGTGCCTCCGAGGAGGTCTTTTGCTGTTTGCTGCCCACTCGCCCATATCTTTTTGCCATTTGCTCATATCAGCGGTTTCCTGTTATCATTTTCAAGCGCACATTCCTTTCTTTTGCAAGTAGCTTATTCTATCCAAAAGAGTGTACTTCATTGTTAAATGAGTTCACAGGGATAGACACAGGCTAATTAATCGAATGTTTGTTTGCACAAACGATCACAATTAATTAGGAAGGGTCTACCTCTGACGGAACCACTAACTGTTTGCTTGAAGCACTTCTTATATAGGATTTGAATCTGGAATTTTTGTGGCTAGATATTCATTTGTTGAGTGATGTCAGGGATCGCTTGGTCTTATGATGGGTAAGCTTTGTTTTAATAGCCTGCAATATTAAATCCACATTTTAGCAATACAATTGAAGTACTTTACATATCGAAATAAAACAAGCAGTAGAGAACACAAGAATTATAGGGGTTCGGCCAAGAACTGGGCCTACATCCACTTTATAGTTCTTATTATTCACTTGCACTGGCTTTACAATGGCTTTCAATACAAGAATCATACATTCATAATTCTTTTTACAAACTTAAGAAAAGCTTTTTAAGTAAAATATGGACGCAAATGATTGTTGTTTCAAGCTCTTGGAATTGGATCTCCTTCGACAGTTGTCAGTTTGAAAGTGCCATCAAGAAGTTTTTGGCCTATGACATATGGCCCTTCCCAGTTTGGCGCAAACACTCCTGTTGCTATCGTGACCCTTTTCAAGACTAGATCTCCAATCTCAAAGCTACGTTGGCGAACTTTGGAATTGAAATGCCTGGCAATTCTTTGCTGATGGGCTGCAATTATGAGCTGAGTCTCTTCCCTTCTTTCATCAAGGAAGTCGCGCGCTTCAAGTTGCAACTCTTCGTTTTCAGCCTGGTTGAAATGAATTCTTCTTTGTGAAGGGACATCTATTTCCACCATAATCATTGCTTCTGATCCATATGCTAATGAAAATGGAGTGTGTCCGGTTGCAGTTTTGTGGGTAGTTCTATATGCCCATAGTGCTAGTGGAAGCTTATCGACCCAACCACCTTTTGCTTTTTCCAGTTGTTTTTTGATGGTTGATTTGATAATTTTGTTTACTGCTTCCACTTGCCCGTTTTCCTGCGGATGAGCCACTGTTGAGAAGCTTTTCTGGATCTTGAATCGCTTGCAAAAATCTTGGAACTCTTCACTATCGAATTGGGTTCCATTGTCTGTGATTATCTTTTGAGGCACACCATACCTGCAAATGATATTCTTAGTTACAAAGTTTATCATCTTTTTAGAGGTAATAGTAGTTAATGGTTCAGATTCAGTACATTTAGTAAAATAATTAACAGCGAAATAACATATTTGATTCCGGATTTGGCAGTTGGCAAAGGCCCGATGAGATCTATTCCCCAAATAGCAAATGGCCACGGACTGACCATCGGTGTTATCTCTGTGGAAGGTGCTCTTGGGATTTTTGCAAATCTCTGGTATCGATCACATTTTGGGACATAGCTTGCAGCGTCACAATTAATATCTGGCCAAAAATACCCATAACGGAGAATTTTATTTGCTAGAGTCTGACCACCTGAATGGTCTCCACACTCTCCTCTATGTACTTCAGCTAGAATTGTTTTAGCTTCTTACTTGGTCACACATCGGAGTAATGGCATTGAGAATCCCCGTCTGTACAATCGGACATCTTGAATTATGTATCTGAAGGCTTTTCTTAGTAACTTCTGTCGTTCTTTTGAACTTTCTGGTAGAGAACCGTTGAGCAGATATTCCATTATCGGAGTCATCCATGATTCTCGCTCTTAATATATAGTCATGATCCATTCAAAATCCATCTCATCAATGCTTGGAGCTGACAGGACTTCCATAGGAACTAATCTCAATAATTGAGCTTAACCAGTGCTTGCGTACTTTGAGAGAGAATCTACCTTCATATTCTCTTCTCGGGGTAAATGATTTATCGTATAATGGTCAAGATCATCGAGAAGTTCCCAAGCTTTTGACAAACCAGCAGGCAGATTTCCTCCTTTAGTCTGAAACTCTTTCTTGACTTGACATACAATAAGCTGTGAATCACAGAAGATCTGCAACACTTTGACATTCAACTCTTTAGCAATTCTCAAGCCGACAATAAGAGATTCATATTTTGCTTCATTGTTTGTCGAAGGGACTTCCAATCTCAACGCATAGCACAATGACCGCCCTTCAGGGGTTTCAAGCACAACCCCAGCTCTGGAACAGTAATCGTTTCTTGCACCATCAACATATAATTTCCATTGAATTAGGGGATTATCAGTTACTTCTTCCTCACTATCTCCTTTATCTGTACATTCTGCGATAAAATCTGCCAAAGCTTGTCCATTGATTGCTCTCCGGGGATGACAAGTGATGTCATATTTGCCGAGTTCAATATTCCACTTCAGAAAACGACCCGAAGTCTCAGGACGAAACAAGACATGATTTAGAGGTTGATCAGTGAGGACTTTGATAGGATGAGCTTGGAAATACGGCCTCAACTTTATTGATGCAATCAGTAGACAATAGGCGAGCTTTTCCAATTTTGAATAATTCATCTCTGCCCCGGTGAATCTCTTGATGATATAATAGACCGGGCGCTGAATTCTTGCGTCTTCCCGTACCAACGCTGCACTGAGAGCATGAGATGAGATTGCCAAATATACAAAAAGATCTTCACCAATATCCAGCTTAGAAAGTATTGGAGGAGTTTCCATATGACGAATCAACTCATCGAAAGCTTTCTGGCATTCAGGAGTCCAGTCAAAAAATTTCCTTCCTTTCTTCAGTGCATCAAAGAATGGAATGCATTTATCAATAGCTTTGGAAATGAATCAACTCAAGGCAGCGACTTTTCCATTAAGACTTTGCAATTCCTCTTCGTTCTTGGAGCTTTTACTTCTTTTAAGGCCGCAATTTGAGTAGGATTAGCTTTAATGCCCCTAGCAATCACAATGAAACCCAAAAACTTTCCGGACTCCACCCCGAACGAACATTTCAAAGGATTAAGTTTCATTCCATACTTTCGGAGGATTGCAAACATTTCTGCCAAGTGGTCCATATGATCTACCGCTTTCTTTGACTTCACCAACATATCTTCAACATAAACTTCCATAGTTTTGCCAATTTGCGGTTTGAACATAGCATTGACGAGTCTTTGGTAAGTTGCCCCTGCATTCTTAAGTCCGAAAGCCATGACTCTATAGCAGTAGAGACCAACATCGGTGATGAAGCTTGTATCCTCCTGATCCGGCTCATGCATCATAATCTGGTTGTATCCGGAGTAAGCATCCATGAAAGATAACAATTCGTGCCCTGTTGTTCCATCCACCAACTGATCTATCATGGGTAATGGGAAGCAGTCTTTGGGGCAGGCTTTGTTTAAATTTGAGAAGTCAATGCAAACTCTCCATTTCCCATTTGCTTTCTTAACCAGTATTGGATTTGAAACCCAATTCGGATAAGTAGACACCTTGATGAAACCATTCTCCATAAGCCGGTCAACCTCTTCTTTCAACGCTGCTGACCTTTCAGGACCTTGGGTTCTTCTTTTCTGTTTTACTGGTGTAAACTTCGGATCAATATTCAGAGTATGTACTACAATTTCTGGGGATATTCCGCACATATCATCATGAGTCCAAGCGAATACGTCCAGATTTGCCTTCAAGAATGATGTTAAGGAATTTTGAACCGTCGCGTTAAGTTGCGAACCCACATTCACCACTTTGTTCGGATCTTTCGGGTCAACAGGTACTGGCACCGTTACTTCCACTGGCACCACTCTAGTCTCCCTTGCACTAGCTTTTCTGGGATCCATTTCTCTTCGTGCCCCGCTATGCTCGCCAGTGTAGGGTCCACCCTGTAATTGCTACAAGGTTGGTTCTTTGATGCGGAGTGAGGCCGCTGCATCTTTTCCCATTTCTCTCTTCCTCGCTTCGCGCAACTCTATCAGATAACATTCTCGCCCAGCATTCTGATCCCCTTTAATAACTCCAACTCCGTTATCCGTGGGGAATTTCATAGTAAGGCACCACGGGGCGAGAATTGCTTTAAAAGCCGCAAGAGTTGGTCGGCCTAGAAAGGCGTTGTAGGCAGATAATTCATCAACAATTACAAAATTTTGTTTCCGAACTACCTTCTTCTCCCTTCTCCAAGCTCTACGAACAAGTCAATAGTTCCAATGGGCTGCTTCGGTTCCCCAGTAAACCCAACAATTTTCTGAGACGAAGCTTGAACGTCAGCCATTGGAACTTTCAATTGGTCGAACGTCTTTTTGAAGAGAATATTGCAAGAAGCATTGCAATCTACAAGCACTCTTCCCACAATAGCCGGCTCAATGCCTGCAGAGATAACCAAGGGATCCATGGTTGGAGATTCAATACCCATAGAGTCCCTGGCTCTGAACACAATATCATTGTTAAAAGTTTTCTGCTGCTTCAAAGGTGCAGCGTCTTCTAGCACAAAAACACTCTCTTCTGTTGGTGCATACTTCAAGGCACGGGTATATCTTTCCATCTCGCCCCAGCTTCTGCCTGCTAGGTGAGGACCTCCTGCAATCACATTAATAGCAGGCCTTTCTGATTCATGCAAAGTATTCCTCTCACCCGAGCCAGATGGATGAGCAGGAAGTTGCTGACCCTTAGTAGACGAAGTTGCGTCATTTCTACTTCTCTTAACGTATTGCTGCAACTTGTTTTCTCTCAATAGTTCTTGAATTAAAATTTTCAAATGGCGACATTCGTTGGTATCATGACGGGGTTGATTATGAAACCGATAGAATCTCCCACTTTGAGCAGCTTTTTTGTTAACTCTCATCTCAGGCGGTTTAGGATATTCTACCTCATCTTCGGTAGCAAAGAAGATATTCTCCGGAATGTCAGTCAAAGGAGTGAAATCTGAAGATTTTAATAAGCGAGGTTTCTTCGTATCTTTCTGTTTCTTCCCACCATTTTTCTCCCTTTTCTGACTCCCGGATTCCTTTTGATAGGGGAAGCAGTATTATCCTTAACCTGTGTCAATGCCACTTTAACTGGTGCCCGAAGGCTTTCCAAGCGCATGAATTCATCAGCTTTCTTATAGAATTTCTCATGTGAATTCGGTTCTTTCATCTTCAGCCACTTCCCAAATTCGCTTGATTTGTCAATTGCCCTCATCAGGTATGATAAGACCATTCGTGGCTCTGCATTGTACACTTCAGCCAAAGCTATGTTGAAGCGGCACAAGAAGGACCTGATAGATTCCCTAGGAATCTTTTCCAAGCTTGATAGCGACATAATATCCTTTGCCTTTGAAGCATACAACCTGAATTGCTCTTTAAACTTCCGAGTCAAATCGGCGAACTGGTCTACGGATTGGACCGGAAGTTTTGTGAACCAGAGCAGAGCCACTCCTCCAATTATACCGGAAAGTACCGGCATTTGATCTCATCAGACGCTCTAGCACCAGTCATGTGCCAATCATACTTATACAGGAATTGATTGGGGTCACTTGTTCCCTTATAAGCCGGGATGGTCGGAGGAACAAACTTCCTTGGGAATTCTGCCTTTAGAATCTTCTCAATGAACGGAGTTTTGCTCAGAGCGAATCACCATTCCTTCTCATCTTCATCTCTCTGCATGCTTTCTTTCATGATTTGTCGCACCATCCCCGAAAGATATTCCTCATCATTTAAAGGACCTGCAGGACAGACTTTGGCCATTTTCTCGAATGTTTGTCGGGACAAACGTTCGCGGAGAGTTGGCTATGGTCTCGATCCTCCAGCTTGAGGAGCTGTTTCTTTGGTGGGGCTAGCTGCTCTTTGTGGAATATTCCTTTCTTCAGGATCATGAATATCATCTGCAAGGTTTTCTTCGTTATTCACCGGTTGACGGTTTGCTCCGAGCAACGAATTTATCATCTCAAGCATTAAAGCATTCTGAGTTTCCATCTGCTGGTATAATCTAGATACTACAGCATCTAACTCTGCTCGTGTAATTCCGGCAATTGGTGCTACTTGACTTGACGAAGGGGAAGTGACAGTATTTTCATGGACATTACTAGGTCTTGTATATCAACGCTTTCTTCCAGGAGCCATTATTTCTGATAGACTTCTGGTTTTGGTAGAGACTCTTTCCATAAACTTTTGCGAAGCAATGACGAAGATAGCCTGTGTTCGAGTTCTCAGTGAAAGCACCAAAAATGTTAACGCTAAAAATTGAACGCTAACACCCCGTGTATGTAGAGGTTAAGTGAAAGCACCACCCGTGAACACGGGAATTAGAAACAAGTAGGAAAGTCACAGAGAAAGCAGTAAACGGCAACAATTTTATAGTGGTTCGGCTTTAGATTAAGCCTACGTCCACTTTAATCCTCTTTATTACAGAATCAGTTACAACTTTACAACAATCTTCAATTACAATACTGATGAGACAAACAACTAGAACTCCGATGTAGAAGAATTCTTTGAATCCATGTTGATTGTGTTAGATTTCCTCTCGAAGTTAGTTGAAATGCCTTTCGTGTTTGAAGTGTCAAGTGAGTCGACAATTCAGCAAAGTATCGGCGTTCCAGGAATGAGCCAAAAAGATCCCTTTTTAGTTGGAGTAGGTGGGGTATTTATAGGAGAGTTCGGCTTTAGGTCGCGAGCGACCTCGGATAGGTTGTAGGTCGTCTACGACCTAATGGGAGTTGTCTACGGCTTATACGTGGAACACTCGATCGATCTGGAGAAACTAACAAGTCATAAGCCGTGGCTGACCTAGGTAGGAAGCGGCATAGGAAGCTCCTTTGGTTTGTTTAGGTCGTGAGCGACTTAGGTATAGGTCGTAGGTCGTGGGCGACTTAGTCGATACAGTTTACGACCTAACAAGAGCACCCTTGATCATTCAAGTCATAGATCGTAGGCGACCTAGGGAAGGAACGACATAGGGAAGACAAGTTACCTCGGCTTTGTGTAGCTCGCTAGGTCGTGTATACCTTTAGGTCTCTAAGTCACCTCAGTCCATACGTCATTTATGCACTAAGTCGCTCAGTCCATTTAGCAACTAGGTCGTTTAACTTGCTGGGCGGCTTTATATGTTAGGTCGCTTACTACCTTAGGTAGTTAGGTCGCGTTCTTCTATAAGTCCTTAAGTCGTAGTACCCCTTAGGTTGTTAACCCGCTTCAGCAATTAGGTCGCTGTTAACTCGTTGATTCATAGGTCGCTGGACTATCTACTACTTTAGGTCCCTGAGCTCTGTAGGTCGCAGGGGCGTCGATAACTTTAGGTCATTGAGCCTTTCAATCCTTTAGGTCATTGAGCCACGGAGAAGAGGAGTTAACAAAGCTCATATGAATTTTCTAAAATTTATTTCATGTAATTTCAAATTTTCTAGACTAGTTTACTATTTTTAGCTATTTTCCTTAATTTAGCTTTATATAATTAATAAATATTATATATATTTTTATATTTTGATAAATTTTCGAAATTTTATCTGGGATTATTATTATTTCCAGAAATATCAAGTTATATAAACAAAATTAAGGAAGTTTGAAAGGTTTTAAAAGCCTTGAAACGAAAAGTCGTTTCACCTCCTAAGTCGTTTCTTTTACCGTTTCCTCATTTACTCTTTGACCATTTTTTTCTTTTTCCTATTGAATAGCCGTGTATTTTCCTTCCTATTCACGTGAGAAACTTCTCACTTTCCATCATCAAATTCACGGCTAGAAGTATTGAAGGTAATGGCTTCCATTTCATCTTCTTCTTCCTTTGTTTTTCTGCTTTTCTATTAAAATTTTGTACTTGTTCTCACATTCATAGCTTGGCTCCTCCTCAACCAGATCTTACCTGACCTCCACCACCCCCTTCCTCTGACCATCTCCCATCCTACTACCTCTCCATTTCAGACCAAGCAAATTCAAGGTGAAGACCACCACAAAATCCACCAAAAACCATCACAAACTATCACTTCTGACCTAGAATTGTCATCTCCTCCTTCTACCACCATTTGCCGCCACTAGCACCACCACCACCACCTCTAACCTGACCTCCACCCTCTGCCACATCACCCACCACCACCTGCACCACTGGTTGGGCCCACCTAGACTCCGGCCGAGCACAATAGGAGCATAGAGATGAAGTTGTTGCCTTGTAGTTGCCTTGAAATTGTATAGTTTTGCACCAATACCATCTCATCACTTTTACACCATGATGGCCGACTACTTTGGACCCCAAACCTGACCCAATCCTCTGCCTTAGCTGAGCTTATTCCATGTCTAACTAAAGCATACGAGGATGAGAACAAATGCAATTCGGTTAATGTTGTTTTGGGGTTTTGTTTCTAATGCTGTTTGGTGATAACTTGCGTTGAAACTTACATATATTTGCATTTTTTGGTGTAAATATTTGAACAAGTCTAATTGCTTTGGCTCTCTACTCTCTCGTCGTATCCGTGTTGTCGTGCCTTCGTAGTATCGGTATGTGTGCTTTGGCAGCGATCTCCAGCTTTGAACATGTGAGTATTTCTCACCAGACATTTTGTACTTATATAAGTAGTAAATTGACACCCTATGAATCTGTAGAACTATATGATCATGTTATAACTGCTTATATTACTATCATAAATGTTCAAACCTGTTATTACACCTATTATGTTATATGTTACTGTTATTTCATGCTATTCTGTTTATTTTATCTGTCCATCACACTGCAAGTTCCCTTTAGATTAGAATCACTATGGGTTGAAATGATACATACCCGAACGGACTTTAGAATAAGGGAAAATTATTATTGGCTGAAATGATAGGCCTGAATGATTTTCAACATATTTTATTTACTTAGGACTGTGGGTTTGAAATGATAAAACCCGGATTTTTCTTTGTAAATTACGGGTTGAAATGATATATTACCCGTATCACTTTACCTAGCGTAGAAAATTAGATACAGACCCGTAGTTAAAATATGTTTCCTAAAAATTTTAAAATATTTTTATAAATTTAATTATTATAATATTTTGATTTAAAATTAAATAAAAATATAATTTTTTAAAGTATTATTGATTTTCTGGAAATTTATAAGTTAAATAAATTATGGAAAAGTTAGAAAATTTGAATGTAAGTTATTTTGGAAATTTTGATTTAATTTTTAATTGAATTTAAATTAACTTTAAAAATACGATAAATTTATGATATTTTGAATTTTAAATTAATTTAAAATGATCTGTATAATATATTAATGATTTTTGAATAAAGTTAAAATGTTAATGTGTGAATATTGAGTTGAATTTGGAAATATAACTTAAATTGGAATTTATGAATTTGGTTTAAAAGTGAAATTTTAAGTTAAGTTAAATAAAATGGAATTAAGTTATATTTGAAATTTTAAACTTAAGTGTTAAATTGAAATTTAATGTAATGAATTTAAATTTGAATGTTGAAATTTAATAAGTGAATTATTAATAAATATTGATTTTTGGAAGGAAACTTAACATTATAAAATCATGAATTTAAGGAAAATTAAATGATGCTTATAAATGTGAAAATGTATGATTTTAAAAGCTAAAAATGATTTAAATAAAAATATAAGTGTTTGTGAAATTCTATTGAATATTTGAAGTTAATTAACAGCATTTTTAATAACGCCTTTTGTTAAATTTAATTGTTTTTTGAATGTAACTTTCTACATTTTCTAAATGCTGCGAAACATGAATTTTCATTGTTTTAATAAATCTAAGTGCATAAATGAACATTTAAAAGTTTAAACTTTTGGCATTTAATAATTTAATTATTAAATGTAATAACTACATTTTTATGATTTAATAATGATGTAATATGTTTTGAAATATAACTATTTGATATATTAAAATGATTGAAATGTGGTTTTCGAAAGATATGATATTTTGATATATTAAAATGATTGAAATGTGGTTTCGAAAGATACGATATTTTGATATATCAAAATGATAGAAATGTGGTTTCGAAAATATATGATATTTTGATATATTAAAATGATTTGAAACGAAGTTTTGAAAGATATGATATTTTGATATTAAATGATTTGAAAAATGGAGTTTTGAAAGGTATGATACTTTGATATTAAAAATGATTTGAAAAATGGAGTTTTGAAAGATATGATATTCTGATATTAAAATGATTTGAAAAGAAGTTCTGAAAGATATGATATTTTGGAAATGAAGCTTTGTAAGGTTATGATATTTTGATATATTAAAATGATTTGAAAGGAAGATTTTAAAGGATACAATAATTTAATATATTGAAATGGTTAGAAATGACTTGATATTTATTTTGATACATATTTGAATTAAAAGATATGGTACGATGATATATTGAAATGGTTTAGAAATGATTCAATCTTTATTTTGATAAAGATTTGGTTCGAAATGATATTTTATTTTGAAGTACATAATATTGTTTTAAAGTTATAACTACGGGTATAATAATGATTGGTTGTTAAAGAGACCGGGATCGGATATTGTCTTATAGCCGGCCAATACCGAAAACCAATTTAACAACTGTGTACGCGGTGGAGATTCCAGAATGAAGTAGGATGGTGGCGACGTTCTCGAGGTATATTACGTGGACCTAACTCCCATGAGTTGGCAAATATGACTAAAACAGGAGCTATACCGGGCTACACAAAGGGTCGCACCCTTTCATCGAGCATGCTCCATCGGAAAAATATCTATTACTTTTGTGATTCGATACGTGGCGCCACTTTGATTCGGGGGTATGTCTCAAGGTGGGTGGAAGCTGCTGGCTTGCCGTCACCACCGATCCGGGAGTGCAAATGGTGTATCCACCCTGGCATTGCCTCGCGTGCCTTGTCATATCCTTATATTGAGCCCACTACGATCTTGGTTTTAAAGATCCGACCGCGTTAAGGTTCACCATCCCCTTAACGCTATTTTCTATACGATTATACTTTACTGATTAGACACTACTGTATATAGCGCAATATACTACATAGTAAATAGTTTAACCGATCCTTAGAGGATGGGCGGTCATAAGCATCTTCTAAGTTACTTGTAGCTTTACTTCAGTTCACTTGAGTTGATTTACGTTGCATAAGTATGTATGTCCTGACTCGAGTGTTTGTATTTTATTTACGCTCGGGTCAGCCTGAGTTATTCACAGATTTGGATTTCCACTTTCTGGAGATTGAAATCGCTGGAGATTATCTACTTGTCAAGTTTTATCTTTTGCAGTCTGTTGTTCCTTTCAGCTCTTGTAGTAGTAGACTTCTATTTAGTGAGACTTCCTTTGTACTATATTTCTTCTGTTGTATTTTATGTAACTCTGAATTTTTATATAGTAGCTTCATGAACTACAATTTCTTTTACTTCCGCTGCATTATTATTAATCTGTGTCTGTGATCTGTGATTTTTATTTCCTGTATATTCTGAGATTTGCCAAATTTTTATTTACAACGCGGTATTTTGAGCAATTCAATTCCAACATGTGTGTCTACCTATACACTTATAATGGATGCGAATGTTTGAAAATATCGGGTCGTCACATTAGGGGTAGTTGTGCCTGGGTTGCGAGGCAGGGTGGTGCTTGGAGGTCGCCACGCGTGTTCTGGGCAGGGCAGGCGCCAACTTTCGAGTTAGGTATTGTTTTTCAATTTCGACAATAAAATTACACTAAGTAAATTATTTATTTTTGTTTATACACTGAAATATATTCATATACAGTTTAAAATATAATAGGGCCTTTGAAATGTTGTAAGATGTATAAACATGTAGATATTTAAATATTTAAATATATATAGGTTATTCTAGTATATGTAAATATAAAGGAAATTAAGTTAAAATTAAACTATTAGTTTAAAAGAACATTTGTCGATTTAAATTAAATGAATAAACAATAATAATAAAATTGTTCGATCAATTCAAATATTAATATAATATTTATTCGAGGTCTAAATAATGGAGAAACTAGCCGGTGTGGATGGGTTGCAAAACAAAAATAACTAAAGGTGAGTTAATCTCACTCAGCTGAATTTAAATTTAAATTTAAATGATTAAATTTAAATAATTGTTTGAATGGTTTAATTGATTGATGTGCTATAGTATGGTATATTTTGTAATTGGTATTTTATATTGTACTAACGTTTATGGATGCAGGGAAAACAGGTTGGAGGGATCCAACTGGGTCCCTCAACATTTATTTAAATTATTTAATATTCTCTGTTGTGATTGTTTGATATTCTATAATGAATTATATTCGAATATTGAATGCTATGGTTTGATAGGATGTATCTGGGTATAATGAATCACTAAAAATATATAAATTGGATTTTGGTAAGAAAATAAATGAAGTGAATTTGTAAACGAAATAATTATAGAAAATTTGAATAAATTAAGAATGAATTGAAAAGAATTGGAAGTGATATTAAAATACTAATAAATAACTTCGAGTATGAAAGAAACAAGATTTTGAATAAACAGAAAATAAATGAATTGTAAAATAAAGTGATATTAATTTAAAGGAATAAAGAATTATATTAAATTTTAAAGTTAAATTTATTTCAAAGGATTAAGAAGTAAGTTGAGAAATCTAAAATTGGTTTTTCAATTAAAAGTAGTTTAATTATAATTAAGGAATAAAATCGGAAATTAACGGATTTTGGAAAAAAGGAAGTAAATTGGAAATCAGTTTGGAAATTGTTTCAAGTGTTTGAATTGGAAATTTAAAGAAGAATGTGAAGAGCATTATATTTCTCTGGATAGCCAAGTACGTTCAAAGTAAATTTTTAAATATAAGATAAAAAGTTTAATGTTGTTTTTAAAAGCGCGTTTTAGGAATTTATTATTTCTAAAAATCAAAATTCTAAAGTAAATATTTTGCAAATCTTTTATCGTAGTAATTATTTAAAAAGTGACTTATTATTTTGTTTTAAAAAGTGAAAACCTAGTTTTATATTATAGAAAGTAACCTTATTTTCAAATATTTTTATAGTATGTATTTTTAGTAAATTATTGAAGTAGTTTTACCTTAAATGTTTTAAGGTATATTTCAAAGTCAAGTGTTTTAAATTATTTTAAAAAGAAAATATAAAATTTTGTGCTTGGTGATACCAGTGGAAATAGAAAATACTTGGAATTTATTCTGAGAAAGGAAGATAGTTTGAAAACTGTTTTCAAAAGGGTTTGAAAAATGGGAATATATCTTGTGAAGGTATTTTGAGATAAATAAGTAATTTGGGAAATTATTTATTGTGTGATGGGTGTAACGACCCGTTAAATTTATGATATTTAATAAAATGAATTAATATAATTTCTAATTTGGTTAAGAATAAATGTAGAAATTTGGTATAGTGGTTGCAATTTAGTGTAACTATAAAATTTTATGATAATAGATGTGGATAATGTAAATTTTCACAACTTGATTTAAAGTAATTTTGAAGAAACAAATAAATGTTGAATTTGTGAATGTTAGTATAAATATTAACTTAAATGGTGTTCATTAATACAAAGATGTAATTAGTGTAGATAGTAATAATTTATGCCTGTAGTGAAAGGAAAAGAAAACTAATAGAAACATAAAATTTATTTTATGTAAACAAAAGTATAGTTTTGAACAAACTTATGAAAATTGATAGAAACAGTGTTTGTAATCAGTTTGGTTATTTAATATTTGAAAGATAGAGATGTGTAAATACGTTAATAAATATAAAATGGGAAGGAATGGTAGAATGAAAAGAATATATATAATAATAAGCATTTGATTCAATTAAGGGAATTAAATTATAATAAATGGTCATTTAATAAATTCAACGTTTGTGAGAAATCATAATAGTTGTGTAAAATGTGTACAAACTTGGATTTGGAAGTTTATTGGATTTATAACGGTTTTGTTATTAAGTGTATGAGTTTAAAAGTTATTCCCTTTTGTAAAGTAATAGAAGAATGCATAAGATATAAACAGGGCTTAATAGAATTGACAATTAATGAATTGAATAAATTACCCATTTATGTAGATATGTATAGTGGACTATAAATGGCCTAAGCAAATATAAAATGGAATAATCATTGAGATTTGTACTATGAAAATAAATAGTAACATTTATTTGCAAGGAATAAAAGACTATCTAGGTGACTAGAATTTGGAGTAATGACTATTGTATGTTACCTACCCTTGTTTCTTGTTAATTTAGATTTTGGGAATCAAATTCAATTTATCCGCCAATTTACCGCAGTTAAAGTGAAATGAATTGGTGATTGAGAAATGTTAAATACAAATAAGATGTAAACCAAAGAAAATCCCATTTGTAATAAATTATGTAGAATAAAGTAAAGAAACTAGGAAATGAAAATGTGAAAATGTGGATGCAGTGAGATCTTAAGTGATAATAACCTTGTTAGGCAAGTGATAACGGAATTTTGTGTATATGTAATATTTACTGGTGTGTCAAGTAATAAACACATAGATGCAAGAAAAGGAAAGTTGGTAGCAATCTATATATGTTATTTATCTTACTTAGTATATTAAATAAGGTTTGGAATTCAAATTTTAATTAAAGGAGTTGGTAGCATGTTAGTAGGAAATAATTGTAAGGGTGGGATAACAACTACTATAAACTACCTAATTTAAATGAGTCAATGAACTTATTTGAAATAACGTTCATCTAAATATGAGTAATTAAAATGGCGGGGTCAACAATAAACGTTACTTTAGAATAAATTTATATTTTAACGGAAGTGTGAAAGTAAAGCAATAGAAGCGTAAACTTATCAAGGTAGAATTTAGTAGTGTAATGAAAAAAATGTTAAGAATGTTATAGTATAATGATTGATTGGAAATCAAAATTTACTTGTTTGAATGTAACTTTAGGGAAATTGGATTTAATTAAAATAAGAAGGAAGAAAAAAAAATTGGATGAAATTTAATGTTGGAATATTAAGTAAATATAAACTTAGATAAAATTTAAGGATATCTACCTAATAGAGTGTAAAACCAATGTTAATTTCATCTATTTAATACTAATAGGTTAATAATAGAATGAAGAGTAAATTTAATGTTAAGTTAATATGAATTAAGGTAATATTGGGGAATAATGTGAATTTTCTTCATAATATGATAAGTTGTAGAATACAACGTAAACTTAAGTATAACCTTTGGATTGAAAACATTGTTAAGGGTTACCTGTTAAATTTGGATGGAATTGGCAATAAATGTTACACTTATGGGTAAGGAAATAAAAATGTCCAGAATTTGTTCATATTTACTATATTTCAAAACCAAGTTTGTTCATATTTACTTTATTTCTTTCCAATAATTATAAATAACCTACTTCTTATTCTTCTATTACATTTTGTTTCTCCTAACTCTAACCCTAGCCTCCATGCTATTCTTCTTCTTCTTCTTCTTCTTCTTCTTCTTCTTTTTTCTTATTTTTCTCAAAGCTCCTTATTATCTCTCATTTTAATTTTTTTTTTCCTTTCTCTTCAAATATTCTTCTTCTTCTTCTTCAAATTTACTTCTATTTCAAACTTTCTTCTTTTCAAATCTAGATCTCCTCTTCCGTTTTCAGTTCTTATTTTAATCATTTTTTTTCAATTCTTCTTTTTCAAATCTTCTTTTTCTTTCAAACCTTTTAAAATACATACATTCATATAATAAGGAGGAAAATTAAAGTAAATCGAAATAAAAGAAAAATTACGGAACAAAGTTAGCAATCAAGAAGAAGCATATGCGTTTTTCACGAGGGAATGTGGATGTGGCACGGTATTTTATTTTGTTTTGTTTTTTTTTTTTTTTATTTCAATTGAAATCGTTTAATTGTGATAACTTTCACATACGAACTCCGTTTCACACGAAATTTCTTTTGTTAGGATCGTAATTAAATTTCGGATCTGATGACGCTGGTTTGGATAAATTTAGAGACCGTCAAATTTTGGGTTTAAATCGGATTTACATTCGATTTAAATTCAAAAGGTGAGTGTTTTAACTCACTCACAATTACTAGAAGCTTTTATGTTTGTTAAATAAATTTTAGAAATGAATAGAAATTTATTTATGAGCTTTTGGCATGTTATTTCACCCATATCTGTTGAATTGCATTTTTTGAATTTAGCTGTTAATCAAATTGATTGATTGCGTATTAATTGGCTGTTAGAAATTATTGTTTGCATAAGAACTGCTAGTTAACAGTTATGTCAATTATCACTGAAAATAAACTGTTAGATTTATAGTTGATAAATATAATTTGAATTAAACTGCCAATTATTACCTGTTGTATATTCCCAAACATATTTTGTTATTGGTTGATATTGCTTGATGTTTGTGACTGGATGATGGATGTGTTGTTGAATGGATGTTTTATTTGATATCATTAAACTGCAAGTTAGCATACATTTTACATTTCATTCGGGATTGTGGTTTGAAATGATAAAACCGCAAAGTTTTATTTTTAAATTGCGGATTGAAATGATAAATATCCGTATCACTTGACCATAGGATAGAAAATTATATACAGGCACCGCGGTCTATATATAACTATTTTAATGTGATTTCTATGGTTTGGATTGAGTACGGTCTATAAATCTTAAATTTATATTGTATAAATATTTTATTCCATATTTATATACCTATGAAGTTGAAATTTTGAAATTAAAAGGAATATAAATTTCTTTATTGAAAATGGAAGAAATTTAGAAAATGGAGTTTGGTAAATTCATATCCTATGTTTAAATGTAAAGTTGGAAATTTTAAGATATGATATTTGTAATTGGATTTTCCCAAAATAAATAGAAATGGATATTCTAGTATAATTTGAAGTGGAAAAATTCTATATATATATATATATATATATATTTTACTAGAAATTGAAGTCTTATTAATTATGGATTTTATGTGAATGGTCAAGATTAATTAATAGAATATTGATTTTGAAAGGATAAAAATCCAACTTTAGTTGAAATATTAATGCTCAAAAATGGATATAAATATATATAAAATTGAAATGGTTTTGGGACTTGAAGTAATATTTTGGATTTTGGTTTAACTTTAAAACAAGAAATATTTGGAAAGCCATGTAATTTATTCTTTATAAAACAACAGTAAAGTTAAACCTTTTTAATTCGCATACCATTGAATATCCAAACCATTTAGTTTTGAAAATAATGGTTTTAAAATACTATGGATTTTCGAAGAATTATGTTGAAAGTTACAAACAAAATATTGGTTACATGGGATATTAAATAATAAAAAGTGACATAATTTTTGGGAAGGAAAATTTTATTTGGGAAACGATATCATTGATTTGGGCTTTTATAAAATAATATGAAAATAAATTGTTTGTGTTTTTAAAGAAGAAATGATATCGTAATATTATGGTTTTGAAAGGGATTATATTCTGGTTTTAAAGTATAAACTGTTTTTAAATAACCGCGGCGTTATAATAACGATTGGTTGGCAAAGAGACCGGGATCGGATATGGACATACTCTCTGTCGATACCGAAAACCACTTTGACTAACCGTGTACGCGGTGGAGATTCCAGAATGAAGTAGGTGGTGGCGACGTTTCCTGTAAGGTAAATACGTGGACCCAACTCCCGTGAGTTGGCATAAGGTGGCTAAAACAGGAGCGATTCTCAGGCCAATGAGGTCATTCCTCTGATCGGACGCTCCTCTTCGATATTATACTTTGACTTGGATTTGATTCAGTGGCCACTTCTATATTTTGATTTTGGGAAGTTTGTCCGAGGTGGGCGGTAACTGCGGCTACGCGTTTCCACCAGCTTGGATAGCAATTGGTATATCTACCCTGGCATTGCCTAGTTGTGCCGTGTCACCTACCATATCGAGCCTTTACTACGAGTTTCTATTTGTGTCGTACCTATGGAGTATCCTCTGGTAGCTTCCCGATCAGGAGGTATTACGGTACTGTATAGACTATTGGCATTTTACGTGTTAAGGTGGAAAATGTAAAGCCTTAACGCTATTTAAAAGTAAGTTTATTTTATAAATAGACACTATTATAATAGCGCAATATATTACATAGTAAATAGTTTAACGGATCCTTAGGAGATGTAAATCCCGAGCATCTCTTGAGTTACTGTACTCATATTTATTTCTGTTTATTTAACTCACATAAGATATTCTAGTCTGACTCGAGTGTTTTTGTCTTTTCAAATTCGCTCGGGTCAGTCCGAGCGTTTCAGGATTTGAAGATTTAGCTTTGGAGGACGAAGACGAAGATTTGTATTATTATTATTTATACTAGTGCACTACACCATTTAATTCCGCTGCATTGTTGTATTGGTATGTGTAACTCTGATATTTATTGCACAAGAAAAATAAATTATTTTGTAAAACAGTTTCATGAACTGTATATTTGATTATTATATTTTATCCTTCCGCTGTGAGATTCTGTTTTGTTTTATTTCTTCTCTATCTTTCTCATTTACCCCATAACAATCCGACCTTCCGTATGGTTTGAATTGGCACGTGTGTCGGTTTAAAGTGTGCAAAAAGGCGGGATGTTACAGTTGGTATCAGAGCTTTGGTTTAGCGATAAACCTTGGCTTTGTGGGGTTTGACTCTTTGTTAATAGGGTAGTAATATCCTATGGGAGTCGCTGAGTGTATATATATGAGAGAGCGTATTTGTTAGTATTAATAAAAAGATTTTTATATTGTGTTAATCTGTTCCGCTTTGTATTTATAAATTCTGGTTGATGCATGGGACGCTATGTCATCAATAGGGATTTCTAAACACTTAATAGGACAGACCGACATAATATTTGTTTTAGTATAGGTAAATGAAAGAATTTTGCCTATTATATTTTCTATATATAAAAATATTTTTATAAAGATATATATATATATTTAGTTGCTATAGATTGGGTGTTAGGAAATAAAATATTTATAATAACTGAAGCTAAGTTGAAATTATGATAAATCAAATTGGAGATTTTAGAACTTAAGTCCGAGATTTTTTCCAAATCTGCTTTCAAAGAATTTGTGAAATTTATTGATTTGGTTTATAAGTAATTTCTTATATAAATATTTCGTATAATTTGGAAGAATTGTTTTAAAGAAGATTTTGGGAAAAAAAAAATTAAATTCTGTACTTTCCTCTCTGTCACTGGAAAATAAATTCGGTGATGACGGCCGCATCATCGACTTTCATTTTGAGTTTCGAAGGGGAAAGGCCACTGTAGTAAATTCTACTGCAGATTTATTATGAAATTTTCTAAAAAAAAAATTTCTTTTATTGTTCTAACTATAATTAGAGATTTTGAGTTGTAAGAACTTATTTATCTATTATTTTGAAATAAATTGAAATCTGACCCGGAATCCAATTCTAAAATTCTCCATTAATTAATCAATTGTTAAATTGTAGTGAAATAAAAGTTAAATAATAAATGAATTGAAACCTCTAATTGAAATAAGAGAATAATTGCAAAGCTATAAAGAGGAATTTGCATACATATGAGACAAAGAGTAATATGGATAAACATTAAATTTAATTAAAAGAATGGAGATTAAACTTGTATAAGTTCAATTGCAATTTCCTTAACATAAATAACTTACCCAAATATAAAAGTTGAATTGTTAAATGAGAAACTGGAATTGAATATTTTACAAGTAGGAATTTAGGAAAAATGAAGTATTCAATAAATTACTGTTATAATAAGAATTTAATGGTATAAACTTAGGTTATAATTGAAATTTTACTGAAAAAGGGTTAAGAATTATTAATAGATGATATGAACCTAAGTATATAAAATGAAATTCAAAATAAGAATTGATTGTATGATTATTGACTTAAGTATGTTTTAATCTTCCCTATTCTAATATAATGGAAAGTAGGAAAAATTAAATGACTGCAATTCATAGTTAATGGATAAATAAAAACTTCCACTTATAAGAATGAATGTTAGCAGATTAAGAATTTAAGGGAAATCTTACAAGTGAAGAGTAAGGAAATGAAGATATTCAAAATATTTGTTGTTATTAATGAGAATTTATTTTATAAACTTAGGTAATAAAAGGAAACTTAAGTAATAAAAGGAAATACAAATATAATGAATTTTGGGATAATTGGAAAATAAAACTTGTAAGAACAAAGAAATCCCTCATAAATGAAGGGAAGAAAATCAAACTACTGAAGTATGAAATAAATGTATAATAAGTTATTTTGGTGTTGATTTGAATTGTTTGGTTGATGTATGGTTGTTGGGTAAGGAATTTTGAAGTTGTTGGATGGAGAAATAATCTATCTTTGTTCCATCTAAGACTGTTGAGTAAAGGATGCACTTGATAGTTATTTTACATTTCGTACAATTTCGGAATTTGAACCTAACAACTAATTGTTTGTTTGATTGAATGATTTTGTTTGCGGTGTGTGCTGTTTGTTAAAATGTATGGTTGTTGCATTTGATTGGATATGAATGATTGAATCCACTAGAATAGTTCATTTTAAAATAAATATTTAACCTTTTAGGCTTATAAGAAAATACAGGTTATGGAAGCAACTGCTACTGCTTTTGGTTCCGTAATAATAAGCGTATTGCCCGACAAATAGGTACGTTTCCGGATTACGTATAAAGCGCTATTTTATATATTTTCCCGTGTTGGGATATTTTATTTGGATAATATGTGTAATATATTTGTATATTTGGATATTATATTTTCTCCAGAGTCCCTCCGTACAAAGGAGACTGTGCCAAAATTTTCAGGAAATTTTGGACTTAGAATTTTGTGAAAGTATTTTCCCAACTTTAATAATTCAAGTATTAAAGGATATAATGATTATAAAACAAGTATATTTCATTAAAGGAAATTAATCCAGTAAAATATTGTTTATAAGTTAATATTTGAAATAAGATGCACTGTAAATCTTCCTCCTCCCTTCTTTTTCCTTTTCGGGGACGAAAAGTTTTGAGTGGGGGAGATTGTAACGACCCGTTAAATTTATGATATTTAATAAAATGAATTAATATAATTTCTAATTTGGTTAAGAATAAATGTAGAAATTTGGTATAGTGGTTGCAATTTAGTGTAACTATAAAATTTTATGATAATAGATGTGTATAATGTAAATTTTCACAACTTGATTTAAAGTAATTTTGAAGAAACAAATAAATGTTGAATTTGTGAATGTTAGTATAAATATTAACTTAAATGGTGTTCATTAATACAAAGATGTAATTAGTGTAGATAGTAATAATTTATGCCTGTAGTGAAAGGAAAAGAAAACTAATAGAAACATAAAATTTATTTTATGTAAACAAAAGTATAGTTTTGAACAAACTTATGAAAATTGATAGAAACAGTGTTTGTAATCAGTTTGGTTATTTTATATTTGAAAGATAGGGATGTGTAAATACGTTAATGAATATAAAATGGGAAGGAATGGTAGAATGAAAAGAATATATATAATAATAAGCATTTGATTCAATTAAGGGAATTAAATTATAATAAATGGTCATTTAATAAATTCAACGTTTGTGATAAATCATAATAGTTGTGTAAAATGTGTACAAACTTGGATTTGGAAGTTTATTAGATTTATAACGGTTTTGTTATTAAGTGTATGAGTTTAAAAGTTATTCCCTTTTGTAAAGTAATAGAAGAATGCATAAGATATAAACATGGCTTAATAGAATTGACACTTAATGAATTGAATAAATTACCCATTTATGTAGATATGTATAGTGGACTATAAATGGCCTAAGCAAATATAAAATGGAATAATCATTGAGATTTGTACTATGAAAATAAATAGTAACATTTATTTGCGAGGAATAAAAGACTATTTAGGTGACTAGAATTTGGAGTAATGACTATTGTATGTTACCTACCCTTGTTTCTTGTTAATTTAGATTTTGGGAATCAAATTAAATTTATCCGCCAATTTACCGCAGTTAAAGTGAAATGAATTGGTGATTGAGAAATGTTAAATACAAATAAGATGTAAACCAAAGAAAATCCCATTTGTAATAAATTATGTAGAATAAAGCAAAGAAACTAGGAAATGAAAATGTGAAAATGTGGATGCAGTGAGATCTTAAGTGATAATAACCTTGTTAGGCAAGTGATAACGGAATTTTGTGTATATGTAATATTTACTGGTGTGTCAAGTAATAAACACATAGATGCAAGAAAAGGAAAGTTGGTAGCAATCTATATATGTTATTTATCTTACTTAGTATATTAAATAAGGTTTGGAATTCAAATTTTAATTAAAGGAGTTGGTAGCACGTTAGTAGGAAATAATTGTAAGGGTGGGATAACAACTACTATAAACTACCTAATTTAAATGAGTCAATGAACTTATTTGAAATAACGTTCATCTAAATATGAGTAATTAAAATGGCGGGGTCAACAATAAACGTTACTTTAGAATTAATTTATATTTTAACGGAAGTTTGAAAGTAAAGCAATAGAAGCGTAAACTTATCAAGGTAGAATTTAGTAGTGTAATGAAAAAAATGTTAAGAATGTTATAGTATAATGATTGATTGGAAATCAAAATTTACTTGTTTGAACGTAACTTTAGGGAAATTGGATTTAATTAAAATAAAAAGGAAGAAAAAAAATTGGATGAAATTTAATGTTGGAATATTATGTAAATATAAACTTAGATAAAATTTAAGGATATCTACGTAATAGAGTGTAAAACCAATGTTAATTTCATCTATTTAATACTAATAGGTTAATAATAGAATGAAGAGTAAATTTAATGTTAAGTTAATATGAATTAAGGTAATATTGGGGAATAATGTGAATTTTCTTCATAATATGATAAGTTGTAGAATACAACGTAAACTTAAGTATAACCTTTGGATTGAAAACATTGTTAAGGGTTACCTGTTAAATTTGGATGGAATTGGCAATAAATGTTACACTTATGGGTAAGGAAATAAAAATGTCCAGAATTTGAGTATATTAAGAAATGGGGATTGAAATTGAAATCTTGCAACGAATCTAATAATACGTTACATAAGTGTTAAGTTAAGGTAACATTTGGAAAATATGATAATGATTTTCAAATTGAACAAGTTGTGGAATTAATAAGGATGGAAGAAAAAAAAATCAAGATTTATTTTATTTATTGGAATGAAAAATTTATAACTTGATTTATTGCGAATAATTGAAATTTAATTTGGTAATTGGCGAAATGATTAATGATTAAATTAACATAGAACTTGTTGTTAGTTATTAAAATTGTTTAAGAAATCAAAGGAGAGAAATTTTATAAAATTTTAAATTTTGTAATTGGATTGGCTAAAGTGGGAAAGTGGAATTAATCAACGTTGTTATTTTTATCTCCTTCCCTATTAGATCCTTATGTGATTGCATCCACATTTATTGTTGATTATTCCTATATATTGTCACCAATTAATCGTACTTGATGTATGTTTAGCAATTTTGTCACACAGTTAATGTATGAATATATATATATGATGTATTCAAATTTTTCTGTATCTAGCACTTAATTAATTTAGAATCAAACTAACGAAACGTGTCATTTATTTTTGTCCCTCCATATTCATTCCCTTTCTAATAAATAATTACCTCTTTTGAATACCTGCTACTTTTAAAAAGGTTGTTCATATTTACTATATTTCAAAACCAAGTTTGTTCATATTTACTTTATTTCTTTCCAATAATTATAAATAACCTACTTCTTATTATTCTATTACATTTTGTTTCTCCTAACTCTAACCCTAGCCTCCATGCTATTCTTCTTCTTCTTCTTCTTCTTCTTCTTCTTTTTTCTTGTTTTTCTCAAAGCTCCTTACTATCTCTCATTTTTTTTTTCTTTCTCTTCAAATATTCTTCTTCTTCTTCTTCAAATTTACTTCTATTTCAAACTTTCTTCTTTTCAAATCTAGATCTTCTCTTCCATTTTCAGTTCTTATTTTAATCATTTTTTTTCAATTCTTCTTTTTCAAATCTTCTTTTTCTTTCAAACCTTTTAAAATACATACATTCATATAATAAGGAGGAAAATTAAAGTAAATCGAAATAAAAGAAAAATTACGGAACAAAGTTAGCAATCAAGAAGAAGCATATGCGTTTTTCACGAGGGAAGGTGGATGTGGCACGGTATTTTATTTTGTTTTGTTTATTTTTAATTTTTTTTTATTTCAATTGCAAATCATTTAATTGTGATAACTTTCACATACGAACTCCGTTTCACACGAAATTTCTTTTGTTAGGATCGTAATTAAATTCCGGATCTGATGACGCTGGTTTGGATAAATTTAGAGACCGTCAAATTTTGGGTTTAAATCGGATTTACATTCGATTTAAATTCAAAAGGTGAGTGTTTTAACTCACTCACAATTACTAGAAGCTTTTATGTTTGTTAAATAAATTTTAGAAATGAATAGAAATTTATTTATGAGCTTTTGGCATGTTATTTCACCCATATCTGTTGAATTGCATCTTTTGAATTTAGCTGTTAATTAAATTGATTGATTGCGTATTAATTGGCTGTTAGAAATTATTGTTTGCATAAGAACTGCTAGTTAACAGTTATGTCAATTATCACTAAAAATAAACTGTTAGATTTATAGTTGATAAATATAATTTGAATTAAACTGCCAATTATTACCTGTTGTATATTCCCAAACATATTTTGTCATTGGTTGATATTGCTTGATGTTTGTGACTGGATGATGGATGTGTTGTTGAATGGATGTTTTATTTGATATCATTAAACTGCAAGTTAGCATACATTTTACATTTCATTCGGGATTGTGGTTTGAAATGATAAAACCGCAAAGTTTTATTTTTAAATTGCGGATTGAAATGATAAATATCCGTATCACTTGACCATAGGATAGAAAATTATATACAGGCACCGCGGTCTATATATAACTATTTTAATGTGATTTCTATGGTTTGGATTGAATACGGTCTATAAATCTTAAATTTATATTGTATAAATATTTTATTCCATATTTACATACCTATGAAGTTGAAAATTTGTAAGTAAAAGGAATATAAATTTCTTTATTGAAAATGGAAGAAATTTAGAAAATGGAGTTTGGTAAATTCATATCCTATGTTTAAATGTAAAGTTGGAAATTTTAAGATATGATATTTGTAATTGGATTTTCCCAAAATAAATAGAAATGGATATTCTAGTATAATTTGAAGTGGAAAAATTCTATATATATATATATATATATTACCAGAAATTGAAGTCTTATTAATTATGGATTTTATGTGAATGGTCAAGATTAATTAATAGAATATTGATTTTTAAAGGATAAAAATCCAACTTTAGTTGAAATATTAATGCTTAAAAATGGATATAAATATATATAAAATTGAAATGGTTTTGGGACTTGAAGTAATATTTTGGATTTTGGTTTAACTTTAAAACAAGAAATATTTGGAAAGCCATGTAATTTATTCTTTATAAAACAACAGTAAAGTTAAACCTTTTTAATTCGCATACCGTTGAATATCCAAACCATTTAGTTTTGAAAATAATGGTTTTAAAATACTATGGATTTTCGAAGAATTATGTTGAAAGTTACAAACAAAATATTGGTTACATGGGATATTAAATAATAAAAAGTGACATAATTTTTGGAAAGGAAAATTTTATTTGGGAAACGATATCATTGATTTGGGCTTTTATAAAATAATATGAAAATAAATTGTTTGTGTTTTTAAAGAAGAAATGATATCGTAATATTATGGTTTTGAAAGGGATTATATTCTGGTTTTAAAGTATAAACTGTTTTTAAATAACCGCGGTGTTATAATAACGATTGGTTGGCAAAGAGACCGGGATCGGATATGGACATACTCTCTGTCGATACCGAAAACCACTTTGACTAACCGTGTACGCGGTGGAGATTCCAGAATGAAGTAGGTGGTGGCGACGTTTCCTGTAAGGTAAATACGTGGACCCAACTCCCGTGAGTTGGCATAAGGTGGCTAAAACAGGAGCGATTCTCAGGCCAATGAGGTCATTCCTCTGATCGGACGCTCCTCTTCGATATTATACTTTGACTTGGATTTGATTCAGTGGCCACTTCTATATTTTGATTTTGGGGAGTTAGTCCGAGGTGGGCGGTAACTGCGGCTACGCGTTTCCACCAGCCTGGATAGCAATTGGTATATCTACCCTGGCATTGCCTAGTTGTGCCGTGTCACCTACCATATCGAGCCTTTACTACGAGTTTCTATTTGTGTCGTACCTATGGAGTATCCTCTGGTAGCTTCCCGATCAGGAGGTATTACGGTACTGTATAGACTATTGGCATTTTACGTGTTAAGGTGGAAAATGTAAAGCCTTAACGCTATTTAAAAGTAAGTTTATTTTATAAATAGACACTATTATAATAGCGCAATATACTACATAGTAAATAGTTTAACGGATCCTTAGGAGATGTAAATCCCGAGCATCTCTTGAGTTACTGTACTCATATTTATTTCTGTTTATTTAACTCACATAAGATATTCTAGTCTGATTAGAGTGTTTTTGTCTTTTCAAATTCGCTCGGGTCAGTCCGAGCGTTTCAGGATTTGAAGATTTAGCTTTGGAGGACGAAGACGAAGACTTGTATTATTATTATTTATACTAGTGCACTACACCATTAATTCCGCTGCATTGTTGTATTGGTATGTGTAACTCTGATATTTATTGCACAAGAAAAATAAATTATTTTGTAAAACAGTTTCATGAACTGTATATTTGATTATTATATTTTATCCTTCCGCTGTGAGATTCTGTTTTGTTTTATTTCTTCTCTATCTTTCTCATTTACCCCATAACAATCCGACCTTCCGTATGGTTTGAATTGGCACGTGTGTCGGTTTAAAGTGTGCAAGAAGGCGGGATGTTACAATGGGTGTTGTGAATATTAATGGATAGTTAAATCACCAGCTATCAATATTGGACAAATGCGTTGATCATTTCGAAGAGACCGGGATCGGGATTTATTTCTCGAAAACCACTTCGATCCGGTTTGTACGTTTCGTGGGAAATGAGTGTGGATTCGAAGATGGAGCAGTGAAGTGCAAGGGCTAGTCGCTACTAATCCTGAGGATATTTCCAAAATGGATGTAGTAGCAATAGTGCATTCGGGTCCGTTCGAACACGGGACGGACTTGTATGGATGAATGCTTTCGTAAACAATGTCACGTGGACGATGGGCATTCTAAGGGATATGTTCTAAAAAGGTAACACTTAGCCTCATGCCTCATCAACCAAGAATGACTGAAAATCACGGGTTATGCAGCAAGGATAGGTGGGTAGCACCCATTCAGGGTGAGGTCATCCCTGTCTAGATGTCCCTTTTATTTCAGCTTATTGGTGCGGTTGCTGATCCTAACCGCGGGATGATCTCACTCGGGATTATCCAGTAAGGGGTAGTCCCGGTCTTGTGTTGCAGGGAAGCGGGCGTACTCCTCGGTACTATGATCTAGGCCACGTACTATGACAGGTGGTGCCCCAGTGCCTAGTCATTAGTTGCAAATCCATTCTCCCTACGAGCCTTGTATGAGTTTTGTTTGTATTACCCACTCTGTGGCTAGTAGCTTGAATTTAATCATGTAACAATTTCGGCTATTTTATAAGTATTTGTATATAGACCCTATTATAATATCAGAGAATTTCTATAAAAATTGTTTTAGCTATCATAAGGTAAAACTCCGACATGTTTATTTGTGGCGTGGTCTTACGAGATGCTTTTGTTTTCAAAGGATTTTTGAAACTTTAATAATCAATTGAGTATGGTTTCTCACGCTGGTATATCCAGACTGACTCAGGTGTTATTTAACTGTAATGCTCGGTTCAGACCGAGCATTATAGGATACATGATTTGATATTGTAGAGCTCAGGAGACGAGCTGGACGACGATGCGTATTCTCGTACTTGTTTTATATACATATTCCGCTGTGTTGAGTAGCCGTGAATCCAGTTGTATGTTACTGATGTTAATGTACTCTGTTGATGTAATATATCAAACATATATAGTTTTCTTTTGTGTAAAGACCTGTTATTATATATACTATATATGTTTCCACTGCGATGGTTAGATTCTGATATTGTTTTCTATTTTCTTTTTCCACCTCTTCTTCTTTAACCCAAATGGTTCGTATTTCCTTGCGACTTGAGTTGATTGATGTAGAATAGTGTTGACTCAAGGGGTGCGGATTTGCGGGTTGTTTCATATCCGTTTTATCCGACCAACACAATAGAGATTTACGGGGTCTACCATATAATGCCTTGAAAGGTGCCATCTCAATACTTTCTTGATAGCTACTGTCGTAGGTAAACTCGACTAATGTCAAATGATCCTCCCAAGAATCTCCAAAGTCTATAATGCATAGCCATAGTAAGTCTCCCGAAACCCTATTTACTCTTTCATTTTGTCTATCAGTTTGGAGGTGGTATGTAGTACTCAAAGTCAACTTAATCCCTAAAGCCTCCTGTAGGCTCTCCATAACTTGCTAATGAAAAGAGGATCTCGGTCGCTAACTATACTAGTAGGAACTCTGCAAATCCTAATGACCTCTCCCATATATAGAGCCACCAACGATGCTGCCATCCTTGTATTCCTCAATGGTATGAAATGAGCATACTCGGTCAACCGATCAACTATGACCCAAATGCTCTCATTTTCTCTCCTACTCCTAGGTGATCATCTGTAAAACCCATGGAGATACTCTCCCACTTCCAGTGAGGAATATCCAATGTTTGTAACTGTTAACTCCATCTCGGCCGTGACTCACCGATCTAACACATCAAATAGGTAGCGACCCAGCGTTCAGCTGACCTAAGGTACGAAGGGATGCCGACCTAGTATCTTAGCATGTAAGACCGACTTAACTGCTCGAGGCTTAGGAGGGATACCGACCTAACAGGCTCGAGAGAGATGCCGACCCAAAGTCTTAACAAATGGACACTGACCTAACTACCTAATGCCTTAAAGGAGACCGACCTAAGCTTTGAGGTAATGCCGACTTAGGGCTCAAAGGAAGAACCGACCTAAGACTTACGAAAACCTACCGGCCTAACTTGACTACCGATCTAGCTACCTAAGGAAATTGCCGACCTAACTGCTATGGACAAGTTGAACTACACTTGAGTCGCGACCGACTTATGACTTAAGCCAGGTCGTTCGCGATTTAGGCATAAGAAAGAGAACGCGGTGCAACAGCTACACACGCGGCACGATAACTCGGCAGCGACTTAGGACTTGGGATTTGGGGCCAGAAGAACATGTATCTCACATCTAAACCGTAGGCCATACATGAGTAAAAGAGGGCGACCTACGACCTAGCCCGGAGCCGACTCACGATCCAACTCATCTCGGCCGCTGCTTACAACTTGACACCAAGAATCCTTATAAATACGCGACCACCTCCAACATTCAAGGGACTTTTGGCCAATCATTTCAAGCGCCAATACTCTGCTGAATTCTCAACTCACCCGACACTTCAAGATCGAAAGGCATCTCAACTAACTTCAAGGGAAAATCTAACCCAATCTACGTGGATTCGAAGAATTCTTCTCCACCAAAGTTCTAGTTGTTTGTCTCGTCATAATTGTTATTGAAGATTGTTGTAAAGTTGTAATCGGTTTAGCAATAAAGAGAATTAAAGTGGACGTAGGCTTACCTTGAGCCGAACCACTATAAAATCGTTGTTATTCACTGCTTTTTCTGTGATTTTCTGCTTATACTCTGTTCCCGAATCATCGGGTGGTGCTTTCACAACTACACTTTATACACCGGGGTGTTAGCGTTCAAATTTTAGCGTTAACATTTTTGGTGCTTTCACTGAGAATTGAACTCAGGAGAATCATCATCATTGCTCCACGAAAGTTTGTTGAAGTAACCTCTCTGAAGACTAGAAGTTTATCTGAAATCATGGCTCCGGGGAGAAAGAGTAGATCTGTTAGATCTGGAAATGTTCAAGAGGGAACCTCCGCTTCCCCAGTACCTAATCAGGCCACTCCACCTGTTGGGGTTACAAAAGCGTAGTTGGATGCTGTAATCTTAGGGCTGAACCAGCAGATAAATGCCCAAAGTGCACAATTGGAGGCTCAGAATGCCCAAAATGCCCTAATTTTGAATAAGTTGAATGACTTGCTTGGAGTAAACCTTCAACCAACGGGTAATGAAAGGAACTTTGCTGGCAACATTCATGAGGATGAAGAAAGAAACATTCCTGGGAGGGCTGCCAGCCCCTTTGAGCGGACATTTCCTGAAGTTGGTGGATCGAAAGCTCGAAATGATGAGGGGTATCTTTCTGAAATGGTTCGACAAATCATGAAAGAAAGCATTCAAAGGAATGAAGATGAGAAGGAATGGGGTTTCACTCCAAGTAAAACCCCGTTTACCGAAAGAATCTTAAAGGCTGTGTTCCCAAGGAAGTTCGTCCCTCCAACTATCCCAGCTTACAAAGGAACAAGTGATCCGAACGAATTCTTGTATAAGTATGATTGGCACATGACAGGTGCCAGAGCTTCTGATGAAATAAAGTGTCGATATTTTCCTGTATATTTGGAAGGTGTAGCTCTGCTTTGGTTCACCAAGCTAACAATTCGGTCCATAGATCATTTTTCTGACCTAACCCGGAAATTCAAGGAGCAGTTCAGACTATACGCTTCAAAAGCCAAAGATATCATGTCATTGTCAATTTTAGAGCAGAATCCAGGGAAACTATCAGATCTTTCTTGAATCGCTTTAATATAGCGCTGGCCGAGGTAGACAATGCAGAACCACGGATGATCTTGACCTATCTGATGAGGGCCATCGACAAGTCGAGCGAATTTGGAAAATGGCTTAACATGAAGGAACCAAATTCCCTTGAAAAATTCTACAGGAAAGCAGATGAGTTCATACGCCTGGAAAGTCGTCCTGTACCGGTAAAGGCAGCATTGGAAAAAGATGAAAATAACATTGTTGCTCCACGCAAGAGTGAATCTGTAGGACAGAAAAGGGAAAATAACGATGGGAAGAAACAGAAAAATCTGAAGAAGCCTCGTTCCTTCAAGCCATCGGAATATACTCCTTTATCGGATACGCCGGAGCGTATTTACCTTGCCACTTAAGATTCTGTTGATTATCCTAAACCTCCCGTTCTGAGTACCGGGAAAAAAGCTGTACAAAGCGGAAAGTTTTGCCGCTTCCATAATCAACCCGGTCATGATACCGATGAATGCCGCCAATTGAAAATTTTGATTGAAGAATTGATAAGGGAAAACAAGCTGCAGCAATTTGTGGAAAAGAATAGCAGTAATCCCGCTTTGATGAGCAGGAGCAACGAGCTCCTGCTCATCAACCCAGGACAAGTGAGAAGACTGCAGGGCATGATCCGGAAGGCCTGTTATCAATGTCATTACGGGAGGACCTCACCCAGCAGACAGGAGCTGGGGTGAGATGGAAAGGTATACCCGAGCTTTGAAGTATGTACCGACCGAGGAAGATGTATTTGTTTTGGAAGGTGTTATGCCCCTGAAGCAACAAAAAACTTTCAATGATGATATTGTGTTCAGAGCCAGGGATTCCACAGGTATTGAAGCTCCTACCTTGGATCCCTTAGTCATCTCGGCTGGTATCGGGCCAGCTATTGTCAGAAGAGTTCTCATTGATTGTGGCGCGTCCTGCAATATCCTCTTCAAGAAAACATTCGACCAAATGAAGATCCCTATGGCTGATGTGCAAGCCTCATCGCAGAAAATCGCTGGCTTCACTGGGGAGCCAAAACAGCCGATAGGAACCGTTGGTTTGCTTGTAGAACTTGGAGAGGGAGAAAGAAAAGTGGTCCGCAAGCAAACTTTTGTGACTGTCGACGAATTTTCTGCTTATAATGCTTTCCTTGGCCGTCCAACTCTCGCAGCATTCAAAGCTGTTCTGGCCCCATGGTGCCTCACCATTAAATTTCCCACAGATAATGGAGTGCGAGTTATAAAAGGGGATCAGAATGCTGGGCGGGAGTGTTATCTGACAGAGCTACGAGAAAAATGGAAAAGAGAAATGGGAAAGGATGCGGCAACCCCAGTCCGCATCAAAGAACCAGCCTTGTAGCAATTACAGGGCGGACCCTGCACTGGCGAGCACAGCGAAGCACGGAAAGAGATGGATCCTATGAAAGCCAGTGCAGGGGAGAATAGAGTGGTACCAGTGGAAACGACAATACCAGTACCTGTTGACCCAAAGGACCCAAACAAGGTGTTGAATGTGGGTTCACAACTTAATGTGTCAATTCAGAATATCCTAATATCTTTTTTAAAGGCAAATTTGGATGTTTTTGCTTGGACTCATGCCGATATGTGCGGAATATCCCCAGAAGTTGCAGTACACGCTCTAAATATTGATCCAAAATTTACACCTGTGAAGTAGAAAAGGAGAACTCAAAGTCCGGAAAGGTCAGCAGCGTTAAAAGAAGAAGTTGATCGGCTCATGGAGAATAACTTTATCAAAGAATCTACCTATCCGAGTTGGGTTTCAAATCCAGTGCTGGTTAAGAAAGCCAACGGAAAATGGAGAGTATGCATCGATTTTTCAGATCTAAACAAGGCCTGCCCCAAAGACTGCTTTCCATTACCCAGGATCGATCAACTGGTAGACGGAACAGCGGGACACGAATTGTTATCTTTTATGGATGCCTACTCTGGATATAACCAGATCATGATGCATGAGCCAGATCAGGAGGACACGAGCTTTATCACCGACGTTGGTCTTTACTGCTACAGAGTTATGCCCTTCGGACTGAAGAATGCTGGGGCGACATACCAAAGACTTGTTAATGCTATGTTCAAACCGCAATTGGGCAAGACTATGGAAGTCTACGTCGATGACATGTTAGTAAAGTCTACGAAAGCAGTGGATCACATAGAACACTTAGCAGACATGTTCGCAGTCCTCCGAAAGTACGGAATGAAGCCGAACCCTTTAAAATGTTCATTTGGAGTGGAATCCGGAAAGTTTTTAGGTTTCATCGTGAGCGCTAGGGGCATTGAGGCTAGTCCAGCTCAAATTACCGCCTTAAAGGAAGTCAAAGCTCCTAGAACGAAGAAGTAATTGCAAAGTCTCAATGGAAAAGTTGCTGCCTTGAGTCGGTTCATTTCCAAAGCCATAGATAAATGCATCCCATTCTTTGACGCCCTAAAGAAAGGAAGGAAAAACTTCGATTGGACTCCCGAATGCCAAAAAGCCTTTGATGAATTGATTCGCCATATGGAAACGCCTCCAATACTTTCTAGGCCTGGCGATGGCGAGGATCTTCTTATATACTTGGCAGTATCATCTCATGCTTTCAGTGCAGCGCTGATACGAGAAGACAAGAGGATTCAACATCCAGTTTACTATATCAGCAAAAGACTCACTGGGGCAGAGATGAATTACTCTAAGTTGGAAAAGCTCGCCTATTGCCTACTGATTGCATCCAGGAAGTTGAGGCAATATTTCCAAGCTCATCCTATCAGAGTCCTCACTGATCAACCTTTAAAGCAAGTCCTATTCCGCCCTGAGACTTCGGGTCGTCTTCTAAAGTGGAATATTGAACTCAGTCAATATGACATCACTTATCATCCCTGAAAAGCAATCAACGGACAAGCTTTAGCGGATTTCATCGCAGAATTCACAGATAAGGGTAACAGTGAGGAGAAAACGATCGATGATTCCCCAATCCAATGGAAGTTATATGTCGATGGCGCAAGAAACGACTATTGTTCTGGAGCCGGAGTTGTACTTGAGACCCCTGAAGGTCGATCATTATGCTATGCACTAAGATTGGAATTTCCTTCAACAAACAATGAAGCAGAATACGAAGCCCTTATCGCTGGCTTAAGGATTGCTAAAGAACTAAACATCCAAGCATTACAGATCTTTGGTGATTCTCAGCTTATTGTATGCCAAGTCAAGAAGGAATACCAAGCGAAAGGGGGAAATCTGCCCGCCTACTTGTCAAAGGCTTGGGAATTCCTGGGTGATTTCAATCATTACATGATAAGTCATATTCCTCGAGAAGAAAACATGAAAGCAGATTCTCTCACAAAGTACTCTAGCACAGGCGAAGCTCAATTTCTGGGGTTAACTCCAGTGGAGGTCCTGTCGACTCCGAGCATTGATGAGATGGATATTGATTGGATCATGAGCGTGTCTCAAGAGCAAGAATCATGGATGACTCCAATAACAGAATAACTGCTCAATGGCTCTTTACCGGAAAATTCAAAAGAACGAAAGAAGCTACTGAGGAAAGCCTCTCGCTATATAGTCCAGGATGGCCAGTTATACAGACGGGGATTCTCAATGCCGTTACTTCGATGTGTATCCAGGGAAGAGTCCAAAACAATCCTAGCTGAGGTGCATGGGGGAGAATGTGGTGATCATTTAGGTGGTCAAACTTTAGCGAAAAAGATTCTCCGATACGGATATTTTTGGCCAGAAATTAATCGAGATGCAGCAGACTATTCCCGAAAATGTGACCGATGCCAAAGATTCGCCAAAATTCCTAGTGCTCCTTCCACTGAACTCACACAGATGGTCAGTCCATGGCCGTTTGCAATATGGGGGATAGACCTTGTAGGACCGTTACCAACTGCCAAATCTGGAATTAAATATGCCATTGTTGCTGTAGATTATTTTACTAAGTGGGCAGAAGCTGAACCACTGGCTACTATCACCTCAAAAAAGATGATAAGTTTTGTGACTAAAAATATCATTTGCAGATATGGTGTGCCTCAAAAAATAATTACAGACAATGGTACTCAGTTCGAAAGTGAAGAATTCCAAGATTTTTGCAAACGATTCAAAATCCGAAAAAGCTTCTCAGCAGTAGCTCATCCGCAGGAAAACGGGCAGGTGGAAGCAGTAAATAAAATTATCAAGTCAACCATCAAGAAGCAGCTTGAAAGAGCGAAAGGTGGTTGGGTCGATAAGCTACCACTAGCACTATGGGCATACAGAACTACCCACAAAACTACGACTGGCATACTCCGTTTTCAATGGCATACGGATCAGAGGCAATGATTCTGGTAGAAACAGAGGTCCCTTCACATAGAAGAATCCATTTCAATCAAACGGAGAATGAAAAACTACAGCTTGAGGCACTAGATCTCCTTGATGAAAAAAGAGAAGAGGCTGAGCTCAGAATCGCATCTCATCAGCAAAGGATAGCCAGACATTTCAATTCCAAAGTTCGCTAATGCAGCTTTGATATTGGAGATCTAGTCCTAAAAAGAATTACGACAGCGACAGGTGTGTTTGGGCCAAATTGGGAAGGACCATATGTCATAGGTCAGAAGCTTCTTGACGGCACATTCAAACGCACTACTGTCGAAGGAGATCAAATTCCAAGAGCTTGGAACAGCAATCACTTGCATCCATACTTTACTTGATAGCTTTGTTGAAATATTGTAAAAAGAATTATGAATGTATGATTCCTGTAATTGAAAGCGATTGTAAAACTGATGCAAGTGAATAATGAAAGACTATAAAGTGGATGTAGGCCCAAATTCTTGGCCGAACCACTATAAATCTTGTGTTCCTTATTATTATTACATGTCTGCTTTATTTTCGATATGAAAAATACCTTAAATGTATTGCTGAAATGTCGATTTAAATTTTTGCAGGCAACGAAAACAAAACTTGCACATTACAAGACCAAGTGATTCTTGTTATCATTCAACAAACAAATTCCAAGTCACAAAATTCCCGAATTTAAATCCTAGATAAGAAGTGCTTCAATTGAACGGTCAATGATTTCGTCGAAAACGTGCTCTAGCTAATAAATTGAGAAGTTTGAAAAAACAAACATCCAATTAAGAAGCCTATGTCCGTTCTTGCGAACTGGCCTAGCAATGAAGTACACTTCTTTGGATTAAACAAACTACTTGTAAGAGAAGGGAGTGCGAGCTTGAAAAGATAAAAATAATAGAGGATCACTGAAAAGGCATAGGCAAGTGGACAAGGAACAACTAAAGCCCTCTTCGGAGGCACAAGTCCTCTTCGGAGGCACAACTCTTCGGAGGATAAAGACCTCTAACGAGGCATATGCCGCAAAAAAAGAAAGTTCTCTACTCGACCAAAAAAGATTGGAGGAGTCATGACCCTCCAACCATGAGAGAGTAACTTCCAGGCAATCCTCGGAGGCCCATTTCACCAGGAGTTGAAGTGTTACAACCGCTCTTTGGAATTTCACTTCACCAGAGTTGAAATGTAAAACAAAATAAAAGCCCTCTTTGGAGGCCCATTTCACCAGGAGTTGAAGTGTAACAACCGCTCTTCGGAGTTTCACTTCACCGGAGATGAAATGCTTAAAAAAAAAAAAAAAGAGAGCCTCTCCTAAGGGGCAGAAACAGAAAGACCTCTTCCCAGAGGCACAATAAGACAGAAAGACCTCTTCCCAGAGACCTCTTCCCAGAGGCACAATAAGACAGAAAGACCTCTTCCCAGAGGCAGAAATGAAAAGACCTCCTCCCAGAGGCACAATCAAGCAGAAAGACCTCTTCGGAGGCACACGTTTCACCAAGATTGAAGTAAAACTTCCATGTGTTGAAACGTGAAAAAGTCTTCCTCAGAGGTGCAACTTTTCAAAGAAACAAAAATCAAGAAGCCCTTTACTGTGGCAAGTAAAAAAAAAAAATCCTCATTAAGAGCACACTTTAACTTTCAAAGGAAGAGTGAATTACTTTTTCTAGAAAATTCTATTCCTCAAAAGAAGTTGAAGTACTTTACAAATACCCGCTTTACCACATAGAAGATTTCATTCAATAAAATGTGTATATGCACAAAATAAAGAGTGATATCTTCGAAAGTAGAAGCGTAGAAACTTATTTGTGCTCTATTTTTTAATGAAATCATATTCCTCCAAATGTGGAATAATTATTCTCTAAAAAATAAAAGCACAAGTTCCTCATAAAATAAAATATTACAATGGGCTTATGGTATAGGGGCAGCATGGCGTAACTACATCGGTAAAATTGCGCTCGAACAATATATACCACAAGCTCACTGCAATATCGTACAAAGAAACTTGTACAAAAATGAATAGTGAATGCATTCTCAGATATAGACAGAAGTTTATACAAAGAAAAAGAATCATTTTATTCAACACTATTTTATATACAGGTACAGGTTCGAACAAAAGAAAAGCGGGGGGCCGGTACCCGCACAATTTCCGATCATTGCATGCAAAAAAGGCAAAAAAGCGATATGAAAGCCACAGAACCAGAGCCATCATTTCTTCTTCCGCCCACCTTTTGAGCCCGCACCTGGCCGAATGACCAACTTTTTAGGTCGGCTTGTAAGGGTAGGGGATGAAGGAGAAAGGGGCTCGATCGGACTTTCTTCCGTCTCTTCTCCGCCAGTTAAAGATTCCTTCTTATTCTTCTTCTTGGAAACTCCCTGCTTCCCTCTCTTCTTGGAGGAAGGCCCACTCCCTGGAGAAAGAAGTTTGGATAACGGTTCAGCGTCGGAGCCAGTGAGTTCTGGCGTCCTCTCGCTTCCTTCAGTTTCTTCTCCTTTCGGATCTTGAGAAGCAACGGGATCATCTAAGCCGTGAAGGGCTTCTATTTGCTCTTCCTGTGACCCGGGTTGCGAGGCAGAAGGAGGAGTGACCTTAGGAGGCGGAGAAGGAATAATTGGAGGGGGAGAAGCCTGAACAATGCCCGACGTTTTCTCTGCAGAAGGAAAAAAGTTTAAGTCAGCAAAAAGTGGAGATAAAGGTTCGCTGAGATTCAAGAAGTAGTCAAAAAGCCCATCAAGTTCATAAGAAACAGATGAGCAGTCTACTTTGGCAAATTTATCAATAGGGTTACCTGCAGAAGTCGGTTCCCTGATGTCAACTTCGTAAGCCTGTGCCTCGGCACTCTCGCCGCCCTCATCTCCACCTTGTATGCTTGTAATATCAGTGGTGACTTTAGTAGGAGATGGGGAATGAGAACTAGAACCGATAATGTCAATTTCGGCTGAAGGAGAAGGTTGAATTGGAGTAGTTGAGGTGATTTTTCCTGAATATTCTCCTGCCGCTGTTTCGGCCCTTAATTTTGCAAGCTGTTCTCTCCCCTTGGCAAGAGCAGCGCGAGCATCATCATCAAGATAATGCTCTTCAAGAGCTGACTCAGCATAGCCAGCGCCTTTACCACCAAGCATATCGAGTGCAGCCTCCCAAACTTCAGCCAGAGTAATTTCATACTTTGGGCCTAGAAAAGCGAGGCTACCACGCCCCAAAATGCTGTGCAGATAGAAATCAAATAATGTTGAGCTGATGTTGGCCCTCGTTGCCTCGTGAGAATCTTCAGCTGCAATTTTGCCGGCAACGGCCTCATCGCGCTCCATTTCAGCTTTAGAAAGTTGAAGCTTCAGCATTTGAATCTCCGCCTCTTGGGAGCTGTTTTTCTTCCGAAGCTCTTCAATGTCAGCGACATAGCCCTCACTAATTCTTTTCTGCACTTCAAGCCTGTCTTCGGCATCCCTTTGGCTGGCATGAGCATCTCTCACTTGTTTTAGGAGTTCTTCTTCTTTTTGAGAATAAGAAGTAGAGGAAGCAGCAAGCTCATGTTTCAGCTCTTCAACTTTTGCTTCAAGCTCCTTATTGTAAGAAGCAATGCTTCTCATCTCGGTGTCATGTTGCTCAAGCACCTTTTGCCATTCGGCTTTATCATTTTCCATAGTGAGCATGGCCTCTATGTTTGCACGATTAACCCTCTGAAGCTCATCAAGAAGTTTCTTCCAGTTCGACATCCTCTCAATATCAAGCTTGACGGCGTCGAGATTTCATAACATGGCAGACTTGTCAATGGGGACCAAGTCAAGGTCAAACCTTACTCCCTTCAGACACCACTGTGGAAACCGACTTTGCAAAGTGGCAGGACCCGGTCCAACTTGGAATTTGGGTCTGCTAATTATTGTTTGGATGTCTGACTTCCCGAGAGCGGGAGAGCCGGAAGGAATATCAAGCGAGGCAGGGGCGGTAACCTTTTCAGGAGTTGTAGTAGTGTGCTTCTCACCATGTCGGGCTCGCTTGCTCGAGTCTTCAACCATATGACTTTTTCCTCTGTCATCATGGGTATTTCTTTTATGGGAATCGTCACCTCTCTATGAAGAATCGTGGCGCTCTTCCCTCTCTCTTCTTTCGTAGCGCTCCTCTTGAGCCCTCTTCTCTTGAGCCTTTTGGGCGGCTCTTTCTTCATCGGATTCTCTGTAGGAAGGGAGGTAACGCCTATAATCATATTGGCTACGCCTCCCGTAGCGCTGGAAATCATCGTAGTATGAGCTGCTGCGCCCCATCGGAGAATCTGAAATAAAAAGAGATAAGTTTTAGAGGTCTTCAAAGTACAAAAAGTGAGAAACATAAAAGTGCCAAAAAGAAATTCTAAGTGTGTGTGGCGTGCAAACTACGCGCATCAAACTACGAACCACTCTTTAATTGAGGAGTGGTTGTGGGTGTGATAGTCAGCGTCAACTCCTGAGTCGACGGAGTCTGCTGCAGGACAGAAGTTGCTTCAACTACTGAAGAAGAAACCCCAGTAGTGATAGGATCATCTTTAAAGATCTCTTGCGAGGTGGCGAAGAGGTCGCTCAGCCCTTCGAAAGTATCATCCCTGCTCTGCTTGGCAAGGCTAGTTTTCTCGGCTTCTTCGCCGGATTTCTGTGAACGTCGGGGAGATCCCTGAGGGGCAAGTTCGTCAGATGGCCCCGCAACATCAACAGAAGTGGAACATTTCACTAGCAAAGCCTCGGGAGCAGGTCCTTTTGGTTTGGATGTATCTGTAGAAACTGGGGCATCCAATGCTCTAGCCGGGGAGTCTGGGATTTCATGAGGATGTGTAGAACGAGAAGTATGCGAAAGCCCGTATTGGTGCAATAATTCATCCCCCAACAAAAACTTGATGCTCCTCTCTGCTACGGCCACGGCACTCAAACTATCAAAAGTCTGTTTATGGACCGGATCTCTAGAGGGAAGAGGAAGTGTTGAAAAGAGAAAAGAATGAAATTAGCAATTGGTAAGTCGGATCTCGAGAAAGTTTAAAAATGGAGACAAGTAATCTTACTTCCTACTCTTCACTCGGCATAAAACCCTGGGGGGCAACGAGCAAAGAAAAATTGGTTCAGAAATCCATGGACGCTTTCGGTAAGGTTAGAAATAAGTTTGCGGTTTCTAGCACTCCTCACAATTATAAGGGAAGGATGATCTCTACTCTTTGCAAACGAGCATAAGTAACGAATTTCTTCAAAACTTGGTAAGCGATCAAAAGTTCTTCTGAACAAAACGCACAACCCCATCAAGATGGCATAACCATTAGGATGAAGTTGGGACGGAGAGATCGACAACCGAAGGAGAAGAATTCGGAGAAAGTCATTAAAAGGAGGGATCGCTCCGCTTAAACACATTTGACGATTGATTGCAATAAAGCCACGGGGAGGACTGTCGGCAGTATCACTTGGCCCAGGGAGCAGGACATCACTTTCAGTAAAACCAAATTGAGTGCGCAGCTGAGTAAATGCTCTCGGGGTTAGAATGGTTGGAGTTCTCTCTGGAGGGTTCTCTATAGGTAGAGCTACCGGAAAAGTTTCTTCCTCTTGAGTTGCCATTTCTTCTTGATGGGAAGTCATTCTACATAAATAACTGGATATTCAAACATCAAGGTGCACGTTTCCTAAAATGTGTGAGGTGTTGTGTAAAATTAACAAAGCAATAAACAAATATAACTGGAATGAAAACTAGCAAGCATTTGTTAGTTATGAAACCCAGAGACTATTGTTTTAAGCTTAAATATGCAAGTATAATGTTGATGCAGACAAATCAGTTCAGATTGTTGATATTTTGCATCGATGTTTAACTTTAGTTGATTGATTCACAAATATTTCATGCAATATATTTAAGTTGCTTGTTTCATCTCGACTAATCTGTCATTTGATGTAGGCAGTCAATGGCAGTATTCTCGCCTTGGTTTCTTTGTTTGTTATTTTCAGCAGGTTCGCAGCTTATAAGTTAATGCGATCTGTGAAATAATACAATGAGATTCAAGCAAACTTAAAGTTGGGGCAGTTCAGAATTTAGGCAAACTTAGTTCGGCAGTTCGAGTCAAATACTCAAAGTGGGACTATGCTCCTAAATGACAACACGTCCAAAGCTTAAGTATTAGGTCAGCTACGATTTTAAAAGTCTTTCGCGAGATAAGGTTAAGTCGGTAGCGGGTCGGAGTCAAACTTAGTTCGGCAGCTCAGTCCTCTAGGTCACAAGGTAGAGATAAGAAAGTAAGCTCCGATCTAAAAGGCAGGAACTTCTCCAAGTATTGACTCGGTCACGATCCAAGCCTTAAAGTTTAAACCGGCAAGTTTCCTTCAAGCATTATCTCAACCACGACCTAAGGTCACTAAGAGTCAGGTCGGCCAAAGGCTAAGCCACCCAAATTCACTAACTCGCTCCCAAACCAACATCACACTCCATCATCCCGCTAACCCAATAGCCGTTCCATCAACAACAGACTTCATTTCATTCAAAAATATCAGATCACCCAATAAAAATTTCAAAGCCCTGCCATCAAAAATCATTGAGCTTGGGGTGGTAAACCATCTTCATCGTTTAAATGATCATCTGAAGCCGAATCGAGCGAACTAGGCTTCATCAGCTATAAATGTGATGGGATTCGTGATGGAGCAACGTACAAGGAGGCAATTCGAGTTCGAGCGACAGGATTCACGAATCGATAGAAATCTACGGTCGAAAGAAGAGTAAAATCACTTACGCAATGAATGGTAGAAATTATCGGTGGTCAGTTGGAACGAAATCGCCTTCAGGAACTTGAGAATATATTAATGGCGGAATCAAGCAATATAGAAAGTAATGAAGAAAGAAAAAGAAGGTTAACTTATACCATGCAGTGGAGAGACCTGGAGCGGCGCATATGATCTAACTGATGGGTCGCACACGACCCACCGACCTAAAAGTGGACGAGTTAAGAGGTATCGAAGCACACGACCTAACAATTAGGCATATGCTTCGAGGGGCAAATGTTAACTCCATCTTGGCCGTGACTCACCTATCTAACACATCAAATAGGTAGCGACCCAGCGTTCAGCCGACCTAAGGTACGAAGGGTTGCCGGCCTAGTATCTTAGCATGGAAGACCGACTTAACTGCTCGAGGCTTAGGAGGGATACCGACCTAACAGGCTCGAGAGAGATGCCGACCCAAAGTCTTAACAAATGGACGCTGACCTAACTACCTAATGCCTTAAAGGAGACCGACCTAAGCTTTGAGGTAATGCCGACTTAGGGCTCAAGGGAAGAACCGACCTAAGACTTACGAAAACCTGCCGGCCTAACTTGACTACCGATCTAGCTACCTAAGGAAATTGCCGACCTAACTGCTATGGACAAGTTGAACTACACTTGAGTCGCGACCGACTTATGACTTAAGCCAGGTCGTTCGCGATCTAGGCATAAGAAAGAGAACGCGGTGCAACAGCTACACACGCGGCACGATAACTCGGCAGCGACTTAGGACTTGGGATTTGGGGCCAGAAGAACATGTATCTCACATATAAACCGTAGGCCATACATGAATAAAAGAGGGCGACCTACGACCTAGCCTAGCCCGGAGCCGACTCACGATCCAACTCATCTTGGCCACTGCTTACAACTTGACACCAAGAATCCTTATAAATACGCGACCACCTCCAACATTCAAGGGACTTTTGGCCAATCATTTCAAGCGCCAATACTCTGCTGAATTCTCAACTCACCCGACACTTCAAGGTCGAAAGGCATCTCAACTAACTTCAAGGGAAAATCTAACGCAATCTACATGGATTCGAAGAATTCTTCTCTACCAAAGTTCTAGTTGTTTGTCTCGTCATAATTGTAATTGAAGATTGTTGTAAAGTTGTAATCGGTTTAGCAATAAAGAGAATTAAAGTGGACGTAGGCTAACCTTGAGCCGAACCACTATAAAATCGTTGTTATTCACTGCTTTTTCTATGATTTTCTGCTTATACTCTGTTCCCGAATCATCGGGTGGTGCTTTCACAACTACACTTTATACACCGGGGTGTTAGCGTTCAAATTTTAGCGTTAACAGTAACAATCCTCCTGGCTTCTTCAGCTCTGCCTTCACCCTTTGGCAAGCCATACATCTAGCTACATACTCCGCTACTTGCTTCTTCATATCTGCCTAATAGGAAACACACTTCATATTACGATACATCTCGTCACCACTGGGATGAGTGGTCATCCTAGAATGGTGAGACTCTACTAGTACCGCATCAACCAAATCTATACTATGAGGAACACAAAGCCTATCATCTCTCCATTACCATCCTTTCGAGTCAAAGACATAATGCCTCAAAAGATTTACAATTCTCCTCTACCAATCCTCTCAAAAATATTAACTAAATCATCCTTCTACGAAGATCAAATATTCTCCATCAAGATAGGCTGAACATTTAAAGCTACTAGTAGTCCTAGGGTAATATCTGATGATGGTCAAAATCAAAGGTAGATATATACTCCAAATGTCTCCAATCTAAGAATAAGGGACTCAACAATCTCGGATTTTGACGAAACCAGTTTCATTGGATCCGTAATGTCATATTATTGTTGGATTTCAAATTTCGTGTCAATCGAATTTATGGTTTGTCCAGGGCAAGTTAAACGCGTAGAAATCTATTTAAGTAAATTTTTAAATTTAAATATTCGGTTCGAAAACCTATCTTCCAAATATGATCGAATTTGCTTCCGATATGCATTCCATTGTGTTCGTAATAGAGGTAAAATATTGTAAACGCCAAGCGGCACGCTTTGTTTGGAGTTTGGAAAAATTTCGGATGAGTAATGTCGTGAAATTTTCTATAAATGGCCATGTTTTTATTCATTTTGCACAAACCCTAATTCAACTAGGGTTAGCCGCCGCCTTCTTTTCTATGGCCAGAAAACATTCTCGTTCCTCCTCAATTTTCTCTCCATCCATCGACTTTTAGACCGAGACTTCAACTAGAGATTTGTAGAGGGTAGTGGGATCTAGGGGATCAATGGTTGTGATCATCATCTGTGCTTCTTGGTGGTCGGAATCGAGGTTTGGACGCCAACGGTTTGTGCATGATTTTTGAGATGGATATGGGTTCGAGTTCAATAAAATTCATGGCGATGGTATCCGAGGGCAAGGGCTTCAAAATGATGGCACTTGATCGTTCTCTAGTACATCGGGATGGTCGCGGTAATTAGTTGAACTTAACAGCCATATGGGTTTCTTCACGTGTGAACTTGAATGACGAGGAAGACAAAAGAACAGTGGCCAGATTTGATCAAAGGAAAATGCACGGCTGTGATTTTATTTAGGTTAAAACAAATAAAAGAAAATTGAAAATTATAATATATAAATTCGTACAATCTTTAAAAAGCTGTAACTTCTTCATACGAGGTCGGTTTTTGACGAAACGAATTGCGTTGGGTCCGTATTGGCGAGCATTACATTTTAGAGCTAGTTTAGAGTTGATTGGAGCTAGTGAAAATTTTGGGTAAAATTAAACACTCGTTTAATTTTATTCGAAATGAAACACTACAACTGCTATTGGAAACAATGTGAGTACAACTCACTCTTTCTAACTTACTAATATTTTTATATAATTGAGAATAAATTTATTTTATGACGTTGATGATTGTTTGGATGATATATAGTATATTATATATATATATATATTGATAGGTATTTGGATATATTCCTGCCTATTGGAGCAGATGAGACCCTATACGTTCCCGTGTATGAGCGATTGACACTTTGTACACACATCTACCTCTAAGCGGACATTGTACACATATTCTAATATGTATATTTATTGCAGGTGATAGGTTGGAGGGATCCAACAAGATTCCACACCCCTACTGACTTATTTATAGATATTGCGATATATGTTGTTATCATACGATATATGATGTTTTAGATGCGGGTATTGATGTATTTAGTGCTATTGCAGCATTGGGCCTATTTTTGATAATTTAAAAATATTAAAGTGGTGATTTCGAATTAAATAGGAATTTCAAGGGATTTTTAAAATACATGTTTTATTAAATTTTGAATTTTTAAAGGAATTGCACTTATTTTCAATAAATAAATGTGATAATTTTTATGTCATAAAAATTATTATTTTTGGGAAATATAATTGAAATGTGATTTTCGAAATATTGAGGTAACTATTTTGTGAAGTAGTTTAAATGGTGACTTTTGAATTATTATAAATGGTTTTTATATATAAGATTTACAAAATTGATATTTTATAAATCAAAATGTGGAATTGTAAAGAATTTTTGTAAATGTTAAAATGGAGTTATAAATGGATTTTATAAGTAAATAAGATTTATAGATTTATAATTTGTAAAGTTATAAATGAATGGATTTGTAAATAAGAGAATTATAAGTAATTAACTTATAATTTGGATTTTTGGTATCTAAATGAAATAAATGGAACTAGTTAATAAAGAGATTTATAAATAGATGTTTTTATAAAATATAAATGGGATTTGTAAACATTGTTTTATAATTCCAAAATAAATTGAATTGAGTAAGTTAAATATAGAAGTTATTAAAGGAGATATATCCATGATTTTGGACAGTGGATAATCTTTCAATGAATATATAGAAGCATGGAATTTGCAAAATGAATTATATCCACGATTTCAGACAGTGGATAATCCTTTTAATAAAGTGGAAATTAGCCACAAATGCCTCTTTAGCAAGTGGAATTAGTTTCTAGGACACACAACTGAATTAGTCACTTTTGAGGACAAAACAAAATATAATTACTTTCTAAGGCCTATAAAACTATGAAATTTTGTCCTTGAAAGTAATTGGACTGTTGACTTTGTCCTTTAAAGTAATTATTCTGCCGACTTTGGCCTTGGAAGTAATTTCTTTGAATGCGTGTCCTAGAAACTAATTGGACTGCAAAGTTTGTCCTTTTGGTGAAATGCCCTTTTAATAAATGTGTAGAGTATTGAATTTGGATAAGAGAATTATATTCACGATTTTGGACAGTGAATAATATATTAAATAAAATGAATATTTTTTGGAAAGTGACATTTTAAATGGAATAAAATTGTTTGAAGATGTTTTAAAGTGTGTTGAGCATTGAATACATAGATTTCAATATTCATTGTTGAAATAGACGTTTTTGTGAAATAAGGAAATGATGGACTATAACATTGTTGTTATAGTAAATGATTTTCGAAGGAAGATGTTCCTTCTAGTATATGGGATTTATATATCTATCTTATTTTCGAATCCCTATACTAGTGACTTTGGCTTTTCGTAATGTTGTTTTAGGCAACATTCGTTTTGACCCAAATAAAAGTGTTTAAGAGAATCTTTTCCTTAAAGAATAAAATATATGCTTAATTCTGATTTAAGTATATGCAATATTTTCCAAGTGTTGAGAAAAAAGAGATTTTGAATTACTTATTATTAAATAAATATATGGAAATTTTTTCCAATGTTAAAATATTGAAATGGTTTTGATAATATATCTTTTTAAAGATAATTTGAAGTGAATATTTAGCAAGTGATTTAAATAATAAAAGATTAATTAAAAGGGCTTAGTGATTTTTATGGTGCCAAATATTTGTTTGTTTGCTTTGATAGTTAAATAACCGACTATCAAATTTAGCCATTTTAGTTCCACAACTTGATGTGGGAGCTATTTAGTCGTACACTTAGTACATTGCCTTCTGTGTAGACTTGATTATCATTTGTGTTGAGGATGTTGATTCGCATAGTGTTGAGTATTACTCCAATCTATCGAGCTTGCTTCTTGGCCCGAAGGATAGTAAGTTGAAAGTTAGAAATGTGATAAGTCCAAGAGATTTAGTTGCTGTATGAAGTTGAGACACGCTTTTATGTTGTTGGTGCGAAGAGATCGGGATCGTTTTATCCGAAGACCACTTCAGACCAACGTATATGCGACGATTGTGAAGGTTGCTTGTGATGATGTTGATATTCTGGATTTTCATAGTGAGCAACTGCTTGTTGATCGTTTGGGGTTAAAATCCCAGTATACATATAGTTGCAGTGGTCTTTTTCATTATGAAATATCCAATGCAAGGACTATCCGCTACTAATCCTAGGGATTTCCAAACAGGATGAGGTGGGAAAGTACCTTTGGTTTGTCTTGTTCCTGCACAACTTGCATGAGTGTTTGTCTGACATTGCATTTCTAAAGATTACGTACATTGGTTTTTACAAACATACATCAGTGGTGGCGGAGAAGGAAACTTCTCTTATCTTAACACCCTGCTTGAGACATATGACCTTAAGGGTTATATTTTTGTATAAGGCAATTAATAGTCGATGGAAATGGTCGTGTGGAATTCGAAGTGACATGATTTGCGATATGTGAAAGGTAATTGTTACCTCGGGCCACATCAACCAGAAATGACCAAAACAGGGTAAGATGCAACAGGGCTAAGTGGGTCGCTCCTAAGTAGGGTATGCTCATCCTCTTTAAATATATCTTTACAGCTATGACGTCATGTATCTGATTATTGTGGTTTGTATGCTATGAGGGCCCTCGAAAAAGGTCGGTAACGACCGAATGATAACATGTTCTGTACCATCTAGTTATAGAGGTGGGCCGGTCTTATGTTGGTAGATGGCAGATGTTATGTGCCTCGGGACATCCATCTAGAGGTGTACCCTTTCGGAAGGCAGTCCCTTCACTTGGTCAGTTGTATGGAAATCCAAACTTCACTACGTACCTGCCATTTTGATTATATTACCCATTTTGGGCTATATGCTGGAATTCAATCAATGTAACAATTTCGGCTATGGTTAATATTATTTGTATAAACTAGACACTAATATAATATCAAAGGATTGGATATGAAATGTTTTAGTTATCGTAAGTTAAAAACATGTCCGTGTTTATGCGTGGACTTGTCTTACAAGATACTTTTGTTTTTGATAATGGAAAAGTTTGGTAATTTAATAAATTCAGTTGAGTGTGTTTCTCGCGCTGGTTTACCAGACTGATCAGGGTGTTCTTCCCTTTCAATGCTTGGGTCAAACCGAGTATATATATAGTTTCATATTTGGTGCTTTTAGGCTTCATTAGGAGAGCTGGAGATCTTCATTACGTATACACATATCAGTATTGATTATCGGCTGTGCGTAGTTGTTGTTTATTATCGGCATTTGTGTGGACAGGTTATTATAACTGTCCAAGCTGATAACTATTGTTGTACTCTGATTGAAGTATAAATATATATTGTTTCCGTTTGGTAAATATTATTGATATTATATTATATGTTCTCCGCTGTGATGTGAGATTCTGTATTGTTCTGTTTGGTTCAGTCTTCTCGCTTTCTTCTCTTCTCTTCTTCTCTCTTCTTTTCTTTCTCCTTGCTTTCCGTCAGTCCGTGTTTTTTGGGTCGGACATGTTTGGATTATTGTTGATTTAAAGGGTACAGATTTGCGGGTTGTCACGCATGGTATCGGGGCTAAGATTTTGTATATTCCTAAGCTTTGATGTGTACTCAGTATTGATAGGGACAATAGCGCCCTATATTGAGTAGAGTGTATTATATATACGAGGGCGTATTTGTTAGTGATAAGATGTTTTATATTGCGTTTACTTATCCATTGAGCCGTTTGTGAATTCTGGTTGATATATGGGGCCCCATATTATCGATAGAGATTTTTAAACAATTAAATGAGCCAAGTTGACATAGTATCATTTTAAATTGAGTAAATGAAATAATTTTACCTCAATTATATTTTATTTATAAAGTAAGTAATTTTTCAAGAAATTATTATAGTGTATATAAGTTGATTGTTTGGTTGTTGGAAAATGTGAATATATATAAGTTAATAAAAGCTGTTTGAATAATCTTAATAAAAAGAACAATTTTAAAAGAATAAACTATATAAGCAAACGAATTATAAAGTATGGCATATAATTAATATGATAAAAAGTTGTGAAATAATCTTATATATAAGAAGCGAAACTAAATGAATATACTTATAAATGTGAGTTGTAAGTAAAAATCAATATGAAATAAGAATTTGGAAATTTGAATCCCATTGATTTTGAAAATTGTTTTTCAAACTAAAAGTGGTTATACTATTATAAATCTAAATTAGATAAATAAACTTGAAATGATCTTATCTAAGTTATGTGAATAGTGAAATTATATAAGTGAAAGGCTTATAAATGTGACTAATAAATAAAAGAATTTATTTTAAAAGAATATAAAGCACTGAATTCACTACTGTTGCTGGGAAATAACAAGGGTGACCATCAGTATCATTTTCGAGTTTCCATGTGATGGATTTGCTACCAATAACAAATTGAAATTGAAGTTTTGTTTTGATAAACAAGTTTAATTTGAAATCCAAATTGAAATTGATAAATATAAATGAATTGAGTTTTGGACTTATAATATGAAATAGATTTGAGTTAGTATAAAATATATGATTTAAAATTTAACTAAAGGAAATTTAAATAAATTGAATTGGATTTGAACCAGATTTGATAAGTTATTGGAACGAAAATTAAACGTAAGGGGTAAATGATTATATAATACGAATTTGGATGTTTAGAAAATTAAGTTTATAACTTATAAAGTGAGAAAATGTAAGTAAAAAAAATTGTTAAAATGGTTAAATAATTTTGTTAAGAAAACGAAATCTGAATTTGAATAGTGATATGAAACTTGACTTAAGTAGAAGCTAAATAAAATAGAATTTGAATTAAAGTAGTTGTGAACTCAAGTGGTATAAGTGAAAGTAAATGTAAATGAAGTTGAAATGAACCATAACTTAGTGATATTGAATGAACTTGATTTTGGTATCGAAGTAAATTAATAAAGTGATGAATATGAACTTGATTTATATTATGAAATTTAACTTTAATTTGAAAAGTTAAATAGTGAATAAACATGGATTGGAAATGTTGTTATTAGAATTTAATAAACTTGTAACAGCCCGCAAATCCGTACCCCTAAGTCAACACTATTCTACATCAATTAACTCAAGTGAAACGGAAATATGAACCGTTAGGGTCAAAAAAGAAGAGGTAGAAGAAAGAAGGAACTAAACAATATCAGAATCTCATAGTCGCAGCGGAATAAACTATAATAGTAAATAATAGATCTTTACACAAAATGAAACTATATCTATTTTATACATCATATCATCAGAGTATCTCATACAAACAATATTTACCAGTCTGACAATCATACAATCATAGCAGCGGATATATATATATATATAAGTACGGATAATACGTCTCAGGCTCCACCCCCTCTCATGCTCCATAACATCTTGCCTTAAACATATAATACTTGGTCTGACCCAAGCATTATAATGAAATAACACCCGAGTCAGTCTGGAATACCAACTGATAATAATGCACCCAAATTGATTATTAAAGTTTCAAAAATCATTTTGAAAACAAAAGCATCTTGTAACACCACACCATAAATAAACATGTCGGGTTTTTACCTTACGATAGCCAAAACACTTTTTATAGATTTCCTCTGATATTACAATAGGGTCTATATACAAATACTTATAAAATAGCTGAAATTATTACATTTATTAAATTCCAGCTACTAGCCACATAGTGGGTAATACAAAAACAACTCGTAAAAGGCTCATGGGAAGAATGGATTTCCAATAATGACTAGGCACTAGGGTACCACCTGTCACGGTACCTGGTCTAGATCAGTGTACCGAGGACCATGCCCGATCCTCTGCAACACAAGGCCCAGACTACCCCTCACTGGATAGTCCCGAGTAAGATCACCTCGTGGTTGGGATCAGCAACCGCACCACTAAGCCAAAATGAAAGGTACATCTAGACAGGAATGACTTTACCCGAAAATGGGTGCTGCCCACCAAGCCTTTCTGCATATCCACGGATTTTCAGTCATCCTCGGTTGATGAGGCTTGAGGCTAAGCGTTACCTTTTAGAACATTTCACTTAGAATGCCTATCATCCACCTGACGTTGTTCCGAAAGCATTCGTCCATACAAGTCCGTCCCGGGTTCAAACGAAACCGAAGGCACTATTCCTACTACATCCATTTTGGAAATATCCTCAGGATTAGTAGCGACTAGCCCTTGCACTTCATTGCTCCATCTTCGACTCCAAACACGTTTTTGCATGAAACGTACGAACCGGATCGAAGTGGTTTTCAAGAAATAAACCTAGATCCCGGTCTCTTTGAAATGATCAACGCATTTTTCCAATATTGATAGTCGGTGATTTAGCTATCAATTAACATTTACAAACATCCATCACACAATAAATAATTGTTACATTATTTATTTTCCTTGAAAGTATCTTGTATTATATATACCTTTAAAAATATCTCGAATAAAAATGCTTAATAAAATATAAACTATTATCTTTAAAATAAAGTTAAATCGTACTAGATCTTGAAATAAAACTATGAAATTCTATACACGTTTCAAATAAAACTCCAATTGATTACCTTTAGAATAGAACCATTTATAAAGTATAAATGTTAGTACTATTCTTTTTAAAACATAATACTACTTACATTTAAAATAATTACTCCTTTATCTAATTTGATAAATGCTTACTTTTAAAATTCTTATAACTTAAATAATTTCTTGAAACATCCTTTAATACAACTTCAACTCTAACGTTTCAAAACAATACTTCAAAAAAGTAATTGGCTTTCAGGGAAATACACTTCCATTCTAGGAATCCAAAGAATTCTTTTATCAATCTAACACAATTTAACCGAACTCAATTTTTCATTCATCCCGTAAAATCCTTCCCATACTTTAAAAATAGCACTTTTTATTTTTAAAACACATTGCCATTTCCTGGAAATCATTTCAAATATACGTTTAAGAAAATATTTAAAATAAGCTCTAGAAATTATTTAATTGAAAATAATACTTAAGGAAATATATTGTAACAACCCGCATATTTTACAATTAAATATTTAAATATTTTATTTTAATATTTTAACGTTAGTCGGATTTTAGTCCGAAAAGTTAATTTTTGCATACGGTCGAATTAGGACTCGGAACCACTTCCATTGAGTTCAAAACATCGTTTGTGATCTTTTTGAGTACAAACTTTTATATGTTTGGAGTTAGTGGAATTTTGTCGCTTTTTCACTCTGGGCTTTGGGTTTGGTTTAGCACATTAGCCTAAACTATTTACTCTAGCCCAACCCCCTTTCCTTCATAATTTTACTTTCATTTCCTAACACTCAAGCTTCATTCAAAATGGAGGAAGGAATGGGAAATTAAAACTCCAAACACAAATTCATTTGCAAATCCAACATCTAACTCCAAATTCAAAGAGAAGCCATTGATTCTTCCATTGATTTCAAGCTTCTTCTTCATTGATTTTGTGTAAAGGTGAGATTTTTATCTCACATTTTTGTCTATAACTATCTTTGATTGTTAGGTATGAATTCCTAACACTTATTCATGTGCATTAGCTATTGATTTGAATTGAAATGGTGAAAATCCCAATTTTTAGTGTTTTGGGTTCAAATCTTTAAAAATCCCAACTTTGATGTTTGAACACGTTTTTGGTGATGCATCGAGGAGCCAACACGACCGGGTATACTATGGGCATAATCCCCTAGCGTCCGTGCTCGATCTGTTGCAAATTGGGAGAGTTTTTGCACTTCAAATCCCTAGGTCGCTCGGCCTGCATAAGAATCATTCTCGGCCTGCAGTTAGGTCACACTGCACAGTAGGTCGCTCCCCTATAGGTCGCGCCGTGCTAGGTCTTTGCTCGGCCTTATCTCCTTTAGGTCGCCTGTATTTAGGTCACACCCCTATAGGTCGTCCTCACATAGGTCGCTCGGCCTTCTCATATACGTTAGGTTGTTGCACGGCCTTGTTTCGTTAGGTCGCTCGGCCTTAGTCTTTAGGTCGCTAGGCCTTGTTTAGTCGTTAGGTCGCTCGGCTTTTCCCTTAGGTCGTAACTCTCTAGGTCGCTCGGCCTGTTTTCTGGTTAGGTCGCGTGTTCGGGCATTAAGTCGCTCGCCATGGATTGGTCGCATCATGTTAGGTCGCTTGTGTTAGGCCGCTCGCACCATTAGGTCGCACCATTCCTTAGGTTGCTCGTCCCTGCACTTATGCCTCTATTCCTTAGGTCGTTTGCAATGTTGAGTCGCATCATTCCTTAGGTCGCTCGCCCATGCACTTATGCCGTTACCTCTTAGGTCGCTCATCTACTAGGTCACGCCGTGTCGAGTAGCAACGGTATTTCCACTTTGTTGAATTTGGAATCGAATTCTTTGGACTTTATTCACGTCTTCGAATGTGAATTTTTGTGATTTATTGTTTCTACAATCATTTTTGTGATTTGTCACTTCATCTTACTCGTACGAGAAATCTAAGTAAACGGCCTAGTAAAACAAACGGTATGAAACGCTTGCATTTACTTCGCCGGTTAATTCTTGGACTTGTTCGATTAAATCTCTTGTGACAATTTTCGAGTGGAGATCTACAATTTGTTCGTAAATATTAAAGTTAAGCTAGTGGTTATGGGACACGAAGCTAAGCTCATATATTTACTAGCTTACTGTAATTGACACTTATTGATGATCGTTGATGATCATTTTTGTGATTTAGACTAGCAAATGTGCGATGTCTCTTTGTCTGCGAGGGAGACTAAACCCCGTTTTTGTGGAGCTTCGGCTCAATTTGGTGGGGTAGCGACCCATGGTCTTCGGGAGATTTTGTGGAGCTTCGGCTAAAAATTAATGGTTAGCAACCATGGAATAGAGTTCCATTTTGTGATACACGTGTTGGTGAGTTTTCATGCTTCCGTTTTGTGATAGGACTCCACCTTTTTGTGATTTCTAGATTTCCATTGATGATTTATGGAATTTGTGTTTTCACCAATTTTCGTGAATTACATTGATAAGTTTTGTCAATATTTGTGCATCGGTGAATTTATGTGTCATTAACTTTTGTGATTGGCATTGGTATTATTGTCAATATTTATAGTTTGGTGGTTTGGTAAATAAAGAGTATGACAACCCTTTTGATCTTTGAGAAGATTCTCGTGATATTGATTAATCCCTAGTTGATTTTCAATTGCATACTTATCACAGTATGGCTTTATGGTTATCATATATTTATGTCATATCTCTTATTCTATGTCATTTTATCTGAGATTTATAGCTAGACTGATCCGTTTATTATTTTCTTATTAAATAATACTCGGGTCAGACCGAGATGTTATATGTGCTTCTGCTTGAATTCACATCTAGGATTATCGCCCTGACTTTTGGCTAACTACTTAGATTAGTAGTTTTTGTTGTATACATTTGAGATATAGACTCATAGATGTATCCATATTCTTTTGTCTAGCACTTGTAGCTATTCTTTCGTGACACTGTGTATCTTGTTTGACCACTACTCTGATGTACACTTTCATGTGTTATTTATTCATATTTATTTCTGGCTTTGTGATATGGATGTCTATGACTGATTTGTGTTATGTTTATTTTTGTATTTGTTTTTCGAAGAATATATATAGCCACCGGGTAGTAGCTTTGAGTTTGTATCAGTATGTCGGATTTTCGTGGTACTATTTGACAAATCGGTGCTCGCACAAAGCAATTACACGGATGGTCGCTCCTCAACAGCCTTATCCTCCATGCTAGTTGACGGCATTACCCCGTAGTGTCCTTGTCTAGCGTGGGTATAGAGGTAGGGCGTCACAGCTTGGTATCAGAGCCAAACTTCGGAGCAATGTAGTATAATCTAGCAAGGATCATCGTTCTAAGTGCATCTTAGGAGTCGTGCTTTAGGATTTAATTCGAGTCTTCGTACCGATCCATCCTATTTTCTTTATGATTCCTTGTTTATCTATCAAGATTGCTTGATATTCATTTGGTGAATAAGCTTATCCTTCTTCTTTCTTTCTTTCAAAAGGAAGAGAAATGGTTAGACCTGGCCGTTCCAGCGCCGTTCAATCTCGTGCTATTCCCCAAGATGGAGTATTTATGTCTGCCCAGCAGCTTCTTGATCTAGTAAGGAATGCTTAGGAAACCAGATCTAATCCGGAGTCTACTCACCCTAGGTCAGGATTTGCACGTTTGTGCAGCGATACTACCAATTTAGATGGAAAGCCAATCAAAGGTTTTGAAACTATTATTGAAGTCCAGGCTTGGCTGAGATCGTGCGATCGAATCTTTTCTCGCATGAATCTTATTGGACTTCACCGTGTTCAGGTAGCCTCTAGTATGCTCCAAGAAAGAGCATTAGATTGGTATGAGCTTCCGATTTCTGAAATAAATGAGGCGGATCTTACTTGGGAGAAATTCCGGGAACACATCGAATTAAAATTTATGCCAGAAGCTGAGAAGGTGACTTTGGCTCGCCGATTCATTGACGTTGTTCATGGTGAATCTTCTGTGACAGACTATGTCGCATCCTTCGAGCCACTTTCTAAATATGAGGTCGAGTACATAAACACCCCACTGAAGAAAAATCAAAGATTTGTCTATGGCTTGAATAAAAATCCCAATAAGCCATTACTTCTAAAATTTGAAGTTTCTTTTGATCAACTCGTTGATATCGCTCTTCGTCTTGAAGAGGCAGATAGGGAGAGTGATGTTGAAGTTATGATTGCCAAACCAAACTTCAACAACAAGAAAAGGCCTAATAAGTTCAAAGGTCCTTATCCCAACAATAAGAAAGGGAAGCAAGCCTCTCCGGCAACTAAGACTTCTACCCCAAGTGGTGGGCAATGCTACAACTGTGGTTCCAAGGACCATTATGCGTACAGGTGTTCAAAGCCTCGTACTTGCCGCTATTTCAAAAGCCTGGATTATTATTTATCTTCTTGTCCCAAACTTCGAAATAGGAAGGAGGGAAAGCTTAATGTTGCTCAAGCCCCTGGCAACACATCTCGTGGTAAAGGTATTTCTCATTCTATCCTTGATGGCATTATTTTATTTCGTGATCATCCTATTCGAGTTCTTTTTGATATGGGTGCGTCCCATTCTTTTATTTCAAAAGAACTTGTTGATACTTTTTCTTTGGATGTTTTGTGTTTAATGACTTCTTTGAGAATTGCGAATCCGGTTGGTGGATCCGCAACAATCAGTTTATTATGTAAAGATGTCGAGATTATTTTGTGTGATTTTTCTTTCCGAGCCGATTTTCATGTTATGCGCTACTTAGGCTTTGGAATGATTTTGCGAATGGATTGGCTTAACCGCTATAAAGCCCAAATCCTATGTCCTAAGCGGACTATTTGTCTTGGACATCCTCAATCTGTTAAGAAAATTTCTATTGACCTTAAAGATTCGGATTCCAGCTTAGTTGCATCTTTACATTCTTTAAATCCTCATGATGATGATGATGATGATGAGGAAGATATTATTTCTCTTATTCACGTTGTTCGTGAATTTTCCAACATATTTGAGCCCGTTTTAGGATTACCACGTAAGTGAGCAATTGAGTTCAGAATTAATCTCATCCTTGGAGCTCAACCTATTACTCGTCCTCCTTATCGTATGTCCAATAAAGAAAATGAGGAGATGTGCAAACAGTTATCCGAATTGGAGACGAAGCAATTTATTCGCTCTAGTTCCTCGCCATGGGGAGCTTCGGCTATTTTCGTGAAGAAATCTGATGGTACACTTAGGCTTTGCATTGACTACCGCAAGCTTAATGATCTTACAATCAAGAATAAAAATCCTTTACCTCGGATTGATGATCTATTCGATCAACTTAGTGGTGCTAGATTCTTTTCACAATTAGACTTAGCTTTCAATTTTCATCAGCTACGTATTGCAGAGGATAGCATTCCTTTGACATCTTTCCGTACTCCTTATAGATTGTATGAATGGCTTGTTATGCCATTTGGTTTAACGAATGCTCCCGCTTATTTCGTTGACCTTATAAATAGAGTTTTCAAAGACTTCCTCGATCGGTTTGTTCTCATCTTTATTGATGATATTCTTGTGTATACTAAAACCGAGGAGGAGCATGAAAAATGTCTTCGGATTGTGTTGGAAACTCTTAGGAGCAATCAATTAAAAGAAATTTTTTCTAAATTCCACTTTTGGCAATCTCGTGTGAAGTTTCTCGGACATATTATTTCCGAATCCGGAATTTCCAAGGATCCTCCAAAGATTGAAGCGATTCGAAATTGGGAGAGATCGGAGAGTGTGAGGAAATTCGTAGTTTGCTTTGATTGGTCGGTTATTACCGCCGCTTCATAAAGGCCTTTTCCAAAATTTCCATGTCTCATACTAGCTTGAGAAAGAAGGGAGTAAAATATATTTGGTTGGACAAATGTGAAGCTTCTTTTCAGAAATTAAAAGAACTCCTTTCCGATGCCCCTGTTCTTGCGATTCCCGAGGGAAACCAAGATTTTATTGTTTATACCGATGCTAGTCGCGTTGGTTTAGGTGCCGTTCTTATGCAAAGGGAACCTTTTATTGCTTATGCTTTTAGGAAATTGAAGCCAGTCGAGACTAGATGTGCCTCTCATGACTTAGAGCTCGTGGCTATTGTTTTCGCCCTTCGTATTTGGCGTCATTATCTTCTGGGAGAAAAATTGATTATTTACACCAATCATAAATCCTTGAAGTATCTATTTTCTCAAAAGGTACTTAATTTGCGTCAAGAACGTTGGCTTGAATTTCTTGCAGCTTATGATCTTGATATTCTTTATAATCTCGGAAAGGGAAACCGTGTTGCAGATGCACTTAGTCGTAAGCAACAAGCGGTTGTTTCTATGATGATATCCGAATGGAATGATCTCGGAATTCTGTCCACTTGTGAGATTCGAGATCGTTATTCCGATTTATGTTCATCTCTTGTTTTATGTAGCCTTGAGGCTCATCCTTCTCTTTTAGACCGCATTCTTGAAGCTCAAAAGCTAGATCCCGAATTGGCTCTTCTTGGCCAAAATCTTAGGAATAAAATTGATATTGAAGGTTTGAAAGACTTTGATATTGACTTTTGTGGAGGTATTCGAAAATTTGCTAGACTTAACGTGCCAAATATTAGTAATCTTCGTGAAGATATTTTAAAAGATTCTCATCGTTCTAAATTTATCACTCATCCCGGTAGTAGTAAAATGTACGCAGATATGAAGCGACTTTATTTTTGGGAGGGAATGAAATCTGATATTGCTAACTTTGTTAAGTGTTGCATGACTTGCCTAAGGCCGAACACCAAAGGCCCGGTGTGTTATTCCAACCTTTAGAAATTCCAATTTGGAAGTGGGATCAAATTTCCATGGATTTTACAGACGGCCTTCACCTTTCTCATTCGGGTCATGATAGCTTATGGGTGATAGTGGATAGACTTACTAAATCCGCCCATTTTATTCTCGTTCGGTCCAATCGAACCGTTCCTCTCTTGGCCAAACTCTTTATTAAAGAAATTGTTAAATAGCATGGAGTTCCTACTTCTATTGTTAGTGATCGTGATCCATTGTTTACTAGTGGATTTTGGAAGAGTCTTCAAAAAGCTTTGGGAACGAAGCTTAATTTTAACACCGCTTATTATCCCCAATCCGATGGACAAACTTAGTGTGTGAATCAAACTCTTGAAGATCTTCTTCGTGCTTGTGTTCTTGATTTTGGTGGAAGTTGGGAAGATCATATTTCTCTTGTTGAGTTTTCCTATAATAATAGCTTCCAATCTAGTGTTGGTATGGCACCTTCGAGGCACTCTATGGAAGGCCATGCCGATCTCCTTCTTGTTGGTTTGAGGCCGGTGAGAAGCTGGTTTTTGGTCCAGATTTTATTCGTGATTCAACAGAGAATATTAACCTTATTCGTCATAGGATGAAAGAAGCCCAGAGCAGGCAAAGATCCTATGCAGGTAACCGGAGATGGAAATTCGAATTTTCTGTGGGAGATCTTGTGTTTATTCATGTTTCACCAATGAAGGGTGCTGTACGTTTCAGTCGATCGGGAAAGTTAGCACCTCGATATATTGGGCCATTTCCTATCACCAAATGTATTGGTTCCGTGGCTTATCGCCTTTTATTACCGGCTCAGTTTTCTGCTATTCACGACGTGTTTCACGTTTCTCAATTGCGCAAGTGTCTTCGAGATTCCGATTCTATTCTTGAGCCCTGTGTTGTGGAGGAAATTGAAGTTTCACCTAATTTAACTTATGAGCAACATCCTATTCGTATTTTGCTTCGGGGGTTAAGCGCCTTCGAAATAAAGATGTTCCACTTGTTAAAGTCCAATGGTCCTCAAATCCTAAGGATTGCTCTTGGAAATCTAGAGAGTTCATCGAGAGAACACATCCAGACTTACTTTCCCGTGCTCTTTGAGGTGAATTTCTTATTTCAAATTTCTTTTGCGTTGATATGCTTTCATGGTTGTTACCTTATATTTTCTTCTTAAATACATTGTGAGGACGCAATTTCCTTAAGGAAGGGAACCTGTAACAACCCGCATATTTTACGATTAAATATTTAAATATTTTATTTAAATATTTTATCGTTAGTCAAATTTTAGTCCGAAAATTACTTTTTGCATACGGTCAAATTAGGACTCGGAAATACTTCCATTGAGTTCAAAACACCATTTGCGATCATTTTGAGTATAAACTTTGATATGTTTGGAGTTAGTGGAATTTTGTCACTTTTTCACTTTGGGCTTTGGGTTTGGTTTAGCCCATTAGCCTAAACTATTTACTCTAGCTCAACCCCCTTTCCTTCATAATTTTACTTTCATTTCCTAACACTCAAGCTTCATCAAAAATAAAGAAAGGAATGCGAAATTAAAACTCCAAACTGTAGTTCATTTGCAAATCCAACATCTAACTCCAAATTCAAAGAGAAGCCATTGATTTCAAGCTTCTTCTTCATTGATTTTGTGTAAAGGTGAGATTTTTATCTCACATCATTGTCTGTAACTATCTTTGATTGTTAGGTATGAATTCCTAACACTTATTCATGTGCATTAGCTATTGATTTGGATTGAATTGGTGAAACTGCCAATTTTTAGTGTTTTGGGTTCAAATCTTTAAAGATCGCAACTTTGATGTTTGAACACGTTTTTGGTGATGCATCGAGGAGCCAATACGACCGGGTAGCCTATGGGTATAATTCCCTAGCATCCGTGCTCGATCGGTTGCAAATTGGGAGAGTTTTTGCACTTCAAATCCCTAGGTCGCTCGGCCTGCACCAGAATCATTCCCGGCCTGCAGTTAGGTCGGCCTGAACATTAAGTCGCTCCCTTATAGGTCGCGTCGTGCTAGGTCGTTGCTCGGCCTTATCTCCTTTAGGTCGGCCTGTATTTAGGTCGCACCCATATAGGTCGTCCCCACTTAGGTCGCTCGGCCTTCTCATATGCGTTAGGTTATTGCTCGGCCTTGTTTCGTTAGGTCGCTTGGCCTTGGTCGTTAGGTCGCTAGGCCTTGTTTAGTCGATAGGTCGCTCGGCTTTCCCCCTTAGGTCGTAACTCCAAAGGTCGCTCGGCCTATTTTTTGGTTAGGTCGTGTGTTCGACCATTAAGTCGCTCGCCACGGATTGGTTGCGCCATGCTAGGTCACTTGTGTTAAGCCGCTCGCACCATTAGGTCGCACCATTCCTTAGGTCGCTCGCCCCTGCACTTATGCCGCTATTCCTTAGGTCGTTTGCACTGTTGAGCCACACCATTCCTTAGGTCACTCGCCCTTGCACTCATGCCATTACATCTTAGGTCGCTCATCTACTAGGTCGCGCCGTATAGAGTAGCAAGGGTATTTCCACTTTGATGAATTTGGAATCGAATTCTTTGGACTTTATTCACGTCTTCGAATGTGAATTTTTGTGATTTATTGTTTCTACAATCATTTTTTTGATTTGTCACTTCATCTCACTCGTACAAGAAATCTAATTAAACGTCTTAGTAAAACAAACGGTATGAAACACTTGCATTTACTTCGCCGGTTAATTCTTGGACTTGTTCGATTAAATCTCTTGTGACAATTTTCGAGTGGAGATTGATAATTTATTCGTAAATATTTATGTTAAGCTAGCGGTTATGAGACATTAAGCTAAGCTCATATATTTACTAGCTTACTGTAATTGACAATTATTGATGATCGTTGATGATCATTTTTATGATTTAGACTAGCAAATGTGCAATGTCTCTTTGTCTACGAGGGAGACTAAACCCCGTTTCTATGGAGCTTCAGCTCAATTTGGTGGGGGTAGCGACCCATGGTCTTCGGGTCGTTTTATGAAGCTTCGGCTCAAAATTATTGGTTAACAACCATGGAACAGCGTTCCCTTTTTTTGATACATGTGTTGGTGAGTTTTCATGCTCCCGTTTTGTGATAGGCCTCCCCCCTTTTGTGATTTCTGGATTTCCATTGATGATTTTTGGAATTTGCATTTTCACCAATTTTCGTGATTTACATTGATAGGTTTTATCAATATTTATGCATTGGTAAATTTGTGTGTCCTTAACTTTTGTGATTGGCATTGGTATTATTGTCAATATTTATAGTTTGGTGCTTTGGTAAATAAAGAGTATGACATCCCTTTTGATCTTTGAGAAGATTCTCGTGATATTGTTTAATCCCTAGTTGATTTTCAGTTGCATACTTATCACAATATGGCTTTATGGCTATCATATATTTATGTCATATCTCTTATTCTATATCATTTTATCTGATATTTATGGCTAGACTGTTCCGTTTATTATTTTCTTATTAAATAATACTCGGGTCAGATCGAGATGTTAAAGTTTGCTTCTGCTTGACTTCACATCTGGGATTATCGCCCTGACTTTAGGCTAACTACTTAGATTAGTAGTTTTTGTTGTATACATTTGAGATATAGACTCATAGATGTATCCATATTCTTTTGTCTAGCACTTGTAGCTATTCTTTTGTGACATTGTGGATCTTGTTTGACCACTACTCTGATGTACACTTTCATGTGTTATTTATTCATATCTATTTCCGCCTTTGTGATATGGATGTCTGTGACTGATTTGTGTTATGTTTATTTCTATATTTGTTTTTCGAAGAATATATATAGCCATCGGGTAGTAGCTTTGAGTTTGTATCAGTATGTCGGATTTCCGTGGTACTATCTGACATATCGGTGCTCGCACAAAGCAATTACACGGATGGTCGCTCCTCAACAGCCTTATCCTCTGTGCTAGTTGACGGCATTACCCCGTAGTGTCCTTGGCTAGCGTGGGTATAGAGGTGGGACGTCACATATATAGGGTCTCTTAAGTATTTTAAATAAAATTGAACTTTCAAAATAAGGTTATTAAATCAAATATTCATATTAAAATTTCCGTTTGAAAAATTAATACTACTTTACCTTTTTAAAAATAATTAAATACCATAATTACTTAATCAAATATTTGCTTTCACTTAAAAAAATTTTAAAATAATATTTCTTTCCAAAAATATTCTAAACATATTTAAACTGCAAATTTATAATTTGAAAGCTTTCTTAAAAACAAAATAAAATTTCCAGGAGAAAGCACACTTCTCATTCTTTAAAAATAAATCTCGCTATTCTTTTTAACAATTCTCAATTCCCTTTTTAAACCACAAATTTAAACACTTCAAATTATCAACCAATTACTTGAATTTAATTCCTTTTAAATTTGTTATTCAAGAATTTCTTTAATTTTCCTTTAAACCCAATTTATTTATGTTTAAAATTTCCAGGTTGTATTCACCAAATCAGAGCACAACACAATTAAATTTCCAATTTATCTATCACAGTAAATAAACAGAGCATAGCATAACAGGATCTAAAATTTTTTTATCACAAAATATAAATGTGATATATTACAGAATATAAATAAATTTCTATTTGTAAGGAATCTAGTTGGATCCCTCCAACCTGTTTTCCCTGCATCCATAGATATTAGAACACAATATATATCGACTCAATTCGATAATAATTATCATATTCAACCAATCAAGCAATCATTTAAATATTGACAATTTAAATTAACTAATATTCCAGATGTGACTGAGTTAAACTCACCTTGGGTTTTCGACGAGCGTTCAAATTTAAATTCGATTTAACCTAAATTCTTACTTGCTCGGAAAGATTCCAGAACTGTACCACTACGTAGTACACATCTCTACGATTCCGGCATCGCCAATTTCATCGAAATCATAAACAATCATGGTCGCACACTCTACAGCTCGAAATCTAGGTCGTCCCCCCTTTCTTCCCCACGCAACGCTACAGGTTCAAAAACGAATGAAGAACCTAACATACGAACCCTAACTCCGATGGCCACACCTCCCACTCGCTACCAGAACCCCATCTCCACCGCCACAACGTTTCCCACGCTCCACTCCCCCATCACCCAAAATCTCACGAGGCTCGGTCACCTAGCGTGCGCGAATTTCAAGAACGAACACGACCTCCTAGAACCTCCAAACGATGACTACAAGCAAGATCCACCGTTGGATGTATGAAGCTTGGCGAGCTCTTCAACTTTACAGTTGGAAGTTTCTGCTATAAGCCCATGGATTAGAAGAAAAGAGGAGGAGAAGATCAAAATGTTTTGGCCATTGAAATAAATAAACGGCTGCTCAAAGAGAAACTAGAGTTTTCGGCCATTGAAATAAACAAACAATTTTATACATAATATCTTCTTTCACAAGCCATAAGCCTACCTGCAAAAGTATATATCTTCGTACAAATATCCATTTATAGTAAACATTTTAATAATTATGTAAACTAATTAAGAAATAAGCATTAAATTTCTATCATCTCAGCCTAAAATTTTGTCATTTCAAGATATTTATGAAATCTGTCCAAACAGAACAAAGATAAGAAGAAAACAACTGTACTAGATAATACCTTCCTCGTACATACTGTTATTTTATATGTATGTATGCATTTGCTTTTTAGTTCGTTCAGTATCTCATAAAACAAAAGAAGAAAAAGAAGAAGCAAATACTCAATTCAACTGCAGTTCAAAACAGATTCAAGGCAATTCAAACTTCAGGCTTTCAAATGAAAATAGAAATTGTTCTGTTCAAAAGGATTTCTTGGTGAGTAAACATGATTTTTAAAAGCTTTAAGTTTATTTAAATAGTTCAAGGTTTATTGATAATTTGGATTATATGTGCTTCGGTTTTAACTTATGTTTGTGATGTTCTGTACACATCTGATGATTTATACAGGTTGTATAGTTTCTTCCAAATTCAATTTATTCTCAACAAATCATTATTAATCTTAAAATTTGCAACTGAAAAAAGGTGGTAAACCCAAATAAAGATTTTTAGAAGATGTTTAAACAACCTTTGAAAAGAATAACAACTATAATACTGTTTTACAGGAAATTAAACAATAAATTTATAAATTCTACTATTTTAAAAATCTAATTCAAGTTTATAACTTGAATGCTTTGTGAAATTTATGATTTTTGAAATGAAAATGAAGATTTTAAGATTTGTATTTAAGGTGTAGTTTGTATATAACCAAAAATTTCATTTTTGCAGATTTTAGGTTATCGATCCAAATTAAAATGCTTAAACTTGAATTGAAGCTAGTATTAGCATCATGGATCTTGAGAATATTATCAAAGAATTTTTCTATTCTATAAATTAAAGGAACGAATTCGATTTAGTGTTTTAGTTGGAGTTCTTGAACATGTAGCATGGTGTGTTCGTCCTCTTCACGTGATCGAGTTGCTCGAGGGTCTGGTGGAAGGTGGCTTGGCGCGTTGTCGTCGTGTGGCCGAAGTTTGGGAGTCATCGGTGGCGTGAGCGGCGGTGGCGTAGCGTATTAGATGGTAGGTGGAGTTACAGTTTTTCGACCAAATGTCCTAATTTCGAATTCGAATTTATGTAAGCGATTTGAGCTTTGATTTTGAGTCATGGGTAAATTTGTGATTTGCCTGATTGGTTGGTGTTCGCCGAAGCTGGTTGGCGTCGCCGTGCATGTATACGGCGATGCGAAGATGGTGTCAGAGTTGTGGTGTTCATCTGACTCGTATCGTGCTCGAGTAGATTAGGTGTTGGCTTCGAGTTTTTATCGTGTGTGAGAATGGTTTTCCAGATGCTATTTATAACTTTGTTTAAAACTTTAAATTCACTGAAGAAAAATAAAAAAGGGGAGAAGAAGAAGAGTTCACCGGGAAGACTCGGGGGAGATAGGTGATTAACTCGAAGTAACGCTCGAGTTTAATCAAGGGTAGCCTCGGGTTTTTGTCAAACTGCTGTATTGCATAAGTTAAATAATGTTAAGTAGATTACTTTTGTAACAACCCAATTTTTTTAACAAGTATTTTTCACTTGTATTTTTCTAAAAAAAAAAAACTTTGGGGTTTATTTAAAGTGATTAAAAATATAGAAAAAACAATTGACCAAATTTTTAATTAAATAATAAGATCTCTGAAATTTTGACATGGTTAAGAATCAACTTTAATTTGGAAATTTGGGGTTTTGTCGAAGATGGTAAATAACTTAATGTCTAGAAAAATCAAGTTTTAATTAAGAAAACATTAATAGCTTAGGTGGTTAAGACATCTGGGCTATTCACTATAGGTCACGAGTTCGAGTCTCGGCATGGTCAGAATTTCGAATTTTTATGTGTATAAATGAACTGGGAAATTACGCGTTAAAAAGGGCACGTAAATTTAGGGAATAAATACTATATATATATAAGATTATATATAAGTAAACGTATAGAATTTTAATCCGTTATTTTTCTCTTTCCAGTAAAATTTACTTCCCAATTTATATACATATATAATTTGATTTAAATCATTTCCTTAAAATACTAAATATGGAAATTTAAAGTTGTGAAACGGTTAATTTTGTTAAAAGACAACTCCATTTGAATTTTAATAAAAGGAATTTTGTGTGTGTATATATATATATATATATATATATATATATATATATAATATGTGAAAACCAATTAAGTTGTTAAGTAATAATTTTGAAGAATTTATTGTATTAATGAACTGTTAAATTTCGCGTTTAAAGGACGCGTAAAAAAATTTATGGTATAAGTAAAAAAATAAACGTATAAATTAAAAACGTTATTTTTATATAACTTTGGGTGTTTTATATTACGTCAGTTTGGCGTATTTTAAAAATCATATTTCAACATTCATATGTATTTAAAATATCGTATCAATGGTCTGTATACAAAATCAACGCTTGCTTTAATCACGCATATAAAGTATAGAATCCAAAGCTTTGTATAACTGGCAATTAATATTTTCGCAAGCCTTATCTCAAATCCAGAGGAATAACGTGCATATCCAGGCATCAAAGAAAAAAAAAGCACGCAAATCTGAATTTAAAATAGAAACGTTCAAATCTGTTTGTAACTGTTCTTTAAAATATAATGATAGTAATCAACTCTTCCTTTTTTTGATTTAAACATACCATATATTTCTTCTTAAATCACGCATATATCAATTGAGAGAAAATCAATTTTGCATTCCTTTGCGCGTGACACAAAATTTTATTCTTTTAACATTTTTGGCATTTGCCTCTTACCTTTTTGTTTCTTGAGCATGTCACTGTATTCATTTATTCACGCAACCTAAATGGACCAATATATTTGATTGCCTAAAATCAACTCATGCATTCAAATTTAACCTTGCCTATCTTTTCAAATTCTCACATTCCTATTTATATCTCTCGGTTTCCACTGCCTTTATTTTGCAAGATAAAATTTTTCGTTCCTATAATCACGCATATAAAGTAAAAATCATATTTAAATATACTTATCGATTAAAATATCAGTTAGTATAACAAACGTTACTTTTGTTTTAACTGTCAAAATTTATTTTAAACTTTTGTATATACCTTTTCATCCAAATATCTTTTGCCTAAAATCAATCTCTTGCCTAATATCAGTTCTTCCAAATGTCGTTTCTTCAATCTACAATCACGCAACTATCAAATAAAAAAAAATGTTGAAATCAAAACTCATAAACTGGCAATGAATATCACGCATATAAAATAAAATCTAATTGCTAACCGTGGTCCCTAAAATCACACGAGCCTTATCCATTCAAACAAGATAAAAACTGGAAATAAATCACTGAGCTCTGCTTGCTTTTTCTTTTTCCATTGATTTCGCCTCAAATCAATTCTTTATCTGCAAAACGTTCAATCTTCTATCAATGCTGCCGGTTTTTTTTTCAATCTCTTGCCATGGTATTCACATTCAAACTTTTGAACGTACGAAATTTTGGTTTATCAATCAATTGTTTAGGCATGCCAAGATATGTTGCCATTTTTGTACCGAGCCCTTTTGATTTTCTTCACGTATATATGTTTTCTTGCATCTAAAGCAAACTCTCCCCTCTATAAATATATTAGCCTGGTTCGTATTTTATCTCCTCATCTTGCATAACATCATCCACAAGGAGAAAAGCTTCTATCAGGTAATATTACTATTCCTCTTCTTCTTTTGCATCCTCTCCGTTTTCCTTCTTCAGTTTTGTTTCCTTTGCTTTCCCATCTTTTGGCTCGACCACTCCAACCCTGATTACCACTCTAGTGCTCAGCTAGTTTCCTACGAGACATATATTTTGAAAAATAACCTTGTTTCTAGTAGCAGTGGATATGTGTGTTGATGATGAGGTCTTAAGAGAAATGCATTACCTTGCAAATTCATTCAAGTCAGGTCAATAACCTGTAGGAAGCTAGGTTATGGAATTAGTGTAGTTATGATGTAGTAAGTGTTATTCTGGATGTACGTATCATTAATGATTTGTGCATGCTTTACCATCTTGTAACAGTAGATATCAGAGAGACGCAAGTTGTAGGCAGAGAGTTGCGTGAGTTTTGTTTTGCATAGGATGTTAGACATGTTTAAAAAAATAAAATAAATAAATAAATATAAAATGAGAGTAAAGAAGAATATAACAGAGGGAGAGAAAGAGAGTTTTCAGGGTTCATCGGAATATAACATGTTGACATAGTGAGTGAGCCTTCAGTTGCATATAGGCATATCATATAGGCAGGCTTTTAGTGAAATCTTGACCGTGTTTTAGGTAACTGACTTGGGTAGTTATTCGTTGATGATAGTAAAATTTTTAAAGACGAAATGATGTATCCGTGCATGTTTATAAAATATATATATATATATATATATATAAAAGATTCGGTTGAAAAAAAAAGGGAGAAAGCCTGTAATACTTCAGATAACAGAGAAGATGTTAGGTGGAAATGTTTAGTTGCATATAAAAGCATATAACTGCAATATGCTTTATAGTTGTGTGGGACAGTGCATAAGCCTGTAGGTAGTAGAGTATTGGATGCACTTGTACATGCATATATCACGGCCTATAGGAGAAAAACTTCACCATTTTGTTTTAGATGGCCTTTAGGTAAATTTCATCTTGATTTTTGAAATGGCATGGTTCAGTAATGGGTAGGAAAAGTTTCGTTATGTTTTGATAGTATACCCAGTGGAGTGGTCGAGCAAGTCGAACTAATTCTCGTCCTATTTTTAATTTTTGCTTTGACCGTAAATTTCTAAAGTCACGTATCCGGTATTTGGATCTTGTTATAGATTTGAATCTAGGCGTGACATCCGGGATGTTTGATCGTTACTCTCTGTTCGTTTCTTTTCCGGTGGATTTTCGTTTTGAATCAAAAAAATTCTACAGCCTTCAGGTGAGTTTTTCTCACCAGACAAACATGCCTATATTTCTGTGAATTATCGCAAGTGTATGTGTAAATTATTATTTAACAGTTATCTGTCTGTAATATAACGTAGGATGTTAAACTCCATTTAAATTGACACCTCATCAGTTATTTATCTGTTGTAATATAATCCGTATCACTTGACCTAGACTAGAAAATTTTATACAGACCCGTGGTTCCTATAATATTTTTCTGAAATATTTTAAAATTATTTTTAAATGGAAGTTTATAATATTGTGGTTTAATGTATTTAAAGGATTTGTATAAAGATTTAAAATGATTTTTGAATGAGTTAAGATTTTAAATAAATAAATATAACTTCTTTGGAAAAATTCTGGATTTTTGTTAAGATGAGATTTCAGTTAAGAAATAATTGATAATAAGTTGTATTTGGAATTTAAACTAAATTAATAAGTTAATAACCTATTACAGCATTTAAATGCTGTCTTTTAAAATTGGACTGTTTAACCCATAAACTTTAGGTAGCATTTCATAAGTGCTGCAGAAACTGGAATTTGATTGTTTTAAAATGTATGGAAATTAATTTTGGGAAAAAGGTGTAAATTTTGGAATTTAATATGAAATTAGAAAAATTTTAAGAAATTGATTTTTTGATGGATTTAAAGGAAGAATTTAACTTTAAAATTTGGTAAAGGCAATAAATTCCAAATAAATTGAATAAATTTAAAAAGTATGTATAAAGTGGAAAGTTTAAATCAATATTTGATATTGAAGGAATATATTTTGATTTTAAAGTACGAATACCATTTTAAACTGTAACCACGCGCTATAATAATGTTTGGTTGGCAAAGAGACCGGGATCGGATATCTGGCATACTCTCTGGCGATACCGAAAACCACTTTGACTAACCGTGTACGCGGTGGAGATCCCAGAATGAAGTAGGATGGTGGTGACGGTTCCTTTAAGGTAAATACGTGGATCCGACTCCCGTGAGTTGGCATAAGGTGGCTAAAACAGGAGCGATTCTCGGATTAATGAGGTAGCACCTCTGATCGAACGCACTTCTTCGTATGCCATTCATTACCCCTGTGATTGTTTTGGTGCGCACCTTTGATTTGGGAGTGTTGTTCGAGGTGGGCGGTAACTACGGCTACGCGTTTCCACCGGTCCGGATAGCAATTGGTATATCTACCCTGGCATTGCCTAGTTGTGCCGTGTCACCTACCATAGCGAGCCTCCTACGAGTTTCTATTTGTGTCCTACCTATGGAGTATCCTCTGGTAGCTTCCCGATCAGGAGGTATTACGGTACTGTATAGACTATTGGCATTATTTGTGTTAAGGGCTATATGGGTAACCCCTTAACGCTTTTAAAAAGTAAGTTTATTTTACAATTAGACACTATTATAATAGCGCAATATACTACATAGTAAATAGTTTAACGGATCCTTAGAGGATGGGCGGTCCCAAGCATCCTTTAAGTTACTTGCTCTATATTACAGTACACTTGAATTAGCTTACACTATATAAGTATGTATGTCCTGACTCGAGTGTTTATGTTTTATTTTACGCTCGGGTCAGCCTGAGTTGCAGTTCAGTCATCATTCCGGAGCTAGGACTTCCGTAGATCCTTTAAAGTTGTTGGCTTCTCTCTGTCCGCTATCTTATTTATGAAAACAAGACTTTGGGATTTTTATTTGATGATTTAAACTATATTTGGGATGGAATACTTGGTAATTTGTATTTGTTGAGACTATTTATAGTGGCTTCATGAACCACTAAGTATTTTTAAATTCCGCTGCGAGTATTCTGATTCTGTGTCTGTGATTCTGTGATTAATTATTTACTGCATATTCTGAGTTCTGCCAAATTTATTTTTGCAACGCGGTATTTTGAACAATTCAAGTCCGACATGTGCGGATGCGAATGGTTGAAAACACCGGGTCGTTACAACTTTCAACAGTTTAGCATTGTAAGACTTAATAAGGTTTAACAAATGTAAGTTGAAACTTAAATAGTAGTTTTAATTATTTTAGTTAATAATGTAACGATGTTTTAAAAACTTAATGATTATTTTAATTTAGCAATTAATTTAAGTATAAAATTTAATTAACAGTAAAGTTTGTATTTAACGATGATTCGATTTTCAAAGTTTAAAGAAGAGCTTTAAAATGTTAATTAAATTTAATAGTAATTAATTAATTTTCTTAGGAAGCAATTAAGAATAATTACTTTTTAATTTAATTAGTGATGGATTAATTGATGATTAAGTAATAAATCAAATTGTAATTAACTACTTAAGTTAATTAATGAATTGTTAATAGATAATTAATTAGGTAATTTAATTAAGAATCAATAAATGATAAATCAAGTAATTGGCAATGAATAAATGGGTAATTAAGTTTTATTAATAATTAAGGTTATTAAATTAAGAATTAAGGAATGGTTAATTAAGGTTATTAATTAATGATTAAGGAATGGTTAATTAAGGTTAAATAAATTGATTAGGAAGTAATTAATTAAATAGTGTAAAATAAAACAATTAAGTAATTAATTAACTAAGATTTAATAATTGATTAAGAAATGATTAATTAAATAAACAATTTGAAAGAAATAAGTAATTAATTGTTAACTAATGTTTGATTAAACAGGGTTAAGTGACTAATTCTCTAGTAATTGATTTAATTTGAATTAATTGCAAAAGGAAATAAGATTATTGCTTATGGATTGCGTATGTAGAATATCCGATTTGTGATATTTATTTGATGATATTCTGTGATGCTCTTTGATATGCGGTGATATATCTATGATGATTGTGTATGATTTATCTGTGATAAATGCTATGCAATTCAATCATTGAATTAAACTGTTTAAGTTAATTAGACAACTTGGCCTTTAAAATGGCGTTTAGATTTCGATGAGACCGGGATCGGGTGTCATTTATGATTTTCCGAAAACCACATCGATCCAAATTAAACGTTAGGTCATGAATTCTCAAGTGAAGATCGAGATGGTGTTTTCAGAATGCAAGGGTTATCGTCAATAAATCTGAGGGTGATTCCAAAATGAGTGTAACGAGATAACGCCTTCGGTTTCGTTGAACCCGGAACGAACTTGTATGGATTGAATGCTTTCAGCACATCGTCAGGCGGACGATGAGCATTCTAAGAGATATGTTCTGTAAAGGTAATCACAGCCTTAAGCCTCATCAACCAGGAATGGCTAAAACATGGGATGCGCAGCAAGGTTAGGTGGGTCATGCCCAAGCAGGACGAGATATAACCATGTCTAGATGTCCCTTTTTATTTCGGCTGTGTGGGCGGTTGCTAGCTACAATCGCGGGGTTATCTTGTTCGGGACTATTTAGTAAGGAATGGTTTCGACCTTATGTTATAGGGGAGTTAGGGTGGCTCCTCGGTACGGTGATCTAGGCCCCGTACTGTGACGGGCGGTACCCCAATAGCCCTGCCATTGATGGAAGTCCATTTTCCCTACGTGACCCTACGGTTTTGATTTGTATTACCCACTTTTGTGGCTTGTAGCTGGAATTTAATAGATGTAACAATTTCAGCTATTTTCTATTTACTTGAAAACCCTATACACTATTATAATATCACTGGATTTCCTATGAAATGTTTTGGATAGCGTAAGGTAAAAACTTACCCGCATTTATGTGTGGGGAGTCTTACGTGATACCTTTATTTTCAAAAAAAATTCAAAGTTAAACAACTTTAACCCATTTACTCATACCAGACCGATGTCTGACCCGGAGTTTATATTTTGTTTTTCATAAACTCTTGGGTACTCAAATTTTTATGAGTAGCCAAGTGATTGGCTTTGGATTTAGATTTCTGGAGGAGCTTAGAGCAGGAGTTCCAGACATATGTAGCTATCTGTCTAGTTCCGCTGTGTAGTTGATGTATGTCGTATCTCTGATGTATATAGTGGCAGATGTATGTATATGAATTTCATGTGTACGATATTGTATAACTCTGATATATTTAAAACTATGTAATAGTTATGTGATGTATTATATTTTGTTCCGTTCCGCTGTGAGATTCTGATTTTGTTGTTCTTTCTTTCTGTTCTTTTCTATTTCTATCCCTTTCTTTCTTATTGATGATATGTCTTTCTGGGAGTAGAAGGGAGGGTCGTCACAGTTGGTATCAGAGCGCTAGGTTAAGCGAATACCTAGGCTCTTGAGTGATTTCTTTTTTGAGAGAGTGTATTTGTAATTCTGATATATATATATACACACATATATAATTATTTGAACCTATTTGTTAGGTTACCTGTTCGGGTTTTCCAATGTAAGTTATAAGGGTAGATAGGGTAGTGGTGTGTGTAACATGACTACCAATGGTTGTAATTTGAATTTTGAGGTTGGAAGTATATCTGTCGAGACTGTAGACCTATTACCGTCTCGAATGAACTTTGGGTGGTGTAAGAATTTCATCGACTCTGAAGGAATCTTGTTAACGTTCGGAGTTCATCTTTGAAGTGTAAGTTTGGATGAGCTAGAGTTTGGATCTGTCGGTTGGACGGAAGCAAGTTATGATATCTGGATACCTCAAGATGTAGTAGCTGAGTAATGAGACACAGTGACTATGGATGTCTCCGAAGATGTTTCTTTACCATAATTTAAGAAAGTAAGTCTGCTTCGGTGTTGTGGCTAAGTTCAGTTGGGTGTTTCTGTTTGGTTAAAGGTTCGAGTTTGTCGAAGAGCTTTGGATCGGAAGTCTTTGGAATCTGGGTCGGCAGTGCAACTCGAAGTGTTCTCTGTCGTCGAGGAGATTTTTTGGCTTAGCAGTTTTACTTGAGGTAATTTCAGAAGTAGCAAAGTAGTTCCATTTCTTCGATGGGTTGGCTCAATTAGTAAGGCAGTTCTGAATTGGGATGGGGGAACAGTTTCTTTGGAAACTGATTTGGGTAGGTTTTCCAGAGTGTCGTGTGATAATTCTGGAATGTACTTGAGTAGTCTTTTACATGGAGTTGAGACTTCTCAAGAGAAGATAGAAGATATCGATGAGGTCCAAGATTTCCCTGATGTATTTGAGAGAGTCAAGTGTCTGCCTCTACATCGAGAGGTAGAGTTTCGTGTTGATTTGATTCCAGGAGTTTGTTAAGCAGACTCAGGAATCTTTTGGCGAAGGGGTTGATTAGGCCCAGTTTTTCTTGTTGGGGCTTTGTTTTAGTGTTTGTCACTAAATTGGATAGATCGCTAAGATTCTGTATTGACCTAATAAATCGAGTGTTTCGGGATATACTGAATTAATTTTTTCTAGTGTTCATTAATGATATTTTGGTCTATTCTAAGTTTGAAGAAGAGCACAAGCAGCATTTGAGGATAGTGTTGGAAATAATGAAGAGACATGTTTTGAAGGCGAAGTTCTCTAAGTTCCATTTTTGTAAATCGAAAGTTTGCATTTTTCTGGGATTAGCTGGCTACTACAGGAAATTATCAAGGACTATTCGAAGATTTTTTCACATCTGACCAAGTTGACAAGGAAAGGAGCTAAGTACAAAAGGACATCCCAGTGTGAAGAAGCTTTTCAAGAGTTGAAGACGAGGCTAACCAATGCACCAGTGCTTGTTATTTCGGATGGGAAGAGCAAATTAGAAGTTTATACTAATGCTTGTATAGTTGGATTGGGAGCAGTGTTGGTGCTGAATAGAAGAGTGATTGTGTATGCGTGTCGGCAATTAAAGCTACATGAAAGGAACTACGTTACGCACGATCTTGAGTTGTTAGCCATTATTTTTTCTTTGAAGATTTGGAGACATTTTCTCTTAGGAGAGAAGTTTGAGTTATTCACGAACCACAAACCGTTGAAATATCTTTTCTCTTAAAAGGATCTTAATCTAAGGTAGCAGCGGTGGGTCGAGTTTCTAGTATCATATGATTTGGATATTCTGTATACCTCGGGAAAGGCGAATGTTATGGCTAATGCTCTTAGCAGGAATGCAGTTTTGTTTCTTTTAGAAGTTGTTCCATCTCTCCTGGAAAGAATCATTAGTAAGCAAACGGAGGATAGATCTTGTGACGCCCCACCTCTATACCCACGCTAGCCAAGGATACTACAGGGTAATACCGTCAACTAACACGAAGAATAAGGCTGGTTAGGAGCGACCATCTATAGCCTTGCTCTAACTATCTATTGAATACATCGACAATAAACATTCCAAGCAGTTCGACATACCCAATGAATACATAAAACAAAACCATAGGTGGTTGAAGGATCTATCAGAACAGAATATAACAACTCAAATGTAATATACATCACAGAACAGTAGATCATCATATACACATATACAGATACATAACAGAGTTTACAAAATAATACATGTCAAGTGGTATAGCAAACCACAACATACAGACGAGTCAAAAGAATACATATATCAGAGTTACAACAAAATAGGACTACAAAAAAGCTTTAACAAAATGGAACAAGCTGAATAGTCCATGCGGAAGCAAAATAGGCTAAGTCCAAAAGCACCTAACCTGAAATATCTCGGTCTGACCCGAGTATAAAAACACGGGTCAGTCTGGCTAAACAAATCAGTTAGATAAACTGAACAACAATAAACCTGCAAGGTTACAAGGCATAACAAATATCTCTAAAGGAGATAACACAATCGTCTAACAAAAGATGAATCATATGATAATAAGCCTCATATCATCGGCAACATAAAGAAACAAAGGATAAGAATATCCCAAAGCAAGCCAAAAGGCAATAACAAATACCAATAAGGTATACAAGTTCCAAAGGGTAAACGCTACTCATCATGCGGCTCAAAAAGACCAACACCGAAGGGCGATACCTAGGGAATATACATATGAATGAAACATCAGAAAATTGCTTGAGCTCAGTACTGTACAAATAAGGATCCATGAGCCCGAAGACTCCAAACCCAATATCACCCATGCGGCTCATAACGACCAACATCGGAAGAGATACTAAAGGGCAACCCAATATCACCCATGCGACTCATAACGACCAACATCGGAAGCTATACTAAAGGGCAACAAACCCGAAGGCACAAACCCTAATGCACATACCCGAAGGCAACACACCGCAGTGGTGAAGGTCGAAGACCCAGTACCGGACACCACTAACTGGCGGAATGTGTCATAACTCTCAAAAAGGAATCCGAAAAGTGGTAACGTGAGTCCCATAATCATTCCTTCGCACTAAATGGTTTACGATCCGTTAGTTAATTTCACACACAAAGTAGTACAAAGTTCACCTCGTTTCATCGGTAAACCAGACCAAAAGGCCAAAACAATCAATCGAATAGGTCGGGGATTAATCGGCAAGACAAACGCATGGATTCATGGTCCGTGTTTTACCTAACCATTTAATCTCCCTTCCACTCCGCTCGAAGTGCGAAATTGTGTATGTGCGTTTTAAATAGAATTTATAAATCGGAGAAATGAGATTTTAATGCGATTTAGAGGGATTATTTATGAAAACCCATGAATGAAGTTAATAAGTTATCAAAGCCAAAAGATGCAATGACAACAACCAAAAACCAACTTGAATCGATAAAATTTGGAAAACCAATCAAAATGAGCATAAATAGGCAAAACAGCAAAATAGGAGCAGGTCGGTCGACCGGACTACTGGGCGCGGTCGGCTGGCCAGATGCAGAAAATAAAAAAAACTTGGAGTAGCAGGTCGGTCGATCGGCCACAGGGATCGGTCGGCCGAACTGTAAATTTCTACAGTTCCTGCCCTTCTCCTCTAAATGCAAACTCTTCCAAAACACGGCCGTTCGAGCAATGGACCTAAGGAGCCTTATCCAATTGATACCCCAGCTCCATTAGCTCTTCGATTAGCCATCAAAAACATGTTCAAACATCAAAGTTAGGATCTTTAAAGAATTGAACCCAAACGCTAAAATTTTGGATATTCTCCAATTCAATCCAAACCAAAAGCAAGTACATATGAACAAGTGTTAGGAATTCATACCCAACATCAATGAAATCAAGAGAAGTAAATGTGAGTTCAAAACTCACCTTAAACCAAAAACAAAGAAGAAGAAGCTTAATTTGCAAGGAGAAGACCAAAAAATCTCCACTTCTACTCCACTAGCTTCAATCTAAGAATAAAACAAGTATTTTCCTAAGTTTAGGTTTAGGAATTTCTGAGATTGAAGAGAGAAGGAGATAGAGAAGATGAAGAGGAAGCTTACCAATGTCTTCTCTTTGATATTGGAGCAAGAATCAAGTTTGCAAAGAAGAAACCAGGGCTTGCAATTTCTATTTCCCTTTCTCTTCCACCATTTTCAGTTTTGCTTAAGTTAAAGAAATGAAATGAGGGTGAATGGAGAGGAGAGGGACTGAGTTAGGTTAGTAAACTAACAAATTGCCTGAACCCAACCCAAACCCAACTAGAAAAAGTTGTAAAAATTCAACTTACTCCAAACATATCAAAGCTTATACTTAAAAAGATCGCAAACGCCATTTTGGAACCAATGGAGGTGGTATTGAGTCCCAATTCGGCCGTTTGCAAAAAGTAACATTTCGGACCAAACATCTGACTAACGACGCTATATTTAAATAAAACATTTAAATATAAAATCGTTAAATATGCGAGTTGTTACAGATCTTTTGAGGAACTGATTCTTAGAACTAAGAATTGTCGTTATTCTGATTTCAAGGTGGATGATCACGGTGTTTTGAGGATTAATGGTTGGTTGTGTGTGCCTAATATAGATGGATTGAGGCAAGAAGTCTTAGCCAAGTGTCATCACTCTAGACTGAATATTCACCCAGGAATTTCTAAGATGTATAAAGATATGAGATAAATTTTCTGGTGGCCGAGCATGAAGTGGGGTATAGTTGCTTTTGTTAATAGTTGTGCTTTCTATCAGCAAGTGAAGGAAGATCAAAAAAAGTCAGCCGGTTTGTTGCAGTGTTTGGAAATCCCAGAATGGAAATGGGAGTTAATTTCGATGGATTTTATTGATGGTTTGCCAAGAACTAAGAAAGGAAACGATGGAATATGGGTTATTGAGCATCGTTTAACTAAGAGTGCCCATTTTATACCAGTTAAGCCAACTCGTACTACCGTTTCTGGCAGGGATTTTCTTGAGGGAGATAGTTAGATTGCACGGTGTTCCTGTTAGTATAGTAAGTGATCGTGATTCTATCTTTACCAACAAATTTTGAGAGGCTCTGCAATCAGCTAGGGGAATGAGTCTGAAATTAAGTACAACCTAACATCCTTAGATAGACGGACGGACGGAGGCGATATCATATTCTTGAGGATACGCTGCGAGCTAGTGTATTGGATTTTGGTGGATTTTGGGAAGTCCATCTTCATTTGGTAGAATTCTCCTATACCAATAATAGTTACCAAGCGAGTATTAAGATGGCACCTTATGAAACTCTTTATAGAAGACCGTGTAGATCCCCATCCAGTTGGATAGAGTCGAAAGATCATATTATGCTTGGACTCGTTTTGATTCGTGAAGCTTCTGCTAAAGTTGAGCTTACCAAAAGAAGAATGAGAGTTGTTCGGGATTGTCAGAAGTAGTACATGGATAAGAGAAGAGACTATTGGAATTTGAGATAGGAGATTTTGTTTTTGTCAAAGTTTCCCGATTAAAGGTACCGTTAGATTTGGAAAAGACGGGAAAACTTGCCCGAGATATATTGGAAAGGATTGGTACTGTAGCTTACAGGATTGAATTGCTAGAACGGATGTTTGGAATTCATAATGTGTTCCACGTATCCCATCTAAGGAAGTTTGTTCATGATCCATCATTAGTTGTAGAACCAGTAGTCCAGGAAGATTTGGAAGTCGAGCCGGATTTGACTGTGGTCAAGAATCCAGTTCGGCTTGTTGATCAAGACAAGAGGCAACTCAGGTGTAAGGTAGTGAAGCGTGTCAAAGTGCAGTGGAGCGCAGGTCCCAGAGTTTTCACTTAAGAAACTCTAGATAGTTTTGGGAAAGCTTATCCGGATCTGTGTTTGGATAGCTAGTTATGTTTGTTAGGATAGACTGTTTGATTGTTTGCTAATGTATGAATGATATGTATGTTTGAATGGTTGATACAACAACTTTTAAATTATCTTTTATTTTAAATTTCGGGGATGAAATTCTTTTAAGGGGGAAGGAATGTAACGACCCTGGATTTTGGCCCCATTATTTTAATGAATATTTAATCTAATTAAACAAAATGTGAAGTTATTCATTTTAAAATGAATATGATTTTGGAAATATTGCCATTTATTTGTATGGATTTGTATTTTTGAAAGAAAATGAATTTGAAAATTTGAAATAAATCTCCCACTAATATTTACAATAAAAATTTATCTTATATGATTTAGTCAAAATACTTTACTTTGTTTACATTTGGTAAATACATATTGATAATAATGTTTGAAATTTTAAAATAAAGTCTCTTAATAATATTTATAATAAAATTTATCTTATATAATTGTATTAAATTGCTTTACTTTGTTATCTTTTGATAAAATATATATAGATGACAATATTCAAAATAAAATATAAATATTAAATGTAAGTCAAACATATGTATATAATTTAAATATTAATAGTTAAAATACAAAATAGAAATAAAAATAAAAGCCAAATGAATAAATTTGAAAGAACAAAGTATAAACTAAAATAAGACAAAATGTAATGTAAAACGAAACACAAAGTATAGAATGAGATAAAAACAGGTATAACATAATAGCAGAGCAAATATCTTTATATACAAAACCAATGTTAATCTGCAAAATGTATAATGCTAAAAATAAGCACAAAGTATAAAATGAAACAAGACCAAAGTTAAGTAAACCTGACACATATTTGTATAAACTATTCAAACTAAGAAGTCAGATAAAACAAACATTTTTATACATAATATCTTGTTTCACAAGTCATAAGCCTAACTGCAAAAGTATATATCTTCATACAAACATCCATTTACAGTAAACATTTTAATAATTGTGTAAACTAATTAAGAAACAAGCATTAAATTTCTATCATCTCGGCCTAAAATTTTGTCATTTCAAGATATTTATGAAATCTGTTCAAAACAGAGCAAAGATAAGAAGAAAACAACTGTACTACATAATACCTTCCTCATACATACTGTTATCTTATATATATGTATGCATTTGCTTTTTAGTTCGTTCAGTATCTCATAAAAAAAAAGAAAAAATGTAGAAGCAAATACTCATTTCAACTGTAGTTCAAAACAGATTCAAGGCAGTTAAAACTTCAGGCTTTCAAATGAAAATAGAAATTGTTCTGTTCGAAAGGATTTCTTGGTGAGTAAACATGATTTTTAAAAAGCTTTAAGTTTATTTAAATAGTTCAAGGTTTATTGATAATTTGGATTATATGTGCTTCAGTTTGAACTTATGTTTGTGATGTTCTGTAGTCCTCTGATGATTTATACAGGTTGTATAGTTTCTTCCAAATTCAATTTATTCGCATAAATCATTACTAAGCTTAAAATTAGCAACTGAAACAAGGTGGTAAACCCAAATAAAGTTTTTTAGAAGATGTTTAAACCACCTTTGAAAAGAATAACAACTGTAATACTGTTTTACAGGAAATCAAGCAATAAATTTATAAATTCAATTACTTTAAAAATCTAATTCAAGTTTAAAACTGAATGCTTAGTGAAATTTATGATTTTTAAAACGAAAATTAAGATTTTTAGATTTGTATTTAAGGTGAAGTTTGTATATAAAAAAATTACATTTTTGCAAATTTCAGGTTATCGATCCAATTTAAAATGTTGAAACTTGAATTGAAGCTAGTATTAACATCATGGTTCTTGAGAAAATTATCAGAGAATTTTTCTATTGTATAAATTAAAGGAACAAATTCGATTTAGGGTTTTAGTTGGAGTTTTTGAACATGTCTGCAGCATGGTGTGTTCATCCTCTTCACATGATCGAGTAGCTCGAGGGTCCGGTGGAAGGTGGCTTGGCGCGTTGTTGTCGTGTGGCCGAAGTTTGGGAGTCATCGGTGGCGTGAGCGGCGGTGGCGTAGCGTTTTAGATGGTAGGTGGAGTTACATTTTTTCGACCAAATGTCTTAATTTAGAATTCTAATTTATGTAAGCGATTTGAGCTCTGAATCCGAGTCGTGGGTAAGTCTGTGATTTGCCTGAATGGTTGGTGTTCGCCAGAGCTGGTTGGCATCGCCGTGCACGTGTACGGCGCAGCAAAAATGGTATCGGAGTCATGGTGTTCATCTGACTCATATCTTGCTCGAGTAGATTAGGTGTTGGCGTCGAGTTTTTATCGTGTGCGAGAATGGTTTTCCAGATGCTATTTATAACTTTGTTTAAATCTTTAAACGTACTTGAAAAAATAAAAAAAAGGGAGAAGAAGAAGGTGTACAGGGAAGACACGGGGGGAGATAGGTGATTAACTCGAAGTAACGCTCGAGTTTAATCAAGGGGAGCCTCGGGTTTTTGTCAAACTTCTGTATTGCATTATTTAAATATTGTTAAGTAGATCACTTTCAACAGTTTAGCACTGTAAAACTTAATAAGGTTTAACACTGTAAATAAATTGATTAGGAAGTAATTAATTAAATAGTGTGAAATAAAATAATTAAGTAATTAATTAACAAATATTTAATAATTGATTAAGAAATGATTAATTAAATAAACAATTTGAAGGAAATAAGTAATTAATTGATAACTACTGTTTGATTAAACAGGGTTATGTGATTAATTCTCTAGTAATTGATTTAAATTGAATTAATTGAAAAAAGAGTTAAAGATGATTGCTTATGGATTGTGTATGTAGAATATCCAATTTGTGATATTTATTTGATGATATTCTGTGATGCTCTGTGATATGCTGTCATATATCTATGATGATTGTGTATGATTTATCTGTGATAAATGCTATATGAATTCAATCATTGAATTAAATTGTTTAAGTAAATTAGACAACTTGACCTTTAAAATGGCGTTTGGATTTCGATGAGGCCAGGATCTAATGTCATTTATGATTTTTCGAAAACCACATCGATCCAAATTAAACGTTAGGTCATGAATTCTCAAGTGAACATCGAGATGGTGTTTTTAGAATGCATGGGTTATCGTCATTAACTCTGAGGGTGATTCCAAAATGAATGTAACGAGATAATGTCTTCGGTTTCGTTCGAACCTGGAAAGTAGTTGGATGGATTGAATGCTTTCAGCACATTGTCAGGCAGACGATGAGCATTCTAAGAGATATGGTTTGTAAAGGAAATCGCTGCCTCAAGCCTCATCAACCGGGAATGGCTAAAACTTGGGATGTGCAGCAAGCTTAGGTGGGTTATGCCCAAGCTGGATGAGACATACCCCTGTCTAGATGTCCCTTTTTATTTTGGCTGTGTGGGCGGTTGCTTGCTATAACCGTGGGGTTATCATGTTCGGGGCTGATCAGTAAGGAATGACTCCGACCTTGTGTTGCAGGGGAGTTAGGGTGGCTCCTCGGTACGGTGATCTAGGCCCAGTACTGTAACGGGCGGTACCCCAGTAGCCCTGCCATTGATGGAAATCCATTTTCCCTACATGACCCAACGGTTTTGATTTGTATTACCCACCTTTGTGGCTAGTAGCTGGAATTTAATAGATGTAACAATTTCGGCTATTTTCTATTTACTTGAAAACCCTAGGCACTATTATAATATCACTGGATTTCCTATGAAATGTTTTGGTTAGCATAAGATAAAAACTTTCCCGTATTTATGTGTGCGGAGTCTTACGTAATACCTTTATTTTCAAATGTTTTTCAAAGTTAAACAACTTTAACCCGTTTACTCATATCAGACCCAAGTCTGACCCGGAGTTTATATTTTGTTTTTCATAAACTCTTGGGTACTCAAATTTTTTTGAGTAACCTTATGATAGGCTTTGGATTCTAATTTCTAGAGAAGCTTGAAGCAGGAGTTCCAGATGTATGTAGCTATCTATCTAGTTCCGCTGTGTAGTTGATGTATGCTGTATCGCTGATGTATATAGTGAAAGATGTATGTATATGACTGTCATGTGTACGATATTATATAACTCTGACATATGTAAAACTATGTAATAGTTATGTGGTGTATTATATTTTGTTCAGTTCCATTGTGAGATGTTGTTGTTCTTTCTTTCTATTCTTTTCTATTTCTATCCCCTTCTTTCTTATTGATGATACGTCTTTCTGGGAGTAGAAGTGTAACGACCCAGAATTCCTGTAATTTGAGATTCGGATATTTAATTGACTTTTAAATATTAACAAGTAACGTTTGTAAGCCGAATAAATTTTATTTCGAATATTTAGATTTTTTAGATAAATTAAATTGATAATTTAATATTTGAAATTAAAGAAATAATTGGAAATGGGGTTTGACGTGATTAAAATTGATTTATAAAGTTGTATTTAATCATATTGGAGTAAGAACGATGTCATCGAACTTTTAAAATTGAATTAAAAGTTAAAGTGTAGAAATTGAATATTTTAATATTTAATTGACGAGTAAAAATAGCCATTTTTCAAAAAAGTCTCGGATTTCAACGAAACCAGTTTCATCGGATCCGTAAAGTTAAATTATCGTAAGGTTTCAAATTTCGTGTCAATCAGATTCACGGTTCGACCGGGGCCAGCCAAAACGCAGAGAAATTTGTTTAACCGAATTAATTTAAAAACGATCGTTTATCTCCGTAACTCGTACATATGATCGAATTGGCTCTTGATACCTATTCCATTGTTTTCGGAACACGGGTTAAACCCTAAAAATGCCAGTTACCGCGTGAGATTAGGAGTTCGAAAAAGTCGGATGAATTGTGTTTTGTGAAAATTTCTATAAAAGGACCCATCCTCTTTCTATTTGCAAACCTTATCTCCCTCTAACCCTAGACGCTGGATAAACAATTTAATGGCTAGAAAACACCAAACTTCTTCCTCGATTTTCTCTCCATCCATCAGCTTTTGGGCCGAGACTTCAACTAGAGATTCGTAGAGGGTAGTGAGTTCTATAAAATCAACGGTTATGATCGGAAACAATGCAGCGGATCGACGGCGATTTTCATTCGTATGGCCGGCCATCGTGCATGGAAATCGAAGCCAAGATGGAACCGAATTCGACCGCGTTTATGGAGGAGGTGCCATTCGTGAAGGGCTTCGACGTAAAGCTCGCAGATCGACTTCTAGTTCGTCGATGTTGGCGCGACTATTAGGGTTAGACAGGCGGCGAATGGGTTCTTGCATGCGCGCGCGTGAAAAACTGGAGGGAGAAGTAACAAACAGCGGCCATGATCTATAGCTTTGGAACGAACGGCCTGGATTGGAAGTAGGATTTAAAAATGAAAATACAAGTTTAATTAATTTATATTTAAATTGTATAAACTTTAAAAAGCCATAACTTGTTCATACGAGGTCAAAAACTGACGAAACGACTTGCGTTGGAATTGTATTATCGTATACTACGCAATGGAACTGGATTGGAGTCGATTGGAGGTAAAATTAAACGCGCGTTTAATTTTATTCGAAATAAATGATGAAACTATTATTGGAATCAAGGTGAGAACTTCTCACTCGATCGAAATTGTTTCGATTTAAATTTTAAATTGTTAGATTTAAATTTTAAATAGTTAGATTTAAGATTGCTTGATTGTGTGTTTGAATGATAAATTATTATCTATTGTATTGAAATAGACCGTATACGCCGTATATTAAGTGGATGTTATTTCTTAAAAACATATACCGCGATATTCCACCTTGAAGTGGAATTCGTATTATATATGTACTTGGAGTTGATTTTCTCGCATTATATAGCGGATGAGACCCTATTACGCCGCATAATAGCGGATAATATTTTATATAAACCCATATACCATGATACCCGGTATTGGAACGGGATTGGTATTGTGCTAACATCTGTGGATGATAGGGAACAGGTTGGAGGGATCCAACTGGATTCCTCAACAGTATTGATTTATTTACAGATATTTGTGATATATTCTGTTATCATATGATACCTGATTTCCTGGATGCCGTGATTGTTATATTCAGTGCTGTTGCAGCATCGGGCCTATTTTTGGAGTCTTAAAAATGTTAAAATAACGATTTGAGAAGGAATTTTAAAGTATTTTTGAAAGTATACGTTTTATTAAATTTTGGAATTGATTCATTTTAAATAAATAAACGTTAAAAATTTTATGTTATAAAAGTTATGATTTTTGAGAAATATAGTTGAAAATTTATTTTAGAAATATGGTGTTAATGAATTTTATAAAACAGTTTAAATTGAGATTTTTTAAATTATTACAAACAGTTTTACATAAAAGATTTATAAAATTGATATTTATAAAATTAAAAATATTGGAATTATAAAACGAGTTTTTATAAGTGTTAAAATGAAGTACAAATGGATTTCATAAGTGAATGCAAATTTTTGATTTATAAATTGTGAAGTCATCAAATGAGTAGATTTTGTAAAATACAAGTTTTATAAGTAATTAACTTATGAATTGGAATTTGGCATTTAATCGAGATTTGAATATGATTTGTAAATTGTAGGATTTTATAAGTTGAAGTTTTATAAAGTTATATAGATATGAATTTATAAACATTGTTTTATAAATCTTAAATCGACTTATTTTGATAAGTTAATTATTATATCTTATTAAAGGAGTACATTCATAATTTTCTGACAGTGGATAATCCTTTAAAATAAAATGTGTAGAAACGTTGAATTTGGTTAACGATTTATATTCACGATTTTTGACAGTGAATAATATATTAAGGAAATGTTTTAGGAAGTGATCCTTTAAATAGAATTAAAACAATTTGAAGTTGTTTTAAAATGTGTTAAAGATCTAAACCATAGATTTCAACATTCATTGTTGAAATAGAAGTTTTCGAGGAATAAAAGGAAATAGTGCACTATAACACTGTTGTTATAGTAAATGATTTTCGAAAGGAAATGTTTTATATAGTATTGGGATTTATATATCTATCTTAATTTTGAATCCCTATGCTAGTGATTTTGGGTTGTCGTAAAAATGTTTTGCGCAACATTCGTTTTGACTCAAATGAATGTGTTTAAGAGAACGTTTTCCTTAAAAGAATAAAATATATACTTAATCGTGTTTTAAGTATATTGGATATTTTCTAAGTATTGAAATTAAACATATTTGTGAATTACTTATTGTTAAATAAGTACGGAAATGTTATTCCAATATGAAGTGAAATGTTTTGGGTTTTAACTTTTAAAGATAAATTGAAAATGAATAAATATTTGGAAATGTTTTCCAATGTAGAAATTTAAATGGTTTAGAGAATATATCTTTTTAAATATAAATTGAAGTGAATATTTGGCAAGTTATTTAATTATGGAAGATTAATAAAAAGGGCCTAGTGATTGTTTTGGTGCTGAATATTTGTTGGCCTTGATAGTTAAATAACCAACTATCAATATTTACTTTTAAATGGGTATTTGTTATGATTTGCGTGAATTTGAATGCTACACTTATTCTAAAATAAGCGCTCGTTATTCGGTTTAGCCTGGAGAGGAACTTTTGTCATAAATCCCATTCCGAATAATGATATGTCGTAATGGATAGCATTTGAAGACCGGTGTTGAAGACCGGATATTTTCGAAAATGGAAGGATTACCGTTGAATGTTTCTACATCGGCTGATCTCCGATATAGAGATTTTATCACCCTTTGTGATGGGAATTCCGGTCGTGATTAGTGAATATACGGATTGCAAGGGCTTCTTTTGAAGTTCCTTCAGTTCCGTTCGATCCCGGAACGGACTTGTATGGATGTATGTCTGACGTTACAGTTTGAGATGTAAAGCTGGTTTCTACCAAACACATTTCTGTTGGTGGCGGAGAATTTATTCTTTTAGCTTAACACCCTTCTCTGAGACGTACGAGCTCAGAGGTTGATGTGCACGTAAATGTGCATATTTTTATCATCATATTTATTCTTTTTAAATTAAATAAATGATCATATTGGGTATTTTAACTTGTTTAAACCAAAATTCATATTATTTGAAATTGTCACATATTCATCTTCATCCAAGGGAAAAATGGTCATTTTTGTGCGTATATTAATTTGAGAAAAATTAATTGAAAATTTGTATATATATTTGTAGGAATTTGATCTCAAATAGAAGTGGTTTCATGAAGATATGCATGCACAAAATTAATACAAAGGAATGAAGATGGAAATAATTCAAAGTGAAGAACATGGAGGACCCCACCTACCCACTACCTAATGTACAAATTAAAGGATAATGCACATGCTAAAAGACATTTAAAGCTTCATGTACATTTAAGTGGGGGATTATTAAAGCTAATGATAACTTGGCCACCACACTTCCTCCAAGGGCATTTTGGGTACTCTCCAAAAATATGCAATAGGGTATCTAACTTGTATAAATACCCCTTATGTTTCATGTAGCCATCTTCCTCTTAGTTAGTTAGTTTTAGTTTAGAAAATAAAATGAAAGCTCCTCTTTCTCTTTTCATGGCTACTTAGTCATTTTTATTTTATGTAATCTTTTTTATTTTATGCAATTTAGTACATGCTCTGTGCTTTTCATGTTCATTTACTTTCATGTTGTAGTTCAGATCTCTTTTCTTTTATGCAAGTTAATTAGCTTATATTTTCATTTTTCTCTCTTTTTCCTCTTCATTTTGCTTTCATGTTGTAGCTACATTTGTTAATAAAATAACAAATATGAGAAACTAAACCCCTTCAATTTAGGGGTAATGATGCTCTCTAATTAATGTAGCTTCAACATTTTGTCAATTCATGCTCTCTTTTTGTGCTTAATGATGATGATGGAAATGGTTAACTAGTTGTTTTTGCTTTGAATTTTGATAGGCTATATTGTTGACACCAAATAGGCTATGCTTAAACAATCACTAACAGTAATTGCCTCTTCATCAAAATATGATTATGGCAAAAGAAAGTGATTTGAAATTAAAATTTGATGGTCTATATTTCTAATCAATAGTTAATAGGCCATACTTAAAATAGATTTCATTTTCATTTTCTTTGTCAAGTTTCATGAAAGTTAGTAAGTGTTTTAAGGGGTTTGTTATAGTTTGATGACTTATGTTAGCTAATTAATCGCTCAAATATGTCATACTTATTATAAACACATCAATTAAAACACTAACGACCATAAAAGTGAGATCATGATTTCAATTGTTGAACTACATGATCTAGAAAGTGGATTTATTCTCTAAATTGTCATTTAACTCTCATATTTGCATTTCTTTTCTTTTTGTTAGTTAGTTCATTTTCTCATTTTCTAGCTTAAACACACTCTCGACTTTGGTTTAATTTGATTGAATAGAATTTTAAAATCATTAATTCCCTGTGGATCGACCCGTATTCGCCACGTGCTACATTCGTACACCGTGTGCTTGCGGTATAAATTTTATTTCAAAAATTCGTTCGACGGTTTTTAAACCGATAGAATTTCGTCGACGAACAAGTTTTTGGCGCCATTGCCGGGGATTTGTTTTAATTTCAATTTTCTATTCTTCGAATTATTTGTATTTGATTTTAGTGTGTTTGTTTGTTTTGTGTGTGTTGTGTTTGATAAAAATAAAAAAATGTGTGTATTTGTTTGATTTTGTGTGCGTTTTGTTTGTGTTCTTGTTTGTTTTGCATTTTCATTTGCATTTCCATATTAAAAAAAACACAATTTCAAAACAAATTTTTCTTTATTTTCAATTACATTAGCATTCAAATTTCTACATTTACAATCCACTGTTGCATTCACTGTTTTAAATTCACTGTTGCATTGTGTACATTCACTGTTTTTCCTTTGACATTTGCATATACATTTGTTACATTACTATAGAGTCACATTCCACAGCCTCTTCACCTCCGTCCAAAACTCCTTTCGCTCTTCTCTGCCTTATTACAACTCTAACATCCTCCTCATTCACCCTAACCACACTACCTACTGCTTACATCACTTCTCTGCCAAACAAACTGCACTAATACAACAGTGCACATCCATCTATACAAACTTCTCTGCCATCCTCCTTTTCACCATTCAACATTCACAACCATTCAATCCTCAATCAACATATAACCACCTCACACCTCTCCGTTGCACTCACTCTCTCCTACAACAATCTCTAAACCATTCCATCATTTGCCTACAAACCATCCACCAATCAGCACTTCTACCACCCAGTCACCAGTCATCTCCAAAACCCAAAGTTCACCACAGTTCAATACATTCAACTTGCTGTTGCCTCACTTGCTGCCATTACTGCCTCAAACATCTCCACTTGCTATAACCAGCAACAACTATACATACCACTGATGTATACTGCACAGCCATAAATACATTTTACCATCCTTCACTTTACATCAACAAACCAACCATCTGATACGACATCTACTTCAGCAACTTCCAAATCCCCGGTTGCGTCTCCACTACCATTTCTTCAAACTATTTCTTGAACAACCACTCCCCAGTCTACACCCCTAGCCACCATTGCATATAACATCTGAACGTCACCCCATACAACCCTGCACACCACTTCCCTGCTTCTCAAAAATTGTCAACAACTCCCCAGTTCAACTACATCTCCCCTCTGACCCACCCATCTTCACATACCTACCACCACCCCTACGACCATTCACTCCATACACTACATCAATTCACCATCTTCATTCTATACCTTCCCTTAACCCACGTCCGAGCGATAGTTACCATATTCAACATTCCAGAACTTTGAAACTGTCTACACTCCATTAAAAAAAAAGAAAAAAAACTAAACAAACCCAACCACTACACTGCTAACTGTCCACCATCACCAGTGCCTGCATCCGCATCCTCCTCGACTTCAACTACCACTTTCCCTCAACAAATTCACATCCATCTCTGCTCCTCCTCCACTGTCAAAACTGCTACCATCTTCGACTTCCTCACAATCGTCACAAGCTATAAATCGCCAAGTTCATCTCACCACCAACTGAAAACCCCAAAATCGTACTCCATCTCCCCTTTATAATCATCACTGATCACTCCCTCTACTTCCTCTGCCATTGCTACAGCTCCCCTCAACAGCAACACCAATTGCCAGAAACTTCTCATCGATCAACTTGTAATCGCGACTTCAACCCACCTCTGAATCATCAAAACCGGCCTCGACTTAACTTGAAACTCCAATCAAACTTCGACTCGACCAGAAATCCAGATCCAAGGACGCGAGGACACGACCACTAACTCGAACGAAAATTCTCAAATTTCCCAAATTCAATCGAAAACCCAAATACTTGCACCTCAACGAAATCGTCATCACCAGAAGTCTCCATCCTCCACGTCCAACCCAAATCATCGCCAGGTTTTCACAGACCTCCTCATACACTTGCCTGAGAACACCACGCGCAACCGAAAGACCCAAACTTCCCCACTCCAAGTCGCCGCGCCCCTCAAATCATAACAATCGCCTCGAATTCGAGCAACAGGCGTTTTCAAAATTGATTTTTTTTTTTGATTTTGTGGAATTCAGGTATTTGTGAATTGAGTCGGTGAATTAGAGAAATTGACTTCATGAATTGTTGAAGTTGGGGTGCTCTGTTTAAAGTAATATAGTTAGTGGGCAGGGTTGTTTTCATTTTCATTTTTTTATTTTTACTTTTTGTTTTTTTACCATCTTTCTTTTGTTTATTCTTCCCAAAAAAAATAAAAAATAAAAATTGTAGGTTGAGTTGAGTTGAACTGATTTTAATTTTTCTTTTCTTAAAAAAAAAACAATTGTATATATTTCGTTCACTTGTTTTGTTTTCCATTGGTTTAGTAAAAAAAAAAGGGTTTGAATCTGTTTGGTTTTCATTTTAAGTTCCATCCACAAAATTTTTATTTTTTATGTAAAACCCTACTTTTAAGTTTCCTTTAAAAAAAAAACAATTGTATATGTTTTGTTTTTAATTTCAGGTTGCAAAAGCATAATTCAAAGGAGAGGAACTGCTGCCAACGCTTCGCTTTGCTTTATAAAAAGAAAAAAAAACTGCTTGCTTGATTTATCTATTGTTTTTATTTGCCTTGCATTGTATATATCTCTTGTTTTTTTATAGTTGCATTGTTGATTGCTTGCATTTGCATATATATATATATTTAAAAAAAATTCAAAAAAGAATTACATTCATAATTGCATTGTTAATACACGTTTATTTTCTGCTTTGCATTTCATCTTAGGTTTTGATTAATAATAACGGTTAGAAATCAATAACACTTAATTGTATATTGACAATTTGTCTTCTTCGAACAATTTAATTACTTGGTGTCTAGGCTACGGCAGAGCAATAACCATTATAAATATTACGGTGATTCGTAAATATTATAGTGGTTGTTCCTCTGAAGGTACTTAAACCTTCGGCTGCATTGCTACGGTGATTCGTGGTGCACCGTTAACCCCTGCCCGTTACCTGGTTGAGAACTATCTTGTTTATCTAAGACAATTTGTGATTATACAATTTTGGGTTAACTTAGGATACATCATTTGTAACTAACCCTTGCATTCATTTAGTTGCATTAGTTCATGCATATTTTAAAAAAAAACAAAAAATTCAAAATCCAAAACTAAAAAAAAAATTGTAAACATTCCTTTTCCATTGAAATTTTTAAATCTTTTTCTTTGAAATTTAAAAAAAAAACTTCCAAAAAAATTAGAAAAACCAAAATTCAACAAAAAAAAATTTGAAAAATAAAAAGCAAAACAAAAATAGATTTCCCTTTTGAAAAATAAATTCTCTTTGTAAATATTTTTTGCTTTTAAGAAAAACCAAAAAAAAAACATTCTTGAAAATGTCAGAATTTCCATATTCACTTAAATTTTACAATAGTTGTGAAACAATATAATCCATATGATTTCAGTCCAAATTCGTGTGGATATTTTAACAACAACTATTGTGTAAATAATTCAAATTTCGAATAACAAAATTTTTGAAACAATGACCAACCTTCGACTCTTGAAAATAGCATTGAAATGGGCTCATCTTTACTCGAACTTTCTACACGACAAAATCAAGAGATAAATGATTTATATAATTCTTATTTGTGTAATAACTCGAGTCAAGGATTTCAAAATTTGAATTCAATTCAAAATTCAAACGATTACGATTATAAATGCCAATTTAATTTCGAACTCCAAAATGGATTTCAAACTCAATATGAAAATGGGAACAGCTTTTCGAACGAATTTGGCAATGGGAATAATCTTAACCATGTTACGAGTGGAAATTTTTGTTCTCAACAAATCAAAATCGAAAATTTTCAACTTAATAACTAAAAATTTGATTTTGTTGAACAAATGAATGAAATTTACGATGATCACACGGATTTGTTGTTTGAAACTTATATGAAACAACGTGAACAACAAAATCAAATCTCAACGTGTGATCAGTCAAGTGATAATCCATCTTTTACCATAATTGACGATTTTCAAACAACAACTTTTGAAACTGAAAATAACAATCTTAATAAAGTTGTTGAAAACACGGTAATTGAGTTGGATTTCAATTCTTTTGAGGGTGAGAAACTCGATTTAAATTTCGATCTTCCTTATTCTGAAAATTTGAATACATCAACTTTGAATTTTGAAATGGATGTATGCGATGAAGTTGTTGATAATTCAACAAAGGAAGACGAATTTAATGAACATAAATTCTTTGGACTTTTTGAAAATGAGTTGTTGAATCCTAAAGGGGAAAATTTCGATCACCGTTTTGATTTTGAAATTGATAATTTTGAAGAAGTTTTCAATGATAAGTTTGAACTTCAATTTGGTGAAAATAAACTTGAGTTTCAATCAATTGTTTTATCAACCCCAAAAATCATCGAAAATAAAACAACTCATACGATTTTCAATAAAACGACTTTCGTTTTTTCAAATCCACACTCAACTTCGAAATCTTTTACGATTTGGTTTTTCGAGCTTAAGATGTGTCTCGTATACTTTACGAGATAAATGAATCGGTTTTTGGAAGACCGTTTCATTTACTTTTTGGCAATATATATTCTGATCTCGTGTAAATACCGTTCGTTTTCATGTAAATAATAATAAACATCCCTTTCACTTGGATTGACTGTGGGGACACAGTCAAAATCAAGTGTAGGGGGAGACTCATCTTCATTTTTTTTTCATGGTTTATTTTTACTTTAAAATCACAAAAATAAAAACAAAAAATTTAAAAAAAATCCCAAAAACAAATTTTCTTTTGATTTTTTTTTAAAAGAAACACTATAAGATAAATATATGGCTTTGGTTTATTAAATTGAAATTTTTGGAAATTTATTTGTCTAAACAAAAATAAAAATGAAATTTGATTACATAATAATGGTTTAACTAGTATATAGGAAGATTCATACGTGTTAATTATGAAGTATATCCTAATTGAAAATCTTTGTTTTAAAAAGTGGTTGATTTAAAGTAAAGGATATAACATTTTTTTGCCTTCTTAGTTAAGTGCTGCTAAGATGATTTTGCAAAACACTCTCTCTCTTAAAAAAATAAAAAAAAAATAAAAAAAAATAACATCCAAGTATTCACTCTCATTTAAAAGTCCTCACGGTTATGCATGGGTGAATTACTTGGAATCTTTGATTATGTGCTTTCATACTCATTTAAAAGTCCTAACGGTTATGCATGTATGGAACACATGTAAAAAAAAACATAATAAATACCACCTACGGTCGATAGGTGTATGCACGAAAGTGTGTGCATTCGCCCTGCTATGTACTCCCCTCACATAAGCCCGAAAGGCGGTGCATGGGTGGTATATCTGGCCTCAGTTTACCTGAGCTAGGTGTGTAATTTTTTCTTGCAAATAATGAGAGAGCAAGCAATTGAAATCCTAGCACTATTTTTACTTAGTTGATTTGATTTGTTATTGAAAAGAAATGAAAATACCACTTTGATAAACTTTGATAATCGACTAAGGATCCTTTTCATAATTACACTTTGTTATCAACCGAAAAAACGAGTTAAACTATAGTCTATTTGTTATGATAACTTTGTTTTTATTGAAAATTTTGACGAGTAAATGACTAAAAAATTTCAAGATAATAAACAAAACCTTTATTTAACTTGTTTATGTCGATTTAAAAGTAAATCCTTCATTGTAAATATTTTCAAAAATTCGCATTCATCTCTTTGTAAATAAATCTTGCATTTTGTAAATATTTTCATCCTGCATGTGGATTTTTGGGTAGTATCCGCTGAAAACCCTCACGAGACAACACTCGTCCTACTGGGGACACTCAGAGGTTTAACGGCTTGTTGCATACACTCAATGCAATCGTGCTCCCTACGAAAACAGATTTTTCTTAGTTTCCCTTTATTCGAGGACGAATAAAAAGATAAGTGTAGGGGTATTTGATGTGTACGTAAATGTGCTTATTTTTATCATCATATTTATTCTTTTTAAATTAAATAAATGATCATATTGGGTATTTTAACTTGTTTAAACCAAAATTCATATTATTTGAAATTGTCACATATTCATCTTCGTCCAAGGGCAAAATGGTCATTTTTGTACGTATATTAATTTGAGAAAAATTAATTGAAAATTTGTATATATTTTTGTAGGATTTTGATCTCAAATAGAAGTGGTTTCATGAAGATATGCATGCAAAAAATTAATACAAAGGAATGAAGATGGAAATAATTCAAAGTGAAGAACAAGGAGGACCCCACCTACCCACTACCTAATGTATAAATTAAAGGCTAATGCACATGCTAAAAGACATTTAAAGCTTCATGTACATTTAAGTGGGGGATTATTAAACCTAATGATAACTTGGCCACCACACTTCCTCCAAGGGCATTTTGGGTACTCCCCAAAAATATGCATTAGGGCTTCTAACTGGTATAAATACCCCTTATGTTTCATGTAGCCATCTTCCTTTTAGTTAGTTAGTTTTAGTTTGGAAAATAAAATGAAAGCGCCCCTTTCTCTTTTCATCGCTACATAGTCATTTTTATTTTATGTAATCTTTTTTATTTTATGCAATTTAATACATGCTCTTTCGTTTTCATGTTCATTTACTTTCATGTTGTAGTGTAGATCTCTTTTCTTTTATGCAAGTTAATTAGCTTATATTTTCATTTTTCTCTCTTTTTCCTCTTCATTTTGCTTTCATGTTGTTAGCTACATTTGTTAATAAAATGACAAATATGAGAAGCTAAACCCCTTCAATTTAGGGATAATGAAGCTCTCTAATTAATGTAGCTTCAACATTTTGTCAATTCATGCTCTCTTTTTGTGCTTAATGATGATGATGGAAATGGTTTACTAGTTGTTTTTGCTTTGAATTTTGATAGGCTAAATTGTTGACACCAAATAGGCTATGCTTAAACAATCACTAACACTAATTGCCTCTTCATCAAAATATGATTATGGCAAAAGAAAGTGATTTGAAATTAAAATTTGATGGTCTATATTTCTAATTAATAGTTAATAGGCCATACTTAAAATAGATTTCATTTTCATTTTCTTTGTCAAGTTTCATGAAAGTTAGTAAGTGTTTTAAGGGGTGTGTTATAGTTTGATGACTTATGTTGGCTAATTAATAGCTCAAATATGTCATAATTATGATAAACACATCAATTAAAACACTAACGACCATAAAAGAGAGATCATGATTTCATGTGTTGAACTACATGATCTAGAGAGTGGATTTATTCTCTAAATTGTCATATAACTCTCATATTTGCATTTCTTTTCTTTTTGTTAGTTAGTTCATTTTCTCATTTTCTAGCTTAAACACACTCTCGACTTTGATATAATTTGATTGAGTAGAAAATTTTAAAATCATCAATTCCCTACGGATCGACCCTTATTCGTCGCGTGCTACATTCGTACACCGTGCGCTTGTGGTTATTTTTATTTCAAAATTCGTTCGACGGTTTTCTAAACCAATAGAATTTCCGTCGACAAACAGAGGTTATGTAGTTGATGGTTTCTAGTGATACATTTCCAATTTGGTAATGTGGCATACGAAGTGCTGCCGATCATTTGTTGATCAAAGCACTGCTTTTGTATATAGCGTAGCTTTGTGGGCGAGACTTCGTCGGAACTCACACCCCGGTAATAGTCAAAACAGGAAAGGTGCGGCAATGTTATTAGGGGATAACGCCCCCTAAGTGTATGTCATTTCCTTCTGAATAGAGGTGGTATTATGGTATGCAGCCCTGATACTTAACCTACGTTGTTGCTATAAAATTATTATTTTGTGGTTGTTGGTGAATCCTAGGATTTAGGTCGGTTACGACAAGGGGATGGCATATTCGTGTTGGTTGTTACCCAACCAGGGGTAACCGGCCTTGTGTTGGCAGAGATTCGGTTAGGTTCTCGGGGCGTCTTTCCAAAGGCGTACCCATGTGGCAATGGGAAGTTCCTTGGCCTGACCATTTGTTGGAAAATCCAAAGAAACAATACGAGACTTGTACGGCTTTAGTTGTATAACCTGCCATGGAATGTGGCGGTAACCTGCTATTGAACATGGTAGCTACAGTAGGCATAAGTGCGGAATGCATATGATGGCTAAGATTTATATTATATTTTTGAATTGTCTTCCTACACCTTGCACTTATAGTAATAATATCAAAGAAAATTTGCATATCAAGCATGTTTGACTATCATGAGCAGAAATCTCCTCCGATTCTGCGTTCGCATTGTGTGTGTGTGCGGGAGGCCTTATGGTAGTTTCATTTTCTAAAAAGCATTGGGAATCTAATTTAAAATATTTCTTCGTTTGTTTTAAAGATAAACTGTTTTAAGTTCTCACACCAGTCACATGACTGACCTGGAGTTTATTGTTTCCTTCCTAAACTCTGGGTGCCCACCAATTTCTACACGGGCAGTCTAGAATTAGGTTATCAGGTCATTCTGGAATTCAGGAGATGCTGTGGAGTTTAGGAGCAAGCTGGATGGCATGGCGTATCAACTATTATATAGTATTTTTTTCCGCTGTTTGTTATTGTACACTCTAATATTGTAATGAGATGTAATGTAATAACTGATATAGTTCTTTTGATTTAAAGATTATTCATTTATCTGTTATATGTTGTTTCGCTGCGATTGTGAGATTCTGATATTGTTTCGTTGCTTTTCTTTCTTTCTTCTTCTATCTTCTACCTCATATTTAACCCTAAGGTTCGGTTTTTCGGCATTTGATTGCTCGAAAGTTGATACAGTGGACGTATTAATGTGAACTTTCGTGAGTCGAAAATCGCAGGCGTCACATTTGGTATCAGAGCATTTGGTTAAGTGACAACCTTGGCTCTGTTGGGAATTACTCATTAGAGATAGAGTCAGTAGTACTCTAAAATGAGTTTGAGTGTAGTAATAGCTATGAGCACGTATTTGTTAGTGAATATGAAATTGTTTGTATTGTGTTGACTTATCGGTTGATTGTTTATAGATTCTGGTCGGCGCACTCTAGCTAACCGTATCGATAGGGGTTTCTAAACTCTTAAACGAGATAAACCTACATAGTATCATTTAAAATTGGGTAAATGAAATAATTTTACCTTGATTATGTTTATATAGAAAGGAATAATTTTTCAGAAATTATTGATGTGTATATAAATTGATTGTTTGGTTATTGAAAATGTAAGAATATATATAAGTTAATTAAGGGATGTTTGAATAATCTAAATAAAAACAATTATGAAAGAATAAATTGTATAAGCAAAGAATTATAAGTATGGAATTATAATTAATATGATTTACAATTGTGAAATGATCTTATATAAGTAAAGAGGAAATAGTGAAAATATATAAGGAAAAGACTTATAAATGCGATTTATGAATAAAAGAATTTTTTTTGAAAGAATTTAAAGCATTGGATTCACTACTGTTACTGGGAAATAATAAGGGTGATGATTATGGCATCATCAGCATCATTTTCAAGTTATTATGTGATGGATTTTCTACCATAGTAAATTGAAAATTGAAGTTTGGTTATGATAAACAAATTTGAAATTAAAATCCAAGTCATAATTGTTGAATGTAAGTGAAACCAAATAATAAAATGGTTAAACAAATTTGTTAAGCAAAACCAGATATGAATTTGAATAAGTGATGAAATTTGACTTTGTTAAAAGTTAAATAGAATTTACTTTAGAATTGGAATCTGAATTGGATTTATAAGGGAAATTTAAGTTACGTTAAATAAGTGATGTTGAATGAAGTTGATTCTGGTATTGTAGTAAAATAATAAAGTGGATTAATAGGATGTGAACTTGAGTTATATAAATGAAATTCAACCTTAATTGTTAAATGGATTAGCAATTGAATTGAACTAATGAATTGAATATTAATCAATCGAATGTAAATAAATTGATATAGAATAATGAATGTAAGTGTTAATTCAATAGGAGCTAGTGAAGTTGAAAAAAATTGAATAATTGAATGGAAGTCAATTTAATATGAAACCAATTGGAATTAAAAGTGTTAAACCAAATTGAATGTAAATTTAATAAATTTGGTTTTGTTGGTTATGATTTGGTTGTTATATGATTGTTAGTTGATTGTATAGAAATTCATATGAAGTTGAATTAATGATATTGAAAGCTGTGCAATTGAATTTGATTTGGAAGTGAACAAACTTGAATATAAATTAGTGAATGTAAACTAATTGAATATGAATAAATGAATGTTAGCAAAAACATGCAATGTTAATGAATCAAATGTGATTTAAATCGGAAAACCTATTCATTGAATATTAATGAGAAGTGAAAGTGTATTGATTTGGTTATGGATGTTAGTTGAATGCTAGTTGTTTGATGATTGCATTTATTGCTTTTGTTGCATTCGCTATATTGGCATATGTAGTTGTTGTAGCGATATATGTGGTATATTACTTTCACATATACATGTTTCTCATGATTTGTTGAGTGTTTCGTAGGAGTGGATTGCGCTTGCTTCGCATTTGGAGCTCGCTTTCATGCTATATTAGCCGTATATGCTCGCTAATAATATATAAGGTACATATCACAGATTACATATCGTACTTTTACACTTTTTTCCCTGCGGGATGCCTCATTACTTTGATGAGATGTATATTTGTGATATATATATATCCATTTTTTTCGGATCGAACCGCGCAAAGGAGACTATGGCAAATTTTTCTGAAAGTTTAAGGCATTAGAATATTTTTGAGAAAATTGAAATTTTTTGAAAACTATAACTTTGATTTTGGAGTGAAAAGTTAAATGATATAGTTGGTTTTGAAAAGATAACTATGTGATATTCGAAAACTTAGTAAAGTTATTGTGAGAAGTTTAACTATGCATTTTGGAAAAGTTAAAATGTTTAAATAAATTTGAAATTTAATTTGAACGAATGGTTTTGAAAAATTAATGGATTCTGTAATTTTTTCTTAATTGGCAATTTCGAGGAAGAAATTCTTTTAAGGGGGGAAGTTTGTAACGACCCTGAATTCCTGTAATTTAAAATTCGGATATTTAGTTGATTTTTAAACATTAACAAGTAACATTTGTAAGCCGAATAAATTTTATTTCGAATATCTAGATTTAATTGAATAAATTAAATCGATAATTTAATATTTGAAATTACAGAAATAATTGGAAATGGGGTTTAATGTGATTAAATTTTATTTACAAAGTTGTATTTAATCATATTGGAGTTAGAATGATGTTATCAAAGTTCAAAAATTGAATTAAAAGTTAAACTGTAGAAATTGAATATTTTATTATTTAATTGACGAGTAAAAATTGCCATTTTTAAAAACAGTCTCGGATTTCGACGAAACCAATTTCATCGGATCCATAATGTTAAATTATTGTAAGGTTTCAAATTTCGTGTCAATCGGATTTACTGTTTGTCCGAGGCAAGTCAAAACGGATAGAATTTGTGTAAACGATTTAATTTAGAATCCATCGTTTATCTACGTAACTCATACATATGATCGAATTGGCTCCCGATACATATTCCACTGTGTCCGAAACGCGGGTTAAACCCTAGAAACGCCGGTTACCGCGCGAGATTTGGAGTTCGGAAAAGTCGGATGAATAGTGTTTTGTGAAAATTTCTATAAAAGGACCCATCCTCTTCTATTTGCAAACCTTATCTCACTCTAACCCTAGCCGCCGGCTAAACAATTTCAATGGCCAAAAAACACCAAAATTCTTCCTCGATTTTCGCTCCATCCATCAGCTTTTAGGCCGAGACTTGAACTAGAGATTCGTAGAGGGTAGTGAGTTCTATAAAATCAAAGGTTGTGATCGGAAACAATGCAGCGGATCGACGGCGATTTTCATTCGTATGGCCGGCCGTCATGCACGAAAATCGAAGCCAAGATGGAACCAAGTTCGACCGCGTTTATGGAGGAGGTTCAATTCGTGACGGGCTTCGACGTGAAGCTCGCCGATCGACTTCTAGTTCGTTGATGTTGGCGCGACTATTAGGGTTAGACAGGTGGCGAATGGGTTCTTGCATGCGCACGCATGAAAATCTGAAAGGAGAAGAAACAAACAGTGGTCGAGATCTATAGCTCTGAAACGAGCAGCTCAGATTGGAAGCAAGGTTTAAAAATGAAAATAAAATGTTGATTAATTTATATTTAAATTGTATAAACTTTAAAAAGCCATAACTTATTCATACGAGGTCGAAAACTGACAAAACGACTTGCATTGGAATCTTATTGTCGAGTAACATGCAATGGAGCTAGATTGGATTCGATTGGATCTAGTGAAAATATTGGGTAAAATAAAACGCGCGTTTAATTTTATTTGAAATAAACGATGAAACTGTTATTGGAAGCAAGGTGAGAACTTCTCACTCAATCGAAATTGTTTCAATTTAAATTTTAAATAGTTTGATTTAAAATTGCTTGATTGTGTGTTTGGATGATAAATTATTATCTATTGTATTGAAATAGACCCTATAGGCCGTATATTAAGCGGATGTTATTTATTAAAAACAAATACCGCGATATTCCACACTGAAGTGGAGTTGGTATTATATATGTACTTGGAGTTGATTTTCCCGCATTATATAGCGGACGAGACCCTATTACGCCGCATAATAGCGGATGATATTTTATATAAACCCATATACCGCGATACCCTGTATTGGAACGGGATTGGTATTGTGCTAACATCTATGGATGCAGGGGAACAGGTTGGAGGGATCCAACTGGATTCATCAACAGCATTGATTTATTTACAGATATTTGTGATATATTCTGTTATCATATGATATATGATGTCTTGGATGCCGTGATTGTTATATTCAGTGTTGTTGCAGCATTGGGCTTATTTTCGTAGATTTAAAAATGTTAAAATAACGATTTGAGAAGGATTTTTAAAGTGATTTTTTAAAGTATACGTTTTATTAAATTTTGGAATCGATACATTTTAAATAAATAAACGTTAAAATTTTTATGTTATAAAAATTATGATTTTTGAGAAATATAGTTGAAAATTGATTTTTGAAATATGGAGTTAATGAATTTTATAAAATAGTTTATATTGAGATTTTTGAAAATTATTATAAACGGTTTTATATAAAAGATTTATAAAATTGATATTTATAAAATAAAAAATATTGGAATTATAGAAGGAGTTTTTATAAGTGTTAAAATGAAGTTTAAATGGATTTCATAAGTGAATGAAAATTTTTGGTTTATAAATTGTGAAGTCATAAAATGAATAGATTTTGTAAAATAAAAGTTTTATAAGTAATTAACTTATAAATTGGAATTTGGAATTTAAATGAGATTTGAATAGAATTTGTAAATTGAGGGATTTTATAAGTTGAAGTTTTATAAAATTATATAGATGTAAATTTATAAATAATGTTTTATAAATCCGAAATCGACTTATTTTGATAAGTTAATTATTATAGCTTATTAAAGGAGTATATTCACGATTTTGGGACATTGGATAATCCTTTAAAATAAAATGTCTACAAACGTTGAATTTGGTTAACGATCTATATTCACGATTGTGGATAGTGAATAATATATTAAAGAAATGTTTTAGGAAGCGATCCTTTAAATAGAATTAAAACAATTCGAAGTTGTTTTAAAATGTGTTAAAGATCGAAACCATAAATTTCAACATTCATTGTTGAAATAGACATTTTCGAGGAATAAAAGGAAATAGTGGACTATAACACTGTTTTATAATAAATGATTTTCGAAAGGAAACGTTTTATATAGTATTGGGATTCATATATTGTTAACTCCTATGTTAAGCGACTCAGCGACGCAAGGAAGTAAGCGACCCAAGGCAATAGCGGGGCAACTGGAATGATGCTCTGCATCACGACTTGGCAACTTAAAGACCGAAGCGACCTATGAGTTTACAAGATAAAGAACTAACGACTCAAGAGGTGGACGACCTAACGACTCAAGAGGTGGACGACCTAACGACTCAGGAGGTGGACGACCTAACGACACAAGAAGTGGACGACCTAACTGCTTACAGGAAGCCACGACTCAGCAACCTAAAAGACCTGACGACCTACCGACCTAAGAAGTCCGTGACCTAGCGACCTAAAATCACAAGCGACCTAGTGACCTAATGGGCTATGCGACATAATGGGTTAACAAGTTAGCTTAGGTCGCTACGTCGGATATCTTAGTGCTATAAGTTTGCCAACCATTCCCCTAAGTCGTTCACGACCTAGTACTTCATCCAGAAGAGATCAGTTTTACCTGGGAGGGCCGAAGCTTTCCTCAGCTAGGTCGCTCACATGTGGTCTACGACCTACCTTAAGTCGTTATCTCTGACCTACGACCTACCCATCAGCGACCCATCCTAGGTCGCGTGCAACCTAGTAACCCGCTCAGGAGGAGCCAAGTGCAACTAGAATGGGCTGTAGCTCGTTTCCTTTAGGTCGCAACCATCGACCTATGACCTACTTTAGGTCGCAACCTTTGACCCACGACTTACTTTAAGTCGCAGCTTCCGACCTACGACTTACGACCAAAAAACTCCTATAAATACAGCGTGAGCTCCAATATTTAGGGGGACCTATTGGCTCATTCTCGAAGCACCGATACTCTTCCATTTTCTCAACTCAAACAGCACTTCAATCATTCCAAACACCAAGGACACTACGACAAACTTCAAGAGAAAATCTACATCATTCGACATGGATTCGAAAGATTATTCTCCATCAAAGTTTGAACTACTAGTCTAAAGTGTGTTGTAATTGAAGAAAGTTGTATAAGTTGTACTTGAGTCAGCAATAAAGAGATATAAAGTGGACGTAGGCTTGACTATTAGCCGAACCACTATAAAAACTGTGTCTTTTACTGTCTTTCTGATATTCTCCTGCTTATTTCTAATTCCCGTATCATCGGGTGGTGCTTTCACACTTGCTTTACTCATCACCGGGGTGTTAGCGTCGGATTTTTACGTTAACATTTTTTGGTGCTTTCACTGAGAACCCAACTCAGGATACTGTCATCATAGCTTCGCAGAAATTTGTGGATAGGACCTCTCTAAAAACCAGAAGTTTGTCAGAAATAATGGCTCCTGGAAGAAAGCGCAAGTCTGTTAGATCCGACGATGTTCGTGAGACTACTGCCACTTCTCCTCCTTTGAGTCAAACAACTCCAACTGTTGGGGTAACGAGAGCAGAATTGGATGCCGCGGTTTCCTGGCTATATCAACAGATGGATGCCCAGAACAATCTGATGTTGGAAAGGTTGAACACTTTGCTCTGGGCTAACCGTCAAAAAGTGAATAACGAACCAAACTTTGCTGATAATGTTCATGATGTGGAAGAAAGAGATGTTCCTCAAAGGGCAGCTGGCCCAGTCAAAGACACACCTCCCCAAGTTGGAGGATCAGGACAACAACCAACTTTCTGTGAGAGCCTGTCAAGGCAGACTTCTGAAAAAATGGCCGATGCTTGTCCTGCTGAGCCACTTAATGATGAGGAATATTTCTCAGGGATGGTCTGACAAATCATGAAGGAAAGAATGCAGAGGGAGGAATACGAAAAATAATGGGCGTTCGCTCCGAGCAAGACTCTATTCACTGAAAGGATTTTGAAAGCAAAATTTCCTAGGAGGTTTGTTCCTCCTAGCATACCGGCTTATAAGGGGACAAGTGACCCGAATAAATTTCTGTACAAGTATGATTTGCACATGACTGGTGCCAGAGCTTCAGATGAGATCAAATGCCGATATTTTTCGGTATACCTAGAAGGAGTTGCTCTTCTCTGGTTCACAAAACTGCCGGTCCGGTCGATAGACCAATTTTCTGATTTGACTCGAAAGTTTAAGGAACAGTTCAGATTGTACGCTTCGAAGGCGAAAGATGTAATGTCGTTGTCCAGCTTGGAGCAGAATCCTGGAGAATCCGTTAGATCTTTCTTGAATCACTTCAATATAGCTCTAGCTGAAGTAGACAACGCAGAGCCGAGAATGATTTTGACGTACCTGATGATGGTTATTGATAAGACAAGTGAGTTCGGGAGGTGGTTGAAAATGAAAGAACCATATTTGCTGGATAAGTTTTATAAGAAAGACGATGAATTCATGCGCCTGGAAAGCCTCCAAGCACCGGCTAAGGCGGTATCGATAGGGGCTGGAAATAGTAATGATGTTCCAAATAGGAAGGAATCTGGCAATCAGAAGAGGGGAAATGATGGTCAGAGGAAGCAAGGAGATGCAAAGAAAAGTCGTCCTTTCAACTTCAACCCTCTGACAGATACCCTACAAAACATTTACTTTGCAAACAAAGACACAGTCGAGTTCCCCGCACCAGCTAAGCAAAGGGTTAATAAGAAAGCCGAGAAGAATGGAAGGTTTTGCCGGTTCCACAACCAACCCGGGCATGATACCAATTAGTGCCGTCACTTGAAGGAATTGATTGAGGAACTATTGAAATAAAACAAGCTCCAGCAATATGTAAGGAGGAACAAGAATGGCCCAACTTCGCCAACTCAAGGACAACAGGCTCCCATTAATCCTCCTAGCTCAAGTGAAAAGGCAGCGGATCATGAATCTGGAAGGCCCGTTATTAATGTGATTACAGGAGGACCTCACCCAACTGGCAGAAGCTAGGGTGAGATGGAACGGTACGCTCGTGCATTGAAATATACCCCAACAGAGGAGAACGTTTTTGTGTTGGAAGATGCTGCACCTCTGAAGCAGCAGAAAACTTTTAATGATGACATTATCTTCAGAGTCAGGGATTCTATGGGTGTTGAAGCCCCCACCATAGGTCCCTTGGTTATTTCTGCTGGCATTGGGCCAACTATCGTAAGAAGAACACTTGTTGATTGTGGTGCTTCTTGCAACATTCTTTTCGAAATGACTTTTGATTAGATGAAGATCCCAATGGCTGATGTTCAAGCTTCATCGCAAAAGATTGTTGGGTTTACTGGGGAACCCAGGCAGCCGATTGGGACTGTTGACCTGTTCGTGGAACTAGAAGAGAGGTAGAAGAAGGTCGTTCGAAGGCAGACTTTTGTAATTGTTGATGAATTTTCTGCTTACAACGCCTTCCTAGGCCGTCCAACTTTTGCAGCCTTTAAAGCAATCCTCGCCCCGTGGTGCCTTACCATCTTGCCTTACAAACAGCGCAAAAGAAATACTATATATTAACTGATACGCCATGCCATCCATCTTGCCTCCAAATCTCCTACAGCAACTCCTGACTTCTCGAATGACCTGATAACCTGACTCTTGACTGCCCGTGTGGAAATTGGTGGGCACCCAGAGTTTAGGAAGGGAACAATAAACTCCAGGTCAGTCATGGGACTGGTGTAAGAACTTAAAACAGTTATATCTTTAAAAATAAACAAAGAAATATATTTTAAATTTGATTCGCATAACTTTTTAGAAAAAGAAACTATCATAAAGCCTCCCACACACACACAATGCAAACACAGAATCGAAGGAGATTTCTTATTATGATAGTTAAACATGCTTGATACGAGAAATTTTTTGATATTATTACTATAAGTGCGAAGTGTAGAAAAACATTTCGAAAGTATAATATAAATCTTAGCCAACATAGACATTCCGAACTATGCTTACTATAGCTACCATCTAAACAGTGGTGACCACCATAAATAAATGGCAGGTTCTACAACTAAAACCGTATAAGGCTCGTATTGTTTCTTTGGATTTCCAACAAATGGTAAGGCTAAGGAACTTCCCACTGCCACATGGGTATGCCTCTGGAAAGACGCCCCGAGAATCTAACCGGATCTCTGCCAACATAAGGCCGGGTTACCCCTAGCTGGGTAACTACTGACACGAGTATGCCATCCCCAGGTGGTAACCGACCTAAATCCCGGGATTCACCAACAACCACAAAATAATAAGTTCGCAGCAACAACATAGGTTAAGTATCTGGGCTCCATACCATGATACCACCTCTATCTAGAAGGAAATGACATACACTAAGGGGCGCTATACCCTAATAACCGTGCTGCATCTTTCCTGTTTTGAACATTATCGGGGTGTGAGGTCCGACGAAGTCTCGTCCACAAAGCTACGCTTTTCATAAAAGCCATGCTTTGATCAACAAATGGTCAGCGGCACTTCATATGCCACATTACAAAATTGGGAATGTATCACTAGTAAACATCAATTACATAAACTCTGAGCTCGTACGTCTTAGAGAAGGGTGTTAAGCTAAGAGAATAAATTCTCCACCACCAACAGAAATGTATTTGATAGAAACCAGCTTTACATCTCAAATTGTAACGTCAAACACACATCCAGACAAGTCCGTTCCGGGATCGAACGAAACCGAAGGCATTTCCAAAGAAGCCTTTGCAAATCCGGATATTCACCGATCACGTACGGAGTTCCCATCACAAAGGATGATAAAATCTCTATATCGAAGATCAGCTGATGCAGAGTCATTCAACGGTAATCCTTCAGTTTTTGAAAATATCCGGTCTTCAACACCGGTCTTCAAATGCTATCCATTTCGACATATCGCTATTTGGAATGGTATTTATGACCCAAAGGTCCTCTTCCGGCTAAACCGAATAACGAGCGCTTATTTTTAAATAAGTGTAGCATTCAAATTCAAGCAAATCACAAAAAATACCCATTTAAAGGTAAATATTGATAGTCGGTTATTTAACTATCAATAGATATGCACAACATCACTAGATTCCAAATAATTCCCCGATTATTTATTTTCCAAAAATATCTTTACAAGATATATAATTTTCCACACTTCAACAACTTGAAAACAAATTTCAAATCACTTTTCGCCTTTCTAACTTTTGAAAACAAAATTTCAAATCATTTTCCTTACACGGAAACACTTCCAAATATCTATTCATTTTCATTTCAAAATGGTTCATTTAAACCAATTAAATAAATCCTTACCGATTTACTTCAAATTTACGTTCCAAGTCCGTAAAGTTATTTCCACACTTCAAAAATAAATCAATGTTTATTTTTAAAACAATTTTCCCTTCCCTTTATAAATTCCATGGTGAATTCACATTTCCAAAATATCTATTAATATACGATTCTCAAATCCATTTCAAATATTCACTTTCAATTTATCTTTAAAAGATATAATCTCCAAACATTTCACTTCTTATTGAAAAACATTCCCATACTTATTTAATAATAAGTAATTCACAAATCTATTAATTTTCAACATTTGGAAAATATTCATTATACTTAAATCACAATTAAGTATATATTTTATTTTTTTGAGGATAACATTCCCTTAAACACATTTATTTGAGTCAAAACGAATCTTGCGTAAAACATCGTGACGACAACTCAAAGTCACTAGTATAGGGATTCAAAATTAAGATAGATATATAAATCCCGATATTATATAAAACATTTCCTTTCGAAATTCATTCACTATAACAACAGTGTTATAGTCCACCTTTCCTTATTTCTCGAAAACGTCTATTCCAACAATGAATGTTGAAATCTATGGTTTCGATCCTTAACACATTTTAAAACAACTTTAAATCATTTTAATTTTAGTCAAAAGATCACTTCCTAAAACATTTCATTAATATATTATTCACTATCCAAAATCGTGAATATAAATCGTTTACCAAATTCAACATTTCTACATATTTAATTAAATGATTATCCACTTCCCAAAATCGTGGATATATCTCCTTTAATAAGCTTTCATATTTACTTATCAAATTCAATTGGTTTTGGATGTATAAAACAACGTTTATAAATTCACACACACACACAGATATATATATATATATATATATTATAAAAACTACAACTTATAAAATCCCTTAATTAACAAATTCTAATTATAACTCATTTAAATGCCAAAATCCAATTTAAAAGTTAACTTCTTATAAAACTTTTATTTTACAAAATCTATTCATATTATAACTTCACAATTTATAAATCTATAAATTTCATTCACTTATGAAATCCATTGATCCTTCATTTTAACATTTGTAAAAACTCGTTTTATAATTCCAATATTTTTAATTTATAAATATCAATTTTATAAATCTTTTATATAAACCGTTTATAATAATTAAAAAATCCCCAATTTAAACCATTTTACAAATAATCTACTACTTATTTCAAAAGTCACATTTCGGTTATATTTCACAAAAATCAAAATTTTTATAACATAAAATTTCTAACGTTTATTTAATTAAAATGAATCGGTTCCAAAATTCAATAAAACGTATACTTTCAAAAATCACTTGAAAATCCTTTTAAATTCAAAATCGTTACTTTAATAATTTTTTTAAAGTCCAAAAATAGGCCCAATGCTGCAACAGCACCAACATACCAACCACGGCATCAAAACATCATATATTAATATGATAACAGAATATAACGAAAATATCAGTAAATAAATCAATATTGTTGAGGAATCCAGTTGGATCCCTCCAACCTGTTTCCCTACATCCATAGATGTTAGCACAATACCAATCCCGTTTCAATACGGAATATCACGGGACATGGGTTTATGTAAAATATTATCCTCTATTATGCGGCGCGATAGGGTCTCGTCCGCTATATAATACGGGAAAATCAACTCCAAGTACATATACAATACCAATTCCACTTCGAAGTGAAATATCGCGGTATATGTGTTTAATAAATAATCTCCACTTAATATACAGCGTATAGGGTCTATTTCAGTACAATAGATAATATTTATCATTCAAGCATACAATCAAGGAATTTTAAATCTAACTATTTAAAATTTAGTCGAAACATAATTTGATTGAGTGAGAAGTTCTCACCTTGTTTCAAATAGCGGTTGTATTGTTTTATTTCAAATAAAATTAAACGCTTATTTAATTTTACCCAAAAATTTCACTAACTCCAATCAGTTCCAATCTAGTTTCATCGCGTAGTGTTTATCCATACAAACCCGACTTAATTTGTTTCGTCCAAAACGGACCTCGTACGACAAAGTTACAGCATTTAAAAATTTACACAATTCAATATAAATCAATTTCACAATTTATTTTTAAATTTTAAAACCTAAATTTCATCAAGGCCACACGTTTCATCCATAGAATCTAGGCTACGACTTTTGCTTCTCCTTCCCCAGGTTAAACACACACGCAACAACCCATTCGGCCTCCACCATCATTTAATTATCGCGGCCTCCAACGATCACTTCAACTCGATAGAACACCGTCACTACGAAGCTCGCCTCCTCGGGCACCGACTCCCATCGACCGGCCACACTCGGCCCTATATTCGTCTGGGAAAATGTGCACCATACGCATGACTTTGAATGCCAATTGCCATCAATTCGCTTCGTTGTTTATGATCATAACCATTGAATAGAGAAATCTTGATGCTCTCTACAACTTTGTAGTTGATAATTTGTGATGAATGTTGACGGATTAGAAGAAAATAGAGGAGAAAGAATCGAAGTTCTCAGCCATTGAAATTTAGGCCGGCGGCTAGTGTTTCTTCGATTAGGGTTTGTTGCAAAATAGAAGATGTGAGGTCCTTATATAGAAAATATCGAAACAATATTCATCCCAAAACTTTCCAAACTCCAAACGAAGCGTGCCGCCTGGCGTTTATAATGTTTTACCCCCATTCCAAACGCAATGTAATATATATCGGGAGCCAATTCGATCATATTTGGAAGACAGGTTTTCAAATCGACCATTTAAATTTAAACATTCACTTAAACCCATTTCAGTGCGTTTTAGCTTGCCTCGGACAAATCGTAAATTCGATTGACACGAAATTCGTAAACTTATAATAATATAACATTACGGATCCGATGAAACTGGTTTCGTCGAAATCTGAGACTGTTTGAAAAATTACTATTTTTTTTTACTCGTCAATTAAATATTAAAATATTCAATTTTCACGAATTAACTTTTAATTCTATTTTAAAAGTACTATAACATCCTTTTAACTCCAATATGTAACAAAATTTTACAAATCAATTTAAATCACTTTAAACCATATTTCCAATTATTTCTGAAATTTCAAATATTAAATTATCGATTTAATTATCCCATTAAATCAAGATATTCGAAATAAAATTTATTCGACTTACAAATTTTACTTGTTAATATTTAAAATCAATTAAATTTTAGAATTTCAAATGACAGAAATTCTGGGTTGCTACAATCTTCCCTCCTTAAAAGAATTTCGTCCTCGAAATTACCAAGTAAGAAAAAGTCTTGAAATCCATTAACTTTTCAAAACCATTTGTTCAAATTAAATTTCAAATTCATTTGAGTGTTTAACTTTCCCAAAACCCATAGTTAAACTTCTTACAATAACTTTACTAAGTTTTCAAATCATACTTAGTTATCTTTTCAAAAAAATTCAATTTTCTCAAAAAATATTCTAACGCCTTAAATTTTCAGAAAATTTTGCCATAGGCTTCTTTGTGTGGCTCGATCCAAAAAAATGGAATATATATATATATATGTATGTATGTATGTATGTATGTATGTATGTATATCATGAATATACATCTCATCAAAGTAATGAGGCATCCCGTAGGGGAAAAAGTGTAAAAGTACGATATGTAATCCGAGATATGTACCTTATATATTATTAGCGAGCATATACAACTAATATAGCGTTAAAGCGAGCTCCAAATGCGAAGCAAGCGCAATCCACACCTACTAAACACTCAACAATAATGAGAAACATGCATATATGAATGTAATATCAATATATAACATATACCACTACAACAACTACATATGCCAATATAGCAAGTGCAACAAAAGCAATAAATTCAACCATCAACCAACTATCATCCAACTACATCCAATATCTATCCGATAAATCAATAACCAAATAAATATGAATTCACTTTTCATTATATTCAATGAATTGTTTTTTTGTTTCAATTTATTCACACTTGATTCGTTATCATTGAATGTTTTTACTAATATTCATTTTCAATTAGTTTATATTCACTAATTTATATTCAAATTAGTTCACTTCCAAATCAAATTCAATTACACAGCTTTTAATTTCATTAGTTCAATTTCATATGGATTTCTATACAATCAACTAACCATCATCTAACAAACAATGTATATCCAACATTACCAAATTTCTTTACTTTGCTTACATCCATTTAATTTGGTACATCACTTTTAATTAGCTTTAATGAATTAACACTTACATCCATTATTTCATATCAATTCATTTACATTCAATTGATTTACATTCAATTCATTCATTAATTCAATTGTTATTTCATTTTACCATATAAATTTGAATTTCATTTATATAACTCAAGTTCACATCTATTTAATTCACTTTATTGATTCACTTCGATACCAAAATCAACTTCTTTCAACATTACTTAAGTTATATTCCATTTCAAACATCATTTATTTAACTTAACTTAAATTTCCATTTATAAATCCAATTCAGATTCCAATTCTCAAGTAAATTCTATTTAACTTTCCATTGGTTAAATTCCAAAACATATATGTACTAAACTAACCCAAATTCTTTATTCTTTACCAAAGCCAAATTTATTATCTCATATTGTAAGTCCACAACTCGTTTCACTTATATTCAAAAATTTCAATTCATAGTTCAAATTCATTTTTATTTACAACTCATATTTATAAATATATTCATATAGTTTCACTTCTTATATATAAGATTATTTCACAATTGTAAATTACATGAATTATAATTCCATCTTAATAATTCATTCACTTATACAATTTTTTTCTTTTAATTAACTTATAAATATTCTTACATTTTCAACAACCAAACAACCATATGTTATAAACATTTACAGAAAATTTATTTCTTTTATATACGAAAATAGTCTTGGGTAAAATTATTTCATTTACCCTATTTTAAAATAATACTGTGTCAGTGTATCTTATTTAAGAGTTTAGAAACCCCTATCGATACAGTTGGCCAGACTGCACCGACCAGAATTTATAACCAATCAACCGATATGTCAACACAATACGAAACAATTTTTTTTATATTCACTAACAAATACGCGCTCATAGCTATTATTACACTCAAACTCATTCCAGAGTACTGTTGACACTATATCTAATGAATAATTCCCAACAGAGCCAAGGTTGTCGCTTAACCATATGCTCTGATACCAAATGTAACGATCGGGATTTTCGATTCACGAAAGTCCATATTAATACGTCCACTGTATCAACTGTCGAGCAATCGAAGGTCAGAAAACCGAATTGTTAGGGTTAAAGAAGAGGTAGAATATGGAAGAAGAAAGAAAGAAAAAGCAACTGAACAATATCAGAATCTCACAATCGCAGCGGAATAACATATAATAGATAAATGAATTATCTTTAAATCAGAAGAACAATATCAGTTATAACGTTACATCACATTACATTACATTATCAGAGTTTACAACAACAAACAACGGAAAAGAAATACTATATATTAATTGATGCGCCATGCCATCCAGCTTGCCTCCAAAACTCCTACAGCACTATTGAATTCCTGAATGACCTGATAACCTAACTCTTGACAGCCCGTGTAGAAATTGGTGGGCAGCCAGAGTTTAGAAGGGAACAATAAACTTCAGGTCAGTCATGAGACTGGTGTAAGAACTTAATATAGTTATATCTTTAAAAATAAACAAAGAAGTATATTTTAAATTAGATTCGCAATGCTTTTTAGAAAATGAAACTACCATAAGGCCTCCCGCACACGCACACAATGCGAACGCAGAATCGAAGGAGATTTCTCCTTATGATAGTCAAATATGCTTGATATGAGAATTTTTCTTTGATATATTACTATAAGTTCGAAGTGTAGAAAAACATTTGGAAAGTATAATATAAATCGTAGCCAACATAGACATTCTGAACTATGCCTACTATAGCTACCATCTAAACAGTAGTGACCACCAAAAGTAAATGGCATGTTTTACAACTAAAACTGCATAAGGCTCGTATTATTTCTTTGGATTTCCAACAAATGGTCAGGCCAAGGAACTTCCCATGACCACATGGGTAAGCCTCTGGAAAGACGCCCCGAGGACCTAACCGGATCTCTGCCAACACAAGGCCGGGTTACCCCTATCTGGGTAACTACTAACACGAGTATGCCATCCCTCGGTTGTAACCGACCTAAATCTCGGGATTCACCAACAACCACAAAATAATAATTTGCAACAACAACATAGATTAAGTATCTAGGATCTATACCATGGTACCACCTCTATCTAGAAAGAAATGACATAAACTAAGTGGGCACTACCCCCTAATAACCTTGCTGCATCTTTCCTGTTTTGACCATTACCGGGGTGTGAGGTCCGGCGAAGTCTCGTCCACAAAGCTACGCTTTTCATAAAAGCCACGCTTTGATCAACAAATGATCAGCAACACTTTGTATGACACATTACCAAATTGGGAATGTATCACTAGTAACCATCAACTACATAACCTCTGAGCTCGTACGTCTCAGAGAAGGGTGTTAAGCTGAGAGAATAAATTCTCCGCCGCCAACAGAAATGTATTTGATAGAAACCAGCTTTACATCTCAAATTGTAACGTCAAACACACATCCATACAAGTCCATACTGTGATCGAACGGAACCGAAGGCACTTCCAAAGAAGCCCTTGCAAATCAGGATATTCACTACTCACGTCCAGAATTCCCATCACAACGGGTGATAAAATCTCTATATTGGAGATCAGCCGATGTAGAGTCATTCGACGGTAATATTTCATTTTCGAAAATATCCGGTCATCAACATCGGTCTTCAAATACTATCCATTTCGACATATCACTACTCAGAATGGGATTTATGACCCAAAGGTCCTCTCTCGGCTGAACCGAATAACGGGCACTTATTTTTAAATAAGTGTAGCATTCAAATTCAAGCAAATGACAACAAATACCCATTTAAAGGTAAATATTGATAGTCGGTTATTTAACTATCAATAGATATGCACAACATCAATAGATTTCAAATAATTCCCCAATTATTTATTTTCCAAAAATATCTTTGCAAGATATATAATTTTCCACAATTCAACCATTTGAAAACAAATTTCAAATCACTTTTCACCTTTCCAACTTTTGAAAACAAAATTTCAAATCATTTTCCTTACGCGGAAACACTTCCAAATGTTTATTCATTTTCATTTCAAAATGTTCATTTAAACCAATTAAATAAATCTGTTAACGTAAAAAGTCAAACGCTAACACCCCGATGCAAAATAGTGACTTGAATGAAAGCACCACCCGTTAACACGTGAAACAGAGAAAGCAGTAATTCATCGGAAAAGCAGTAAGAGACACAGAGTTTATAGTGGTTCGGCTTATAATCAAGCCTACGTCCACTTCAATCCTTCTTTATTGCTAATATGATTACAATCCTTTACAATTTCCTTCAATTACAATTCATTTCAAAAGGTAAGTAGCTAAAAAAACTTCGATGCAAGAGAATTCTCCAAATTCATGGTTGAATACGTTGAATCCCAGCTTGAAGTTGATTGAAGCTTCTTGCGAGTTTCGAATGTTGAAGTAAGGCTTGGTTTGAAGATGGCAGAGTCTTGATGCTTTGAAGAATATGATCGAAAAAGTCCCCTCAATGTTGGAGCTTAGGGTGTAATTATAGGAAATTTCTGGGGCGAAGTATATGTCGCGCACGACCTAGGATAGATCGTAAGTCATTGACGAGTCAAGGGGAAGCGAGCCGCGACTTAGCCGGTCCTTCCACTGTTCTCTGTGCTAGCTGATAAGCCATCACGACTTAAGAGGGAGCGCCATCATTTATTGAACAAGTACTAGATTGTGAACGACCTAAGACAAGTTGTAGGTTAGAGGTGGAGACTTAAGATAGGTCATGGGCTACATATGAGCGACCTAACAGATGGGAACTTCGGGCCTTCCAAATAGCACTGGCTTCTCCTGGATGAAGTACTAAGTCGTGGACGACCTAGGGAAAGTCCTCGCGACTTAAGGGAAAGCGATATAAATCTATTACCAAGCATTAGGTTGTGAGTGATCCAAGGAAGGTCGTAGGTCGAGGAGCGACTTAGTGGTTGTGGGATCCTGGTTTTAGATTGCAGAAGATGCTAGATCGCTTGAGTATTAGGTCGCTATGTCGCATCCTTCCATAGGTCGTTAACTCGCTGTTGATCCATCAGCTCGTTAGGTCGGCAATCCCTTGAGTCGTTAAGTCATGGCTTCCTTAAGTCGGTAGGTCGTGCTATCAGTTACATCGCTAAGCCGTTAAGTCGTCCAACTCTCTAAGTCGTTGTCCTTCTTAAGTCGCTTACCCTTGTTAAGCCGTTAAGCCCTTAAGTCGTCCAACTCTCTGGGTCGCCCCGCTCCTCTAGGTCGTAAACCTTTATGTCGTTAGGTCGTTCCATGAACCTAAGCTGTTAGGTCGTCCCTCTTTAGGTCGTTAGGTCATTTAGGTCGTCTCGTTCCTTTAGGTCGTTGGAAAAGCGGGTTTAACACTTGCCCCTCGAAGTTCACGTCTAGGTCGTAGGTCGTGTGCTTCGACCAAACTTAACTAAGTCGCGGGCGACCCAAGAGATGGCTTAACCTGCACATCTATTTCCTCCTGCCTTATATAAGCGTTAGCTCGTTTCTTCCTCCTCATCAACTGCCCCCATATCCTTTTTAGCCATTAGAGAATTTTCGAGTTCCCAAAGGCGAATCCAAGTTAATCGATCAACAATCCATCTTACTATTACCTCACGTAAGTGAATTTGGTCCCTTATTCAATCGCGACAATTGCTGAAACATGAACCTTTACCTTCTGACCCCAAATCACCTTTGCACGCCTTGCCTAGCTCTCGAGTTACGCTGCGGTTGATTTCAATCGTTATTGGCTATGTCGTCATTGCGATTCATAAGATTATAGCATCGTGCTTGGTTTATGGTAGCTCTGTGGTGATTTGGATCAGTTTTTGGGTTTTTCTTAAGAAGATGGTGTATTATGTTGTTAATGGAAGATAACGGGCTATCGGGTTGGAGAGGAGTTAGAGGATTAAGGAGATAACTTGAAATTGCTGAATAACGCCAGAGACGACCTAAGGATTCTGAAAGTGGACGACCTAAAAATTCTTGCAACCCAACAGATACTGAACGACCATCAGATTCGTGACCTAAATTCCTGCAGCACCATTCTTGCGACCTAACTTTTAGGTTGTGTGAGCGACCTAGCCTTTAGGTCCTTAACATGGCTTTCCCTTTAGGTCGCAAACGACTTAACCTTTTGGTCGTGAACGACCTAGCACTTTGACAATTTTTTACTGCCGAACTGATTCCCCAAGCCTAAGCCAATTACATTTCATCCTGTTGGGTCGTGAATGACTTAGGACTTAGAGAACTTTTGGACTGTGAATACATGGCTTGAACAAAACTTGAAAACCTCAAGATGTGGATAGAACTTGATTGTACTTCCAACTCGAACTTTGAACAGCCGAAATAACTGCATGACTTTTCTATGCTTTCTTAACAGACTATACCAAATTTGATGCTAATAACCTCTTAAATACAACATTTGCAGAAAACTAGGGCGAATATAATGCCACTGATTGCCCACATCCAATGACAGATTAGTAGATAAAGGATAATTAACTTAAAGAAATTGTATGAAACGTTGTGAATCAACGAACTCAAGTGAAGTATTAAAACTATGTCAACCGACTAAAGTTGATTTGTTTGCGCTAATATTACACTTGTTTTTGGACTTAAAGCGACAAGTCTTGAAATACTGTAATTGACATATGTTTAATTTCAATTGCATTTGCTTGTTACTTTGTTAGCTTTACACAACACTTCACACATTTAGGAAACGTGCACCTTCATGTTTGAATATCTAGTTGTTTGTGTAGAATGGCTTCACATCAAGAAGAAGTGGTAGCTCAAGCAGAAGAGACCTTTCCGATAGCTCTTCCCGTAGTGAATCCTCCAGAAAGATCTCCGACTACCTTGACCCAGAGAGCATTTAACCAGCTACGCATTCAATTTGGCCTTGTTGAGAGTGATGCTCTACTTCTCGGGCCGAATGATACTGCCGATAATCCACCTCACGGTTTTGTCGCAGTCAATCTCCAGATGTGCCTAAATGGAGCAATTCCTCCTTTTAACGATTTTCTTCGAACGCTTCTCCTTCGGTTGACCATCTCCCCGTTTCAAATACATCTCAATGGCCATGCTATCCTGATGGGGTTATGTGTTTTATTTTGGAGAACTCTTGATCGTTTGCCGAGCTTCGAAGAAATTTGCTACTTATGCTCATTTGCTAAGAATAAAGATCATTCCTCCATTACTGTTGTAAGAAGTGCTAGGAATCACAAACTCATTTTCGATCTTTCCGAAAGTGCACATGGCTTCTTGAATCAGTTTTTCTTTGTTCGCTGCCCCCCAGGGTTTTATGCTATCTGGAGAGTAGGAAGTAAGATTACCCGCTTCTTATTTTTTCCATCTTGAGCATTTCGAGATCTGAATTGCTAAGTGCTAATTTTACTCTTTCCTTTTTCAGCACTTCCTCCCCCCTCTAGAGATCCAGGACACAAGCAAATTTTTGAAAGACTAAATGCCGTGGCTGCTGAGGAAAGGAGTATAAAATTTCTGTTGAAGGATGAGTTTCTACATCAGTTTGGACTTCTACATTCTTCCCGCTCTACGCAACCTCACGAAGTCCCTGATTCTCCAGCTAAGGCATTCGATGCCCCAGTTTCTACTGATGAACCCATACCGAAGGAACTTGCAACTGAGGCTTCGTTTGTAAAATGTTCTTCTCCAACTGTCATTGCGGGACCATCTTGTAAACTTGCTCTTGCCCCAGTTATCGTCGAAGAAGAAGATCTTCAACAAACCGGGAAGACTACTGATGAAGGGGTTGAGGTGAAGAGCCCTGTTGAACATAGTGGTAATGACACATTCGAAGGGTTGAGCGACTTTATGGTTACGTCCCAAGAACTCTTTAAGGATGACCTGTCTGCTGCTAAAATTGTATCTCCAGCGGTTGAAGCGACATCTGCTCTTCAACTGACTCTTCCAGCTCAAGAATCAACATTAGCTGTAAAATCTGTCACCACCCCCCAACTGAGGAGCGGTTCGTAGTTTGGCGCGTGTAGTTTGCACACACCACACACACTTAGGATTTATTGGCACTAATACGCACTTAACTCCTTGCAATTTGAAGATTCTCAAGTTATGCTTCTTTTTCAATTTCAGGTTCTTCAATGGGGCGAAGTGGCTCGTATTATGATGACTTTAAGCAGTATGGCAGACGCAGTCAATATGATTACAGGCGCTATCTTCCCCCTCATAGGGAAACTGATGAAGAGAGGGCTGCTCGGAAAGCTCAGGAGAGAAGAGCATAAGAAGAACGGTACAGGAGAGGGGAAGAACATCGTGACTCTTCCCATAGAGAGGATGATTCCCTTAAACGGAAATCCCATGACGACAAAGGGAAGAGCCGCGCCACCGAAGGTTCGAGCAAACGGACCAAGCGCAATTAAAAGTCATCATCTGACATTCCTAAAGAGCCCATTGCTTCGGTGCCTCCTCAATCTCCTGCTCTCGCTCGTACTGACATTCAGACGATCATTGGCAAGCCCTCATATCAGGTCGGACCAGGCCCAGCTACTCTTCAAAGTCAATTTCCAAACTGGTGCTTGAAGGGAGTTCGCTTTGATCTTGATCTGGTTCCAATTGACAAACCAGCCATGTTGCGAAACCTTGACGCTGTCAAGCTTGATGTTGAGAGAATGTCGAATTGGCAGAAACTTGTCGACAAACTCCAGGGAGTGAACCATGCGAACCTTGAGGCTATGTTGACCAAGGAGAATGATAAATCTGAATGGCAAAAGACTCTTGACCAAAATGACGCAGAGATGAGAAGCATCGCCTCTTATAATGAAAAGCTTGAAGCGGAAGTTGGGAAGCTTAAAGAGGAGCTTGCTACGTCCTCCACTTCCTATTCTCAAATGGAAAGTGTGCTTCTGCAACAAGTGTGGGATGCTCATGCTAGCCAACAAGAGGTCGAAGACAAACTCATGCGGCAGGAAAAGGTTATAGAAGATTATCGCGCTGAAGTTGCACAGTTGCGACAACAGGCCAGCTCTCAGAACCTCGAAATTGAGACGTTAAAAACTCGACTTGCTACAGTTGAGAAAGAGCGCGATGAGACTGTTGCCGGTAAAATTGCCGCACAAGAATCCCATCAAGACACCAAAGTCGATGTCAGTTCGACATTATTCGACTTCTACTTGCAAAGTGTCCTAGGGCGTGGTAGTCTAGCATTTTTGGGTCCCAATTATGAAATCACTTTGGCTGAAGTATGGGAAGCTACGCTTGACATGCTTAAAGATGCCGGGTATGCCGAAGAAGAACTCGAGGCACATTACCTGGATTACGGAGCTCGTGCAACCCTTGCCAGAGGAAAAGAGCAACTCGCTAGAGAGCGTGCTAGGATGATGAAAGAAGCACCATCAATTGCCCCTGTCCCTCCTTCAATTTCGGCCGGCATTGACATCACAGGCTCCAGTTCCCATTCTCCATCCCCTGCTAAAGTTATAACTGAGATTACAAGTGCACAGAGTAGAGATGAAGGCGAAGAGAGCACCGAAGCACAAGCTTATGAAGTTGATATCAGGAAACCCACTTCTCTAGGTAATATTAGCGTCGAACCAGGTCAAGTGGATTACACATTTTCTTCGGCCGAGCTTGATGAACTCATTGCTTATTACTTAAGACTCGATGAGCCGTTATCTCCTCTCTTCGCGGGAGATACGAATATTTTTTGCTTCTCTTCTGTAGTGAAAACGCCCAGGGTCGTAGAAACTTCTCCTCCTCCAGCTGTTCCTCCTCCAACCTTTCAAATTACTCCTACTTCCCAGCCGGGATCACAGGAAGAATTAATAGGAGCACTTCAAGACTTGGATGATCCAGCCGCCTCGCAGGAGCAGAAGGGCGAAGGACTTGAAGGAGGCGAAGTATCCCCGGAGCGCACCCTTTCTGATGACATAAAATTATCTGCTCTTATCACCCCAGGAAGTGAGTCTTGTTCAAGAAGGAGGAGGAAGCGTACAACTTAATAGAAGAAAGGGAGAAGCATTTCTCTACTGAAAAGGAAACGGAAGTTGATCCAGCACTAGCTCTCTCTCTTTCTCCCCCAACTCTCCCAAGTCGGCTTGAAAAATTGCCTATTAAACCAGGTGAAGGCTCTAAAGGTGGTGGGAGAAAGACGTGATGAGCCCCGCTTTTCCTACTTTGCTTTACTTTCTGCTTTTTTGCATGTACTGGCCGGAGATTGTGCGGGTACCGGCCCCCGCTTTTCTTTATCCTGAAACATGTACCTGTATAAAATTTTCGTAGTATTGAATAAAATATTCCTTTTACCAATTCAAACTTCTATCTGTATTCGAGAATACATTTATTCTTTATTTTATACAAGTTCCTCGTTTCCTTTGTGTGATATTGCAATGAGCCTATGGTTTGTTGTTAGAGAATTGTTTCCATTCTTGTACTTATGGTGTGCTGCCCCCATACCATGGCTTATTGCAATCTCTTTCACATTGGCAAAGTTTTTTAGAGAACAATTCCTCTATTTCGAGAAGACATATACTCTTTCTTTAGAGAGCAGTTCTTCCATTTGAAGGAGGCTTGCATCTGTACTTCATAGGATAATATTTCCATTTTAAGGAAATAATTTTCGTATTTAGTGGGATGTGCCTCATTTTGGAGGAGTTTTTTTCTCTTTTCTTTTTTGTTGCGAAGTTTCTACACTTCGCTTTTTGGGGAAAATCACTTTTATTTTGAGTGAATTTTCTTTCACGGTAAATTGGGCTTTGACTTGATTGTGCCTCTGTTAAGAGGGCTTTTGGTTTGATTGTGCCTCTAGGAAGAGGGATTTTTGTTTGATTGTGCCTCTGGGAAGAGGACTTTTTGTTCCTGCCTCTTGGGAGAGGCTTTTATCTTTTCCCTGTTCGCTGGGAAGCAGGCCTCCGAAGAGGGCTTTTCACATTTTGACTCGTGTGAAGTTTTATTTCAGATCATGGTGAAATTTGTGCCTCTGAGTAGGGCTTTTACCTGGAAGTTTGGAGTTTCTTTCTCTTAGTTGGATGGATTCACGGGGCGGACACAAGTGTCCTGTGCCACCGATCAGTCCGCAACTTTATGTCGAGAAAGAACTCTCTTTTTCTGGCGAGGCCCGCTCGAGGTCTTTTGGCATTTCAACTATGATGAAATAGGCCTCCGAAGAGGGCTTTTCACATCTCAGCACTTGTGAAGTTTTATTTCAGATCCTGGTGAGATGTGCGCCTCCGAGGATGCCTGGAAGTTTCTTCCCCATGGTTGGTTGGATTCACGGGGCGATCGCAAGTTACTTGGACGTTTGTTTATGTAGATTGTCTCAACTAGTGAACGAGCGCCTTGCCTTCCACTTGGGAAGTTGCCTCCGGTTGTCTCATGGACTCACGGGGCGGACGCAAGTTACTTGGATGCTTGTCTACGCAAACTGTCTCAACTAGTAAACAAGCGCTTTCCCTTCCTGTTGGGAAGGTGCTTCCGATCATTCCATACCATGTTGAGAAAGTCTTTTGGCATGCCCCGTTTGAGGTCTTTATCCTTCGAAGAGTTGTGCCTCTGAAGAGGGCTTCTGTCTCCAAAGAGGTCTTTTGCTGTTTGATGCTTGCCCGCCCATGCCTCTTTGCCATTTATGCATATCGACGATCCCCGTTATCTTTTTCAAATACCCTTCCCTTCTAGTTACAAGCAATTTCCCATATCCAAAAAATTTTCTTCATAGTTAAGCGAGTTGATGGTGGTAGACACAGGTTATTAACAGTATGCTCGTTTGTACAAACATTCACAGTTAGTTAGAAATGTTCCACTTCCAGCCACATCGCTAACTTTTGTTCGATGCACTTTTTTTGTAGGATTGAGTATGGAAATTTTGGACGGTTTAGCGTTTGCTTGCTGGGTGATGCCGGAGATCGCTTGGTCTTGCGATGGGTAAGCTTTGTTTTTATGGCCTGCATTATTAAATTGACATTTTAGCAACACAATTAACGTATTTTATATGTCAAAATAAAATAAAGCAGTTTATCACAGTAAAGAACACAAGATTTATAGTGGTTCGGCCAAGAACTGGGCCTACAACCACTTTATAGCTCTTATTATTCACTTCCACTGACTTTACAACGGCTTTCATTACAAGAATCATACATTCATCATTCTTTTACAATATTTCATTAAAGCCTTTAAGTAAAATATGGGCGCAAATGATTGCTGTTCCAAGCTCTTGGAATTGGGTCTCCTTCGATGGTTACAAGTTTGAATGTGCCATCAAGAAGTTTTTGGCCTATAACATACGGCACTTCCCAGTTTGGTCCAAGCACACCTGTAGGTGTCATAATTCTTTTTAAGATTAGATGCCCCGCTTCAAAGCTGCGCCGGCAAACTTTGGAATTGAAGTGCCTGGCTATTCATTGCTAGTGAGCTGCAGTTCTGAGTTCAGCTTCTTCTCTCTTCTCATGAAGGAAGTCAAGGGCTTCAAGCTGCAACTTTTCATTTTCGGCTTGATTGAAATGGATTCTTCTATGTGAAGGGACCTCTATTTCTACAGGAATCATTGCCATTGATCCATATGCCAATGAAAATGGAGTGTGCCCCGTCGTAGTTTTGTGCGTAGTTCTATATGCCGATAGTGCTAATGGAAGTTTATCGACCAAACCACCTTTCGCTTTTTCCAGCTGTTTTTTGATGATGGATTTGATAATTTTGTTTACTGCTTCCACTTGCCCGTTTGCCTGCGGATGAGCCACTATTGAGAAACTTTTCTGGATCTTGAATTTTTTGCAAAAATCTTGGAACACTTCACTTTCAAATTGAGTTCCCTTGTCCGTGATTACCTTTTGAGGTACTCCATACCTGTAAATGATACTCTTAGTTACAAATTTTATCATTTTCTTAGAGGTAATAGTAGCTAAGGGTTCAGATTCAGCACATTTTGCAAAATAATCCACAGCAACAATAGCATATCTGATTTCGGATTTTGCAGTTGGCAAAGGCCGGATGAGATCCATTCCCCAAATAGCAAATGGCCATGGACTGACCATCTGCGTTATCTCAGTGGAAGGTGCTCTTGGGATTTTAGCAAATCTCTGGCATTTGTCGCAGTTTCGGGAGTAGTCTGCAGCATCTCGGTTGATAGTCGGCCAAAAGTATCCATAACGGAGAATTTTCTTTGCTAAAGTTTGACCACCTGTATGATCTCCACATTCCCCTCCATGTACCTCAGCTAGAATTGTCTTAGCTTCTTCTTCAGTCGCACATCGGAGTAATGGCATTGAAAATCCTCGTAGGAATAATCGGCCATCCTGAATTATATACCTTGAAGCTTTTCTTAACAGTTTCTGACGTTCTTTTGAACTCTCTGGCGCAGATCCGTTGAGTAGATAATTCTTTATCAGAGTCATCCATGATTCCCGTTCTTGAGATATGGTCACGATCCAGTCTATATCCATTTCATCAATGCTTGGAGTTGACAGGACTTCCACAGGAACTAATCCCAGTAATTGAGCTTCACCGGTGCTTGCATACTTCGCGAGAGAATCTGCCTTCATGTTTTCTTCCCGAGGTATATGGTTTATTGTATAATGGTCAATGTCCTCGAGAAGCTCCCAGGCTCTTGACAAGTGGGCGGGCAGAATTCCCCCTTTGATTTGAAACTCTTTCTTGACTTGACACACGATAAGCTGTAAATCACTGAAGATCTGCAATGCCCTGATGTTCAATTCTTTAGCAATTCTTAAACCTGCAATAAGAGCTTCATAGTCTGCTTCATTGTTTGTCGAAGGGAATTCCAATCTTAAATCATAACACAATGATCGCCCTTCAGGGGTTTCAAGCACGACCCCGGCCCCGGAACAGTAATCGTTTCTTGCACCATCAACATAAAATTTCCACCGGATTGATGGATTATCAGACACCACGTCCTCACTATCGCCTTTGTTTGTACACTCTGCAATGAAGTCTGCCAATGCTTGTCCATTGGTTGCTCTCCGGGGGTGATAGGTGATGTCATATTGACTGAGCTCAATATTCCACTTCAAAAGACGACCCGAAGTCTCAGGACGAAACAGGACTTGCTTCAAGGGCTGATCAGTGAGGACCTTGATGGGATGAGCTTGGAAATATGGCCTTAATTTTCTTGATGCAATCAGTAGAAAATAGGCGAGCTTTTCCAACTTCGAATAGTTCAATTCTGCCCCAGTGAATCTCTTGCTGATGTAGTAGACCGGGTGCTGAATTTTCGTATCCTCCCGTACCAAAGCTGCGCTAAGGGCATGAGACGAGATTGCCAAATAAACAAAAAGATCTTCACCATTGTCAGGCTTAGAAAGTATAGGAGGCGTTTCCATATGACGAATCAGCTCATCAAAAGCTTTCTGGCATTCCGGAGTCCATGCAAAGTTTTTTCTTCCTTTCTTTAAAGCATCGAAGAATGGAATGCATTTATCAATAGCTTTGGAAATGAACCGACTCAAGGCAGAAACCTTTCCATTGAGAATTTGCAACTCCTTCTTCGTTCTAGGAGCTTTAACTTCTCTTAAGGCAGTTATCTGAGCAGCATTAGCTTCAATGCCCCCTTGCACTCACAATGAAACCCAGAAACTTTCCAGATTCTACTCCAAATGAACACTTCAAAGGGTTCAGCTTCATACCGTACTTTCGGAGGATTGAGAACATCTCTGCCAAGTGATCCATGTGGTCCACTGCTTTCTTTGACTTTACCAGCATATCATCGACATAAACTTCCACAGTCTTGCCAATCTGTGGTTTAAACATGGCATTCACAAGTCTTTGGTAAGTTGCCCCTGCATTCTTAAGTCCGAAAGGCATGACTCTGTAGCAGTAGAGACCAACATCGGTGATAAAGCTCGTGTCCTCCTGATCTGGCTCATGCATCATGATCTGGTTATATCTGGAATAGGCATCCATAAAAGATAACAATTCATGCCCTGCCGTTCCATCCACCAACTGGTCAATCCTGGGTAACGGGAAGTAGTCTTTGGGGCAGGCTTTTTTTAGATCTGAAAAGTCAATGCATACTCTCCATTTCCCATTAGCCTTTTTAACCAGTACAGGATTTGAGACCCAATTCGGATAAGTAGATTCCCTGATAAAACCATTCTCCATGAGCCGATCAACTTCTTCTTTCAATGCTACTAAACCTTTCAGGACCTTAAGTTCTTCTTTTCTGCTTTACCAGTGTAAACTTCAGATCAATATTCAAGGTGTGCACCGCAATTTCTGGAGATATTCCACACATATCGGCATGAGTCCAGGCGAATACATCCAGATTCGTTTTCAAAAATGATATCAAAACATTTTGAACCATTGCATTAAGATGCAAACCCACATTCAGCACTTTATTCGGGTCTTTCGGGTCAACAAGTATCGGGACTGTCACTTCAACTAGTACCAATCTATTTTCCCCTACACTGGCTTCTCTTGGATCCATCTCTCTTCGTGCACCGCTATGTTCGCCTGTGCAGGGTCCACCCTGTAATTGCTACAAGGTTGATTCTTTGATGCGGACTGGGGCTGCCGCATCTTTTCCCATTTCTCTCTTCCTTGATTCACGCAACTCTGTAAGATAACATTCTCGTCCAGCGTTCTGATCCCCTTTCACCACACCGACTTCATTATCTGTGGGGAATTTTATGATCAGACACCACGGGGCAAGAATAGCTTTAAATGCCGCCAGAGTTGGTCGGCCTAAGAAGGCATTATAGGCAGAAAATTCTCCAACAATAACAAAGGTCCTTTTTCGAGCGACTTTTCTCTTCCCCTCTCCAAGCTCTACGAACAAATCAAGTCCCAATTGGCTGTTTTGGCTTCCCAGTAAAGTAGCAATCTTTAGTGACGAAGCTTGAACGTCAGCCATTGGAATTTTCATCTGATCAAAAGTCCTCTTTAGGAGAACGTTGCATGAAGCTCCACAATCAACCAGAACTCTTTTAACAGTAGCTGGCCCAATGCCAGCGGAGATGACTAAAGGATCAATGGTAGGAGCTTCAACACCCATCGAATCCCTAGAAATGAATATAATGTCATCATTAAAGGTTTTCTGCTGCTTCAGGGGCGCAACATCTTCTAACACAAAAGCACTTTCATCTGACGGTGCATACTTCAAAGCATGTGCGTATCTTTCCATCTCGCCCCAAATCCTGCCAGCTGGGTGAGGGCCTCCGGTAACCACAATTATAACAGGCCTCTCTGATTCATGAGCTGCCGCCTTCCCACTTGAGCCAGGACAATGAACAGGAACTTGTTGCCCTTGAGTTGACGAGGTTGGGCCATTCTTGTTCCTTCTTACATATTGTTGCAGCTTGTTTTGCTTCAATAGTTCCTCATTTACCTCCTTTAAGTGACGACACTCTTTAGTATCATGCCCGGGCTGGTTATGGAACCGGCAAAACCTTCCATTCTTCTCAGCTCTTCCATTAACTCTTTGCTTAGCTGGTGTGGGGAATTCGACCGTGTCTTTGTTTGCAAAGTAGATGTTTTCCGAGGTATCAATCAGAGGGGTAAATTTGAAGGGACGTCCTTTCTTTGCATCTCCTTGCTTCATCTGGGCATCGTTCCCCCGCTTCTGATTGCCAGATTCCTTCTTATTCAGAGCAGCATTGCTATTTCCAGCCCTTGTCGATACCACCTTAGCCGGTGCTTGGAGGCTTTCCAGACGCATGAATTCATCGGCTTTCTTATAAAACTTGTCATGTGAATTTGGTTCCTTCATTTTCAACCATCTCCCAAACTCACTTATCTTATCAATAGCCTTCATCAGGTACGTCAAAATCATTCTCGGCTCCGCATTTTCCACTTCAGCCAGAGCTATATTGAAGTTACTCAGGAAAGCTCTAATGGATTCTCCAGGATTCTGCTCCAAGCTGGATAACGAAATTATATCCTTCGCCTTTGATGCATATAATCAGAACTGTTCCTTGAATTTCCTGGTCAAATCAGAAAACTGGTCTATCGATCGGACCGGCAGCTTTGTGAACCAAAGTAAAGCAACTCCTTCCAGGCATACCGAAAAATACCGGCATTTGATCTCATCAGAGGCTCTGGCACCCGTCATGTGCCAATCATACTTATACAGAAACTCATTAGGATCGCTCGTTCCCTTGTAAGCTGGAATAGTTGGAGGGACAAACTTCCTTGGGAATTCTGCCTTTAGGATTTTTTCCGTGAATGGAGCTTTGCTCGGAGCGAAACCCAATTCTTTCTCATCTTCATTTCTCTGCATACTTTCTTTCATAATCTGACGAACCATGCCTGAGAAATACTCTCATCATTCTGAGGCTCAGTGGGACAAACATCCGCCATTCTCTCCGAATTTTGTCTTGACAGTCGCTCACGGAGAGTTTGTTGCGGCCCCGATCTTCCGGCTTGGGGAGGTGTCCTTTCCACTGGATCATCCACCCTTTGAGGGATATTTCTCCCTTCCACATTCTGTACTTCATCAGCAAGATTTCCCTCTTTAGACACCGGTTGACGGTTTGCCTCAAATAAAGCATTCAACCTTTCCATCATTAGGTTATTTTGAGCTTCCATTTGCCGATGTAGCCCGGATACAATGGCATCTAGCTTTTCTCGTGTAACTCCGACAGTTGGAGTTGTTTGACTTAAATGAGGAGAGGTTGCAGTAGTCTCGCGAACATCGTCAGATCTAACAGACTTGCGCTTCCTTCCTGGGGCCATTATTTCAGATAAACTTTTGGTTTTTAGAGAAATCCTTTCTACAAACTTCTGCGAAGCTATGATGACAGGTCCTGAGTTGGGTTCTCAGTGAAAGCACCAAAAATGTTAATGTAAAATGTCAAACGCTAACACCTCGATGCAAAATAGTGACTTGAATGGAAGCACCACCCGTTAACACGGGAAACAGAGAAAGCAGTAATTCACTGAAAAAGTAGTAAGAGACACAGAGTTTATAGTGGTTCGGCTTATGATCAAGCCTACGTCCACTTCAATCCTTCTTTATTGCTAATACGATTACAATCCTTTACAATTTGCATCAATTACAATTCATTTCAAAAGACAAGTAGCTAGAAAAACTTCGATGCAAGAGAATTCTCCAAATTCATGGTTGAATACGTTGAATCCCAGCTTGTAGTTGATTGAAGCTTCTTGTGACTTTCGAATGTTGAAGTAAGGCTTGGTTTGAAGATGGCAGAGTCTTGATGCTTTGAGGAATATGATCGGAAAAGTCCCCTCAATGTTGGAGCTTAGGGTGTATTTATAGGAGATTTCCGGGGCGAAGTATAGGTCGCGCGCGACCTAGGATAGATTGTAAGTCGTTGGCGAGTCAAGGGGAAGCGAGCCCCGACTTTGCCGGTCCTTCCACTGTTCTCTGTGCTAGCTGATAAGCCATCGTGACTTAAGAGGGAGCGGCGTCATTTATTGAACAAGTACTAGATCATGAACGACCTAAGACAAGTTGTAGGTTAGAGATGGCGACTTAAGATAGGTCATGGGCTACATATGAGCGACCTAACAGATGGGAACTTCGGGCCTTCCTGATAGCACTGGCTTCTCCTGAATGAAGTACTAAGTCGTGGATGACCTAGGGAAAGTTCTCGCGACTTAAGGGAAAGTGGTATAACTCTATTACCAAGCATTAGGTTGTGAGCGATCCAATGAAGGTCGTAGGTCGAGGAGCGACTTAGTGGTTGTGGGATCCTAGTTTTAGCTTGCAGAAGATGCTAGATCGCTTGAGTATTAGGTTGCTAAGTCGCATCCTTCCATAGGTCGTTAACTCGCTGTTGATCCATCAGCTCGTTAGGTCGGCAATCCCTTGAGTCGTTAAGTCGTGGCTTCCTTAAGTCGGTAGGTCGTCCTATCAGTTAAGTCGCTAAGCCGTTAGGTCGTCCAACTCTCTACGTCGCTGTCCTTCTTAAGCCGCTTACCCTTCTTAAGCCATTAAGCCCTTAAGTCGTCCAACTCTCTAGGTCGCCCCGCTCCTTTAGGTCGTAAACCTTTATGTCGTTAGGTCGTTCCATGAACCTAAGCTGTTAGGTCGTCCCTCTTTAGGTCGTTAGGTCATTTAGGTCGTCTCGTTCCTTTAGGTCGCTGGAAAAGCGGGGTTAACAAAATCTTTACGGATTTTCTTCAAATTTACGTTCCGAATCCGTAAATTTATTTCCACACTTCAAAAATGAATCAATGTTTATTTTTAAAACAATTTTCCCTTTCCTTTATAAATTCCATGGTGAATTCACATTTCCAAAATATCTATTAATATACGATTCTCAAATCGATTTCAAATATTCACTTTCAATTGATCTTTAAAAGATATAGTCTCAAAACATTTCACTTCATATTGGAAAACATGTCCATACTTATTTAATAATAAGTAATTCATAAATCTATTTATTTTCAACATTTGGAAAATATTCATTATTCTTAAATTACAATTAACTATATATTTTGTTTTTTTAAGGAAAACATTCCCTTAAACACATTTATTTGAGTCAAAATGAATGTTGCGTAAAACATCATTACGACAACTCAAAGTCACTAGTATATGGATTCAAAATTAAATCCCAATACTATATAAAACATTTCGTTTCGAAAATCATTTACTATAACAACAGTGTTGCCGTCCACCTTTGCTTATTTCTCGAAAACATCTATTCCAACAATAAATGTTGAAATCTATGGTTTCGATCATTAACACATTTTAAAACAACTTTAAATCGTTTTAATTCTATTTAAAAGATCACTTCCTAAAACATTTCTTTAATATATTATTCACTGTCAGAAATCATGAATATAAATCGTTTACCAAATTCAACACTTCTACATATTTAATTTAAAGGATTATCCACTTTCCAACATCGTGGATATATCTCCTTTAATAATCTTTCAAATTTACTTATCAAATTCAATTGGTTTTGGATTTATAAAACAACGTTTATAAATTCACACACACACACACACATATTTTATAAAAACTTTAACTTATAAAATCCCTTAACTAACAAATTCTATTTATATCTCATTTAAATGCCAAAATCCAATTTATAAGTTAAATTCTTATAAATCTTTTATTTTACAAAATTTATTCATTTTATAACTTCACAATTTATAAATCTATAAATTTCATTCACTTATGAAGTCCATTGATACTTCATTTTAACATTTATAAAAACTCGTTTTATAATTCCAATATCTTTAATTTATAAATATCAATATTATAAATCTTTTATATAAACCGTTTATAATAATTAAAAAATCTCGATTTAAACCGTTTTACAAATAAATCAACTACTTATTTCAAAAATCACATTTCGACTATATTTCACAAAAATCATAATTTTTATAACATTAAATTTTTAATGTTTATTTATTTAAAATGAATCAATTCCGAAATTCAATAAAACGTATTCTTTCAAAAATCACTTGAAAATCCTTTTGAATTCGAAATCGTTACTTTAACATTTTTTTTAAAACTCCAAAAATAGGCCCAATGTTGCAACAGCACCAATACATCAACCACGACATCCAAACATCATATATCAATATGATAACAGAATATATCGTAAATATCTGTAAATAAATCAATACTGTTAAGGAATCCAATTGGATCCCTCCAAGCTGTTTCCCTGCATCCACAGAGGTTAGCATAATACCAATCCCGTTTCAATACGGAATATCGCGATACATTGGTTTATATAAAATATTATCTGCTATTATGCGACGCAATAGGGTCTCATCTGCTATATAATGCGAGAAAATCAACTCCAAGTACATATATAATACTAATTCACTACGAGGTGAAATATCGCGGTACACGTGTTTAATAAATAACCTCCGCTTAATATACGGCGTATAGGGTCTATATCAATACAATAGATAATATTTATCATTCAAGCATACAATCAAGCAATTTTAAATCTAACTATTTAAAATTTAATTGAAACACAATTCGATTGAGTGAGAAGTTCTCACCTTGTTTCAAATAGCGGTTGCAGTTTTTTATTTCGAATAAAATTAAACGCGCATTTAATTTTACCCAAAAATTTCATTAACTCCATTCGATTCCAATCTTGCTCTATCTCGTAGTGTTCGTCCATACGAACCCGACGCAATTTGTTTCATCCAAAACGGACCTCGTACGACAAAGTTACAGCAATTTAAAATTTACACAATTCAATATAAATCAATTTCACAATTTATTTTTAAATTTTAAAACCTAAATATCATCAAGGCCGCACGTTTCATCCAGAGAATCTAGGCCGTGACTTTTGTTTCCGCTTCCCTAGGTTAAACACGCACGCAACAACCCATTCGGCCGCCACCATCATTGAATTATCGCCGCCTCCAACGATCACTTCAACTCGATCGAACACCGTCACTACGAAGTTCACCTCCTCGCACAGTGACTCCCATCGACCGGCCACACTTGGCCCTATATTTGTCTTGGAAAACGCACACCATACGCATTACTTTGAATGCCAATTGCCGTCGATTCGCTTCGTTGTTTACGATCATAACCGTTGAATAGAGAGATCTTGATGCTCTCTACAAATTTGTAGTTGATAATTTGTGATGAATGTTGACGGATTAGAAGAAAATAGAGGATAAAGAATCGAAGTTATCAGCCATTGAATTTAGGCCGGCGGCTAGGGTTTTTGTCATTAGGGTGTGTTGCAAAATAGAAGATGTGAGGTCCTTATATAGAAAATATCGAAACACTATTCATCCCCAAATTTTCCGAACTCCAAACGAAGCGTGCCGCCTGGCGTTTATAATGTTTTACCCCCATTTCGAATGCAATGGAGTATATATCGGGAGCCAATTCGATCATATTTGGAAGAAAGGTTTTCAAATCGACTATTTAATTTAAAATTTCACATAAACCCATTTCAGTGCGTTTTAGTTTGCCCCGGACAAACCGTAAATTCGATTGACACGAAATTTGAAATCTTACAATAATATAACATTACGGATCCGATGAAACTGGTTTCGTTGAAATCCGAGACTGTTTGAAAAACGGCTATTTTTTTACTCGTGAATTTAATATTAAAATATTCAATTTTCACGAATAAACTTTTGATTCAATTTTAAAAGTTCTATAACATCGTTCTAACTCCAATATGATTTAATACAATTTTACAAATCAATTTTAATAACTTTAAACCAAATTTCCAATTATTTCGGAAATTTCAAATATTAAATTATCGATTTAATTATACAATTAAACCTAGATATTCGAAATAAAATTTATTTGACTTACAACTTTTACTTGTTAATATTTAAAATCAATCAAATATACGAATTTCAAATGATACAAATTCTGGGCCGTTACACTTTCAAATATCCAAATGCTCAAAAATTCCGGGTCGTCACAGGTTAATTAATGAATGTGATTAATTAAAGATTAATTATTAAATGTTATTAATTAAAAGAGTTATTAATTAATGAAAGTAATTTAAGGATCTTTAATTAATTAACTAATTAATGAGAGCAATTACAGGACTAATTAATGTGAATGGTTAAGGATAATTAATCTATGTGATTAATTAAAGGCTAATTACTTAATGTAATTAAAGAATAATTAATCAAGGATGATTAATTAAGATCGATAATTAAGACGATAATTAATTAATTGGTTTGTAACTAATTAATGTTAAACAAGCAGGATTTACCAGTAATTAAGTAATTAATTTAATTCTTTGGTGGTTAATTAAATTAATTAGGAAGTGTTAAACTTAAATATCTTGCTTATGGATGATGAATGATATTGGATGATTTGGATGTGATATCTCTGATATGTGTTATGTGCTACTTGGTGATATGAGATGAATTGGTTGAATTGAGATAACGTGGATTATCTATATATCGTGGTAAAGTGAATTATCTATCTATGTGAATATAGATAATAAATTGAATTGTTTAACCCTTAAACAACTTGGACATTAAAAAGGCGTTTTGGATTTCCATGAGACCGGGATCGGATTTCCAAATCTGGGTATCCGAAAACCACATCGATCCAAATTAGATGTCAGGTCGTGAATTCAAGTGAAGATCAAGATGAAGACTCGAAGTGTGTAACGACCCGCAAAATTTCGATAATTAAATTGGTTAACTTAATAAATTTTTGGTAACTAAATTTATAAAGAAATAAAAAATTTATAATTTAATATTGAAATTAATGCTGAAATGAAATATTGCAATGGTAATTAAAATTAATTGCTAATAATTTGAATAAAATTCTAATAAATGAAGTAGTGAAAGTGTTATACCTAGTTATATATTGAATATGAGAAAATGAAGGTAAGTATTAATTAATTAATGAAATAACACATTGTTAACAGTAATTGAATTAAATTTTGATAATAATGTTAATGCAAGTTAGTAAATAACTAATTTAGTGCAATCCCAATTGATTGAAAAAATTGTAAGCTTATAATTGATTATAAGTAGTAAATTGAAAAATAAATACAAAGTTATAAAAATTAATGAAATAATACGTAATAAATTATAATTTGATATAATCAATGTTAGATAAGTAATTATAATGTTTGTTGGTTGATAATAAAGTATAAATGGGATTAAATTAGGAAAATGGTCATAATTACTAATTGTTTACCCATTTATTTAATTCATTGTGTTAGATCTAAATCCATTGCAATTAAACGTAATTAAAAACTACGTTAATATGAATTTAGTTGATGGCTGTAAAAATATGAGCGTAATTGGATATATACTAATGTTAAATTTATCCATAGGATGATGATTGATTGAATAAAGGGAATGAATACATATTGTATTAATTTAATTGAAATTAAAAATATAATTTATTTGAATTTACTTAAATTGAAGGTAGACACTATAAATTTTGCAATAAATCCTTATTTGATTGATATGGAAATTATGGTTAATGAATTAGAAGTTTATTTGTAATCAGAAATGATAAATAATTAATTTGAATTGAAGAAGTGATTAGTTAATTTAATATTAAATTATTTAATTAACCTAAAAGATAGCCATTTTGGCCACTGACTCGGATTTCGACGAAACTAGTTTCATCGAATCCGTAATGGTGAATTATTGTAGGATTTCAAGTTTCGTAGCGATCAGACTTGTCGTTTGATCGTACAGGCTCGAAACGCCTAGAAATCAATGAAATTGAAATCAATTTGAAATAACTTGATTTTATCATAACTTCATCATACAATGAATTTGTACTTGAAACCTGTTCTATTAATTTAAAATATTTAAAAACATCTATTTTGACATATGGGTTGACCCATTTTCGTTTCGGAGGCAGAATGGGCTTTTCGGGTCGTTATCATTCATTTTTCCAAACCAATCAAGCCCATTTGTTCCTATTTCTAGTCTGCCTATATATATCCGGTTATAAACCCTAGCAGCCTTTCTGTTTCTCGTATCTATACATACAAAAATTTCTGTTGCTTCTCTTTCTCAATGGCTGAAAACCCTAATCTTCCCAATCCAATTTCAATTCAAATTTAAAATCAAAAAATTCAAACTCCTCAATATATATCGAATTATATATGGATTTGAAGCCCTCGACGAGCGTAAGTCATATATGATTCGTTTTTCAATCTGGGTTTCGGTGTGGCTGGAAGTCGATGAACTGTTCACGGCTGTTCGTTGATCGTTGATGGACTTCAATGAATCATCAATTTGATGATACCATTGTGTGGAGATGGGCGAGTGGGACGCATCGGAGCAGTTCCCTGGTCGAATTGACAGCTTGATTGAGGGGACTAAATCGATTAGGGTTTAATTCTTGTGTGGCAGGTGCTCCGTTCTTTGCGAACGATGGTGACGTGGAGTGTCGCATGAGGTCGGCGTATGGGGTGAGGTTACAGCCAGCGTTGAGTGAAGCACGGCGGCGTTTGGGGGGCGGCGGCTTGGCATGCAGGCGTATAAGATTTTCTCGGTTGGCCTATAGGGTTTCGATGATGGTGATAGGGTGACGTGGATACTGTGTATATTTTTTGTTTGATTTTAATTTCGAATTCAAATTTCCTAAACTACATAACTTTTACATACGAGGTTCAATTCACGCGCGGTTTGATCCACTGGGATCATATTAGGATTTCGGACATTTTCTCGCAAGTTTGGGTGGATATGAGACTGTTCAATTTTGGGGTTTAAATTGGATTTATATTCAATTTAAATTCAAAGGGGAGTGTTTTAACCCACTCACAACTTCTAAAATTTCTTATGTTTGTTAAATTGATTTATGATGTGATTAGAAATTTATTTATGACTGTTTGGCATATTTTGAATCATCACCTCAGTTTATTTAGATTTATTTGAATAAAATAGTTATTTAATTTATTATTGAATATAAACTGCCAGTAAATACCTGTTATTTATTATCTATTCTATATTGATGTTATTGATTGAATTAGATAATGATTGTGATAAATGTTTGATGATTGATATTGGATGAATGGGTGTTGTATTTTATATTGTTATAAACTACAAGTTGTTATGGATTTTTATTTCATTCGGGATGATGGTTTGAAGTGATATACAACCGTATTTATATTTTAAATTACGGATTGAAATGATAAATATCCGTATCACTTGACCATAGGATAGAAAATTATTTACAAACACCGTGGTCTATATACAAAATTATTTTTGAAATGATTTCTATGGTTTTGTAAAGAAATATATAGTTTTATACAAATATTGATTTTAGAGGTTATATAAATGTTATTTATTCTTGATTTTAAGCTATGTATAATTTTTTTTAATATAGAATAAGCTTAATAATAAGTTTGATTTTTTTGAGATAATACGGTTAAGTATTTAAATTGTATTTTATATATATTTAAATAAATTAAGGTTGGAAGACAAATTAGAAATTTATTTGAAATAGAATTTATTTAAGAATTAAACTCAAATAAGTTCGATGTGAAATTTATTAAATTTGAAAATTTAAAAGGTATGATTTTATAACTTGAGTTTGGTTTAAGGTGGATTAAATGAATATTTCATGTATAAATAAATTAAAGGAAATATTTATTTATTTGTAATTTGGGTTTTATCTAAATAACAATGGATGAATTAAGTAAATATTTCAAAACTAAATAATAGAAAAATTGAACTTGATATATATATATATATATATATATATATATAATTACCAAACTTAGTTTTGAAATTGTTGAATACTTAAAGTTTGAAACATATTGAATTTGAAATGGTTTATTCTGTGGATCAAGTCTATTTTGAAATCGATATAATTTGGAATATTTTATTTGGAAACTAAATTGAATGGATATTTATGATTTGGGATCTGGTTAAATTTAAAATCGATAAATTCGAGTTGTTTTGGAATTGATTTGTAAAATTGAAGGAGCTATTTTATTATATAAAGTATTTTAAATATTTAAACCATTTAAGTGGTGGAAATTATGTTTCGAAGTTATGAGTTTCAAGGTATTATAATTTGAAAGTGTTATATTTCAAGTGTTTTGATTTTGAAATATTATAACTTTGAAAGTGTTATGATTTTATAAAAGGTACATTTGAAATGAAAATGATATCGTATTGATTTGGTTTTAAAAAGGCAATGATATTAGGTTTTAAAGTATAAACTATTTTGAAAATGAACACGGCGTTATAATAATGTTTGGTTGTTAAAGAGACTGGGATCGGAAGTTGTCATACTCTCTGCCAACTTCGAAAACCACTTTAACAACCGTATATGCTGTAAAATTCCAGAATGAAGTAGGATGGTGGCGACGTTCTTTTGAGGTATATACATGGACCCGATTCCTATGAGTTGGCATAAGGTGGCTAAACCAGGAGCGATTGATGGGCTAATGAGGTTGCTCCTTTGATCGGACACATCCCTTCGATATTATACTCTGAATTATGGATTGATTCGGTGGCCACTTTTGATTTTTATTTGGGGGTGTGGCTCGAGGTGGGCGGTAGCTGCGCGCTACGCGTTACCACCAGCCCGGAAGCGTAATAGGTATATCTACCCTGGCATTGCCTAGTTGTGCCGTGTCACCTACCCAAGCGTGCCTTGTACGAGTTTGATTTGTGTCGTACCTATGGAGTATCCTCTGGTAGCCTCCCGATCAAGAGGTCTTACAGTACTACATAGACTACTGGCAGTATTTATGCGTAAGGGGAATATTGGGTCACTCCTTAAGTAATTTTATTTTACTGTTAGGCATTATTATAATAGCTACTACACAGTAAATAGTTTAACGGATCCTTATGAGACGTAAATCCCGAGCATCTCTTAAGTTACTACACTCACGTTAGACAATGGATAAGAGATGTCAAATCTCGGAAATATCTCTGATGCCGTTCCACTCATATTTATTTCTATTGATTTAACTCACATAAGATCTTTTAGCTCTGACTCGAGTGTTTTGTCTTTTCAATTCGCTCGGGTCAGCCTGAGCATTTCAGGATTTGAAGACCCTATTGTTGGAGGACAAAGATGAAGATTGTATTACTATTATTTATTATATTGTTCCACTACATCACATTGTTCCGTTGCATCGTTATTTATTATTCTTTGGCATGTATAACTCTGATTCTGTGTTGTATAATAAAATAAAATATTTTGTAAAACAGCTTCATGAACTGTTTATCTGATTATTATATTTTGTCGTTCCACTCCAAGATTCTGTTTTGGTTTTTTCCTTTCTCTGCTTTTTATTATTCACCCCAATAACAATCTACCCTTCTGTTTGGTTTGAGTCTGATGTGTGTGTCGATTTAAAGCTTACAAAAAGTCGGGATGTTACATTTGGTATCAGAGCTTTGGTTTAGCTATAAACCTTAGCTTTGTGGGGTCTGACTCTTTATTAATAGGGTAGTAATACCCAAGAATGAGTCACTGAGTGTATATATATATAAGAGAGCGTATTTGTTAGTGTTATAAAAGTTATGATATTGAGTGATTTGTTCCATTTTGTATTTATAAATTCTGGTCGGTGCATAGGACGCTATGGCATCGACAAGGATTTCTAAAAACTTAATAGGATAGTCTGACACAATATTTGTTTTGAATATAGGTGAATGAAATAATTTTGCCTATAATATTTTCTATTTATAAAATATGTGACGCCCCACCTCTATACCCACGCTAGCCAAGAACATTACGGTGTAATGCTGTCAACTAGCATGGAGAATAAGGCCGTTGAGGAGCGACCATCCGTGTAATTGCTTTGTGCGAACACCAATATGTCATAAGTACAAGGAAGTCGGACATGCCGATAAAAACTCAAGGCTACTACACAGTGGCTATATATATTCTTCGAAAAAAAAAATAGAAATAAACATAACACAAATCAGTCGCAGACATCCATATCACAAAGGCGGAAAAAGATACGAATATACCACATGAAAGTGTACATCAGAGTAGTGGTCAAACAAGATCCACAATATCACAAAAGAATGGTTACATGTGCTAGACAAAAGAATATGTATACATCTAGGAGTCTACATCTCAAAGGTATACAACAAAAGCTACTAATCTAAGCAATTAGCCAAAAGTCAGGATGATAATCCCAGAAGTGAAGTCACGCAGAAGCACCTGTAACATCTCGGTCTGACCTGAGTATTATATATAAGAAAATAGTAAACGGACCAGTCTAGCTATAAATATTAGATAAAATGATATAGAATAAGAGATATGACACAACATATGATAACCACAAAGCCATACTATGATAAGTATGAAATTGAAAATCAATAAGAGATTAATCAATATCACAAGAATCTTCTCAAAGATCAAAAGGAATGTCATACTCAATATCTTCATTCACAAAAGTTAATGACACGCAAATTCACCAGTGCACAAATATTGATAACACATATCAATGAAAATCACTAAAAATTGGTGAAACACAAATTCTAAAAATCATCCATGGAAATCTAGAAATCACAAATAGGGAGAGGCCTATCACAAAACGGAAGCATGAAAACTCACCAACACGTGTATCACAAATGGGACGCTGTCCCTTGGTAGCTAACCATAGAGCCGGTGCAGCGACGTAGTACAACGGTATGCCCGAGGAACCATAAACTCGAATAGTTCGGAACAACAACGTAGTGCAACGGTACGCCCGAAGATCCGAACACTATAAAAACGTGGATCGCTAGCCCACAAGAATTGGGTCGAAACCCCAAGCAATAAATAGGTCGTTAGCATATAATAAAAATGAGACGAAACTCAATAAAACGAGATACTGTCCCTTACGTGGACAAAGAAACATAGCATATCGCTAGTCATAATCACAAAAATGATCATCATCGATCATCAAGAAGTGTCAATTACAATAAGCTAGCAAATATGTGAGCTTAGCTTCATGTCCTATAACCACTAGCTTAATTAGATATTTACGAACAAATTGTCGATCTCCACTAGAAAATTGTCATAAGAAATTCAATCAAATAAGTCCAAGAATTAGCCGATGAAGTAAACGCAAGCGTTTCATACCACTTGTTTTACGAAGCTATTTAATTAGATTTCTCATACGAGTGAAGTAAAGGTTTGTATATTTTTAAAGTGACAAGTCACAAAAATGATCGTATAAACGATCAATAACAGAAATTCACATACGAAGACGTGAATAAAATCCAAAGAATATGATTCAAATTCATCAAAATGGAAATACCCCTACGGCTCAATCATTGCGCGACCTAACAGTCGAACGACCGAAGGAGATGTGCGACCTAACATGCACGCGACCTAACGCATGAGATGTGCGACCTAACATGCGCGCGACCTAACGCATGTCATGAGCTAGGGGAGCGACCTAAGTAGATGTCGAGCGACCTAACAAGGCGCGACTTAAAGCATGAGGCCGACCTAAAGGAGCAAGCGACCTAAGGGATAAGGAAGCCAAGCGACTTAAGGAGCTAACGGCCTAAGGAAATGAAGTGCGACCTAACTGCAGAAGGCGAAGAAAATGGTGCAACGACCTATCATAGGCGCGATCTAAGCACGAGCGACTTAGCAGGTGAATGATCTAAAGGTCAACAAGGCCGAACGACCTAAGCGAGTGACCTAATATTGACGCGATCTAAGCAATAGAAGAAGGCCAAGAGGTTCGTGTGCAGGCCGAACGACCTAGGGAGCTACGGCCTAAGGGGTACACGACGTACGACCTAGGGCCAAGCGACCTACGACCTAGGGCCGAGCGACCTATCGACCTTGGGGGGAAATGACCTAAATGTAGGCCGAAAGTCCTTCATATGCAGGCGGAGCAACCTAAGGGTATTGGAGCTCAAAACTTACCCAATTTGCAACCGATCGAGCATAGACGCTAGGGGATTATGCCCATAGGCTACCCAGTCGTATTGGCTCCTCGGTGCATCACCAAAAACGTGTTTAAACATCAAAGATTGGATTTTTAATGATTTGAACCCAAAACATTACAAATTGGGATTTTCACCAATTCAATCCAAATCAATGACAAATGCATATGTAAAAGTGTTGGGAATTCATACCCAACAACCAATGATAGTTATAGACAAAGATGTGAGATAAAGATCTCACCTTTTCACAAATCAATGAAAGAGAACCTTGAAAGCAAAGGAGAATCAACCCAAGAAGCTTGAATCAATGTCTTCTCTTTGAATTTGGAGTTGGATGTTGGATTTGCAAATGATCTTGAGATTGGAGTTTTAATTTCCCATTCCTTCCCCCATTTTTGATGAAGCTTTAGTGTTAAGAAATGAAAGTAAAGTTATGAAGAGAAGGGGGTTGAGTTAGAATTAATAGCTTAGGCTAATGGGCTAAACCAAACCCAAAGTCCATGGTGAAGAAGTGGCAAAATTCCACTAGGTCCAAACACATCATAGTTTATACTCAAAAAGATCACAAACGGTGTTTTGGACCCAATGGAAGTGGTTCCCAGTCCGAATTCGACCGTATGCAAAAAGTAACTTTTTGGACTAAAATCCGACTAAACATAAAATAATTAAATATCAAATCGTAAAATATATAGGTTGTTACAATTTTTTTTTTAAAAAAATGATATATATTTGGTTATAATATAATTGTTCTTTGGTTGTGAAATTTAGGAATGTAGGTTGGAAATATGATTTGAAAAGTAAATAGATGACAATAAACTGGAAATTTAGAACTTAAGTTCCGGGGTTTTGAAAATTCTTCCGAATGATTTTGGAATATAATAATAATATTATTTAGAAATATTTTCTGATTTAAATATTTCAATATAATTTGAAAGAACTATTTTAAAGAAATTTTGGAAGGAAATAAGTTCTGTACACCCCTCTCTATTGCTCGAAAATAATTTCGGTGATGAGTGCACGCATCATCGACATTCATATTCGAATTTCGAAGTAGGAAGGCCACTGTAGTTCTTTTACTGCAGATTTATTTTGATAAACAAATGTAAAATTTTAAATTGTTTTAAATATAATTGGATATATAATTTGTAAGTGTATGCATCTATCTATTATTTTAAAATGATTTGAATCTTAACCCGATTTTTGGTTCTTAAACTTCCGTTAGTGAAATGGATTGTAAATAATTAATAATTGGAATCTCTAATTAAAATAAGAGAATAAATGCTAGGTTATAAATGAAAATTTCAAGGAAGTTGAAATTAGTAACCCATAAAACAAATGAAATTACAAGCATTGAACATTAAGCTAATTTAAGGAAATGTGATAAACTTGTATAAATTTCAATTACATTCTTAAAGCCATATATATAAATTAATTAAAAGTTGAAATATCTAATAAGAAAATGTAATGGAAATTATACAAGTAAACCTTAAATAATGAAAGTATTCAATGAAGTCCTTTAATAAATAAGAATTAAGGTTATATTATTATAAACTTAAGTTATGATGGAAATGTTACTATAAGTAAATATAATAGAAGGTAAGTATTATAGATAAATGATTATAAACTTAAGTAGATGAATTGATACACTATGAAATTGTAAACATGAATACTATAAATAAATGAATGTAAATAAATGAAATAAACACTGAATGAATGGAAATAAAAATTTGCAAGAAGTAAATGTAAATTAAAAGTTAAATCATTATATGAATGAAAAGGAGTTTAAACAATAAATGCTATGAAATGGAGTTAATAAGAATGAACTTGATCTATTGTTTGAAATGATTGTTTGTTTTGGTTTATGTGTTGTTTGGGTAAAAGATACTTTTAATTACTTGGATGTATGAATAATCTATTGAGTTTTATCTAAGACTGTTGAGTAAATGGAATACTTCATAGATATTTGTCATTCTATTTGATTTAAAATGTCTTAACCCGAACAAACCAATTGTTTTGTTTCGCTTGAATGGTTGATTTGTATATTATGTGTATGCTGTTGGTTGCGAATGATTGTTGTTTATATTGATTTGTTTGTTAGTGGTTTAAACAACTTTAAATGTTTCATTTTATATGATTATTAACTCTTTTAGATTATATAAGTGACATACAGGTTATGGAAGCAATTGCTACTACTTTTTGTTTCATAATTAAGCTTTTGTTTGCCCGACAAGTAGGTACTTTTTCGAATTACGATTTATAGCGCTATTATATTATTTTTTCCATGTTGTGATATATTATTTGGAAGATATTTTTTTTATATATTATTATATTTCGTATTATATTTTCTCCCAGAACTTCTCCGTACAAATGAGACTTTGCCGAAATTTTTCATGAATTTTGGACTCAGGAAATTTTATGAAATATTTTCAAAAAAAATTTGTTACTTGTTATAAATTGATATATTTTATTTGATTTATTAAATTTTTTTAATTTATTTGTTTATAAAGTTAATATTTTGAATAATATGTATTGTTTACTCAATCCTTTCTTTTCCCTTTTTTCCTTTTCGAGGACGAAAAATTTTGAGTGGGGGAGAGTCTAACGACCCGTAAAATTTCGATAATTAAATTGGTTATGTTAACGTAAAATCAGACGCTAACACCCCGGTGCAAGTAAAGCAAGTGTGAAAGCACCACCCGCTTATACAGGAATCAGAAATAAGCAGGAAAATATTAGAAAGACAATAAAAGGCACAGTTTTTATAGTGGTTCGGCTTATAATCAAGCCTACATCCACCTTTAATCTCTTTATTGCTGACTCAAGTACAACTTATACAACTTTCTTCAATTACAACACACTTTAGACTAGTAGATCAAACTTTGATGTAGAATAATCTTTCGAATCCATGTTAGATGACGTAGATTTTCTCTTGAAGTTTGTCGTAGTATCCTTGGTGTTTGGAGCGCTTGAAGTGCTGTTTGAGTTGAAAAAATGGCAGAGTATTGGTGCTTCCAAAATGAGCCCAAAAGATCCCCCGAATGTCGTAGCTCATGCTGTATTTATAGGGGTTGTCGGATAGGCCTTAAGTCGTGAGCGACTTAAGGTAAGTCGTAAGTCGAAGGCTACGACTTAAGATGGGTCATGAGTCGTTAGCGAGCTAAGGGGTTATGAGTTACGACCTAACTGGTTCGCACCCGGCCATCTGAACTAGCTATTAGGTTCTAGTGACCTAACGGAGAGCGGCATGGTTCAACAAGTGCTAAGTCGCGAGCGACTTAAAGTAGGTTGTGAAAGCACTAGGTCGCTGCCGCTTTATCTCCTTAGGTCGTGAAGTACTTAGGTCGCTGAGTCATGGCTTCCTGTAAGCAGTTAGGTCGTCCCACTTCTTAACTCGTTAGGTCGCTTACTTCTCTAAGCAGTTAGGTCGTCCACTTCTTAAGCCGTTAGGTCGTCCACTTCTTAATTCGTTAGGTCGTCCACTTCTTAAGTCGTTAGGTCGTCCACTTCATAAGTCGTTAGGTCTCTTACTTCTCTAAGCCGTTAGGTCGTCCTTTCCCATAAGCCGCTTCATGTGTTAGGTCGCCTACTCCCTTAAGCAGTTAAGTCGTCCCATTTTTAGGTCGTGAGGTTATTTCAAAACGAGGTTAACACTTGCCCCTCGAAGTGCACGCCTAGGTCGTAGGTCGTGTGCTTTGACTTAAAATGCTTCGATCGTGACCGACCTAAGAGATAGCTTAACACGCACATCCATTTGCCTCTGCCTTATATAACCGTTATCTTGTGTTTTTCCCATTAACTGTTTCCATAACCCATTCCGCCATTAGCGATTTCTCGAGCTTCCCAAAGATAATTTCGAACCAATCAATCACTGATTATTCTTAATATTTCATCGCGTAAGTGAATTTGCTTCCTGTTCAATCTTCGGTCATTATTGAATCACGAATCTTATTTTCCGTTTCCGACCTACCTTCTTACGCCATATTTTACTGCGAATCCTGTTTCATCGATTGTCGGTGGACCGGAGGTAGTTCGATTTAGCTTTAGACAATTCATAATGAGAGGATGATGCGCTATAGTGTGTTAGGCTAACTGATTCTTGATTCTGGAGGGAGCGAGGAGATTATCATTGAGTTAGCAAGTTATGAGGGATGAGACTTAGGGTTTCTCCAAGGGGAAATGGCCTGAGACTGCTGAGCTACCTTTGGGACAATCTAGTGGATCAAGCGAGTTAAAGATTCTTGGAATCCAGGGAAAAACGAACGACCAACTGGCTTACGATTTAGCGTGCCTGCGACCTTTCTTTCTCGCGACTTACCGTACTTGGACGACTTAGGCTTTAAAGTAGAACGACCTTATTTAGCAACGACCTATCTGTCAATGACATAAGGATTAGGTCGTCCCTGAGCTAAGACTTGGACTGATTTTACATCACTCTGACCTGAGCCCCTTTTTTCCTTCAATATGCATTACGACCTAAAGAGAAAACGACTTAACTTAACCCGCGGCACATTCTTTAGGTCGTGGACGAGCTAACATTTGCTAAAAAATGTTTGGACCGACTTGAAGCATAATTTTGACTTGAATTCTCAATTTGAACTGCCGGAATAAACTGCCCTAATTTTACAATTGTCTGAACTTTGCTGTACTCTTTCACAGATCACACTAGCTTATAAGCTAACAACCTGTTGACTACAACATTCATAGAGAACCGGGACAAATATACTGCCATTGACTGTCCACATCAGATGGCAGATTAGTCGATAAAGAATAATTAACTCAACTTAAGGAACTTGTACGAAATGCTGTGATTCAACAAATTCAAGTGAAGTAGTAAAGCAATGTTAATCAACTAAAGCTGATTTGTTTGCATTAATACTGCACTTGTACTTGGACTTAGAGCAACAAGTCTTGAAATTTTACAATTGACACATGTTCATTAGTTTAATTTCAGTTATATTTACTTGTCACTTTATTAGTTTTACACAACACTTCACACATTTAGGAAATGTGCACCTTCATATTTGAATATCTAGTTCCTTGTATAGAATGTCTTCTCATCAAGAGGAAGAAGTAGAACAAACTGGAGAGGCCTTCCCGATAGCTGATCCACCGGTCAGCACACCAGAAAGAACTCTAACTACTCTGAGTCACCGGGTGTTCAACCAGTTACGCGCCCAGTTTGGGATTGTAGAATCAGATGCCATTCTCCCTGGGCCAAATGATTTTTCTGATAGTCCTCCCTTCGGCTTTGTTGTCGTTAACCGCCAAATGTGCCTTTGTGGTGCCATTCCTCCTTTCAACAATTTTCTCCAACAACTCTTTCGTCGATTGGCTATTTCTCCTTTTCAATTGCACCACAACGGCTATGCCATTTTGATGGGATTATGCGTTCTCTTCAGAAGGATGCTTGACTGCCTCCCAAGCTTTGAAGAAATTTGCTATTTATGCACATTTGCGAGAAACAAAGACCATCCTTCCATTATATATGTGAGAAGCGCCAGAAATCGCAAGCTTATCACTGATCTCTCTGATAGCGCTCATGGTTTCCTGAACCAGTTCTTCTTTGTCCGTTGCCCCCAGGGATTTTACGCTATCTGGAGAGCAGGGGGTAGGCTTATTATCCCCATTCTTTCCTTTTCTAAGCTTTGTGAGATCCGAATTGCTAATTGTTAACTTCATTCTCTACTTTTGCAGTCCTCCCTCCTCCTTGTAGAGACTTTAGCCACAAGTCAACTTTTGAGAGGCTTAACGCTGTGGCGGCTGAGGAGAGAAGCATCAAGTTTTTGATAAGAGACGAGTTCCTTCATCGGTTTGGACTCTTACACCCTTCCCGCTCTACTCAGCCTTATGAAGTTCCTGATTCTCCGGCCGAGACACCGGATGCCCTAGTTTTTGTTGAGGAGCCTATACTGAAAGAACCTGCTTCTGAGGCTTCTCTGGTGAAGTGCTCTACTTCTACTGATGTTGCGGGGTCATCTGGCAAGCTTGCACTTGCCCCGGTCATTGAAGAAGAAGAGCCTCGAGAACCTCCCCAACATTCAGGGAAGTCCGGTGATGGAGGAGCTGGGAAAACAAGTCCTGCCAAGCAGAGCGGGGATGGCACTTTTAAAGGGTTGAGCGACCTGTTTATCACCTCACAGGAGCTCTTTAAAGACGATCATGTTACCGCTAGAGTTTCCTCTTCAGTAGTTGAAGCAACTTCCATTTTGCAACAGACTCCGTTGACTCAAGAGTTGACGTTAGCTACTACACCCATCATTTCCCCGCAACCGAGGAGTGGTTCGTAGTTTGACGTGCGTAGTTTGCACGTTACACACACTTAAGATTTTTCAGCACTTATGCACTTACATGCACTTTACTTCAAAGATTCTCAAGCTTTGCCCCTTTTCCATTTTCAGGTCTTTCAATGGGGCGACGCTCTTATTATGACGACTTTCAGAACTACGGGAGACGCGACTCTTTTGATCCTAAGAGATATCTTCCTTCTCATAGGGAGACTGACGAAGAAAGAGCCGCACGAAAAGCTCGTGAGAGGCATGCCTACGAAGAACGCCATGAAAGACGGGATGAGCGACGCGATTCTTCCCAGAGGGAAGATGATTCTCATAAACGGAAGTCCCGTGACGACAAGGGGAAAAGTCAGATTGCCGAAGATGTGAGTAAAAGAGCCAAACATGGCGAAAGACCAACATCCGAGATTTCTGAAAAACCTGCTGCTCCTGTACTACCTCAATCTCCTGCCCTGGCACGTACTGATATTCAAACAATCATTGGAAGGCCCCCATATCGAGTTGGTCCAGGCCTAGATACTCTTCAGAGTCGATTCTCGAACTGGTGCCTGAAAGGAGTGCGCTTTGATCTTGACCTGGTCCCGATCGATAAACAAGCTATGCTGCGCAACCTTGATGCTGTTAAACTTGATATTAAAACAATGTCAGGTTGACAAAAGCTTTTCGATGAGCTCTAGAGGGTAAATTGCGTGAATCTTGAAGCCATGTTAACAATGGAAAACGACAAATCTGGGTGGCAGAAGATTCTTGAGCAACATGACGCGGAAATGAGAAACATTGCCACTTATAATGAAAAGCTCGAAACGAAAGTTGAAAAACTCAAAGAAGAGCTTGCCACTTCCTCCACTTCTTATTCGCAAAGGGAGCAAGTGCTTCAACAACAAGTGCGAGACACCCATGCCGCTCAAAGAGATGCTAAAGATAGGCTTGATTAGCAAAAAAGAATTAATGAGGGCCATATTGCTGACATCGCAGAGCTGCGAAAGAAGACTAACCCTCAGGACGTGGAGATCGAAATGCTAAAACTTCAACTCTCTAAAGCTGAAAGAGAGCGTGATGAGGCTGTTGCTGGTAAAATTGCAGCTGAAGAGTCTCACGAAGCAATGAAGGCCAATATCAGCTCAACATTGTTTGACTTCTACTTGCATAGCATCCTGGGGCGTGGTAGTCTCTCATTTCTTGGCCCCAAATATGAAATAACTCTGGCAGAAGTGTGTGAGGCCATACTAGACATGTTTGGCAGTGCTGGCTATACTGAGGTGGATTTATAGGCAAATAATCTTGATGACGATGCATGCGCCGCTCTTGCTAGGGGAAAGGAGCAACTTGTCAAAGAGAGAGCCGGAATGGAAGAAGGAGAACATGTAGGGAAGGCAGCTTTAACCGACCCAGTTCAACCTTCGGTTTCGGTCGATATCGACATTGTTGGTTCCAGTTCCCATTCTCCGCCTCCTACAAAAGCCATCACTGAGGGTGCAACTGCTCACAGTGGAGATGAGAGTCAAGAGAGCGGTGACGCGTGGGGCTTTGAAGTTGACATTGTAAAGCCTGCTTCGCCTGGTAACCTTACTGCTGATCTTGCTCAAGTGTACTGCTCGTTCGATTCACATGAGTTTGATGAACTTCTTGATTATTTTTTAAATCTCGACACGCTACTAACTCCTCTCTTTTCGAGAGATGCTGACTTTAACTTCTTTTCTTCTGTAGAGAAAGTACCGAGCATTGTTCAGACTTCTCCTCCTCCAGTTATTCCTCCCCCGTCTCTTCAGGTCACTCCTCCTTCTGCCTCTCAACCGGGATCACAATAGGAGCAAATAGAAGCTCTCCAAGACTTGGACAATCCCATTGCTTCACAAGAACATAGGGGGAAAGAAACTGAAGAGGGCGAAAAGACTCCGGAACTAACTGGTTCTGACGGTACGCCGTTAGCCACACTTTTTACTCCAAGAAGCGGGTCTTCTTCTAAGAAAAAGGGGGAAAAGTGGAGTCTCACAGAAGAAGGAAGCTTCAGCCATCGAGGAAAAAGCAGAAGCAAGTCCAATTGTTCCCCTTTCTCTTTCTTCACCTACTCTTTCAAGCCGGCGCAAGAAGTTGGTTATCCGGCCAGGTGTAGGCTCAAAAGGTGGAGTGAAAAAGAAATGATGGTTTTGGTCCTATGCTTTTTATCTCTTTCTTTGCTTTTTGCTTGTATACAAGCTTTTGTTGACTGGAGATTGTGCGGGTACCAGTCCCCGCCTTCTTTTACTTTGAAACCTGCACATGTATAAAATTTTCATAGTATGGAATAAAATGGTTCTTTTACTTATACAAATTTCTGTCTGTATTTGAGAACACATTTATTTTCCGTTTTCATTTAAGTTTCTTTATCTTCTTTATGTGAAGTTGCGGTATACCTATGGTATGTTGCTTGAGCATTGTTTTTATTTTTGCGATAACTATTGTATTGCCCTCATAACATGGTTTATTGCAATTTCTTTCACATTGGCAAAGTTTCGGAGAACAACTCTTCTGTTTCGAGAAGACTTGTACCCTTCCCTTAGAGAACAACTGTTCCATTTGAAGGAGGTTTGCATTTGTACTTTATAGGATAGTATTTCCATTCAAAAGAAATATTTTTCTAATTTAGTACAATGCACTTCACATTGGAGGAGTCTTCTCTCTTTTTTTTTTGCGAAGTTTTTACACTTCACTTTTTGGAAAAAGTCACTTTTGCTTTGGCAAGTGAATTTTACTTCATAATATAGTGGGCCTTCCGAAAAAGGTCTTCAACCTGCTTGAGCCTCCGAAGAGGTTTTTTTTAATTGCGCCTCTGGGAAGAGATCTTTTTGTTTGGTTGCGCCTTTGGGAAGAGGTCTTTTTGTTTGGTTGTGCCTCTGGGAAGAGGTCTTTTGTTTCTGCCTCGTGGGAGAGGTTTTTATCTTTTCCCTGTTCGCTGGGAAGCGGGCCTCCAAAGAGGGCTTTTCACATTTCGACTCGTGTGAAGTTTTATTTCAGATCACGGTGAAATGTGTGCCTCTGAGTAGGGCATTTGCCTGGAAGTTTGGAGTTTCCTTCTCTTAGTTGGATGGATTCACGGGGCGGACACGAGTGTTCTGTGCCACCGATCAGTCCGCAACTTTCTGTCGAGAAAGAACTCTCTTTTTCTGGCGAGGCCCGCTAGAAGTCTTTTAGCATTTCAACTATGGTGAAATGGGCCACCGAAGAGGGCTTTTCACATTCCAGCACTTGTGAAGTTTTATTTAAAATCTCGGTGGAATGCGTGCCTCCGAGTATGCCTGGAAGTTTCTTCCTCATTGTTGGCTGGATTCACGGGGCCGACGCAAGTTACTTGGACGTTTATTTGCACAGATTGTCATAGCTAGTGAACAAGCGCCTTGCCTTCCACTTGGGAAGGTGCCCCCAATCATCGTATGGATTCACGGGGCGGACGCAAGTTACTTGGACGCTTGTCTGCGCAAACTGTCTTAGCTAGTGAACAAGCACCTTGCCTTCCAGTTGGGAAGGTACTCCCGGTCATTCCACACCAATCTTTTTCGTTGAGAAAGTTCTCTGACATGCCCCGTTTGAGGTCTTTATCCCCCGAAGAGTTGTGCCTACGAAGAGGGCTTGTGCCTTCGAAGAGGTCTTTGGCTATTTGATGCTTGCTCGCCCATGTCTCTTTGCCATATATTCATATCGGCGATCCCCGTTATCTTTTCCAAATACACTTCTCTTTTAATTGCCAACAATTTACTTTATCCAAAGAAGTATACTTCACAGTTAAGCGAGTTGGTGGGGGCAGACACAGGCTATTTAACTGGATGCTCGTTTGTACAAACAATCACAATTAGTTGGCAAGGGCCCACTTCCAGCAGAATCAATTACTTTTTTCTTGAAGCACTTCTTTCATAGGATTTGAGTATGGAAATTTTGAACGACTTAGCGTTTGCTTGTTGGGTGATGTCAGGGATTGCTTGGTCTTGTGATGGGTAAGCTTTGCTTTTATGGCCTGCATTATTAAATCGACATTTTAGTAATACAATTGACGCATTTTATATATCGAAATAAAACAAAGCAGTTTGTAATAGAAAAGAACACAAGATTTATAGTGGTTCGGCCAAGAACTGGTCCTACATCCACTTTATAGTTCTTATTATTCACTTGCACTTACTTTACAATGGCTTTCAATACAAGAATCATACATTCATCATCCTTTTACAATATTTCATTAAAGCCTTTTAAGTAAAATATAGGCACAGATGATTGTTGTTCCAAGCTCTTGGAATTGGATCTCCTTCGACAGTTATTAGTTTGAAAGTGCCGTCGAGAAGTTATTTGCCTATGACATACGGCCCTTCCCAGTTTGGCGTAAACACTCTTGTTGCTGTCATGACCCTTTTCAAGACTAGATCTCTAATCTCAAAGCTACGTTGGCGAACTTTGGAATTGAATTGCCTGGCAATTCTTTGCTGATGGGCCGCAATTCTGAGCTGAGCCTCCTCCCTTCTTTCATCAAGAAAGTCAAGTGCTTCAAGTTGTAACTCCTCATTTTTTGCTTGGTTGAAATGAATTCTTCTATTTGAAGGGACTTCTATTTCTACCGGAATCATTGCCTCTGATCCATATGCCAATTAAAATGGAGTGTGCCCCGTCGCAGTTTTATGTGTAGTTTTATATGCCCATAGTGCTAGTGGAAGCTTATCGACCCAACCACCTTTCTCTTTTTCCAGCTGTTTTTTAATGGTCGATTTGATAATTTTGCTTACTGCTTCCACTTGCCCGTTTGCCTGCGGATGAGCTACTGCTGAGAAGCTTCTCTGGATCTTGAATTTCTGCAAAAATTTTGGAACTCTTCACTTTCGAATTGGGTTCCGTGTCTGTGATTATCTTTTGAGGCACACCATACCTGCAAATGATATTCTTAGTTACAAAGTTTATCATATCTTCTTAGAAGTAATAGTAGCTAATGGTTTAGATTCAGCCCATTTAGTAAAATAATCAACAGCAACAATAGCATATCTGATTCCGGATTTGACGGTTGGCAAAGGGCCGGTGAGATCTATTCCCCAAATAGCAAATGGCCACGGGCTGACCATCTGCGTTATCTCAGTAGAAGGTGCCCTTGGGATTTTTGCAAATCTCTGGCATCGGTCACATTTTCGGACATAACTTGCAGCATCACAATTAATATCTGGCCAAAAATACCCATAACAGAGAATTTTCTTCGCTAGAGTTTGACCACCTGAATGATCTCCACATTCTCCTCCATGTACTTCAGTTAGAATTGTCTTAGCTTCTTCCTTGGTCACACATCGGAGTAATGGCATTGAGAATCCCCGCCTATAAAATCGACCATCTTGAATTATGTATCTGGAAGCTTTTCTTAACAATTTTTGTCGTTCCTTTGAGGTTTCTGGTAGGGAACCGTCGCGCATATATTTCAATACCGGAGCCATCCACGATTCTCGCTCCTGTGATATAGTCATGATTCAGTCAATATCCATTTCATCGATGCTTGGGGTTGACAGGACTTCCACAGGAACTAGTCCCAACAGTTGAGCTTCACCAGTGCTTGCATACTTTGCGAGAGAATCTGCCTTCATGTTTTCTTCCCGGGGTATATGATTTATCGTATAATGGTCAAGGTCATCGAGGAGCTCCCGGGCTCTTGACAAGTAAGCGGGCAGATTTCCCACTTTAGTTTGAAACTCTTTCTTGACTTGACATACAATAAGTTGTGAATCACTGAAGATCTGCAACATTTTGACATTCAATTCTTTAGCAATTCTCAAACCGGCAATAAGAGCTTCAGACTCTGCTTCATTGTTTGTCGAAGGGAATTCCTATCTTAAAGCATAACATAATGACCGCCCTTTAGGGGTTTCAAGCACAACCCCAGCCCTGGAACAGTAATCATTTCTTGCGCCATCAACATATAATTTCCATCGAATTGGGGGATTATCGGTCACTACTTCTTCGCTATCACCTTTGTCTGTACATTCTGCGATGAAATCTGCCAAAGCTTGTCCATCGATTGCTCTTCGGGGATGATAAGTGATGTCATATTGACCGAGTTCAATATTCCACTTCAAAAGTCGACCCGTAGTCTCAGGTCGAAAGAGGACTTGCTTCAAAGGCCGATCAGTGAGGACTTTGATTGGATGAGCTTGAAAATATGGCCTCAATTTTCTTGATGCGATCAGTAGACAATAGGCGAGCTTCTCAAACTTTGAATAATTCATTTCAACCCCAGTAAATCTTTTGCTAATATAGTAGACCGCATGTTGAATTTTGGCGTCTTCTCGCACCAGTGCCGCACTAAGAGCATGAGCTGAGATCGCCAAGTATACAAAAAGATCTTCACCATCGTCGGGCTTAGAAAATATCGGAGGAGTTTCCATATGACAAATTAATTCATCGAAAGCTTTCTGGCATTCTGGAGTCCAGTCAAAGTTTTTCCTTCCTTTCTTTAGAGCATCAAAGAATGGAATGCATTTATCAGTAGCTTTGGAAATGAATCGACTTAAGGCGGTGACTTTTCCATTGAGACTTTGCAATTCCTTCTTCGTTCTGGGAGCTTTGAATTCTCTTAAGGCAGTAATTTGAGCAGGATTAGCCTCAATGCCCATAGTGCTCACAATGAAACCCAAGAACTTTCTGGACTCCACCCCAAATGAACACTCCAAGGGATTAAGCTTCATTCCATACTCTCGTAGGATGGCGAACATCTCCGCTAAGTGGTCCATATGGTCTACTGCTTTCTTTGATTTAACCAACATATCGTCCATATAAACTTCCAAGGTCTTTCCAATATGTGGTTTGAACAACGCATTAACAAGCCTTTGATAAGTTGCCCTTGCATTCTTCAGTCCGAAAGGCATGACTTTGTAGCAGCACAGACCGACATCGGTTATGAAACTCGTGTCCTCCTGATCTGGCTCATGCATCATGATCTGGTTATATCCGGAGTAAGCATCCATAAAAGACAACAATTCATGCCCCGCCGTTCCATCCAAAAACTGATCGATCCTGAGTAACGGGAAACAATCTTTGGGGCAGGCCTTGTTTAAATCTGAAAAGTCGATACGTACTCTCCATCTTCCATTAGCTTTCTTAACTAGTACTGGATTTGAAACCCAATTCGGATAAGTAGATTCTTTGATAAAGCCATTCTCCATGAGCCGATCTACCTCTTCTTTTAATGCCGCTGACCTCTCGGGACCCTGGGTTCTTCTTTTCTGCTTCACAGTGTAAACTTCGGATCAATATTCAAAGTATGTACTGCAACTTCAGGTGATATTCCACACATATCAGCATGGGTCCAAGCAAATACATCCAAATTTGCTTTCAGGAATGATATCAAAATATTCTGAACCGCCGTATTAAGTTGTGAACCCACATTCAGCACCTTGTTTGGGTCTTTTGGGTCAAAAGGCACTGGTACCGTTACTTCCACTGGCACCACTCGATTCTCCCCTGCACTGGCTTTTCTGGGATCCATCTTTCTTCGTGCTTCGCTACATTCGTCAGTACAGGGTCCGCCCTGTAATTGCTACAAGGTTGATTCTTTGATGCGGACTGGAGCTGCCGCATCCTTTCCCATCTCTCTCTTTCTTGCTTCACCCAGTTCTATCAGATAACATTCCCGCCCCGCATTCTGATCCCCTTTAACCACACCGACTCCATTATCTATAGGGAATTTCATGGTAAGGCACCATGGGGCGAGGATTGCTTTAAAGGCTACTAGAGTTGGAGGCCTAGGAAGGCGTTGCAGGCAGAAAATTCGTCAACAATTACAAAAGTCTGCCTTCGAACGACCTTCTTCTGCCCTTCTCCTAGTTCCACGAATAGGTCAACAGTCCCAATCGGCTGCCTGGGTTCCCCAGTAAACCCAACAATCTTTTGCGACGAAGCTTGAAAATCAGCCATAGGGATCTTCATCTGATCGAAGGTCTTTTTGAAAAGAATATCACAAGAAGCACCGCATTCAACAAGTACTCTTCTTACAATAGCTGGCCCAGTGCCAGCAGAAATAACCAAGGGATCTATGGTAGGGGCTTCAACACCCATAGAATCCCTGACTCTGAAGACAATGTCATCATTAAACGTTTTCTGCTGCTTCAAAGGTGCAACATCTTCTATCACAAAAACACTTTCCTATGATGGAGCATACTTCAATGCATGAGCGTATCTTTCCATCTCACCCCATCTTCTGCCAGCTGGGTGAGTTCCCCCTGTAATCACATTAATAATGGGCCTCTCTAATTCATGAGCTGCTGCCTTTTCACTTGAGCTAGGAAGATGAACAGGAGCCTATTGTACTTGAGTTGACGAAGTTGGGCCATTCCTGTTCCTCCTTACATATTGCTGGAGCTTGTTTTCTTTTAATAGTTCCTCAATCAACTCCTTCAAGTGACGGCACTCATTGGTATCATGCCTGGGTTGGTTATGGAACCGGCAAAATCTTCCATTCTTCTCAGCTTTCTTATTAACTCTTTGCTTAGCTGGTGCGGGGAATTCAACCGTGTCTTTGTTCGCAAAGTATATATTCTCAAGGGTATCAGTCAGAGGGGTGAAGTTGAAGGGACGATTTTTCTTTACATCTCCCTGCTTCTTCTGACCATCGTTTCCCCTTTTCTGATTTCCCGATTCCTTCTTATTCGGAACAGCATTACTATTTCCAGCCCCTGTCGATACCATCTTAGCCAGTGCTTGGAGGCTTTCCAAGCGCATGAATTCATCGGCTTTCTTATAAAACTTGTCAAGCGAATTCGGTTCTTTCATTTTCAACCACTTCCCGAACTCACTTGCCTTGTCAATAGCCCTCATCAGGTACGTTAAAATCATTCTCGGCTCTGCGTTGTCTACTTCAGCCAAAGCTATATTGAAGCGATTCAAGAAAATCTTATGGATTCTCCAAGATTCTGCTCCAAGCCGGATAGGGAAATTATATCTTTCGCCTTCGAAGCGTACAATCTAAACTGTTCCTTAAACTTTCGAGTCAAATCAAAAAACTGGTCTATCGACCGGACCGGCAGCTTTGTGAACCAAAGTAAAACAACTCCTTCCAGATACACTAGAAAATACCGGCATTTGATCTCATTAGAAGCTCTAGCACCCGTCATGTGCCAATCATACTTGTACAGAACTTCATTAGGGTCACTCGTCCACTTATAAGCCGGAATGGTTGGAGGAACGAAATTCCTAGGAAACTCTGCTTCAGAATCCTTTCAGTGAATGGAGTCTTGCTTGGAGCGAACCCCCATTCTTTTTCGTCTTCCTCCCTTTGCATACTTTCCTTCATGATTTTTCAGATCATCCTTGAAAAATATTCCTCATCATTAAGGGGCTCAGCAGGACAGGCATCGGCCATCTTCTTTGAAGTTTGCCTTGACAGGCGCTCACAGAAAGTTGGTTGTTGTCCCTATCCTCCAACATGGGGAGGTGTGTCTTTGACTGGGCCAGCTGCCCTTTGATGAACGTCTCTTCCTTCAACATCATGAATATTATCAGCAAAGTTGGGCTCGTTATTCACTGGTTGACGGTTAGCCCCAAGCATAGCGTTCAACCTTTCCAACATCAGATTGTTTTAGGCTTCCATCTGTTGATATAGCCCAGAAACCGCAGCATCCAATTCTTCTCGCGTTACTCCAACAGTTGGGGTTGTTTGACTTAAAGGAGGAGAAGTGGCAATAGTCTCGCGAACATCGTTGGATCTAGCAGACTTAAGCTTTCTTCCAGGAGCCATTATTTCTGATAAACTTCCGGTTTTTAGAGAAATCCTTTCCACAAATTTCTGCGAAGCTATGAAGACAGTATCCTGAGTTGGTTTCTCAGTGAAAGCACCAAAAATGTTAACGTAAAAATCAGACGCTAACACCCCTGTGCAAGCAAAGCAAGTGTGAAAGCACCACCCGCTGATACGGGAATCAGAAATAAGCAGGAAAATATCAGAAAGACAATAAAAGGCACAGTTTTTATAGTGGTTCGGCTTATAATCAAGCCTACGTCCACTTTCAATCTCTTTATTGCTGACTCAAGTACAACTTATACAACTTTCTTCAATTACAACACACTTTAGACTAGTAGATCAAACTTTGATGTAGAATAATCTTTCGAATCCATGTTAGATGACATAGATTTTCTCTTGAAGTTTGTCGTAGTATCCTTGGTGTTTGGAGTGCTTGAAGTGCTGTTTGAGTTGAGAAAACGGTAGAGTATTGGTGCTTCCAAAATGAGCCCAAAAGATCCCCCGAATGTCGTAGCTCATGCTGTATTTATAGGGGTTGTCGGACAGGCCTTAAGTCGTGAGCGACTTAAGGTAAGTCGTAAGTCGAAGGCTACGGCTTAAGATGGGCCATGAGTCGTTAGCGATCTAAGGGGATATGAGTTACGACCTAACTGGTTCGCACCTGGCCATCTGAACTAGGTATTAGGTTCTAGCGACCTAACGGAGAGCGGCATGGTTCAACAAGTGCTAAGTCGTGAGCGATTTAAAGTAGGTTGTGAAAGCACTAGGTCGTTGCCGCTTTATCTCCTTAGGTCGTGAAGTACTTAGGTCGTTGAGTCGTGGCTTCCTGTAAGCAGTTAGGTCGTCCCACTTCTTAAGTCGTTAGGTCGCTTACTTCTCTAAGCAGTTAGGTCGTCCACTTCTTAAGTCGTTAGGTCGTCCACTTCTTAAGTCGTTAGGTCGTCCACTTCTTAAGTCGTTAGGTCGCTTACTTCTCTAAGCAGTTAGGTCATCCCTTCCCGTAAGCCGCTTCGTGTGTTAGGTCGCCTACTCCCTTAAGCAGTTAAGTCGTCCCATTTTTAGGTCGTGAGGTTATTTTAAAACGAGGTTAGCAGGTTAATTTAATAAATTTTTGGTAATTAAATTTAGAAAGAAATAAAAAATTTATAATTTAATAATGAAAGGAATGCTAAAATAAAATATAGCAATGGTTATTAATAATTGTTATTAATTTGAAAAAATTCTAATAAATGACGTAGTGAAAGTGTTATACCTGGTTATATATTTAATATGAGAAAATAAAGGAAAGTATTGAATTAACTAATGAAATAACACATTGTTAACTGCAATTGAATGTAAATTTAGGTAATAATGATAATGCAAGTTAAAAAAATAACTAATTTAGTGCAATCTCAATTGATTGAAAAAATCATAAGGTTATAATCGATTGTAAATAGTAAATTGGGAAATAAATTCAAAGCTATATATATTAATGAAATAATACGTAATAAATTGTAATTTGATAGAATTAGTGTTAGATAAGTAATTATATTGATTATTGGTTGATAATAAAGTATAAATGGGATTAAATTAGCCAAATAGTGATAATTATTAATTGTTTACCCATTTATTTAATTTATTGAATTAGATCTATATCAATTGCAATTAAACGTAATTAAAAATTACGTTAATATGAATTTAGTTGATGACTTTAAAGATACACGGGTAATTGGATATATACTAATGTTAAATTTATCCATAAGACGATAATTGATTGAATAAAGGGTTTAAATACAAATTGTACTAATTGAATTGAAATTTAAAAAAAAAAAATTTTGAGTTTACTTAAATTGAAGGTAAACACTATAAATTTCGCAATAAATCCTTGTTTGATTGATATAGAAATTTTGGTAAATGAATTAGAAGTTTATTTATAATAAAAAATGATAGAATGGTAAATAGTTAAATTTGAATTGAGGAAGTGATTACTTAATCTAATATTAAATTATTTAATTAACCCTAAAGATAGCCATTTTGCCCACCGACTCGGATTTCTAAGAAACCAGTTTCATCGGATCGGTAGTGGTGAATTATTCTAGGATTTGAAGTTTCGTAGCGATCGGACTTGCTGTTTGATCGTACAGGCTCGAAACGCTTATAAATCAATGAAATTGAAATCAATTTTAACTTGATTTTAGCATAACTTCTTCATACGATGTAATTTGGACTTGAAACCTATTCTATTGAATTTAAAATATTTAACATCATCTATTTTGATATATGGGTCGACCCATTTTCGTTCTAGAGGCAGAACAGGCTTTTCGGGTTGTTACCGTTTAATTTTCTAAAACAATCAAGCCTATTTGTTCCTATTTCTAGTCCGCCCATATATATCCGGTTGTAAACCCTAGTATCTTCTATTTATCATTTTTGTACGTACAAAAATTTCTGTTGCTTCTCTTCCTCAATGGCTGAAGACCCTAATCTTCCCGATCAAATTTCAATTCAAATTTCAAATCAAAAACTTCGAACTCCTCAATATATATCGAATTATATATGGATTTGAAGCTCTCGACGAGCGCAAGTCAAATATATGATTCGTTTTTCAATCTGGATTTCGTTGTGGCTGGAAATCGATGAACTGTTTGTAACGTTTCAAGATTTTCTACTTTCGAAAATCGACATTAATACCACTGTATCAAATGCCGCATGATCGAATGTCGGAAAACCGAATTGTTAGGGTTTAAAAGAAGAGGTAGAAGAAAAAGATAGAAGAAATAAGGAAATAGAACAGAAACAATATCAGAATCTCACATATCGCAGCGGCACAACATATAATAGATAAATGAATATCTTTAAAAACAAAGGACTTTCTCAGTTATTACATTACATCATGTCATCAGAGTGTACGACAACAATTTATAACACGACTAAACAATGGACAGTTATACAAACATGTCCTTACAAGTGAAATTTACAGCGGAAAAGATAATATCACATACAAGTGGTACATCTCGCATCTAGCTCGCCACTTGAGCTCCATAGCACTTCTGAATCCAGAATGACCTAATAACCTGACTCTAGACTGCCTGTGTGGAAAATTTTGGGCACCCAGAGTTTAGGAAGGGAAACAATAAACTCCAGGTCAGTCATGGACTGGTGTGAGAACTTAAAGCAGTTATTTAACTTTTAAAACAACAACAACAATAAGGAAAGTGAAAAATATCAGCAAGGCTTTTGGAAAATGGAACTACCATAAGACCTCCCCGCACACACACAATGCAAACGCAGAATTGGAGGAGATTTCTCCTTATGATAGTAAAAGATGCTTACTACGCAAAACAAATCATTTTTGATATTATTATTAGTGCATAGTGTAGAAAGCATTTCGAAAGTAGAATATAAATCTTAGCCAGCATAGGTACCAATATATTATGCCTGCTATGGCTACCTCCTGAGGAGGTAGGTTATACGACTAAAACCGTATAAGGCTCGTATTGTTTTATTTGGATTTCCAACAAATGGTCAGGCTAAGGAACTTCCTACTGTCAATGGGATCGCCTCTGGCGGGACGTCCCGAGAATCTAACGTTACGATTAGATCTCTGCCAACATAAGGCCGGGTTACCTTTGTAACTAGGTAACTACTACACGAATATGCCATCCCCCGGTCCCTTTGGACCTTTATCCGAGCGCTCGATAACCAACATCACGCAGTAATAAATATAGTGTGTCAACATGAGTAAGTATCTGGGCTCCATACCATGATACCACCCTTTCCAGAAAGTAATGACATACCCTAAAGGGCACGACCCTCGTAACCTTGCCGCATATTCCTGTTTTGACCATTTCCTGGGTGTGAGGTCTGACGAAGTCTAGTCCACAAAGCTACGCTTTTTCACAAAGCCACGCTTTGATCAACAAATGATCAACAAATAATCATCACACAGCAACACTAAGCATGCCACATTACCAAATTGAGAATATATCGCTGATAACCTTCAACTACATAACCTCTAAGGGTGTTAAGCTAAGAGAATAAATTCTCCACCACCAACGGAAATGTATTTGAAAGAAATCTTCTTTATATCTCAAAATGTAATGTCAGACATGTAACCATACAAGTCTATTCCGGGTCTGAACAGAACCGTAGGCACTTCAAAAGAAGCCCTTGTAATCTGGGTATTCACTATCCCGATCGAATTCCCATCACAAAGGAAATCTCCATACCGTAGCTAACGGTGCAGAGACAATCAATAGGTTATCCTATCGTTTTCACAAATACCCGGTCTTTAATGCTATCCATTACGTCGTATCACTATTCGGAATGGGTAATCCGAATAAGGAGCGCAAAAATTTAAAAATAATTGTAGCATTCAATTTCAACCAATTCACATCAAATACCTATTTAAAGGTTAATATTGATAGTCGGTTATTTAACTATCAATCAATATTCACAACATCACCCGGTTTCAAATAATCTCCCAAATTATTTATTCCCAAAAGTATCTTTACAAGATATATATCCCACACTTCAACCATTTGAAAACCAATTTCAAATCACTTTTCACCTTTACAACTTTTGAAAATAAATTTCAAATCATTTCCCTACACGGGATATATTCACACATCTTTATTCATTTTTATTTCAAAATTGTTCATTTAAACGAATTAAATAAATCCTTACCGATTTACTTTATATTTACGTTCCAAATCCGTAAATTTATTTCCTCACTTCAAAAATAAGACAATGTTTATTTTTTAAAAATTTCCCTTTATTTTATAAATTCCATATTGAATTTACATTCCCAAAATATCTATGAATATACGATTTTCAAATCGATTTCTAATATTCATTTCAATTTATCTTTAAAAGATAAAATCTCAAAACATTCACTTTATATTGGAAAAGTATTTCCATACTTATTTAGTAATAAGTAATTCACAAATCTATTTATTTTCAACACTTGGAAAATATTCAATGTACATAAATCCAAATTAAGTATATATTTTATTCTATAAGGAAAACATTCTCTTAAACACATTTATTTGGGTCAAAACGAATGTTGCGTAAAACATCGTTACGACAACCCAAAATCATTAGTATAGGGATTCGAACTTAAAATAGATATATAAATGCTAATTCTATATAAAACATTTCCTTTCGGAAATCATTTAGTATAACAACAATATTATAGTCCACCATTTCCTTATATTTCTCGAAAACGTCTATTTCAACAATAAATGTTGAAATCTATGGTTTCGATACTTAACACATTCTAAAACATTTTAAATCGTTTTAATTCTATATTAAAATATCACTTTCCCAAAATATTTCTTCAATATATTATTCATCCTCCAAAATCGTGAATATATTTCCTTTAATAAGTTATAATAATTAAACTTATCAAAATAAGTCGGTTCGGATTTATAAAACAACGTTTATAAATTCCATTTATATTTTATGGCAACTTCAACTTATAAAATCACTTTATTAACAAATTCTATCCATATTCCATTTACATGCAAAAGTCCAATTTATAAGTCAATTATTTATAAATCTTTTATTTTATAAAAGCTATTCATTTTATAACTTCACAACTTACAAATCTATAAATTTCATTCACTTATGAAATCCATTTTTTTTTCATTTTAATACTTATAAAAAAACTCGTTTTATAATTCCAATATTTTTAATTTATAAATCTTTTTTATAAATCTTTTATAATAATTCAAAGATCCCAATTTAAACCATTTTATAAATTAATCAACTACTTGTTTAAAAAATCACATTTTGGTTATATTTCTATAAAAAACATAATTTTTATAACATAAAAGTTGCAACGTTTATTTATTTAAAATGAATCAATTCCAAAAATAAATTTTATTATGAATTCTCAACTTAAATTTTCAAAAATCAAATTTTATTTATTTTCGGCATCTAACGATACCAAAAATATATTCGACTAAAATTTAGCCTCTAACGATTTCAATCACAAAGATAATCATGCAGATTATAAATAGATCAATAAATAGATCAACACACAACATTGAAACCAATTCAAATGTTTGAGGGATCCAGTTGGATCCCTCCAAACTGTTTCCCTGCATCCAAAGATAATCATGGGTCAGTCCGAGCGTTTCAGGATTGCAAGATTTAGCTCTGGAGGACGAAGACGAAGATTTATAATATTATTATTTATACTAGTGCACTACACACTGTTCCGCTGCATTGTTATTGGTATGTGTAACTCTGATATGTATTATATAAATGGTTTTGTAAACAGATTTATAAACTGTATATTTGATTATTATATTTTATCCTTCCGCTGTGAGATTCTGTTTAGTTTTTTTTCTTCTCTATTTTTTTCTTATTTACCCCATAACAATCCGCCCTTCCGTATGGTTTGAATTGGCACGTGTGTCGGTTTAAATCGTGCGAAAAGGCGGGACGTTACAGTTGGTATCAGAGCTTTGGTTTAGCGATAAACCTTGGCTTTGTGGGGTTTGACTCTTTGATAATAGGGTAGTAATACCCTATGGGAGTCGCTGAGTGTATATATATGAGAGAGCGTACTTGTTAGTTTTATAAAAGGTTTTTATATTGTGTTAATCTGTTCTGTTTTGTATTTATAAATTCCGGTTGATGCATGGGACGCTGTGACATCAATAGGGGTTTCTAAACACTTAATAGGACAGACCGGCATAATATTTGTTTTATTATAGGCAAATGAAATAATTTTGCCTAATCTATTTTCTATATATAAAATAAAATTTTCAAATTATATCTATATTTGGTTGATATAGATTGGTTGTTAGGAAATAATAATTGAAATAAAATTTAAGAAAATAGATAAATGAATTTAGAAATTTAGAACTCAAGTTCCGGGGTTTTGAAAATTCTTTCGAACAAATTTTGGAATATAATAATATTATTTATAAGTATTTTCTGATATAATATTTCAATATAATTCGGAAGAATTGTTTTAAAGGAAGATTTTGGAAAATAAGTTTGTACTTCCCTCTCTGTCGCTGGAAAATAAATTTCGGTGATGAGTGCACGCATCATCGACATCCATTTTCGAGTTTCGAAGAGGAAAGGCCACTGTAGAAATTTACTGCAAATTTGTTTAAGAGAACTTTATCGTTTGATTATAATTAAAGTTATATAAGTAAAAAGAATATGTGTATCTACTATTTTAAACAATTTGGAATTTAACCCAGTATTTGGTTCTTAAAATTCCAGTTAATTAATAGTTCAATTTAGTATAGAAAATGTGAACCTTTAATTAAAGAAAATTTAATACCATAGGAAGATAAGAAATGTAAATAAACAATTGTAAACATTAGTAAATGAATTAGTAAACTTCTTTATTTATAAGAATTAATGTTATAGGGTAGCGAATTTAGTGTAATTAAATTTTTACTATTATTAAATATAATAGTAACGTAAACCTTTAAATAAATAAATGAAATTAAAGGTAAGTTGAAATTGAAATTTATAAAACGAATATATTTATTTAACCATTAATTAATTAAAGAAATCGAGAAGAAACTTGTATAAATTTCACTTACATTCTTAAAACATATATAACTTACCATATAATAAAAGTTGCAATGTTAGTAAGGAAATGTAAGAGAAAACTTACAAGTGAAGATTGAGGAAATGAATAATTCAATGAATTTGCTATAATTAAGGAGAATTTAGTGTTATTAATTTAAGTTATAATTGAAATTCTATCGAGTAAATATAATAAAAAGGTAAGTATGACAGATAGATGATTTTAAACTCAAGTGATTAAAGTGTGAATAAATAAGATCATGAAATTTTAGTAAATAGTTCATGAAGAAGAAATAAACATTGGAAAAAGATTGAAGCTATTTGTTAACAAATAAGTATAAAGGAATAATTATAAGTAATAAGTAAATTAATGAAACAAACATTAATGAGTAAATGAAATTTAAAGGTTACGTGAATCATAAAAGGAAATCAAACTACTAAGCATGAAATCAATGTATAATAAGTGAATTTGGTCGTTGTTTTGAAATTATTATTGGTTGATTTATGGTTGGTTGGGTAAAGAAATGTGAAGTTGTTGGATGAATAAATAATCTATCTTTGTTCCATCTAAGACTGTTGAGTAAAGGATGCACTTGATAGTTATTTTCATTCCATACAAATTTCAATTTCTGAACCCGAACAACTTCTTGTTAGTTGGATAAATGGTTGCTTTGTCTTGTGTATGTATGCTGTTTGTAAGGTTGATGGTTGTTATTTGATTTGGTTGATTAATGGTGAAATCACTTACATATTTCACTGTATCTAAATTTGTATATTTTAGCTAAATTAACTAATTTTGTAAATTTAAAATATTGATTTCGAAATTCTTCTTTTCCCTTCTTTTCCTTTTCGGGGACGAAAAGTTTTGAGTGGGGGAGAGTGTAACGACCCGTAAATTTCGACGATTAAATTTTAGTTAAAAAGGGATTATGTAATAAAAAAATTTGTAAAAAAAATAAAGATATATATAAAAGAGATAGAATTTATGCTGGAATGAACGCTAAATGAAAATCCAATGATTGAGATAGTGTAAGATGTATACCTGTGTGTAAGTTGAATAAATAAAGGAGATTTAAATTTATAACTAATAATGAATTGTAGAAACGGGAATTTAACTTAATTGTTGAAAGTTAGGTGAAATATCAATAAAGAAATAGCGTAAATTGTCGCACTTGAATAAAATGTAAATTAAAGAAATAAAGACAAAATTTAAATTACCTATGTATTAATATATTAAAAAGGACTGTAATTGTATGTGAATTAAGGTGGTAATATAGATGGCAGTTGATGGATAACCAATTTAATGCAAATCCAAATGCAATTGAAACGGCTGTTTGAGTTTTGGAGTGAAAATGGGAATAGTGGATATAACATTATAACCTCTTAATTAAATATGATTGTTTAATTAATACTAAAAGTAATAAAAGTTGGTAATAGTATTAACGAAATAATAATAAGAAGAATTGAAATTGTATAATGGAAAATTTGTTAATAAATGATGAAAATATTGGATGAACTAATTGATGGAAGTAAAATCTAAAAGAATGTTGGATAGAATATAAGTGATTGAAATTTGGTAGTGTGTATTGGAAATAAAGTTCATCTAAATATTGAGAAATTTTAATGTTGTTATTATGAAAATGTTACTTTAGTAATTATTAAAATAGTAACGGGAAGTGTGAAGGTAAATTTATAAAAACGTAAAACTTATTAATTGAGTGTAGACTTATGAAATAGATTTAATGACAATAATTATTGTACGTATTTATTCTATTTGTTGGTTAAGTTTTATTTTTGAGCAATTTCAATTAATGCACAAATTATTGCACTTAGTGTGGAATATTGGTAAGAGAATAAATAAGATGTAACCAAGGGAAAGGTCCATTTTATAATATAATAATTAGTGTGATCTTAGGAATGAATTAATTGAGGTTTAAGCTTTTATTTATGTGTAAAGTTAACAAAATTTCAATTAAATTGAAATCCAGTAATTTATGAAAATAAAGATGAGAATTGGGAAATATTACTGTAATGAATCATAAAAGAAATGTGAACCGTGTGGTTGAGTAATAATTGATTTATTTTGAGTTGTAATCCAATAAAATCAAATTTATTAGAATTTATTGCAATTAATTGGATTAATTGCAGTAACCTTTGGAAATTGGAACTTGGTAAAAATAATCTGGATTGGATTTCTAATAAATAGGTTAGGGTGAGTAACTAAATTACATACTATGAATAAGTAAACCAGGAAGATTAAATTTAATTAATATAAAATAGTTGATTTATTGCAAATAAAAGATTATGTAAATATTTAGTTAGGTGGAATTAAAGTTAATTACATAATAAGGTATGAATCCACTGCTAATTTTATTTATGGAAATCAAAAGAGTACCAAAAACAAGCTTTGTCAGTATATTTAAGTTTAATGTATAATAATAAGTTAATGGTAATAAAAGAAGTTTAAACATCTAAATATTCTGTTAATAGAGAGTTGAGTTTAAATCTAAAAATATTAAGAAGTAGATTTTTGAATACAACATTTGATCCATCCACTTAAAATGTATAGATAGGATAATCGCTGATTTTTGATTTAAGTAGTGCAAACAGAGATTTATCTATTTATTTGGAATTGGAATTTATAAGTGTATAAATAGGAAATAAGTGAAATTTATTTTTAAATATTCATAAATGAAGATTTAGATGAAGGTGAGAATGGTAATGCTTTAAATAGTAGAGACGTACACAAATCAATGTAGGTAATTAGAAATAAAATGTTGTCGAAACGATAAAACGTTTCTTGTGAAAAATGGATGATATAACGAAAAAGGGTAATGTATTCACTTGAATATAAATTGAAACTTATTTAAGGTATTAATTACAATGGATAGAGATTTTGGGTGACATTGATATGTAAGTAATGCAAATGTATGTCAATAGTAAGGGATTAGGATGAATTAAAAATTTGTAACATAGGAATTACCTGCCTATTTGTTAATAAAAATTTGAATGGTTAGTAAGTGATAATAGAATAAGTGTACATTAGTGGAATTGAGGTAACGTTGGTTTTAATGTTGAGAAAATAAATGGGTATAGTAAAGTTTAAGTGGAATTGTAAGTATGTATAGGGGAATGAATTATTGCAGGGAAATATTTGGTAACCATTGCAATAAATGTAAATTAGTGTGCATTAATATGAAATTTAGTAATAGGTGTGAATAACTTAAATTTCTTCATAGGATAAAGAATGATGGAAATAACGTTTATTTAATATATCGGGATTTAATTGATCAGAAAAGGTTGATTGCAAATCAAATGAAAAATGCTTAAATGGGAATTAAGTTATTTATTCATTTGATTTAAAGCATGATTGAAATTATTGGAAACTGAATAAAACGTTTTATGTTGGTTGAAATTTAAGTTGGAAGTAATTAAGATAAATAAAATATGTATAATATGGAATTCAAATGTACATAGAAATGTGGATTTTAGTATGTAAACGTAAATCTATTGAGAATGGATAGAAATTTAATCTGTAATTATTACAGTAATTTAGAAATTTAGTTGAAATTGGAAATTTATCTATGTATTTGGAAATTTATGGAATTGTGAATATATATATGGAAATTTAAATGAAGCATCTAATTGTACATGTGTGAATACGCTTAAAATGCAATGTAAATGTTGAGAAAGAAATAATTTAATCCGTAACGTGTATAATTAATATTCTTTTGGGACCACTTCTGTTTGCACGTTAAAATTCGTGCACACCTATCCTTTTGAGATCTATCTATAAATATGCTGTGATAAACCCTAGCCTCCTTTCTATTGTCAATTGGCTGTACGTTCATTTTTCTTCATCTCTTTCTCTTCCTCAATGGTTACAAAACCTAATCTATCTACAATTCAAATTTTCTAATAAAATTCAAACTCTCCACAAAAATTCCAGAAAATTTTATGATAAAGTTCTCGAGACACGTAATCTGCTGGTACAATTCGTTTTCTGTTTTGGATATTCGTTTGACCAGAAAAAATTCAATGATGTGCTGTAGCTTTTAGCTGACGTGGCCATTTAAGTTAAGTGGGTTTTTTTTTTTTTTTTATTTTATTTTTATTTTTGTTTTCAAATCGTTTAAAATGAATATCTTTTTCATACGTTCTCCGATTCACGCGAAATTTCTTTTGTTAGGATCGTAATTTAGTTCCGGATCTGATGACGCTGGTTTGGACAGATTTGGGGACCGTCGGATTTTTTGAGTTTAAATCGGGTTTAAATTCGATTTAAATTCAAAAGGTGAGTGTTTTAACCCACACACAACTTCTAAAAGTTTTTATGTTTGTTAAATTTATTTTAGATATGAGTAGAAATTTATTTATGACTGTTTGTCATGTTTTATTCATCATATCTGTTAAATCGCATTTATTTAATATAACTGTTCATTTAATTTTATTACTGCATATAGATTTACAGTTATAGTTATTTATTTGCATATAAACTGTTAGTTTAATAGTTGTTAAATTTATTTTTGAATATAACTGCCTGTTATTACCTGTCATATATTATCGAATATATATTGATATTGATTTAGTATTGGATGATGATTGTGATTTGGATGATGAATGATGATGGATGAATGGATGTTTTATTTTACATCATTTAACTGCAAGTTATCATGCATTTTTCGTTTCAATCGGGATTGTGGTTTGAAATGATATACAACCGCAAAATTTTATTTAAAATTGCGGATTGAAATGATAAATATCCGTATCACTTGACCATAGGATAGAAAATTATATACAAGCACCGTGGTCTATATATAAATTATTTTAAAGTGATTTTTATGTTTTGGAAGAGATACGGTCATTAAAATTTAGTTTTGATATTTTATAAATATTATTCTTCCATATATATATATACATATGAAAGTTAAATTTTGAATTTGAGATTTGTATAAATCCGTTAAATAAAAATGGAATAAAAAAATTTAGGAATGGATTTGATAATTTATAATATACGTTAAGTTTGGAAGTTTTAAAAATGTGATCTTTATAAACTGAATTTTTCCTAAATACATTTAAAAAGGAATATTCTAGTATAAAGTAAAATTGAGAAAATATTTAATTACTAGAATTTGGAGTTTTATTTATGGATTTGATGTGAATATTCAAGACTAAATAATAGTACGTTTAATTTGCTGAAAGAATAAATTCCAACTTTAGTTTTGAAATATTAATACTCCAAATGGATATATATATATAGAAATTGAAATGGTTTTTGGAACTTGAAAGTGATATTTAAATTATGGTTTAGACCTTAAAATAAAGAAATATATTTGTAAAGCCATGGAAATTATTTTTCTTTACTGAGTAACCTTAAAAGTTAAACCGTCTATTTTATCTGCCGTTGAATATCCAAACCATTCAAGTTAGAAGTTATGGGTTTAAAATATATGAATTTCGAAATATTATGCTTTGAAAGTATAATTCAAATGTTCGGTTTCCATATATTATAGATTTTAAAGCAGTATGATTTTGGAAAGAATTATATTTGGATAAAATGATATCATATTGTTTTGGGTTTTAAAATGATATCGTACTCATAGTTTTTGAAATGGAAATTTTTATTCTGGTTTTTAAGTATAAGCTATTTTAAATGACCGCGGTGTTATAATAACGAAGGGTTGGCAAAGAGACCGGGATCAGATATCTGACATACTCTCTGTCGATACCGAAAACCACTTTGACTAACCGTGTACGCGGTGGAGATTCCAGAATGAAGTAGGTTGGTGGTGGCGTTTCCTGTAAGGTAAATACGTGGACCCGACTCCCGTGAGTTGGCATAAGGTGGCTAAAACAGGAGCTATTCCCAGGCCAATGAGGTCATTCCTCTGATCGGACACTCCTCTTCGATATTATACTATGACTTTGGATTGATTCAGTGGCCACTTATATTTTGATTTTGGGGAGTTTGTTCGAGGTGGGCGGTAACTGCGGCTACGCGTTTCCATCAGCCTGGGTCCGCAATTGGTATATCTACCCTGGCATTGCCTAGTTGTGCCGTGTCACCTACCATACCGAGCCTTGTACGAGTTTGGATTTCTCCCGTAGCCCGTGTGGTATCCTCTGGTGGCTTCCCGATCAGGAGGGACTATGATATTGGATGGACTACTGGGACTATTACGTGTTATGGGGAATATTGGGTCACTCCTAAATGCAATTAAAAAGTATGTTTATTTTATAAATAGACACTATTATAATAGCGCAATATACTACATAGTAAATAGTTTAACGGATCCTTAGGAGATGAAAATCCCGAGCATCTTTTGAGTTACTGCACTCATATTTATTTCTGTTAATTTAACTCACATAAGATCTTTTAGTTCTGACTCGAGTGTTTTTGTCTTTTCAAATTCGCTCGGGTCAGTCCGAGCATTTCAGGATTGCAAGATTTAGCTCTGGAGGACGAAGACGAAGATTTATAATATTATTATTTATACTAGTGCACTACACACTGTTCCGCTGCATTGTTGTTGGTATGTGTAACTCTGATATGTATTATATAAATGGTTTTGTAAACAGATTTATAAACTGTATATTTGATTATTATATTTTATCCTTCCGCTGTGAGATTCTGTTTAGTTTTTTTTCTTCTCTGTTTTTTTCTTATTTACCCCATAACAATCCGCCCTTCCGTATGGTTTGAATTGCCACGTGTGTCGGTTTAAATCGTGCGAAAAGGCGGGACGTTATAGTCGTAGACGTCTTAATAACCTCGCTAACTCGTGTGCCGATATGCCTTCTTTTCCTTCCCCTGTATAATCCACTAGCTCGCCTCATCCTCCTCATTCGACTGTTTACACTATGCCGCCATTACCATACTTGAGCTCAAGAATTTCAAAACAAAACCCCTTATTTCTTCGATCATTATTCCTAACAACAATCCTAGGTAAATCGATCACCTCTCCATTGTATCTGCCTTCAATTTCCTCGTAATCACTTTCACACGGTTTGCATTACCCTTCTGTAAGATTACCTCTTGATTTGTCCTTCGACTACCATTGAATTGTTGGAAATCGTTTTAAAACTGTATAGCTTAACGATGGTTTCTAGAGATTCGGAGGAGACGATGAGGCTTTAGGTGATTGGAGGAGACAAAGGGATATTTAGTTAACGGGTTAGCGGGTTTTAGGTTAAGCCGTGATGCTTCTGGTGATGCAAGGGCGGTGGATGCATGGCAAAGTGTGAGTGGAGAGCAGGCCTTATGGTTTTTATAGTTTGGTGGAAGAAAGCCCAGTATTCCCGAGTTACTTCTAGAGCAATCTAGTGAGCTGAGCGACCCAATGATTCGAACAACCTACTGAATCGAACGACCTATTGAATCGAGCGCCCTAATGAATCGAACGACCTAACAACCCTTGCGACATAACTCTTTGCGACTTAAGCACTCTGCGGCTTAATCTCTTTGCGACTTTAGCACTCTGCGACTTAAGCTCTTTGCGACTTAAACTTTAGGTCGTGGCCACACCTGAACGAGCTAATACTTAAACAAAAATGCACTGCCTTGACCTGTAGTCTCATGCCTTGAACTCTTTGACTTGAACACTTTTTAATTCGTAGGAACATAACATTGCTGAACTATCTGACTTGAACAATGCGACTTAAGAAAGCTTTGACCTATGCTAAGCCGCTTGAGCTTGACCACTTGCAAAAATGTGACAGCACTTAACTTGAATTCTCAACTTGAGCTGTCGAGATAACTTGCCTGAACTTGTTGCACTTCTTTATTGATTATATTAACTTTAACGCTAACAACCTGTTAAACACAACATTTGCAGAAAAATGGGATGAATATACTCATCATCGACTGCCCACATCGAGTGATGGATTAGATCAAAGAAATGATATTTTACATAAGTGAAATAGTATGATTCTGATTACATATGAAGTGATGTGAATCAACTGATTTAAATGAAGTACAAAATGCACACAATCATAACTGCTAATTGCTAAATATCATCTGCATTAATGCTACACTTAGCTTTACTTTAATAACAAGCTTTGAAACTTCCTGAATTGACATGCATCAATAAGTACTATTTCAAGCTTTATTTCATTTACTTGTCATTTCAGTAGTTTTGCACAACACTTCACATACTTTTAGGAAACGTGCACCTTCATATTTGAATATCCAGTTCCTTGTGTAGAATGACTTCTCAACAAGAAGAGATATTACAGCATGTTGAAGAGGTCTTCCCAATAGCTAACCCCTTGGATAATCCTCCGGAAAGAACCTCAACCACTCTGGATCAACGGGTTTTCAGTCAGTTATGCATTCAGTTCGGCATTGGTGAACGGACGCCCCGCTTCCTGGGGTTAATGACACTGCTGACAGGCCACCTCTTGGCTTTATTGCAGTTAATCGTCAGATGTGCTTGAGTGGAGCTATTCCTCTCTTCAACGATTTTCTTCAAATGCTCCTTCTTCGATTAACCATCTCTCATTTCCAGTTACACCCTAATGGCTATGCCATCTTGATGGGATTGTGTGTACTATTCAGGAGGACGCTCGGCCGTCTTACAAGCTTTGAAGAGATTTGTTACTTGTGTGCATTTGCGAAGAACAAAGATCATCCTTCTATCATCCTTCTATTACACTTGTGAGGAGCGCTAGAAACCATAAATTGATTACCATTCTTCCTGAAAGTGCCCATGGGTTTTTGAACCAATTTTTCTTTGTTCGCTTCCCCCCGGGGATTTTACAGCATCCGGAGAGTAGGAAGTAAGATTGCTTGTCTCCGTTCTTTCCTTTTCTGAGCTTTTCAAAATTCGAGTTGTCAAGTGCTAACTTCATTCTTTACTTTTGCAGCAATTCCTCCTCCATCAAGATATTCTAGCCATAAACAGACTTTTGATAGATTGAGTGCTGTAGCTGCTGAAGAGAGAAGTATCAAGTTTCTGATGATGGATGAGTTTTTACACCAGTTCGGACTTTTGCACCCTTCTCGATCTATTCAACTCCTTGATGCCCTCGGTTCTCAAGCAGAGACATCAGATGCCCTAGTTTCCACAAAGGAACTTGCACCGAAGGAACCTATTACAGAGGCCTCACTGGTGAAATGTTCTACTCCTGTTGAAGGTGCAGGGTCGCCTGGCAAGTTTACACTTCCCCCGGCTATCCAAGAAGAAGAACTTCCTCAACATTCCGGGAAGGCTGTTAATGAGGGAACTGAGAAAAAGAGTTCCGCTGGGCATGATGGTGATGACATTTTCGGAGGGCTGTGCGACCTAGCGGTGACTTCACCTGAGCTCTTCAAAGATGATACCACTGCTTCTAAACTTGTTTCTCCAGCAATTGAAGTGACATCCACCTTGCGACCGACTTTGTCGACCCAAGAGTTGACACCTATTGCAAAAGTCGACATTATTCCCAAGCTGAAGAGTGGTTTGTTGCTCGACGCGTGTAGTCCGCATATCACACACACACTTAGGATTTTTGGCAATTATATGCACTTAGTTTCTTTACTATAAAGATTTCTAAACTTTCTCTTTTTTACTTTTAGGTTCTCCAATGGGACGCGGTGGTTCGTACTACAACGACTTTCAACGCTATGGGAGGCGTGATTCCAACGACCCCAGGCATTATTTTCCTGCCCCCAGAGAAACCGATGAGGAGAGCGCTGCCAGAAAAGCTCGCAAGAGGCAGGCTTACGATGAGCGATATGGAGAAGAGATGAACGCCATGATTCTCATCAAAGGGACGATGACTCCCATAAAAGAAAGTCACACGATGACAAGGGAAGAGCTTTGAAGCTGAAGGGTCCAGCAAGTGGGCCAAGCCTAGCGAAAAATCTTCATCTAAAATTGCCAAAGTGCTTGCTACTTCTATTTCCTTGGACATCCCTTCTAGTTCCCCTGCCCTCAAAAAAACTGAGATTCATACAATCATTGATAGGCTTGCATATCAAGTTGAGAACGCCCCGCCTGCACTCCAAAGCCGGTTTCCAAACTGGTGTTTAAAAGGAGTATGCTTTGACTTGGACCAGGGCCCTATCAATAAACAGGCTATGTTAAGAAATCTTGATACTGTTAGGCTTGACACTAAAAGAACGTCCGGGTGGCAAAAGCTAGTCGATGAGATTCAGCGAGTGAACCACTTAAATCTCGAAGCTATGCTAACCATGGAGAGTGACAAGTCTGAATGGAAAAAATTTCTCTACCAGCATGACACGGAGATGAAGAATATCACGGCATATAATGAGAAACTCGAAGCTAAAGTCTAGCAACTTAAAGTTGAACTTGCTACTTCTTCCACCTCTTTTACTCAAAAGGAAGAGGTGCATCAAAAGCAAGTTAGAGATGCCCATGCTAGTCAACGAGATGCTGAGGCTACACTTGAGGCACAGCAGAGACTTGTGGAAAGCTACCGCACCGATGTTGCTCAGTTGCGGGAAAAGACTAGCTCTCAGGACCTGGGGATTGAAATGTTAAAAGCTCAACTTTTATTAGTTGAAAAAGAGTGTGACGAGGCCATTGCTGGAAAAGAAACAGCTGAACAGTCTCATGAGAAGACGAAGGCCAGCGTCAGTTCTACTTTATTTGATTTTTACATTCACCGTGCCTTGAGGCATGGCCGTCTCTCATTCTTGGGGCTAAAGTATGAAATTACCCTGGCGGAAGTGTGGGAAGCAGTGGTTGAAATGCTTGGAGGCGCCGGCTATGCTGAGGTGGATCTTGAGGCGTATTATTTCGATGATGAAGGTTGAGCCGCCCTTGCCAAAGGGAAAGAACAGCTCGCCCAAGCACGAGCCAAAGCGGCGAAAGGATAGCATTCAGGGAAGGCGCTTTTGAACGACCCACCTCGTCCTTTTGCTTCGGTTGATGTCCATATTACTGGCTCTAGCTCTCTCTGTGCCTCCAGCCAAATCCGAGACCGGAATTACAACTGCCCACACCGAGTCCTAGGAAAACATTGAAGCCCAAGAATTCGAAATTAACGTGATAGAGCCCACTTCCCCAGGTAACTTCAATAATGATCTAGCTCAAGTGGACTACTTGTTCGCTTCACATGAGCTTGATGAACTTTCTGATTATTACTTAAGCCTTGACGCACCACTATCTCCACTCTTTACGAGGAATACTGATTTTAACTTCTCTTCTTCTGTAGTGAAAACACCAAGTGCTGCACAGACTTCTCCTCTTCCTGCTGTTCCACCTCCATCTCTTCAAATTACTCCTCCTTCTGCTTCTCAACCGGGGTCGCAAGAAGAATTAATAGAAGCTCTTCAAGGCTTGGATGACCCAGCCGCTTCACAAGAGCAGAAGGCTGAGGAACTTGAAGAAGGTGAAAGGACTCCGGAGAAATTTCATGATGACATAAAGCTGTCTGAGCTTATCACACCAGGCAGCGATTCTTCTTCAAGGAAGAAGGAGAAGCGTACAATTTCGAAGAAGAAAAAGAAATGCACTTCTGCTAGTGAAGAGAAAGCGGAAGTAGACCCATTTGTCCCTCTTTCTCCTTCTTCCCCGACTCATTCAAGCAGGATCCAAAAGCTAACCATTAGGCCAGGCGAGGGCTCTAAAGGTGGCGGGAAGTAGAAATAACGATTCTCGCTTTACCCTTCTTGTTTTGCTTTTTGCTTGTATATAAAGGCTTGTATTGACCGGAGATTGTGCGGGTACCGGCCCACGCTTTTTGAAACCTGCACATGTATAAAAAATTTATAGTATGGAATAAAATGATTCTTTTAACTTGCACAATCTTTTGACTGTATTTGTGATTGCATTTATTCCTTATTTTTGCACAAGTTTCTTCATTTTCTTTGTGTGATATTGCAATAAGCTTGTGGTATGTTGCTTGAGCGTTTCTCTTTTTAATGTAGCTATATTGTATTGCCCCCATACCACGGCTTATTGCAATTTCTTTCATTTTGGTAAGGCTTTTGGAGAACAATTCTTCTTTTTCGAGAAGACTTGTACTCTCTGTAACAACCCTAGATTTTTATTGTATATTTTAATTTCAACTTTATTTCATTTTGAAATTATTTTAAACTTGTTTCATTTCAAACATTTCATTTTAAATATAAACTTTGATTATAATGTGAATTATAATTTCAAACTGGTATAAATTGAATATTTTCTTGAAATGTTGATTTTGGTCAATTTGGGTCAAACTTTGATTTTTAAATTTCAAATTTAAATATGTAATTTCTTGAATTTTATCCTTAATTTTGAAAATATATTAAAATTTAAGAATACTACCTTTCGTTTCGTTGAAATCCGATTTATATTGTGAAAGTTATGCTTTTGACAATACTGTATGTAAATTGACTTATTTAATAAAATTGTCTATTTTAATTTATATAAAAATATATTTTATTTATCACATTATGTTCTAATATGTGTTGTATGACATGTTAGGTATATATTTCTATTTTAAAATATTTTAAAGTGATAATATAATTTTTCCTAAATTTATTGCATTTATTTTCTATTTTTAAAGGCTAGTTTCCATTTTTTTGCTATTTTCTTCATTTAATTAAAATTTATTTATTTATTTTTATGCATGAATTTTATTTTTTTGTCTTTATCTTTATTTATAATATTTTTAAAGTACACAAAAATTTTCCAAAGTTCATTTCATTTACTTTCAAACTTTCTAGCCTAGTTTACATTTTCTTAGCTATTTTCTTAAATTAATTATATATAATTAATATTTATTTATTTATTTTTGTTTATTTACTAAATTTTCGTGTTTTATCTGAATTTATACTTATTTTTCAGTTATTTAAAATTTCAAAAGAAATGGTGGAAATTTGAAGAGTTTTGTGACCTTTGATTTGCTTAAGGCTTTTTGTCTTCTTGTCTTTTCACATTTCAACCATCACCTTGTCATTATTTGCTGCCATAACTCATTCCCTTCAGCCCACCACTTCTCCACTTCATTTTTCATGAAATTTTTTCTTCTCAAACTCTAAAAAAAGTACGGCCTCTCCTATGTGAAAAGCTTGGTAAAAATTTTCTTCTTTTCTATGCAACTTCTACTTGTTTTCTTATGATTTTGCACTTGTTTCCTTCACCTTTGTAGCTCAGCCCTAGCTCCTCCATCACCTTGGCCCCCTCCACCACCACCATATCAGGCTTCCAACACTTCCAGCCCTTTGCCCAAGACTGGCCATGCACCAATAGTTGATCAAACTCCACCAAAACTTGCACAAACTCCACTTGAATTGCCATAGCCAATCACCCATGCCTTCATCACCTCCAACATCACCTTGGCCGCCACTAGCACCACCATCTCCAGCCCATACCTGATCTGACACCACTTCCACACCATCTTCCACTCCACTACAGACCTGGTCGTGACTTGTATGGCCTTGGCTGTGACCTTATGTGGCTTAGAAACCATGTAGTTTGCTTTGTAGTTGTAGTCCATCCACATATCTCTTTGCATCACTTTTGCCCCATCACCATACATGTTTGGCCGACCATATGAACCCACAACCAGAACCAAAGTCTCACCGTAGCCGTGCCTTTCCAGCCTATCACCGAAATATAGGTGGTTGAAAGCAAGTGCAATATCCGTGGATTCGTTTTATGCAGTCATTTCTAACAATGTTTTATTGAAATTTTGGGTTGAAAACTTATGATGTTTGTATTGTTTGTTCGATTTGTATTCAAGGGAATTAATCCTTGGCTCCTCCATTTTGTATCTGTATCGTGCTTTTGTGCTTGTGTAGATCCCGTTGTGCAATTCGTCGTTGTGTCATCAGCTCAAAACAGTGAGTAAATCTCACCAGACTAATACGTACTTATATAGTGATAAACTGACATCACCTGAATCTGTAAATGCATATCATCCTGTTATAACTGCTATACTATATTCATATGAAGTTCACACCTATATTTACACTTTTTATACCATATGTTACTGTTATTTCACGCTATTCTGTTACTTTCATCAGTTTATCACACTGCAAGTTCCATGTAGACTAGAATCACTATGGGTTGAAATGATACATACCCGAACGGACTTTAGAATAGGAGAAAATCGTTATGGTCTGAAATGATAGGCCTGAATGATTTTCAATTATTTTCATTTACTTGGCATTGCGGGTTTGAAAAGATCAAACACGGGTTTTCTTTGTAAATTACGAGTTGAAATGATATATTACCCGTATCACTTTACCTAGGCTAGAAAATGAAATATAGACCCGTTGTTAAAATATGTTTTTCTAAAAAAATTTAAAATATTTTAGAAATGTAAATATTATAATAATTTGATTTGATTTGATTAAAAAAATGATTTTTGTAAAGCATTATTGATTTTTTGAAAATTTATAAGTGAAATAAATAAAGGGTAAAGTTAGAAATCTGAAATGTAAGTTATTTTGGAAATTATAATTTGGTGATAAATGGAATTTAAATTAAATATGAACATATGATAAATTTATGATATTTTGAATCAAATGAATTTAAAATGATTTTGTAATACATTAATGATTTTTGAATAAAGTTAAATGTGAAATGAATGCATATTTATGTTGAAATTTTGAAATATAACAAAAATTGGAAATTTGTGAATTTGGCTTAAAAGTGAATTTTAAGTTAAGTAAATAAAAATGAAATTAAGTTATATTTGAAAATTTTAAACTTAAGTGTTAAGTTAAATTTAATTTAATGATTTTGAAATTTTATGTTGGCATTTAATAAGTGAATTATTATTAAATTTTGATTTTTGAATGGAGATTTAACTTTATAAAATCATGAATATAAGGGTATTTGAATGATTGTTTTAAAAGTGAAATTATATGATTTTATAAGTTAAAAATGATTTAAATAAAAATATAATTATTTGGGAAATTATACTGAATATTTGAAGTAAATTAACTGCATTTCAGGAATGCTATTAATTCTAATGTAAATGATAACACAACATTTGTAAACGCTGTAGTTGATAATAATGAACCAAATGGCTAAGTTTAATTAAAGGCTATCATAACATTTTTGTAAATGTTATAATTGTTTAATTTAACTAAGTTTTATTTGAAACTTATGTAACCCTATCACAGCATTTTTTTATGCTATCTTTTGTTAAAATGAACTGTTTTGAATGTAACTTTCTGTAGCAATTTCTAAATGCTGCGAAAGTTGAATTTTCATCTGTTTTAATAAATTAAGTGGATAAATGAATTTTGAAAGACTAAAATTTTGTAAACTTAATAATTTAATTATTAAATATAATAACTTCATTTTATGATTTAAAATGAAGTAATTTGTTTTGAAATATAAACTATTTTGAAATGTGTTTTATAATGGTATTTAAATTAAATAAAAATGAATGTGGTTTGGAAGATATTATATTTTTGATACTTTGAAATGGATTTTGACTGATATTGAATGTTGAAATGATATTTGATTTTGAATTATGAAATACCATTTTGAAATTTTAACCACGGGATGTATTTAATTTATAGTTTAACTGATTCTTAAAGGATGGGCGATCCCAAGCATCCTTTAAGTTATTGTGCATTTCTACTACAGTTCACTTGAGTTGGTTTACATTATATAAGTATATATTGTCCTGACTCGAGTGGTTTGTGTTTTACTTTACGCTCGGGTCAGCCTAAGTATTTACAGCTTAGCTTTGGATTTCTTTTCGGGAGCAAGGAATCGCTGGAGATTCTGCTTGTCTAGTTATCTATTTCCTTTCAGTTTTCGTTGTTCTATTTCAGCTCTGGTATTTATCAACTTCTATGTATTTGAGATTTCTATTGTATATGTTTCAGACTAATATTATGTATTATGTTTTTAAGAGTTTGTTATAGTAGCTTCATGAACTACTATGGTATTTTTATTTCCGCTGAGAGTTATTCTGATATTTCTGTTTCTGTGATTCTGTGATTGTATTTCATTTGCTCCAAATTTATTTACAACACGGTATTTTGAGCAATTCAAGTTCGACATGTGCGGATGCGAATGACTGAAAATATCAGGTTGTTACAGTTGGTATCAAAGCTTTGGTTTTTAGGCAAACCTTAGCATGCGGAGCAAAAACTCATTAGAGATAGGGTAGAAATACCCTAGAATGAGTGAAATCAATCTCAGAATCCTTTCTTTGTGAGAGAACGTATTTTCGAAGTATAAAATTATTTCTAAATGATTTTAAAGGATTTTCAAAGATTATTTGGTACAAAAATGTTCTTATTTCGAAATCAAGATTTTCTAAACTTCATCTCTTCGGTATCCACCTTGTTAGAAATCTCTTGGTTAAGATTCTTATCGACTTGGATTCCATGAACTTTGGAACACTCCCACTTGTTCTGGAATCCAGTCTTGTTTTCCCCATTTTTCCTTTTAATTTTGGAGCATTCTGTAACACTACTTTGGAATGACCTCTCTAAAGAGCGGTGATTCCGTAAATCTTTGAATGATTTGTAAAGGGGTGAAACTCCTTTACAATTGGCATTGATTCACTGAAGATTTTTGTATCCTCGGATGTCGATGCTATCTATCTCCTGCTCTACCCGGATTCTATCTCTGGCGATCAAAGTTCAATTTGCCTTAGATTTCCGTATTGATTATATTCCTAAAGTCTCGGTCGACCGATTTAGGTTGCCCACGATTTATATAGGCTAATCCATTTTCTATTTGGTAATTAAATCATCTCATCTTCTTCCGTGCTTATCTTCGAACCAGAATTCTATTTGATTAGAGTCCTCTAACTTTGAATTTCTATTTGTTTGAAATATATCCTTGAATCATCCTTTGAAAATTTGTGTTTGGTTGTAGTTTGAAATTGTGCATACATCGAAATTATTAAGGATGACAATATTTTGTATATAAAAAGTGAAATGTTTTTAATAAGGATTATATACCTTTTAAAATGAAAATTTGAAGCTTTGGAAGAATTTGAAATTTTGAAATCTATAAGAATTTGACTTATATAAAAATGATTTATAACTGAAGGGTTTTGAATTTGAATTTCGAGGAATCGAACTTCGGTGTTTTGAAATCGGTTTTAAGATGTTGGAAAATATATAATAATGATATGATTTAAAGATATTTTTTTTCAAATAAAAATGTTTCAAATGTATTCGAATGAATTTCAATGATTTCTAAGGAATTTCAAAGAAGTTTTTCAAAGTTAATTGAAATCCAGAACTCACATGTGTCGTTGGAAAATAATTTCGATGATGAATGCATGCATCATCGACATTGATTTTCGAGTTTCTGAGTGGGGGAGAGGCCACTCTAGTAGCTTTGCTATGCGAGTGATTTTGTGAAACCAATTTTGATTTCAGATTTTGAAATATGGTTTGATATTCGAAAGACATATGTATATGTATATATACATTTGAAATAATTTAAAGTAAGCCGGTGTTCAGTCCTCGAGATTCAGATTTGTTTTGGTATAACCCTATCTTTTGAAACTGGTTTACTGATTTAGTGTTGATTTTCAACTCTTGGATTGAAAATATGACTTCTTCGACTATTTTAAGATTCGAGCATTTCCAAATCAAGGTTAATTTTTCAAAGCTAAATTTTTGAAAGGTATAAGGTATTTGATAAAGAATATAAGTTTAGTTTGTATGCTTCAAGTATGATATAATATGATTTGTATAAGTTGAAACTGTTTTGTTAAGTAAATAAATATGACTATTTTGAATTATACTAATACGAAATTTAGTTTGAAATGTTTTGGATAAAAATTAGTCTTTCAATGTTTGAGAAAAATTTGGTTTTAAATGTTTTAACTTAGTAACATCTTTATAAAACTATTTATTTAACAAGTTGGAATAGATACATAAGTTGTACGTATGTTGTTTTATTCGCATAATTAATTTTATCCAAGTTTGAGTACACAAGTTCGAGGTGAATTACACCATTTCATGTTAGGATTTTTCATTTGATTCTTGATGGGCAATATTTGATATGGATTTTGGGCTTGATTCTAGAATTCTCTATCATAGGATATGGCTATGCAAGAAGACTGATGGCTTCTAGTCGAGAAACCATATCGAAGTCCGCATTAGGGAAGTCGAATGGGCAATACTAGTTCGAAAGCGAACTTGTGTGATCAAGCGAGCGATTGAATGTAATGTTGCGAAATGATGACATATGTAAGCAATAATTAAGAAAATTTGAGATATATGAAATTATAAAATTTAGTTTGAAATATGGTATATTTAAGCCTTGAAAAATATTTAAGATTTAATAGTTTATTTTGTAAATCAAATCTATATTTGAAATTTGATAATATTTGAAATTGGTTCGTTGGAAAACTAAATTGAATTGAAATTGATGGTTTGAATGGAATTAAAATTTGGAAATTTTAGATTTTGGTTTAATTGAATAAATTTGTGAAATGTAAAGAACTAAAGGAATGTTTTATGATTTCAAATGCATGATTTCTAAATGTTATGATTTTCAAAGTGTAATGATTTCAAGTATTTTGGTTTCGAAAGATTCATAACTTTGAAAGTATTATGACTTTTGAAGTGAATATATGTTTGAAATGGAAATGAATTTTTTTGACCTAAATTTTGTTGATTTGGAAATTTGGATTATTTTCTAAATCTATTGTTTAAGAAACTTTGAAACTAAATTTATGTGATTTGGAAGAAATGATTTGGCGAAATCATATATGATTTTGAAGGTGAATTGATATTGAAATGGTTTGAAATTAAGAACCTTGTTTATTTAAATACTTGATTTGGGAGCTATCGAACTTATATAAAAATGATATGTATAAGTAAACCATTGATTTGAGAACTGTTGATTTTAAAAGGTACTCAATTTTGAAAAATGAAATCTTATATAATCGAAATTTATATAAGTGTGATTTGATATACTATTATTTTGGAAAGTATTTGATTTGAAATGAAATCTTATATATATGGACTTTATATAAGTATGATATTTGAAAGTGATTTTGAAAGGTACTATATGATACATATTTTCGAAGTAAAGATATAGAAAGTGCCTTCTGCTTGATATCCGCTTTGTGGCCACACTGTGGATTCATTCTATCGATATTATTCTCTCTCTTTGATTTGGGTTTTCCGGATATGATACTCGAGTGTCCATCGAATTCCACGGCAATCCCCGTGGTCTTATGATCGCGACTACATAGCGCAATTGCCTGGATGAGTCTTGCCTAGGGGTACGGATTGTTTCCTGGGGGATCCAGGCATAACCATTGTGTATCCTGCAATCTGTGTAGGTCGCGAAGAGTAGCGCAAGTGCCTGGTTGAGTCTTGCCTAGGGGTACGGATTGTTTCCTGGGGGATCCAGGCGTAACCATTGTGTATCCTGCATTCTACTCGTCATCATGGCGTAACTCGCAGGGCTGAGAAAGCTTACGGATACGGATTGTTTCCTGGGGGATCCAGGCGTAACCATTGTGTATCTGCGATCCATGGTTAGACAACTGTTTCGGTTTGGTTGATTTGTTTGGATTGTACTTTCCATATCTATTTTTAAAAGTGTTTTCATTATTTTCACTGGGTGTTGAAACAAGTCTACTAAGTACTTGGAGAATTCTAGCTTTGCGCCTGATCAACGCAGAGCCAGAGTCTGTAGGAACGAAAGTAAACTTGTTAAGACATCGAGTTATAAAAGTATTTGATAAAAGTATCTTGATAAAGTACTGTATAAAGAATTTTTTTGATCAGTTATTTTCCCTTCTAAAAATTTAAAATGTTTAAATACTGTTACCTTGAACCATCAGATTTGAATCAAATGACTATTCATCATATTATAAAATGTTTAAATGGTATAAAATTTTAATTGAAATATATAATGGTTTAATTAATGGTTCACCCTTGTCTTCCAACATGCTTCCCTTCCTAGCTACCTTTTTCCTACCTTCTTTCGAGGATGTCTTCCAACCTATTGCTCTTTCTTGTTGTTTCTCCGCTTCCTTCCTTTTCGAGGACGAAAAGATTTGAGTGGGGGAGAGTGTAACAACCCTAGATTCTTATTGTATATTTTAATTTCAACTTTATTTAATTTTGAAATTATTTTAAACTTGTTTCATTTCAAACATTTCATTTTAAATATAAATTTTGATTATAATGTGAATTATAATTTCAAACTGGTATAAATTGAATATTTTCTTGAAATGTTGATTTTGGTCAATTTGGGTCAAACTTTGATTTTTAAATTTCAAATTTAAATATGTAATTCTTGAATTTTATACTTACTTTTGAAAATATATTAAAATTTAAGAATACTACCTTTCGTTTCGTTGAAATCCGATTTATGTTGTGAAAGTTACGCTTTTGACAATACTGCATGTAAATTGATTTATTTAATAAAATTGTCTATTTTAATTTATATAAAAATATATTTTATTTATCACATTATGTTCTAGTATGTGTTATATGACATGTTAGGTATATATTTTTATTTTAAAATATTTTAAAGTGATAATATAATTTTTCCTAAATTTATTGTATTTATTTTCTATTTTTAAAGGCTAGTTTCCATTTTTTTGCTATTTTCTTCATTTAAATTATATTTAATTAAAATTTATTTATTTATTTTTATGCATGCAATTTATTTTTGTGTCTTTATCTTTATTTTTAAATATTTTTAAAGTACACAAAAATTTTCCAAAGTTCATTTCATTTACTTTCAAACTTTCTAGCCTAGTTTACATTTTCTTGGCTATTTTCTTAAATTAATTATATATAATTAATATTTATTTATTTATTTATTTTTGTTTATTTACTAAATTTTCGTGTTTTATCTGAATTTATACTTATTTTTCAGTTATTTAAAATTTCAAAAGAAATGGTTGAAATTTGAAGAGTTTTGTGACCTTTGATTTGCTTAAGGCCTTTTGTCTTCTTGTCTTTTCACATTTCAACCATCACCTTGTCATTATTTGCTGCCATAACTCATTCCCTTCAGCCCACCACTTCTCCACTTCATTTTTCATGAAATTTTTTCTTCTCAAACTCTAAAAAAAGTACGGCCTCTCCTATGTGAAAAGCTTGGTAAAAATTTTCTTCTTTTCTATGCAACTTCTACTTGTTTTCTTATGATTTTGCACTTGTTTCCTTCACCTTTGTAGCTCAGCCCTAGCTCCTCCATCACCTTGGCCCCCTCCACCACCACCACATCAGGCTTCCAACACTTCCAGCCCTCTGCCCAAGACTGGCCATGCACCAATAGTTGATCAAACTCCACCAAAACTTGCACAAACTCCACTTGAATTGCCATAGCCAATCACCCATGCCTTCATCAACTCCAACATTACCTTGGCCGCCACTAGCACCACCATCTCTAGCCCCTACCTGATCTAACACCACTGCCACACCATCTTCCACTCCACTACAGACCTGGTTGTGACTTGTATGGCCTTGGCCGTGACCTTATGTGGCTTAGAAACCATGTAGTTTGCTTTGTAGTTGTAGTCCATCCACATATCTCTTTGCATCACTTTTGCCCCATCACCATACATGTTTGGCCGACCATATGAAACCACAACCAGAACCAAAGTCTCACTTTAGCCGTGCCTTTCCAGCCTATAACCGAAATATAGGTGGTTGAAAGCAAGTGCAATATCCTTGGATTCGTTTTATGCAGTCATTTCTAACAATGTTTTATTGAAATTTTGGGTTGAAAACTTATGATGTTTGTATTGTTTGTTTGATTTGTATTCAAGGGAATTAATCCTTGGCTCCTCCATTTTGTATATGTATCGTGCTTTTGTGCTTGTGTAGATCTCGTTGTGTAATTCGTCGTTGTGTCATCAGCTCAAAACAGTGCGTAAATCTCACCAGACTAATACGTACTTATATAGTGATAAACTGACATCACCTGAATCTGTAAATGCATATCATCCTGTTATAACTGCTATATTATATTCATATGAAGTTCACACCTATATTTACACTTGTTATACCGTATGTTACTGTTATTTCATGCTATTCTGTTACTTTCATCAGTTTATCACACTGCAAGTTCCCTGTAGACTAGAATCACTATGGGTTGAAATGATACATACCCGAACGGACTTTAGAATAGGAGAAAATCGTTATGGGCTGAAAAGATAGGCCTGAATGATTTTCAATTATTTTTATTTACTTGGGATTGCGGGTTTGAAAAGATCAAACCCGGGTTTTCTTTGTAAATTACGGGTTGAAATGATATATTACCCGTATCACTTTAACTAGGCTAGAAAATGAAATACAGACCCGTTGTTAAAATATGTTTTTCTAAAAAAATTTAAAATATTTTAGAAATGTAAATATTATAATATTTTGATTTGATTTGATTAAAAAAATGATTTTTGTAAAGCATTATTGATTTTCTGAAAATTTATAACTGAAATAAATAAAGGGTAAAGTTAGAAATTTGAAATGTAAGTTATTTTGGAAATTATACTTTGGTGATAAATGGAATTTAAATTAAATATGAACATATGATAAATTTATGATATTTTGAGTCAAATGAATTGAAAATGATTTTGTAATACATTAATGATTTTTGAATAAAGTTAAATGTAAAATGAATGAATATTTATGTTGAAATTTTGAAATATAACAAAAATTGGAAATTTGTGAATTTGGCTTAAAAGTGAATTTTAAGTTAAGTAAATAAAAATGAAATTAAGTTATATTTGAAAATTTTAAACTTAAGTGTTAAGTTAAATTTAATTTAATGATTTTGAAATTTTATGTTGGCATTTAATAAGTGAATTATTATTAAATTTTGATTTTTGAATGGAGATTTAACTTTATAAAATCATGAATATAAGGGTATTTGAATGATTGTTTTAAAAGTGAAATTATATCATTTTATAAGTTAAAAATGATTTAAATAAAAATATAATTATTTGTGAAATTATATTGAATATTTGAAGTTAATTAACTGCATTTCAGAAATGCTATTAATTCTAATGTAAATGATGACACAGCATTTGTAAACGCTGTAGTTGATAATAATGAACCAAATGGCTAAGTTTAATTAAAGGCTATCATAACATTTTTGTAAATGTTATAATTATTTAATTTAACTAAGTTTTATTTGAAACTTATGTAACCCTATCATAGCATTTTTTTATGCTATCTTTTGTTAAAATGAACTTTTTTGAATGTAACTTTCTGTAGCAATTTCTAAATGCTGCGAAAGTTGAATTTTCATCTGTTTTAATAAATTAAGTGGATAAATGAATTTTGAAAGACTAAAATTTTGTAAATTTAATAATTTAATTATTAAATATAATAACTTCATTTTATGATTTAAAATGAAGTAATTTGTTTTGAAATATAAACTATTTTGAAATGTGTTTTGTAATGGTATTTAAATTAAATAAAAATGAATGTGGTTTGGAAGATATTATATTTTTGATACTTTGAAATGGATTTTGAATGATATTGAATGTTGAAATGATATTTGATTTTGAATTATGAAATACCATTTTGAAATTTTAACCACGGGATGTATTTAATTTATAGTTTAACTGATTCTTAAAGGATGGGCGATCCCAAGCATCCTTTAAGTTATTGTGCATTTCTACTACAGTTCACTTGAGTTGGTTTACATTATATAAGTATATATTGTCCTGACTCGAGTGTTTTGTGTTTTACTTTACGCTCGGGTCAGCCTGAGTATTTACAGCTTAGCTTTGGATTTCTTTTCGGGAGCTAGGAATCGCTGGAGATTCTGCTTGTCTTGTTATCTATTTCCTTTCAGTTTTCGTTGTTCTATTTCAGCTCTGGTGTTTATGAACTTCTATGTATTTGAGATTTCTATTGTATATGTTTCAGACTAATATTATGTATTATGTTTTTAAGAGTTGGTTATAGTAGCTTCATGAACTACTATGGTATTTTTATTTCCGCTGCGAGTTATTATGGTATTTCTGTGTCTGTGATTCTGTGATTGTATTTCATTTGCTCCAAATTTATTTACAACGCGGTATTTTGAGCAATTCAAGTCCGACATGTGCGGATGCGAATGACTGAAAATATCGGGTTGTTACACTCTCAATTTGGAGAACAACTCTTCCATTTTGAGAAGGCTTGCACTCTTACTTTAGAGAATAATACTTCCATTTTGAGGAAATATTATTCTGCTCAAGTAGAGCGTGTCTTGTATTAGAGAAGTCTTCTCTCTTTCTTTAAGGAAAATTTGTACACTTCAACTTTCGGAGATGATCACTTTTTTTAGTAGTGGATTCTCCTACGCGGTGAAGTGGGTTTCCAAAGAAGGTTTTGAACTGGCACTCCAACTTCAAGGGAAGAATATTTTTCAAAATGTAGAAATTGATCTTCCCTTGAGAGATGCAGTGTGCGTCCGAAGAGGGCTTTTTTTTGTGCCTCGTTGGAGGGCTTTTTTGTTTCGTTCGCTTGAAAGTGCTTTCTCACAGTTAAATGGATCCATGGGGCGGACGCAAGTTACTTAGTTGGATGTCCGTTTGCAAAAATAATCGCAGCCAGTTAACAAGGGCCATGTGCCTTCTTTCTTGGGAAGGTGCCCCTCCGGTGGTTCCATCAACCTTGTTGGTTGAGAAAAGCATCTCTTCTTGGGACGTGCCTTTGAAGAGGGCTTGTGCCTCCGAAGAGGTCTTGTGCCTCCGAAGAGGTCTTGTGGTGCCTCGGGAGAGGTCTTCGGCCTCCGAAGAGGGCAGGTGTGCCTTTGGAGAAGGCTCGTGCCTCTGAAGAGGGCTTGTGGTGCGTCGGGAGAGGGCTTTTGCCTCCGAAGAGGTCACGTGCCTCAAAAGAGGGCTTGTGCCTCCGAAGAGGTCTATATTTGATTGCCTGGAAGTTACTTTCTCGTACTTAAATGGATCCACGGGGCATACGTAAGTTACTTAATTGGATGTTCGTTTGCACAAATGATCGCATCCAATTTACAAGGGCCCTGTGCCGTCCACTTGGGAAGGTGCCCCTCCGGTGATTCCACTAACCTTATTGGTTGAGAAGAGCACTTTCATTTTTCGGCGTTCCTAGTTAGAGGGCTTTATCCTCCAAAGAGTTGTGCCTCAAAAGAGGGCTTGTGCCTCCAAAGAGGGCTTTGGGTGGTTGGCTCGCCAAGAAGGTTGCGTCTCACGGTTAAGTGGATCCACGGGGCAGACGCAAGCTATTCAACCGGATGTTTGTTTGCACAAACGATCGCAATCAGTTAGCAAGGTCCTGGTGCCTTCGCTTTCGGAAGGTGCCCCTCTGGTGGTTCTACAAACCTTTTTGTTGAGAGGCAAGACTCCTTTTTGGCTGTTTTTTGTCTGCTCGCCCTTGTTTGTTCGTCATTTGCTCATCAGCGATTCTCTGTTATCATTTCGAAACACATGTTCCTTTTTTTGCAAATAGTTTGTTTTATCCAAAAAAGTGTACTTCATTGTTAAGCGAGTCCATGGGGCAGACGCAAGCTATCTAACTGGATGTCCGTTTGCACAAACGGTCGCAATCAGTTAGCAAGGGCCTGGAACCTCCACGTTAGGAAGGTGCCCCTCCAGCGGAATCCCTAACTGTTTGCATGAAGAACTTCTTAAGTGGAATTTGAATCTGGAATTTTTGTTGCTTGAAATTTGCTTATTTAGTGATTTTAGGGATCGCTTGGCCTTGTGATAGGTAAGCTTTGTTTTAATGGCCTGCAATATTAAATTGATATTTTAGCAATATATTTAAAGTATTTACACATCAATATAAAACAGGCATTTTATAATAGTAGAGAACACAATATTTATAGTGGTTCGGCCAAGAACTGGGCCTACATCCACTTTATAGTTCTTATTTTTTATTTGCACTGATTTTAAAATGGCTTACAATACAAGAATCATACATCCGTAATCATTTTACAAATTTAAGCAAAGCTTTTAAGTAAAGTATGGACGCAAGTGATTGCTGTTCCAAGCTCTTGGAATTGGATCTCCTTCGACAGTTGTCAGTTTGAAAGTGCCATCAAGAAGTTTTTTGCCTATGACATACGGCCCTTCCCAGTTTGGCGCAAACACTCCTGTTGCTATCATGATCCTTTTCAATTCTAGATCCCCAATTTAAAAGCTGCGTTGGCGAACTTCGGAATTGAAGTGCCTGGCAATTCTTTGCTGATGGGCTATAATTTTGAGCTGAGCCTCTTCCCTTCTTTCATCAAGGAAGTCAAGTGCCTCAAGTTGCAGCTTTTCATTTTGAGCTTGGTTGAAATGAATTCTTCTGTGTGAGGGGACCTCTATTTCCACTGGAATCATTGCTTCTGATCCATATGCTAATGAGAATGGAGTGTGCCCAGTCGTACTTTTGTGGGTAGTTATGTATGCCCATAGTGCTAGTGGAAGCTTATCGACCCAACAACCTTTTTCCTTTTCCAGCTGTTTTTTATGGTTGATTTGATAATTTTGTTTACTGCTTCCACTTGCCTGTTTGCCTGCGGGTGAGCCACTGCTGAGAAGCTTTTCTGGATCTTGAATCGCTTGCAAAAATCCTGGAACTCTTCTCTTGCGAATTGGGTACCGTTGTGTGTGATTATCTTTTGAGGTACACCATACCTACAAATGATATTCTTAGTCACAAAGTTTATCACCTTTTTAGAGGAAATAGTAGCTAACGGTTCATATTCAGCCCATTTAGTGAAATAATCAACAGCAACAATAGCATATCTGATTCCGGACTCATCAGTTGGCAAAGGTCCGACGAGATCTATTGCCCAAATAGCAAATGGCCATGGACTGACCATTTGTGTTAGTTCGGTGGAAGGTGCTCTTGGGATTTTTGCAAATCTCTGGCATCTGTCACACTTTCGGGAGTAGCTAGCAGCATCTCGATTAATGTCTGGCTAAAAATACCCATGGTGGAGAATTTTTTTTGCTAGAGTTTGACCACATGAATGATCCCCACACTCTCCTCTGTGCACTTCAGCTAAAATTGTCTTAGCCTCTTCCTTGGTTACACATCGGAATAATGGCATCGAGAATCCCCGACTGCACAACCAACAATCTTGAATTATATATCTCGAGGCTTTTCTCAACAATTTCTGGCGCTCTTTTGAATTTTCTGGAAGGGAGCAGTTGAGTAGATATTCCTTGATCGGAGTCATCCATGATTCCTGCTCTTGAGATATAGCCATGATCCAGTCAATATCCATCTCATCAGTACTTGGAGCCGACGGAACATCCACAGGGACCAATCCCAATAATTGAGCTTCGTCAGAACTTGAATACTTTGCGAGAGAATCTGCCTTCATGTTATCTTCCCGGGGTATATGGCTTATTGTATAATGATCAGAATCATTAAGAAGCTCTAGGCCTTTGACAAGTAAGCAGGCAGATTTACTCCTTTAGTTTGAAACTCTTTCTTGACTTGGCACACAATAAGCCGGGAATCACTGAAGATCTGCAACACTCTGATGTTTGGTTCTTTAGCAATCCTTAATCCGGCGATAAGAGCTTCATATTTTGCTTCATTATTTGTCGAAGGAAATTCTAGTCTCAATGCACAACACAATGATCGCCCTTTGGGGGTTTCAAACACAACCCCAGCTCCGGAACAACAATCATTTCTTGCACCATCAACATATAATTTCCATTGGATCGCGATGTCATTAGTCACATCTTCCTCACTGTCACCTTTATCTGTGTATTCTACAACAAAGTCTGCTGAAGCTTGTCCATTGATTTCTCTTCGGGGATGGTAGGTGATATCATACTGGCTGAGTTCAATATTCCAATTCAAAAGGCGACTCGAATTTTCAAGGCAAAATAGGACTTGCTTCGGAGGTTGGTCAGTGAGGACTTTAATAAGATGAGCTTGGAAATATGGCCTCAACTTTCTGGATGCAATTAACAGACAATAGGCGAGCTTTTCCAGCTTTGAATAATTCATCTCTGCCCCAGTGAATCTTTTGCTGGTATAATAAACGGGGCGCTGAACTTTTGCATCTTCCCGTACCAGCGCTGCACTGAGAGCATGAGACGAAACCGCTAAATATATGAACAGATCTTCACCATTGCTGGGCTTAGAAAGTATTGAAGGCATTTCCATGTTACAAAACAGTTCATCAAAAGCTTTCTGACATTCAACAGTCCATTCAAAGTTTTTCTTTCCTTTCTTCAGAGCGTTAAAGAAGGGAATGCATTTATCAGTGGCTTTGGAAATAAACCGACTCAGAGCAGCGACTTTCCCGTTGAGGCTTTGCAATTCCTTCTTTGTCCTAGGGGCTTTGACTTCTCTTAAGGCAGTAATCTGAGTAGGATTGGCTTCAATGCCCCTAGCACTCACAATGAAACCCAAGAATTTCCCGGACTCTACCACGAATGAACATTTCAAAGGATTAAGCTTCATTCCATACTTTTGGAGGACTGCGAACATTTCTGCCAAGTGATACATATGGTCCACTGCCATCTTTGATTTCACCAACATATCATCAACATAAACTTCCATAGCCTTGCCAATCTGTGGTTTGAACAAAGCATTAACAAGTCTTTGGCAAGTTGCCCCTGCATTCTTCAGTCCGAAGGGCATGACTCTATAGCGGTAAAGACCAACATCGGTGATGAGGCTCGTGTCCTCCTGATCTGGCTCATGCATCATGATTTGGTTATATCCGGAGTAAGCATCCATAAAAGACAACAACTCATGCCCGGCTGTTCCATCCACCAACTGCTCAATCTTGGGTAACGAGAAGCAGTTTTGGGGAAGGCTTTGTTTAAATCTGAAAAGTCGATGCATACTCTCCACTTTCCATTTGCTTTCTTAACTAGCACCAGATTAGAAACCAAATTTGGATAAGTGGATTCCCTTATGAAGCCATTCTCCATGATCCGATCTACTTCTTCTTTTAATGCCGCTGACCTTTCTGGACCATGGGTTCTTCTTTTCTGCTTCAAGGGTGTAAATTTCCAATCAATATTCAGAGTATGTACTGCGATTTCTGGAGATATTCCACACATATCGGCATGATCCAAGCGTATACATCCAGATTTGTTTTCGAGGATGATATCAAAATAATTTGAACCGTCACACTAAGTTGAGAACCCACATTCAGCACCTTGTTTGGATCTTTCGGGTCAAGTGGTATCGGCACTGTCACTTCCACCGACACCACTATATTTTCCCCCGCACTAGCTTTTCTAGGATCAATCTCTTTTCGCGCACCACTATGTTCACCAGTGCAAGGTCCACTCTGTAATTGCTACAAGGTGGTCTCTTTAATGTATAGTGGAGTTGCCGTATCCTTTCCCATCTCTCTCTTCCTTGCTTCCCGCAACTCTATAAGATAACCTTCTCGCCCAGCATTCTGATCCCATTTAATAACACCTACGCCATTACCCATAGGGAACTTCATAGTAAGGCACCACGTGGCGAGAATTGCCTTGAATGCTGCAATAGTTGGCCGGCCCAAGAAGGCATTGTAAGTAGAAAATCCGTCAACAATCACAAAAGTCTGCTTTCGAACCACCTTTTTCTGCCCCTCTCCAAGCTCCACGAATAAGTCAATAGTTCCAATTGGCTGCTTTGGTTCCCCTGCAAACACAACAATCTTCTGTGATGAAGCTTGAACATCAGCCATAGGAATCTTCATTTGATCGAATGTCTTTTTGAAGAGGGTATTGCAAGAGGCGCCGTAGTCAACAAGCACCCTTCTTACAATAGCCGGCCCGATACCTGCAGAGATGACCAAGGGACCCATGGTGGGAGCCTCAACACCCATAGAGTCCCTGGCCCTGAACACAATGTCATCATTAAAAGTTCTTTGCTGCTTCAAAGGTGTAGCGTCTTCCAACACAAAAACATTTTCTTCCGTTGGGGCATATTTCAAAGCACGAGCATATCTTTCCATCTCACCCCAGCTTCTGCCTGCTGGGCGAGGACTTCCTGTGATTACATTCATAACAGGCCTTTCTGATTCATGCGCGGTAGTCCTCTCACCTGAGCCAGATGGATGAGCAGGAAGTTGCTGGCCCTCGGTAGATGAAGCTGGGTCATTCCTATTTCTCTTAACATATTGTTGAAGCTTGTTCTGTCTCAGCAATTCTTCAATCAAACTCTTCAAATGGCGACCTTCGTTAGTATCTGGCCGGGTTGATTATTGTTGGGTGCATTCTCACCACCGAACTAAGGCAGGACCGAACACTACCACTACCGAACCAATCCACCTTCCTCTCACCACTAGACCAATCCACCTTCCTCTCACCACCGGTCCAATCCATATTCCTCTCACCACCGAACCAACACGCTCCACTCACTACCGAACCAATCCACCTTCCTCTCATCACCGGACCGAGACGCTACCGAACCCACACGAAGAAGACCTTACCGAACTAGAAGCATACTACCACTACCGAACCAAAATGAAGAAGGTATTACCAAACCAACAATGCCAGGCCAGATCACATCAGCCCAGGCCCACCAACCGCTATATACATCCAAGACCCCTACCCCCAGCCTCACTCTATAAATAGAGGGGTAGGGGTACAACAATGGCAGACAGGTTTGAGAGCTCAAGCACAGACCGAACTTTCAAACAACTTTCATACACTTGTAATCGAAGCTTTGTACTTGTATTCTGAAAAGGGAAAGAGAATAACATATGAAGTGGACGTATGCACATTCTGGCCGAACCACTATAAATATGTGTGTCTTTTACAGTTTAGTCCCTGCTTTTTACATATTTGCATAAATCACCCAAATCATCAAGAACAACATAAAATCGACTAAATCATAAGACTTGGAGGTGTTTGCCCATTTTTTGTGCAAACATTTTTGGTGCTTTCACTGAGAACTCGAGCTAGAAGCTTTAGCTTCTCCCACTTAACCTTCTTCCCGACAGCATCGCTTATTGCTTGGAAGACATGCCTCCCAGGCAGAAGAAAGATGTTAGCAAAGGAAAGAACATCGCAACTAGCAGCGTTCCAGATCTAGTGATCACAGATCAAGAGAACCGTCCCGTTCCGACAGCAGTACGAAATTGGAATCAGTCAAATCCGACAGCCCCTGCCACGAAACAACCGGAAATAATTTCTAGGGCAGATCTAGACAGGGTTGTGGCTGAAGTAACTAACCACTTCACATCCCAACAAGAAGCCTTAGTGGACCAACTTATGTCACACTTAAGGGATGCTGAAGAATTCAACCGCAACACCGAATCATGGGATGAGTCTTAGTTTGGAGGATCTGGGGGGCGACAAAGATCTTTCTTCTTCGAAGAAGTTAACAACAGAAACAACAATGGTAGGAGCCGAGCCCGGACTCAGCCCGAATTCCGACCCGAGGAAGCACTTGGAACCAAGACCAACAGGGGAGGTACGAGGCAAGGGTCAGATGTTGCTGAGCCTGTCATGCTACCTAGCCATGGAAACACCAATGAACGGGGCCGAGCTAGAGTTCAGCCCGAAGTTGGACCCGAGGAAGTGCTTGGAACGGAACCCAGCAGGGGAAGATCAAGGCAAGAGCCAACTGTAGCTGACCCTAGCATGCTACCGGAAGACCAGAGACAACCACTGGAAAATATTAGGAGTGATAGACGATACCATCCCTACAGATCATCTGGAAGGAATCAATCCCGCAGTGAAGAACCAAACTCGTTTCTATCTGCTCCAAATTCTGATGAAAGAATGGCGCGATTGTTCAGAGAGTGCGTCCAACGGGATCAAAGAGATCGAGGGATAGGCGCTAGGGTAACCAGCCCTTTCACCCACAATATCGAAATTGCCATCACCCCCCGACAATGGAAAATGCCAACAATGGAACCTTACAAGGGAATCTCTGACCCCGTTATACACTTGCAGAGATACACAAAGCATATGCTCATAAGTGGAGCCATAGAAGTGGTATTGTTCAAATGCTTTCCACTATTCTTGGCAAATCTAGCTACCTCCTGGTTCTGCCATCTACCCCAAGGATCCATCAGCTCATGGGAAATGTTGAAAGAAAAGTTCATTAGCCAGTTCCACATTCATGTGGAACAACCCAAGGACGCTTATTCCCTATCTAATATCAAACAGAAGCCTGGAGAGACAATACAGCATTATCTAACCCGATTCAATGTTGCAGCGGCCGCAGTCCAATATGCCGATGAAAAGCTTGTCTTAATGGCCCTCTGTAGTGGTGTGCATCCGGATACTATGTTTTGAAGAAGATTAATGAAAGAAAAACCAGCTAGCTTACCCGATTTCTTCCATGAAGCCAGAAGATATATGAGACTTGAAGATGCTGCCACTGAAAGACAGACAAGGCAACAAACCAAGGAAGCTCATGGCGACACACCAGCTGTAGCAAAGGACATTCAAAGAAGTGACTCTAGAGACAATGCTGGAGGCAAGAAGGGAGAAAAGCGTCTATATCGGCCAGGACCGAGATTTGACGCTTACACTCCCTTGAATGAAACAGTCAAAAACATCTTCCTGGCCACCCAAGACGAAGTTAATACAAACGCCCCCGTACAAGATGGAATCAGATAACGAAATTAAGTCTGGAAAGTTCTGCCGCTTCCATGAATCTCATGAGCATGATACCAATGAATGCTATCATCTCCAGGACTTAATTGAAGAACACATCAGAAGAAAGAGACTGGAACGCTATGTAAAAGGTCAAAACAGGACTCTAGCTCCTGCCAATGAGAACCCAAGGCTACCCCTCCCAGAAACAGGAGGTGGAAATCGCACCACCAGCAGCTCCAGTCATGAGAAAATAGTGGTCCATACCATATCGGGAGGACCACATATCGACGATAGAAACTGGATAGAGATGGAAAGATATGGAAAGTCAATTAGAAATAATGAAGGCTGCGTTAATTCTGTTATGGAAGAAAGCCACCCGAAGCGAAAAGAGAATGATGACATTACATTTAATAGGCGTGACCTAGAGGGAAGGCAATACCCTCACATGGATCCTATGGTCATCTATGTCTGGTTCGGTCCAGCCGAAGTTTTCCAAATTCTAGTAGACACTGGAAGCTCAGTAAATATCCTATTCAAGCATGCTTTTGACAGAATGAAGCTGTCAATGAAGCATGTGTCTCCTTGCAACAAACCACTACACGGTTTCACTGGAGATGAGAAGATGCCCCTTGGGCAACTGGACCTCTTTGTTGAAATAGGAAGTCACCCCCGCTCCGTTGTGCGGAAACAAACATTTGTGCTAATAGATAACCACTCGGCCTACAACGCCTTTTTAGGAAGACCAACCTTGTCTGACTTTCGAATTGTCTTGGCCCCGTGGTGCCTGAAGATGAAATTTCCAACAGCCAGTGGAATTGGGAAGCAAAGGGAGATGAAGACGCCGCTCGAGATTGCTATGTAACTGAAATTCGCAATAATCGCAGGAAGTATAGAGGGAAGAATGCAGAGACTACTCTCTGCATGAAAAGCTTGGAAGCATAGCAACTAAAGAAATCCCCTCCTCTTCAATATACCAGTGATCCTTTCAGTGAATTAGACCCCAGTGACAAAGAGGAGGAGGCCACCGCTGAGCCTGCATAGGCTATGGAGTTTGTATCTGTAGACAAACACGACTCAAGTAGACT